>CM073001.1:18750938-20019688 GCA_037038555.1 Rhynchonycteris naso
TAGAGGAAAGGGAGAGAGAGAGAGAGAAAGAGAGAGAGAGAAGGGGGGAGGAGCAGGAAGCTTCAACTCCCATATGTGCCTTAACCGGGCAAGCCCAGGGTTTTGAACCGGCAACCTCAACATTCCAGATTGACGCTTTATCCACTGCGCCACCACAGGTCAGGCTTGTAACACATTTTAAAAGAAAGAGTATTTGTGTTGAAATCAAGAGCCCTATGATATCCTCCACTCCTAAAGCAATTCTCCTTGAGTGAAGACTTGCTTATCCTTGCCCTACTTTTTTTCACTTTTGACTATCATCATCAGTCTAGACAGAGAGGATTCAACTAGCAGTGTGCTTCAGCTAAATCTTAAGACACCCGTCAAAGCCTGGCCATGATTTGCTCATTTTGAGTATTAAAATATCCCCCAAAGGGTCAGCATCATATTCTTTATTGGTTTTTATGTGCAACTTATAGAATTTCTGTCATTACTTTATGGAAGTTGTTTATCTGAAGAATCCTATACAAAGTACTATTTTATAACATCTGAACAGTGATATAAACTTATTGGGGCAAAGTGTATATGCCAATTATAAAATGTTTGTACTGTAAAAAAGTCAGGATGAGCTCAAAATTCTGGGATAAAATTGTCAGGTTTCAAATCCCAGCTTCCTTCACTAGTTATATGACCTTGGGAAAATTAGTGAATCCCTGTACTTCAGTTTGCTCATTTATGGAGTATGAATACTGATACTATGTCATAGGATTTTTCTGAAAATTTAATGTGAAAAATATCTATAAAATGCTGAAACACATACTGGCTCAAAAATATTTTCAATTATATGACAGTTTATTATTCTTTCTTAAGGGAACTTTTACATGTTACAGACTGAAAAGAAAGAATCTTGGATGATTAGTTAAATTAATAAATTATAGGACCACCATGGATAAATGAGAAAGCTAGAGATGTGACTTTAATTTTATAGCATTAATAAAATGCCTGGTACCATTGTCAGAAAATATAATTTTTCCCAACTAGACTTTCCTCCCTCTGTGTTTGGGAGAATTATGAGGGGCAAGAGAGTTGGGTTTTATTTTTATTTTTTTTTAGGTGAAAGGAGGAAAGATTGTGAGTCAGACTCCTGCATGCACCCTGACCAGGATCCACCCAGCATCCTCTCTGCGGCCAATGCTAGAATCAATTGAGCTATCCTCAGCACCTTAAGCTGATGCTCAGACAAACCGAGCCATTGGCTGCAAGAGGGTAAAAGGGAGAGACGGGAAAGAGAAACAGATGGTCACTTCTCCTGTGTGCCCTAACTGGGAATCGAACCCAGGATGTCCATACACTGGGCTGATGTTCTGTCCACTGAGCCATCGACCAGGGCTGTTTTTTAATTAAAAAAGGTTTTTCAAAAGTCTGTGCCTCACAGAACAGCATAATCAATTAATATGATTGTGAAACTGGAAATAGACTTAAATTACTCAATATTATCTCAAGTCTTTTACTAGACATACTTTTTCTCACTCAGACTTTAGGAGAGTAAAGTAGGGTACATGTGTGGGTACATGTGAGGATCACTCCTGTCAAACCTCAACCCACAACAACTGTTAAATTAATCTTGTAAGTTTTAACTGTCATTCCAGGAACAAACTTCACTTTAAAAACATAAGTCAGTGGGAAGTAGGACTTAGCAATATTATTTGAAGGTAGATTTTCAAATATGTGTATCTCTTTCATGTGCAGAAACACTGCATGGATATTTTTCAGCTTTTAATGTCTGCAGCATCCTAGGAGCATCTACAACACTAATTTGGGACTACAAAGCTTGTACTATTTCACTACTTTAGAATAATTGTGTTAAGAGTTAAAAATACTTAAACATTTTTTTCTGCTAGGAATTAGTCTTTGAATTATGAGATTTTAAAATCCAGAACAGTTGGGGTTTTTTGTTTGTTTATTTAAGGGTTTTTGGTGTTTTACCTAGGATTGATATTCTTTTTTTGTTTAATTAAAACATTTTTGAGATATAATTGACCTATTAACATTTTATTAGCTTTAGGTATATAACATAATGATTTGCTATAAGTATATATTGAGCATAATTACCACAATAAGTTTAGTAATATTCATCACCACACAGTTACAATATTTTTTCTTGTGATAAAAACTTTTAACATATGCTCTCTTAGCAATTTTCAAATATACAATACAGTGTTGATAACTATAGTTACCATGCTATAACATTGAATTCCTAGAACTTATTTATAACTGGAAGTTTGTACCATTGATCACCTTTACCCATTTTGCCCACCTTCCCTTGCCCCTGCCCCTTCGCTCTACCTCTGTTTCTGGCAACCACCAATACTTTGTATCTATGAGTTCAGTTCTTTGTTTTTTGGTGTTTTAGATTACTACATAAGTGAGATCATGTAGTGTTTATTTTTGTCTGACTTATTCCTTATATGATATATTCATTTAATAGAAGAATATTTGGCCATAAAAAGGAAAAAATTACCAGTACATGCTACAACATGGGTGAACATTGAAAACATGCAAAGTGAAAGAAGTCAATCAAAAAAGACCACATATTGCCACCTGGCTGATTGACTCAGCAGTAGAGCATCGGCCGGGCATGTTGAAGTCCCGGGTTCAATTCCCTGCCAGAGTACACAGGAGAAGTGCCCATCTGCTTCTCCCCCTCCCCCCTCTCCTTTATCTCTCTCTTCCTCTCCCGCAGCCAAGGCTCCATTGGAGCAAAGTGATGACAGCTCCATGGCCTCTGCCTCAAGCACTAGAATGGCTCCAGTTGTAACAGAGCAGTGCCCCAGATGGGCAGAGCGTTGCCCCCTAGTGGGCATACTGGGTGCATCCCGATTGGGCACACATGGTGGGAGTCTGTCTCTCTGCCTCCCTGCTTCTCACTTCAGAAAAATAAAAAAACCCAAAAAACCAAAAAATACCATGTATTGTATGGTTCCATTTATATGAAATATACGAAGTAGACAAATTCATAGAGGCAGAAAGTAGATTAGTGGTTCCTAGGGGTAGGTTGAGGGTTGTGAATAGAAGGATGATAGTTAAAAGATTTGGGGTTTTTGAGGGAGTGATAAAAAGATTGTAAAATTTATTATTGTGATTGTTGCACAACTCTGAATATTCTTAAGCCAAGTGTGTAGCAACGGATGAATCTTTAAATAAAATGGGGTATATACTTACAATAGAATATTATTCTCCCTTAAAAATGAATGAAATTTTGATACATCTTACAACATGAATGAACCTTGAAAACATATGCTAAATGGAATAAGCCAGACACAAAAGAGCAAGTACTGTATTAGTCTATGATTCCTTGAGCTATTTAGAATAGAGACAGAAAGTAGAATATTGGTCACCAGGGAAAATGGGGAGAGGGCAATGGGGAGTGCTTGTTTAATGGGTACAGAGTTTGTTTTAGATGATGAGGAAGTTCTGGATAGTGATGATGGTTGCACAACATTGTGAATGAAAGTAAAGCATTTTAAGAGTCTAAGATATACTATTTTGTAAAATTAATAAGACATAAATGTGTGTTGTCACATGAAAAGACTATTTTCATTTTCCTACTTAACAGTATATTTTAGTTGTTTTATGTTAGCCGTTTATGGGGAGAACTCAAAATCTTTAGTTTTAAATGTAAATGGGATGACTTAAACATGACTGAGTGTGCAACATCTTGGATAGTCAAAACAAATTTTTGATGAGCCAGTCTAGGCTACTGATGACTGTGTGAAAAATTCATGAAATAGACACATTAACCTCATTTAGATTGGAAAATTTTTGACTATTAATATGCATGGTTGATTCATTTTGTTGATTTCTGGAAAGCAAATGTTTATAGTATTTAATAGTAGGAAGAGGATTGCAGTTTTCTGATAAATGTCACAGAATTGTGGCAGTGAGCCAGGAGGAAGAAAAGCTGCGTTAGTGAAGTAAAACAGACTTCTGTAGCTATAGAAACTCTAAAACGTACTAAGTCTCAAAAAGGTATTCTCTTTGTATTTGTATTGTTAATTAGACTTTAGTAGAGGTTAATGAGGACCCTGGATAACTGCTAGATTAAATATAGGTGTAAGTGTGTTCATTACAAGGCCTGGGTAAGAGACTTGTTGGGTAGGTTAGTATTTGTGTAATGTGAACATTAAAGTACTTAATTTATTTATCTTTAATTTGATTTATTATGGTTTTCAGCTACTAGAATACTTTCTATATAAAAGTGTTTTTGCTAAATTACTGCCACAGCTCAAGTTTTAAGTTTATCTGAGAACAAATGAGAGAATATGAATGTAATTCAATTTTGTAAAATTAGTCTCGACTATATTTTTATCAATCTCATATATTTTTTGTAAATTAACAATTTACCAATTGCATATTAATCTGCATATTAATACTTGTACATATTAATCTTTGCACAAGTAAATTTTATGAATAAATAATGTTTTAGTTATAAATTAGCACACTGCTAATTTACAGTAATTTTTGTAAAACAACTAGTGTTTTTACCGAGTAATAATTTCCTGACGGATACCCTGACTGGTCTATAAGCTTAGTATTGCCCCTAATTATAGAAACCAATTTACTCCTAAGAATACTTAAGATTAGGTCTGTAATCAGGGTTGCTTGTACTCATTTGGTGAAATTATAATGAACTGTTTGAAGTGGCAAGCTTCAGAAGGGAGATGGTGGCTAATTCTAAAAATAGAAAGGTAACCTAGAGCTGAAAGATAGCCTTTGAGCAATTGTGTTCTCACCATGCTTGTTAGCTTATTTGTGTGTAAATCCCAAAATGAATTTTCCCTTAAATTTAGTTGTGTTTTGTTCTCTTATACATCTGTACCAGAAAGTATTTCTTCAATTTGCTAGGCCTGTTCAGAAACATCAACTGTCAGCCAAACATAGAAGCAAATTATATTTTGGAATCTCCCAGATCAAATAGATTTAGAAGTGAAATTATTGTATGAGGAAAATGAAACAGAAAAATGAATTATGAGAAATTCTTTTGGAAAAATCATTTAAGGTTGGACCCTATAACATTGCCCAGAAAAGAATACCCTATGCCAGGGGTTGGGAACCTTTCTGGCTGAAAGAGCCATGAACACCACATACTATTTTAAAATGTCATTCTGTGAGAGCCATACAATATGTTTAACACTAAATACAGGTAAATGTGTGCATTTTATGTAAGACCAACACTTTTAAAGTATAATAAGTCTCTGAATTCTTTTTAATAACGTTGTTATGCTGTTGCTAACCAATGATGAATAAAGTACTTTTTACCATTAATGCGACTTCTGGTGCTGCATGGTTTTGCTGATGGCTTTGTAGTCAGTCCGGTTGATACGTGGTGAGGTTGAGCTTCATGCTGGCGTTGAGATTTCCATCTGCTAAATGTGATCGTAGGTTGGTCTTAACGTTCTTTAGATGTGAGAAAGACTACTCACATGCATACGTAAAGCCAAACATTGTCAGTACAGCAGTACTCACACACTGCAGTGTGTGGTTGTGACGGGAAGCACGTTCCAAGTTTTGACAATCAGCTGGTCCACAGGTTGAAGTTTTTTCATTTCTCCCCACTTGAGTTTGCTCGCCAACTCTGCTTGCTGTCGTGTAAGTCTTTCCAAATCTTCATTCAGTGACTTGAACTTATTCACCCACATGTCTGAGGCCTTCAGGTCAGCAGCTTGTAGCTCAAAATCTCTGATGGAGACAACAAGGTTGTAACTCAGGTCAGCGCTGTCCACTGCACACTCGTGTGGATGGGTGATGAACTTAAAAAGACGAGTGAGCTCACAAAATTCTCCAAAGCGCGCATTAATGACTGCGGGAGATTAGATGTGAAGCTTGCTAGCTGCTGGAGATCAAGATGTTGAGCAGGGTCACTTGCTGTGCATGCATCTTTCAACTCTCCCAGTTTTTCAAAGTGTAGTAAACGACCTGTTTCAATGTCAGCAATGAAGAGTTCCAGCTTGTTTTCAAATGCAAACACTGCTTGTTGAAGGGATAAGACTGTATTTCCAACGCCTTGCATTTTCACATTGAACTGGTTCAGATGTTCAGTCATGTCCACAAGATAGTAGAACTACAGGAGCCACTCAGTGTTAGCTAACTCAGGATGCTCGACATTTTTTATTTCAAGAAAAGTCCGGATTTCACTCAGACAAGCTGCGAAACGGCTGAGCACCTTCCCTCTTGACAACCAACGCACATTGTTGTGCAGAAGCAGACCAGGATAATTATTCCCAACTTCGCCCAGCAGTGTTTTAAACTGGCGATCATTTAAAGCTCAGGCAACAATAAAGTTGACCACCCGAAGACCCAGTGACATCACCTCACCAAGCTGCTCGCCACACATCTGAGCACAAAGTGCCTCCTAATGTAGGATGCAGTGAAAACTTAGGATGGGTCTTTTTTCATGTTCACAAAGAAGCACTACGAATCCTCTGTTTTTCCCCACCTTGCATAGAGCACCATCAGTACACACTGAAATAAGTTTATCCATCGCTAGACTATTTTCTTTAGTGAACTCAGTGAAAGACTTGAATAAATCCTCCCCTCTTGTTATCTCTTTCATAGGAAAAACAGCAAGGATTTCCTAAGGTAGTGTGTCCACCGACAGCATACTTTGCAATCACGCTGAACTGGGATAAATGGCTTACGTCTGTTGACTCATCAAAAGCGAGAGAAAAGAATGGTGCTGCATTTATGTCCTTCACTTGTGTTGCCTCCATTTGATTTGCCATCATGATGGTACGATTGTGAACAGTTCTTGTGTATAGAGGCATGTCTTTTATTCGTTTGATTATTTTGTCTTTATCGGAAAAGTTGTCAAAGTTCATTGGCAACATCAAGCATGAATGTTTTGGCATACTCCGCATCTGTGAATGGCTTTCCGTTTCTCACAATTGCTAAAGCACCAGCAAAGCTAGCCAAATCCCAGTCACCTTGTTGGGTCCAAACACAGAGTTGCTGCTGACTAGTTTGCACTCTGCACAGTAGCTCTTGACATGTTTTCTTCCTGCTGTCCCCCACTGGATTTTTTATTTTTTATTTTTACAGGGACAGAGAGAGAGTCAGAGAGGAATAGATAGGGACAGACAGACAGGAACGGAGAGAGATGAGAAGCATCAATCATCAGTTTTTCGTTGAGATACCTTAGTTGTTCATTGATTGCTTTCTCATATGTGCCTTGACTGGGGGCCTTCAGCAGACGGAGTAACCCCTTGCTGGAGCCAGTGACCTTGGGTCCAAGCTGGTGAGCTTTTTTATTTCCTCAAGCCAGATGAGCCTGCGTTCAAGCTGGCAACCTCAGGATCTCAAACTGGGTCCTCCGCATCCCAGTCCGACGCTCTATCCACTGCGTCACCGCCTGGTCAGGCTATCTGTGCATTTTTAATCTGTATTTTCTCATCTGAACTTGACACAGTTCTTTAAAGTTTGGTGGGCTGTTTTATCTTTGTTTTTCAGATGATTAAACTGAAGTTCATTAAAGTTAAGTGAGTTACCAAAGGTCTCAGAATCTTTTTTTTTTTTAAATAAAGTGACCAATTATTTTTTCTTTCTTTTTTTTTTTAAATTTATTTTTATTTATTCATTTTAGAGAGGAGACACACAGAGAGAGAGAGAGAGACAGAGAGAGAGAGAGAGAGAGAGAGAGAAAGGGGGAGGAGCTGGATGCATCAACTCCCATATGTGCCTTGACCAGACCAGTGCAGGGTTTTGAACTGGCGACCTCAGTGTTCCCAGGTTGACGCTTTATCCACTGCGCCACCACAGGTCAGGCCAGGTCTCAGAATCTTTAAAGGCAAAAATTTAATGTTTACTTCGGGCAAGAGGAAGACCTTACCTGAGATTTAAAAAGTTGAAAAATCTTATCTTCCAGATGAGAAATTAATGACAGAAACGGAGAGGTGAGAAGCATCAATCATCAGTTTTTCGTTGCAACACCTTAGTTGTTCATTGAATGCTTTCTCATATGTACCTTGACCACGGGCCTTCAGCAGACTGAGTAACCCCTTGCTGGAGCCAGCGACCTTGGGTCCAAGCTGGCGAGCTTCTGCTCAAGCCAGATGGGCCCGCACTCAAGCTGGCGACCTCCCCGCTAGATATTTTGATGCAAATATAGTATGGCATGTGTCGAAGTGCCACTTTATATTTAACCGTTTCATTGATGCAATTTTATTATTACATATTAGACACACTGCAGAACCTGCTCTCTCCACAAAGGCGAATTCCTCTGTCTATTCCTGCTGAAAAGTACGATACTCCTCATCTTTTACCTCATCTTTTATTCTTTTAGCCATCTTCTTCGTCAAAAGAATTTCTGCAATTAGCTAGCTACTTGATTAAAAGGAGGGAAGTTTACTTCCTGACCTCACAATGACCTGTGTACATTACACATTATCCAATAAAAATTTGGTGTTGTCCCGGAGGACAGCTGTGATTGGCTCCAGCCACCCTCAACCATGAACATGAGCGGTAGGAAATGAATGGATTGTAATACATGAAAATGTTTTATATTTTTAACATTATTACTTTTTTATTAAAGATATGTCTGCGGGCCAGATGCAGCCATCAAAAGTGCCACATCTGGCTTGCGAGCCATAGGTTCCCGACCCCTGGTCTATGTAGTTGGAAATACAAAATTGGTGGAAAAAAGGTTCTAGGACTTCTTCCATTAAGAACTATTTTAATTTTTACCACTCTACTTCTTGAACAACGATAGACCAGGGCATTGAAGAGTCCTTCTTAGTGTGTTGGACCTCTCTATCTCCTACTTCCTTTTTATAGTGGGACTCTGTTCAACTGCTTCTCTATTAATTGCATATTGTGTGGGTTGTAGTAAATATAGCTCTTCAGAAAGGGACCAGACGGTGGGTCCTGTGAGTAAAGGACCATTTTAGTAATTCCGATGTGGATATGTGCTATGCTATACGACAGATGAGCACTCCTCATTTAAATTACTAAAAAAAAATCCTTAAAGGTAGATTCAACTTCAAGTCAGAAATTCAAAGAATAAAATTTGATAAAAGATAAGAGTATAAAAAGTTTCATTAGTTAAAACAGCTATGAATAGACAAAGTAAAATAATAATTTTGGTATTTAAGATTGAATAGAAACTTTAGATTGTAGTTTATCAACATGATTCAGATCACTCCTTTACTTCCTTTAGGGTAAGGCTTTTGAATTCCAAACCCATGAATTAAAAGAGGTCTTTTTTTTTTTTTTTTTTTAAAGTCGGGAGCAGGAAGTTATTTTTCATGATATTTTGTTCCTTTGTTTTTCTTTATCCCTTCACTGTATATTTCTAACATCATAGATGACTGTCACCCCAGGTTATCTAAAGAGCTATTTACTTTGGCACTTGTAGGACTTCTCAGTAGAGTTTTCAATGAATGCTTAGTATCAAGTATCTAAACACGAGTATTTGGAATGAAGCAATAAATCGATAAATATTATTTTAGGCAATTGGGCTATGGTATATACAACAAAGTGGTTTCTTAATAATTTTAGGTGTGAGCATTTATTAACAAAACTATTAGAGTTCAGAATTTTTCAGAGAAAGGTGTTTCACAATACAGAACCAGTACTTTTATTTTTTTGTACCGTTAAAATAAAACTCAGTTGAATTTCAATTTGTAAATATTGGATAATTGTCATTGACAGTCACTTTGTCTCAGGTTAGAAGATTATAAGGATGCCCTGGCCAGACAGCTCGGTTGGTTAGAGCATCGTTCCAAGCTCAGAGGTTGCCAGTTTGATCCCCAGTCAGGGCACATACAGGAACAGATCAGTGTCCCTGTCTCTTTCACTCTCTCTCTCTCCCTCTTCCTCTCTCTCTAAAATCAATAAAATAAACATTAAAAAAAAGGCTAAGGAGAAAATAAGTTTTAAAGTGGTTTAGACAAAATCATATTTTAATGTTCTATAAACTTCAGGTTGTGCATTATATTTTTTTCTGGCTTTTTCCCACCTTAGCCTAACAGGATAGGAAAGTTTGTCCCACATAATTATATTTTAGTTTTGCTAAACGTTTTTTATATGGCTAACTTTGGACCATGGATAAAAAGGCAGTAAGTATCTCTTGTCTGAGAGGTGAATTGTTTTCTAAAATTGCTATTACCTCACTCAATTTCTCTATTGAAATAGGGTCACTAAGAAGTTATGTTTTGGGACCCTAGTCTCTTACAGCGAATCCAATTCTGAGGTCTAATATCCAACTATATAGGAACATATGATGTTCTACTTCATAAGGCTTTGGAGTAAGACTACCTGGGTTCAGGTTCTGGTTTTATTGTTCACTAGCTGTTTAACAGCTTGGAAAAGTTAATAGACCTCTCCATACCTCAGTTTCCTCATCTGTTAAAGTGCTGTTGATAATACATTTTACATGATAGGGTTGTGAGAATTATTAATATAAATGCTTAGAATGGTGCCTACCATAAGCTACCGTATTTCCCCATGTATAAGACACTCCATGTATAAGATGCTCCCATGTATAAGATGCAGCTTAATTTTGGGGCCCAAAATGTGAAAAAAAAATAAAGTCATTGAACTCAAGTTTTATTCATCATAAAATCCATACAACTCATCACTGTCAAAACTCCCATCCATTAGCATCTGTGTATGATGACGAATCACTGTATTCAACAATGAGCATAAAAACAAGCACGAAGAAGTTGGAAATGCAAGTTAAAAACTCTACAACCACTGGATAAGAAGCACCCAGTTTTTAGACTCTAAATTTTTCAAAAAATGTGCATTTTATACATGGGGAAATATGGTGGTTTCTACAATTATTTTTGAAAAAAAATTGTAAAAAATATACTTTTATTCTAGTGCCAAAGAAGAAGTAGGGAAAGCCACATTTTAAATAAAGCAGAATAAACATTAGTATTAGTCATTTTGGCATTCTGTATGGTCATTTACCTTTTACTGGTTTCTTGATTTATCTGTAGGAATAATAACAGCCCCAAAGTTTCTCTGGATTTATTAACAAGAATTTGTGCTAGTATAGGAGTTACTAATGCTGTCAACCATCTCTTTTTTTTACTAATGATTGTACTGACAAGGATGTTTGGTCATTAGACTCAGTTTTCTAGTTCTGGGTGAATAAAATGAAGGGGAAAAGCTTTTGATAGTTGATTCCAGGCTGGCCACCATGGAAAAATTGCTTTCTGTTGTATCTTATTTGCAGTACAGTTAATTGAGAGGTACCTGTGTAGTAGGGGGGGAAAGTACAGAATTTGTCGTCAGAAACATATTTAAACATCAGTTTTACGTTTTGCTAGTTGTATTTGTTTTACCTATTTATTCTCATTTATTCTTTATCTAACAGGGTTATTATGAAATAATGTTTTCATTATTGTAAACATTTGAATGTAAATTTCCAGTTTGCTCTTGATATTTTAGAAAAAGTTGAATATGTAATTTTGAAGGAAAGAAAATTAATTTTTTCAGACAAATTATTCTTTTTGGATGTCTCAGATATTTGTTTGTTTATTTTTAGGTGAGAGGAAGGGAGATAGTGAGGCAGACTCCTGCATGTCCCCCTCACTGGGATCCACCCATCAATCCCATCTGGGGCTGATGCTCCAGTCTAGTGCTAATTTTAGTGCCTAAGGCTGATGCTTGGACCCACAAAGCTATCTTCAGCACCCAGAGCCATGCTCGAACCAGTCAAGCCACCTGCTGCAGTAGAGTAGAGGATGAGAAATGGGGGGAGAAGCAGATGGTTTTTTCTCCTTTGTGCCCTGACTGGAATTGAACCTAGGATGTCCATATACCAGGCCAACAGTCTATCCACTGAGCCACCAGCCAGAGCCTCAGATATTTTTATTTATTTATTTATTTTTATTTTTTAAAACTTTGATGTTGAAGGTAGTTTTTTTTATTTTTAATCTTTTTTAGATTTTATTCATTTTAGAGAGAGGAGACAGAGAGAAGGCGGGAGGAGCAGAAAGCATCAACTTCCATATATGCCTTAACTAGGGAAGCCCAGGGTTTCAAACTGGCAACCTCAGCATTCCAGGTCGCTGCTTTATCCACTGTGCCACTGCAGGTCAGGCAGCCTCAGATATTTTTAATAAAATATTTTCAAAAATTGAAAGCTTATTTTTTTAGGCACAATAAAATTATTCTTTTAAGCTTATTACAAAAAGTGGCATTGTGAAAAATATAAAGCATATAAAGTAGAAGAGGAAAATAATATGTAATCCTGCCACTCAGAGACAGCGATGTTCACATTTTAACATACAGCATATCATTCTGTACTTTGTCTTTCCTGTGTATGTATACACATTTTATATTTATTAATTTTTTCTAAAAGATCATACTGTGAATATTGTAACCTGCTTTTTTCTCATTATATTTTTAATATCACTTTAGGTTAATAAATTAAGCATAACTTAGTTTTACTTTTTTTTTATTTTTTAAATCACTCACCAATGGCTTTATTTTATTTATTTATTTTAGATGAAAGCTTTTTTTAAAATTTATTTTTATTTTATTCATTTTAGAGAGGAGACACAGAGTAAGAGAGAGAGAGAAAGAGAGAAAGGGGGGAGGAGCTGGAAGCATCAACTTTCATATGTGCCTTGACTAGACCAGTACAGGGTTTTGAACTGGCAACCTCAGTGTTCCCAGGCCAAGGCTTTATCCACTGTGCCACCACAGGTCAGGCTATTTATTTATTTTAAAGACTTTATTGATTTTTATTTTCCAGGGACAGAGAGAGGGATAGATAGGGACAGACAGACAGGAACGGAGAGAGGTGAGAAGCATCAATCATTAGTTTTTTGTTGCCATTGCGACACCATATTTGTTCACTGATTGTTTTCTCACATGTGCCTTGACCGTGGGCCTTCAGCAGACCGAGCCACCCCTTGCTGGAGCCAGCGACCTTGGGTCCAAGCTGGCGAGCTTTTGCTCAAGCCAGATGTACCCGCGCTCAAGCTGGCGAGCTCGAGATCTCGAACCTGGGTCTTCCGCATCCCAGTCCGACGCTCTATCCATTGCACCACCACGTGGTCAGGCTAGATTTACTTTTTACTGTAGAAGCTTTAAATGATATTAAAACTAAAGAGTAAAATAAAAATCACAAAAAGTCTCATCTCGCAAAGATAACCATTATTATATTTCTATGCATTTTACATAAATGGAATTATTTTTACATCATTTTATACTGTTTATAGCCTTCTTCCTTCATTCAACAATGTTGTTTTCAACAATATGATACAAGTATATCTTTGTCTTTATTTACTTTTATTCTTTTAAAATTTATTTATTGATTTTAAAGAGAGAAAGGAAAGGGAAGCAAAGAGAGAGAGGAACATTGATTTGTACCACTTAGTTGTACATTCATTGGTTGCTTCTTATAAGTGCCCTGACCAGGTTTTGAGCCCACAATCTTGGCTATTAGGATGATGCTCTAACCAACTGAGCTACCTGGCAAGGGCCTTTTTTTTGTTTTTTAAAATTTACTTGTTAATTTTAGAGAGAGAGGAAGGGAGAGAGAAAGACAGAAACATCCATTTGTTTCTGTATGTACTCTAGCCTGGGATTGAACTGGCAATCTCTGCATATTGGGATGCCACTCTTAACCTTCGACCAGGGCTACTATATATTTTTTTTATTTTATTCATTTTAGAGAGGAGACACAGAGTGAGAGAGAGAGAAAGAGAGAAAGGGGGGAGGAGCTGGAAGCATCAACTCGCATATGTGCCTTGACCAGACCAGTGCAGGGTTTTGAACTGGCGACCTCAGTGTTCCCAGGTTGACGCTTTATCCACTGCACCACCACAGGTCAGGCTGGGCTACTATATTTTTTGAAGACTCATGAAAATACGAGGTTTAACTATGAATTTTTTCCTAAGTACCAAAGAATGAATAATCTAGTTTTAGGTTTTCAATATGTTTTTAGTATTCTAGATATGCATATATTCTTATTAAATATGAATAAATGAATTAAACAACAAAATCTTAAGCAGAATTTTATTTTAACTGGTCAAGTTTAAAAATGTGACTTTTACCGAGTTCCTATATCTCTTTATCTTTCTAGAACATGTTACTGTGAAACATCTAAGAAGGAAGTTAGAATGGCAGTTGCCATTGGAATAACGTTAGTTCACTTCTAGTATTGTAGCATAGTTACATTTTTAACAGTAATTTTAAAAACACTGATGAAAAGTTTGTAATTCTAAAACTGGTGATTGAATAGAATAAGATGAAGAAAAGGAAGCAAATTAAAATACAAAAATGGTAAATTGAATTTTTGAGTTTATTATAAAAAACTGTGCCATTTTTGTACTGTATAAGAATATAAGCTTATTGGAATTTTTTAAATATAAAAACTTGTATTTTAACTTGTTTTCATGTTACATTTTCCCAGATGCTATTTTCAGCTGTAAGTTGTTAATGGGCTGAATTTATCTGTCTTCCTAGTTGTTCATTAACCTGTTAGCGCTTGGCTGCTTTCAGAGGTTCAGGAAAATCTACTACATATTAGCTGAAATTGCCAAGAGGTAGAATTAAAACTATTCTACTTGTGATATGTATTCCAAACTTTGTTTTGAGAAAATGAATTTTAATAACATTAATAGACTGACTTTTCATGTTATGATAAACAACAAATAGGATTATTTATATCACAGGAGAGTGGGCAAGTGGCTTACAATAGTTTTATGTTATACTTGCACTACCTTGTAGATTACTTTGATATATATTATTTCATTTAATCTTTTTAACACCTGGGAAGTATAATTGTCATCCCCATCTTGTAGATAATAAAATCAAAACCACAAAAGGTTAAGAGATTTCCCAAGTTGGCACTGTTAATCAGTGGAAGAGCTAGTTTATTTTTTTTCTAAGTACATATTCTAACTTCTGATCATTTCTTTTTTTTTTTTTTTACCTCAACCAAGATCATTTATTTACTGACTGACTGTAGATAAAATGGATAAAGACAAAAATGTGATTCATATCCTGACTAAGCTTACCTTCTACTTGAGACAGACTAGTAAATAATCACTTAAAAAGAGCATGCTAAGTGCTCTGACAACGGAAGTACCGATTGTTGAGGTAGGAATAGGAAGGTGCCGATGTGCCAGGAAATCAATCAGAGGGCTTTTGATAGAAGGTGACATCTAAACTGAGTCCTGAAATCATAAAAATTAGTCAAGTAAAGGTCAAGGGGCTATATTGGAGGAAGAATGTTCCAGGTAGAGGGGATATTATTATGTTGGAAGATTTGGAGGTGAGCAAGAGCTTAGTATGTTGGAGAATTGAAAAAAATTCACTGTGGCTGGATCATAAAGCTAGGAAATGTGGAAGGTAAGGGAGGGAAAAGGTATAACTTTGAAAGATGCAGTAAACCATACCAGGGCTGGATGTGATAGGAGCCTAAATTAGTAGCAGCAGAGATATAAGAGCCTGAATTAGTAGTAGCAAAGAAGAGAACATCAGGTATTACAAAAAGCTGAATAAATGTGATAGAAATATTATAGTTAACAAGTACTTTATACAGTTATTGTATGTCTGTTTTCTTAATACAGTAAAGGGTATATGATGCTAATAGTTGAAAGCAGATAACTCTGTGCTGTTCACCGTGGTAAACCTTGGGGATCAGCTTTGGCTATTAGATTCTTTTGCTAACATTTCTAGCCCTCGCGGTGAGGAAACTACTATGATATGTCTAGGTTAATCTTCTTCCAACGTATTCTAAATTAGGTCTTGAACCGAAAGTTAATAGAGAATAGATAAGTGAGGCTTGCCTTTGCTAGACATTAACCTCTGTTGACTAGTGAAGGTGGTGTTAGGAAAAAATTAGGGAGAAAGTAGGCATGGGGAGGGGTGGAAGTTATGATTTGTTGCTATAATGGTATTTAGTTGTTAACTTAATATTTAAGCATAAATTTAAGTCATTAATACAATGAATATTGACGGACCAGGTGGTGGCGCAGTGGACAGAATGTCTGACAGGGACGCAAAGGACCCAGAAACCCCGAGGTCACCGGCTTGAGCCTTGGGCTCACAGGCTTGAGCACAGGATCGCTGGCTTGAGTGTGGGATCATAGACATGACCCCATGGTCACTAGCTCGAGCCCAAAGGTCACTGGCTTGAGCAAGGGGTCACTTGCTCTGCTGTAGTGCCCCCACCCCTGTCAAGGCACATATGAGAGAAAGTAATCACCGAACAACTAAAGTGCTACAATGAAGTAGTGATGCTTCTCATTTCTCTCCCTTCCTGACTGTCTGTCCCTATCTCTGTCTGTCTCTATCACAAAAACAAAACAAAACAAAAAACCAATGAATATTAAAGATACTTGGGAAGATGACCATTTATTCATTTATTCAATATATTTTGTGCTCAGTGCTTAAAGTATAAAGAGGCTCAGCATTGTTAAGAGGGCAGACAGACACATGATTTCAACATAGTTTTGTAAGTGCTACTTTAAAATAATTATTTCAAATACTAAAAATAAGGCAGCATAAGAAGATAAGAAGATAATGAGTTCAGTTTTAGGTATGTTGAAATGAAGATGCTTATGAGATAGTTAGCATCTGTTATGTACCAAGCACTAATCTAGATCCTAGGGAAACAGAAGTAAAGAAAATAAAGTTCCTGCCCTTACGAGTTTATATTCTGATGGTTGGAAACAGACAAATAATTATCAAATATCAGAGGGTGAAAATAGCTAATCCATAGAGACATAGTAAAGTAGTTGTTGCCAGGGCCTCATGGAATGAGGAAGTAGGGAATGACTCTTAATGGGTCTGGGTTTTTTAGGAGGGTGGTTATAAAAATGTTCTGGAATTTGGTAGTGGCAAGACTGTAAAACATTGTGAATGTACTCAAACCACTGAATTGTATAGTTTAAAACATTGAACTTTATGTTATATAAATTATATCTCAGTAAAAACAATTTAAAGGTGTGAAAAAAGCCAAAACAGAATTAGGAAAAGATAAGGAAGTGATAGGAGATGCTATTTTATATAGGGTAGTCAGAGTGCGTCAAAGAAGTGATGCCTTATTTGTACAGAGACCGGAAGTAATTGAGGGAGTAAACCATGGAGTTATGTAGGGAAAGAATTTTCCAGATGAAAGGATGGCAGTTACAGAGGATTTGAGAAGGGAAAGTGCTTGGCGCGTTTAAGAAACAACAAGGAGGCCAGAGTGGCTAGAACAGAGTTGGTAAGAAGGAGAATTATAGTAGATAAAGTGAAAGAGATGTTAGGTTGCTTATGTAAGAATTTGGGGTTTTATTCCGAGATGGGAGCTCAGGAGTGATGGTACCTGAATTTTATTTTAAATGGATTATTCAGCCTGACCAGGCAGTGGCGCAGTGGTTAGAGCATCGGACTGGGATGTGGAGGACCCAGGTTCGAGACCCCGAGGTCGCCAGCTTGAGTGTAGGCTCATCTGGTTTGAGCAAGGCTCACCAGCTTGAGTCCAAGGTCACCGGCTCAAGCAAGGGGTCACTCGGTCTGCTGTAGCCCCCCTCCCCCGTTAAGGCACATACATATGAGAAATCAATCAATGAACAACTAAGGAGCCACAACAAAGAATTGATGTTTCTCATCTCTTTCCCTTCCTGTCTGTCTGTCCCTTGCTCTGACTGACTCTGTCTCTGCCACACACACACACACACACACACACACACACACATACCCACACACTCACAAAAACGGATTATTCAGGTTACTACGTAGATAATCAGTTAAGAGGTGAATTGTATTAGTCCAGCTGAGACAGACCAGGATGGTCACAGAAAGCAAAACGTAGTGGAATTCTGGATATGTTGTGAGAAGAACAGACAGGATTTGCTTATGGATTGAATGTGAAGTGTGAGAGACAAAGTTGAGTGAAAAATGAGACCAAAAATTTTAAATTGAGTGACTGGAAGAATGAAGTTCTCATTTAATGAGATGGCAAAGACTCTGATGAGTGGATAGGTGAGGGGGAAGTAAATCAAGAAACTGGCTTTGGACATATTAAGGATGAAATGTTATGTAAGTATCCAAATGGAGATATTGAATAGGTATTTATAAATCTGGAACTAGAAGCAAACATTGATTGTCATCAACTTATGGATGTTGTTGGAGTTATGGTTGAAGTTGAAATTAAAAATTATGAGAGAAGGATGAGAAAGAAGGTTAATAATTAATTTCTCTGGGTCAAAAACCAAAGTATTTAAGGGGCATGCAAAAAGGAGTAGACTAAAGAGGAATCAATGCGAGAAGAAAAAAAAAACAGAAAATAGCGGAGAGAGTAGTTTCCAGAAACCAGTAGTCACTAGTGTCAGAAGTTGCAAGTAAGTCAATTAGGAGTTTTTTGGTAACAGAGAAATTTAATGCAGTAGTAGAACAGAGCCAAGTAGTAATTGGTTGAGTAATAAATGTGAATAGAGGAAGTGGAGGCAGCTAGCAAAGACAACTTCTGTTCTAAGTGTGGTTGTGAAGGGAACAGAAGGTGGAAGCTAGAAAGATACAGTAGGAATAGGAATCTTATGAAGTGAGGGAGTGGAAGATAAAGAACAGGAAAGAAAGTTTTGGAGGAGCAAGGAAGGAAAGTGTATCTCATACACAGGGTTGTTTCTTGAACCTTAAGAGATGGAGGTAATGATAATTTGTATCTGGGAAAGGAAGTATGGGAAATTTATGTCCTATAGCCTGTGTTCTCTCTGGAGAAATAAACAGTCATTTACCAAGAAGGATAGATAAAGGGTAGTGTCTTTTAAGAGAATCATTGTTAGGAGTTAGGGATTCCCTGAGCTACTCTGAGGAAGATCATGAATTCGTAGTGATACTTACCTGTGTGTTTTTCTCCATCAAAATTTAGAAGCGATGCTATGTATAATATGAGGTAGGTACTGGAAATATTGGGGAGGAACACTTTGTAAGGTACATGTTTGTCTAACCACTATACTGTACACTTGAAACTAATACCAAATAAAAAAGTAATTGAGAAAAAAAACAAACAAACTAACAAAACTTAGAAGCATTGGTTTAGGAAATTGGAAGATGAGTGGTTAGTGTCATTGAAGATTGGGCATGATTAAAAGGGTGAATATGATAGAAAAACAGCACAGTAAAGAAACAGCCTCATTTTTTGCTTGAAGTTACCCTCCGTTGGTCTGTTTTTTTTCATATTATACTTCTTTTCTCTGCTAATGCTGCCTTATGTTAAATTTACTATATATGTGTGTGTGTGTGTGTGTGTATATATATATATATATATATATATATATATATAACTTGAATTTTAAAAATATGGAAAAGTACAAAACAGACAAATCATGTGAGAAAGCCTGCTATATCTATATATGACCATTTTTAATGTTAGTGATTATTCTTTGACAGATTTCTATGTATGTATATACATTTACATACATTTTTAATTTTAGTTTTTTATTTTTTCAGTTACAATTTACATTTAATATTATTTTGTATTAGTTTCAGGTATACAGCATAGTGGTTAGACAGTCATACATTTAACAAAGTGTTTCCCCTGATCTTTATAGTACCCACCTGGCACAATACATAGTTATTATATTATATTATTGACTATGTTTTTTCTGTGCTGTACTTTACATCCCCATGACTATTTTGTAACTACCAGTCCTCTCAATCTCTTTACATTTTATTTCTTTTTTTTATTATTATTCGGTGAGAGTAGGGGAGGCAGAGACAGGCTTCTACATGCACCCTGACTAGGATCCACCTGGCAGGTACACTGGAGGGCAATGCTCTGCCCATCTGGGGCCTTGCTCTGCTGCTCAGCAACCGAGCTCTCGTA
The DNA here is from genome assembly GCA_037038555.1 of Rhynchonycteris naso. NCBI lineage: Eukaryota > Metazoa > Chordata > Mammalia > Chiroptera > Emballonuridae > Rhynchonycteris > Rhynchonycteris naso. The sequence goes on from CM073001.1 coordinate 18,770,752, forward strand.
GCCCCTGAAACAGAGGCCATGGAGGCATCCTCAGAGCTGGTAACCAACCTGCTCCAATCGAGCCATGACTGAAGGAGGGGAGGAGAGAGAAAAGCAAGGGAGGGGTAGAGAAGCAGATGGTTGCTTCTCCTGTGTGCCCTGACCAGGAATTGAACCCAGGACATCCACCTGCAAGGCCATCACTCTACCACTGAGCCAGTCGGCCAGGGCCTCCCTTTACTTTTTTCATCTAGCCCCTCCCCTCAGGGAACCATCAGTCTCTCTGTATCTGTGAGTCTGTTTTGGTTTTATTTACATTATTCTTTAGATTCTACATATAAGTGAAATCATATGATATTTGTCTTTCACTGACTGATGTATTTTACTTAGCATAATGCCCTCTAGGTCCTTCCATGCTGTTGCAAATGATAAGATTTTGTTTCTTTTTATGGGCAAGTAATATTCCAAAAGTACCACAACATTTGTATCCACTTGCCCGTTGATGGGCACTTGGGTTGCTTCCATAACTTGGTTATTGGAATAACACTGCCTGGTCTGTGCTGTGCTGGTGCTGGTGCAATGGATAGCGCATTGATCTGGAATGCTGAGGTTGCAGGTTCAACCCCCTGGGCTTGCCTGGTCAAGGCACATATGACAAGCAAACAATGAACAACTAAAGTGAAGCAACTATAAGTTGACACTTCGCTCCCCCCCTCTTCTGTCTGTAAAATCAATAAATAAAATCTTAAAAAAAAAAAAGAAAGAACAGTGCATTGAACATAATGATGCATAATATATTCTTTTGAATTAATATTTTGAGTTTCTTTAGATCAGGGGTCCCCAAACTTTTTAAACAGGGGGCCAGTTCACTGTCCCTCAGAGCATTGGAGGGCCGCCACATACAGTACTCCATACACTGACCACCAATGAAAGAGGTGCCCCTTCCAGAAGTGCAGCGGGGGCCGGATGAACGGCCTCAGGTGGCTGCAATTTGGCCCGTGGGTTGTAGTTTGGGGACCTCTGCGTTAGATATATACCCAGAAGTGGAATTGTTGGGTCCTAAGGCAATTCTATTTTTAATTTTTTTGAGATACCTCCATGCTGTTTTCCACAGTGGCTGCACCAATCTGCGTTCTCACCTACAGTGCACAAGGGTTCCCTTTTTTCCACGTCTTTGTCAACACATTTTGTTTGTTGATTTATTGATGATAATCATTCTGACAACTATGAGGTGATATCTCACTGGGGTTTTAATTTGCATTTTTCTTATGATTAGGGATCTTGAGCATCTTTTCATATGTGTATTGGCCATCTGTATGTCCTCTTTGAAGAAGTGTATATTCAGGTCCTTTGCCCCCTCCCCTTTTGACTTATAAATAGCAAACATTTTTATTTCTCACATTTCTGGAGGCTGGGAAGGCCAAGATGAAGGCAACAGCACATTTGGTATCTGATGAGGGTTCGCTTTTTGGTTCACTGATGGCTGTCTTTTCACTGTGTTGTCACATGGCACAATGACCTTTGCCCATTTTTTAATTGGGTTGTTTCTTTTTTTGGTGTTGAGTTTTATAAATTGTGGATATTAACCCCTTATTAAGATGTGTCATTACTGTGAATACATTCTCCCATTCAGTGTATTTTCTTTTTTATTTTGTTGATGGTTTCTTTTGCTGTGCAAAACTTTTTAGTTTGATGTGTTTATTTTTTGTTTCCGTTGCCCAAGGAGATATATCAGAAAAAAATATTGCTGTGAAAAATGTCCAAGATTTTACTGCCTGTTTTCTTTTGGGAATTTTATGGTTTAATGTCTGACAATTTAAGTCTCTAATCCATGTCAAGTTCATTCTTTTGTATGGTGTAAGAAGGTGGTCTAGATTCATTGTTTTGCATATACCTGTCTAATTTTTCCAACACCATTTACTGAATAGGCTGTCTTTTCCCCACTGTATGTTCTTGCCTTCTTTGTTAAATATTAATTGACCATAAAGGTATGGGTTTATTTCTGGGCTCTCTATTCTGTTCCATTGATATATATTTCTGTTTTTATGCCAGTACGATGCTGTTTTGATTATTAGGCCGTGTAGTATAGTTTAATATCAGGTTGCTTAAGCCCTCAAGTTTTGTTTTTTCTTTCTCAGGATTGCTATAGTTATTCAGGGTCTTTTGTGATTCCATGTAAATGTTTGGTATATTTTAGATCTGTGAAATATGCCATTGATATCTTGAGAGGAATTGTGTTGAATCTATAGATTCCTTTGAGTAGTATGGACATTTTTCCTTTTTTTATTAATTTTAATGGGGTGACATTAATAAATCAGGGTACATATGTTCAAAGAAAACATCTCCAGGTTATCTTATCATTCAATTATGTTGCATACCCATCACCCAAAGTTAAACTGTCCTCTGTCACCTTCTATCTGGTTTTCTTTGTGCCCCTCACCTCCCCCCTATCCCACTATCTCTTCCCTCCCCCCACCCCGTAACCACCACACTCTTGTCCATGTCTCGTAGGCTCACTTTTATGTCCCACCTATGTATGAAATCATGCTGTTCTCAGTTTTTTTCTGTTTTACTTATTTGACTCCGTATAATGTTATCAAGGTCCATCCATTTTGTTGTAAATGATCCGATGTCATCATTTCTTATGGCTGAGTAGTATTCCATAGTATATATGTACCAAAGCTTTTTAATCCACTTGTCCTCTTACGGACACTTGGCTGGTTTCCAGATCTTCGCTATTGTGAACAATGCTGCCACGAACATGGGGGCACATTTCTTCTTTTCGAACAGTGCTATGGTGTTCTTAGGGTATATTCCTAAAAGTGGGATAGCTGGGTCAAAAGGCAGTTCGATTTTTAATTTTTTGAGGAATCTCCATACTGTTTTCCACAGTGGCTGCACCAGTCTGCATTCCCACCAGCAGTGCAGGAGGGTTCCCTTTTCTCCACATCCTCGCCAGCACTTACTCTGTGTTGTTTTGCTGATGAGCGCCATTCTGACTGGTGTGAGGAGATATCTCATTGTGGTTTTAATTTGCATTTCTCTAATGATTAGTGATGTTGAGCATTTTTTCATATGCCTGTTGGCCATGTGTATGTCCTCTTTGGAGAAATTTCTATTTATTTCTTTTGCCCATTTTTTGATTGGATTGTTTGTCTTTCTGGTGTTGAGTTTTATAAGTTCTTTATAAATTTTGGTTATTAACCCCTTATCAGACATATTGTCGAATATGTTCTCCCATTGTGTGGCTTGTCCTTTTATTCTGTTCTTATTGTCTTTAGCTGTGCAAAAACTTTTTAGTTTGATATAGTCCCATTTGTTTATCTTGCCTTTTATTTCAGTTGCCCGTGGAGATAAATCGGCAAATATACTGCTGCTACAGATGTCGGAGAGCTTGCTGCCTATGTTTTCTTCTAAGATGCTTATGGTTTCACGGCTTACATTTAAGTCTTTTATCCATTTTGAGTTTGTTTTTGTGAATGGTGTAAGTTGATGGTCTAGTTTCATTTTTTTGCAGGTAGATGTCCAATTTTCCCAACACCATTTGTTAAAGAGGCTGTCTTTACTCCATTGTATGTTCTTTCCTCCTTTGTCAAATATCAGTTGTCCATAAAGGTGTGGGTTTGTTTCTGGGTTCTCAGTTTTGTTCCATTGATCTATGTGCCTGTTCTTATGCCAGTACTAGGCTGTCTTGAGTACAATGGCCTTGTAGTAAAACCTTGATATCCGGAAGAGTGACACCTCCTGCTTTATTTTTCCTTTTCAAGATTGCTGAGGCTATTCATGTTCTTTTTTGGTTCCATATAAATTTTTGGAATATGTGTTCTATATCTTTGAAGTATTTCATTGGTATTTTAATTGGTATTGCATTGAATTTATAAATTGCTTTGGGTAATATAGACATTTTAATGATGTTTATTCTTTCTAACCATGAGCACGGTATATACTTCCACTTGTTTGTATCTTCCTTGATTTCTTTTATCAATGTTTTATAATTTTCCGAGTATAAGTCCTTAACGTCCTTGGTTAAATTTACTCCTAGGTACTTTATTTTTTTGGTTGCAATAGTGAAGGGGATTGTTTCCTTAATTTCTTTTTCTGACAGTTCATTGTTGGTATATAAAAATGCCTCTGATTTCTGAGTATTAATTTTATATCCTGCCACCTTGCTGAATTCATTTATCAGGTCCAGTAGTTTTTTGACTGAGACTTTAGGGTTTTCTATATACAATATCATAGCATCTGCAAATAATGACAGTTTTACTTCTTCTTTTCCAATTTGGATGCCTTTTATTTCTTCTTCTTGTCTGATTGCTGTAGCTAGGACTTCCAGAACTATGTTGAATAAGAGTGGTGAAAGGGGGCATGGTATGGACATTTTAATGATGTTAATTCTTCCTATTCATGAACATGGTATATGCTTCCACTTATTTGAATCTTAATTCATTTTTTTCCTTCTGTGTCTTATAACTATTTTAGTACAGATCTTTTACATCTTGGTTAAATTTATTACTAAGTATTTTATTTTTTTTAGGCAATTGTAAATGGGATTGTTTTTTTTAGTTTCCCTTTCTGATAGTTCATTACTAGTGTAGAAAAATGTGGCTGATTTCTGAATATTTATTGTGTGTCTTGCTACTTAACATAATTCATTTCTCAGTTATCCGAGTTTTTTCCATGGAATCTCTAAGGTTCTCTATATACAATATCATGCCTCTGGCAAATAATTACATTTTTACTTTTTTTTTTTTTCAATTTGGATTCCTTTTATTTCTTTTTCTTAAAGCTCATACACTTTATGATTGCTGTGGTTAGGACTTCCAGTACAAATGTTCCATGTGCATTTTAAAAGGATGTACATTCTACAGAACATTCTAACTTTTAAAACTTTTATAATTCCATCTTTTGACTTTTCCTTTCATATTTTAGCTTTCATTTTTATGTTTATTGCAGCCCTTTAAGTCCTCTTCAGGTTTTTAAAATTTATATCATACATTGCAGAACTTAGAATGTATTTCTCTCTAAAAGTACAATTCTGTGATGTGTATAATTCTTAGATTTTCATTTCTTCTCTATATTGTAAATAAAAGAACTTATTAAGATTTGAACAATACTTGTCAGTACTATTGTATACAGCCAGCTCTTGGTGATGAAGAAACCAACCAATTACAAATTTCTAATGGCGTTAATATTAATTAATGATATTGGCTATTTTATATTAATGACAATTATATAATTAACATTAATAGCTAAAATTTGTTTTTTATTCTTTCTAAAGGCCTATAGGCCATTGGATTCTTTGATTATTATAGTTAATCCATATAAAATCCCTATGAAGTTTAGATACCATCATAATACCTATTTTACAGAGGAAAACAAACTAAAAGTAACTTGTCCAGGAGTAAGTGGCAAGCAGTGAAATTGGGATTCAGATACTACTCAATTTGATACTAGACCACCTCCCTTAGACCCCCCATGTAAACTTTTCTCTTCTAATTGTTGTGTGAGATATGCTGGGATAATTTATATATAAAATATCTACTACCGCAGGTTAAATTTTTTTTTAAAGGAAGAACAATAATTTTGAATTAGGTGGCATCATCTACCTGTTAGTCCAACAAGGAATTGTTCTTAAAATTTTTCTTATTGTGGTGAAATTCACATAAATTAACAACTATGAAGTGAACAATTCACAGTGTTCTATGTAACTACCACCTCTACCCTATGTAGTTCAAAAACATCACCCCAAAGGAAACTCTGTCCCCATTAAAGTTGCTCCCCATCTCCCTCTCTCTTCCCCAGCCATTGGAAACCACTAATCTGTTTTCTATCTTTATTAAGGTGACTAGATGTCCTGCTTTTGGTGGGACAGTCCCGACTTTTAACAATTTGTCCTGCATCCCGCAGCGTTTTAAAAAAGTCCCGATTTTTGGAAAGAATTCACAAAAAGCTAGGGAATGGCGGGAGAACGGGAAGGGAATATACGGTTTTCGATGGGGAGACCCCGCCTCGACCTCGAAGTGCCCACACTGCCGCAAGAGCTGGCTGCCCCATGCGGGGCCCCAAAACAAAGAACTTCAGGTGGGACATACCTGCTGGGGCAGTGGCTGTCAAGTCCCCTAATTACCCATAGGCCCGCGTCCTGGATGCCAGCGTGTGGCTCTGGGCTCCACGAGGCGCAAGCTGCTCATTCTCCAGCGGGCTGCGGGGCTGGACACGGGGAGCGTGGCCCTGCCTGCTCCCGCCTGCTCGTGCAGCTCCAACATTGGTTTCAGGACTGTGTAACCTGATCCCTCTGACTCACTCAAAATTTCCCATATAGTAATATTTCCGAAAATGATCTTTTTAATGAGGTATCATTATTAAAAATATATATTGATAAGGAAAAGGTTAAATTTTTGATATCAGCAAAAATCACAATAGAGAACAAATGGTTAGAAATATTTCATCATTTTGAAACAAACCATGTTCCATACAATAATGCACTAAGAATTGTGGAATACACGCTGTCTTTACCAGGAACTAATGCTGCAACTGAACGCGTTTTTTCTACGGTAAATAAAGTGTGGACATCAGAAAAATCACAATTAAGTGTTGAGACTTTGAAAGCCATTTTATGTGTGAAATATAATTTAACAAATTCTTGTGAAAATTTTTATGACCTTTTAAACAACGACAGAAATCTACTAAAAAAAATTCACTCAAATGAGAAATATGCCAAAGAAGAAAATTATACTATACATAATTTTTTTAATGTATTATATTTGTAAATTGTACTTATGTTGAAATTTAAAAAAATATATTACAATACTATTTTTGCATTCTATGAAAATTTTTTTGCTCCATATAGACCAAATTTTAAATCAAGACCACCCCCCACCCCCGGTCAGTGGTGTCCCGCTTTACCAATTTTAAAATCTGGTCACCTTAATCTTTATGGATGTACCTTTTATGGATTTTTTTTTTTTTTTACATGGACAGAGAGAGTCAAAGAGAGGGACAGATAGGGACAGACAGACAGGAACGGAGAGAGGTGAGAAGCATCAATCATTAGTTTTTAGTTGCCATTGCGACACCTTAGTTGTTCATTGATTGCTTTCTCACATGTGCCTTGACCACGGACCTTCAGCAGACCGAAGCCACCACTTGCTGGAGCCAGCGACCTTGGGTCCAAGCTGGCGAGCTCGGGGTCTTGAACCTGGGTCTTCCGCATCCCAGTCCGACGCTCTATCCACCGCGCCACTGCCTGGTCAGGCCTTGTATGGATATTTTATATAAGTGGCATCATAGAGTATTTGACTTTTTGTTTCTGGCTTCTTTCACTTATCATAATGTTTTTAAGATTTATCTACCTTTAGCATCTGTTATTATTTCATTCCTTCTTATGAGTGAATACTGTTCAGTTGTATGGATACCACAATTTGCTTATCCATTTATTTTCTGGGGGATATTTGGATTATTTCCACCTTTTAACTATTCTGAATACTGCTGCTAGTCACATGCTATGACCATACATGTACATGTATCTGAACTGAGTACCAGCTTTCCATTTCTTTGGGTATAGGAAGTGAGTTTCTTGTTTTTTTAAAGTGACCTTTATTGTATTCTTTAAAATTCTGTAAAAGTCTTAAAGAATAAAATGGAAAAGGACTGTATTGTAAAGAATACACATTTGTATCTGTATCATCTTGCATGCAGCCTTATACATATTAGATGCTTGATAAATATTAAACTGAGCATTGGTTTGTAAGAAACTGCTTTCCAATTCTGATTTTGCTGTCAAATATCTGATTTGGAGCAAAATTTTTTTCTCTTTTTCTTTTGGGCAAATTCTTAATCTCTGCCCTTACACAGAGATAGTTTTTATATCTAAAATATAAGGAAATAGACTAAGCAAACTCTTTAATAGTCAGACTTTAAGTTCTGTGACAGTCTATACCTTTTTTTATTTTTTAAGAGAGAGCGCAAGAGAGAGAGGGACAAACAGGAAGAGAGAGAGATAAGCATCAGTTTTTCATTGCGTCACCTTATGAGTGAATACTGTTCAATTGTATGGATACCACAATTTGTTTATCCATTTATTTTCTGGTAGATATTTGGATTATTTCCACCTTTTAACTATTCTGAATAGTGCTCATTGATTCTATTATGAAAGTTGTTCATTGATTGCTTTCTCATATGTGCCTTGACTGGGCTGCTCCGGAAGAGCACGTAATCCCTTGCTCAAGCCAGCGACCTTGGGCTTCAAGCCAATGATCATGGGATTATGTCTCTGATCCCACTCAAGCTGGCAACCTCATGCTCTAGCTGGTAAAACCACACTCAAGCCGGTGACCCCATGCTCAAGCTGGTAAAACCATGCTCAAGCCAGATGAACCCTCGCTCAAGCTGGCGACCTCGGGGTTTCGAACTTGGGTCTTCAGCATCCCAGGTAGACACTCTATCTACTATGCCACCTCCTGGTCAGGCCAGTCTATACCTTTTAAATTTAATTTTAAAATATGTATTGATATTAGAGGAAGGGAGAGAGTGAGAGTGAGAGAGAATGAGACAGGAACATGATCTGTTTCTGTATGTTCCCTGACTGGGGATTGAACCAGCAACCTTTGTGTTTTGGGATGGTACTTTAACCAACTGAACTGTCTGGCCAGGGCCAGTCTATACCTTTTTAAAAATAGGAAGTGATTTTGTACTAAATATTTCACCTTCTGGAAGATCAGATACTTATTAGCCCTTGACTATTGCATACAGTTTTTTTCCTCCACCTTTGGTGAGGGATCAAGAAAGTTATGATCTTTATCATCAAGAAAATTGAGACAACTGTCTAGTCTTTAAGCTGTTGCAAAGTTATTTTTAGGAAAGACTCATCTTTCGTTTTACCCTCCTGCCATTTCAATAAAAAAGCTCAATCTTGCAACTCCTAGTATAGAAATTGGAAACTCAGATGCCTACAAGGATTCAGTGTAATGTAAATCAGTGAAATTGGCTGAATGGTACTTGTAGGAACTAGAAAGCACACTAAAAGAGGCAGCTTCAGTTTTTCTTGTGGGAATATATTCTTAATGTTGCCAGATCTTGTGATTCATCAAAAGAAGCCATAAATTTGGATTTTTATGTAAAATCCCATTGTTAAATGTTGACATTTAATTCAAAACATTTTAGAACATTTCTCAGGGCAAATGGAGCACTTCTATTTTTTTCTTTTCCTGTTCATTTGAATATATTTATTATACAAATTTTTTATCTTAATGAAATTAACAAGTCTTGAGTATACAGTTTATAACATCATAGATTAGAAATAAATAAGAATATTTTTGCTTCCTTAAATTTATCTTAAACATATATATTCAGTCCTTGCACAGTAAGCCATTGGTTTGATTGTTCCCTGATGCAAGTTTCCTGAAAATTGCTATTAGGATAAAACAAATGTTTGTATTCTTTTTTTTTTAAATCGAATTCATCAGGGTGACATTGGTTAATGAACTTACTTATATAGGTGTCAGGTGTATAATTTTATATATCATCTCTATATTGTGTCATGTGCTTACCACCCCAAGTCAAGTTTCCTTCCATCACCATCTATGCCTCCTTTACCCCCTTCTATCCCCCCCACCTCCTTCCCCTTCCCCTCTGGTAATCATATTGTTGTCTATGTTTATGAGGTTTTTCTTCGCTTAATCCCTTCACCTTTTTCATCCAGTCCCACAACCCCCTCCTTTCTGACAGCTGTCAGTTTGTTCTCTATCTAGAAGTCTGTTTCTATTTCAAACAAAACACTTCTGTACCTAGAAAAAGAAAAGCTGTGTATTTTGAAGTGAAATGAGAGTCATCTTGAAATGGGCACGAGGTAGTCACTTGATTGCCTTTGGAGTAAAAGAAATAATGCTCATGGAATATCTTATTATTTGAATATCTCATCTTCTCATTGCTTATTCTTTTTGAGGCAGCAATTATGACTTTTATTTTTATTAGTAGCTCCAATTAATATATCTATAATTCAGTGATTCTAGTAACCCCTTAGTGAATGCATGTAGTTTTAAGCAAATGTGACTTCATTTGTAACAGAACTTACAGGTTTATGGTAGAGACAGTCACAGATTATAACTAATTTACATGTAAGCTTTTGGTATGTTTTAAGTTGGGGAAACAGCTTCAGTACTGTGTTGTTAATGTGTGTTTAGCTCTTGTTTACCTTCACATCTATATTTTTAGTCTTCCCAAGACAATAATAAATATTATGGTATTTTTTCCTCTTCCTTAAAAAGTGAACTAATTTGAATAAGTAGAGTTTATTACTATTGGTTTTTTTTTCTTTTTTTTTTAATTTCTTTTTATTTATTTATTTTAGGGAGGAGACACACACACACACACACACACAGAGAGAGAGAGAGAGAGAGAGAGAGAGAGAGAGAGAGAGAAAGGGGGGAGGATCTAGAAGCATCAACTCCCATATGTGCCTTGACCAGACCAGTGCAGGGTTTTGAACTGGCAACCTCATTGTTCCCAGGTCGACGCTTTATCCACTGCACCACCACAGGTCAGGCATTACTATTGTTTTTTAAAGGTGCTGGCCACATCATTAGATAGTCTTTTCTGAGTCTCTTTGTATGAACTGTTTCATGCATTTATTCATCTGTCCATCTATTCAATAAACATTATCTTAACCTTATTAAAGGTGCCAAGGCCCTGACTGATCTGTTCTCTCCCCCCTAACGTTATATCTCATACTAGCAAGGGGAATCCTCTTGATTATTGTATTTTAGCTACACTGTGTACCTTTCAGTTACTCAAATGTGCTGTGTCTTTTTCTGCCTAAGGACTTTTGCACATGCTGTTGCCTCACATTGTCTTGCTTCTTCTCTGCTCTTTCAGTTGCTGTTCTTTCTTATCCTTAGGAACTGCTCAGAGAGGCTTTCCTCAACTATCTTCTCTTTAAGTAGTTTCCACATTATTCTTTATTACAGATTCCTGTATTTTTTCATAACATTCATCCTACTTTGAATTTTTAAAAATTATTTTCTTGTTTTTCTGTTTCTGTCATTACAGAAATGCTCTTAAAGGACAGAGACCATTTTTGTGTTACTTAATTTTGTATCCTTGGCTCTCAATAAATTAATTTTGAATGAATTATTCATCAGCATAATAATCATAGTGTATACCTACACTATTCTGGTCAGTGTATTCTAGGTTTATTATATATATTTTATTGCTAGCACCCACAACTCTACAAAGTAGATAGCTATTACTGCCATGTTATAAATGAGACAACAAAGGAAAGTTTAGTGTGCTAAGTAACTTGCCCAAAGAAAGACAGAAAATAAATGATAGAACTATAATGAAAGGCCAGTTTTCACTACCTTTGCTCTTTTATTATGACATGCTACCTACCTCTTATTTATTATATACAGTATTGGTACCCTGACACAAGAATCATACTGTTATACAGTGATTATAGACATTTCTAAGGAACCTTGTGGCTCTCTCCTTCCTCCCTTATCCCATTTTATGCCAAAAAGATCACAATAATATTTGAAATGCCAATGAATCATATGCTATATAGTACATCGTTATTTTGATTATCTGATCAAGCCAAATGAGAATTCAAGTACTTTTGTTTAATAATATTGACACTTAATATTAGAACTTTAATCTTAGCTTAATTTTTTTCATTCTTCTGTATGATTTAATTGGCTCTTTAAACATTAGTAGGTATAGAAGAGTTTCTTCCATGCCTCTTATTATCTGCTTCTAGAGCACAGTCACAGGCAAATAGAAATAACTGAATTCTCATCTTGAGCACTTTGAAGGCATCTCACTCAGTGGCTTCAATTTTTTACCTCTTCATCTTGAAAATTTGTTTATGTCTTCTTATTTTCTATTTCTCTCATGTCAGTGGAAGAAATGTCCAGTCCTTTTCTAAGCCACCCTCAACCTCCTTGACTTGATTCTGTGACATACTTTATTTACCTTGCTTAAATATTTTCTAACTCTCCGTTTTCGTTATTATTTTTCATTGTTTTGTTTCCTCATAGCAGCAGTTGTCAAACTGTGTTTAGCTACAATTTTTATGGAGATAAATTTGCATGTGATATCATTTCAAAAGAAATAATACTTAAAAAGGAAAAAAATTAATTCCTTATTGTATGGTATGGTATGGTGTGTGTAGTGTGGTGTGGTATAATCCTATAACAATACCATGGAAAACTACTGTATTACATTTGTTGCTATACTAATCCAACTTCTTCACCATCCAATTGTCCCTTAACCCTTTAGTATGCAGGCATTCTATAGCAAGTTCAGTTGTGATTTCACAACTGCCGAATTTGATGGTGTTTTCTTAATTAAATCTGTTCTGTATGTTCTCTCTTTGATCTTCCAAAAATTTTTTTAATCACTGGATATTTTTCTTATTCTGTCAAGCATACACAATTTCTTCTTCTACACAATAAAATAAAATTTGCATTTGTACCTATCTTCTTAAGTATCTGTTTCCTCTTCTTTGGAAGGATTTTGTGATATAGTAGCCTATATTTCTGCTTACACTGCATTTACTTTCTCACTTCTATTTGATCTTCAGCTTTGTGCTTCTGGCTCTGTCCCCATCACTCCATTGATACTTCTTTGGCAGAAGTATCAAGAAGTACCTTTTGCCATATCATATAAATGCATTCTTTCAAGTTTTTTCTTATTTGAACTAAATGAGACATTTTTATTTTTGGCGGTCCACTCCCATGACTTCTCCTTTTGTACTCACCAGGCTCTCCTCTGACTCTTCTCTAGCTTCTTTCCTGACTTCTTTACTCATTCTGACTCTTCTGCTACTTCATTCTTTATGCAGTCTGTCAGCAGTCTTACATATTCCCACAAGTTCTGTTTTGTTTTTCATTCGTGCATTCATCAAACAAGTATCTGTTTATGCTAGGCACTGTGCTGTTACTGAGGAGACACAGAGAATAAGAATGACACAGCCACCACCTTCATGCTGTGTATAGTCTAATAGGAAATACAGCTAAATACAGCTAAACAATTGCTGGTTCAATTGTGGAACTGTGTGTGACAAGTATTCTGGTAGAGGAAATATGTAGCAGGGGTACTTAAGACTGGAGTAGTCAGGGAAGGTTTCTTGGGAAGAAGTAAAAATTGAAAGGGGCTGTGGGGAGGTCAGCGTTTCAGGTAGAAATCACAGCATTTCCAAAGAAACAAAGGTAAGGGAGCAAGTACATGGCTGAAGAATTGAAAGTCATCGTTATCCTTGAGAATGTGGAGGGAAAGAGAATTGGGAGGGGTAAAGCTGCAGGGTCATAAAATAGGCACTCATATAAATAGTCATTGAACAAATATTTAATTAGTGTTGTTATTTTATAGGTATACTGATTCATAATTGTACAGTTAATAGCCTAGTTTTCATTCTTGCTGTAACAGTCATAACTAGATTTTATTAGATATCTGAGTCTATGATAAATGCTTATTGCTGCAGACTGGTGTTTGATAGGTTTGTACTGGTTATATTACTAGAATTGACTCAAAAGATTCAAAGACTTTAAAAAAAAGATTCAAAGACTTTTATTGATTATTTAAGATGTTAACTTCCTGTCTCTGATCTTTAATTATAATCACTGTCAATAATGCGTTACCTATTTTTATTCTCTATATGTTTAATATAGATTTTCCTATTCCAACTAGATTTTCAGTTTTTTGAGGGTACATACTATTGTGTCTTTAGTTTACATCTTCCTTTGTGTCTAGAATACAAAGTGTACACTTGTATGTGCCTTTGTGTACATATTATTTTTATACTTTTACAAGATTAAGACTCATTTTCTTAAACCTCAAAAGTCTTAACTCAGTGTTTTGTTACATATGGCACATACAATATTTATCAAATATTTAATTAAGTAACCTGAAAATCTTCAAATCTACTGAAGGTTGTGAAGTAGAACATAGTTATATTAGTTCTTTATCCTTTCTGATTAAAGATCATATTGATATATGTTAAAAATTACAATAGAATAACTTCTGCTTTTAGCCAAGGTAAAGTAACAGGACAGATTACCCTCCTGCCTAAACATCTAAAATGCCAGATAAAATATATGAAACAATGGTTCTTTTTACATTTAGCATCAGGTAATGAAGGACAAAGAGCCTTGAGGAAAAAAAGAAACAAATGAAATTAACCCCACAAGTGTCCACTCCCTGGAAAAAATTTCCAGGCTGTGATGCAGAAATGTGGAATCCAAAGAGAGCCCAGTGGTCTCCCTGAGTTGTGAAGATAGAACGAGGCATCTGGAGAAGCTGAGATCAGTAGAGTTCTTAGTGAAGAGTCCTGGAAAGGAGGGAAATGCACACAGTTTTAAGTGTAGAGATCTGCAGAGGATCTCCTTTGAGCATTCAGTTGAATGGTGATTGTTATACACATGCAGGCAGGGAAACTACCCAAGACTGAGGAGAAAAAAACTACTTGAAAGGATTAGAGGCAACAGTACTCAGACCTCACAGAAGACTGGGTACGATGCCTGTTTGCACCAGCCAGAGTAGAAAACCTCATAATTCAGGGGGCAGTGTATAGTGTTAAGAAAGGTCTTGCCTCAGTAGTAAGAAAAAATTAAACCTGGACTAAACATGCTCTAGGTCATACCTAACAAAGCTTTGAAAAGCAAGAACCAAAAGGATCAAACTATTTCCAAGTAACTTAACCATATGCCAAAACAAAGCTCAAGAATATTGATAGGAATATAAAAATATCCAGCACACAGTAAGATGAAATTCTCTATGTCTGGCATCTAATAAAAAATCACTAGTCATAGAAAGAGGCAGAAAATTACAACACATACATAATGAGAAAAACCAATAAATCAGAAATAATCTAGAAATGACATACAGTTTTTTTGTTGTTGGTTTTAGTCTGCTCCCATCAGCATTTTTCAGGTTTTTGTCCTCTCTGATACCTAATCTGGAATATATGAGGCAAAAAGAAAATTTAGGGAACTCACTACTGTATTGTTTCTGGGTCCCACCACCCCTAACTGTTCTACCTTCTTTTTTCTACCTTTCAGTCTTCGTGTGTATGTGTGCACGTGCGTGCACATGCTTTAAAATGTATATAATGCCCAAGGTTTTCAGCTGAATTTAGTGGGAGAAATAAAGAAAAATGCACCTACTCTGTTTTAACAAAAGTGAATATCTCTGATATATATATATATATATATATTTGTGTGTGTATTTTTTTCCCCAAAGTTAGAAGCAGGGAGGAAGTCAGACAGACTCCCGCATGCGCGAAACCATGATCCAATCTGAATGCCCACCAGGGGCCAACACTCTGCCCATCTGTGGTTGCTACATTGCTGCTGGAGCCATTCTAGTGCCTGAGGCAGAGGCCATGGAGCCATTGTCAGTGCCGGAGCCAACTTTGCTCTAATGTAACCTTGGCTGTGGGAGGGGAGGGGGGAAGAGCAAGAGAGAGAGAGAGAGAGAGGAAGGAAGGAGAGGGGGAAGGGTGGAAAAGCAGATTGGAGCTCCTCCTGTGTGTCCTGACCGGGAATCGAACCCTGGACTTCCACATGCTGGGCCGACCAACCAGAGCAAGACTTTTATTTATTTATTTTTTTTAATTTTTTAAAATATTTATTGAAGTGTCTTTTTTTAAAAATTATTTTTATTTATTTATTCATTTTAGAGGAAAGGGAGAGAGAGAGTGAGAGAGAGAGAGAGAGAGAGAGAGAGAAGGGGGGGAGGAGCAGGAAGCTTCAACTCCCATATGTGCCTTGACCGGGCAAGCCCAGGGTTTTGAACTGGCAACCTCAGCATTCCAGGTCGACGCTTTATCCACTGCGCCACCACAGGTCAGGCGACTTTTATTTTTTTAATGAAAGCAAAAACATTCTTTACTAGAGCAATTGGATATCCATATGACAAGGAATGAATTTTAACTTTAGCTTTATCATACTATAAAACCAATTCTAGATGGATCACAGATATAAATATGAAAGGTAAAGCAAAAGGCTTCTAGAAGAAAACATGGTAGAATATCTTTACGCCCTTGGGGTTATGCAAAGATTTCTTAAATAGGACACAAAAAGTCACTAACCATAAATAAAAAGATTGATAGATTAAACTTAATTAAAATCAAGAATTTCTGTTTATTATAGATATCATTAAGGGGGGTAGAAAGGCAAGCCACATATGGAAGAAGATATTTATAATATGTATATTTGATGTAGGATTTGTATTTAGAATAGATGTTGAGCCCCTACAAATAATTTTTTATGAAAGGACAATCTTAATTAAAAAAATGGGGCCTGACCAGGCGGTTGCGCAGTGGATAGAGCGTCAGACTGGGATGCGGAAGACCCTGGTTCGAGACCCCGAGCTTGCCAGCTTGAGCGCGGGCCCATCTAGCTTGAGCAAAAGCTTGCCAGCTTGGACCCAAGGTTGCTGGCTCCAGCAAGGGGTGGCTTGGTCTGCTGAAGGCCCGTGGTCAAGGCACATGTGAGAAAGCAATCAATGAACAACTATGATGTCACAACGGCAATGAAAAACTGATGATGATTGATGTTTCTCATCTCTCTTCATTCCTGTCTGTCTGTCCCTATCTATTCGACACTCTCTCTCTGTCCCTGTAAAAAAAAAAAAAAAAAAAAGCGTAAAAGCCTGACCAGGCGGTGGCAGAGTGCATAGAGCTTTGGACTGAGATGTGGAGGACCCAGGTTCGAGACCGTGGGCTCATCTGGTTTGAGCAAAGCTCACCAGCTTGGACCCAAGGTTGCTGGCTCCAGCAAGGGGTGGCTCAGTCTGCTGAAGGCCTGCAGTCAAGGCACATGTGAGAAAGCAATCAAAGAACAACTAAGGTGTCACAATGAAAAACTAATGATTGATGCTTCTCACCTCTCTCCGTTCCTGTCTGTCTGTCTCTATCCCTCTCTGTTTCTGTAAAAAAATAAAAATAAAAATGGGTAAAAGACTTGAACAGCCACTAGAGGAAGGAAACCACATACATGGTCAATCAGTATTGAAAAGGCACCCAGTCATCATTCATCAGGGAAATGCTGATTAAAATCACAAAGCAATACCACTCCACCTCCACCAGATAGCTTATAAAAAATTAATTTATGGCCTGACCTGTGGTGGTGCAGTGGATAAAGCGTCAACCTGGGAACATTGAGGTCGCCAGTTCAAAACCCTGCACTGGTCTGGTCAAGGCACATATGGGAGTTGATGCTTCTAGCCCCCCCCCCTTTCTCTTTCTCTCTCTCTCTCTTGCTAACTCTGTGTCTCCTCTCTAAAATAAAATTTAAAAAAATAATACATTAAGAAAAATTAATTTATAACTGAGCTTGTAGAGTAGCCAGAACTTTCATATATTGATGGTGAGAGTGTGTATTGGTATAACCACTTGGGAAAACTGTTTAGCAGTATCTACTAAAGTTGAGTATACACATACCTTATGACCCAGTAGTTTCACCTTTAGGTATATATGGGGTGGACAAAAGTAGATTTATAGTTATGAGTACTCAAAACAGTTTGTTCTTTTATTATTATGTATTATTATTTTCCATATGAACAACTGTAAACCTACTGTGTCCACCCTGTATATCTGAGGAAAATACATACATGCATATTTAGGAATGTTCGTAACAGTACTTTTGTAATAGGTAAAAACTGTAAACAACTCAGTTCTTTGACAGAAGAATGAATGGATTAATTGTAGGATAGTCATATGACAGAATAACATAAGCATTGCAAAAGAATGAACTACTCTAAACAACAACATCGATAAACTGAATAGACATAACGTTAAGTGCTTTCACAATGATGCTGGGCACAAAAGAGCATATCCTGTGTGATTCCTTTATTAAAACTTCAAAAATAGGTAAAGCTATAATCTATGGTGATAGAATTAAAGTTTGGTTACTTCTAGGATGGCATCTGGGAGGAAGTATGAAGAAAGATGCTTAATCAGCTAGGTAGTAGTGATGTGTGTGTTTGCTTTTGATGTCAAACTTAAGATATGTATACTTTATGTATATATTAGGCTTTAATAAAAGTTAAACACTAAAGATATATCTGTTCTGAAACTATGACCTATAAGATTAGTAATAACTACCCATTTTCATCTATTTGTACTTTATAGTCAAAGCACTTTTTACATTCATCAATACCATGATTATAAATATTAAAGTACTTTAGAAACCCTAAATTGTAATATTATCAGAAATAATTTATTTTTAGAACAATTTTAAATTTTCTAGAGGTAAATCTCTAATTTACCTGTTTATGGACCACATCATGGCACAAAGAATTGTATAAACTACCCTTTCATTTGCTATTGTAAGATGACAGCTAGAAATCATTATCAAAATTAATAAAAAGAGTGACTTTGTTGGTCATTAAAGTAACACCTAGTTAATATATCACAGTCAAGCTGTTCTCTTTTTACAAAATAATAAAATTTCATATAACAGACATTATTTGCGTAAGAGAATAGCCAGAGGGTGATCTGGAGGGATCACCATATTTCATCAGTGGATATGAATTTTACTCATTGACAGTGATTGGTTTTGCCCATAAGAGGTAATTCCAGATCATTTCTCTCAGGCTTAAAATAACAAGAACTGTGCTAATTTGTTTCATTATTTTAGATATTATTCAAGTCTGTATGTATCAAATCTAAGTGTCACGTAGCCAAAATTATCTACTGCTATGTGAAATGGCAATTGTCATTTTATTTTATATTATAATATTTTATTTATTGATTTTTAGAGAGAGGAGAGAGAGAGAGAAAGAAAGAAGGGGTAGAGGAGAGGGAAACGTCAGCTAATGGTAGTTGCTTCTCATATGCGACTTGACTAGGCAAGCCCAGGGTTTTGAACAGGAAACCTCAGCATTCCAGGTCGATGTTTTATCCACTGCGTCACCACAGGCCAGGCTGACACCTGTCTTGTTAGTCAGGAAAGATAAACAACATTAATTTATTCTGTTCAGTATGTAAATATAATTGCTTTTTCTTCAAGTTTTAAAAAAGTAATCTGCCGAGGATAGTTTAGCTCTTTGGTGCTATATTTTTCTGTTGTTCATCAAAAAATAATTAGCAATACTTTTTTTGTGACAGAGACAGAGGAAGACAGAGAGAGAGGGAGAAGAGCAAAGGGACAGACAGACAGGAAGGGAGAGAGATGAGAATCATCAATTCTTCATTGCGGCACCTTAGTTCAGTGATTGCTTTCTCATATGTGCTTTGACTGGGGGAGGGGGATGAGGAGGCTAGAGCAGAGCGAGTAACCCCTTGCTCAAGCCAATGACTTTGGGCTCAAGCCAGCGACCTTGGGCTTTAAGCCAACAACCTTTGGCCTCAAGCCAGTGACCTTTGGGCTCAAGCTAGCAACTCTGGGGTCATGTCTATGCTCCCACGCTCAAGCCAGTGACCCTGCCCTCAAGCTGATGAGCCCACACTCAAGCGGGCAACCTCGGGGTTTCAAACATGGGTCCTCTACATCCCAGTCCGACACTCTTTCCACTGTGCCACTGCCTGGTCAGGTGTATAGTTTTATTCTCTGTAAAACTGAGTGTCATGCTGAATACTTTCACCACTTCTACCTCAAAAACTTTGTACTTCTTACCTGAATTTTAGACTAATCTCATAAAACTACATTTATTCCATTCATACAGTTTTTATCTTGCCCTTTTTATATTTATTTTCTCCCTTTTTTGCACATTATATCTTGGTGCTGATTCCATTGATTATTTAGGTACTTTCAGTCAACCTCACTAGCCTGTAAGCTGTTTGGAAAGAGAGAGGCAGGTTATTTTAGTGTCTGTACCTATGCACACAAAATGAATTAGTCATGACAAAGTTAGATTTTTTTCCTTTTAGAGAATAAATTCCAAACTACCTTATATGCATGGTCTAAAAAATTAGAAATAACACTGAAGTTAAGAACTCATCTATTTCTTTTTTTTACCATATTATTGTGCCTGGCACATCATGGATATGTGCTTAATGAATGAATGAGCAAATCATTGGTTATTAACTATCTTCTCAAAATAAAAATTAATATGCATAAAATAATCTATTTGCATAAAAGTATTCTATTTCATTTTATAAAAAGAAATGTCTTAAGTATATGGTTATATAATACAGTTAACTGTTAAGCAGTGGAACAGAGCTTTATTCAGTAGTGGTTTTGTAAACATTCAGTTCAATTGCAAGTATGTATTCATTATACTAAGTGTATACTGTAAAGGTTTAAAATAATTATATGTTGAGAATTTTCTACTGCTTATATTTCAGAAATGAATTATTTTAGTGACTACAATTAAATGTGAGTTTATAGTAAAGGTAGAAAATTGTAGGATACTGGAGTCTCCTCTTTAGCAAGCAACCAGTCACCATAATTTAAGATCATTAAATGGAGGGTCTATAACTCAGGCTTTTGTCTGCTCTGTTGCCGATATATTCCTATGACCTAGCACAATGCTTGGCATACATCAGATGGTCAGTATATATTAAGTGAATAAGTACATGAATAAATGAATGAGGATAATTATTGAACTGTGCTCCATTCTGTAGCAGGTACAGTGTTGTAACCTTACCACTGATGTTATTTATTACTTCCTAGTGTTTCTGAAATAATATGAAAATTAGAAAATTTCCTGAAGCTTAATTCACAATTTAGGCCTGACCAGATAGTGGCACAGTGGATAGAGCAGTGGTTCTTAACCTTTTTTTGAGGTACCGAACCCACTAGTTTCATATGCACATTCACCGAACCCTTCTTTTGTGATAAATAAAATATGATTTTCCCCCCAAATTCAAGACATAGGTATATGTTTTTTTACTGGTGCACAAAATGAGCCGTGCATGAACATCACCTTGCTCAAAGAACAAAACCAACAAAGTGCATGAACTCACAACAAATTACAGTATTACTTTATTCTGGCCTCCGCAACAGAGGCTTCTCTGAACCCGAGACCGACTCATCGAACCCCTAGGGTTCAATAGAACCCAGGTTAAGAACCATTGGGATAGGCCTGACCGGTGGTGGCGCAGTGGATAAAGCGTCGACCTGGGAACACTGAGGTCGCCAGTTCAAAACCCTGCACTGGTCTGGTCAAGGCACATATGGGAGTTGATGCTTCTAGCTCCTCCCCCTTTCTCTCTCTCTCTCTCTCTCTCTCTCTCTCTCTCTCTCTCTCTGTGTGTGTGTGTGTGTGTGTGTCTCCTCTCTAAAATGAATAAATAAAAAAAAAAAAAAAAAAAAAAAAAAAAAAAAAAAAGAACCATTGGGATAGAGCGTTGGGCTGGGATGCAGAGGACCCAGGTTTGAGACCCCGAGGTCGCCAGCTTGAGCGCGGGCTCATCTGGTTTGAGCAAAAGCTCACCAGCTTGGACCCAAGGTCGCTGGCTCCAGCAAGGGGTTGCTCAGTCTGCTGAAG
Source organism: Rhynchonycteris naso (assembly GCA_037038555.1). Classification (NCBI taxonomy): domain Eukaryota; kingdom Metazoa; phylum Chordata; class Mammalia; order Chiroptera; family Emballonuridae; genus Rhynchonycteris; species Rhynchonycteris naso. The sequence continues at coordinate 18,792,160 of CM073001.1, forward strand.
GCCCACGGTCAAGGCACATATGAGAAAGCAATCAATGAACAACTAAGGTGTTGCAACGGCAACAAAAAACTGATGATTGATGCTTCTCATCTCTTTCCGTTCCTATCTGTCTGTTTCTATCTATCCCTCTCTCTGACTCTCTCTCTGTCTGTTAAAAATAAAAGATTCACAACTTAGAGCTATTACCCAGTAGCTTTCCTTAGTATTTGATAATATCAATTAGCAAACATTGAGTGCCTGTTGTAAGGGTAAGGTATTGCTAAACTTTAATCATTCCAAGAAGACGTGCCATAGTTTCTGCCCTTGATGAATTTTCAACTAATCGGAATGACAGAAAATAGACATTAAGGTGACACATAACAATATGAGGATGTCAAAGATACAGTACATATGAAAAATTAATGTTATTAATCCTTTCAATGAAAATTTTGATATTGTTTATGTGCATTATTATTCATTCAACTTTTAAAATCTGCATAAGAAGGCCCTGGCCAGTTGGCTCAGTGGTAGAATGTTGCCCTGTGTGTGGATGTCTTGGTTTTGATTCTTGGTCTGGGCACATAGGAGAAGTGACCATCTGCTTCTTTACCCCTTCCCCCTTTTGTTTTTTTCTCTCTCTCTCTTCTCCACCCACAGCCATGGCACGATTGGTTCGAGTGAGTTGGCATAGGGTGCTGAGAATGTCTCCATGGCCTCCACCTCAGGTGCTTAAAAAAGAAAAAAAAAAGGCTCTTGCTGAGCAACAAAGCAACCACCCCAGATGGGCAGAGCATTGCCTCCCAGTATTCTTGCTGGGTAGATCACCGTCTGGGCGCATGTGGGAGTCTGTCTCTCTGCCTCCCATTCTCCCGCTAAAAAATTAAAAAGGCATATATATATATGCATAGAAAAATATGGAATGGAGAAAAATATACTAGTGTTTTAATATTTATTTTTGGATGGTGAGGTCATGAGGAAATTTAGTTTTTATTTTTTCCATTTCTGTGTTTAAAAGCAAGCAATACTTGAAATAAATTAATAACTTTCTATCCCAGTTCCAGGGCAGATTTTTGTATGCAACACAATAATAACGCAGCCTGCGTGCCCAGCATCATCAGTTGCTAGGTCTCTCTCCATCAGTTTCCTAAACGTGTTTAAATTCATATTTTATTTACTATTCTCACTGCATTCCCAGAATCTGGTTTTGTTTGTTTTATTGATTTTAGACAGAGGTAGTAGCAAAAATGAGAGGGAGGATAATGTAGATCATTTTTGAATAGCCAGATATCCAAATATGAAGACATGCAATATACTTGTTTCCCTTGATATGTTCATTTCTTTGGAAATTGTGATTTAAAGAAGTAAAACTGCTAGTTACAGAGATGAATTTTGGTATTATATGGTAATTATTACATTTTTAGTGAATTATATACATGTGCCTCTATGTACTTTTGAAACAATCTCAAACTTATAAAATAGTTGTTAAGTACAGTGCAAAGATTTCCTAAATTATTTTAGAGGAAATTACTGACATCATGCCCCATTGCCTCTGAATACTTAGTACGTATTTCTAACAAACAAGGATATTCTCCAACATAATCACAATATAACCACCAAAATTAAAAAAATAAGATCAACAAATTTTTTTTCTATCTAATCCTCAGGCTTCATTTAGTTTTCTTCAGTTGTCCCATTAATATTCAGTGTAGCATTAAGGATCTGTTTTAGAATTACATGTCCATTTAGTTGTCATGTCTTATTAGTTTCTTTCCATCTGAAATAGTTTTTTGGTCTTTCCTGGACTTTCATGGTTCTGGTGCTTTTGAAAATTAGAAGTCAGATATTTTGTAGAATGTTTTTTAATTTGGGACTGTATGCTTCCTCATGATTACATTTAAATTATGCATCTATGACAAGAACATCACAGAAATAATGTTGTATTCTTATTGCATCCTCTTAGGTGTCATGCAATTTTAGTTTGTGTCATTACTGATGATATTTACTTTGATCACTTGATTAAGGTGGTATCTGTCAGACTTTTCCCTATTTCTCCTTTGTAATTAGTAAGTATTTGTGGAAATATACTTTGAAACCACATAAATATCTCATTCCTCATGCCACTTAATACTCTCCTCACTCCACTAGGCTTCTGACACTCAGCCCTGGGTCTTCTTCACCCATCGTAGACTCTGAATACTACAGTTCTCACAGCTCTATTGTGAAAGTATTATTGTAAGATCTTGGAAGATTATTAATAAGCCATAAATATTCTACTCAGTAGTTTGTCATAGATATGACTTTGAAAGTCTTTCTCCTTCTGGAACAGCCTTAAGTAATTTCTTAAGATAATATAAATAAATTAAGACTGTAGATAATCAAAGTGGTAGTTCAATAGTATACTCAGTTCTATAATTCATAAATGGTAAGAAGTTACTTAGAAAATAATTGTGGCATGATGCAGTGGATAAAGTGTCGACCTGGAATGCTGAGGTAGCTGGTTCAAAACCCCAGCCTTGCCTGACCAGGCAGTGGCGCAGTGGATAGAATGTCAGACTGGGATGCGGAAGACCCAGGTTCAAGACCTCAAGGTCGCCAGCTTGAGCACGGGCCCATCTGGCTTGAGCAAAAGCTCGTCAGCTTGGACCCAAGGTAAGGGGTTGCTTGGTCTGCTGAAGGCCTGCGGTCAAGGCACATGTGAGAAAGCAATCAATGAACAGCTATGGTGTCGCAATGGCAACGAAAAACTAATGATTAATGCTTCTCACCTCTCTCCGTTCCTGTCTGTCTGTCCCTTTCTATCCCTCTCACTGACTCTCTCTCTGTCCCTGTAAAAAAAAAAAAAACCCAGCCTTGCCTGGTCAAGGCACATAGGGAGTTGATGCTTCTTGGCTTCCTGTTCCTTCCTCCATTCTCTCTCTCTCTTTTTCTCTCTCTCTCTTCTCACTAAAACAAACAAACAAACAAAATAAATAAATAAATAAATAAGAAAATAATTGTGGGGGGAGGGGTATAAAAAGGGACAAATATACAGTGACAGATAATGATTTGACTTTGGGTGACAGGCACACAATGTAATCAACAGTTCATATGCTATAGAGATGTTCACCTGAAACCTATGTCCTCTTATTGGTCAGTATTACCCCATTAAATTTAATTTCTAAATAAAAAAATAAAATAATTATGAAGTTTTTAAGTGAAAAGTAAAACCTACTACAAAAAATATGTGATGTGCTATATTAAAACGATTGTGAAGCTCAAGTTCTCTTATTCCCCAAGTTAATATAATTTATGCTGCTGTATATTATTTTTAATTACTTTAGAGCACTAGATTGTTTTAGGAAAACATTAAGGAAATACATTAAGGAAAGAGTGATATGATTAAGTAAATGTGTGACAGCAAAATAGAAAATTGACTTAAACTTACAAAAATTTGTTAAAACAGAGCATCACCTACCAGTTATTCTTGGACTTCATAACCTTTTAGAAACCAAATATCCAGTAGACCTTCAGCCAGTACATTTTTCCAGTGGAGATGCCAAGTATGATGACTGTCAAGCCTGAAGTGTTTTTAACAGAATGAATGCTGTCTCTCTTCAATGCAGAACTATGTTGGCACAGTGGAGGTGCCAGACATTTTGTTTTAGAATGTCCAATGTGAAACCGCAGCCTTCAGATTCACCAGTTTATTGAGAGGGTTAATAGAGAGATGCAAGAGTAAGGCAATTAGTTCCTAAACCCCTTGCAGTGACTTTTGAAAGTTTGCTTTTTTTTCTTTTTAACTCTTTCAGGTGCTAAAGTAGTTTTGTATTTAAAAGGAAAAAAGTGAAATCCCATTTTTAAAACAAGATACGAACATGTATAAATGGATTTTTCAGCATTAGATAGTATTTGCATTTTATATCAGGGAGCATTCCTTATTTTAATAACTAATATCTGCTGAGCATTAATTCACTTTTTGTTAAAAAAATTTTTTTTATTAATTTTAATGGGGTGACACCAATAAAACAGAGTACATATATGTACAACGAAAACATCTCCAGGTTATCTTATCATTCAATTATGTTGCATACCCATCACCCAAAGTCAAATTGTCCTTTGTTACCTTCTATCTGGTTTTCCCTGTGCCCCTCCCCACCCCCCTATCCCACCCTCTCCTCCCTCCCCCCCCCCCCCCCGTAACCACCACTTTCTTGTCCATGTCTCATAGTCTCACTTTTATGTCCCATCTATGTATGAAATCATGCTGTTCTTAGTTTTTTTCTGATTTACTTATTTGACTCTGTATAATGTTATCAAGGTCCATCCATTTTGTTGTAAATGATCCGATGTCATCATTTCTTATGACGGAGTAGTATTCCATAGTATATATGTACCAAAGCTTTTTAATCTACTCGTCCTCTGACGGACACTTGGGCTGTTTCCAGATCTTCGCTATTGTGAACAATGCTGCCACGAACATGGGGGCACATTTCTTCTTTTCGAACAGTGCTATGGTGTTCTTAGGGTATATTCCTATAAGTGGGATAGCTGGGTCAAAAGGCAGTTCGATTTTTAATTTTTTGAGTAAGCTCCATATTGTTTTTCATAGTGGCTGCACCAGTCTGCATACCCACCGGCAGTGCAGGAGGGTTCCCTTTTCTCCACATCCTTTGTTAAATTTTTAAGCAGTGTCAACACAGTATCATGACCACGAATATTTCCATTTAGGTACTTAATTAACAATTGAACAGAAAAATCTTATTTAAGAGCTCCCTCCCTTTTATTGTTCATCTCTGCATAGAGTTAAGTTTGTAGTATTATTTGTATCCAACTTTTGTTTTCTTACCTAAAAATAAATAAAGTCTTCTGGGAAGTCACAAGGTAGGTAGATTCTCTGACAATTTTGGTCTTTACTTTCTGACCCTAAAGTGATTGAACATTGAACACTATCAGGTCAATAATAGTGAGGTGGAGATAAAAATTCCAAAAAGAAAAAAAGATTTTGCAGAATTCTTTTTAACAGATCATATTATTTAAGCCTTATAGTAGCTCTGTGAGGCTATTTAATGATTAGATTAGATACTTTAGTAAAAAGAATATCCATGAGCTCACTATCAGCCCAACTTATTTCTACTCCTCTTTTGTTCTGTCTCTCCATCTAAAAGAAACCACTGCCCTAAACTTTATCATTCTCTTCTTTTGTTTTATCACGTGTTTTTAATTTTTTACTATTACTTGAACCTCAAATTCTTTATTGGTAAAACCTACCTCACAGGATTGTTTTGCAATTAAGTCAGAATATGTATGTAATATAATGAGCTTTGCATAGTGCCTGTCTCCCACCCCAAATGCTCAGTAAATGATAGCTATAGTTACTGTATTATTAATGTTGTTACTTCGTTGAGAGAACAAGAAAAGCATGCTTTTCTAGGCAGTGTTCTTTGTTTTATCTCCCTGTATTCTTAGAAAGTGAGTGAATATAGGAGTTTGTAGTCTTTTCATCTTTTCCTGGAACTAAGCAACATGTAGAATGAAGCAGTAGAGATTTAGGTGATGAGCATTTAGGGAACAGTGTTCCAAAAGCAGAAAGGGGGGAAAAAATCTGCACTAATAAATTATCAGTTTTTCCCTTCTCATTCATTCCCTTATGCCCTCAGGATAGGATACCTCTTGACTTTGAGTTTGATGCAGTATAGTGAGACTCTCATCCCCTCCTCTCATCACCAGTGTTGAAGAATAAAGGACCAAATTGACCTAGAAGTAATCACTGACATAAATAGGTCAATTAGAGTTTACTGATGACCAAGCAAACAAGCCAGCCAGTCAGTCCGTTTTTACATTGTTCACCTTCCCACCCAACATTGGGAAGCATTAGTTTGCTTTTAACATCTGAAAATTATTTCATTCCTTCATTTCTTTCTTTCCTCTAATTGCTCTGGGTTCTACACTAGAAAAATTTTTGCTCTTCTAAACTTGTTCCCCTTTTTTTCTTTTATCATATACTTCTTTTGATAATTTATGATAACAGAGTTATTTTTACACACTTGCCCTAATTCTACTACATGAATACCTAAGCAGTAGTATTGGTATTTTGGTCAACTAAAATTCATAATGAACCATTAAGTAAGGTGATTAAACATTATTGCACAAATTATTTGAAAAAACAAATACAAAACAACAGTTACCCAATCCTGGCAAACTGATGACAGAATTTCTTAGAAAACAAAAGTAAAATCATTTCTAAATTTTAAGGAGAGTGATTGTGTTTAATAAGTACCTTGCACAAGAGCAATTTTTATCAGCTGTTACATTAACCCTTATTAAATATCACTTTATTTCTTTGACTAATAAATATTTTAAGCTTTCATGATTTGTGATGATTATGACATACAACGTATTCTTCCTAACCCTGTGTCATTCACACATTCCATACTTTTATTCAACTTGTCAATATAGTAACCACCTCCCTCCAGGTTGAACCTGTACATTTTGGTTGCTGTTGTTTAGTTAGTCTTCTATTTTATTGAGTCTGCATTTCTTCATCTTGTTCTAAGAACTTTAAAAGCTTTTCATTAGACTTTTTTTTTTTTTTACAGAGACAGAAAGAGAGTCAGAGAGAGGGATAGATAGGGACAGACAGACAGGAACAGAGAGAGATGAGAAGCATCAATCATCAGTTTTTCGTTGCCATTGTGACACCATAGTTGTTCATTGATTGCTTTCTCACATGTGCCTTGACCTCGGACCTTCAGCAGACCGAGCCACCCCTTGCTGGAGCCAGCGACCTTGGGTCCAAGCTGGTGAGCTTTTGCTCAAGCCAGATGGGTCCGCACTCAAGCTGGTGAGCTCGGGGTCTCGAAGCTGGGTCTTCCACATCCTAGTCCGACGCTCTATCCACTGTGCCACCGCCTGGTCAGGCTCATTAGACATTTTACTAAATTTAGGATAACTATGCTCATAGACATTTCTGATTCTCTAGTAGAAGAGCCTTGAAAAGTGAATTAGATTTATTTGTAGGTTGGCCTTCATAATTTTACTTTTCACAAATAGAATCTATGTCTATGTCTATTTATGACTATTGTTTCATTGTCTAGTGGAGACTTTGAAGGTGTTTAATTGGAGTTGAATTTAAGACTAAATCACAATAGTATTAACAGCATAATATACATATTCCTTTAATCTTAAGGGAAGCAAATTTAGAGTAAGGCTAGTGTATTATACAGTTACAGCTTAGGGGGAATAGCTTAGAGATAATGGAGGAAAAGGAGAGTTTAGATGAGGATTTAAAGTCTTAGGTTGTTTAAGGTAGCAGATCCAACCCAGTTTTGTCTGAAGTGAGAACCTGTGGTGGTAATGACTATTAACTGCTGCTTCCTTTGGATCGATATGATAAAACGATTTCTTTAATTTCCGAACATTGAGTCAGTTAATCTTAAAATACCTTTGATTAATAAATGAATCCGTGTATTCTACACCTTCCACATGACCTTTCTTGTTACTTCATTTGTTTTAGGGGCAGGCTATGGAGAGGGCTGAGATATAATAACTTCTGTATTTATTGACTTTCCAGTGTATTCTTATTAACATTGCTTTTATACCTCTAATGTTGTCTCAACTTTATATCCTTCTTTGGGAAGGGTAAAGTGTTTCCGTCCACAAGGGTTTGTTTTATTTTGATTTATTTATTGTTACAATTAGAGAAGTAGAGAAATAGTTCCAGCCAGTGAAACACTGTTAGTGATGGTGCTATTACTAGGTTGTTTTTCTTCCCTTGATATAAATGCATTTATTCTCTTTTAATCTCAGCTAATTTTTATTTTTATATTTCCTTTTTGTTCATTTTGGGAAAAATGACTTGAGTGTGTTTCTCTTTTATGTATCAAAATTCTTGTTCTCAGCATGGGTTGGGAAAAATAATTGTATTAAAATCAGTATTTGATGACATGGCATTTCTGTTTTAATTAGATTCTCCTTATATTATTTGAAAGATGGAAGTAATTTACTTAAGGCTTTTAGCAACATTTTTACAAGATGAAAACTTTCAGTCAGGGCATATTGTAGTCAGACAGATACTGAATTTGCCAGATGCTTTGAGGATGTACATTTCAAGTACTAAATAGTTGAAATAGGGTTTTTCAGAAGAAACTTTTAAGTTGATTCATTTTTGTGAATGAAAATCATTTAATAGGACTTCTAATTTTAGCTTTCCTTCATAATATTTTTCCTTATTCCAATCCACATCAAAGTTAATATACATAGTTTAATAGTAACTGTGACAGTCCAAAGTATTTATAAATTTAGTAATCAGTTAACTAAAAGTATTGTTTGTTACCAAGGGTAAAATGTCTTATATGGCTACCTGCAGTATTTTAATCACTCATAGAAATAATTAATAATCTTAAAAAAAAAGAAATAATTAATAATCTTCTTTAATTGTTGAAATATTGCGTTTCCTTGGAATATTAGGCAAGTCCCTTAAACTCTGTGCCTTGGTTCTTTGGAAAGTGGGCATATGATTCTAATTAGTCTTTTGAAGTTCCTCCAACATTGATTCTGCTATCTTTAGAGGATATGTTGAGAATTATTTCTATCCAAAACCATATAATAATAACTATAAAATTTTTAAACAGTAAGTATAAATTTAATTTTATGGATACATGATTAGAATATTATAAATTATATTTAATCAAACCTGCAACCTTCATGTATGGGACAGCACTCTAACCATCTGAGCTACCAAGCCAGAGCCAGAAATAATATTCTTTAATCAGGAATATAAATGCAATCATAATCTAATGTAGGCAATAATTCTTTCTGATTTAAGTGTATCCCATAATTATACCTTTCTAGAGTTGGTGATTTCTCAGATTAAGGAGTATTTCCTTGAGCCATGATTCATTTTTTAGCTTTGTTAGGAGGGGGAAATGCATTATGATAGCAAATTAAAATATTTGCTAAAAGGTGATGTGTAAAAGAGTGAAACTGGACTAATTGTCTAATTGTTTATAATAAAATTTTATAAAAAATTTTATTATAAGAAAATTTTATTTATAAGAAAGCAGTTTTAAGCTGATATACTAATTTGCTATTTCAATATGTGAAGGATGGTAAGTTATACTCATTATACAGGGAGATATTGAAACATCTTGGGTTATTTGACATTCTTCTGTCTAGTTTTATCCAGTTTTAAAATTCAATAACTTTTTCTGGAGACCATCTTAAGCATAAGGGATAAAACCCAGAAGAAAACAGGGACAGAACTAATGTAAAATGTATTCTTCTATTCAATAGTATTGTATAATAAAAGAAAAATACTTGCTACTAATCTTTTACAATAATAATTTTATGGAGATATGTGTGTGTGACTATATATGAATAATATAGTTCTCCTCGTGAGTTAAAAAGACATATTTGTACTCATATAGTAGGTTAGTGACTTACACTCTTTTTAAAATGTTTTCTCTTTCCCCCCACAGAATCTGTCTATGATCTTCTCCCAAAGGAGTTACAGTTACCTCCATCTAGAGAAACATCTGTAGCATCAATGAGTCAGACAAGTGGTGGTGAGGCAGGCTCGCCTCCTCCAGCTGTAGTTGCTGCTGGTATGCATTTCATTTTACTTTATTAAAGAAAACTAGGGTATTATCTGGCCAACATGAACAGTGCTGGTAAAGTTCATATCAAAAAGAGTGTGATTTGAGACATTGTTTTAGGAGGGTTTAAAATACATACTTTTAAAATTAAAAAAAATCAATATAATTTTATCGATATAATTATTATTTCTTAAAATTTCACATTGGCACATCTATTAGTGCCATCTCTTAGAATAGATCTTATTTTAAACTATAGGAATGAATTTAAAGCTCTTCTGTTGATTGCATGTAAGAAGATTAAACACTAAGCAAGCCATGGATAGAAAATTATATCTAACATTTTTTAAAATTTTTCTTTAAAAAAGAAAAACTATTTTTGTTTGTATAATCTGAAAAAGGACTCAAGCAATCAAGTCTCTTTTCTGTTTGTAGTGTGTTTTTCCCACATTTAAAAACATGTGACTTCATACTTACTTTAAATTCAGTTGAAAGTAATGGAAGATTTGAATTTAATACTTATATAAAGACATTTTTATATCATTTTAACAGTATCCAAATTAATGTTTAAAATTTGTCAACCTTATTTTTACTCAACTCTCAAATCATGCACTTTATACTTATATAATTATAACTATAAAATTGATTCAAATTTTGATTGAATTAGAAAAGATTGATAGACAAATTAACAGAAAAAAGTCTTGATTTGTGATAAATTAATAAGAATGCTTTCAAAAATATTGGATTGCCCAACTGTGTTTTTCTTTTAGTTGGGTTTATAGACTGCTATTTTGTGGTTGCTTTTAAAAAGGAAAAAAATTATATACTCTGAAATTTTATTTGTCCTACTAATGAGAGATTTCTTGTCTAATATGATTCCTCTCACTTTTTCAAATGATACTGACTGAGTCCATGAGAATATTGTTTTCAGTGAATTATTTTAGTTTCAAAAGAACAGTGAAGTGGAAAGTTGTGATTTAAATGAGGATATTGGTACTATAGCAGAACTTCAGATATTTTCTTGTATGTGTTAACTTACGTACCATTAACCTTGTATACCAATCTTTCCCCTGAGCTGTATATTGCAGTTTTCTACCTTTCTAGTTGAGGTCAGGAAAACTAAACATAGCAAAGGAACTTATCAGCCCTTCTCACTGTTCATGTGTTGCCAGACATTTTCTAACAGATTCTGTGGATTTAATTGTGAACTTTTTATAATGAAATTAGTAAGATGACCTTTTTTACTTTATAGCCACTGGGTTCTAAAATGCCCCTGAATATTTTTTCTGGAATTTAAAGTTTTAATCTAGTTTAAAATGTATATCAAGCAATGAAATAAGAAAAAAAGATTTTTAAAGAAATATTTCACTTTAAATCCACAGGTAGAAATTGACTAACTGATTTCTTTTTTATCTTTTGAGGTTGTTTTTTAAAGATATGTTTAATCTGTATAGAACTAAAAGTCTGTTTCTTCTGTGCTTTTTAACATCTCTTGACAGTAGATCCAGTCTTTTTAAAAGCTGGAAAAATGTTGGCTAAGTTTGGGAAAAGAACACATTTCCTTTTACATAATACCAAACTGAATTTCAGAAGTTTTTTTTATATATAAATATTGGAAGTTCTTGAATTTGGGTCACTAATGGAATGTTGATCCTCTTTTCCTCCCTCTGTCCCTCTCTCCATATATTTGAAAACATCCTCTCCAGATAAATTAGGTTGAATGCTATTAGTTGAGAAATCCTGAAAATATGAGAATTAATCCAGGAACTATTCTGAAGTAATAAATTCTTATTAGATTGAGAAGTTACTGACTTTGTTATGATGGTAAAGAGAGTAAGGATAGGTAACCTTGACAGTTTTCTTATATTCAAACACGGAAAGTTTCTGTGCTCTAAAACCAAGTCATTTGTAATTTTTTAAACATAAATTTAGTTTTAGTAACCAGCATAATCTTATTCTAGAATTCTAATGTCTTATTGGTAAAATAGAATCTTTGTCATATAACATTGTAGGTAAGGGAGTTTAAATTACAAAATAATTATTATAGGGAGATCAATTAGTATATATCATTAGAATTGCTTTTTTAAAATTTGACTTATTCATGTCCTTAGTGACATAGCTGTCAAAGAGAGAGATTTAAAGTAAATTACCAGTTACTCAGTGTTTCCTGGCCAAAAGGTTAGATTTCTTGGGAAAGGTACATTAATTTAGACTTCTGTGAGGTTTTTTTTTTAAATCTATAGCATTTACTGTTTAAGTATGAAATGCATAAAAATGATGACTCTTGATGTAGTTAATTCTTCAGAGTTTTGAAGGAGCCGGATTGGCTGCTATCAGTTATGAGGGCCTGGTGGGAACAGACTTCTAGTTCTGCCATAAAGGTTTGTGTTTCACAAGTTCTAAATCAATTTAAATTTTAAAATTTAGAGGCTGGGCATGTAGGTGTTTATGTAAATTTTTATTATTATTTTAAATGTTTTCCTCAGATTCACCAAACTATATCTTTTCCCTTTACATATCACTAAGGGAATGAGTAAACATGGTGCTGCTAATCCACAATCCAGAATACTGGGTAAAAGAGTATCCCTCAGATCTGTTTCTGCCTCTGCACTATTTCCACTTTTACATACTCCCAGAAATAGTATCGTTTTATCTGCTAAGTCTCAGGGTTGAGGGTGGGGAAAAGAGGACTTCATACTTCTGAACAACTTCTCCCTGCTCCATGGGCTCAAGTGTCAAAATCTGTGAGGTATAGTTGAGAATTACTAGTCTGAAATTTGTACCCCATCCCATTTTCTGTTTTTGTCCCACTGAAAAGGTAGTTAAGAGTTTGAAAATCAATATGTGAATGAATAAAAGTTTTAGAAATAAAGACTTTCTGGAGAGTATTATTGTAGCTTCTCAGTAGTTAAGGGAGGGGCCATTTTCTTAATACAAAAAGTTACCAAAATTAATTGATGCTATTTCTTGGAAAAATAAGGAGTTGATCGAGAAGTAATATAAATTGTGAAAGGATTATTTTTTGTGTTTGATTTCTATAATATAAATTATAAAGATCTAAAATGTAAGTATTTAGGAGAAATAAAAGTTACACCATAATTTGGGGTTTCTGAAAAGAGACATGGCAGTTATTTTTCTTAAATAACAGCTTTATTGATATAGTACACATACCAATTAAATGTATTTTAAGTCTACTTATGTATTTATAATTTTTATTCTTAGATTTACTTAATTTGTGTAAAATAGGAAGTCTTTGACAGAAGTAGACAATAAACTTTGATCATTTCAAAAAATCAAATTATTTTCTTGTTCTAAGCATTATTTTATATCAGAATATAATTTTGCTAAGGTGATTGTTTCTTTAAAATGTTTTATTTTGCGTTTTGAGTAGACAATGTATTAAAACATACATTTTATAATTCAGCTAGCAAATCTTAAGAATAACTAGTTAGTCATTCTTTTTTTATTTCCATAAGTTGTCATTTTACTTTTAGTAATTCTTTTTAGAAGTAATTATTCTCAGTGCACTAATACTTTGTAGCAGTTTTTAACATGTATAGGTATATATACACTCATAAAGCATGTACAATACAAATCTCTGTTGATTATTTTCACTAGTTGGATCACTGGAGATTTTTAATCATTTAATTTAAATTAAATTAACTTTACATGAAGCAAATCATATAACAAACTTTTGTGTTAGAAGAAAATTATTAAATAGTGTTTAAATTCTATGACACAGCAATTAATAAATCTTCACTCCCTAACAGGTATTTTCTATACTGAAAGAACTTAATTGAGTGCTATTTACACTGTAGGAAAGCACACTCAAGAACTAAATTAATGTTCTGTAGTTAAAGAACAGCTATGCTTTTATTCATTTCAGACATCTTAAATCACTTAAATTAAAACGTTAGGAATTTCTAAACTATCCATAACAACAAAACTGTATAAAAATTGAGTTGAAGAAAATACATGTTGTCATTTTTGAGTTCTTACTGTGTGATAGGAATTATACCAGGCAATATACATATCATCATATATCAATTCTTCCAAGCATAGTATAGTTCTCTTTCTTCTTACTGGGGTCTAAGTTTTTTTCTCCTTGCCATTGTTCTTTAGGGAATTTAGCACTGTGTACTCTCACTTCAGTTAAGGAAACATAAGATCCTGGAAGGCACTGTGTATTGAGTTGAAGAAGCTATACTCCTTTTTCTCTGCAAGTTACAAAATGGGAATATGATTTCTAGAAGAATATCCATTTTTAATAGGAGTGAGTCACAGCAACAGAATTACATAGCCCATTGAATTTATTATAGCTTAAATACACTAGTATTAAAAAGTATATATTGTCAGGCCTGATCTGTGATGGCACAATGGATAAAACGTCAACCTGAAATGCTGAGGTTGCCTGTTCAAAACCTTGGGCTTGCCTGGTCAAGGCATATATGGGAGTTGATGCTTCCTGCTCCTCTCCCCCTTCTCTCTCTCTCTCTCTCTCTCTCTCTCTCTCTCTCTCTCTCCCCCCCCCTCTCCTCTCTCTCCTTTCTCTCTAAAAATGAATCAATAAACTCTAAAAAAGAAAAAGTATTTTCAGTGATCTAATTTAGGTTTTCTTGAGTTGACTAAATTTAAGGAATAAATTTGCCTTAGATTCTTCTTCTGGGTTAACTAGGTTAACATATTTCAGAATCTTGCCCCATTTATATTGTATAGTATTCCTAAGATTAAATCTAAAGCCTTTTGACAGGAAAGGTAATTCACCTATGTAAGCTGTATATTGATGTTGTGAGCTAAAATGTAAGTTGATCTTAGTTATTCCATATGGCTATTTCTACTTTTCCTAGAAAACTAGACCATTTCCAGAAGACAGTCAGATCCTAATTACAAACATGGTGCAATTAGATTTAAAAATTCTACTCTTCATTTTGTCTTTTTTTTTTCTTTTAGAGAGAGAGAGGAAGGGAAACACAGAGAGAAACATTGGTTTGTTGTTCCACTCATTCATGTCATCATTGATTATCTCTTGTATGTAAACTGACTGGGAAATGAATCCACAACCTGGGCATGTCAAAATGACATTCCAATCAACTGAGCTACCCAGCCAGGGTCCTTATTCTGTCATTTACTGAAATTACAAAGTAAATCTAAATACATACATAAACATGCATATATACATACAGAAGGTATTTATTTATGCTAACATATTCCTTATTAGAATAAAAAGCATAAGCAAACTTGGGCCATAATAGTTAATTCAGAAATAACTACCAATTTGGAAGGCTATCCATATTATAAATTTTAACTGACACGCCTGACCAGGTGGTGGCGCAGTGGATAGAGCGTCGGACTGAGATGCGGAAGACCCAGGTTCGAGACACTGAGGTCGCTGGCTTGAGCATGGGCCCATCTGGCTTGAGCAAAAGCTCTCCAGCTTGGACCCAAGGTCGCTGGCTCGAGCAAAGGGTTACTTGGTCTGCTGAAGGCCCTCTGTTAAGGCACATATGAGAAAGCAATCAATGAACAACTAAGGTATCGCAACGAAAAACTGATAATTGATGCTTCTCATCTCTCTTCATTCCTGTCTATCCCTCTCTCTGACTCTCTCTCTGTCTCTGTAAAAAAAAAAAATTTAATTGACAAAAAGTACATATGGCTTGTTATTGATTTATTCCTTAAGTTTTCCTTTTTTATTCTCAATTTTTAATAATCACTTTTATAAATACAGTGATTTTTTCAGTTTCTGATAGAATAAGCACATTTTTGTATTACCTGAGTCTGTAGAACAGCATTTTAAAAGTTCACAGATTCTTTACCATTCATAGGCCAAATACATATGTAAATGGACACAATTTATATTTTATGTGTTTTGTACAATTTTGCATAATGCACACATGTGGACTTTTTTATATTATTAATAAGATTATTTCATAAGAAGAAAGTATTGCCATAACTCAGCGATTTTCAACCTTTTTCATCTCATGGCACACATAAATTGATTACTAAAATGTTGCAGCAGGCCAAAAGTATATTTTTGCTGATTAGACAAAAGAAAGATATAATTTTAATTGATTTACAGAAAAAAATAATAGTAATTATTTATTTCTTTTGCTCCAAAATGACTTTTAAAAAATCAGGTGCCAGGTTAACTAGTTTCACCCTAATAAATTCAATAATAATAAAAATTTTTTAAATCAGGTGCCCATATTTGTATATAAGGATCTCTGGTTCCAAGAATTAACCAATCACAAGCAATTTTATTATGTGGCATGCCCAATAACATGCTACTCTAGTATATGACCTATATATTTATGATTCAAGATAGGACATTTACACTGGACAGCTATTGTTGTGTTGGCTGTTGTCATTTTTTATTTGACAATCTAAGGGAAAAGTCATCAGTTCCCCTGAATAAATAGTCAGGTATTCCATATTTTAAAAATTCTTGCGGCTCACTAGTTGAAAATTGCTGCCTGCCATAACTAATTGTTTTAAGACAATTAGTTGAATAAATAAGACTAATAAAGTTGTATAAATAACACTCAAGCTGGGATAAGAGTGAGGGGAATACATTAGAGTAGGATACAAAAGACTTTACCTATTTCTTTGACACTTTTTTCTCATAAAAACAAAGCCATGCATAGTAAAATGTTAGTATTTGTTAAATATGAGCAGAGGGTATATTGGTATTTAGTTTTAAATATTTCATAATTTAATAAACACCAAGTGGCAGCTGATTAAAATAGTCAAATACCCAGTAAGAAAGATACAGCATATGGCATATGTTAGATACCAGGTAATTTTTTTTTTTTTTTGCCTAAGTAAGGATACATTAGCTTTTTATCCATAAATACAAGTATGAATTCATTGACAGTGTTTATTTAGCTCATTGACGTAAAATTTATTCTTCCCATATCACTCCTTCACAACAAGCTATTGTCAATTAATTAAATTAGAAAATGAACGAGAGCCCTGGCCAGGTGGCTCAGTTGATAAAGCATCATCCTTGCACACCAAGGTGGTGGGTTGATCCTTAGGGCACCTACGAGTGGCAATCAGTGATTGCCTAACTAAGTAGAAGGGCAAGCTGATGCTCCCCACCCCCCCTTCCTCTTTTTCTCAAAAATCAACAGGAAAATTTAAAAAAAAAGAAAAGAAAATGAATGAGAAAACACTTCAACATGCTAGGCCCGTATGGCCACAATCTAGCTCAAACATACTCTCACACATATAGTTTTATTTCTATTTACTTTTTAAACAGCTGAAATATAATAAAATTAGCATAAGTTTTAGAATCATAAAGACCTACTTTGAATCTGATTGCTATCATAGCATTTCTATTGTATAGACAATCTTATGGAAGTTAAATAAATATCTAATAATATTACTCCTGTAACTAGACAATAATATCAACTTTTCCTTAATGTTACCATAAACATCAATATAAAATACTTAATATATTGCCTGACCAGGCAGTGGCACAGTGGATAGAGCGTCGGACTGGGATGCGGAAGACCCAGGTTCGAGACCTTGAGGTCGCCGGCTTGAGCACTGTCCCATCTGGCTTGAGCAAAAGCTCGCCAGCTTGGACCCAAGGTCGCTGGCTCCAGCAGGGGGTGGCTCAGTCTGCTTGCTGAAGGCCCGTGGTCAGGGCACATGTGAAATGGCAATCAATGAACAACTATGGTGTTGCAACAGCAACAAAAAACTGATGATTGATGCTTCTCATCTCTCTCCGTTCCTGTCTGTCTGTCCCTATCACTCTCTCTCTCTGTCCCTGTAAAAACAAAACAAAACTTAATATTACCTGACAATTAGCTGTCATTCAATAAATATTAGCCTCCCTCCTATATGTTTCTCCTTTCATTTGCTAATAACATTTAAAAATAATATTTATTTTTAATATTTATAAAAAATTTTTTATATTTATATTTATAAAAATAATTTTTTTAACCTTATTTTGCTTCTTTCTTACCATTCTCACCGAGTCTATTTTTTATCTTATTTTGAAGTTTTGCATATCAGTTAAGATATAGCTACACACAGGGGCCTTGATGTCTAATTTCTGACTTACTGTTTTACATTGACATTCTCTCAGTGGGAACCCTTGTATGTAAAGGAACATTGATAGAGGCTGACTCATAGAACAGATAATTCCCAAAGGGATGATTCTATAAAGTTGACTAAGAGTTCTTTCTAGAATTTTCTTCCCACTTTTTTTTTTGTAACAAAATGATAAATTTGCATGATCAGTTATCAGAACTTCTGGTAGAGCAATTTATGACTTCTATTTTTTGCCTAGACAATTTATTTTGTCTATAATTGTATTTAACATATACTCTAATCCAGACCCAGATGTAAAACCTGATTGGTCAATGAAATTAGAAGATTTTAATAATACAGATATTATTTTCTTTTCCTTTCTCTTTTTGGTCACTTTTCTTTTTTTGGTCACCTCTAAAAAAAGAAGTGTGAAGACATTGAACTAGTGTTGGCAGGACCCTGGCTGGTTAGCTCAACAGTAGAGTGTTGGCCTGGCGTGTGGATGTCCTGGGTTTGATTCTTGGTCAGGGCACAGTAGAAGCAACCATCTGCTTCTCCACCCCTTCCCTTCTCCCTTCTCTCTCCCTATCTCTCTCTTCTCCCACTGGCTCAGGTGGAACAAATTAGCCCCAGGCGCTGAGGATAGCTCCATGGCCTCACCTCAGACACTAAAATAGCTTGGTTGCTGAGCAGCAGAGCAAGCTTCAGCTGGGCAGAGGATCACCCCATAGAGAGATTGCCAGTGGAACCCAGCTGGGGCACATGCATGAGTCTGTTCTCTGCCTACCTGCTTCTCATTTAAGGGGGAAAAAAAAGAACTAGTGTTGGCAGGAATACCTTTATTATTTATAAACTTTTAAAATGTTTTATATGATAAAGCATTGAAGTGATCTTCAAATAGCATCCCTCAGAACTTTTTCTCTCCAGTTTTTCTTTAAGTTATTAATATAGTGATAATCTCTGTTTTGTCTTAAAGTAACATTACCTTTCAAGTTGTACAAAAATTGTCCTTTTTTAAAAAGACTTGTGGCCCTGGCTGGTTGGCTCAACGGTAGAGTGTCGGCCCAGCTGTGTGGAAGTCCCGGCTAGGGCACACAGGAGAAGTGCCCCTCTGCTTCTCCACCCTTCCCCTTCTCCTTTCTCTTTATCTCTTTTTTTCTCCTCCCACAGCCAAGACTCCATTGGAGCAAAGTTGGCCCGGGCGCTGAGGATGGCTCCATGTCCTCCACCTCAGGTGCTAGAATGGCTCCAGCCATATATAATGGAGCAATGCCCCAGATGGGCAGAGCATCGCTCCCTGTTGGGTATGCCGGGTGGATCCTGGTCGGGCACATGTGAGAGTCTGTCTGACTGCCTCCCCACTTCTAACTTTGGAAAAATACAATTAAAAGTAAATAGATAGATAGATAAAACTTGTACTTTCTGGGGTCTTTAACAATGTAATAAATTTAGTTATCAGCTAGTATAATTATTTACAAAAATTTATCAATATTGTGATTTATTCAGTTTCTGATAGAATAAGCACATTATATTATCTGCCTCTATAGAACAGCATTTAAAACTGTTCACAGATTCTCCACTGATCTTTTGTGTTTAAATTATTTGAGGTAGAGTAGTCTTTCTAGGCTTTAGTCTTTTCACCCAGTGGTGTCTGTACTGATGTTACCCTGTAGCAATTAAATCACTAGATGATAGAAAGCATCTTCTTTTTCTAGTAGGAGGGGATTTAAAAACCATATTCTGTAATGTGTACCTAGTATATATTTTACATTGTACTTTTATACTTAGGGTTGAATAGAACAAACGAAATATTTAAAACATTGTTCTAAGTTTGAGGACACTTCAAAATTTTGTAAGTATTTTTCGGAATACATTCTTTAATATATTCTGTGAATATATTTAATAGCACATTGACAAACTAAAAATAATTCTGTTAGGAGAATTCAGATTAAAAATGGGAGAGTAATGGGTAATATTAGAATCCTGACTGACAGTTTGATGGACTGGGGAAGAAAGAGATGGTCTCCAATAAATCAGTAACAAACCTTTAAATTAGATATGTACAGTAGCATATCTAATTTGAAAGTGTAAACTGGTAAAAGAAGTGTGAAGACATTGAACTAGTGTTGGCAGAGCCCTTTTTTGAGGGGAGATGAGGAAGTATGTGGATGTTGGTCTGAGAAATGAAAAGATTCTTTTGCTGCTAAAATATAACCATTTTGTACTGTTTGAAGTGTATCTTCTTCCACTCTTTAAGGGAATCTGGATAAGGGCACAGACTCAAAACACCTGTGTGAGAGAACATTCTGGCTTATGGATTAGATTACATTAGTAAACAGAAGAACAGTTTGGTGAATATGAAGTTATGAAAATTTTGGATAAGAAATTTCTCCATTTGCATTTATTTGGATATGAATAATTTAATTTTTTAAAGTTTGTTTTAAAACATTGCTTATTGTAGCATGTAAAAGTGTGTTGGGTGGGAAAAGTACAAATGGGAAGTTGAAACTGTTTTAAACATATAAATAAATTGATCAACCCTGCAATTTTTGTTTTTTGGTTTTTTTTTAATAAAATAATCTGGATTGCTTATTTTATATGCTGGGATGCTAGTTGTTTTTTCTATTAATACACTTAACTTGCATTCTAGCTTCGCCATTCAGAGACAGGCATCGTGTGGTGGGTTGTGTGACAGTGTCTGTCAATAGTGAAGACAAATAGTGCCAGAGACACTTAACCCATCCAATCTCACCCAGGGTCGGTTTTCAGACTTCTTCATAAGTCTTTTTTCTTTTTCTTTCTTTCTTACTTCTTTCCTTCCTTCCTTTATTTATTTATTTATTATTTCAAAATAGTGGATTGATATTGATTGAAACTAAAACTTTTGGTAAAGTTTTAAACTTTACGTTAATTCTGTAAGAAAAAGAAGAAAAGTGGAAAATGAAGGTTGGCATGTAAGGTGTTGACAAAGCAGGTTTGCAGCCACTTTGTGTGTCCTAGATTTTCAATCCCTTGGCAACATGAATGTTGGCCTTATAATTTTTTTCTCTCAATATCTTTCTTCTTTGATGTGAAAACATATCCTGTATCCAGTGACTTTTATCAGACAAGATATTTAGATCTGAAGTTATTGTTACCAGTAAGAAAAATGAAATACTTAAAAACAATAACTAAGGTTGAACAGTTTTAGACCAGAAATTGTTTGTAAACATCCTATGTTGTTTTTTATGATCATTTTCTGAGCAGTTTGTAGTTTGCTCCTTTTTTGTTCCACTATTGGTTCACTTAGCACACTTGCAAATTTTTATGGCATTTGTTTTAATGGCTGTTTCAGGAAACAACTGATTTTTGCACCAATGTTGAAAAGCTATAAAATATGTGTTTATTTAAATGGGAACACATTTTTATCTTGAAAGCTTAGTTAAATGTAATTTCTGTCATATACAGTGTGTCTGTAAAGTCAGTAAAAGGTATTTCCTTCTGAGGAATTTAAAGAATGTTTCCAATTTTAAAGCTTTCTATAAAAAGGTTTAGTTAGTTCCATATAAAGTATCATCTTTTATGGTATTTTAACACTAAAATGGTAGAGTAATTAAAATAACTTCTAGTTCAAAGTCTAGAACTAATTGTTCTTCATTTTAAAAATACTGTAGTTTAAATAAGGAGAATATAAAATCTATATGGGTTTTCATATGTGGTACCATTTAAAAATCCATTTTCATTATTCTAATGAAATTAATAGTACTTGCAAATCCTCGTTTATCCATGTAGATATTATCTGTCATTCTTTTTATCCCAACTACTTTGAATATTCATAATAAACGTAATGATACCATCTTCTTAAAAGAAGCCATATATCCAAATTAAATTCACCATTATTACTGGCTTTTTAGCTAGTAATTGGCTGTTATTAATAATGAAATTAATTATTAAAACACTATAGATATGACATTTTCCTTTATGAATTTTAGAATTAGTCTATTCTTTTGAGATTATAAATTTACATTAGTAAATTATAGAAATGGTCTATTTGTTTTCCCTTTGGTTTGCTGTGGGGAAATAAAATTCTTCTAGGTTCAAAGATAACTTTTTCATTTAAAAAATCAATAAAAATTTGTTCACATATTACTTAGGTGAAAGAATAAGTTTAAGAAAATATTTAAGAAAAACTTCCATCTTTATGAAGGATTGCTAAAGAATTTAAAGAACAAATAAAATTATAAAATAGAAATACATTAACTACTCTGCTCAGTGAGAAAATAAAAGCAGTTACTAAAACATTTTTATGGGGTAGTTTTTTTTATTTTAATATGCAGCAATTAAACATAGTCTCTACATTTCTAATAGATAAAAATGGAGACTCAAATCCAAAAAAAGTGAGGAGAGGTACTTAGCATATTTTGTTTAAGAACTTAACAAAAAAAGGATATGTAGGTGAGGATATGTAAATGCTAATGCACATTAACATTTTTGTTATATAGAATGTCAGCTAAGTTGTTTCTTGATATTTAATGATATAGTGACCTTAAAAACATTTATAATATTTCCAGGAATGTTTTTTAGTGCTCTTCTGGGAATACTTAGATACAACAAACTAGTATTTAGAAATCTAATATGTTCTTGATAAAATTTTATGCATTTAATTTTTGTAGAGAATAAGGATTTTTTTATTCTTGGTAAATTTATTGATCAGTGCACAAGTATGTAACTTAACTTACAGTTTCAAGAAAGAAACTTATTAAAGCACTTTTTGTAGAAATAGCAAATAGTTACCTTTAAACTCCTAAGTTACTCCTAAACCTTTCCCTATTATCAGATAATGCTATTATAATAATATATAGTCTAAGTAATTTGATTAGTAAATCCTTTTTTAAAAATAAACCTAGTGTGTCAATTATGAACACATTGGTACATTTATTTGCCAATTTAACTTTAATATAACTCAGCACCCATATCAAATATTGGCCTCCCATAAGTTAATTACAAATAACATGCAAGGCACTATATCAGGTATTAGGAGAGTCTAAGATGAGGTAGATAACTGTACATGCTCTCAAAGGGCCCATAGTTTTTTATCCTCCACCACCTCACCTGGCATTTAGGTGATGTCTTGCTAACCAGAATGTAACATTTTTATGTGAAAGGTTTTATATACTAATATAATAATCAGAGCAACAATGATATTGTGGTAAAGAGTTTTCTAGTTTTAAAAATTGTTTCATTTGTTATAGTCTTAACATGCATAGAATCTTTGTAATTTAGGGTCAAACTGAGGTAGGCTTTTTGGAAAGTCATACTATTTTTAAGTTAGAGGATGTTTGCTATTGCTGTCTTCTGACAAAATTTATGTTTTCAGTTTCATAGTTCTGTGCTAATGAACTTTTTTATTTAATAACTTTATCCAGGAAACTACAGGTAAAATATAAAAATTGTGTTAGGTGTCCAAGGAAAATATATAGAATATTTTAATTTATGTAGGGTATGAGATCACAGTTTGGCATACCTGTCCTGGAACAGACATTTATGTATGATTGTATCAGTTGGGTTTTATAACTGATTGTTTTGATAAGATTTGCAAGATAAACTCATATAGCATACCTCAAAGAGCAATGCTAGGTTATATCTTGCAGATTAAATTTATAAACACCACATAACTTGCTTTTCAGTTCATAATTGCTTTTCACCTGTACTTTCCATCTGTCAAGGACAGGGATCCCTGCGATGTTCATATTCTGCATCTTCATGTGCATGGTACTTAGATTCAAAAAGCGTGGTTAGGAGAAAGCTGTTTATAGAAATACAAGTTCACAACATTCATGCTCCATGCTTTGTGTGTTCCACTGCAAATATTGCATGCTGCATACTTGTATTTTTCTGAAAATGAAGAACACAGGCTCATAACACATACAAATTTAGTTTCATTTTTGCCAATAGTTGGAACAGATGGAGGAATGTTAAACATAATACCTTTTCTAAAATGAATTATTTTGTCTTTTTCAAAAAACAAGGAAAAAAATTATTTAAACCCAAAGTGGCTACAAATCAGCTCCTAAACTGTCACTGACATTAGCTTCTAGATTTTGTAGTTTTTACAAATCTTTTAAAATACTTATTTACTAAGAAAACATTGCATTAATGCATGATACAAAATTGATAAATTTTTCTTTAAATTGGAATGCAGTTTAAAGTGACTGAATTTTCCAATTTCAGCTACTGAATTTGACAAGAATACAAACTGGAAAATGGAACTGGTATCACCTGATTGCTCTAGGTTCTTTGACTTATGGTAGTTGGGAATAATCTCTCCCTGTGGCATAATATAGATCACATTATTAATGCTTATATTAATTACTATGCTCTTTAGCCTCGAAAGTAATGAAAAATTATGTGTGAACTTAGTTCTTTCGATTGATTTAAGTGTTTTGGTATATGTTTTTATTTTAAAAATAGATCTTTGGCACTTGGCTTTCAGTTATCTAAACATTGGCATCCTTACATTTAACTTTTTATATCATAATTGATAAGAATGTTACAATTCCAATAACTGTACATCACAATTTTTTTAAGTGAGTGGAGGGGAAATAGGGAAACAGACACCCACATGTGCCCCAGCTGGGATCCACCAGGCCCCCTCCTGTGGCTGATGCTCAAATCGAGGGAGCTATCCTCAGTGTCTGAGGCTGATGCTCAGACCAACCGAGCTTAACCTCAGTGCCTGAGGCACGTGCTCCAACCAGGCACTGGCTATGGAAGGGGAAGAGGAGGAGAAGTGGGGAGAGAGTGGGAGAGAGAAACAAAAGGCTGTTTCTCCATCCAGATGTGTGCTCTCACCACAAATGGAACCTGGGATGTCCATATGCTAGGCCAATGCTCTATCCATTTGAGTCAACTGGCCAGGGCCTATATATCACAATTTTAAGATTAATCATACCACTTTAAAACAGTGGCATACTTTGCTATAGTTAAAAATTAATTTTAGATTTAAACATATGTTTTATTTGTTACATTGCCTATATTTTTGTGTCTATATGATTATAAATTTTTCTATATCTTATACAAGATAAAACGGTATTTGTAAAATTTCAGGACTGACAATGTCCAACTTTAACATTATAAGGGTGCCTCTGAAGTTATGCTGTTAAGAATTTAAAGTAGTATTATTTTTCAATGAGCTGGTTTCCCAGTTGTCACACATTTTAAAAAGATCTACTTAAATCTTTTTTTGCTAAGCATAATAGATAAATTGTTTTTATAAAAAACCTTTTTATAGAAACCAGTTCTGGTGATCTCCAGAGATTTTTCCCACTTAATTCTTTGTTTGTTAGATTCCAGCCAATAAAATTTACTATTACTCATATTAGAAAATTACTTTAATAGTTTAAATCAATCAGGCCCTTTAAAGAGAGAGGAAATGGACTGTAGTAACCAGTTGCTTACTGTGTAATCAAGTACTTTTTATGAGAAATCCATTCAATAATCAGTCCTCACTTTGCTTTTTATTCTGCCATTTAGAATGAATTTGTTTATTTTAGAAACCATGGTCTTAAACTGCCACGTTGAACTTCTTCTGGAGACCCTCAGTGGTTAACTTGCTTATCTTCTATAGCCCAGCATGTTCCAAATCAAACCCTTTTTACTTTTATTATTCTAGATCATAGTAATGGTACCAGTTCCATTTTGCCTCCAATTCAGTTGATTATATATATTTTTCTCTTTATTTCTCATTTTATAATTGGTATCTGGAATAATCAGCAGCTCTTTTCTCATTTATTTTCTCATATTTTTATTCCAGGATTTGCCTCTGAAGCAGGGAGTGTCTGCATTAAAAATGACCTGTAGTTCTCTGCTTCATAGGTTAGAAACTTATTTTAATATTTTGTGGCTAAGCACAGTCCCACTTTTCAAATTCTACAATAAATTACTTAATTGGCATTGAATGTGGACCGCAAGCATATATTTTATATTGGGGTTTTCTTTATTATTTTAAATTATTAAAATTCAACAGAACATCCAGCTGAGGCAATAAAAGCTTTATTCTTGCTTTACAGCTTAAAACATTAAATTAGATTTTTAAAAAAATCTATCAATGATAGCACAAGTATATTAATGCCATTTGAGCATTTTTTAAAAGATGCATATCTTAGGCTTTGTACTGCTTGAAGCATTTATATTACAAAACTTAACCAAATTCCAACTATTCATTTTGGGGAAAAACAATCAGTTTACAAATCACATTTTCAATGGGACTGCTAGCCAGCATAGGTGAAAACATGAATAGTGTATTTACTCTTAAATTGTACACTGCAGATGCTTCTTCAGCTCCCTCCTCTTCCTCCATGGGCGGTGCTTGCAGCTCCTTTACCACCTCTTCCAGCCCTACCATTTATTCTACCTCAGTCACCGACAGCAAGGCTATGCAAGTGGAGAGCTGCTCCTCAGCCTTGGGGGTAAGTAACAGAGGGGTAAGTGAAAAGCAGTTAACAAGTAACACAGTTCAGCAGCATCCATCAACACCGAAGAGGCACACAGTCTTGTACATCTCACCACCACCTGAGGACTTGCTGGATAACAGTCGGATGTCCTGCCAGGATGAGGGGTGTGGATTGGAATCTGAGCAGAGCTGCAGTATGTGGATGGAGGATTCCCCCTCCAACTTCAGTAACATGAGCACCAGTTCCTACAATGATAACACTGAGGTACCTCGTAAATCACGAAAACGAAATCCAAAGCAGAGGCCGGGGGTCAAACGTCGAGATTGTGAAGAATCTAATATGGATATATTTGATGCCGACAGTGCCAAAGCACCTCACTATGTGCTTTCTCAGCTTACCACGGACAACAAAGGCAACTCAAAAGCAGGAAATGGGTTGGTATTCACATTTTTTTTAAGTTCTATCACCATTATGCAAAACAAACAAAAAAATCATTCCCCACTTTTCTAAATTCCTCAGCTCCAGTTTGCATATAAAGCAAAGATACTAATTTTGTCATTGAAATACCTGAAAACTTTAACTTAAAATTAGCAAGTTTCACTAGAGAAAAAAAAATATCAATAGATATTAGCAATAGGTATCTTATGGGCATGATTAAGTAGTATAAAATAAAATAATCTGTTTTGAAATAATTTCAATTTCAAATAGATTTATATTTTAAAAGAATTTAACAATATATTCATAAAAATAACTATCATTAATGGCTGTAGCTAAAACAACTCAAAACATTCACAAATGACTAGTTTGTGTTCTCTTTCACATTATTTCTCCATGTGGCTCAATCTATTTCCTTTTTTGTGAAGATTTTAGACTTTATTTTTCTTATATTTCATGGAAATAGGAAAAAAGGTGATGGCTTAATTTTCATTATTTAAGTTTATGTATTTATTTTAAACTTTTTTGATACATTGTACTGATTTGGGATTTTAAAAAACTACATAAACATTAATTTTCTGTGATCCTGGGTTATGTATTTGAGGAATGATAGAACAGGATCATAGTACATGTTTGAGTTTTTATTCATTTCTGCCAGTTCACAGCATTCACTAAGTATATTTCTATAACTATATTACACAATATTCACTGCTATATAATACAGAATACTATGATTTCTTTTTAACTTTTTAATTCCCTTAGTACTTATAATATTTTTTAATTGCTAGACTTTTTAATTAGATTTTCCTATAGTATATTCAACATAATTTGATAAAATTTAACATACTGGATTTAAGAGGTATTTTGAGGGATCTTTTATTTGCCCCAGGATCTACAATTTTAGGTTGTCATAAAAACTGATAGAAAAGCTTTTGATTAGTTTACTACTTGATGACATCATTGATATCTTTTAAGTTAAAAATCTGAACTGATAGAGAAGCTTTTGATTGGTTTATTACTTGATGACATCATTGATCTCTTAAGTTAAAAATCTAATTGAGTAGTATAGAGAGTATTTTTATTGTATATTAAACTTATCCTTAATTATTCTCTCAGTATATTTTTAAAGTAATACCATTTAAACAATAATTACTCTGTGCTACTTGCTTCTCTACTGTTATTTAAAACTTCTTTAGGGTGATGCAGTTAAGTGAAAATACACATTTAACTCTTTTTTATTTTACAAAGTCCAGATTAGAAACTTTTCTAAAAGAAAACAAGGTATATATATATAGTCTTTCTTAAATGTTGCCATTAACATGTTTAAGCATTCTAGAACATATTTATGCAGCTGTGACCTATATACAATAATGCTCTGAAACATAGTAGCACAAAATTAAAAGGCTCATGTACATTTATCATTAAATACAGGTATGTGTTAATTTGGGCTTTAATGGAGAAAGATTTTTTTAAGTTCCAGAAAAGAGATATTTTTTCCTTTTATTTTCAAGTGAGAGGAGTGGAGATAGATTCCCGCATGTACCCCACCCGGGATTCACCCAGCAACTCCTGTCTGGGGCCAACACTCGAACCAGTTGAGCCACTGGCTGTGAGAGAGGAAGAGAGAGAGAAGAAGGAGGGGGAGGGTAATAGAAGCAGATGGTTGCTTCCCATGTGTACCCTAACTGGGGATTGAACCCAGGACGTTCGCATACCTGGCTGATGCTGTATCCACTGAGACAGTAGGCCAGGGCTGAGACTTTTCTTTTTATACTGAAATAAATGTTAAAGTTTCAAATGAAAAACAAATACAATTTTGACTAAGAGATAGTTAACATACATGGTTTGTAGTTGCAATTAAAGCAATATCTTAGAGGATCCTTCTAGTTGCTAGAAGGGATGCTGCCCATTCATGAAATGCTTAATAAAGACAATTAGATCTTGAAAAAATAAAAAGATATCTTGACCTACATCTGTTCTGCTTCTGCTTTTGTATGCTAGATATATCTTAGAAATGATTTGAGGTTACCCAGGGAAAATATAATAACATTTGTCAAGACAAAATCTCTCATGAAATAATTCATGGAACAGAAACTCATCAAGCAGGAGAAGAAATGTCCAGCTTCTTAGGTAATGAAAAATATTTGACTCTAGCACATGGAAATGATGGAAAAAGTTTAAGTTTTGAATTATTAAAACTATATCAAGGAAAGGATAAAACCATACGTAAATATATAGGAAAATAGGCCTTTGAAGACAATTATTAAGAGGCTCTCAAGTTAGAGTCCTAAATTCTTCAACAAGAAATGTTAGAAAATGAAAAATATTTAGAAGTGTTTTGAGAGATAAGGTATGAAGCCTTAAATCTAATGTACCATAAACTTACAATCTGTCTAATGCCAACTTCCAGAAAAGGTACTCTCAAATATGTTGTGTACAATTTATTGATCTTCAAGATGGAAATAGCATTTTTGTTGTAAATGTTATATAAAAGTTAGAGTTTATTAAAAAATATATCATTTTTTAAAAAAACTACTCAGTATTTATACAATCCTAGCCATATCATTCTTAAATTCTTAAAACTAAATGTCCTGAGAATCAGTAGCTCTCTATGTATTCTAGGTAGCACTAGAAGTTAAGGTAAAATGTTATCTGGATGTGAAAATTGTTTTAGGCATTTGTAGTGAAAATTATTTTTTGTTACATAGACAACCAGAAGATGTGCAATACAAAGGAATTAGAATGTCATTTTAGGACTTCTGGATAGACTATGCCAAAAGAGTGGATTTTCTTTTTAAATTTTGTTTAGAAGTAAAATCCATACAATTAAACTGCTACCTTCTTGTTTTTTCTTAAGCTGTCATGCCTTAAAAATTAGTAAATTAAATGACTAAAAATTAGTTGATATTTCAGTAGTTTTATGTGTCTAGAGATCTAAATATATATATGTATTCTCTTTTTACATTTAAACCTAGAGAATAAAGATAATTTTAAGTTCTTTTTAATGTATAATTTCATAAATTGTTTAATTGCATATGCTATTTTTTAAGCTATAATGTGTATACTTTGTCAACTCAACTCACTCAACAGTTTTTATTCAAAATGAAATATTTTGTTTTACTGAAATAGTAAAACATTATCAACTGTTCTCATAAATATTAGCTTTGCTAGCATAAGTAAATAGAAGAAAATAAATAACCCATAATCTAGTCACTCAGTACAACTGTTATTAGCATCTTGCTGAATTTCCTTTTAGTTCCTTTCAATGCATATTTGAAAGATATTTTTAAGTGAATTTCTTGCTTTTATTTTAAAATGAATAAGAAACAATATTGTTATAGAATTTCATGAGTAAGGGACGACACATTACATTCAGAGCAAATGTTTGCATTTCTACCCAGAATGATGAAAAGAAAAATAGAATCTGTTGCCCATTGTTCCAGCTTCACCTTGATACTTTTGTTCATAGAATTTATTCTTCCAGGGCCTTTAAACTTATTCAGGTAATTTTTTAATTAACTATGTCAAACTTGCTGACATACTTTGGTCAGTTATGATCCAGTCTTTCTTGTCTTACTATTATATTATAGAAGCTCCTCTTTTCCTCTGCTTTCCTTTTGTGATCTCTTTCTTCTTACTATTTGCCTTCAACAACACATATTTTTTTTCAGCATCTGCTCTTTAAGGAATTGTGCAAGGTTCAGAAATTTGAAGATGACTGAACACTACTCGCCCTCAAAACTCTTCCTCTTACCCAGTTAGTCTTACTACATTCCTTTGTATCCCTTCTTTCCTCCATTCTTCTGTCCCTTTCTTCACCATAGGTTGTACTGTTAGTGGAACAAGGACTATTTTTGTTATTGATCATTTGAAGCAACAACTTTGTTAGAGGTGGAGCAGTAAACATTAGAACCAGTTTCAAGGCTGCTTAGCCTCTACTGCTCTTCTATGTTTGAAGTCATAATATTTCTCCCTGGGCCTGTTTGTTTTTGGAGGAAATTTTGTCCACAGTCAACAAGCTCTTGGCTCCTGTATTGTTAATGTGAGTGTAAACTTAGGACTGAGAGGGTCATACAGAAAGTACTATAGGCCCTGATTCCATTTTATAATGTATATGGATAATTTCATCCTATTTTAAAGCTAACAATATTGTTTTCTACTTATTTTTATCACATATTTTCCGTGCTTCAGATTAATTGTATTTACCTGAAGTCCTAACCACCATTTGAAATACTTTTTTGAATCTATATTCCATACAGAAAATTAATGATAAAATAAATGGTAGAAACACATTTTAAAAAATAAGTTAGATTGCCTATCTGTAAAGGCCAGATTATAAAATGTTTATATATAAGAGCTTTAATTATTTAATCGCAAATAAAAATGTTCTGAAAAATTTACACTTCTGGGAAAAATTATTTAGAGTAAAGCTAATTCCCAATAAAACTTGAGTCACTGATTTTTTTATTATAATTATCTCACCTAAAAGTGTCCTGAGAAAAATATCCAAAACATTATTCTACATTTACCTTTGTTGTGTTTTGTTTTAAGATCCTTTATTTCTTTTTTGCTACCCCTACTTTTTTTTTGCTTTGCAAGTCTGATTAGAAAAAATGGTAATTAATCTTATAGTTTATATAATACTCACATATATATGTAATTTAAAATTTTTATTTTGACTGAAGTACAATGTGAAAGGTTGTAAGTGCCATTAGCTATATTCTTTCCTGTTATTCCCAGTGTATTACAGTCTTCCTTCCTTCTATCACATATGCATTCCTTGTCTTTACTGTTCAACTTTCTTATATTTTCGCATCATTCATTAAGTTTTATTACAAAAATTTAAAATAAACTTTGTTAAGGAATGTATCCTCCCTTAGGCTGCACTTTGTCAGTTAGATAATCCTTTGTTTTTACTGTCAGTGCCTATTCTGTTTCCTCCTTTATCTTAGATGACTTTTATTAAAAAACAAACCCCTTTTTAATGCTTTTCCCATGTTGTGCTTTGACTTCTCAGAACATTGGAAAACCAAAAAGGAACTGGAATAAAGAAAAGCCCTATGTTGTGTGGACAGTATCCTGTTAAAAGTGAGGGAAAGGAGCTGAAGATTGTTATCCAACCTGAGACCCAGCACAGAGCTCGCTACCTGACTGAGGGGAGCCGTGGCTCAGTGAAGGACAGAACACAGCAAGGGTTTCCTACAGTAAAGGTACTTACTTCCTTTTATTAGCAATATAAGAATTCTCTCCAGTTTCTTACTTAGTTGTTATTTTGTTTTTAACCAATAGAAGCTGCCCAAAATAGAAAGATAAACTTGCTAGCTGTATATAATAGAAATTAAAGTAAAAGTGTGACTGAACAGTAAGCCAAACATTGTTACTTTGATATCATTTGAATTTTAGTTTAAATGAAAGAAGAGATGAGAATGTGTTCTGATCAGAAAAATATCTGTAAATCAGAAATTATCATCCCCTTATATTTCATGTCAGTAGCAACTATATAGGAGTGTTCCCAAACTTTATATTTAAGACAAAATTTTTAAGTGAATTCAAAGAAATATTTCAGAAATTATTTTGGACTTAGATAATAAGGTTTTTGAAATGGCTGATGTAATCAGGACTATTCAACTCAGAAAAGGATGGGTTGATAGGTAACATAAGTTTTCAGTTTAAGAACTAGGATATCAACTGAGTTTTCATCTTTTTAGAACTTAGCAAGAGAAAAAAAGGGGGGCTTAAATTTTAGCACCTTGTTATAAAAACTATTTCTCTTTGAAGATAAACAAACAAAAAAAAATGGGTGGAAGATATTTAACAAACGTTCCAACCCCTTGCAAAATACCAAGTGGAGGAATTTTGACTAGTCATGTGGTAGATTCTCAATAAATACAGTTTATGTGTGTTAGTTGAACAATATTTAGTTGGACTGCCTTTTGTTTTATACTTGAGTGAAATAATGGTAAAAACCTAAGGTCAGAAAATTTACTTGTGACCATTTTGTAAGGTTGGTTAGTAGTCATATGTACAATATCATTCTACCCCTCTACTATTCACCAAATTGACTCATCATCAGTCTCCTAAGCTCAGAAGTAACAGTCAAGTGAGAGATTTCAGTTATGCTTTTTGTAAATATTTGTCTAAGTAGACATTTTGGTAGTCTGGCCAATATTTTTAACTTAATTGCTCTGACTTTAAGTTTTGCTTTATGTAAGTACTTGTCTGCTCAAAAGTATTGTTAGGTATTGCCTAACTTTGAAAGGGAGTGAATTGACTGACCTTAAACGTTTATTCTTCAATCAATAAATATTGTACACTTCTATGTGCCAGACACTGTTCTAGGTTCTGCTGACTTACTGTTTGAATAGATTGCTTATTTGCCTTATTATGATATTATTTCACAGATAAACACCCATACTAGGATAGAAAAGATGTATTAGTTTTCAAGCACTTTGGTATGCATTGTACAAGTTACCAGTATTTTGTGATTTTCTGCATTCTGTATTAGCAGCTTCAATGGTTAACTATATACCTTCAAGAATCAGCATTGGAAACATTTGTTCCCAAATGCTGTTTTAAATATTTATTTATTTAATCTTTAGCATACAAGTTATAATTTAATTTACTAAGGCTTGCTAGAGACCTATAATAACCCATATAGACTCTAGTTCAATCTAGTAATTTTTCAGACCATATTGTTTTGGTCCAGGATTTCATGATGTATGTATGCATCTAGTTTATGAAAATGAACTCCATTTTTCTATTGTTTATATAGCACTTTTTTATTCAAGTAGCTGTAAAAGAGTGAAAATTTAGTGTATGTACTTTCATTTAATGATGATGATAATGATGTCACTGACGTGGTTCAGTGAATTTTCCATTAGTGGTGGTGGTGAATCCTGAGTCATCTACATGCTTTTTTTGGTAGACCATAAATTTATAAATACCGAAAGCACTGTTGATTCATTCTCATCTGCTTGTACATATTAATTACAAATAATAATTTATCATTAAACATCTAAAATTGTATTAAAATTTGATTATTACAGAATTTAAACTTAGGATTTTCTGCAGAAATTTAGCCAACTCTCCCTTATAAAAACATTTTACCTCTGTTTTTCTTGAGGATTTAAATTATTTTTTATTATAATCTACTTTTAAATATAAGGCTTGGCATTAAATGTTTGATTTTACAATTAGATTATTTGAAAGACTAATTAGTGTTTTATGTTCCATGTTATCTCACTCCAGCTGGAAGGCCATAATGAACCAGTAGTGTTGCAAGTGTTTGTGGGTAATGACTCTGGTCGAGTGAAACCACATGGATTTTATCAGGCCTGCAGGGTAACTGGGCGGAATACAACTCCCTGCAAAGAAGTGGACATTGAAGGCACTACTGTTATAGAAGTTGGCCTTGAACCAAGCAACAACATGACACTAGCGTAAGTACTTAGTAAAATGTTTTTGTATTGTATATATGAGATATTTTATAGCTTCATATTCATTTTGAAATATCCCCTAAGTTTTATGAGCAGTATATTATATATTATTATATATATTATATTATATGGAAGGAACATTATTTAGTTTTTAATGTAGAAAAGAAGATTTTGAGTATTTTATAAAAGTGTTTTAAATATTACAAATTAAAAAATAGATTATTGCAGAATGATAATGGGTTAAATTAATTCTTTCACTGTTTGCTAGATAAATCCTGTGGTGAAAGGCAGGGAAATAAAAGCCAGGTGGAATGCTGCCTTTTTAAAAAATAATACAGATTTATTTGTTGGGATTAGTAATATTAACATTAAAAGTAAAAATTACAACCCTGGCCACATTGTTTGGTTGTTTAGCATTGTCCCAAATTGTGAAGGCTGTGGGTTTGATCTCAGGTCAGGGCACATACAGGAACAGATTGATGTTTCTCTCTCTCACCCTCTTTTCTCCCTTTTCCCTCTTCCCCCTTTCCACTCCCCCTCACCCCTCTGCCCTCCCTCTTCCTCTCCCCCCTCCTCCCCTCCTCCCCTCCTTCCCCCTTTCTCTCCTCTCTTTCTTCCTCTCTCGCTAAAATCAAATAAATTTAAATTTTTTTTAAATTACAAACACTGATTTGCTTTCCTAAATTCTGTTTTCTTAGTGTTTGTATTAGAAACTGTTTAACAGAAACCATTTATCGGGACCTGACCCATCTTGATGTGAAAAAGCATATTGCTAGTCTAAATTTATCTTCTGTTCTTACTTTTCTATATTACGAAAGAATTATGTCCTGGGGCTATATATTTTTCATCTGAAGCATTTTAATTGCCTGAGAAATATTAGAAATGTTAATGATTTAAATTAAAAAAATTTTTCTTAAGTCTGTTGTTAAGAACCTTTAATCCTAAAGTTGAACCATAAAGGCAGCAAATATCTTTATATGGAGTAGACCTATGTTGTAATTATTTGTATTGGATAACTAAAGATTTTTATCTAGTTGGTTTTCAGTTACCTTTTGAAAGCCATTTTGTATAGATTACTTAAAGGTTAATTGGAAAAGAAAAAGGTTTTAATAGTAAAGATTTATTTTTAATTTTTGAAAATTATAAAAATGTATATAGTGGAAGAAAGGAAAGGGATAATTGACTATAAATGTAGTACTGTAAGGCCAGTAGTCGTGGCCATTATCACAGCCGCCTGGCCAGTGCAGGTTCGCATTAGATTCGGACAGTCGGTAATGAAACAATGGAGCAAAGAACTGGCGAGCCATCAGCTTTAATTCTAGCTTGCACCTGGCGGGCAAGTAAAAACACACACGGGGCTCCAAAACCCACTCATTCAGTGCTCACAAAGCTACTGACTTAACCGAGTTTCCTAGCATCAAAGGTTTCTAGCTCACCAGACTTATTCACCTCTGTTTCCCATCTTCTTCTCCAGCACAAACTGTGCTCAGACTGGCTTCTTCCTCAGCACTCCACCATCTTGGCTGCTTCTCCTGGCCTCCATGTGGCCTTACTTTGCTCTCCTCTCTAATACTAACCTCAGGAACCAAGAGAGAGCAGGTCTGCCCCACTTTTTAGCGTAGATTCAAAACTTTTAATCCAATCTACAAACAAGGAAGTCTCTGATACAAAGTAACTTATCTGAGACAGACTGGGAGGATTCCTCATGAGAGTGCACCACCCTACATCATCCAATCAGTCAAAGGTGTGGGGAAAGGCTTAATCTTAAAACTTGCACTTGGGCAGTGCCATATTTAACAAAGCGAGCATAATATATTTTATCTGCCCAACAAGTACCTAATCATTATAAGTTGAAAATACAGAGTACTGTAATTAAAAAATAATAATCATAAAAGGCTAAAACCATACCCCTCAAAGGCCAGCCTCCCAGATATAACCACTATTTTAATATTTATCTTTCCATTCATTTTTCTGATAAAATTGAGATAATATTGTACCCACTGTTTTCTAATCTACTTTTCAATTATCATTAACATTTTCTTATAACACTGAATATTATCCTGTATCACATTTCTTTTTTGTTTTCTTGTGTGACAGAGACAGAAAGAGGGACAGATAGGGATAGACAGATAGGAAGGGAGAGAGATGAGAAGCCTCAATTCTTCATTACCGTATCTTAGTTGTTCCTTGATTGATTTCACGTACGTGCCCCAATGTGGGGGTGGGGGGTTTACAGCAGATGGAGTGACCCCTTGCTCAAGCCAGCAACCCTAGGCCCAAACTGGTGAGCTTTGCTCAAACCAGATGAACTCGCGCTCAGGCGGGCGACCTCGGGGTTTCAAACCTGGGTCCTCTGCATCCCAGTCCAACACTTTATCCACTGCACCACTCTGGGTCAGGCCTATATCACAAGTTGTGATTGCTATATAGTGCCCCATTCTTTTGTGGACAGTTAGTAATATTTTTAAAAGTAAAACCATTTCTTCTATTTTTATATCAGAATTAGCTGCCAAAAGGAAGAGGCTAAATTTAAAAACAAACAATCCCAGCGAAAGTATCTTTTGTAAATCATTACTTATATTCAGAATTTAAAATAGTGATTTTACTTTTCTACTGTTTTTTTCATTAGAAATGAAAAGCTGACAAAGTTAGGAATTAGGAGTATTCAGAATTTACCTTTATGCTGTTAGAAATTAGAACCTCATAATTATATTACATATTCAAAAATTAATAAAGATGCAACTATAAAAAAGAAACTGGTTTTATTAAGAATATTATAGTTTATGAGGCCTGACCTGTGGTGGCGCAGTGGATAAAGCGTCGACCTGGAATGCTGAGGTTGCTGGTTCAAAACCCTGCACTTGTCTGGTCAAGGCACATATGGGAGTTGATGCTTCCTGCTCCTCCCTCCTTTCTCTCTCTCTCTCTCTCTCTCTCTCTCTCTCTCTCTCTCCTCTCTAAAATGAATAAATTAAAAAATAATAAAAAAAAGAATATTATAGTTTATGTACAACAGAAAATACCTTTAATGCATTTTTTTCTGTG
This sequence comes from Rhynchonycteris naso, assembly GCA_037038555.1. NCBI lineage: Eukaryota > Metazoa > Chordata > Mammalia > Chiroptera > Emballonuridae > Rhynchonycteris > Rhynchonycteris naso. The sequence continues at coordinate 18,829,099 of CM073001.1, forward strand.
TTTAGGGTGGACTGCGTAGGGATATTGAAATTAAGAAATGCTGACGTTGAAGCCAGAATAGGAATTGCTGGTTCCAAGAAAAAAAGCACTCGTGCCAGATTGGTTTTTCGAGTTAACATCACAAGGAAAGATGGCTCTACTTTGACACTGCAAACACCCTCTTCTCCGATTTTATGTAGTAAGTAAGAAAATATGGAGATGGTAAATATGTGGACTTTTTTCCTTCATTTTCTATTACTCTTTCAGACATCTCTAAATTTCAGATGTTTCACATATCCAACATTTGATCATGCAAAATTTAAAACATTAAAAGCTATAGTCAGATTTTTCTAGTCTCACTGGGTGATTTTGAATAAAATTTAATAAATGTATACCATTTTGTAGTTTTCTTGTCCTATACTGATTTAAGAAGTAATTTGAATAGTTTACTGGAAGTAAATTGCAAAGCCAAAGGATTTTCCCAGCATCTTCATTGTGTGATAAATTGCTATGATTGTAACTGTGTTTTGTGTTGTGAACATAAGAAATAGAAGTTATATTGATCAATGTCACCCCATTAAATTTAAATTCAAAAGAAAAGAAAAAGAAGGAAAAGATGAAACAGTAGTTAAAAAATATATGTGCCTGACCTGTGGTGGCACAGTGTATCGATAAAGCATCAGCCTGGAGCCCTGAAGTTGCTGGTTTGAAACCCTGGCTTGCCAGGTGAAGGCACATGCAAAAAACAACTATGCATTCATGCTTCTCACCCCCCCTCCCCACCATTGTCTCTGTCTCCCTCTCTTCCTCTCCCTCTCAACCTCTCCCTCCCTCCCTCTCTTCTTTCTGTTATGCACTTGATATTAGCATAATATTGTATATCAACTATGCTTAAAGTAAAGAAAGCCCTGGCTGGTTGGCTCAGCAGTAGAGCATCAGCCCAGCGTGTGGAAGTCCCAGGTTCCATTACCCACCAGGGCACACAGGAGAAGTGCCCATCTGCTTCTCCATCCTTCCCTTTCTCCTTTCTCTCGATCTTTCTCTTCCCCTCCAACAGCCAAGGCTCCATTGGAGCAAAGTTGACCTGGGTGCTGAGCAAGGCTCCATGGCCTCTGCCTCAGGTGCTAGAATGGCTCTGGTTGCAACGGAGCAATGCACCAGATGGGCAGAGCATCGCCACCTAGTGGGCATGCCAGATGGATCCCAGTCCAGCACATGCAGGAGTCTCTCTGCCTCTCCACTCCTTCCTTCAGAAAAATACAAAATAATAATAATAATTTTTTTAAAAATTAAACAAAAAAAGAAAAAAAAGAAACAGTAAGGTAAGCAGAACTTTGTAAATATACAGTACTTGGGGTTCTGATTACAAATTAGAATATTGTATGCCTGATCAGGTGGTGATGCAGTGGATAGAGTGTTGCACTGGGCATGGAGGACCCAGGTTCGAAACCCCAAGGTCGCCAGCTTGAGCAAGGGGTCCCTCAGTCTACTGTAGCCCTCCAGTCAAAGCACATATGAAAAAGCAATCAATGAACAACTAAAGTGCCACAGCAAAGAATTGATACTTCTCATCTCTCTCTCTCTATCTATCCCCCTCTCTGTCTCTCACTGTCTCTGTCACACACAAAAAAATATTAGAATATTATAGCATAGTGTTGGGAAATGGGAAGTGCAATTCTTATTTTACTATCCTTGGCATAGAAAGCAAATGAGCCTGACCAGGCGGTGGTGCAGTGGATAGACCATCGGACTGAAATCCGGAGGACCCAGGTTCGAGGCCCTGAGGTCACCAGCTTGAGCGCGGGCTCATCTGGTTTGAGCAAAAGCTCATCAGCTTGGACCCAAGGTCACTGGCTCAAGCAAGGGGTGACTCAGTCTGCTGAAGGCCCGCAGTCAAGGCACATGTGAGAAAGCAATCAATGAACAACTAAGGTGTCGCAACGGAAATGAAAAACTGATGATTGATGCTTTTCATCTCTCTCTGTTCCTGTCTGTCTGTCCCTATCTATCTCTCTCTCTGTCCCTGTAAAAAAAAAAAAGAAAGAAAGCAAATGATGTTTGTGTGTTTAAATTTAATCATGTTGAATGCAGCTCACCATATATTCTGGTTTCCCTCTAATGAATAATATTACAAGTAAAATTAAGAAATTCTTTTCTTTATATAACACTTAAGAAGGTTTTCATCAAGTATAATTTCCTTTGTAATTTATACCTGAATTCAGAAGAACAGAAGAAACCTACTCCATTCAGTTGAATTTCCTATTGGGTTGTTATGGGTATTATGACCTTGCTGTTACCCCTCAGAACAGTTACAGAGCCTTTGTTATTTCATTGTAGCTTAGTTTTGTTTAATTATCTATCCTTTATAAATCTTATTTTTCCTTTCAGTTCATCTCAAAAATTTTTGTAGTCATAGTTTAGCTTAGCAAGCACCCTAATTTTATACAGAAAGTACTAAAATATCTTTCTGATCTTAAGAGAGCTCAAATGGGTTTCTCTATTTTTCATTATTATAAAAAACTTGTTTTGATACTATATTTCCTTGGATTATTTTTGAGTAATGTTCAATTATAAATAGGCTGCTTTTAAAGATCATAGGGTCCATGTTCATTATATCACATTCAGGTAGGGACAGAATAACTAATCTATAGATGGTTTATTGAGTTCTAAAGCTTTTCTAATTGGGATACTTTCATTGTGAGTTTACTGTAATCCACAAGATGTCCCAACTTGAATATTCTTAGGATGGAGTTCCAATTTTAGCAGGACACATACAATTCTCCTTTCACATGATCTAATAATTTGAGTATGACCATAGCTACACTCTCTGAAGGGCAGAGCCAATAGGTGCTGGATAATTTAGACTATATTGCTTTAGCAGGAACTAGGAAATACTTGCCAACTTTATTTATTCCTTCTTTCATTAGTTTGTTCATTGATTTCTTCATTTTCTATTTATTAAAGTATTATTAAAATATAAATGTATCCAACTAAAAGTGGTAGAAAATACGAAAGAAATAGAAAACATGATTTTCTGAAAATTTTCATCTGTAATTATTATCATTTGTTAATTATCACCATTAATATATGTCCACATTGTTAAAAATAAATACTGTATATTTTGCTCCATAAGATGCACCTAACCATAAGACACACCTAGAGTTTTTTGGGTTTTTTTTACAGGGAAAGAGAGAGAGTCAGAGAGAGGGATAGATAGGGACAAACAGACAGGAACGGAGAGAGGTGAGAAGCATCAATCATTAGTTTTTCATTGCCGTTGCAACACCATAGTTGTTCATTGATTGCTTTCTCATATGTGCCTTGACCGTGAGCCTTCAGCAGACTGAGCAACCCCTTGCTGGAGACAGCGACCTTGGGTCCAAGCTGGGGAGCTTTTGCTCAAGCCAGATGGGCCCATGCTCAAGCTGGTGACCTCGGGGTCTCAAACCTGGGTCTTCCGCATCCCAGTGTGACGCCCTATCCACTGCGCCACCACCTGGTCAGGCCACACCTAGAGTTTTAAGGAGGAAAATAAAAAAAACATTCTTAACCAAATGGTGTGTTAAAATATTTAATAAAATACTGAATTTTTCACTCCGTAAGACTCAGGGGCATTTTCCCCTCCACTTTTGGGGGGAAAATGTGTCTTATGGAGCAAAAAATGCGGTATATCTCCCTTGGAGGTTATGTCTGAGGTGGATGGGAAAGCATTAAGCAGCAGCAGCATGCAGTGGAAGGTATATCCAACTAATAATAAAAGTTACCATGATTTGAATACTGACTATATGCTGGGGATTTTCTGAACCACTTTATAGACATATCGCTTAACCCTCATCATCACACTATGTATGGATTCCATTCTACAGGTGATGAAGCTGAGACTTAGATAAAGTTACTCCCTCAAGGTCACATACTTAGTGAATAGTTAGATGAAGATCCTGTGCTTTTTTTTTAACCACTATGACATTTTGTCACCACGATCACTTAAATTGCAGTGCTGAGAAACCAAGTTTGAACAGTTCATTTCATTGTAGCCATAGCCTCTGGATGGTCAGGATTATAGTTATAGTATAAAATTGTGTTTAGAGAACTGTTTCTTCTACCTAAGAGATTTATGTTGTGTAATTTAGATTTTTTTTTACTTTAGAAAGTAGATCTAAACTATTTATTTATTTAAAAGAGGCAGGGATAGAGACCGAGACAGAAAGACAGAGTAATATCAATATGTTGTTCTACCTATTCATGCCATAGTTGGTTGATTCTTGTATGTGCCCTCACAAGGTGATCCATCAAACCCACAACCTTGGCATTTTGGAATGACACTCTAACCAACTGAGCACCCAGCCAGGGCTGAAAGTAGATGTAAATTTATATTAGGGAATTTTACTTGAATACTGACATTATTCCTTCCATTTCCTTTTAGAGATGTCATTTATTTTGTAGGATATATATTTTTGTACCTTTAGTTGACTATTTGGCACTTGCCATCTGCTTAGCAAAACTGAATTAGGTAAACGTGGGCAGTATTTTCTTTTATAGAAAGGAGTACCTTTTGCAGTATACTTCTCATGTCTCTTTTAGAAGAGGAAGTGTTAGAATAATAGTCTTCAAATAAGTTTGCATGATAAAGAGCTGTCATATTTCCTGCTTTCTCTATTTTCATGAAATTTCATGAAAACTGATTTTTTCTTCAAATATTATATAACTCTTAAAATATAATTTCTATGAATATCAATTAGATCTAATCATTTAGACAAGAGTCTAAACCTCTTGATCTTTATATTCCTCCTAATGGGTTAATGATTTGATTTTTTTTTAAATCTACCATTCTAGCCTGATCAGGTGGTGGCGCAGTGGATAGAGCATCAGACTGGGATGCGGAAGACCCAGGTTTGAGACCCCAAGCTCGCCAGCTTGAGCGTGGGCCGATCTGGCTTGAGCAAAAAAGCTCGCCAGCTTGGACCCAAGGTCGCTGGCTCCAGCAAGGGGTTACTAGGTCTGCTGAAGGCCCGCAGTCAAGGCACATGTGAGAAAGCAATCAATGAACAATTATAGTGTCACAATGACAATGAGAAACTAATGATTGATGCTTCTCACCTCTCTCCATTCCTGTCTGTCTGTCCCTATCTATCCCTCTCTCTGACTCACTCTCTGTCCCTGAAAAAAAAAAAAATTTACCATTCTATCTAATGAATGTCATCCTGTGTTCAAAATGTAATTTTATTTGACCATTCGAGGTTTTCATTAAATATACTACCCAAAGGTATGTATGTTGCCCAGACAATCTTGCTTTATGGTTTAAGTAGCAACAAAATAAAATATTTAAAATTTGTTATTACTTTTTAATTATTTGTGCTTAAATATTAAACATAGATGAGCAGGAAAGGATATTAAACTAATATTTCCACAGTAATACCAAATCTCTGTGTTGTATCTATGTTTTGTAAAGTACTTTCATGTATGTTGAGGTCTTAAGAAGTTTATAAATGTTCCCTTTGTAACTGGAGTTAGACACATAGGTGTTAGAACAGTTGTTCTTAACCTTTTTTGAGGTACCGAACTCACCAGTTTCATATGCGCATTCACCGAACCCTTCTTTTGTGATAAAATATGATTTTTTTTTCCAAATTCAAGACATAGGTGTATGTTTCTTTACTGGTGCACAAAATGAGCCGTGCATGAACATCATCTTGCTCAAAGAACAAAACCAACAAAGTGCATGAACTCACAAAAAATTACGGTATTACTTTATTCTGGCCTCCGCGGCAGAGGCTTCTCCGAACCCCTGAGATTGACTCATCAAACCCCTAGGGTTCGATAGAACCCAGGTTAAGAACCACTGAGTTAGACTAATTGAGTGGAAAAGACCAACTTTTTAGTACTGATAAAACTGACAGAAAAAATGACTGGCTTCTTCATAAAGCTATCCACCTAGTCAGAGCAGTCCTCAGTATTTGCAGCAAACAGTTTAAAACATATGCTTTGTGCAAATAGGCAGATGCAGAAGAAGAGGAAAGAGGACTGGACTAATCATGACCAAGCCCAGCTTCTAACTCCATATTATGTAGTTACATCCTTTCTCTCTAGAGGCCATTGCTCTAATGGAGCTTCCCACTATAATTATACTACATTATCCCATTTTATCCTGACAATAATTTTGTATTGTCAATAGAATAGGAATCATTAGTTTTACATTTTATAAAACAAGAAAGGGAAGAAGAAATCTTGTTTGTTCAAGGTAGGTTATGGCAGATGAAAGAGATAACTGATTTTATTTGCCCATTGTTTGAAGGTAGTATCTTCTACAGAATGTAGGAAGGATTTTATTTTGATCAACTATAACATAATAGTAGATATACTTTTTAGATTGTATAGCTTACAATTTATAATTTATTAGCAGGGTATTGGCATATAGGTATTTAATTGATTAAATTTATATGCAATGAGTTTCGTGCTATCTTATAAAAGTTTCATTTTTCTTTGATAATAATTTACTGGGTTATAATTCACATGCCATATAATTCAGCCTTTTAAAGTATAAAACTAAGTGGTTTTTATTATATTCACATGGTTGTGTAACCATCACTATTATGTATGGTAATTTTAGAACGTTTTTATCACCACCTCAAAAAGAAACCCTGTACCTGTTAGCTTCACTCTCCATTCTGTCAACCCAGTTCTTGGCAACCACTATACTAATTTCTCTCTTTATTATGATTTTGACTATTCTGAACATTTCATATAAATGAAATCATACAATATGTGGCCATTTTGTCTGGCTTCACTTAGCATGATATTTTCAAGAGCCATCAACATTGTATAACATATCAGTACTTCATTTGTATAGCTGTGTGGTATTCCATTGTTTAGTATACCACATTTTGTGTATTCATTAAGTGCTTGATATTTGTTTCTTTCCACTTTTTGGCTATTCTGCTGTGAACATATGTGTACAAGATTTTGTGTGGGCCTATCTGTGTTTTTATTATTTATTTATTTATTATTATTTTTTCCACAGAGACAGAGAGTCAGAGAGAGGGATAGGCATGGACAGACAGACAGGAACAGAGAGAGATGAGAAGCATTAATCATCAGTTTTTCATTGTGGCACCTTAGTTGTTCATTGGTTGCTCTCTCATATGTGCCTTGACCATGGGGCTACAGCAAATAGAATAACCCCTTGCTCAAGCCAGCGACCTTGGGTCCAAGCTGGTGAGCTTTTGCTCAAAGCAGATGAACCCACGCTCAAGCTGGTGACCTCGGAGTCTTAAACCTGGGTCCTCCGCATCCCACTCTGATGTTCTATCCACTGTGCCACCGCCTGGTCAGGCTGGGCCTTTGTTTTTAATTCTCTTGGATATACACCTTGGAGTAGAATAGCTGGATCATATAGTAGACAGTTCTTTTTTTTAACATTTTTCTGCAATACATCTTATGATTCATAGGAAAGTTTTCTTTATCCATTATTTTTCTATCCTTTTACTTCCTGTCTTAACATCATTTTTCAGAAAATATTGAAAGGAACTGAGTTCTTTTGATCAGTTTCATTTGACCATGTTGTCTCTCTGTTCCTCAAAAATTCTATTTGACCTACTTTTAAAAACAATGTGGTATATTACTAAAACATTTCATATTTGTGGGATCAGTCAGCAAATTTTGGCAGGCAGTAAAATTGTTCGGGTGACCGCTTTTTAATAGGTGTGCTATTGAGGCTACAGTTTAGTTCATAGAAACAGTATAGTGTTCTAACAAAATAGTGCCTTATTGACATTCAGTCAGTCATTTATTCAGTATAAATGTGGTACTTCTCAATCCTAGTTATTTTTTTTTAAAGACCCTCTTACAGCATTAAAAAAAATGCATGCCACTTAATCTCCAAAAGTAGGTCTTAGGAATCTTTTGGGAAAGCTTCATAGTTATCTTAATGGATAGTTACAAGGTGCCCAACTCTGAAAGAAAAGACATGAAAGCTTACAGAGCATACAAGTCTAGCAGGCTAGGATGAAAACAGACAAACAAACTCCCTACTATATTATAAGATGGTAATAAGGCATGGCTAAGGTACAGTAGAGATGTAGAAAAGAAGAACATTTAATTCTGACTGCTTGGAGGTGGTAAAATTTGTCCTATGTCCTAACAGATAAATAGAGGTTACCCCAGCAGAGTGGGATTTAGATGAAGGCCATTCTGGATAGAAGAAACAGTGTATAAATATACTCAATGAAAGAATATGTCTCTTTTAAGGGAATTAAAAAGAGTTTGATGTGATTGGAACAAAAAGATACAGAGCCAGACAGGAGCTCTTTCATAAAGAGACTTGTGTGTTGGGCGAAAGAATTAGAATTTGGCCCTCGCTGAGTGGCTCAGTGGATAAAACATTGACCACCACTTAGGGCACATACAAGGAGCAATCAGTGAGTACACAACTAAATGGAACAAGTAAGTGAAACAAGTTGATGCTTCTCTCTCAGTGGGAGAAAAAAGAAATTTGATTTTGATCTTGACCACTTTAGGGAATCTGAGGTTTGAACTTAGGCTTTGGAGTAGAGTATGAGGGGAGAAAAAAGGGAAACATATATATATAGTGAAACATATAATACATAGTGAAACAAAGGATCCCCCCAAATACTTTTATTTCAAAAAATTCTTTTTAAATGTCTGTTCCATTATAGGTTGCTGATTTGCGTTTATTTCCATAAATATAACCCTTTTTGGCCAGTTTGAGCAGTTGTAGTAGAATGAGCAATGAAAAGGAAATAGGTTAGTAGGAAAGGTTAGAATTGGAATGGGAGGTAGAAGGAAACAGGAAGCTGAGAGGGAGGTAGAAAAGAAAGAGGGGCCAAAAGGTGATAGAGGTGGAAGGGAGGGGAGGAAACAGATACTTACTTGATAGTTCATCTAGAGACACTCAATGGAAAAATGGCCTAATGCCAGAATATACGTTGTGCCTTGTGACCTCCTGCTTCTGCTTGTTGGCTTAATAGTGGTCATTGTCTGTCTTTTTTGTTTGTTTATTTTTAAAAGGATGGAACAATCGTCCCTTTTTACATTCTTGATATCTTTAGGGTTCTCCAGACAATAAAGTTATGTATGTATTTTGTTTTGATTATTGTTTGTATCATTTAGTATACTATATCAAATTAAGAATATGAATCTTCAGCCTGACCAGGTGATGGTGCAGTGGATAGAGTGTCGGACTGGGATGTGGAGGACCCAGGTTCAGAACCCCAAGGTCACCAGCTTGAGTGCGGGCTCATCTGGTTTGAGCAAGGCTCACCAGCTTGAGCCCAAGATCGCTGGCTTGAGCAAGGGGTCACTCAGTCTGCTGTAGCCCCCCGGTCAAGGCACATATGAGAAAGCAATCACTGAACAACTAAAGTGCCGCTACAAAGAATCTCATCTCTCTCCCTTCCTGTCTGTTTGTCTCTATCTATCCCTCTCTCTGACTCTCTCTCTGCCTCTGTTAAAAAAAAAAAATCTTTATACTTTTATACTTTTTTGGTATTCACTCTCCTGTAGTAATATTTTATTACAGTTTCTGTTCAGTATCATTTTTTTATTAGTTTCAGGTATACAGCGCAGTGGTCAGGTCCGAGACAGTCATACAATTCACATAGTGCTACTTCTGATATTGCCAGTAGTCTCTTGGCGCCATATATAGTTATTACAATATTATTGACTATATTCCCCACGTTATACTTTACATGTCTATAACTATTTTGTGACTACGAATTTGTACCTCTTAATCCCTTCACCTTTTTCACCCAGCTCCCTAAACTCCCTCCCTTTTGGCAACCATTATTTTGTTCTTTGCATCTATGATTCAGTTTCAATTTTGTTTGTTCATTTATTTTGTTGTTTAGATTTCACATGTAAGTAAAATCGCATGGTATTTGTCTTTCTCTGACAGACTTCTTTTTTATGGCTGAGTAAGTGTGTATATGTGTACCACCCCCCCTTTTTTTTTTTTAGGTGAGAGGTGGGGAGATAGGCAGACTCCCATATGTGTCCCAACCAGGATCCACCTGGCAACCCTGTCTGGGCCAATGCAAGTACTGAGCAATTTTTAGCACCTGAGGCTGCCATGCTCGGACCAACCGAGCTCTCCTCAGTGCCCGGAGCCATGCTTGAACAGATTGAGCCCCTGGCTGCAGGGGAGGGAGAGAGTAGGGGAGAGAAGCAGATGGTTGCTTCTCTTGTGTACCCTGACTGAGAATCGAACCTGAGATGTCCATAGGCCAGACCGATGCTCTATCCGCTGAGCCACCAGTTCGGGCCCCACCACTTTTTTATCTACTCATCTATTGATGTGCACTTTGGTTGCTTCCATACTTTGGCTATTGTAAATAATGCTGCAGTGAACATAGGTTGCATATGTTCTTTTAATTAGTGTTTTGAGTTTCTTTGTATATATACCAAGAAGTAGAATTTCTGGATCATAAAGGTTGTTTCACTTTTAATTTTTTCAAGGAATCTCCATACTGTATTCCACAGTGGCTGCACCAGTCTGCATTCCCACCAACAGTGCATGAGGCTTCCCTTTTCTCCACATCCTCACCAGCACTTGTTATTTCTTGATTTATTGATGATAGCCATTCTGATAGGTGTGAAGTGATATCTTACTGTGGTTTTAATTTGCATTTCTTTAATGATTAGTGACATTGAGTATCTTTTCATATGTGTATTGGCCATCTGTATGTCTTCTTTGGAGAAGTGTCTGTTCAGATCCTCTGCCCACTTTTTTTTATTTTTTATTTTATTTTATTTTACTTTTTTATTTCTCTGAAGGTAGAAGCAGAGAGGCAGTCAGACAGACTCCCGCATGCGCCTGACCAGAATCCACCCAGCATGCCCAGCAGGGGACAATGCTCTGCCCATCTGGGCGTTGCTCTGTTGCAGCTGGAGCCATTCTAGTGCCTGAGGTGGAGGCCATGGAGCCATCCTCAGCACCCAGGCCACCTTTGCTCCAATGGAGCCTTGGCTGAGGGAGGGGAAGAGAGAGATAGAGAGAAAGGGGAGGGGAAAGGGTGGAGAAGCAGATGGCCACTTCTCCTATGTGCCCTGACTAGGAATCGAACCCAGGACTTCCACACACTGGGCCGAAGCTCTACTCCTGAGCCAACCGGCCAGGGCCTCATCTGCCACTTTTTAATTGGATTGTTGTTTTTTTATGTTGACTTGTGTGAATTCTATATAAACTTTGGTTCTTAACCTCTTATTAGACATATCATTGGCAAATATTCTTCTTCTATTTAGTAGGTTGTCTTTTCATTTTCTTGATGATTTATTTTGCTGTGCAGAAACATTTTAGGCTGATGTAGTCCCATTTTGTTTATTTCTTTTTGTTTCCATTGCTCGAAGACTAGTAGTTTGTGTTTTGTTTGTTTGTTTTTTTCTTAAGTGAAAAGTGGGGAGGCAGACAGACTTCTGCATGCACCCGATCGGGATCCACCAGGCATGCCCACCAGGGGGCGATGCTCTGCCCATCTGGGGCATTGCTTTGTTGCAACTAGAGCCATTCTAGCACCTGAGGTCAGGCAGCACTGGTTTTATAATACCAGAAAGGTGGCTACTGTCTTTGTGTTGTAACTTTTTAAGTAGCGCGATCACTTTCAAGAGTCAGCTTACTGCTGACCAGGCCATGGCACAGTGAATAGAGCATCGGACAGGGATGCGGAGGACCCAGGTTCGAGACCCCCAAGTCACCAGCTTGAGCACGGGCCCATCTGGTTTGAGCAAAAGCTCGCCAGCTTGGACCCAAGGTCGCTGGCTCCAGCAAGGGGTTACTTGGTCTGCTGAAGGCCTGCCATCAAGGCACATATGAGAAAGCAATCAGTGAATAACTAAGGTGTCACAACGAAAAGCTGATGATTGATGCTTCTCACCTCTCTCCGTTCCTGTCTGTCTGTCCCTATCTATCCCTCTCTCTGACTCTCTCACTGTCCCTGTAAGAAAAAAAAAAAGTAAGTCAGCTTACTGCCTGACCAGGCGGTAGCACAGTGAATAGAGTGTCAGCCTGGGACGCGGAGAACCCAGATTTGAGACCACAAGCTTGAGCCAAAGGTTGCTGGCTCAAGCAAGGGGTCACTTGCTCTGCTGTAGCCCCCCGGTCAAGGCACATATGAGAAAGCTATCAATGAACAACTAAGAAACCTCAACAAAGAATTGATGTTTTTTATCTCTCTCCCTTCCTGTCTGTCCCCCTTCTCTCTGACTCTCTCTGTCTCTGCCACACACACAAAAAAGCCAGCTTACTAATTACTTAAAGATGAAACTAAACAGTGAATACTTAAATAATATTGATTTTAGTCCTATTTAGTATTAATTCTGTTCTATTAGGTAACCGTTAAATTTTTTAATTTTTTAATAGAAATGATCTTTTAAGGGCAAAAGTTTAAAGCCCAATTATTTTGAGTAGTAACAGACTAGTTCTTTGTGTAATGTAAATATTAATATATAGGAGATAAATGTACATTGTCCTTTTAGAGGGGCTTTATTTTGCTATCTTAGGCCTTTAACACATAAAAGGAAAATATGAGATAGGAAAATTTTTTTTGATAATCATCAGTGAAGTGGAATTTCCACATAATATTTGAAAATGGGGGAAAGGTTATAGACTTTCCATTCATTTTGTTAATATAGTATATTCATATAGTTTTACACCTCTTATTGTTTGCTAATAATAAAAAGATTTACCATATTTTGAGTGTTCCTTAAAAACAGATATTTAGTTCCAGCATTATTCCAAAAAGTTAAAAATTAGTTAATTTTTCATTTAGAAAGGGTATGTAATTGCTGTTGTCTGACTAATGACTGTTTCCATGCTGTTCATACATTAACCCTGTATGTTTTAGACAGTTCATACGTATATATATATATTCACAATTTCTTTAAACTCTCAGACATTGCTGAAAATGTTGTCACCTAAATATTTAATACAGATCAGCTAATTACTTGTTTGTATCAATAAGTGAGGCTAAATGATGCTGCAGTAACAAGCAACCAAAAAAATCTCAGTGGTTTAAAACAACAGTTTTACTTCTCCCTCATTTTATGATAACATTTGCTGTATTCTGAAAGCAGGTCCACTCTGTTCACTTTGGGATCTAGGCTGAAGAAGCTGCCCTTATCTGGGATATTGCTATTTTTCTAGTGGAGGAAAAGTAGATAGTTGAACCATGTGAAACTTAAAATTTTTGTTTGGAACGGGCACATTACTTCAGTTTACAGTTTGTTACTCAGACGAGTCATGTGGCTAATCCTGATGTGAATGGAGCAAGAATTATAGCCTTTCCACTTCAGCAATAGGGGCAGTGAATATTTTCACAGTAATGGCTTCCCACATTATATTCTTGTAAAGATAAAATTAATTATTAAATATGTAAGTAAGGAGAAGATGCTTAAACTAAATTAATGTCTCATTAATTGAGAAATTGATGAGTGCCCTAGCTGGGTAACTCACTTGGTTAGAGCATCATCCCCATATAACGATGTTGTGGGTTCAGTTGTCTGGTCAGAGCACATATAAGAGTCAACCGATAAATGTATAACTAAGTGAAATAACAAATTAGTGTGTTTCTCTCTGTCTCTTTCTTCTTCCTCTTTCTCTCTAAAACCAATATAAAAATAAATAAATTTTTTTTTAGACGAGAGGAGGGGAGATAGTGAGGCAAACTCCTGCTTGCACCGCGACTGGGATCCACCCGGCGACCCTGTCTAGGGTCGATATTTGAGTACCAAGCTATTTTTAGTGCCTGAGGTGGATATGCTCAGACCAACCAACCTATCCTTAGGGCCTGGGCCATTCTCAAAAAGATCAAGCCACTGGCTGTAAAGAGGGAGAGAAAGGGGAGTGGGAAGGGGAGAGAAGCAAATGGTTGCTTCTCCTGTGTGCCCTGACCAAAAATTGAACCTGGATGTCCATACAGTAGGCCATTGTCCTATCCACTGAGCCACTGGTCAGGGCGTAATTTTTTAAATAAATAGAGCTTGATAAGTTATACAATCCAAATATAGCCTGACCTGTGGTGGCGCAGTGGATAAAGCGTCAACCTGGGAACACTGAGGTCGCCAGTTCAAAACCCTGCACTGGTTCGGTCAAGGCACATAGGAGTTGATGCTTCCAGCTCCTGCCCCCTTTCTCTCTTTCTCTCACTCTCTCTCTCACTCTGTGTCTCCTCTCTAAAATGAATAAAATAAAAATAAAATAAATTTCAAATATAAATTTACCCTTGTAATAAGGGTTTACTAAAACAACAAATAGTTTACTTTCTTTAACCAGTATTCTTTAACTCCAATAAATTTAATTGAAAATTGTGTAACTGGCTATGTCAGAGTGCTTTAACCTTAAGAGGAACAGATATTTGAGAAGTTAAAAGGTATTTACTTACATATCCCAGTATCTCAAAAAGTATTCTGGTAGAAAACTAGTCCTTAGGTGTCAATAAGGAAGAATGTTGCTGGAGTCAAATATGTTGGGGACACTGTAGTATTCCTACTTCTTGGATATTTAATGAACATTAGAATATGAAATTCTTAGAGAAATCTTTTTGTTCATTTAGCTGTACTTAACCCAGTATTTCCCTGATTTCTTTGACTTCGTAACCTGATTTGCTAAGCAATACCTACTAAATTTTCTTTTTCTTTTTTTTGTGGCAGAGACAGAGAGAGTCAGAGAGAGGGACAGATAGGAACAGACAGACGGGAAGAGAGAGAGATGAGAGACATCAATTCTTCGTTACGGTTCTTTAGTTGTTCATTGATTGATTTCTCATATGTGCCTTGACTGGGGGGCTACAGTAGAGCGAGTGACCCCTTGCTCAAGCCAGCGACCTTGGGCTCAAGCTGCTGAGCCTTGCTCAAACCAGATGACCCCGCACTCAAGCTGGCGATCTCAGGGTCTTGAACCTGGGTCCTCCACATACCAGTCTGATGCTCTATCCACTGCGCCACCACCTGGTCAGGCAATACCTACTAAATTTTCTTAAGGAAATTTTGGCATACGTAAGTTGGTAAGCTTATTGCAATTTGTTCATTAGATCTGTCTCTTCAAACTCTTTGTTAAGTTTAGTGGGTGTTTGTTAGTTTGTAATAGAAAATCAAGTGCATTTTCCTATTTAACTTCAGGGTATCTCAGTTCAGGGAAATTCTCTGGTAGAATTATTCTGAATTGGATGCAGTCTGTTCAGGCACTCTTTTAGTATGGATCCTCTCTGACTCCCGAGTCTAGATCCTTAAAGGAGCCCCAGTACCATCCAGTGGCACTCATTGCCTTGGACTGTTGTAATGGCATAGCATAGCTGACATTTTAAGGTTAGGATTCTGGGATTAGTCTGTTTTTATTTTTACTTCTTTTTAGTTTTTTATAGAATTTATTGGTGTGACATTGGTTAATAAAATATATAGGTTTCAGGTGTATAATTCTACATATAATATATCATTTGTATATTGTATTACAAGCATGTTTTAATATTCAAGTTGTAAAAAATACTATTAAGACAAAAACATGATTGAGTTTTTTTGTTTTTCTTTTGAGAGGAAAAAGAGAGATGGAGGGACAGACAGGAAGGGAGAGAGAGAAGCATCATTTCATAGTTGTAGCACCGTAGTTGTTCATTGATTGCTTTATTATATGTTCCTTGACCAGGGGGCTCCAGCCAAGCCAAAGACCCCTTGCTCAAACCAGCGACCTTGGGCTTCAAGCCAGCAACTATGGGTCAAATCTATGTTTTGAGCCCGTGCTCAAGCCGGCTACCTCAGGGTTTTGAACCTGGGTCCTTGTGGTCCCAGGCCAAAGTTCTATCCACTGCGTCACTGCCTGGTCAGGCGTATTTTTTTTTTAAGATTTTATTTATTGATTTTTTTCAAAGAGAGGAGTGGGAGGGCGTAGGGCCGCAGAGAAGTAGTTGCTTCACTAACTGTTCGTTGGTTGCTTGTCATATGTGACTTGACCCAGCAAGCCCAGGTTTCAAACTGGTGACTTCAGCATTCAGGTCAGCATTCTATCCTCTGCGCCACCACAGGCGAGGCTGACCAAGTTTATATTTTAAAACCTTTTTTATTCCTGTTATGAGAAAAATAAAGATGACATAAAGTGAAACCTCCTCTTAGACATCAATTCATTTCTATAAAATCTTAAAAGAGTTAGTAAAAATTAATATGGACTTTCCTGTTTATTCTGTTCTCTTAGAGTAAAAGTTAAGTTGTAAAATTAAGGACGTCAAATTTATAGGTCAACAAAGACAACTTACAGAACTGGATAATTGAGGTTTGGTTTTAGGTAAGAAATAAATGTTGGTAGTTCTTTTTATAGGATGCTTATGTATTCCCACAGCTCAGCCAGCAGGAGTGCCAGAAATCTTAAAGAAAAGTTTGCATAGCTGTTCAGTGAAAGGAGAGGAAGAAGTATTTTTAATTGGCAAGAACTTTCTGAAAGGAACTAAAGTGATTTTCCAAGAAAATGTTTCTGGTAAGTAGACAGAATACTGGTGTAGAGATTATTGCATGTTTCACTCTGTTATAAAGATATAATCATAGCTACAAAGTAAAAACCTTTCAGAATTTTAGTAAGTCACTGTTTTTATTTCAATCAGATGAAAACTCTTGGAAGTCAGAAGCTGAAATCGACATGGAATTATTTCATCAGGTAAAAGTCTTTTTATATTTTGATTGTTTACTTGCTGAGAAATTTGAGTTTTATCTTGAATTTCCCTGAATCAACAGATTGTTTTTTATGTGGGCTAGATATAAATTATGTAAAGTTTCTTTCTTGAGTTTTTTTTAACTGAAATAGAACTATTCAACTAATGCTAGGAGTGCCACAGTTCCCTCTATTTTTGAAAGTTTAAGAGCCCTAGCAAATTGGCATTGCTAATTAATGAAACATTTCTTTCCTAATACTTACTTGATCTAGGGATTTGGATTACCTTAACCTACTATTAGTCAAATGAAAGGAAAATTTATTTATTACCTGCTATGTGCTGAGTGTTTTATGTTTGTTAGTTAACTTTTTGCATTTAGAAGCACGATTTGTTACACTAAAAGAGTTTATTTGTAGGCCCTCACTAGTTATTGTTTCTTAGATAACAAAGAAAAAGAGCTTGAAAGAAAGAATAAAAAACTGACTTAAGAATTAGTATGTAGATCAAATAGAAGCAAACTCAGATGTTAAGACTAGCAGAAGGAAAGGACAAATTTACATGTAAATCAGATAGAAGATATACAGAACAGTAGTATGTTTAGATACAGATCACAGAGAACAGGGAAACAGGAACATACTAATGTGTAAAATACTCAAAGCCTAAAATTTAGCATAAAATGCTGATAGGAATAGAAAAGAGCACATGAAAGCAAACAGATAAAAGAAGCAAAGAAGTTGAGAATCAGTATCCAATTTATCAAAAAGTTTGTAATTCCTTTGTGTTTTATTTATTTTTATTCCTTTGTGTTTTAAGAAAAATCTTAGATACAAATTAAGTGCTCAGAAATTAAAACCTTGACCTTAACCTTATTGGTCACATGTTCTATTCAATTGAGTCAGCTAACTATAGTCTAAGTAAAAAATGTCATCAAATTCACTTTACCCTCAATTGTCATCATTGGCTTCCTGCATGTCATGTCCTCAGACAAAAACATTATTACCACCCCCTGATGGTCCTTCCCATTACTATAGTGTACCAAGGAAGAAGAGAATGAGTCTGATGTGGTTCACAGTAACTTCCAAGAAGATGTACTACCCTTAAATAAGTGCTCGTTTGGGTAAACTTAACCCAGTTTGGCTAAATGAGAATTAAGTGATTAGGAAGTAGTGAATTGCCTTGTAAAGTACGTACATCTCAATTAACGTTGTACAGAACATGTGCTTGGTGGGCGCATTTTTTTCCTCAAAATTTATTCATTCTTTTATTCAAGAAATATATTTATGTGTATTTTTGTTAGGTTCTTAACAGGATAGATAGAATGAGGAACAAAACATCCTAGTTTCCTATTGAACTTATATTCTTGAGGTTGGAGAGAGACAAAAAAATAAGTAAATAGTCATAGTAATTTTAGGTGGTAATAAGTGCTGTTGTAGAAATGAAAACAACATTATGTGATGAGAATGGGGTGGAGTGCTACTTTTAGAAGGACAGAGAAGGCTTCTTTGAGGAGATAACATTTGAATAAGACCTGAGAATGGGTAAGGAACTAGCCATTTGAATAGGTGAAAGAAGACTCTTCCAGTGGGAGAGAGCAGCAGGTTATAAAGGCTCTAAGATAAAGATGAATTTAGTGTGCTAAAAGAATGGATTGAGACAGTATCGGTCATCATGGCTAGGGTATAAATAATCTGGGGAGAATGGGAGTGAGATAAAGTTGTCATAGCAGGAACCTTGTAAGCCATGGTAAAACATTTGGATTTTATCTTAGAAAAGAAGTTTTAAAATTAATATCCTGATGCCTGTGAACCTGAACTTTAAAATACATTTTTTCTAGTCATATTTTTAAACTTTATAACTAACAAGAAATATACTTAAATATAATTTTTATTAAAAAATTTTTGATTTAAATATTGTTTCTTTTCTGACTCTTGTAATTTTCTTTCAACTAGAATCATCTCATTGTGAAAGTTCCCCCATATCATGACCAACATATAAATAGGCCAGTATCAGTGGGAATATATGTAGTGACCAATGCTGGAAGATCTCATGATGTTCAGCCATTCACTTACACTCCAGACCCAGGTATGTCAAAATAAAAAATTCTGAACTAAAATGAATTAGTTTATAATACTTTGGAAAGAAATGAAGAAGACCGGCCAACTTAGAAGAAAAGTTTTATACTAATATGAGTTGATCCTAGAATTTTTTGGAGATAGCATTATTTACTAAGAAGATGGCCACCAATACTGCTTTTGCTCTTTGTTTAAGGGTACCATTTTGGCCTTATGCTCAAATAATAAAAGAAAAGCTAGGAATGCTCCGAAGTCAGACTCTGCGGAGTTATCATACAGGTTACTCTTTAGTAAGAATTTCCATTCATTGAGCACGTCTAACATGAAGAAAAGTGAGTGACAACTTTGGGAAACTGCTAATAGTCTAGCTGGCTTGCAGGATGCATTTTAGGAGAGATGAGAGACAAAAATCACAAATACAGTCATATGCCTATAACATTTTCTAATCTGTGTAATTAAAGATATCAAAGACTGCTGGTGAATAAATATTTTAAATATAATTTTAATAAATTAGGCAAAATAGATGGTTTAGAAACCAGAGCAATAAGAGCAACTGAAATGTTAAAAGTTTAGAAGATCTTTAGATCTTCTGGGTAAGAAGTGTGAGCTGTTTGCCTGCATTCATTTAGTTGCCTGAGAAGAGAAGCCTTTTCCTGGCAGAAGTAGGGAGAACATTTTGGAACTGGAAACTCTTCACATGTTGCATTGACCTAGACTTGACTTTCGCCTGGCTTACCATTGGTGCAGTTCATTTCAGGTTCAGGTATTTTCAGGATTAGCAGTTCTGTATCTGTAAGTTTATTGATTCTGTATCTGTTATTTCCAAGTAGTTCAGGATTCGGTGAGGTACAAAGTGAAAAACGGTGTCAGGGAAAGAAAACTTTGGCAACAGAAAGGGATGGAAACAGTAGTCAGGACAGTTATAACTAGTCTTGATAAATTCCTTTCTATCCCTAAATGTTTCTGTTTCCTTTTCTTTTAAATCATGTCTGAATTTCACAACATTGGTTCTTTTATGTTGCCTACAAAGATATGCACAGTACAGACTAATGAAATCCTCTATTTGTTTCACAATAAAAGATCACAGCTAGACATTTCAGACAAAAAAAAAGGACAAGTTCAGAAATAATTTACTGGCTTCCACAAAAATAGGGCCAAGGAAATTGACTTATACTCAAAGACCAAATATTTTATTGTTTTCTCTCTAGGAAGGCCTCAAAAATTCAAGAAAGTTTGATTTAAAACTAATGGTAGTTAAAGTATTTAGTAACTGCTAGCTACTAAATACTGACATTGAATATTTTGTACGAGAAGGAGCTTGCTTGTGTGGGGAGAAAGATGGCATAATTACCACAAAAGAACTTTTTTCCTAAGGAGTTTCTGTTTTGTGTGGGAAGGGAGCATGAAGTAAGTGTATGTGTGTGTCAGGGAATGGCTTTAAATTTTCTGCTATCCTGAAAATCTGAGGTTTTGTTGCTGTTTGGTTTATTAATTATAAAGAACTTCAGGACTTTGAGGTGCTTAGCATTGGCCTAAGATCCTCATTTCTTAGTGATATGTTAACTATTAGAAAATTTCCTATAGTATTGTACACCTGAAACTTACAGAATTTTGTTAACCAGTGTCACCCCAATAAATTCAATTAAAAAAGAAAATAAAGGAAGACTCTGGCTGGTTGGCTCACTGGTAGAGCGTCAAAAAAAAAAAAAAAAGAAAATTTCTTTGATAAATTGCTAAGTAAAACAGCTTTTAAGTCTTTTGCTTTAAAGTCTATACTAATTGGCTAGATTTGGTCACATTTAGGCTTTTATTAATATGTTTATTCTGTTGTGTTCCTCCCTCATATTTTATTTATCATAGATATAGCATTCACTCTCAGAAGCTCTTAATTGAATAAATATATAGCATGCAGACTTTATAACGAGATCTAATATTCAGTTTCTACCTTCCCATGATGTCACTTTTTTGTATTTTATAAAATGTGATTTCTTTTCAGTTGTACATGAGAGAGAGAATATAATTAATTTCAAGAAAAGTTGGTTATAGAAATTTGTACTGTCTCATTATGATAAACTAGTTATTGTGATTCATCTAATTAAGCATTTAAATATTCAGTGATGAACATTTGTAACAGCTTAAACTAGGACCACCCTAATATTTGCAGGTCAGAGTAGAAATGGTAACCTTTATACCATTTGTCTAAACATTTAAGTTATACATAAAACTAACAAATTACTAAATAAAATATATCCTGTCCTCTTATTTGATAAAGATAACTTCATAACAACTTGGGAGACCAGATATGAATTTAGATTTCCAGACTGTTTAGAGTTCCAGCCTGGAATATGGCAGCATGAGGAAAGAGGGTCCCTTTCCTGCCCTGCTCCTTTTCCCACTCTGGAATCTGTCGTACACCTGGAGGGCCTTGATATACTGGCGAGTGCTTCCAAGCTCTGTTCGTGCTGTAAGTCTAGACTGCACACATAGAGTAGTTGTGCAGAGAATTTTGGAATCACAGGTACATGATCTAAAAGTAGAATTGGGTCAAGGACTCGGGTGAACATAAACTGAGTCTGTACAGTCTGGCAGTCACAAGCCCTTCTACAGCTGTGTGTGTGTGTGTGTGTGTGTGTGTGTGTGTGTGTGTGAAAGAGAGAGGGACAGTCAGACAGGAAAGGAGAGAGATGAGAAGCATCAAATCTTTGTTGCACCTCCTTAGTTGTTCACTGATTGCTTTCTCATATGTGCCTTGACTGGGAGGCTACAGCAGAGCGAGTGGCCCCTTGCTCAAGCCAGTGATCTTGGGCTTCAAGTTAGCAACCTTTGGGTCATGTCTATGATCACATGCTCAAGCCAGCAACCCTATGCTCAAGCCAAATGAGCCCGCACTCAAGCCAGTGACCTTGGGGTTTCAAACCTGGGGCCTCCAGTGTGCTAGTCTGACACTCTATCCATTGTGCCACTGCCCGGTCAGGCAAGTCCTCTGGATCTTTACTGCCAAAAATACATCGCATGTGCCTACTCTCAGGCATTTAGATACTTTGCAGCCATAAAACCTTTGTTTCATTGCCAGTTAGTCATTGAAGCTTAGCTTAATCATTAGAGCACCTTTATTTTATTTTTTTTCTTTAACCTATTAAGACACAGAAATCATATTAGGTATTTTTTGCAGTGACTCTCCAGTAGTGATTTCTTTTAAGAAATGTGAGATAAAAAAAAAAAAAAGAAATGTGAGATATAATACTTAATTTTTCTGTTGCTCTTGAGTAAAATGAATAAAACCTCATGTAAAAGTAGAAATTTATCACCCTCACTGAATAACTCAGTTGGTTAGAGCATTGTCCCAGAGTGCAGAGGTTGCTGGCTCTGTCCCTGGTCAGGGCACACACAGGAACAGATCTATGTTTCTGTCTCTTTCTTACTCTCTCTCACTAAAATTGATAAATAATTTTTTTTTAAGTAGAAATGGCCTGACCTATGGTGGTGCAGGGGATCAAGTGTTGACCTGGAATGCTGAGGTAGCCAGTTTGAAACCCTGGGGTTGCTTGGTCAAGACATATATGAGAGTTGATGCTTCCTGCTCCTATACCCCCCTTCTTTTTCTCTCTTTCTCCTCTCTCTAAAATGGATAAAGTCTTAAAAAAATAAAATATTTTAAAAAGTAGAAATGTATCTGTATATTGCATTGTATGTTCATCTCCCCAAGCCAAGTCCTCACTGTCTGTCCCCCTCTACCCTCTTTCACCTCCTGAACCCCCGTCTCTCTCCTATAATCTCCACAAGAAGAAGGATTGTTTTAAGTTGCTATTGTTTTTGTTTTGATAAATAAGCATATGCTTCTGCCCAATTGGAGATTGGTGAAATTTTAGAGCATAGACTGGTAATTACAAAAACTCATCTCAACTTAGAATTCCTGCTAAACATATAATTTAATGATATTTTTTGTGAGAAAACAGTCCAATTAACCCTTCGAGTAGTACGAACATTCATGTACAACATCCTTGTGCCTCCTGACCATCCAGAGTACAATTGATTTATTTTAAAAATGTGTAAGGCAACATTAAAAACAGCCAAATGTATGTTCTTCTTGTTTCCATAAATTGGTTATCAAACAAACATGATTTCGAGTTAATAAATCTGTAACTGGGCCTGACCAGGCAGTGGTGCAGTGGATAGAGCATTGGACTCGAAGCGGAGGACCCAGGTTCAAAACCCAGAGGTCACCCCAGCTTGTGTGCGGGCTCATCTGGTTTGAGCAAGGCTCACCAGCTTGAGCCCAAGGTTGCTGGCTAGAGCAAGGAGTCACTCGCTCTGCTGTAGCTCCCTGGCCCCTGGGCAAGGCACATATGAGAAAGCAATCAATGAACAACTAAAGTGCCACAACAAAGAATTGATGCTTCTCTTCTCTCTCCCTTCCTGTCTGTCTGTCCCTACCTGCCCCTCTCCATCTCTCTGTCACTCTCTGTCTCTGTCACAAAAAAATAACAAAAACAAAGAAAAGAAACTCAAACTGGAACTAATTTTATTTTTGAAAAAAGAAATCACTCCTGGGGGTCAGCGAGCTGAAAAATATCTCACTACTAAAATTAAGAAACTTTAAAATACGCATTTTGCTAAGATGAAAAAGTTTAAATAAATACATTCTTTTGTTTGTTTGTTTTTAATAGCAGCAGCTGGTGCTTTGAATGTAAATGTGAAGAAGGAAATATCTAGTCCGGCAAGACCTTGCTCTTTTGAAGAGGCCATGAAAGGTACCAAGTTGATTCTTCTAAAAATTTATAAATGGGTAATCCTGTATTTTTCACTAACAAATTTTACTATTTTGTTTTCTCTTATATACTTGGAACACTTAACAGAGTGTCCTCCATACTGTAAAGTAAACATTTGTTTAGCTTTACTGAATGCAGAGACTTGTTTCCCAACTTGAAATTTCCCTTTATTCACTGTATAAACTTTTAACGTGTTGGAGTGGAGGAGTTTTTGTTTTGTTTTCCATTATCTAATATTAAAAATCCTAAAAGTATATATAAAGCACAATAATGTACATAAAAAATAGAGTCTATAAAGCTTTTTGCTACTGATAAGATTAGTACTTGACATTAAGACTGAAGAGACCAAAATATGAATTACCAGCATTTGAAAAAGTTGCTTTAGGTTCTTTCTTCTGACATCTTTATTTTACTTTCCTGCCAATCCCAAGAGGCAATGAAGATCTCTTCAGGATGTTATAATGTGGTAGATTTCTTTTCTTAGCAGATTTCTATTCAACTATGATACTTTTGTGCCAATAACATAATGGCCATTGATTTAGTCCTATAATTCTAGCTTTTACATTAATTTTCAAACATGAAATTCATGAGTTAAATCAAATTAAATTATAAAATTAAAAATACGCCTGACCTGTGGTGGTGCAGTGGATAAGGTGTCGACCTGGGAACACTGAGGTCGCCAGTTCAAAACCCTGCACTGGTCTGGTCAAGGCACATATGGGAGTTGATGCTTCCAGCTCCTCTCCCCTTTATCTCTCTCTCTCTATCTATCTCTCTCTCTCTCTCTCTCTCTCTCTGTGTCTCCTCTCTAAAAAATGAATAAAATAAAAAGAAATTTAAAAAATTTTTTTAAAAATTAAAAATACTTACATTTTTGGCCCTGGCTTGTTGGCTCAGCACAGTGGTTCTTAACCTTTTTTGAGGTACCGAACTCACCAGTTTAATATGCGCATTCACCGAACCCTTCTTTAGTGATAAATAAAATACGATTTTCCCCCCCAAATTCAAGACATAGGTATATGTTTTTTTACTGGTGCACAAAATGAGCCATGCATGAACATCACCTTGCTCAAAGAACAAAACCAACAAAGTACATGAACTCACAACAAATTATGGTATTACTTTATTCTGGCCTCCGCGGCAGAGGCTTCTCCGAACCCCTGAGACCGACTCATCGAACCCTTAGGGTTCGATAGAACCCACGTTAAGAACCACTGGCTCAGCAGTAGGGCGTCGGCCTGGCGTGTGGAAGTCCCAGGTTTGATTCTCAGCCAGGGCACACAGGAGAAGCGCTCATCTGCTTCTCCACCCTTTCCCCTCTCCTTTCTCTCTGTCTCTCTGTCTCTCTCTTCCCCTCCCACAGCTAAGGCTCCATTGGAGCAAAGTTGGCCCAGGCCCTGAGGATGGCTCCATGTCCTCTGCCTCAGGCGCTAGAATAGCTCCAGTCACAACTGAGCAATGCCCTCCAGTGGGAATGCCAGGTGGATCCCGGTCAGATGCATGCAGGAGTCTGTCTGACTGCTTCCCCACTTCTAACTTTGGAAAAATTTAAAAACAAAAACAAAAACAAAAAAGGCCTTACATTTTTGGCCCTGACTGGATGGTTCAGTTGGTGTCATCTCAATATGCCAACATTGCAGGTTTGATCTCCAGTCAGGGCACATACAGGAGTCAACCAAGGAATATATAAGTAAGTGGAACAACAAATTGATGTTGCTCTCTTTCTTTCCCTCTCTTTTTCTCTCTTTCAAAATCAATTAAAAATACATTTTTAAGGGGAATAATATGTTTTATCTAATACAGTGACTTTTTTCCTACTGTCAGTAGTAAAATTTAGCATTCACATGCATAATGTGTTCAATATATTAATAGCTTGCCATTATAATTCCTGACCATGAACACTTTCCAGAGTAGATTAGTGAGAAATTACACACTGGTTAGTAAACTGACAAGATTATCTGATTCAACTACAAGAGAATTTATAAATCTGTGCTATGGATAGCCATAGCTGGTGTATGTTGGACATAATATTAAGTGCTAGGCAATATGTCACACTCTTATTGGCATTATTTCCTTTAATCTTCCAAACTATGAGGTAGGTAACTTAGTCTCATTTCTTATGAGGAAACCAATTTTCCAGAGAGGTTAAATAATTTGCCCAAAGTCATAGCTAGGATTAAAAAGTATAGGGTAAGCTTCAGTGTATAAAGTAACACCTCTAAGCAAAAATAATTTAAGCCATGTTCATTAGATAAATAATACCATAATTAATCATTAAAGATAGCCAAGAAAATTTTGATCTATCCTTTCCAACTTTATTCTTTTATATTTTTTATCAAATTCCTTGATGCTCCCTTCATAAAGTATTGGCTGATTTAGAACACTAATCCAATGTGAACTTTTCATACAAGATTATGAATTGAAGATTGAATGGTTTTAAACACTATGTTTAATTTTTAATAACAAAACAACTGAAATTATGATAAAAATATTATGAAGATATAAAATTAAGTTGAGTACTCAGTTATCAATTTAAATTTTTTATTTATTTTTTAACTTTTTAAAAATAATATTTTAGCAAGATAGGAAAGGAAAGAGAGAGAGAAACATTGAACTATTCCTCTATGTGCCGGGATCAAACTGGCCACCTCTGTGCTTCAGGATGATGCTCTAACCAACTGAGCTATCTGGCCAGAGCTTCATTTATTTTTATTAATACTATATTATTAATCCTGTGATCTTTAAAAAGCTTTGACTTTATACTGTCAGGCAGCCATATGCTAAAAGGAATTGTAATTGAGTAGCTTTAAGCTCATGGATATTTCCAAGTTGTATCCTATAATATATCTTGGTTATGTTGAGGAGTGAAATTCAAGGCCCCTTAGAAGTGTCCTGAGAGGTATATCTTGATAACAGAACTGTTTAGGCTCATTGATATTTAACCCACAATCTCAGGCTCGTACCAGGAGTCCTCAAGCCAATGCTGCTTCAAAGAAAGGAGGGCCCATTTTGATTCACCAGTTTTGTATCTCATGGTACATAGCATAAAAAATAGACGTTTACATCATGGTTAATAGTCATCACACTGTAGAATGAAATAATTGATGACTTTAATGATTTTGAACTTTTCTTTTTTTTCTTGTTTGTGTGCAGCAATGAAAACTACTGGATGTAACTTAGATAAGGTAAATATCCTTCCTAACGCTCTGATCCCTCCACTTATATCAAGCAGTATGATTAAGAGTGAAGATGTTACACCAATGGAGGTTACTGCAGAAAAAAGACCTTCACCTATTTTTAAGGTAGGCCATATTGATTAGTGTCCCACATCTTAACCTCAAATATAAAAATTGCCTTTTATGTTTTAAGTGGTTTGATATTTTCCCCATTTATGCTTTTCACTTTTTCTGTTTCTTTCACATTTGTTTCTCTTTGGATGCACTCAATGAATTTTTCTTTTCAGAGTAAATGCTGTTATAGTCCAATAAAATAGCCTGCAGAGTGACTTCCAGTATCCATTTTTGACAAGGGAGGAGTTAATACGTTAGCTAGACCTGTGGGACGGAGGATATAGATAGTACTGGTTTAGCATTTTCAAAATTAGAGACATTTTTATTTCCTTTGCTTTCCGACTCTTTTCCTATGACTTTCTTTACCTGTTTTACTTGTTTCCCCCTATAATGTTACCAGTAAATCACAGAATGGAGATTTTTTTAACTTGCTATTAATTCATGAACCGTAGAATTAATAGTCATACTGTCCTAAGCATATCAATAACTGACTATTCTTTTACTTTCTTGTTTGACTATCTTTGCCTATAATATGTATTTTAAAAATATTCTTTTGACAATCAGACATGTTATCACCGAGAATCATAGTCTTATACCTGTTTTCCAAATAATAATAATATAGAGTAGGAAATGAAAAGCATGCATATGCATGTTTTTTGAATAGTATTAATATTTGAAGTATCTCATGAGCTCATTTAATATTTAAAAATACATACTATTTGGGGATTTTTCTTTTTTAGACTACAAAGACAGTTGGATCAACTCAACAAACATTAGAAAATATCTCTAACATAGCAGGAAATGGGTCTTTTGCATCATCGTCATCTTCCCACTTACCCTCTGAAAATGAACAGCAGCAGCAGATTCAGCCCAAGGCATACAACCCAGAGACCCTGACAACTATCCAAACACAGGACATTTCACAGCCGGGCACCTTTCCAGCAGTTTCTGCTCCCAGTCAGTTGCCTGGCAGTGACGCACTGCTGCAGCAGGCTGCACCATTCCAGACGAGGGACGCTCCATCTAGAGAGCTGTTGCAGTCAGACGGCACTGTGGTGGGCTTGTCACACCTGACTGAGGCACCGCAGCAGCAGCAGCAGTCACCACTACAGGAACAAGCACAGACTTTACAGCAGCAGATGTCATCAAATATTTTCCCGTCAGCCAGCAGTGTGAGTCAGCTGCAGAGCACGATTCAGCAGTTGCAAGCAGGAAGTTTCGCCAGCTCTACTGCTAGCGGCAGCAGTGGGAATGTGGACTTGGTCCAACAAGTTTTAGAGGCCCAGCAACAGTTATCCTCGGTTTTATTTTCTACTCCAGATGGTAATGAAACTGTTCAAGAACAGCTTAGTGCAGACATTTTCCAACAAGTGAGTCAAATTCAAAATAGTGTCAGCCCTGGAATGTTTTCCTCAACAGAGCCGTCAGTCCATACCAGACCAGATAATTTAATACCTGGAAGAGCTGAAAGTGTTCATCCACAGACTGAAAACACATTATCTAATCAACAACAGCAGCAGCAGCAACAGCAGGTGCTGGAATCATCGGCTGCAATGGTGATGGAGATGCAACAGAGTATCTGCCAGGCGGCTGCCCAGATTCAGTCAGAGCTGTTTCCTTCAACTGCTCCAGCAAATGGAAACCTTCAGCAGTCTCCGGTTTACCAACAGACGCCTCATATGATGAGTACATTATCTACCAATGAGGACATGCAGATGCAGTGTGAATTGTTTTCTTCTCCTCCTACAGTTTCTGGAAATGAAACTACTACAACCACCACCCAGCAGGTTGCAACTCCTGGCACTACCATGTTTCAGACATCAAGTTCAGGAGATGGAGAAGAAACAGGTGTACAAGCAAAACAGATTCAGAACAGTGTCTTTCAGACCATGGTCCAAATGCAACATAGTGGGGACAATCAACCTCAGGTTAACCTTTTTTCATCTACGAAAACTATGATGAGTGTTCAAAATAGTGGTACCCAGCAACAAGGTAATGGTTTATTCCAGCAAGGTAATGAGATGATGTCACTCCAGTCTGGGAATTTTTTGCAGCAGTCTTCTCATTCACAGGCTCAACTCTTTCATCAAAGTCCTATTGCTGATGCTCAGAACCTTTCCCAGGAAACTCAAGGTTCTATTTTTCACAGTCCAAGTCCTATTGTCCACAGTCAGACTTCTACAACCTCCACTGAACAGATGCAGCCTCCCATGTTTCACTCTCAGAGTACCATGGCTGTGCTACAGGGCTCTTCAGTTCCTCAGGACCAGCAGTCAGCCAACATATTTCTTTCCCAGAGTCCAATGAATAATCTGCAAACTAACTCAGTAGCCCAAGAAGAACAGATTTCATTTTTTGCAGCTCAAAACTCAATTCCTCCACTTCAGTCAACATCAAACACTGAGCAGCAAGCTGCTTTCCAACAGCAGCCTCCAATGTCACACATTCAGACCTCTATGCTTTCCCAAGAGCAGCCACAACCCTCCCAGCAAGGTTTATTTCAGCCTCAGGTGTCCCTGGGCTCCCTTCCTCCTAATCCAATGCCTCAAAATCAACAAGGGACAATCTTCCAGTCGCAGCATTCAATAGTTGCCATTCAGAGTAACTCTCCATCCCAGGAGCAGCAACAACAGCAGCAGCAACAGCAGCAGCAGCAGCAGCAGCAGCAACAACAGCAACAACAGAGCATTTTATTCAGTAATCAGAATACCATGGCTACAATGGCATCTCCAAAGCAGCCTCCACCAAACATGATATTCAACCCAAGTCAAAATCCAATGGCTAATCAGGAGCAACAGAACCAGTCCATTTTTCACCAACAAAATAACATGACTCCAATGAATCAAGAGCAACAGCCCATGCAATTTCAGAACCAGGCCACAGTTTCTTCACTTCAAAACCCAGGTCCTACCCAGTCTGAATCACCACAGACCTCCTTATTCCATAGCTCTCCTCAGATTCAGTTGGTCCAGGGGTCACCCAGTTCTCAAGAGCAGCAAGTAACTCTCTTCCTCTCTCCAGCATCCATGTCTGCGTTGCAGACCAGTATAAGCCAACAAGACATGCAACAGCCTCCCCTTTATTCCCCTCAGAACAGCATGCCTGGAATCCAAGGAGCCACCTCTTCACCTCAGCCACAGGCTACTTTATTTCACAACACTACAGGAGGCACAATGAACCAACTACAGAATTCCCCTGGCTCGTCTCAGCAGACTTCAGGAATGTTCTTATTTGGCATTCAGAATAGTAAGACACCCTTTCTAATTTCTCATTTCTTAAATGCTATTGGTTTAAATGGTTAGTTGATGATGATGATGATGATTAGAAAGCACAGTGGTTTTAAGAAAATAGATTGTAGTTGGGACTGAGTTCAAGTTCCAGCTATACCACATATAGGCTGTGAGATCTTAGACAAGTTATTTGACTGGCATGAACCTAAGTTTTCACATCTAAAGTGGTGGTAATGTTACATACCTGACAAGCTATTGGGAGGATTAAATGTGGTAGTGTATGTAAATGTATGTGTTTGCTACTTTGAGCTATGAACCTGAAAGGAAAATGAAGAATGACAGAAAATCTCAGCCAATTAAATTAAGTCATTTCCAAGAAGGTAGAAACCCATCTTTAATGTTTACATACCAAAGAAATAATATAGGATTCAAGAAGATAATTAGACAAAATCGTATTTGTATACTGCCTGGAGCAAACCAAAGGTGAATATTAGTGTTTTTGGGTGAAAACATTTTTGGGGGACTGTCAGGTGCCTCACTTTGAGTTCTATGGTAAATGAAAAAAATAATGACTTACCTTCAGCAACTAATACATATCTTGTGAATTTTAACAGAAAGTAATCAGGTAGCTTCTCTATTTTAAATGTCTCTGCAGACTGTAATCAGCTTTTAACTTCTGGACCAACTGCATTGCCAGAACAGTTGATGGCCATAAGTCAGCCAGGCCAACCACAAAACGAGGGCCAGCCACCTGTGACAACACTTCTTTCTCAGCAAATGCCAGAGAATTCTCCACTGGCATCCTCTATAAACACCAATCAGAACATTGAGAAGATTGATTTGCTTGTTTCATTGCAAAACCAAGGGAACAACTTGACTGGCTCCTTTTAACTGGATATGTAAGTATTGCATTTTGGCTTCCTTCTTATTAAAAAGCATCAATTAATTTTATTATTCTTAGCAGATTTGGATTAAGTAATAGCACTGCTCAGACTCTAATCTTTCTTTCAAAATGTAGTGTTCTCACAAGATGGTACTTTTATTACTCTTAACCCAGTAACTTTACTTGATGAATGATAGCTTATGGTCATGTTAATACTGGGCATTCCTTCTGGCTCTAAACTGTTTTGCCTTGGAATGACAGGAAATCCAATGTGTGTATTATATATTGAAAATAATTATGTCTCATTTCTCCCTTCCTCAAGAAATAAGTATTGAGTCAGAATACTCTGTGGAAGTATAAAAATATGATCAAGTATCATTTATAGTACTGTAAATACTTTGGGATCACTCAGGGTAACAGGAATTTTATAAATGCTTTCTCTACCGAGTGAATTATATTAAACGTCTTCTTTTTTTAGAAATTCCATGAAGAAAATCCTGATTCCAAGATGTCCTGAGATCTTGTGATTCCATGAGGATTGTTGAACTGTTACTTTAAAAACAAAATGAAATATGAAAAACTGTGATTGAGTAAATGGATAGATTTTACTCTGACTGCAAAAGAGCACACCTATGCTGCCTATTGCAGTGATTAGCCACCATTGTTAATGTCTTCATTTTTATATTCCTAATAACAGTGATGACTGAGACTCTTCTTCTGAGGTTCCAGCTGACAGGATTAATCGTTGCTATTTTACTAGGCACTTTTTCTTTAAAAGTACAGTTTAAATTTGAAAGCTGGATTGCTCAGTTATTATTGCTATTAGAAAATAATTCATATTGTTATGTTTACTTTAGTTCTTTATTATTTTCTTTTCTGCATTGTTTTTGTCAAGTAAGAGCTTTTGAAAAAGGAAAATTCAGATAATAACTTAAGGCTGTGATTTTTATTTTCAATTTAAAAAGCACAGCTATTGGCCAAAGTGAAGGAATTCTTTTTCAGTTTTTATAGAAAAATTGGAGAGGTGACATTTTACAAATAAGCTGTATTAAGAGCTCTACACAGATAGGAAGCTTCTTCATCACAAAGGCAGACAACACAACTGGGAACAGCTGGAACGCTATTGCTTTTATCTTTCAGATTATTGTTAGATCTCTGTGTTTCTGTTAAGGGGTTAAGCCATAAGTGCATAGAAAAATAATTATCTTGCTCTATAAAAAATGAAGGGGGTAATATGGTAAATTATGTCCTGATCTCCTCCTGCAGTAGTTTAAACTGACACAGCAATTTGAGTCTTCTTAACCCAGTCTGTCCTGGTTGTTCCCTTTTTATATTCATCTATATTATTGCCCTCTTTCTCACTTTATTTTAGAAAATTGATAATAATATATTCCTAGCTTTGTGACCCTGTAGCACCTTAAAGGAAAAGGCCACTTTGATCTGGGGTAACCCAGCAACTCCTGCAGCACAGGTTGGGGTACCTTTTCAGGAATGAGGAGAGCTGATTCCTGAGAAGCTAGAATCAATGCATTTTCCCCATGAACGGTGCTGTTCTGAAGTCTTCAAAATTTTCTCCCCTAATCGGAACCAGTGTAAATTTTAATTTGAAAACAGACAAAATAAAATTTCTTGAAACATCACTTCTCCCTGAGCTGCAGTGAGTGAAATTCACTTGTCACCTCAGTGCTTTACAGTTTGAAGTGGTCACTTATCTGATGGTTCCCACAAGCCTTAGGCTTTACAGGGTCATGTCATTGACTTAAAATGAAGAATTAATTTGTGTTACATCTATAGAGAGCAAAATAACACACTCCAGAACTTGCAGTTGTAGCATTAGTTACACAGTTTTAGGTATTCTCACCGCCCGTGGGATGCCTGCTTCTCACTACAACCTGTTGTCTGGACATGTGCTGTATCTTATTTTCTTTTGGCATGTAGAAAGCTATTAATACAGTTTAAGGCCAAATTGTCTGTGGCTTCTATATGTAGATAATATGTTTTGGTATTCTTGTCTGTTTCATTTTTTTTTAAGTGTACAAAAAATAGCCTGCTAATTGTTTGTTGAAGGCTACTTTTCTGTTTGTTTTTTATGTTTCTACCCTATACATGTAGTTGAACTTAGTAGAATCGTGGTCTTTTTTTGTTTATATAGCAGGTTTCCCCCCCCTTTTTTTGTGATGATCTTCCTTGGTTCTTTGAATGTGCTCTTCTAATTTGTTTTTTCTTTCTCTTCTCATATATTCTACCCTCCACCCCCAACCTTTCTTTCATTCTCTCTCTGATTGAGAGGCATTGAATTACGTTTTCAGTAGTACAGGCTTCTTGCCGATATGAAGGGAACTTTTCAGAAAGAGACCTACTCTGGGTCATTTAATTTTGAATACAGTTTCAATCGTTCAAGTTTTGGATGGTTTATATCTAATGTGTGTTTCATTTTTTTGGAAAGCTATATTTTGTATTTAGGAAATGGTATACTATTTTGCTATTTGTACTGAGTGAGTACATTGGCATAAATATAGAAATTTATATATATACATATATATAAACTATTCTTTTTTTGCCACACATTTTTGTGGTAAATTTGTGAGTTTGTCTGATGTTCTACCACAACGTGGCGTCTGATAACAGTGAGGGGGGGGGTTTGTTATGTCTTTAATTGAGTATTTAAGTATCTTTTGAAACAAATGACCTTTTCATTGTGGCCATTCCATCAGGCAGTTCCTTGATGTGCATAGTGGGCTAATGGCAGCTTACTGTGTGTTTGCTGGGCCTTCTACTCAGCAAAATGTTAATGCAAGAAAACCCACATAGGCAGTTGTGCCAGTGGTGTTTCACGAGAATGAGCCATTCAGTCTTTGCTCACTATATTTAATATTTTATTGTTATTATTATTAATTGGCTTTCTGTGTTCTATACCTTTTATTTATAAAGACACTAAAAAAGTTTGTAATTTTAATAACATTTTCCCCTTCTTATAATATCCAGAGCTACTTTATAAATTCTCTGAACTAAAAGCATTTTCCTCACTATATCTCTTCTCTCCCCACCCCTATCGAGAAAAATTACCCAATATAGTTCAGGTTATGAGAAAGACCAGCCACACAATCCAGTGCTTCAGTTTTAAAATGTAAAACTCAAACTGCAGAGGGTTGACACATGACTAAAAGCTTACTTGGCAGGTATAAACATAAGTAGCAGAAATAAAATACTATAAGTTTATTGCTGAGTTTTCTGAAATTTTTTCTAAGAGATTATCCAGGAGACTCGAGAAGTCTGCTTGTTCACCAGGTTCTAATTAGAATGTTAGCATCGCTCTCTGAATAATGAAGTGGCCAGAAGACCGGCTGTGTGCTGACTTCTGTTCTGTCATTTAGCAAGAGGTTTATCGTTGTGAAATGCTGATTGCCAATGCCAAGTCACCAGGGACCAATTTTCTGTTTTATAATATCTAAGTTTAGAACAGAACATATACCTGAACTGTAATGGTTTGATTGGATGGAGGCAGAAAACCCAATTTTTATTTTCATAAATTTTGTGGTTATTTATACAAGGGCTGTGCTATGCTACCATATTCTTATTCAATAATGATACTATTTTTTTTTAACATTGTTAAATGTTCCTTACCCCTAAAGGCTAATGTTAAATACAGCATTCTGAATATACAATTTGGTTACAAAAAGTATTTGCCTTCTTATTGAAGAGCTAGTTTAGTGGTCAGTGGTTGATACTTGTGCTAATAATGCAGTTTCCAGATTACTGTTACAAGTTAAAGTTACATATAGGAGAGATTCCGTGAGCCAGCAAAGGCCTCGGGAACAACAATTTATTAATTTATGGCAGAAGGACCTAAATAAGTTATGAACTACATGTTATTCCTTTATATTGTTACATTCAATTGTTCTTGCTTTTAGCAACTCACATTAATGCTTGGAGCTTATCTCTGTGTCTGTGTGAGTGTTTGTGTATGTTTTATTCCTATTGTCATTCCGTTAAATATCCATACCAACAGAGGAGAATATAATTAGAAGTCCTATTTTGCTTCTGAGCTTTATCATGTTACCTTTGTAATTAGAGTATCATGTTGTTATTTGGTCAGTGCAAATCTGTTGTCAGCAGCCTCCCTAGAACTGGTGTTTAGAGGCTTTATTTATTTAGAAGCATTGTTAATGAACGACCTTCCTTCCTTTCCTTTTCTTTCCTCCTTCCCTCTCTCCCTCCCTTCCTTCCTCTCTCTTTATTTCTCTCTCTCTCTCTCCCTTCCTTCCTTGCTCCCTCCCTCCCTTTTTGTGTAATACTATGTGTATAGTTGGGAATTTCATTATAGTGCATTTCTGGCCTATTAGAACATCATTTAATTCGCCTAGGGGAAATAGTGCCCAAGGAAATGAGAAAGAAATGATGTCTGAGTCCCTCTAGGATTAAGATAATATGTAATTCCTTTTGACTATTTAACCCATGATAAATGCTTGTTTTGGAATAGTAAAATTTGTTTAGATGCATCAGTAATTAAAGAACAGAATTAAATGCTTTCATAATCAAAGTCTCAAATTCAACATGGTTTATAAATATTGACTAGGAGTAACTTGAGAAATTTTCATTTGAGATATCTGTTTCTTAGTTGAGTTCTGAAATTAATTGAAAATTATGTAAGACCTGTTAACTTTACTCAGCTTTCTAACCACAGACTTCATCCCTAACCAAGACAACCATGTTGTGTCAGCGTGCCTTTGGTTACATGGAAGGACAATGAAAGAGAGAGGCTGAAAATAGTTCAGCAGCTTTATTAGAACAACTCAGAGTATATGCCCTAGTACATGGTTTAGTAAAGTCTCATAACATATAAAAAGAGGTTTTCTCCTTTGCTTATTTGTATCACTAGAGCTGAATTGTGGAGATAATGTTCATAATGTGTTAAATGCAAAACTATTACATATAATGTCATTTGTGAATTGTCCGAGGCCTCTAATTACTTCTTTAATTCCCATTGATCTTCATGCCATTGTAGCCTCACTTGTTAATTCTATTTTTACTCTAATTTCTCTTTTAGCAAAATTTTTAAATTAATATTTTATATCTAGATTAAATGGAAAAGTGCCTTTTACCATGATAGTGCCCTTTTTTTTAACTTCCATTTTTGCTATTGCCAAAAAACAAATTATTTTAATAGGTCCCAACTTTCAACTTTTCCATTTAGTCATTCATTTCTCCATTTCTTTTATTTTTGAATATCTAATTGGCTTTATTAAGCAATTGATGAATTGGGCAGCACCCCATCTAGCAATTAGACGGGCACTCCAAGGGGTTTTACAAAGTGGAAGGTTTTATAGCTCCATTTCTTAATCATCACAAGAAACAACTACCTACCTAACTCTTTTGGGCAAAAGAGTAACAGAAAAGATACATTACCAGAATTGTTCCTTTGAAGGAAGGTAAGTAAAGATTACAGAATTATACTTATTAACTAAATTTGTCTTCATCTCAACCAACTAATGATAGGTCTTTCCTGAATGCTAGTGAAAATTTTACTACCTGTGAGACTCCATGCACACAAACGTGTGTTGTTAAATTTCTGGAAGGAAGTGTTTAAAGCATCTTCTATGATCTTAATTAGATGAATGAAAATGAATCACTAACACAGAGTTTTAAGTAAAACCTGGTAATGTCAGTGTTTCTAACTAGATGGGGCCAATTAATTACAGTGAACTTCTTGCCCATCAGAACCTCAGTAATCTACCTTTGAAAAATAGTGTTAAAGGAAATTGAGTTAATCTGAGTCCCTCCAGAACTAAGAGAATTCCTTTCAAGTAGATACAGTTGAATTGAGTGTCCCTCTGGATTTTGTTAATTTTGCCTGTGTTCCAGTTCCTTAACACAGCTGTGGTGCACGAAGAAGGGGCCATTAGGAGCAGGTCCGGATAGTAGTAGCTCTAGGGTGAGCTGCTTTCCCACTTGTGAGTATCTCTGTGGTTGTTGGTGACACCGAAGACTGCAAACATTTATGCGTTATTCTAATACCCTATTGATATTATGCACTTTCATCATTCCAAAGAAGTAAAAAATACTGTGTAGTCATGATTTCTTCTTAATCATCTTCTTAAGTTAAACATCTTAACTCTTTAGAATATTTATGTACCTTTTTATTTCGGATAGCAACTTGGTACAAGTGTTATGTGAATATTTTCTAAAATGACTATAGTAGGATTTAGGACGTGCTTTGAATGAAGTGTAATATATGGGGAAATTATTATACTTCAGGAAATCATTTTAGAAATATTAAAGCATTCAGCTTGCTCATCTATATGTATGAGAGTTCGTTAAAACCAGCCCTCTTCCTATATATTTTGTGTCATGTACATAAGAACAGTATAGTATATAGTTTTCTACATATATAGTATATATAAACCACTGGTTCTTAGCTTACCAGCCAACATCAGTATCACCCACCTGGAACTAGTTAGAAATGCAAATTCTTGGGGCCTATCCCAGATGCACTGAATCAGAAACTACGGAATAGGGCTCAGCAGTCGGTTTTAACGCCTTCTAGGTGACTTGATGCACGCGTGGTTTGAGAACCTGTTACAAACTACTATTTACAGTAAGATATAGAAAGCTGGGGTGTTTTTGTACTCATATATGTCATTGTTCTTGATGTAAATTCAGCTTAACCTGGTTATTCATAATTCTTTATCAGTAACGATAATTTATTCTCAGTACTGCCTATATTTTATGTATATATACTGTTACTCTAGTTATTGATACTTTGGTTAACTTAGTTTGGCATATTCCTACCACTTACTAAAAAGTTTACATTAAGTGTCTGATTTAAATATATAGGTGCAATATCCTATATTTCTTTTGTTATGACATTTAAGTAGCTAATATAATTGACAGGTGCTAAATTCTCCTGTTTATTCATAAAATGGGTACACTGTGGGCAGTGATAATACAAACTTTTTTCATTGCCTCTTAACTTTACCAGCAGACCCCAGTTTGGTCTGGCTAGGCCAACACTCAGAAACAAAATTGGCATTCCTCTATTTATATTTATATCTGAGATACTAAACAAGATGGCTGACCAGATCAGCAAAGCACCTTATTTAATTTCTTTTTTTAATACATGAAACTTCTTTAAAAGTACCTTGCTTTGTAGGGGAACTGCTGCAGTATAGATATAACTATCCTTGGAACTTATGCTTCAGACAAGAGTTATTTAGTAAAATAAATATTAAGACAATGCATTATATAATTTGGGCATTTCTCCCTTGTCAATGTACATGCATCATGGTAAATATATATAAACTAACCACAAGACAAGTAGATTTATCCATTCATTTTAATATCCCTGTGTAATTTAATGCCATCATAATTGTTCTAATCTTTCTCCCACTGTTTACAAATCACCAATTATAATTAACTCATGAAAGATGCA
Source organism: Rhynchonycteris naso (assembly GCA_037038555.1). NCBI lineage: Eukaryota > Metazoa > Chordata > Mammalia > Chiroptera > Emballonuridae > Rhynchonycteris > Rhynchonycteris naso. The sequence goes on from CM073001.1 coordinate 18,867,391, forward strand.
CATTTCAAAGTAAAAATAATTATATACTCCATAAAAATCACCACTGCCTAATACCAGCAGTGGAAATGTAAGTGGCTTACTCTACAAATTATGGTGCTGGCAAAAACATAGGCAAACTGTTGGGAGATGCTCTAGCTACATTCCTCCTTTCTTGTTCCCTTCTGTCTCTCCCCCACCTGATGCTTAATATATTCCTGTACCCAAAGCTTCCTGCCACAGTTGTATTTGACTTCAACTTGTAAGGTCTCCTTTAAAAACCCCATGTTTAAGCCCCAAATCACCTCCCAGAAGTAATTTGCCTGGTTTGAATAATTTATAGGGATCACTTATTATTTTAGCTAATGAACCTCAGGACAACACACACATGTGCACACACACACACCCCATCTCAGATGTTTGAGAGTGGGTTTGGAATCAGACTAAGGTGTCCTGCACTGAAGTGTTTATGACTTTTATGACTTTAGGGGCTACAAACTGATTCCAATGACATTCAGCCAATTTCTTTGCATCTAATGAATGTATCTTCTCACCTTGTTCCCTTACTTCTAATTGATAAGCTCCAAGTAGTTGCTAATTTTTTGACAACTTTTTCTTAGCCTTTTAAATAAATATATTACAAGTATTTCATTAACCTGTTCTCAAGTGGTTTACCTACCATTCTGCCATTTAAATTTTATTTTAATTGCTTGAGCACACTGATCAACCACTGACCCGCCTTCTTTCATTGTCCCACAAGACTAAGGGTTATATTTTTGTGTATATGGCTTTCATAGTTGGGGCTGCAGAGCACTGACACCAGATATTTCAGTTTGTTTTCTGGGGGAGTTTTCATTTGCATCTATGTTTTTAGCTATCTGTGATAACTTGTTAAATATTAAAAAGATATTTTGCTTCTATTGGAACATTTGTATACTCGCAACTATATTTCTGTAAACAGCTGCAGTCAAAAATAAAACATTGAAAGTTTTCATTTTGCAGTGGGTAACTGTCTTTCTTCCTCAAACTTGGTGGACGAATTCGTATCCGTGAATGTCAGTTTTGAGCATTATGATTATGTGGCTGAAAATATAAAATCATTAGGAAAAGGTATGAAATAAATATTTTCAAGTAGTTATTTTGTGCCTACTATTATTATTATTTGTGCCAGTGTACAAAGTACTTAGTGTGATGGGATATTTGTTAGCTTTACTTAGTTTAAATGTTCCATGCTAGTAAAATAGTACATATACATGGTAGCAAATCAAGTAGCATAGATGTGCTTTCAATGAACACCAAAGCTGCCCAGTCCCGTATCCAGAAGCAATCTCCTTTTATACTTTCCACAGTTATTTCCACATATGTAGATTAGTGTTTACCAGGTTGTAACATGTAACAGTGTATCACTAGTGGTACTCAAAATGATTTCACGTGACAGGTGGGAAACATTATTCTTAAACATAATATATGTGTTTTAATGTGCGTTAGAAAAAATATGTGCCCTGGCTGGATAGCTCAGTTGGTTGAAGCATTGTCCCAAAGCACAGAGGTTGTCGGTTCGATTCCCTGGTCAAGGTACATACAGGAGCAGCTCAATGTTCCTGTCTCTCTCTCCACCTACTAGATTATGGGGAAATGTGAGTTAAATTACAGAAAAATATTAAACCTATACTAATACAGATAATACATGGATATCATGAACATGATTTATAAAACACTTATGTTTTAGAAGTACTGCTTTAGATATACATTCTTATCAAATATAGACAATATCTGTTGATTCTGTGAAAGTGACTGACTTTATGGATCTAAATGAGTTGTCACTTTAGGATTAAATTAAATATGTTAATATATTATATATAATTCAACAATGCTGCAATTGTTTAAGTTTAAAAGTTGTCTTCTTTTAGCATTTATTGACTTAACAGCACTGGAAAGGCGTGTAAACCAAGTGAAATTTAATAACTATATTCAAAATACTTTGATCCAATAAAACAGCATATGTGGGCAGAGGAGTGATCTGAAGATGAGACTATAAATGGCCGCAGAGAAGCAGATGCAATCCCAGGTTAGATAACTCATGTTACAGAGTCCAGAGCAAGGAAACTAGTTGTCCTGCTTTACTCCAGGCTGGTAAGAATACTGCTTGGTCCTCTTGTAAGGAGCCAATTCTCAGCAGCTATATATTCAGACCTCTAAGAACTGTAACATCATTTATCTCTCCCTACTCAGGACACAACAGGCACCCCAAGAGTATAAAAGCAGCTACAGCTTCTCAATAGCAACACTTACTGGTCTTGCTCTCAGGAATAGCCATCGATTGCTACCCTTGTGCTCTCTTTTATGGTGTTATTGTCCCTCCCTGCTTCTACTGGGCAATATAATATAATATTTAAAAGCATAGGCTCTTGAATTTGCCTTCTGGGTGGAGGTTTGGCTCCAACACATGATTTTTAACCTCTTCATTCCTCAATTTCCTTATCTATAAAATGGAAACAAAAATAGGACTCTTCTGCCTGACCAGGCGGTGGCCCAGTGGATAGAGTGTCGGACTGGGTCGCGGAGGATCCAGGTTCGAGACCCCGAGGTCACCAGCCTGAGCGCGGGCTCATCGGGTTTGAGCAAGGCTCACCAGGTTGAGCCCAGGGTCGCTGGCTCGAGCAAGAGGTCACTCGGTCTGCTGTAGCTGCCCAGGCAAGACACATATGAGAAAGCAATCACTGAACAACTAAGGTGCCACAATGAAGAATTGATGCTTCTCATCTCTCTCTCTCCCTTCCTGTCTGTCTGTCCCTATCTGTCCCCCTCTCTGCCTCTGCCACACACAAAAAAAAAATAGGAACCTTCTCTTAAGAGTTGTTGCAAGAATTAAATTAATCTTTGTAAAAATTAGTTTCTAGCCCACATAAATGCCTAATAAGTGTTACCTTGTATTACTCATCCTGTTATTACTCTGCTCTTCTGTCTCTTGTGCACTGGATCTTATATCCTTTTGCTTGTTCAAAGACATGTTCCTTTAATTGTCCCCGTTCTCCAACATCAAAACCTTTTCTCTCAGTCATTCCCAGTGGCATATAAATGTCCCTCATCTCTTAAAAAATCAAATAACTTCCTTTAACCACACATCCCCCTACACAGTTTCCACTTCCTCTCCTTCTATTCTGGAACCCATTCCAGTCAGGCTTTCATCACAGCCCTCTACTGAACTGATTCTTGTCAAAACCACCAATGGCCGCCACATGGCCATATCCAAAGGTCAGTTTCTTAAGCCTGTCTCACTTGGCTTCACAGCAGTATTTGACACACTTGATCACTCCCTCCTGGAAACTCGTTCTTCCCTTGGCCTTCAGGACACCATGCTCTGCTCCTGCTTCATGGACCTCTCCTTTTCATTCTCATCTTCTTGACCTCCAAACATTAGTGAGCCCTTGATGTCAATCATCAGCTCTATCATAACTCAATTCCTAGGTGACCTCATCCAGTCTCATTGCTTTCTGTATTACCCAAATGTTGAAGATTCCCAAATATGTATCCTTAGCCATACTTTCTCTCTTAACTCTAGGTTCCTATTATCCAACTGCCTACTTGACAGCTTCACTTGGCTGTCTTTTTTTTTTTTATGTTTATTTTATGGATTTTAGAGAGAGAGAAGGGGGGGAGGGGAGACACATTTGCCCAGAAAGAATCAAACCGGCAAACTCTGCACTTCAGCACAGTGCTCTAACCAGCCAAGCTATACAGCCAGGGCTTCACTTGGCTGTCTTAATAGATATCTCAAATATAACATGGCTGAAGTCAGGTGGTTTTTTTGGTTGTTTTTTTTTTTTACTTTTTATTTTATCCATTTTAGAGAGGAGACACAGAGAGAGAGAGAAAGGGGGGAGGAGCTGGAAGCATCAACTCCCATATATGCCTTGACCAGACCAGTGCAGGGTTTTGAACTGGTGACCTCAGTGTTCCCAGGTCGACGCTTTATCCACTGTGCCACCACAGGTCAGGCTGAAGTCAGGTTTTGATTCCACCGTTCCCACCCTGCTTTCCTGCCCCCAATACTCTTTCTAGCTTCTTCCTCAACTTAGGTGGACTCTGCATCCTTTCCATTGCTTAAGCTATAAAACCTTTAAGGTTTGTTTTTTTATCTGACCTAGATTCAATCCGTCATTAAATCATGTTACTCCCACCTTTGAACTATATCCAGAATCCAACCACTTCTCAACACATCTATTGCTATCAGCCTGGTCCCCAAACATAAGTAGACTGTGACAACAGCTTTCCAACAATCTCCCCGCTTCCTTCACTACACCTTATACAGTACTTGACTCCCCACATAGCAGCCAAAAGTAAAGCTAAATCAGGTCATCATGTTACACCTCTGCTCAGAACCCTCCACTGACTTGCTATCTTCTTACTATGCTAATAAGGCACTCTGGTCCGACCCCAGCTATGTGTCAACCTAGCTGCTTTTTCCTCTCCCCACTTTAGTAACTTCCCTTCACCTCAGACATACTAAGCATGCTCCTGCCTCAGGGTCTGCACTCTCTCCGGGCTGCCGTGCTTTTGCTTGTGATCTTGTCTCATGCTCTTAATCAGGTCTTTGTGCAGATAGAGGTCTTTCTTGATCATCCAGTATCCCATTGCTAACCCGTCTCCTCTTTCTTCCTAGCATTTATCACCACTTGACATATCAGTTTGCCTGTTGTTCTTCACTAGACTGCAAACCCCATGAGGGCAGGCACTTCTCCACATTCCCAATGTCTAGGAGAGTGCCAAGCCCATTGATTGGATAAGACTGAATAAATTGGGAAAACCAGAATACTGCCTCTTGGCATTTGTTCACTGAATTGTTTTTCTTGATTTCTACATTACTCTTTCTTGGATCTCTTTAAATGTCCTTTAAATTCCCTGAAAGGATCTTAATCGGTTTCATTATGATCCAATATGAAGCAGCTCTGTTGGGCAAACTCAAGGCACCTTGTAGGCTTCTGGCCATAATTTATTACTGAGACCTCTCACCCCACTTCCCCAGTACGTTCCGCTTTTGCCTGAACGCCTTGATCTCTAGGTCCACTGAAACTAAAGAGTGTGGGTTTGTTTTGTAGAAATGGATTTTATTTCATTTGGAACTTTTAGAAGTTTATATAAAATTGCAGTGAGGATGAAGGCAAAAGAAAATATTTTCAAACTGAAGCACCAAGCCATCTGTCATTGTGGATGTTATAAAAAGAAAAAATACCCAGGGCCTCTCGGCATCTGGTAAATGAGGTTCTCCTGCCTGACGCCATCATTTCCTTGGCAGGTATGGAGGGTAGTCCCAGTTTCAGGGAACCTTGTTTTGCATCATTTGTTGCATTTTCTTCCAGTGCACCACAAGAGGGCAGTCTTTCATCATAGTCTACTTGTATTATACCAATTATGTGGCGCTGCCCTAAACAACTTAAATGCGAAGGTAGAATATGTGCCAAAATTGTTCACCAGAGTAAATGAAACTCTGGGCTTACAATTGTATCCCAAAAGTCATGGGACCAAAATACATCTTTAAAAGGAAAGTCGTCAATTTAGCAATGATACAGGAAAAAACCCTTCCAGATATATAAAATAAAGCAGTGCTTTAGAAGGCTGTTTTTAAAAACGAGGGTACCATTTCCTTTCTTGAATTCATTCACTGTAGCAAATTGTAGTATATAGATATGTTTTATTTCTGCAGACACTAAACTAGAACATTTAGGTAAAGAAAATTTATTAGTTTTTCATTTCAAGGTTATCTACTGTACTGTATACAAACAACAAAACTTAAAGAAGAAAAACACTCATTAGGTATATCGATCACTAAATAGTAGTTAAAACCAATATATATCACAAACAAGCTTCAGTCATTGCTTTCTCTGGACAATTCCCTTTGGCCAGAGAGGGAATTAAAAGAAAAATAAATCATTGAAGAGTTGGATGCTTTCTAGCCAGATTTAACCCTAAAAATTTATCCCTAAAAGAGGGGATTCAGCCTGACCAGGCGGTGGCACAGTGGATAGAGCGTCAGACTGGGATGTGGAAGACCCAGGTTTGAGACCCCAAGCTCGCCAGCTTGAGCGCGGGCCCATCTGGCTTGAGCAAAACCTCGTCAGCTTGGACCCAAGGTCACTGGCTCCAGCAAGGGGTTACTCAGTCTGCTGAAGGCCCGCGATCAAGGCATATGTGAGAAAGCAATCAATGAACAACTAAGGTGTCACAACGGCAACGAAAAACTAATGATTGATGCTTCTCACCTCTCTCCCTTCCTGTCTGTCTGTTCCTATCTATCCCTCTCTCTCTCTCTCTCTCTCTCTCTCTGTCCCTGTGAAAAAAAAAAGATGGGATTCACTTGTGTACAGGACCTTATATTGTCTGGCATCTTTTCTTGCTCTGCTTTTTCTTTTTTTTTTTTTTAGGAAGAGGGACAGAGACAGACAGGGACAGGCAGGCAGGAAGGTAGAGAGACGAGAAGCATCAATTCTTCATTGCGGCACTTTAGCTGTTACATTGATGCCTTCTCATATGTGCCTTGACTGGGTGCTACAGCCGAGCGAGTGACCCCTTGCTCAAGCCAGTGACCATGGGGTCATGTCTATGATCCCATGCTCCAGCCAGTGACCCTGCGCTCAAGCCAGCAACCTCGGGGTTTTGAACCTGGGTCCTCTGCATCCCAGTCTGATGCTCTATCCACTGCACCACCGCCTTGTCAGGCTCTTGCTCTGCTTTAAATCTTCAATAACCTCCTGAGCCTAATCCGATTTTGCCATGATAGCAACTGGAAGAATCTGTTGTTTCATAAAACAATCCAAAAAAATATGAATTGTCTATTCTCATATTCATTCCTCATGGAAAAAAATCACAAATCTTAAAAACTAAAGTCAAGGAAGCTTGAAAAAGAAACCTATATTTGGCTATGTGATAGAAGGAAGTCAAGCCTTGTGACTTATTTTCTGGCTTTGATCTGGTTATCAGTCGGGATAGACTTGCCCAAGTGATGGCCCACAGAAAGGCCACATTTCTTGTTTTTCTGCTCTTCCTGGACCTCCTTTTTCATTAAGAATCCTGCCTGAAAGTTTAGGTCAAAGAAAATACTTGGAGCAAAATACAGTGGAGTCTCATCCCAGATATTCTCCAGGCGTTTCTTCCATCCTTCCAGGATCTGAATCCTGACATCCGCAGGAGTGTGACCAATGCTATATGTCAGTTGAGGTTCTAAGACCTGGAAGCCGCAGAAATGCAGAGTGCCGCTCTGGGGACACACAAAGCACAAAGGTGAGCCACAGTACAAACGACAAAGGTTCATCTGGACTTCCCAATAACACTGACATGGAGGCCTGAGGCACCCTGGAGAATCAGTGCGGAGCTGTACTCTCACCTGCTCTGTATTCCTAGCTGTTATGAATTTTAGCCTGGTCAGCTGTGCTCTTCTTTATATGAATAAAACCTGGAAACTGCCAGCCCAGCATCCTCTGCCAAAAAGCCAGGCGCTCTTTTCCATAAGGGAGAGTTACAGCTGCTTAGCAGCTAACACTCGCTAAGTGTGTGGCTGTGTTCTTCCCTGCCTCTCCACAGAAGCGGACAAGTCTTTATAAAGGGTCCTTACCACCTAGTCTCCAATAGTAATATTAATTCTCCAGTCTTATAGGTGGCCACCTCATTTGCTCTTCTCTCACCCTCTTCCCTACAAGAGATTATCTTGAGAGTCCAGTGACCACCAAAAAGCATACTTCAGACTTCAGTTTTATTAGCTGAACCGAAGCATTTCTTAAATTTGGGGGGGGGGGGGCTCTAATAGACTGTAGCAGCAACTTGGAGAAAGGAGAGAGATATCAGTCATCTGGAGAGAACCACATGGCTGTACACTCCCAGGGGTGATCTGCACTAGTCCTTAGTTAGGAAAGTGGTGTGTGGACACGCACACACAGAGGTTATTCTGTAAGCACAGGGGCCTAGGAAGACAGGTGAGTCTTCAAAAGAAGCTCCTATAGTTCTCAGTCATTACTGTGCTTTCACCTCAGGTCTGTTTTCAGTTATCTTGAGGATTTGGACCCCACAAAAGCTTGATTAATTAATCTCTCTGAAGGTTCACTGGAAATTAGGTACCTGAATTGGCCAGAGAAGGATGTTCATATCCCCGTGGATACCCTTTAGAGAGTACATGGAGTCGCTGCCACCCATGGTGATGGAAAGCACAGTCTTCTTATTCTGTAAAAGAAAACTCACTGCCACTTCTCCAAAGAGGCATACAGATGGCCAATAGGAAAATTTAAAAATGTTCAACATCACTAATCATTAGAGAAATGCAAATTAAAACCACAATGAGGTATCACCTCACACCAGTCAGAATGGTGCTCATCAGCAAAACAACACAGAATAAGTGCTGGTGAGGATGTGGAGAAAAGGGAACCCTCCTGCACTGCTGGTGGGAATGCAGACTGGTGCAGCCACAGTGGAAAACAGTATGGAGATTCCTCAAAAAATTAAAAATGGGTCTGCCTTTTGACCCAGCCATCCCACTTATAGGAATATACCCTAAGAATACCAAATCACTGATTCAAAACAAGAAATGCACCCCCATGTTTATTGCAGCATTGTTTACAATAGCCAAGATCTAGAAACAGCCCAAGTGTCCATCAGTGGACGGGTGGATTAAAAAGCTGTGGTACATATACACAAAGGAATACTATACAGCTGTGGAAAAGAAGGGAATCTTACCTTTTGTGACAACATGGATGGACCTGGAAACTATTATGCTAAGTAAAATAAGCCAGGCAGAGAAAGAAAAATATCGTATGACCTCACTCATTTGAGGAATCCAATGAACAATGTGAACTGAGACAGAATAGAGACAGAGGTGGGATCAAAGGGACCCAAGGAAAAGGGGATGAGAGGATGAGATCAGAAAAGGAAAAGAGGTTGGTGAAATTATATATACATAACACAGCATTATAGATAGCAGGAAAGCAAATCCTAGAGGGAAGGGGGGAAGGGGGGCAAGGGGGAGGTTGAGGGAAACATGAGGTTGGGGGGATGTACTTGGTGGGAAACTTGAATCTATGTAAACACAATAAATTAAAATCAAGAAAGAAAAGAAAAAAGAAAAGTCACTGCCCTGACATCTCCTTGGTGACAGGGAGTTGATGAAACAGCCTCAGGGAAAAGAATGCACAAGTCTGCCCATCTGCTGTAGATGTTACACACACTGGTTCCTCTGAGTCACATGGTATGACTGTGGAAGGGCCAGCCTGGAAGATGCTACCACAGAGGAAGCAGGGGCCAGCTGAGGATTCCACACTCATGAGTGTGGCAAATACGTGAAGGTTGTCATGGAAACAGAAAATCAGTGTTGACTGCTGGTGCCTAGAAGTTACTTGTTTATTGTTTTATTGTCCCCCACAGTGTAAAGCATGTGTCTAGGCATGTAATCTAGAAGGTCTCAAAATGATTCTTGTGTAGTATGTTGGTTTCTGAAAATCAAAGACTATTTTCACTATGGAAAATTTCAGACATAAAGAAAATAGTACATTTGACCCATGGACAATGCAGAGGTTAGGGGTTGCCATGCCACACACAGTAAAAAATCTGCATATTATTTTGATTCCCCAAAATAGCCCCCTGTTGACCAGAAGCCTTACCAATAACTTTCAGTCAATTAACATACATTTTGTATGTTATATGTATTAACACTGTATTCTTACAATAAAGTAAACTAGAGAAAATAAAATGTTATTAAGAAAACGTAAGGAAAATACATTTATAGTCTTTAGTGAAAAAGATCTGCAGAGCCTGACCAGGTGGTGGTGCAGTGGATAGCGCATCGGACTGGGATGAGGAGAACCCAGGTTTGAGACCCCGAGGTCACCAGCTTGAGCACGGACTCATCTGGTTTGAGCAAAAGCTCACTACCTTGGACCCAAGGTCGCTAGCACGAGCAATAGTTCACTCGGGCCTGACCAGGCAGTGACGCAGTGGATAGAGCGTTGGAGGTGGAAGACCCAGGTTCGAGACCCCGAGCTCGCCAGCTTGAGCGCAGGCCCATCTGGCTTGAGCAAAAGCTCGCCAGCTTGGACCCAAGGTCACTGGCTCCAGCAAGGGGTTGCTCGGTCTGCTGAAGGCCCACGGTCAAGGCACATGTGAGAAAGCAATTGATGAACAACTATGGTGTTGAAACGGCAATGAAAAACTAATGGTTGATGCTTCTCACCTCTCTCCGTTCCTGTCTATCTGTCCCTATCTATCGCTCTCTCTGAATTTCTCTCTGTCCCTGTAAAAGAAAAAAAAAAGAGTTCACTCGGTCTGCTGAAGGCCCGCGGTCAAGGCACATACGAGAATTCAATCAATGAACAACTAAGGTGTCACAACGAAAAACTGATGATTGATGCTTCTCATCTCTCTGCATTCCTGTTTCTCTGTCCCTATGCATCCCTCTCTCTGACTCTCTGTCTCTGAAAAAAAAAAAAAAAAGATCTACAGATAAGTGGACCTGTGCAGTTCAAGTGTCAATGGTATAATTCTGCAGCTACCACCCAGCTTCAACTCTCAGTGGTTTGCCATTCTACTCTATCTAATCCCTTACCTCTTTTTTCCTGGGGTATTTTTTAAATATCCTAAACATCATAGCAAAATATCTATTACAACTTGAATATGCATCTCTTCCAAAGGGACCTGGAGCCTGATCTAAGTATGTAATTGTGCTCAAAACTGCCTCAGGATCAAATTACCCAGCATCCAGCTGTTAGAAAAAGTAGAACCGTTCACCTACCTTGAAAGGTCCCTTGTCATACATGGCAGCATATGTGTAAGCAAACTCCCCCACAAGCACGCGCTCAAACCAGCCTTTCAAGATGGCAGGGACTCCAAACCACTGCAGTGGGAACTGTGGGACGAAGGATAAAGAGGTCAGGTCGCGAGCACCCCCAGCACAGAAGGCAGCTCAGGACCCTTGGCTGCCACCCGTAACCTCCTCACTGAAGGGTGAACCATACTTCAGGCCCTTGTCATTTGTCATTCTTGGTCAGTCAACTTGACTCTCCTGTTGGGTGGGTCTGAAGAAGGCCATGTACAGATAAGATTTGTGTCTATGAAATCACATTTGACAATGAGGTTTAGACTCATTTGTCATGCAAGGACTGCAGACGAAGTTTGCTTCAATGTGTGATGCCTAAATCAGTATTTTCTCAAGAGCTTGCTTTAACGTAAGTGTAGTGTCGAAACTATGAAACATGTAGTTTGTGCCCACGGATGTAAAATCCTATCAGAATAAACAGAACCACTCCAGTTTGCGACCAAGCGACCAAGGTTAAAAGCAGGACAAGAATTAGACCAGTGCCTCTTCTTTTTTTTTTTACAGAGACAGAGAGGAATAGATAGGGACAGACAGACAGATAGGAACGGAGGGAGACGAGAAGAATTAATTATCAGTTTTTCATTGTGACACCTTAGTTGTTCATTGATTGACCGCGGGCCTTCAGCAGACCAAGTAACCCCTTGCTGGAGCCAGCGACCTTGGGCCCAAGGTGGTGAGCTTTGCTCAAACCAGATGAGTCTGTGCTCAAGCTGGTGACCTCGGGGTCTCGAACCTGGATCCTCCGCATCCCAGTTCGATGCTCTATCCACTGTGCCACCGCTTGATCAGGCTAGATCAGTGTTTCTTCTTGACTCGTGATTTAAAGGCAATGGCAACTGGAACAAGTCCAAAAGAAAAAAAACTAGGACAGAGAAGGAATTTGTAGGACTCAACAGCTCTCTCGTTGAAGGGTTGCCAACCAACAGAAACGGGGCTAAGGAAGTAGGGTTTTAGAACAGAACGAACACAGATTGAAAGGGAGTTGTGTTCCCACCCTGGATCTGTCACTAACTTGATGCCTGACCTTTGCCATCCAAGCCCCAGACCTTCTCAGTTTCATTTGCTTCATCCGTAAAAAGAGGGGCTGAGTGATCTCTAGTGGCTCTTCCCATTCTCACATTTATGACTCTCCCATTGTGAGGGAGGAGATCTGCAGCGTTTTGAAAGAATTGGTCAGGTGTTTAGGCAAGTAGATGTGCTTCCCTGTGAATGTTCTACAGTCAAGAGTTGAAAACAGAATTGGTTGGCTTACAAAGTATTAAGAGTTTACTCTCCCTCAAGTTGTTTTTGGAGAAGTAAGTAACCAGAGCAGGGGCCAGCCCATGTGGCACCTTGGTATGAATTAAAGCACTGCTTCCCAAGATACTTTATTTCCATGTGGAAAGACTGTCATACATAGCACATCAATTTTTTCTAGAACAAGACGTTTCCTGTCATCTGTCGGGAAACTTATAATTAATATACAAAGCTGCCATGTTTACAGTGCCCTTCAGTATGTTGATATTTTGCAGTGATAACCCACACAAGTTGTACTGCTAGTAAAGAAGCTAAATTTAAAGGCCATTCAAGTCCTTTTCAATTCTAAAATATGCTGATTCTGAGATGCAGACTTGGATGTTGCTGCTTTGGCTGCACCCAGATAAGTGGCGGACAGCCTGGACCGAGAAAGCATCCTTTGTGGCTGATGGTGTGTTTCTTTGATTCATAGCAACAGACCTGGGCTAGAATAAGACTTCAAAGGTTGGGTTCTTTGTAGATGACTGAAAGATTGCAAACACCACATCCAGTATCACCCTTCTTGTGACATTTCCAACATCATATATGTTCCATGTTGAAGATCAAAAAGCTAGTTGGAATTGGTAGAAGCAAAGTCATGGAGTACATTCAGGCATTTTCAAAACAAGATAATTCACAAGAAGCATACACTGCCAGTACTGACTGCTAAATAGTGAGGCGGCTTCCAGAAGAAAGGCTACGCCTTGCTGCTGAAACACATTAAACAGGACAATATGTATGAACTGGGAAGCTCCAACAGCAGAAAAGTCAATCTCATGAATCCACACACTAGTCAGGATGCTTACAGAGAGGAGAGAATTGCAGGCTTTGTTGAGAGATTCTATGAAGAATCACTGATTGGTTATTATTGCAGCGTTATTATTTTTCATTGTCTTTATTCATTTTTTAGAGAGGAGAGAGAGAGAGAAAGGGGGGAACAGGATGCATCAACTCCCATATGTGCCTTGACCAGGCAAGCCCAGGGTTTCAAACCGGCGACCTCAGCATTCCAGGTCGACGCTTTATCCACTGCGCCACCACAGGTCAGTCATTGCAGCATTATTTACAATAGCTAAAAAGTGAAAGGAACCTAAGTGTCCATCAACAGACAAATGGAAAAAGAAGATATGGTACATATTATACAATGGAATATTGTCCATAAAAAATAAAATAAAATTTGGAACATGGATGGACCTAGAGGGTAATATGCCAAGTGAAATAAGTCAGTCAAATGGTTTCACTTATATGTGGAATCTAAAGAACAAAATAGAAACAGACTCATAGATAGAACACGTGGATGGTTGTCGGAGGGGCTGGGGATTGGGGAGCTGAGTGAAAAAGGTAAAGGGATTAAAGAAGTATAACAAGTGGCAGTTAAAGAAGAGTCACAGGCATATAAAGTACAGTAAAGGGAATACAGTCAGTCACATTATGACAACTATGTATGGTGCCAGGTGGGTACTAGACCTATTAAGGAGAATTACTTTGTTAACTTATATAAATTTGTCTAACCACTACACTGTACACCTGAAACTAATATAATATTAAATGTCAACTATAATTGAAAAAAATAACAAAGAATCACTAATTGAAAAAAGGATTAAACATACTGGGAGAAAAGCTTAAGACTAACATGTCACCTTTGCAGACACATTCATATTTTCAAAGAGTAATACAGCCCCATTCACCAATCTCTGTAGTGCTGCATGTTTGAAGTAATCACCTTTACAGAGAATGCAGTAAAGGGGGTAAGTGACTTTAAGACCACATGGCTAATTAGGTGGCAGGTCTAGGACAATAAGAATTCAAGTGTCCCACCCAACACCCCTTCTGATGTCCTACCACACCTGAAAAATCACAAGGTCTGCAGCTTCCAGCTTCTTTTGTTCAGCCACAATATCTGGGCTCAGACGGCCTTCTTTATACGCTAGAACAGACTCGGCAGGATACTGAAAGTTCTCAGGGTCCCTCAGTTTACCTGCAGAGAGGAAAAGGAGACGCTGAGGCCAAGGGGCCAAGGCAGGACCAGAGAACCCCCAGGCGAGAAGTTCCACAAAAACGTTATTAAAGGGGGAAGCTGCTCCTACCTGTGATGTCGTTTCTGGAGATGACAGGATTGAAGTTCATGGCATACAGGTCCGATACAGTGACCTCCCATCCTTTCTTCTTCAAAGCCTCTACAGCAGCCTCCTTCATGGCATAGTTGAAGGATGTCCTCTCAGAGTGAGCCAGTACGATCAGGGCTTTTTTGCCTGTTTAGATACACATAAGGCATATGGAAAACATCAGTTACCAACCAGCAAAGCTTGAGCTCCAGGGAGCTGAGGCGGGATCTGTAAGGGAAGAGGTGACTTTGTTAGACATTAGGTTATGCAGTCAGTCCCTCCACTGCAGCCAGTAATAGATTTCCTCCTTGAAAATACCAACAAATAAAAGGGGCATTTTAACTCGGTGAGAAAACAGCAGTTATTGTAATCAATGGTGTAGGCATACTTACTTGCCGTTTGCATGAAAATAAAATTATCCCCTTAGAAAACTAATACAGTAAAAGGTGTTAGAAGTCAGTGTAGCGGTTACCCTTGCCAGATCTAATGACTGAAAGGGCACAGAAGGGGCTTTTGGGGTGCTGGCAATGTTCTATTTCTTGTGGACACAAATGTGTGTTCCGTTTGTGAAAATTTAATTACAACTTGTGCACTTTTCAGTACGTCTATTTACTTAATAAAAGTTTTTGTTTTAAACTGTACCTCTAACACATCACATATAGAAGTAATTTACTGGCAGATTAAAGATCTAAGTTTCTTAAAAAATAAAACCATAAGAATAGTCAAGGAGGAAAAGGAGAATTTGCATAACCTCAGGATAAAGTTACACAAAAATAAAAACAACTTGTTTACTGAAAGGTACCATCAACAGAGTAGAAAGACAATCAACTAGGAGAAAATATCCTCAACTCTTAATCACAAAGTTAAAATCCGAAATAATGCCTACAAATAATTAGAAGACAGATGATGCAATAGATATATAAGTTGCCCTGGCCAGGTTGCTCAATTGGTTAGACCATCATCCTGATACACCAAGGTTGTGGGTTCAATCCCTGGTCAGAGCACACACAAGAGTCAACAAGTGAATGAACAAATAAGTGTAACAACAAATTATGGTTCCCTTTCTCTCTCTCCCCCCCCCTCTAAAAATAAATTGATAAAGAAAATGTTTTAAATTTTAAGAAAAAGAAAGAAAAGTAAGGCAAGCATATGAATACACTCTTCACAAAGGGGGAAATACAAATGACAATAAATAAATGCAAAGGTGTCCAGGAAAGACAAAGTAAAATAAGATTTACTTATAGGATTTGCAAAACAATTTAGGAGAAGCACCACTGAGGGCTAAAAGATTGCAGGAAACTGGCACATTGCCAGTGGGAATATAAATTGCCTCAGCCTTTAGGGAAAGTAAATCAGGCTGAATCTCTTAAAATTTTAAAAGCATATAAATCTTTGATCTAGCTGTCCAATTTCAGAGAATCTGTTTTACAAAGTGACACCCTGAGGACAGAGGGGCAAGGATATGTACTGTACTCTTCTTTTCATTAGTAAAAATCAGAAATAACCCAATTGTCTATTTTGGGGGGCATTTGAATAAATTATGGTATACACATACTATAGAATATTATATTGTTAACAAGAATGAGTTAACTATATCCAGTGACCCAGAAAGTGACCCATGACATATTAACTGATAAAATGAAGTGAATGTGAATCCATTTTTTATAGAAAACAAAGGAAGCTACATGTATGCAGGTAGATTTGCAGTATATTGGTATGAGGGACAAAAGATGTGGAGTGACAATATATAACTATTAACCGTTTTCTTAGATAAGAGATGGCAAAGGGGTAGGAGCTGAGGGGAAAGATGAACTTTTCCTTGGCCAGTCTCTGTATTAATGATGTTGTTAGAATAAGCATACGTTACTTTTGCAATAACAGCAATTAATAGCAGCTTGTTATGTGCTAGGCACTGTTCTCAGTGCTTTGCATTCTTTTTCAATTGTCATGGTAAACCTACAAGGTGGATACAAATACAGTGTGTCCGTAAAGTCATGGTGCACTTTTGACCCTGAGACCGGTCAAAAGTGCACAATGACTTTATGGACACACTGTAGTATCCCAATATTATGGATGAGAAAGCAGCACAGAAAAGTTAAGCAAGTTCCTACCTGAATTTACATAGTAAGTGGAGAAGCTGGAATAATTTAAAAGTGTAGAGACACAGATAAATCCATGCAACAATGTATGTCGAGTGGGGAGAAGTACCAGGGACAGGAAGCTCACCACCCCTGTTGCTGTGTCACTGGTGCCACTGTTTCCATACCTCGCTAAAGCTTAACAGGGGCGACTGTGGGTGGGGCTGGGAGAGAGAGCACCTGCAACTTTTTTGTCTTGTTGGAAGAAAATGTTAACTAGAAAGGCACATGTAAGCCTTCAGTTCTCTGCCAGCTTTTATTATGAACCACACCTGTCATAGGCAGCTCCTATTAGGTTAAATTCAGCCAGGTGTACGCTTCACACCAAAAAATATCTCCAAGTGTGACCCTGGCATTTCTGACTCTATAATGCCATGAGTTTGATGAGGATCTAAATGCTATGCAAGTGATTTATTTGTTTCGGGACAACCTGGGAAAATGGAAAGGCACTCCTGAAGCTGCTTTGACAAATCTCCACCATCTTTCTTTCAACTCAGGGACTGAACAGCACTAGAAGAGTGAGTACATTGCTCTGACATGCATTTCTTTATCTACCTCGACCTGAGTCATATCAATGTTGACTGAATATGCTTTATGAATTTTTATTTTCTTGGCTTACTTGTTAATGTATACGTTATTTACTTCTTATCAATAGTAACAAGCATTTTCTAAGTAGTAAAACATAAAGTTGCTTCTCAGAAAGTAAGAAAGTCAGGGTATCTGTGCCTTGCTTTCAAGGAGCTCACTGTCTGTTATCTATAGGCATGATTATTACCTTCAACAACAACAAAGATGACACACAAACAGAAAGAATATATGTGCAAGAAATATAACCAACAAAATTTAGTATCTGGAAATAGGTAGAGTCCTAAAAACAACCCAATATAAAAATGGTCAAAGGTTATGAGTAGGGCGGCAATTAGCAGAACATTCATTTATAATGAGCTGACAGTAAAGAGTAAATCAGATTTGTAGCCCGACTAAATACACAAAGTACCTGTTTCTAGGCTGTTTTTCCTAGATAAACCTGAGTTTTGGGGACTTGGAGGGTTCAGTTTACCTGTCTGCCACTTAACTACCTACCGTATTTCCCCGTGTATAAAACGCACCTTAATTTGGGGGTCCAAAATTTGAAAAAAATGTATTACATAAAGTTATTGAACTCAAGTTTTATTCATCTAAAATTCATACAACTCCTCATCACTGTCAAAACTCCCATCCATTAGCTTGTCCTCATCTGTGTCTGATGACGAATCACTGTCTTAAAGAGCGCAAAAACAAGCGGGAAATGCAAGTAAAGAAAATCTACAACCACTGTAAGAGCCGCACTCAGTTTTTAGACCCCAGTTTTTTTTAAAAAGGTGCGTCTTATACATGGAGAAACACGGTATGTTACAAGTTAGATGTCCTCATAATTTACCCAAAGAGAGGTGATACATAGACCAACAACCAATAGCATTGACCTGATAGGGGAGGCAAGTGACAAAGTTTCACAGAGTAAAACTGTTTATGGGTTAGGAAAGGCCTTCAGGAGCTGCTGTTAGAGCCGAGTCTTGAATGGCAAATGGAATTATTATCAGCATCTGTAGTTTAGGATGCATTTCTGCTAGTCCTGCACGCCATTCTCCCGTCCAATAGAAGGGACCATACCTAACACAGCCGAGTCCATCTTTGTTAACACGTCTCTCTCCCTGCACTGGTTCACTTTCAGACCTCAGTAGGAAGATTGTTTCTTCTCACTGCCCACCCGAATTTGTGGGGGTGGGATAGAAACCGGAGCTCCCCTCTTCCGGCGCCTGATCAGGGCTCAACCCGAAATCCTACTGCCTTCACTCTTCCAGTTTTAACTCTAGAAAGAAAACTCAGGGGCGAGCCCCTGCGGTCTCCTGCAGAGGAAGGAGGGCTGGGGTGTGTGTCCTCCTTGGGGCAGGAGACTCACCAACCATGGCTCTGGTGATGCGCCGATTGGCTGGGCTTGTGGTTGACGCGCGACGCGGAGGGGCAAGATTTTGGCAGGCTCTCGGAGCTAAGGCTACTTTTTATTAAACCTGGCCCAGCCCCGCTGACTGGAGCCCGGGATCCAGCAAAGGCGGGGCTGGCCAGCCGGACCCTGGGATGTGGGGCGGAGCTTGCGTGGCTGCAGGTCCCAGAATTAAGGGAGGTCTGGAGCATGGAGGTGGGACCCTAGGACGTGGAAGAAGGGTGCTGGGGTTGGGGAGGCGGTGAGAGGGACCTCATGGGTTGGACGGGGGTGGGAGGCATGCCCATCTGGCTACGGCCTTCGTCCCTCAGGCCGGGGAAATGGCCTCTGCGCTCTCTGGGCACGGAACAGAAAAGGGAGGTGCGGAAGATTGCCGTCCTTTTAGTTTTAGATTCGCTGAGTCACTGTGACTCGGAATTTAGGTATTGAGTGCTAAGGCGTGTAAGCCTGAGCCGGGCTGGGATACTTGTTCCCGGTAAAAGAGTTTTTTCTTCCTTTGTGAGGTTTAGATTCTTGAGAGGGAGGAGGAGGAGGGAGGGGAAGAGGCGAGAACTGGTTTTGCCCCCCAAGACTTGGATTGATAGCGGTAAGAGAGAAGCATTTACGGGATAGCCAAGACGTAGAAGTTCAGTGGCTTTACACAAAGTCCTACTTAGGGCAACCGAACAGAAGAGCGTAAAAAGATCTCAGCAAAGTAAAAATCACAGTAAAATCTTCATCTTGTGGAAGAGATGAGATATACTGTAAATGTAAAGGAAAAAGAAATAGAACGTCTAAGTGTAGCCCTCAGAAAAGCTACCAATGGTAGCTAAATTTCAGAGAGAAGACAAGCAGGAGGTGCACAGTGTCCTTAGGGTGAAGTACTTTGGGGTCACAATTTAAGGAAGTGTGAGAAGACTTAAGTAGTCAAAATAAAATAACTCTTTAATACAATGTTTTTAAAAATCAATTTGCTGGGGAAAGTAATGATGTTCAAAATATACAAAAGTTAAAAAGACAGGATTGGTTAACAGTGCCAAGTCAAGCTATAGTGAATCTAAAGCAAAAGAAGAAATTAGTTAATACAGATTATTTTGTTAAACAAAACAAAACAAATTTCAACTGAGTACCTTTTAAAGATCTTCTTGGCTTTACACAACAATTCATGAATCAGGCAGCATCCAGGTTGGTGGACATAAAGAAGTTCACAGGAGCTGTACAAAGAGACCTTTATAGGCTGAAGGGAGTGAGAACAGGGATGTTCTAATTCACAAAAAAGTCAGCTGGTTATTGCAAAGTTGCCATCCTTTAGGGGCTAGCAGGGGTCTACCAGGCAGGTTACATAACTGAGGCCGAATAGTGAGAAGCTACGAAAATTCCTGGGCGAGTGGAATGAGGGGAGAGACAAGATGATGAAACAAGGCCAAACAATCTGACCAGTTTACAGCCAGCTAGTAGATGACAAGACCTTATCCTCCCCAACCAAGGACAATTGAGAACAAGTGGTTTATACCTTTCCTTCCTGACCAGCGAGGAAATGGCTTAACTCAGTGTTTTTCAACTGCTGGTCCACCAGAAATTTAGTACTGGTCCGAAAAAAGTTCATCACCCTGGTGTTGTATGTAGATTATAGACTTAATGGTCTTAGTCAAATTCGTGTATGTTCAGGGTGATTTCTGCCTTGGGGGTCCCCAAAATAATTCTATTGTCACTGGCCCCCAAGTGTAGAAAGGTTGAAAACCACTGCTCTAGAGCACACCCATGCCCCTTCTCAAGCATGAACTTTTTACTTGTTAAACTCTGAGTCCCCACTTACAACCAGGGAGCAGTGGGCAGTGGCAGCTCATCCCGGGCTAAAACCCAAACCTGTCTCCAAGCCCCCTTTTCTCTGACTTCCCGGTGAGCCAAAGCAGCTCTGCCTTGGCTCACTGCTTTCCTATAACATTTCTAGGGATCCAAAGCAGAGCATTGCCTAGGCTCTCGCTCTCCAGTTGCTTCTTCTACCCTAACTCCTTCCTCATTTCACTGTCCCCAGCTTTAGTAAACATACTCTCAAAATAACCTGGACTTGTAGACCTGACCAGTTGGCTCAGTGGTAGAGCATTGGCCCAACGTGTGGAAGGCCTGGGTTTGATTCCCAGCCAGGGCACACAGGAGAAGCACCCATCTGCTTCTCCACCCTTCCCCCTCTCCTTTCTCTCTGTCTCTCTCTTCCCCTCCTGCAGCCAAGGCTCCATTGGAGCAAAGTTGGCCTGGGTGCTAGAATGGCTCCAGCCGCAATGGAGCATTGCCCCAGAGGGGCCAAACAACGCCCCAGAGGGCCGAAGCATCGCCACCAAGTGGATCCTGGTTGGGCGCATGCAGGAGTCTGTCTGTCTGCCTTCGCACCCCCCCCCTTTTGAAAAATACCAAAAAAAAAAAAAAAAAAAAATCACCTGGACTTGTGACATTTTTCCTGCACAAAGTCAAGAACCCAAATGCTAAAGACTGGGCCTAGGCAGACTCAAAGGGCCAGTCCCCCTTTCTGGTAGCATAACTAGTGCTGGTCAAGTAATTCTCCTTCCCCACCTGACCTGTGGTGGCACAGTGGATGGGACATCGACCTGGAATGCTGAGGTTGCTGGTTGGGGGCCCTGGGATTGCCTGGTTAAGGCACACATTGGAGTTGATGCTTCCTGCTCCTCCCCCTTCTCTCTCTCTCTCTCTCTAAGACAAACAAACAAACAAACAAATTCTCCCCCCACCACATCCCCCAAAAGGGTGGGGGGAGAAACATCAATTTGTTGTTCCATTTATTTATGCATTCCTTAGTTGACTCTTATGTGTGCCCTTGATGTATCAGGATGATACTCTAAGCAACTGAGCTACCCAGTCAGGGCCAGGCAAAACTTGATTGATTCAAGAAAGCCTAAACTGTCATTAATTCTTTGGTAATCTGGGATTTAGCACAAGCACTCTAGTTTGGAAGTGTTTTGTTTTTAACAATTCCCCCCTTTTGATCAGACTCAGCCTGAGAGATGTGATCAAGGCAGAGGAGGGTAGAGGGGAGACAGATGGGGATGGAAGGAGACTTGACTTGGGGTTGTGAACACACAATATAGTATACAGATGATGTATTATAGAATTGTACACCTGAAACCTATATAATTTTATTAACTAATGGCACCTCAATAAATTCAATTTTAAAATCTTTATATTTTTTATTGAAAGCTTTAACACTACTTCTAGCTATGCTCTGGAATTCTCAGTTTTTGCTGAATCTCTCTGGTATTTATACAGGTCACAACATTGGTTCACATGCTTTAAGTCATTCTCTTTGCTCTTTTCTGATATTCTAGTCTTAGAGAGATCATCTATCTGCTTGGTGGATAATGGTTACAAACATACATTTAAAACTTTTGAGAGGTTGCCTGACCTGTGGTGGCGCAGTGGATAAAGCGTCGACCTGGGAACACTGAGGTCGCCAGTTCAAAACCCTGCACTGCTCTGGTCAAGGTACATATGGGAGTTGATGCTTCCAGCTCCTCCCCCCTTTCTCTCTTTCTCTCTCTCTCTCTCTCTCTCTCACTCTGTGTCTCCTCTCTAAAATGAATAAAATAAAAATAATTTAAAAATATATCTATAAAATAAAAAAAACTTTTGAGAGGTCTTGGCTGGTTGGCTCAGTGGTAGAGCATCGGCCCGGTGTGTGGAAGTCCCAGGTTTGATTCCCGGCCAGGGCACACAGAAGTGCCCATCTGCTTCTCCACCCTTTTCCCTCTCCTTTTTCTCTATCTCTCTCTTCCCCTCCGACAGCCAAGGCTGCGTGGGAGCAAAGTTGGCCAGGGCGCTGAGGATGTCTCTATGGCCTCTGCCTCAGGCGCTAGAATGGCTCCGGTTGCAATGGAGCAACGCCCCAGATGGGTCAAACATCACCCCCTGGTGAGCATGCCAGCTAGATCCCGGTTGGGCACATGCAGAAGTCTGTCTGTCTGCTGCCCTGTCCTTCTCACTTTGGAAAAATACAAAAAAAGAAAAGACTTTTGAGAGAATACAGCACACCAGGGAAACTATTATGATTATTAAAAGCAGGATAATTAATTCTAATGTCTGGAATGCATTTTGGAGCTATGATCCTCAAGACCCAAAGTAATCAAAATCAAATAACTCAAAGGCTCCATCAAAGGTGTCACTGTTTTAACACCAGCTGGCTTCATCAGTGATCTTCTGTAGTTGGGAGGCAACATCCCCAGAAGAGTCCGTCCAAGTGCAGCAAGTGATGTTGGCCATAGCACAAACACCTCTTTGCTCAGCTAAAAGATAATCAAGTGCTCTCCTAGTATCAAGAACAACTTTGGGCCCTGGATAGATACCTTAGTTGGTCGTCCTTATGCACCAAGGTTGCGGGTTTGATTCACCAGTCAAGGTATGTGCAAGAATTATCCAATGAATGTATGGATGGGTAGAACAGCAAATCGATGTCTTCCTCTCCCCCCTTCCTCTCTAAAAATCAATAAATAAAAAATTCTTTTAAATAAAGAACAACTTGCCTGACCTGTGGTGGTGCAGTGGATCAAGCATTGACCTGAAACACTGAGGTCGCCGGTTCAAAAAACCTGGGCTTGCCTGCTCAAGGCACATATGGGAGTTGATGCTTCCTGCTCCTCCCCCCACCCTTCTCTCTCTATCTGTCTCTCTGTCTCTCTTCTCTAAAATGAATAAATACATTTAAAAAATAAAGTGCACAAAGAGATGCTTAAATAAAGAACAACTTTGGCCAGGGAATTTGAGGATTTTGTGGGGCAGCCTTTGCTTTGCATCAGATTCTGCAGTATTTTCACGTGTTAAGGACAGGTTCCTGATCACAGCCTCATAGCCAGGGATCCTGGTCATTCCCATCCGAGTCTGTGACTCACAACTGGAAAGGTGACAGCCAGTATAGTTTCAGGATCTGTAGAGCACTCACAGTGTTATGGTTACCCTTGCCTGTGACCCACTCTTTGTACGGAGCCTGGACACAGGTTCCCAGGTTTAGGGTTGTCTACCAGAGTCAGAAACGGACTCCCACAGTCAAGGAGTCTGGCATGATAGAGAGGGGGCTGAGTCTTTTTCAGAGAAACCGAGGCAGTGAAAATCAGGGGGAAGTTTGTGATGGCCCATAGGACCATCAACATTGGGGTAAATCCAACAGCTGCATAGAGACTGGATTGCCATACTTTCCAATGGCCTGAGACATATGAACAATGGCTCTATCTTTCTAGGCCAAAGGAAGGCAAAGCATTGGACCAAAAAGCAAACAAATAAAAACATCATAAAGACCTTCATGATGAAAGAATTAGGAAAATAGGGAAGGATGAATGGAAAGATATGCTCTTGATTGCCATCTTAGGAAGAAGCAGCCAACTTTGACATTGGCTACTTCTCTTCCTAGTCGACCAGGTTTTGAGGTCTCCAGTGTTTGTACAAGACTGGATGCCAGGTGGGGCCATCTTCAGTTGTAAATATGTAGCCAAGGTTCGACACTTTGAAATTTGACAGTGGGGTTTGTGGTCAACAGTACCTGATAGGGTCCTTTCCACGGATCTCACTTTTTTATTTTTTTACTAGAATTTATGTATGAGTTTTTAGAGAGAGAGGCAGGGAGAAAGGTATTGATTCATTGCTGCACTCATTGATGCTGGCATTTGTTGATTCTTGTAGGTGCCCTGATGGAAGTTCGAACCCGCAACCCTGGCATGTCGGGATCACTCCCTAACCAACTGAGCTATCCCACTAGGGCCTCCATGTGAATCTCAGTTTTGTAAAAGCATTAGAGTAAAAACAATCACTGTCTGTGAATACACAAACTTAAAATACCCATGGTTAAAGATATGATGGCCTTATGGTATTCTGTAGGGTCCAGTGGCATAGCTTCCCCAATCACCCAAGCTGGACACTAAAGGTGTGCCCCCTGTTTGGCCTGTGCACCCTCCTGTTATAGTTGAGCCTTGACTGCTGTTGGTACTTTAGTGGGAATGATTTACCCCTAGGCTGACCAGCTGCAAGGTCTGGCTTTGACCACCAACCACCATGGAGGATCACCATGGAGGATGAGCAGGGACATGTCCAGAGCTCTGATGCCCACTGAGTCTTCCCCTTGAGTATGTCACTTGTGGAGGTGGTTGGGTGGTGCTTCGATGCAGTCTGAAGCTGTCCACTGGATGTGCTGGCTCTGGGCCCTCCCAGGAGGTACAGGCCAAGGTCAGCTGCCATTTGTGTTCTGTACAGGGCCACCTGGCATGAGTTGCAGAGCAATCTGCAGATGGCTGCTACTTGTACTGGGCTGGGTGCCAAGGCAAGGCCAAGCTGCAAACTAAGGCCTGCTGCTCTAGTACTGGGCTTGGGGCCTTTTAGAGAGCAGGACAGGATATGCTGAGACCAGTGCCGCTTGTTTGAGAGATTTTAGGCAAGTCTGAAGCACAGGCTGGAACAGGCCATTTGTATGGAAAAGTCACTGAAAAAAAGCTTAGATGAGCCCACAAGTTGAGTGTGGCTGGGTCTCAGGGAATCAGCAAGGTGGGGTAAACAGTGGTGGCCAGGTTGATGTGGTGCCTACCTGCTGCTCTATGGGGCATGTTCAGCAAAGAAACAGTGGCCTCTGCCAGCACATCCGTCCGTCCGTCTGGAAGAAAGCTGCCGCCCAGCTCTCACTCTGACGCCAGAGAACTCATTTCTTCCCCGTGTGTCCCTGGTGCTTTTGGAGCTGCTGCCCCAGTGCTGAAGCTTAGTGGGGGTGAGTCTGAGTCAGTCTGTGCACAGGCCCTTCAGGGTGACTGCCTGGGACGCCAGCGGCCTCCTGTCTCAGCCACAGTCCCCGCTGGTTTGCGCAGCCAGAAGTTACAGGGAGTTCTTTCCCTGGCACTGGGATCCTGGGTCGTGGGACCTGGTGTAGAGCTGACACCCCTCATTCATCAGGGGCAACCTCTGTAGCATATCCCTCCTGACTTTTATTTGCTGTGCATGGGATGGGATGAGCCATTCCACATCTCCAGCCCTGCTACTAGCCTCACTGTGGCTTCTTTAAACCCCTAGTTGTAGGTCTTCCATTCAGCTCGATTTCAGGCGGTTCTGAATGATGGTGGTTCTGTAGTTTAGTTGTAATTATGATGTGGTTATCTATCGCCTAACCTTCCCCCCCACCCATGTTTTTCTTTTACTGATTGATTGTAAAGAGACAGAAAGAGGAAGGAAGGAGAGAGAGAAGCATTTATTAGTTGTTTCTCTTGGTTGTGCATTCACTGTTCACTTCCCATTTGTGCTCTGACCAGGGACTGAACCCACAACCTTGGTATTACAGAACAGTGTTCTAACTGACTGAACTAACTGGCCAGAGCCCTATCACCTAACTTTTTAAGTAATCTGCTTGGACAGCAAATATTTTGTCTTACCAAAATAATTTACTGTGCACTTTGTCTTTATCAGGACTTTGATTACCTAAGAAAACCCAGTCTTCTCGCCTGACCAGGCGTTGGCGTAGTGGATAGAGCGTCGGACTGGGATGCGAAGGACCCAGGTTCAAGACTCTGAGATTGCCAGCTTGAGCGCGGGCTCATCTGGTTTGAGCAAAGCTCACCAGCTTGGACCCAAGGTCGCTGGCTTGAGCAAGGAGTTACTTGATCTGCTGTAGCCCCATGGTCAAAGCACATGAGAAAACAATCAATGAACAACTAAGGTGTCACAATAAAAAACTGATAATTGATGCTTCTCATTTCTCTCCATTCCTGTCAGTCTGTCCCTATCTATTCCTCTCTCTCTGTTAAAAAAAAAAAAAAGAAAAGAAAGAAAAAAAACCCCCAGTTTTCTCAATATTAAAAAAACCTAAGTTTTCTTTACAACTATGTAACTTTCTGCATTTTCCTTTAACATCTTCTACTATCACTTTGGTTAAATAGATAATTCAGTATTTTATATACACACACATATATTTTAATTTTTATTGATTGATTTAGAGAGAGAGAGGAAGAGGGGGACATCTATCTGTTCCTATATGTGCCCTACCAGGATTGCACCCCAACCTTTGTGTATTGGGACGACACTGTAACCAACTGAGCTATCTGGCCAGGGCAAAGCTTTATTTTTTTACTTTGTATTTTTCTGACATGAGAAGCAGGGAGATAGAGACAGACAGACTCCTGCATGCGCCCAACCAGGATCCACCTGGCATGCCCACTAGGGGGTGATGCTTTGCCCATCTGGGCCATTGCTCCCGTTGCTCCGTTGCGGTCAGAGCCATTCTAGCACCTGAGGTGGAGGCCATGGAGCCATCCTCAGCACCCAGGCCAACTTTGCTCCCATGGAGCCTTGGCTGCGGGAGGGGAAGAGAGAGCTAGAGAGAAAGGAGAGTGGGGAAGGGTGGAGAAGCAGATGGGCGCTTTTCCTGTGTACCCTGGTTGGGAATCGAACCCAGGACTTCCACACACCCGGCCAACGCTCTACCACTGAGCCAACCGGCCAGGGCTCAAAGCAAAGCTTTTAATTTCTCCTCACCAAGACTTTTTATTGTCTGCCTTATTTATTACAGCCTTTCTATGTGTACAAAGTGGTATTTCATTGTGGTTTTGAATTGCATTTCCTAATGACTAGTGATACTGAACATCTTTTCATGTTATTGTTAGCCATTTATATATTTCTTTGGAGAACTGTTTATTTAAATCCTTTGTACATTTTTTAATTGGGTTGCCTTTTTATCATTGAGTTGTAAGAGTTCTTTATTTACTTATTTATTTGTTATATTTATTGATTTTAGAGAGAGAGGAAAGGGGTGAGAGAGAGACAGGAACATTGACCTGTTCCTGTATGTGCCCTAACATGAGATTGAACCAATAACTTCTGTGCTTCGGAATGACGCTCTAACCAACCGAGCTATCCAGCCAGGGCAGAAGAATTTATAGAGGTTACTTATTATATATATGATTTACAAATTATCTTCTCCCATTCTTTTGGTTGTCTTTTTACTTTCTTAATGGTGCCTTTGGAATCATGTAGCTTTAAATTTTTTAAGTCTAACTTGTCAAACTTAGCTTTTTTCATTGCTTATGCTTTGGTGTCATAGCTAAGAAATCATTGCCTAACCCAAGGTCATGAAGATTTATACCTATGGTTTTTCCTAAGAGTTTCATAGTTTTAGCTCTTATATTTTGGGTTTTGATTCATTTTGAAGTAGTTTTTGAGTACAATGTGAGGTAAGGAATAAAATTACCATTTTACAGAGAAGGGAACTGACACAACTAGTGGTGATCTGACTTGTCTATGGCTGTGTAGCTAGTCTATGGTGTAGTCCAGAATTCGAACTGGGGCCCTTGGACCCCAGAGTCAGCTTGCAGACATTACTTGATCTCAGAACTCTTGAGTCTAGCTCCAGTTTAGCTGCTTATGCTCTTCTTTCTGAACCTTGGTTGCCTCATCTTTATTTATTTATTTATTGGTGACAGAGACAGAGAGAGTCAAAGAGAGGGACAGACAGACAGGAAGGGAGAGAGATGAGAAGCATCAATTCTTTGCTGCGGCACCTTAGTTGTTCATTGTTTTCTCATATGTGCCTTGACCGGGGGCTACAGCAGACCGAATGACCCCTTGCTTGAACCAGCGACCTTCAGCTCAAGCTGGTGAGCCTTGCTCAAAGCAGATGAGCCTGCGCTCAAGCTGGCAATCTCAGGGTCTTGAACCTGGGTCCTCCATGTTCCAGTCTCTCAGTCTCTCAGTCTCCCAGTCCAATGCTTTATCCACTGTGCCACCGCCTGGTCAGACAGTTGCCTCATCTTTAAAAATCTGGGTTTGGGCGGCATTGTCTTAAAGGTCCCTCCAAGGTTTAATTGCTATCAGTTTAAGGCGCTCCAATTCCCAGGGGCTTATCTGAGGAAGCCTCTGTCCCTGGAATGTGTATGTCCCAGGCATTGTGTGTTGTCAGACCTGTAGCTTGGGCCATGCAGATTCACATTGAATTTGGGCAGACAGCAAAGGAACTGTGGAGGCGGGGATGGCGGTCCATTCTGTTTATTA
This sequence comes from Rhynchonycteris naso, assembly GCA_037038555.1. Taxonomy (NCBI): domain Eukaryota; kingdom Metazoa; phylum Chordata; class Mammalia; order Chiroptera; family Emballonuridae; genus Rhynchonycteris; species Rhynchonycteris naso. The sequence continues at coordinate 18,895,714 of CM073001.1, forward strand.
GAGTCTTGCAACAGCAGACGGGACAAGCAAGCAGGCAAGGCAAAACTTCTCTCTCTGTCTCTGGACTCATAAGCCAAAAATGACTGGGGGAAAAAACCCCTTCTTTCTTCTCCATCACACAATAGCAAACAATGGCCCCTCCCAATAGAGGCAGGCAATCCATAATCTGCCACCGTGAGGGCAAGCACCCACATGCAGCCTTCCATAGACTATGAACACATGGTGCTGCCCCATGCTCATGCGTGAGCAAACCTAACACACTTGTAACACTCTGGTTTGCCCAACATGTGATGACTGAAAACAATGTCCTCAAGACCTCCTTCTAGTCCCCAGGGAACAGGCCAGCGCCATGGAGCTGTACGAAGCTCTGTTGATAGAGTTTATTATTGAGAAACAAAAAGCAGTGGTAGGAGAATCCTCAGGAGTCCCCCACTCCTGATGAAAGAACACAAACAGCCTCATTAGTCACCTGCTAAGGAACTGTGTCCACATGGGTGGTGGCTTTTTGCACATGAAATCCCCAGAGCACTCTTGCTTTACTCCGAGCTGTGGATGACAGACTTACTACCAGAGCCACACTCAGGCCTGTCTGGGGACCTGGGCATCTGTTGTCCTCTTTGGGTCCCGTGGCAACCAGTCACAGATCCTTGGAGGGAACAGGTTCATGGATTAGGGGAGAAATGATTCTTCTCCTTTCCTGCCCTCTTATCCCACTACCACAATCACCACTGCACAAAACACATGCTGTCACGTTGGACTTCCTGCCTTCCTCTGTGTTCTGGAATTTTTTTTTCTTAAAAAATTTTAACTTTTTTCTATTAAGTTTAATGGGGTGACATTAATCAATCAGGGTACATAGGTTCAGAGAAAACATTTTCAGGTTATTTTGACATTTGATTATGTTGCATACCCATCACCCAAAATCATATAGTCTTCCGTCACCTTCTATCTGGTTTTCTTTGTGCCCCTCCCCTCCTCCCAAACCCTACCCTTCCCTTCCTCCCCTCCCACCCCCAGTAACCACCACACTCTTGTCCATGTCCCTGAGTCTCATTTTTATGTCCCACCTATGTATGGAATCATAGAGTTCTTAGTTTCTTCTGATTTACTTATTTCACTCAATATAATGTTAGCAAGGTCCATCCATGTTGTTGTAAATGCTCCGATGTCATCATTTCTTATGGCTGAGTAGTATTCTATTATATGTATGTACCACATATTCTTTGTCCAATCATCTATTGAAGGGCTTTTTTGTTGTTTCCATGTCTTGGCCACTGTGAACAATGCTGCAATGAACATGGGGCTGCATGTGTCTTTATGTACCAGTGTTTTTGAGTTATGGGGGTATATTCCCAGTAGAGGGATTGCTGGGTCATATGGTAGTTCTATTTTTAATTTTTTGAGGAACCGCCATACTTTCTTCCATAGTGGTTGTACTACTTTACATTCCCACCAACAGTGGATGAAGGTTCCTTTTTCTCCACAGCCTCTCCAACACTTGTTATTACCTGTCTTGTTGATAATAGCTAATCTAACAGGTGTGAGGGGGTATCTCATTGTAGTTTTGATTTGATTTGCATTTCTCTAATAGCTAATGAAGATGAACATCTTTTGACATATCTGTTGGCCATTTGTATTTCTTCCTGGGAGAAGTGTCTGTTTATGTCCTCTTCCCATTTTTTTATTGGGTTGTTTGCTTGTTTGTTGTTGAGTTTTATGAGTTCTTTGTATATTTTAGATATTAGCCCCTTATCTGTGCTGTTGTTTGAAAATATCACTTCCCATTTAGTTAGCTGTCTGTTTTGTTATCAGTTTCTCTTGTTGTTCAAAAGCTTCTTAGTCTGATGCGGTCCCATTAATTTATCTTTGTCTTCACTTCCCTTGCCTTTGGAGTCAAATTCATAAAGTGCTCTTTGTAACCAAGGTCCATGAGTTTAGTACCTATGTTTTCTTCTATGTAATTTATTGTTTCAGGTCTTATATTTAGGTCTTTGATCCATTTTGAATTAATTTAGTACAGGGGACAAACTGTAGTCTGGTTTCATTCTTTTGCATGTGGTTTTCCAGTTTTCCCAGCATCATTTGTTGAAGAGGCTTTCTTTTCTCCATTGTGTGTTGTTGGCCCCTTTATAAAAATTATTTGACCATATACATGTGGCTTTATTTCTGGGCTTTCTATTTTGTTCCGTTGGTCTGAGTGTCTATTTTTCTGCCAATACCATGCTGTCTTGATTATTGTGGCTCTGTAACTGTTGGGCAGATAAAATATATTATGCTCACTTTGTTAAAGATGGCACTGCCCATGTGGAAGCCTGTCGCCCAGGTGATTGCTTGGGATGGGCGTGATTATGCTAAAATGTGGCGGGGGGGGGGGGGGAGGAGGGACAGGTTGTAAGCAGGCAGAATCATTATAGCCCCAGGCTTAGTTTTAAGACTAAGCCTTTCCCACCCTTTTTTTTAAAAGTTTTTTTTAAAAAATTCATTTTAGAGAGGAGACACAGAGTGAGAGAGAGAGAGAGAGAAAGAGAGAAAGGGGGGAGGAGCTGGAAGCATCAACTCCCATATGTGCCTTGACCAGACCAGTGCAGGGTTTTGAACTGGCGACCTCAGTGTTCCCAGGTCGATGCTTTATCCACTGCGCCACCACAGGTCAGGCCCACCCTTTTTGATGTGGGCTGGTGCACTCTTATGAGGTATCCCATTTATGCCTTAGATAACTGGCTTTGTATCAAAGACTTTCTTGTTTGTAGATTAAAGATTTTGAATCTACACTATAAAGTGAGGCAGACCCGGAGCTTGCTTTCTCTGGGTTCCTGAGGTTAGGATTAGAGAGGAGATTAGATTAAGGCCACGTGGAGGAGGCCAGGAGAAGCAGCCAAGATGGCGGAGTGCTAAGCCAGTTTGAGCAGAATTTGTGCTGGAGAAGGAGATGGGGAACAGAGGTGAATAAGGCTGGTGAGCTAGAAACCTTTGATTCTAGGAAACCCGGATAGGTCAGTGTAAAGCCAGTAGCCAAGGCCGGGATCACAGCCACCTGGCCAATGCAGGCTCTCATTAGATTCGAACAGTCGGCAATGAAACACAGGAGCCACAAACTGGTGAGCCATCAGCTTTAATTCCAGCTTGCACCCGGCGGACAAGCAAAAACACACACTGGGCTCCAAAACCCACACATTCAGTGCTCACAAAGCTACTGACTTATCTGAGTTTCCTAACATCAAAGCTTTCCAGCTCACCAGACTTATTCACCTCTGTTTCCCATCTCCTCCTGCACAAACTCTTAACAAACTGGCTTCTTCCTCAGCACTCTGCCATCTCGGCTGCTTCTCCTGGCCTCCACGTGGCCTTACTCTGCTCTCCTCTCTAATACTAACCTCAGGAACTCAGGAACCAAGAGAGCGAGAGCGATCTAGCTACCGTTCCGCCCACTTTATAGCATAGATAATCCAAACTTCTAATCCAATTATACATAAAGAAAGTCTCTGATACAAAGCCACCCATCTGAGGCATAATGGGATTCCTCAGGAGAGTGCACCACCCTACATTATCCAATCAGTCAAGGGTGTGGGGAAGAGCTTACTCTTAAACTAAGCCTTAGGCTATAACGACCCGGCCTGCCCACAGCCTGTTCCAGAACACACATTAATATCAACGAACTTCCATGTGGGCAGCGCCATCTTTAACAAAGTGAGCATATTATATTTTATCTGCCCAACACCGCACTTTCAAATGCTTGAGCCTCTTCATCCCACTAATAATTCTTCAGCTTTTGCATGAACACCTTCAGGGAGGAGAATTCAGTTTGTAACTTCCTAGAGCAAGCTACAAGAAAAGTAGGGACAAAGCATTTCCTGCCTCTTGGCTATTTTCTTCAAACTGGTCTGAGTCATGCAATCAAGTCCTCAAACATTTATTTCTTTTTTAAAATTTGTTATTGACTTTTTGAGAGAAAGGAAGAGAGAGAGAGAGAGACAGAGAGAAAGAAACAGTTTCTGCATGTGCCCTGACCTGGGATCGAACCTGCAACCTCTGAGCATCAGGACAATGTTCTAACCAAGCTATCAGGCCAGGTCCTGTAAGTGTTTCTTAAACACCTTTGAATATCCAGGCACCGAGCTTCACAAAAGGTGTAGAAAGGTAAACAACACCCAGTTCTCATTTGAAGATAACTAATCTAATCAGTCATTAGTCAATCTGATGAAGAGATCTAATCAGCTGTTAGTAAATATGCACCACCCTTCCTCGATAGTGGGTCACAGAATTATAGTCACGGCTTTGTATTAATTATATAAAGGGGTTTTGTTTATAATCATTTACCTCCAAATACATGAACACACAGTGATCTAGACAAAAGTTCAACATTTCCACTTTTCAAGATTTCTTTCTGTCCATATGTACTGGGGTAAAAATAGCTATTCTAGATGTTCCAGAGTTTTGCATATGCTGCTTGGCTGTGAATTACTGTGGTGTGGCTTCCATGGGGGTGTTTTGAAAATGTCAATAATATTGCACTATTACCTTTGCATGTAAGCGAATGTTGGGAAGATAAAATATATTATGCTCACTTTGTTAAAGATGGCACTGCCCACATGGAAGTTCGTTGATATTAATGTGTGTTCTGGGACAGGCTGTGGGCAGGCCGGGTCGTTGTAGCCTAAGGCTTAGTTTTAAGAGTAAGATCTTCTCCACACCCTTGACTGATTGGATGATGTAGGGTCGTGCACTCTCATGAGGAATCCCATTATGCCTCAGATGGGTGGCTTTGTATCAGATACTTTCTTGTTTGTATAATTGGATTAAAGGTTTTGAATCTATGCTATAAAGTGGGCAGACCAGTAGCTAGTTCTCGCTTGGTTCCTGAGGTAGAAGAGAGGAGAGCAGATTAAGGCCACATGGAGGCCAGGAGAAGCAGTCAAGATGTCTGAATGCTGAGGGAGAAGCCAGTTTGTTAAGAGTTTGTGCAGGAGGAGATGGGGAACAGAGGTGAATAAGTCTGGTGAGCTAGAAACCTTTGATTCTAGGAAACTCGGATAAGTCAGTAGCTTTGTGAGCACTGAATGTGTGGGTTTTGGAGCCCAGTGTGTGTTTTTGCTTGCCCGCCAGGTGCAAGCTAGAATTAAAGCTGATGGCTCACCAGTTTTTGGCTCCATTGTTTCATTACCGACTGTCCGAATCTAATGCGAACCTGCATGAGTCAGGCAGCTGTGATTGTGGCCGCGACTACTGGCTTTACAGCAAACTAGATGGAGAGCTAGATGGATTGTCTGGAAGAAAACAAGTGAATGGGCTTGGGAACGTGTGGGTGTAAGGCCAGCATCCAAGGCCACCATCACAGCCGCCTGGTCAGTGCAGGTTCACATTAGATTCAGACACACAGTAATGAAACAATGGAGCCAAGAACTGGTGAGCCATCATCTTTAATCCTAGCTTGCACCCAGCAGGCAAGTAAAAACACACACTGGGCTCCAAAACCCACTCATTCAGTGCAACCAAAGCTACTGACTTATCCGAGTTTCCTAGAATCAAAAGTTTCTAGCTCACCAGCCTTATTCACCTCTGTTCCCCATCTCCTTCTTCAGTACAAACTGGCTTCTCCCTCAGCACTACAGCATCTTGGCTGCTTCTCCTGGCCTCCTCTACGTGGCCTTTCTCTGCTCTCCTCTCTAATGCTAACCTCAGGAACGAAGAGAGAGCAAGCTACCTGTCTGCCCCACTTTATAGTGTAGAAATCCAAACCTTTAATCCAATCTACAAACAAGGAAGTCTCTAATACAAAGTCATTTATCTGAGGCATAATGGGAGGATTCCTCATGAGAGTGCACCACCCCACATCATCCAATCTGTCAAGGGTGCGGGGAAAAGCTTACTCTTAAAACTAAGCCTTATGCCTGACCTGTGGTGGCGCAGTGGGTAAAGCATCGACCTGGGAAAACTGAGGTTGCCAGTTCAAAACCCTGCACTGGTCTGGACAAGGCACATATGGGAGTTGATGCTTCCAGCTCCTCCCCCCTTTCTCTCTTTCTCTCTCTCTCTCTCTCTCTCACACACACACACACACACACACACACACACACACACACACACACTGTGTCTCCTCTCTAAAATGAATAAAATAAAATTTAAAAAACCCAAAAAACTAAGCCTTAGGCTATAACGACCTGGCCTGCCCACAGCCTGTTCCCCAACACACATTAATATCAATGGACTTGCATGTGGGCAGTGCCATTTTTAACAAAGTGAGCATAATATATTTTATCTGCCCAACAGTGGATTTGTTGGTCTCGTGTGTGGCTGTCACCTGGCTGATGTGGCCATAATCAGGGAGTTTCTGATTCTTGTTTCTGGGATCAACTCTAGAGGACACTTTATCCTTCTCATCTTCTTCTTACTATTATTTTTTTCTTTTCCAAGTGAGAGGACGGGAGATTGAGAGACAGACTCCCCTATGCACTCTGAGCAGGATCCACCTGGCAACCTTCATCTGGGGATGATGCTCTGCCCATCTGGGGCCACGCTCGCATCTGAGCTATTTTTAGCGGCTGAGGCAGAGGCTCCAAGGAGCCATCCTCAGCGCCCCCTGAGACCAATGAGCTCAAACCAATCCAGCCATGGTTGTGGGAGGGGAAGAGAGAGAGAGAAAGAAAGAGAGGAGGGAGAGGGGGAGGGGTGAAGAAGCAGATGGGTGCTTCTTCTGTGTGCCCTGGCCAGGAATTGAACCCAGGACATCCATACACCAGGCTGACACTCTACCACTGAGCCAACTGGCCAGAGCCTCTTCTCATTTTCTTAATGAGGTTTTCTTTTGATTCTCTTTACTTTGAGGGCTCTTATCCTTCCAGCATTAGATCTGCACAGTGTTTGCCTTAGTTCATTCCTAATCAGTACAAAGAAGCCCTTTAGGGGACAAGGAGACAGCCCCCTCCCCTTCTGCACAATAGAAGCTATAAACAGATGAAAGAAAGCAATCTTTCGGAAGTTGTTGGTCAAATAAGTTTGTAAATATGATATATATGTTAGCTCGCTTATAGTTTGCATTGGGTGTGGGGGACTGGCTGTAAGCAGGTAGGGTCCTTATAGCCTAAGGCTTAGTTTTAAGACTAAGCCTTTCCCATCCTTTTGAGGAATCCCATTATGCCTCAGATAAGTGACTTTGTGTAAGGTATTTTTCCTGCCTAGAGAGAAGGAAGGGGGCCGGAGCCACAAAGTGTGGAATAGTAAAGGCTTTATTTAGTACCTCACTGCCCGGACAATGTTCTCTGTCCCCAGAGAAGTCACATGGGATAATCCGCATGAGAGATATTTAAAAAGTCTGTAGATGGGCAAGCTAATATGACATGGCAAAATCTCACTGGCTGACGGACAGTCGCTCTCTTCCCAAGGACTCCTGGGAAATTTCTTTTGGCGCTCTTGGTTGTGTGGGTAGCTCTAGCTAAAATTCCTGGGTCTGAGTTCCTCATGTGACCTTCCCCCATTATCCACCAACCTTACACTTTGTATCAGAGACTTCCTTGTTTGTAGATTGGCTTAAAGGTTTGGATTTCTAAACTATAAAATGGGGCAGACTGGGAGCTTGCTCTCTCTCGGTTCCTGAGATTAGCATTAGAGAGGAGAGCAGGTAAGGTGACCAGACGTCGTGCTTTTGGCAGGACAGTCCCGGTTTTTAACCATTTGTCCTGCATCCCGCGGCATTTTTAAAAAGTCCCGATTTAAAATATATATATATATATATTACAATACTATTTTTACATTCTATGAAAAATTATTTTGCTCCATATAGACCAAATTTTTAATCAAGAACCCCCGTCAATGGTGTCCTGCTTTACCAATTTTAAAATTTGGTCACCTTAGGACCAGGCGGTGGTGCAGTGAATAGAGCGTCAGACTGAGATGCAGAGGACCCAGGTTCGAGACCCCGAGGTCGCCAGCTTGAGCGCGGGCTTATCTGGCTTGAGCAAAAAAAAAAAAAGCTCACCAGCTTGAACCCAAGGTCGCCGGATCAAGCAAGGGGTTACTCGGTCTGCTGAAGGCCCATATGAGAAAGCAATCAATGAACAACTAAGGTGTCACAATGAAAAACTGATGATTGATGTTTCTCATCTCTCTTCGTTCCTGTCTGTCTGTCCTTATCTATCCCTCTCTCTGACTCTCTCTCTGTCCCTGTAAAAAAAAAAAAAAAATCTGGTCACCTTAGAAGGCCACGTGGAGGAGAGGAGAAGCAGCCAAGATGGCAGAGTGCTGAAGGAGAAGCCAGTTTGTGCAGAGTTTGTGCTGGAGGAGATGGGGAACAGAGGTGAATAAGGCTGGTGAGGTAGAAAACTTTGATTCTAGGAAACTCGGATAAGTCAGTGGCTTTTGGAAGCCCTGAATGGAAAGGGAAGTGTTTTCCCACTGTGTGCATTTTTGCCTGCTGGGTGCAAGCTAGGATAAAGATGATGGCCTACCAGTTTCATTACCATCTGTCCGAATCTAATGCAAACGTGCATGGGCCAGGCGGCTGTGTTGGTGGCGTGGCTACTGGCTTTAGAGAAGTTCTTAAGCTTTTAATACTTCTCATCGTCATGAATGAAAGAGCTGAATTAACTATTTGTATGCATGTGTTTATAGCCCCCTTTATCATAATGTTTTCTGCTCACAAGTCTGTTTCAAAGTCACATGTTTGCAACTTGAAGATTGTGGTTGTTACTGATGCTGATTGCCAAGTATTTCTAGCACCCCATCTTGCAAACATTGGCATTGCATATCTTGGTCCCACGTGGTTGGGTGGGGCCACAAGATTAATTTTAGCCATTGAACTTTGAGCAGGATACCTTTGAAGTTTGCTTTGTTGGGCAGGACTAGAGTAAACTTTTGTCTAGAGATAATTGTTTCCCATTCCTCAGTACTTGCCATGAATTAAGTTTTCTACTCTGCGCAGTGGGCATACGAGGTATTCTGGCCTTGTGAGAACTTGGAGAATGTTTTCTTTGCTTTTGGGGTTATTTTTTCCCCACGCTTCTGGAAGCTCTTTACATGATACGCTTCTTGGAACCGAAAGGCAGAAACTGCAGTTCAAAACGGAAAACGAGGCTTGTGTGTTCCAAAAGGAAAATTTATTTTAAAAGTGCCTGGGTGCAAGCAGGCTGAGACCAGCAAAGGGTGTCAGCCCCTGAGCTGCAGGAGGGAGTGTTAGATATAGGGCTTGCTGCAGGTATTTGCTGGCATGGGGTTGGGTGCCCCTGGACATGCTCAGATTAGCATATCTTGGTTTGCAGCCTTCGTCACTGATTGGACGATGAGCAGGAGGAGGGGTATTTAGCTACAGAATCACCTCCTCAGCAAGTATTTTTTCCTGATGTAGCACGGCCCTAACCAGTGTGGTCCTATATGGTGTCCTTGGTAAATTTTCAAGACAGCTGGGGTCAGGCATCTCCCAAAAACAGCTGGGTCCTGGTGCCCCTGGCCCTGTGACTAGGCTTGTACAAACAACCATTGTAATTTATTTTTTTCTTATTTTTATTATTATTTTTTTCTTTCTCTTCTTTTTCCAAAACTTTTTAAAATTTATTTAATTAATTGTGTTTACATAGGGTGACACCGACTGCATCCACCCTCCCCCATATTCCCCTCAACAACTCCCTAACCCCCCTCCCAGCGGCACCCTCCCCCCTTCCCTTCAGGTTTATCCCATCCTGTCATCCCCTGCTCCTCTTTCTTCTTTTCCTCTGGTCCCTTTGATCTCTCCTCTGTCTCAATTCTTTTTTTTTTTTTTAAAGACATTTGTCTTTTATTTTTTTTAATTTCTTTTTATTTTATTCATTTTAAATTTCTTTATATTTATTCATTTTAGAGAGGAGACACAGAGTGACAGAGAGAGAGAGAGAAAGAGAGAAATGGGGGAGGAGTTGGAAGCATCAACTCCCATATGTGCCTTGACCAGACCAGTGCAGGGTTTTGAACTGGCAACCTCAGTGTTCCCAGGTTGACGCTTTTATCCACTGCGCCACCACAGGTCAGGCCTCTTTTCCTCAGTTCTCAATGTTCCTTGGATTCCTCAAACGAGTGAGGTCATATAATATTTTTCTTTTTCTGTCTGGCTTATTTCACTCAACATAATAGTTTCTAGGTCCCTCCATATTGTTGCAAAAGGTAATATTTCCTTCTTTTTCATGGCGCCATAGTATTCCATTATATATATGTACCAAAGCTTTTTAATCCACTCGTCCACTGACGGACACGTGGGCTGTTTCCAGCTCTTCGCTATTGTGAACAATGCTGCCATGAACATGGGGTGCATTTCTTATTTTCAGTCGGTGATATGGTGTCCTTGGGATATATTCTTATAAGTGGGATGGCTGGGTCAAAGGGCAGTTCCATTTCTAATTTTTTGAGGAATCTCCATTCTGTTTTCCACAGTGGCTGCACCAGTCTGCATTCCCACCAGCAGTGCAGGAGGGTTCCCTTTTCTCCACATCCTCGCCAGCACTTGTTCTGTGTTGTTTTGCTGATGAGCGCCATTCTGACTGGTGTGAGGTGATATCTCATTGTGGTTTTAATTTGCATTGCTCTAATGATTAGTGATGTTGAGCATTTTTGCATATGCCTATTGGCCATCTGTATGTCCTCTTTGGAGAAATTTCTATTCATTTCTTTTGCCCATTTTTTGATTGGATTGTTTGTCTTCCTGGTGTTGAGTTTTATAAGTTCTTTATAAATTTTGGTTATTAACCCCTTATCAGACGTATTGTCGAATATGTTCTCCCATTGTGTGGTTTGTCTTTTTATTCTGTTCTTATTGTCTTTAGCTGTGCAAAAGCTTTTTAGTTTGATATAGTCCCAATTGTTTGTCCTGTCTTTTATTTCATTTGCCTGTGGAGATAAATCCGTAAATATATTGCTTTGATAGATGTCAGAGAGTTTACTGCCTACGTTTTCTTCTAGAATGCTTATGGTTTCACAGCTTACATTTAAGTCCTTTATCCATATTGAGTTTATTTTTGTGCATGGTGTAAGTTGGTGGTCTAGTTTCATGTTTTTGCAGGTAGCTATCCAGTTTTCCCAACACCATTTGTTAAAGAGGCTGTCTTTACTCCACTGTAAGCTCTTACCTCCTTTGTCAAATATCAATTGTTCATAAAGGTGTGGGTTTATTTCTGGGTTCTCTGTTCTGTTCCATTGATCTATGTGCCTTTTTCTTTTTTTTAAATTCATTTTAGAGAGGAGACACAGAGTGAGAGAGAAAGAGAGAGAAAGGGGGGAGGAGCTGGAAGCTCAACTCCCATATGTGCCTTGACCAGATCAGTGAAGGGTTTTGAACTGGCGACTTCAGTGTTCCCAGGTCGACGCTTTATCCACTGCACCACCACAGGTCAGGCACCTTTTTCTTATGCCAGTACCAGGCTGCTTTGAGTACAATGGCCTTGTAGTTTAACTTGCTATCAGGAAGTGTATGTAATACCTCCCACTTTATTCTTCTTTTTCAAGATTGCTGAGGCTATTTGTGTTCTTTTTTGGTTCCATATAAATTTTTGGAATATGTGTTCTATATCTTTGAAGTATGTCATTGGTATTTTAATTGGTATTGCATTGAATTTATATATTGCTTTGGGTAATATAGACATTTCAATGATGTTTATTCTTCCTAGCCATGAGCACGGTATATGCTTCCACTTGTTTGTGTCTTCCTTGATTTCTTTTATCAATGTTTTATAATTTTCTGAGTACAAGTCTTTAACCTCTTTGGTTAAATTTACTCCTAGGTACTTTATTCTTTTTGTTGCAATAGTGAAGGGGATTGTTTCCTTAATTTCTCTTTCTGACATTTCATTGTTCATGTATAGAAATGCCTGTGATTTCTGTGTGTTAATTTTGTATCCTGCCACCTTGCTGTATTCGTTTATTAGGTCCAGTAGTTTTTTGATTGAGCCTTTAGGGTTTTCTATATACAGTATCATATCATCTGCAAATAATGATAGTTTTACTTCTTGTTTTCCAGTTTGGATGCCTTTTATTTCTTCTTCTTGTCTGATTGCTATAGCAAGGACTTCCAGTACTATGTTGAATAAGAGTGGTGAAAGGGGACACCCCTGCCTTGTTCCTGATTTTAGGGGAATTGCTTTTAATTTTTGTCCATTGATTATGATGTTGGCTGTGGGTTTGTCATAGATGGCCTTTATCATGTTGAGGTATGTTCCCTGTATTCCCACTTTGCTAAGAGTTTTGATCATAAAAGGGTGCTGGATTTTATCAAATGCTTTTTCTGCATCTATTGAAATTATCGTGTGATTTTTGTCCTTCCTTTTGTTTATGTGGTGAACCACATTAATTGATTTATGAATGTTGTACCATCATTGCTTCCCCAGAATAAATCCCACTTGATCATGATGTATGATTTTTTTCATGTATTGATGGATCCGGTTTGCTAATATTTTGTTGAGGATTTTAGCATCTAAATTCAGCAGGGATATTGGCCTATAATTTTCTTTCTTTTTGTTGTCTTTGCCTAGTTTTGGAATCAGAATTATGCTCGCCTCATAAAAGGAACTTGGTAGAGTTCCTTCCTCTTGAATTTTTTGAAATAGCTTGAGAAGGATAGGAGTTAGTTCTTCTTTGAATATTTGGTAGAATTCACTAATAAATCCATCGGGTCCAGGGGTTTTGATTTTTGGGAGCTTTTTGATAACTGTTTCAATCTCTTGTTGTAATCAGTCTGCTTAGGTTTTCTGATTCTTCCAGATTGATTTTTGGAAGATTATATGCTTCAAGGAATTTGTCCATTTCACCTAGGTTGTTTAATTTTTTGGCATACAGTTCTTCATAGTATTTTCTTACAATATTTTGTATTTCTGTTGTGTTGGTTATTTCTCCACTCTCATTTCTAATTTCATTTATTTGAGTCCTCTCTCTTCTTTTTTTGGTGAGTCTCATTAAAGGTTCATCGATCTTGTTTACCCTTTCAAAGAACCAGCTCCTTGTTTCATTGATCCTCTGTATTATTTCTTTAGCCTCTGTGTCATTTATTTCTGCTCTGATCTTTATTATTTCCTTCCTTCTACTATTTCTGGGCCTTACTTGCTGTTCTTTTTCAAGTTCTTTTAGATGAAGGGTTAGATTGTATATTTGAGCTTTTTTCAAGCTTCTTAAGAAATGCCTGTAGTGCTATGAACTTCCCTCTCAGGACTGCTTTAGCTGTGTCCCATAAATTTTGAGTTGTTATATGTTCATTATCATTCGTTTCTAGGATTTTTTTTATTTCTTCTTTGATTTCTTTGTTAACCCATTTGTTATTTAATAACATGCTATTTAGTTTTCATGTGTTTGAGTATTTTTCAATTTTTCTGTTCTGTTTGATTTCTAGTTTCATGCCATTGTGATCAGAGAAAATGCTTGATATGATTTCAATCTTCTTAAATTTGTTGAGATTACTTTTGTGTCCTAACATGTGATCTATCCTATAGAATGTACCATGAGCACTTGAAAAAAATGTATATTTTGCTGCTTTAGGGTGAAAGATTCTGAAGATATCTATTAAATCCAGTTGATCTAGTATGTCCTTTAAGTCTGCTGTTTCTTTGTTAATTTTCTTTCTTGAGGATCTATCTAGTGATGTAAGTGGTGTATTGAAATCTCCTACTATTATAGCATTGCTGTTGATCTTGCCCTTTATATCCATTAAAGTCTGCTTTATATATTTAGGAGCTCCTATATTAGGTGCATAGATATTTATGATGGTTATATCCTCATGTTGGATTGCTTCCTTTATCATTGTCTAGTGACCTTCTTTATCTCTTACTATAGCCTTGGTTTTAAAGTCCATTTTGTCTGACATAAGTATTGCTACCCTAGCTTTTTTTTCATTTCTATTTGCATGAGATTTTTTTTTCCATCCTTTTACCTTCAGTCTATGTGCATCTTTTGTTTTAAGGTGTTTCTCTTGTAGACAGCATATGTATGGGTCCTGTTTTTTTATCCATGCAGCTACCCTATGTCTTTTGATTGGATCATTTAATCCAATTACATTTAAGGTTATTATTGATATGTAGCTGTTTATTGCCATTTTATATTTTAAAGGTGTATTCCTCTTTTGCTATATTATTTTCCCACTTTGATCTGTTTACAACAGGCCCCTTAACATTTCCTGCAGCATTGGTTTTGTTGTAATGAATTCCTTGAGGTTTATTTTGTCTGGGAAGCTTTTTATTTCTCCTTCAATTTAAATGATAGCCTTGCTGGATAAAGTAGTCTTGGTTGTAGGCTTTTGTTCTGCATTACTTTGTATATTTCTTGCCATTCCCTTCTAGCCTCAAGTGTTTCTGTTGAGAAGTCGGATGTCATTTTTATGGGTGCTCCTTTGTAGGTGATAGCCTTTTTTTCTCTAGCAGCTTTTAATATTTTCTCTTTATCACTTAGCTTTGGTATTTTAATTATGATGTGTCTTGAGGTAGGTTTCTTTGGGTTTCTCTTTAATGGAGATCTCTGTGCTTCTTGAACTTGTGAGACCCTTCCTTGCATCTATTTAGGGAAGTTTTCAGCTATGATTTGATTGAATAAAGTTTCTATCCCTTGTTCTTTCTCTTCTTCTTCAGGAACCCCTATTATGTGGATGTTATTTCTCTTCATGTTGTTACAGAGCTCTTTTAGAGTTTCCTCAGACTTTTTGAGTCTCTTTTCTTTTTTCTGCTCTGCTTCCATGCCTTTGTTCATCTTGTCTTCCAACTCGATGATTCGATCCTCAGCTTCATCCATCCTGCTTTTAATTCCTTCCATTGTGGTCTTCATTTCTGATATTGTATTTGTCATCTCTGATTCTTTTTTAATATTTCAATATCCTTTTTTATACTTGCTATCTCTTTATTTAGGTGTTCATAATGACCATCCATTGTTGTTCTAAGATCCCTAAGCATTCTAACAATCATTATTCTAAAGTCTGCATCTGGAAGTTTGGTTATTTCCATATCGCTCAGTTCATTTCCTGGAGGATTCTCTTGTGGTTTCATTTGGATTGCACTTTTCTGTCTTTTCATTATGTCTATGTGTTTGGGTGTATTGTTTATAGAGCTGGTTGAGCCTAGGATTGGTGTCTGCCTCCAATTTTCAGTTGTATTATTTCTAGGTCTTCTTGGGTTGGCTTCAGCTGTTGTTTGTAATACACTGTGGAATTTGGCTTTTCTAATAGAGCCACTTTGAAGTCTTGATTTGTTTGTTTTCTTCTTAGTTTTGGTGGTAGTCTTGTTTACTGATCTCAGCAGGGGGCTTATTTGAAACTATATCCAGGAATGGGGTGGGTGTAACCTGAGACTCTGAAGACCTGATCTGCCAGTAACTCTCTCTGGGGGCAGGGTGTTTTCTCTGCCTCAGTAGGGGGAGGTGTTTCTCAGATCTCCATGGAGACCTGAATTACTGCCCCTCCTTCCTACTTCTTGTTTTCAGCTGTGTCTTTTTTGTGCTGATTGGAGCTGGAGAGATATCTTAAGAAAGTTGACCTGGAACCACTTTAGTCTTGTGTTATGTGGAAGGATCAACCCCTCCCCTTGCAATGGCCGCCTCCAGCACCTCCCCCAGGTATGGCTGCTTCCTGCACTGGATTAACCCCGCTGCTCAGGTCCTCCCATGCATTCCTCTTTTTTTCACCAGCTGTTTCTTTCTCCCCCTTTCCTTTTGGCAAACAAGCCAGCTCTTTCAACACATCTCATTCCCAGGTCTCCAGGCAAGTGGCTGTGAGTGATATTTTCTACTGTTTTCTTTGGATTGAGAGCATTTCTGGGCTCTCAGCCTCACCCCAACCCCTTTGTTCCTGTAAGCAGGGGGGCTCACCACTCCTCGGTGCTCCCCACCAGGCTCGATGTGGCTTCTTCTTTGCTTCTTGGATTTTGAGAGCAGTTCTTGTAGTCCAGAGTTGGTTTTTTCATGCTGGTTGTTCCTAAATTAATTTGTAATCCAGTTTGGTGGTGTGAGGTGGGAGTCTATGCGTCTGCCTACTCCGCTGCCATCTTGTCTATTTTTTTTTTAAATAGGGACAGAGAGAGGGATAGATAGGGACAGACAGACAGGAATGGAGAGAGATCAGAAGCATCAATCATCAGTTTTTCGTTGCAACACCCTCGCTGCTCATTGACTGTCTTCTCACATGTGTCCAACCATGGACCTTCAGCAGATGGAGCTTCCCCTTGCTCGAGCCAGCGACCTTGGTTCCAAGCTGGTGAGCTTTTTGCTCAAGCCAGAAGATCCTGTGCTCAAGCTAGTGACCTCAGGGTCTTGAACCTGGGTCCTCCGCATCCCAGTTTCACACTCAATCCACTGCACCACCACCTGGTCAGACCCATTGTGATTTAAATTCCCCTAAGTATCAGGTCCCTCCCAATGGAAGCTTTTCCTGACATTCCTGCAGAAGAAAATTTTTTGCTACATTTCAGAATGAAGGTCAGGAAGCCATTAACAAAGAATAGCAAGCAAATTAACTAAAACCTCACAGTGGGGGATGAGAATGTTGTTTTGAGCCCTTCCTCCTCCTCTAGGCCTGCACTGATGGCAGCTTTGAAATGGTAGTTGAATAGTCATTTTATCTAACAGGAATATAGCTGAGGACTCAACGGGGCCCCTCTGTGGACCTCTAGAGGGCACTCTCTCTTGGCAATGCTCTTTCCTTTGCAATACCCTGTCCTGCCAGTTGGCCTCCCAGTGCCGTTGCTTTAAAACTCAAGGAGGCCTATGCTCCCCCACTTCCTTCCAGAAAGTCTCTCTAGACACCAAACTAGTGTACTGTGGCACTCACCACATTTGTTTCCCCTCCCTCCATACCAACAAACTGCACTGCCTGACCTCTATGGGCTTTAAACTTTTGTTTCATGTATTTTATCTGGTTTTTAAATTGATTCATGTGAGAGGGTAATTGTGAACACTTTTACTTCATCTTGGCCAGGAGAGCAGCTGTATGACTGTTAGTCGAAGAAGTTTGTAAATATGATATATGTTTGCTCGCTTATAGTTTGCATTGGGTGTGGGGGACAGGCTGTAAGCAGACAGGGTCCTTATAGCCTAAGCCTTAGTGTTAAGACTAAGCTTTTCCCCAAACACTTGACTTGCATGATGTGGGGTGGTGTACTCTTATGAGGAATCCCATTATGCCTCAGATAAGTGACTTTGTATCAGAGACTTCCTTGTTTGTATATTGGATTATAGGTTTTGATTTCTACACTATAAAATGGGATAGAGGAGCCCATGGTGAAGGAGAGCAGAGAAAGGCCCATGGAGGATAGGAGAAGCAGCCAAGATGGCGGAATGCTGAAGGAGAAGCCAGTTTGTGCAGAGAGAAGGAGATGGGGAACAGAGGTGAATAAGGCTGGCAAGGTAGAAACCTTTGATTCTAGGAAACTCGAATAAGACAGTGGCTTTGAGAGCCTTGAATGGAAAGGGAAGTGTTTTCCCACTGTGTGTATTTCTTGCCCACCAGGTGCAAGCTAGGATTAAAGCTAATGGCCCACCAGTTCTTGGCTCCATTGTTTCATTACCATGTCTGAATCAAATGCAAATCTGCATGGGCCAGGCAGCTGTGATGGTGGCCGTGGCTACTGGCTTTACAATGACTTATAAAATCTCTTCTAAGTTTAAAGACAACCCTACAATTTCTTCCCAACCAAGTTGGTATTCTGGCTCTGTCTTCAATACCTGAAATAGTAGTTCTTAAATCAGCTGGTAGAAAATTGTGCTTCGTGGCCAGCTAGCCAATACCACTAGGCTGCAGCAGGTGGAGTTATGTTATACATATTACCTTTTTAAAAGTTAAGATTAAGGCCTGACCAGGCGATGGCGCAGTGGATAGAGCGTCGGACTGGGATGCGGAAGACCCAGGTTCGAGACCCCAAGCTTGCCAGCTTGAGTGTGGGCCCATCTGGCTTGAGCAAAAGCTTGCCAGCTTGGACCCAAGGTCGCTGGCCCCAACAAGGGGTTGCTTGGTCTGCTGAAGGCCCACGGTCAAGGCACATGTGAGAAAGCAATCCATGAACAACTAAGGTGTTGCAACGGCAACGAAAAACTAATGATTGATGTTTCTCACCTCTTTGTTCCTGTCTGTTTGTACCTATCTATCCCTTTCTCTGACTCTGTCTTCGTAAAAAAAAAAAAAAAAAAAAAAAAGTTAAGATTAAGTGCCAAATAGATGCAATAACAAATATCTATTGAGCACCTACCATGTTCCAGGCACTGTTCGATGCGGTGAAGATAGATCAGTGAACAAAATAGAGCCCTGTCCCCAAGAAGCTAACATTCTAATAGTGAAAGGTAGACCACGTAGCATAGTCTTTTCCTAAGATTGCCAAAGCAGCAGTTTCAATTTCACCCGCTTTTCTAAAACCTTGATACACCTTACATCAAAATGTGGAATCAGCCTGACCTGTGGTGGCGCAGTGGATAAAGCGTCGACCTGGGAACACTGAGGTCGCCAGTTCAAATCCCTGCACTGGTCTGGTCAAGGCACATATGGGAGTTGATGCTTCCAGCTCCTCCACTCTTTCTTTCTCTCTCTCTCTGTGTCTCCTCCCTAAAATGAATAAAATAAAATTTAAAAAATGTCTAAAAAAAAAAAAAAAGTGGAATCAAGCTTTTTCAATCCCAGGAGAAACCAGGGTCTTTCCCTTTCTCTTTTCTTCCCTCACCCCCAGACTTGTTTCTCTCTTTCTCCTAAGCTCCAAGGATCCTTCTTTTGCTTCTGTAACTTGTTTCTTGAGCCCATTTCTTTTACCTCTGTGACTTTTTTTTTTTTCTTGTTTTATTTATTCGTTTATTTTTACAGGGACAGAGAGTGAGTCAGAGAGAGGGATAGATAGGGACAACAGACAGGAACAGAGAGAAATGAGAAGCATCAATCATTAGTTTTTTGTTGCCCTTGCGACACCATAGTTGTTCATTGATTGCTTTCTCACATGTGCCTTGACTGTGGGCCTTCAGCAGACAGAGCCACCACTTGCTGGAGCCAGTGACCTTGGGTTCAACCTGATGAGCTTTTGCTCAAGCCAGATGGGCCTGTGCTCAAGTTGGAGAGCTCGAGGTCTCGAACCTGGATCTTCCGCATTCCAGTCCGATGCTCTATTCACTGCGCCACCGCCTGGTCAGGCTCAAAGGCTACCTCTGTGACTTTCTAAATAAACATTCTCTTATAAAAAAAAGTGTGGAGCCTGACCGGGTGGTGGTGCAGTGGATAGACCGTTGGACTGGGACATAGAGAACCCAGGTTCAAAAACTCGAGGTCACCGGCTTGAGTACAGGCTCACCAGCTTGAGCATGGGGTCGCTGGCTTGAGTGTGGGATCATAGACTGACCCCATGGTCTTTGGCTTGAGCCCAAAGGTCACTGGCTTGAAGCCCAAGGTCAATGGCTTGAGCAAGGGGTTACTCACTCTGCTGTAGCCTCCTGGTCAAGACACATATGAGAAATCAATCACTGAACTAAGGTGTCACAATGAAGAATTTATGCTTCTCATCTCTCTCCCTTCCTGTCTGTCCCTATGTCTTTGTCAATAAATAAATAAATAAATAAATAAATAAATAAATAAATAAAGTATGGAGCCCTAGCTGCATGCTGCATGGTTAGTGTTGCCCTGATATACAGAAGTTGTGGGTTCGATGCCCGGTCTCTCTTCCTTCCTCTCTCTCTAAAATCCATCAATAAATCTTTACAAATGTATAATCAAATTCCCCTTCCCTTTAACACGGGCGGGATTTTGTAACTAACTGCCTCTGTCCACAGACTGCAGCAGAAGTGATGCTGCATGACCTCTAACCCGAGGTCACAGGAAATGACAGGAGTCTGCTTAGATATCGCTCAGGATGTTTGAACTTGAAATCCAGCAACCAGGCTGTGAAGAAGCCCAAAGTATACGCAGAGCCTATACTTTTGGCGTTACGGCTGACAGCAGCTGCTGAGGTCTCGGCCTGTGGCCACTTGTCAACCAACCACCAGACATCTGGGTGAATGAGTCTGCTAATAAATGTAGCCCACACCCCTCCATTTCAAGTCTGCCACACATCCATGACATTTGGAACTGTATGTTTTCATATTTAAAAAATAGGACAAGAAATACTTTTTCTTAGATTTGTACAATTCACTTTTAAAGAGAGAGGAGAGTGAGAGAGAGTGAGGGGCAGGAAGCATCAACTCCCTTATGCGCCTTGACCGGGCAAGCATAGGGTTTCAAACCAGCAATCTCAGAGTTCCAGGTCAAGGCTTTAGCCACTGTGCACCACAGGTCTGGCTTTTCTTTTTTTTTTAGATTTTTTAAAAAAGAAATACCTTAAGTTAAATTTGAACTAAAACAATTAACTATATACCAAACAGGTAAGATTACCATACAGAAAACAAAACTGAGGAACTTCTGAAGATAGTACTTTGTGTACACATTGTCAACATAAAGGAGAAATATTGAGACCCTGGAGTTTCATTTACCAAGTAACTGAAGTTAACCTCACTTAGTGCAGTGTGCTGAGGACCTAATTACTCATGGAGCATTCCCGCCCAGTGACCACCTCAATCTAATTGATGAAACAATCTATCAAACCCCAAAGGTGGGACATTTTAAAAACCTAGCTTGTACCTTTTGAAAATGTCAATTTCACAAAAGACCAAGAATTTTTACAAAAAGGCTAAGAAACGTTAGAATTGGGGAGAAATGCATTGAAGACAGTATTGGGACAATTTAATGTAACTTGTTATACATTAGATAATGATGTGTCAGATTTCATTTGATCATTGTACTGTGGTTACATAAAAGAACATCCCTTTTCTAGGACATACTTTGCGTACTTGTGTGCATGGAAAGATAAGGAAATGAGAAGAAATATTAAGAATCTTTTTTTTTTTTTTGAGCAAGGAAGGAAGGGGAGAGGGATGAGTGTAGTTGAGTTGCTTTAGTTGTTCATTGATTGCTTCTTATATGTGCCTTGATGGGAAGGGGGTTGGGCTCAGGCCAAGCCACTGACCCCACGTTCAAGCTGGCGACCTCGGGGTTTCAAACTGGGGTCCTCAGTGTTCCAGGTTGTCGCTATACCCATTGTGATCAGGCAATGGGTGAATCTTGGTGAAAGGCTCTATGGGAGTTCAGAATAGTAAAGTATCACTTAGTTTTATTGTAACAGTACATTTCCTCACAAAACACATAAGTCTAAATGCTTGACCTTGGTGCATACCTTAACTGTTAGCCTTCAAATGCCTTAAGAAAAATTAAAAATCTGACCTATTTAATGAAAAATGCACAGAAGCTTGCAACCACATTTATTAGAAAAATATTATCACTTGGAAGTTCCCTTGTCACAGGGTTGAAGAGTGGCTCTGGGTGGGGCACAGTTCTGGTTTTCATCAAACCCCCTCAGCAAGGCAGGAGCCCCCACGCTCTGGGTAAGCACGGCCAACCCATGACCAAGTCCCACCGCAACCCAACCAGACCTGCACAGGAGTCGCGGAGCATGTGGAAACCGGGCCTGTTCTCCCCACCCCGACGGTTCTGGAGCCCACACAGCTGGAGAAAGGTGGCACCAGAGCTTGGCAGCTGCAGCAGCTGTCCAGCTCGGCTATGGAACTTGCACTTCACCTTTTCTTCACGAACTTCTTTCTGGAAGCATTGGGATTTAACCGTCTCCTCCCAGCTCCCAAAGCGTTGTCTCGGACCTGCAGGATAGCGGACCGGCTGGAGATGTCATTCTCTGTAAAGGGAGACAGCCCAGCTATGTAGTCAGGGG
Source organism: Rhynchonycteris naso (assembly GCA_037038555.1). NCBI lineage: Eukaryota > Metazoa > Chordata > Mammalia > Chiroptera > Emballonuridae > Rhynchonycteris > Rhynchonycteris naso. The sequence continues at coordinate 18,917,415 of CM073001.1, forward strand.
CAAACACATCCGTCTTCTGCCGGGCCTTGCGGGAGAGTCGCAGCTGGGGGAAGCGCTGGTCCTCAGTCAGATGAGGGTTGACGGCATATTTGCCCCCTTTGGGAGTGGGAAGTGAATACTGCAGATAAGACGGAGAAAGGCCTTTAGAAACTGACCTCACAGCTCTGGGTGCAGGCAGATGACATCAACCGCCTACCCTGCAGTGGGTACATGACATGCACCTTCCCATGGATCCTCACCTCAGCTCAGATGACAAACCCAACATAGCCTTTTAACTAGAGAAAATGATATACATAAACACAGAACTCTAGTAAGCAAGTACCATTTCCACAGTGGTGTATGTAAGCAGTTCTGAAGTGCTAATATATTGTAGTGTTGGGCAAATTATTAGGGAAAATGGTGTTAATAAGGGAATCATGAGTACGATGAGAGGAGGCTAGAATGAACTGGTGTTGAGCTGAAACTGCTGTTATAAGCTCAATTTTAAAACGTGTATTTACATACACATGTACACATTTGCCACCTCTGTCCACCATGGGCTGAGCAAATGATACCCTAGGACAGTGAGCACACACAATGCCCAGATCTTTGCATCTAAAACCCATTCTCCATAAAGACAACCCAGAGCCGCTCAGAAAAACGGCTGGTTCCAGGGCAGGGGCAGTGTAAGAAGAGTCGGAACATCATGATGGGCCAGAAAGTAAGGAAGTGTTCAAATAATCGGGACACACTGAAAGGATGCAGAAGCCAGCCTGAGGGCCTCCATGAATAGTCTGAGCATCTGAATAAACAATGATGGTAAGGGATCACAGACTAGAGACTAAAAAATCCACAAGATCACTCTCATATAAATAAATACATTAATAGGAAAATTCTTCTTTACAGCAGAATGCCAAGTAACACATATAGAAAGAATGATGGAATTAGAAAAATCACCATTTGGCAATCATCACTGTAAAACCTGATTCACGTAACTAGAACCATGAGTTAAAGTTTGATGAGAAACAGTGTTTACACAGTATTGGAATATCTTTCCATAAGTTACTTACCACAAAAAATAACTTTACAGGAAATCTGTGGCAAAGTTTGAATATAGTCCATTGATTAGACAGGAATATCATGGCAATGCTCATGTCGTGGTTTTGATAATTATATTATGGTTACCTAAGACACCCCCTTACTACTATCACCAGTAAACTGGACATCTGATTGTCATTTACCTCCCAACACTCTATGCACTGAGAGGGACACGTCACTCTGGTGTTCCTGTCAAAAAGTCATGGCCTAAATCTAACCAGGAAGAAACACTAGACAAACCCAAGGTAAGGGACATTCTACAAAATTATTCACCTGTACTCTTCAAAAATGTCAAGGTCATGTAGACCAAAGACTTGAGAAACCACTTCAATTTAAGAGACTACAGAGTCCTTGCTGAATAGCTAAGTTGGCTAGTTTTGATCTAAAGCAGAAGTTGCTGGTTTGATCCCTGGTCAAAACAGATCGATGTTCCTGTCTCTCCCTTCCTCTCTCGATAAAATCAATCAATCAATCACTCAATCAAAAAAAAAGAGACTAAAGAGACATGACAAATAAAAGCAATGTGTAATTCTAGACTGGATCCTGGACCAACCTCCACCCCCACTTTTGCTCTAAGGGAAATTTATGGTAAAGTTTAAATACAGACCATAGAATTAGATGGTGGTATTGTAGCAATGTTAACTTTCTTGATTTTGATAATTATACAATGGTTATGTAAGACAGAGTCCTTGTTTCAGGAAATACCAAAGTATCTGGGGCAAAGGATTATCATGCAAAATTTATTCTCAGATGATTTAGGAAAAACGTACCCAGAGTCCCCTCCTATCCATGGGGGATACATTCCAAGGTTCCTACGAGATGTCTGAGACTACGGATAATACCAAACCCTACTTATACTGCTTTTCCCACAAACACATACACACCTAAGATTAAGTTATTAGAGAATAACATTGACTAATAATAATATAGAACAATTACAACAATACGCTGTCTTCTTGTGATGACATGGACAGAACAAGGCACATGTAAGCAGAATGACACTGGCATGGTGGGCAATGTGAGGTACCCATATGCCCCCTGAACACCACAGCTGTTCTGATAAGCGAGCTGGCTAAGTGACTAATGGGTAGGGAGCATAGACAGCGTGAGATTTCATCGTGCTGCCCAAAACGGTGTTTATTTCTGGAATCTCCAGACTACAGTGGACGGCGGGCAACTGAGTCTGCAGTGAGCAAAACTGTGGGTAGGGGGACCTGTACAAAATGATAAACAGGGTAGATTAACATGGGGAAACCTTAGGGAAGGGTAGATGGGAATTATCTGTACTATTTTTGTAACTTTTGAATACATCTAAAACTTATTTCAAAACAGAAAGTTAAAAACATTCTTCGCGCATTAGGAGTAGTCACCACAGCCGGCAAGCTCAGCGCAGGTGGGCTGCGCTCTCGCAGTCACGTGCTCAGCCCTTGCCTCCAACTCCTCGGAACAAGCCCACCACCGCTGTACCACCAGGACCTCCTTTTGTACTGAGCATCAAACACCTCTTCCTCCCCGGTTCACGAAACTTCTGGAAATTCTGCTCACCCTCAAACACTTGCATACATCTAACCATACTGTAAATGACCTCGCTGTGACCCCACATGCATTAGTCCCTTATCATTACTGCCTGGAATTACCGGTTATTTCTCATTAAACTGCAAACTCCTCAAAACCCTCACGTGGAGGCTCTGTCGTGCACTTCCCCCATCTGTACTGGTACCTACATCACAGGCTTTCAGTAAGTATCTTGTAGAAACTACAAGAATTGTCGTCCTCCATTTATTTTGATGTTGGCCCCGCCATCAGAGGAGAGAGACGGCCACTCACCCGAAGGCCGCGAGGGTTCAGCACCTTGGGGTTGCGGGAAAAGTACATATGCAGGGTTCCGTCGTCGCCCACGGTCACAGACACTTTCTTCAGGGTCTTGTTTCCACAATGTGGACAGAATACTCGGCTCATGTCTGATGTTGTCCTGGAGACATAAAAGGAGACGTGCTGCGCTGGAGCCACTGGCAGCAAACCCTGTCCCCAGAGCACGAGGTGACCCCCGGACTCAGAGACAGAGGGAACAAGAACTGAGGAAAGTCTAAACCATATTGCACATGTCACAGACCAAGGCCACCTGGCCTCATGCTGACGATATAAGCAAACCGCAGCTGCACTGCTTGGAAGCCAACGGGAAACAACACAGGCACGAGTATGTCAATATGAAAACAGCACACTTACATTTAACAGCAAACCCGTACGAAACTTTGTCAGGCCTTAGTTTACAAGTTACGTCAGAACGATCCTATGGTGTTGCTACTACCTTCAGTTTACAGATGGGGAAACTGAGGCAAGGTAAGGTAGTATGTTCAAGGTGACGTGGCTTCTGAGGGCAGATGGAAACCCAGGGAGTCTGGCTCCCCAACCAATGCTCTTATTATCACTGTACTCTCTAGGGGCATATTATTATGGCTCTAAATACTGTGTCCCCATTGAGAGCCTGGGCATTGGCCAGGAGCTGGTTCTGGAGCTGCCCAGCATATATTAACGGATTATAGAGGAGACACCATAAAAGCTGCTATGGTTGAACGGGTGTGTGTGCTGAGGATGGACCGTACCCCAAGGCCTCGCCCTTTCCTGTCCACTACAGCCCTGATGGTGGAGCTCCCCCTTGTGTATTATTTCAAAGCAAACCCCAGGCACCATTCCATAGACATTTCAGTCCTTCTCATCAGTGAGGGCTCTTTGCTCCAGAACCCACCTCTTCATTCTGTGCCACTGTGACAAGGATGAAAAGCACTTCCCTCGATTTCTCAGGTGTGTGTGTGGGGTCACTGGCCATCTGTGTCCCAGGGGTTTTGGTGGCCCAATGGGATGAGGGACACAATGCAAGGCTCTCCTTCAGGAAGTTGGCAGAGGGGGTGGGAAGAGAGGAGCGCAGCGGGGGCACCGGACACCCTTCCCAGCTCTGTACCGGAAACAGCCGTGGCAGCGCAGGATGTAGCTCCGGGCCTCGCGGATCAGCATGCCGCTCACGGCCAGCACGTGCAGCCCCAGCTGAAGCAGCACATTCTGCAACCAACAAGGTAGAGCAGCACTGACTCGGAGCTCAGCTCCGTCTTCCTTACCATCTGTATAATCACAGTTAAAGGACCGTCACAATCCCTGAGTGGGCTCCTAAAGGGCTTCTGCGAAGGAAAAGTCAGCTCAGGATGCCTCTCACAACACGCAAAGAGGACAAGAGCCCAGATTTCTCTCAAGTGCTGGGGGCTGTACTCTCATTTCGCCATGGCCCTCCCTAGCAATCTCTCTTAGACACTTATTCTGTCAGAGCCCTCTCTACATTCTCGTAGAACGTAACTGAGCAAAGAGCATTGCACACACTGAAAAAGAAGCACCAACAGATTATGAACAGTAAACTTTAAAAATTTAATATCTGATATACAGTCTGTCACTATATTATGATTCTCTGGCCTCTGGGCAAACCAAGGAGCACAGGCAAACTTTCTAGAACCATTACGCACTAGCTCTGTACACATCCCCAAACCTCTGAGGGACTGCTGCCCACGACTGGTATGACGTGAAGCCCAGGGCTAACTGATGCCCACTGCACCCACCTGCATGGCAAAGTCCGTGGTCACACAGCCGACCCGCACGTCCTTCAGGATGGTGCACTGCTCAAAATTCCGCTGGATCTGCTGGATGTTGCTGGGGGTTATCCACCCGCTATCGTCATCACTATCTTCCAGTCCATTCTCTTCCTTATCCTCCTCACTCTGAACGTCCTCAACTTCGTTCATCTGCAACATAACAATTCAGGATCTTGCAGTCCACAGGGGCAGCAGGGGGGACTGTGTCACCAGGAGGAGACAGTTAAGTCAGGGCCTTACCAGCAGCTCCTGCAGGTCATGATCAATATTAGGCAAAGGGTTTCTCCAGAACATGAAGGAACTGAATTCTAAGTCCTCAGGCTTGCCGGCTGGGTGTTCATGTTCTACTGTTTCTCGTAGGGGTTCAGGCTGAGGTTAAAAGAATAATTTAAAAACCTGAGCATTAAAAAAATTATAGACGAAATGATATATATGACATAGCAGTCAGTTCAGACAAGGCTGGACAAACCATGAGATTAGTGATCTAGGTATATCTGGCTCACTGTAATAAACAGTCAATCTGTGGAGATATGACTTGTAGCAGAAAAGGTACGACCACGACTTGTCCAAGGAATTACCTTTGAGGGCAGATGGAAACCAGAAATGTGTAGGGGAGTTTCGGGGTGCTGGATCGACGAGCTCACCTCAACCTTTAAAAAGAAAAGAAAAATGTGATGGCTCTAAGCAAAGAAACACAGTTTGAAAATGCACCATGGAAGAGTAATTTAAAAAGAAAAGTTATTTTCCTGTGTTTATTGAAGTAAAAGATATTCCATGTTTAAAAAACTGGGAAATAGAAATATTTACAGTCATGTGCTGTTTGAAGACAGGGATACGTTCTGGAAAATGTGTCATTAGGCAATTTCATCATTATGCTAACATCATGGAATACACTTACACGAACCTGGGCAGTCTAGCATACTCCACACCTGGGCCGTATGGTATATATACACTGTCGCACATGTGGTCTGTTATTGACTGAAATGCCATTATGCGGTACATGACTATATGAAGAGTTAAGTGATTCCTCTACCAAATAAGCACTTTGGGACATTTCTTTTTCTGTCCTTATGCATAAGACTGTAATGAACACAATCATGTAGAAACCTGGAAGTAGCTTTGGTTACATCCTTAGGATAAATGCCTAAGAGTGGATCACTCTTAGTGAAAAGACAGGCTAATTTAAAGTTTCTGATACAAAATACCTAACTCCTGCCCAAAGGGCTGTAGGAAAAGGCAATGTCTAAGATTTAGGAATTGGTGGATGCTACCAGTCACAGAGTCAACACAACTCTTTCATTCACCCCATCCCCCCAAAACATTCCAGGGATATGCAGAAGTCTGTATCTTAGGCATCAGTTTCACATTTTCCGAACGGAAGGACTCTAGACCTAGTTGAAAACAAGTTGAGGGCAGTTCTAACACATATAGGAATGTGAGTCACCATGGTTTTGATGATCTACGGCAGAGGAGATCAAGCAATTCTGTCAACACTCTTTGAAATTATTATAAGGCTATTTGGCTTCCAAAATCCTCTGGTCTGGAAACAACCATTGGGGTCCAGGCACAATTCATTAGTTTCTTTTATATAGCCAACATGAGCAAGTCCCTAAAAGCACAACAGGAACCCAGAATTCATAAGGTATGTGGGGAGTAGATGGGGGGGAGGCAAGTTTATGCTTCTGGAAAAAATTCTAGTAAAAAAAAAAATTGTTGATTTTTACTCTTTCTGAATTTTTCAAATTTAAACCAAACTTCCCAAGAACCTACAGATCAAAAGATTGACATGCATTTGCTGATTGCAATGCATGATCCTTATTTGGATCTTGAGCCAAACAAACTCCTTTTAAAATGTTGTAAAACATGAACACTAACTGGTTACTTGACAATATTAGGGAATTAGTATCGTACACACATAATAATGGTGTTGTCATTTCTTTTCAAAAGAGACACACCAAGAAATATCAGTGAAATTTGATGTCTGAGTTCAGAATGGCTACAGGTCAATAGAGATGAAAACAAAGATCATGAGTTGATAACTGTGGAAGCAGAATGATGAAGACCCTTAGTCCATTATACCGTTCCCTCTATTCTTGTACATCTGATACTCTCCATAATAAAGAGTTAAATAAAACCAGCAATCCTCCCGATTTACCTTTTCTGGTTCTTGTTTTAAGTGTGATACCCCAACAAACTCTGCTTCCAACTGGTAGGTAAGTGCCAGTACTTGGATATCTGTGGCAGAGAGGCTGGGGTAGTCTCCAGTTTTCTTTGAAAACTCAGTCACTGTAAACAAAAGATTCTCAGCTTCATTTAGAGTAAAAATATCTTATGACCTTAGATAACCATAGGAAAGTGAAAAGAACTTAGGATCAATAGACCAGGAAAAACCTCTTAACACTATCATTTATTTCCTCTTCTTTTTTTGGAATTTATTCATTTTAGAGAGGGCAGAGGGGGAGAAAGAGTGAGAGGGAGGAAGATAGAGAAAGAGAGAAGGGGGGAGGAGCAGGAAGCATTCACTCCCATATGTCCCTTGAAAGGCAACCCAGGGGTTTTGAACCGGCAATCTAAGTCATCTTTTTCTAATCATAGCTGACATCTGTATTCTCTACTACCAAGATTCATGCCAGTTAGGTTTACTGTGATACCTACTGAGTACAGATAAGGACAGGAAAACAAAGAAGTCAAAGTTAGCATATTTGCAAATGGTAAGCTCTTTATCTAAGTTTTGGTATATGTCAGAACAGAAGGTCCCTTCTCACCCAGTTCTAAAATTCTTTGATTTTAACAATCCACATTAACAGAACATATAATCAGATTCCAAAATGGGACAAAATGTTAATCCAACCAATAACTTTTTTTTTTAATTTTTATTTTATTCATTTTAGAGAGGAGACAGAGAGAGAGAGAGAGAAAGGGGGGAGGAGCTGGAAGCGTCAACTCCCATATGTGCCTTGACCAGACCAGTGCAGGGTTTTGAACTGGCAACCTCAGTGTTCCCAGGTCGATGCTTTATCCACACTGCACCACCACATGTCAGGCCCAACCAATAACTTTTGTAGTCTATGTTGAAACAAAATCATTGGTTGCTCGGTAACAAATATTGGGCAGTTTTTGTGTATTAAAAAAACAAACAACCCCCTCATGTTTAGAACACAGTAAATGCCAGCTGCTACTATTGTTATTTTCCTGAGAAAGCAACAATAAACATGTACAATAAAAATTCTGACACAGTAACAGAAAGTGTAGCATGCACTACACTGCTACGTAGAACAGTGACTATACTGCTCACAGTTTCTAAAAAGCAGTTATTAATTAACAGCAATTTCTTTTGAGCACTTGCTATGTACCAGGCACTGTTAAAGGTTTTTCATTTCATCCTTCAACCAAATCCTATTAAGTACTATTAGAATTTCCTCAGAAAGAGTAAGTAATTTGTGAAAGATCTCACTGTATATTGGTGAAGAAAGCTACAGAAGTCACAAACTAATACTGTAGCAAACATCATCTCCACTATCAGCCTCTAAATCCTAAAAACACTTCCAATCACCTAGGACCTTTCCTGGGCATCATCACCCTGACCCCTAAGAAAAGACCAATGCCGGCTCGTAAGCCAAGTGATAACTGTTTAGTTTTTTTCAGGACTATGGCAAAGCTGAAAGCCATCTCTTTTTTTCTGATTTGAGGCTGGCCTCCATTATCCAAAACAATTAGGGAAAAACAGTTATCACTCTCATCTACTGAAAAGTGGGCCAGAGTAGGAAATCTGGGTTCTTCTATTTTTAATCCAAACAAATTTACTGAATGTTTGCAAAACGCTAGACCCTATGCTGAGTGACCAAGTTCTCATTCAATGCTCCCAGCAACCTCTCAGGTGTAGGTACCGTTATTACTCCGCATTTTACAGATGAGGCAATCAAGCCTCAAGAGTCTGAGTGATACACCCAAGGGTATATAGCTAGTAACCTGACTCAAGAAGCGTCTTTTCCACCACGATCTCTTTAGAATGTGAAGCTTCTAAATCAACGGCTGATAAAGTTGCCAGACCCCAACTCGCACCCGAGCCGGCACCCAGCCTCGCCATCAACACCGGGCAGAGGCACTCACCCAGCCGTACGTATTCTGGAAAGGGCTCCTTGAAATGCAGCTCGTAGGGCAGGACCGCGAGTCGCCTGCGCGTGGCCTTGTCTCGAATCTCGTTGACCACAGCCCGGACGGTGTAGATGTTCTTCCCGATGTCCTGCAGAGAGAACGGCCCAGCTCATCACACCCAACCCGACTCCCGCGCTCCTGCAGGGGCCGCGAACCCTGACCCCGCTCCTCGCCACCCGAGCTCCCGGTACCTGCAGAGCCGCATCCCGCAGGAAAGCCCCGGCATCCGCCACAACGTGCTCCACGGGCGCCATTTTGGCCAAACAAGCCCACAGCGCGCTTGCGCCCGCCCCTACGTCCCACTCCTCCTCAGGCCACTGGGAATCCGGAGGAGCAGTCGCAACTTAGCGGCGCCTCCTGGCGGCGGCGCCCGCATCTCCCGGCTCGAGCTACCTGGGCGCATGCGCGCTGCGCTGGCGTCGAAACCAGGGGCTGTGGGCGGAGTCAAACCTTGGGAGGAGTGAATACCTGAGGAGACGTGCTTCAGCGTTCAGTCCTTAAAGCTTTTTTTTTTTTTTTTTTACTTTTAAATGTAAAATCTGTGTATATTCTCATTGTTAAAAGTCAACCAATACAGATAACCTAAGTTAATGATCACAAGTCTATAATACAGATATTATTTTACTGTCAAGGTGATAGTTTACTCAAGACAACTAAGCTATCATGACTAGACAAACGGAGCCACTTTCTTTAATTTAGCATTTTTACATTTTACTTATTAATTTTTAGAGAGAGACAAAGGGAGACACAGAGAGAGATAGGAACACTGATTTGTTGCTCCACTTATTTATGCACTTACTGGTTGATTCTTGTATGTGCCCTGACCTGGGATTCAACGGCAACCCTGGTACATCTGGAGGACACTCGAACCAACTAAGCTTGAAGCCACTTTCTTAACCATGAAGCTATAACAGCAATTTTCAACCTTTTTCATTTCATGCACATATAAACTAATTCCTAAAATTCTGCAGCACACCAAAAAATATATTTTTGCCGAGCTGATAAAAAAAAAAAAGGTATCATTTTTATTTTCACACCAGCTAGCTGTTGTGTTGGCTGCTGTCATTTCTTTTATTTGACAACGTAAGGGAAAAGAGGTCAGTGCCCTGACTACATAGTCCGGTATTGCCTGTTTTAAACACGTGTTGAGAATAGCTGTGCTATAGTGACTGCTGCTAACCTTTCCCCACTTCACTTTGAATGACTTGGGGCCAAGGGTCTATGTCTTATTTACCTAATATCCTTGCCTCACTGCCCCAAGCAGGGCACCTTGTATACTAGCAAATAGTTTATTGCTGAATCGAACTGAAGGGGTGTGAGCTGATTTCCAAATTCCCTTTCAAATTGAGATTCCATCATTCTGGCCTACGTACTACAAATTCACGCTGGTAATTTTGCCTGAATGTTACTTGAGTTTTCAGTCACCAGTCTTCAGTGATGTTGGGTTATTCCACACCTTCTAACCTGGGTTCTCTCTGCATCCCAGATCGAAGCTCTACCACTGCGCCACCACCAACTACCTGGTCAGGCTCCAAACCTTGTTTTTCAAGTCTTCACTCCGATCTTACCCTTTGACAATAATTTATGCATCCTACTTCCAAAAACCCTTCAGTGTCGTTTAGCAATTACCCAAATCTTCTTTTTTCTTTTTCTTTTTTGCCAGAGTCTGTCTCAACTCTTCTTACCCCTTGGGCTCTTCAACGTACAGAACCACTGACAGGTTTCTGCCCTACCTGCCTGTAATAGACTGACTGAAAGCTTTTTCTAACTTTTGAGTTCATCATCAAATTTTTTGTTTTTATTTCTGGTCTTCTCAGTTTCTCTGCAGAATTTGCCACTGCTGATGAGCTCCTTTTTCTGGGCTCTCTCTTCTTCCCTGACTTTGATAATACTTCACCTGGCCCCCTGCCTCCCTAATGGCTTCTCACCTTTCCTCACTGGACTCTCTTTTATGCCTTGTAAACAGGACACCCTCCACTGAACTGTCTTGGCCCCTTTGTCTCTCTAAGTCCTCTTCTTCAGCAATACTATCGACCCTCAAGGCTTAAGCTACCCCATCATAGGAACGCCTCCCAAACAGTTAAGTGCACTCTCTGTTTTATTCCCCAGCATAGCCTTCTGGGCACGTGTATCAGAAAATTGTTGGCATTTTCCCTCAGGAGGCAGGTTCTACTGAAGTAATTATCTCTCCCACTCCAGCTTAAACTTTCCACACTTTTTTAGTTTTTAATTTTTACTAAAGGCATTACCAACAAAGGCATTCAAGGTAACAATCTCTGAGTCATCTTTATTTCCACCCTCACCCTCACTCAACCTATATTCCTCTCGTTAAATCTTACTGATGTCTCTTCTGAAATGTTTGTGGTGCCTGATTCCTCCATATATTCATTTCTATTATCAAATCAACTTCTTACCTCATGCCTAGAAAGTGTAATCCACTCAATGCTAGTATTCCCGTCTTTAATTTCTTCTTTGATTGCTCCTGTTGCCTAAAAAGGAAGAGTGGAACTTGACTCCATCACAAGAGAGGTTTATTGACACTGGCAGAGAATTCTGTGAACCTTACGGTGAAGAAAAATGATCTAGGGCAGCAGCTCCCAAGCTTCAGTGGGCATCAGAATCACCTGGAGAAGCTGCAAACACTGACTGATGGGGCTCACCCTCAGTTTCTGACTCAGTAGGTCTGAGCAGAGCCTGATATTTTGCATTTCTAATAAGTTCCAGGTGATGCTGATGCTGCTGACCTGGAGGACACACTTCAGAACCACTGACTAGGGAAACAGAAAAAGAATGGTAAGGCTCTCAGAGATTTCTCTTCTAGTAAACACTAAGAATATGTATTAATAGGCAGGCATACCTTGGAGATATTGCGGGTCAGTAAAGTGTCATATTATTATTTTTTCCTTTTTTTTGTATTTTCCTGAAGTTAGAAGCAGGAGGCAGTCAGACAGACTCCTGCATGTGCCCAACCGGGATCCACTTGGCATGCCCACCTGGGGGCGATGCTCTGCCCATCTGGGGTGTTGCTCCATTGTGGCCGGAGCCATTCTAGAGCCTAGGGTAGAGGCCATGGAGCCGTCCTCAGCACACAGGCCAACTTTGCTCCAATGGAGCCTTGGCTGCGGGGGGGAAGACAGAGAGAGGGAGGAAGGAGAAGAGTAAGAGTGGAAAAGCAGATGGGCATCTCTCCTGTGTTCCCTGACTGGGATTCGAACCTGGGACTTCCACACGCTAGGCTGATGCTCTACCGTTGAGTCAACAGGCCAAAGCAATAAAGTGTCATATTCTTTTTGCTGGTGGAGGGTCTTGCCTTCCAAAAGTGATATTTTGTGTAGCGACTAGGGACATCTTCACAGTTTATGACTTTGGAGCCAGGGCAAAGGCATCAAGGTATAAAAGTCCAAAGGGGTGTTCAGGGAATCTAGAGTAATGCTTGTGATAGCACAGGGTGACTGGGGACAGGGTCTCTCAGAGGTGAAGTGAGCCCTGAAACATTTCACTTTTTTGCAGCTCCTGGTTTTTTAAAGTGAAGAAATATCAAACACTATTAGTAAAATTGTGGTCACTTGAAACAGTTTAAAAACACACGTGAGAAGACAATGCATAACTCATGTGGCTATAACGTCAACTTTTATATGTGAAGTCCTTTACAAAAGAGAAGGGATTGCTTGCACATCAGTGAAGATTTGAGTTTATTTCCAGGATTGGAAAAATATAGAGCAGTGGTTCTTAACCTTTTTTGAGGTACCGAACCCACCAGTTTCATATGCGCATTCACCGATCCCTTCTTTAGTGATAAATAAAATATGATTTTTTCCCCAAATTCAAGACATAGGTATGTGTTTTTTTTACTGGTGCACAAAATGAGCCGTGCATGAACATCACCTTGCTCAAAGAACAAAACCAACAAAGTGCATGAACTCACAACAAATTACAGTATTACTTTATTCTGGCCTCTGCGGCAGAGGTTTCTCCGAACCCCTGAGACTGACCCAGGTTAAGAACCACTGATATAAAGGGAATGAGACTATATATACTTAATAGTGGGTTAGGGGAGAGAAAAGCTTGATGCAGAAGAAACACTTTGTGAAGTCAGTAAGTATCCCTAAAATTCCCCGACTTTCCTGGGAGTGTCCCCGACTTTCTTGTCTCTGCCTTTGCCCTTGTTTTCTCCTCTGCCTGAACATTCTCTCTGCCAATCACTGCTTAGTCTCCAAACTGGCTTACTTTCTCTTCTATAAACTGGTCCCTGATGTATACACCCCCTAAGTTTTCCCCCAAGGACAGATTTGAACTCTTCTTTCCCACTACACTTAAGACATTTCAGTTCTGTCACTCAGTAAGCAGTTATTATTTTTGCTTTACAGTGCAGTTACTTGTGTGGCTTACTTTCTTAGGTTGGAAGTTAGGGACTATGTTTTAGGGTTTTTTTCCCTAATTGAACATGTCAATTTACTTTTTAACTTTGGGGGGGCTGTTTTATGATGAAATAGTTCAGATTCTTTTTTGTTGTTGTTGTTGTTTTATTTTTTTTTCAGAGACAGAGAGAGAGTCAGAGAGAGAGAGAGAGTCAGAGAGAGGGACAGATAGGGACAGACAGATAGGAACGGAGAGAGATGAGAAGCATCAATCATTAGTTTTTCGTTGCCATTGCAACACCATAGTTGTTCATTGATTGCTTTCTCACATGTGCCTTGACCGCGGGCCTTCAGTAGACCAGGCCACTCCTTGCTGGAGCCAGCGACCTTGGGTCCAAGCTGGCGAGCTTTTGCTCAAGCCAGATGGGCCCCGCGTTCAAGCTGGTGAGCTCGGGGTCTCAAACCAGGGTCTTTGGTATCCCAGTCCGATGCTCTATCCACTGCGCCACCGCCTGGTCAGGCAATAGTTCAGATTTTTTATGTGCCTTTTTAAAATTTTCAATTGTATGAACTATGAATTTAGTGCTCAATAATTGTTGATGAAATCCATTCATTCAACCAATTATTTTTTTAAATTTATTTATTTATTCCAACCAATTATTTAAAGAGGCCTCTTATGAGCCAGGTACTTACTGCTTTAGGAACTGGGATATAGCTCCTGTCTCCACAGTTTTTTTTGTGTGGCAAAGAGAGGGACAGATAGAGACAGACAGACAGGAAGGGGGAGAGATGAGAAACATCAATTCTTTGTTGTGACTCTTTAGTTGCTCATTGATTGATTTCTCATATATGCCTTGACCGGGGGACTTCAGCAGACCGAGTGACCCCTTGCTTGAGCCAGCGACCTTGGGCTCAAGTTGGTGAGTCTTGCTCAAACCCGATGAGCCCGTGCTCAAGCTGGCAACCTTGGGGTCTCGAACCTGGGTCCTCCATGTCCCAGTACGATGCTCTATCCACTGTGCCACCACTTGGTCAGGCTCCAGAGTTCTTATAGTGAGAAAAACTAATTTAATTTGTATGCATAGTAGAATCCATCCAAACTTGAAGACCCCAAAATAACAGTAATTATTGCACAGTGTTTGTGGCTAATTTGTAGTAGTTTTTTTTTTTTTTTTTAAATATACATATATATATTTTTTACAGGGACAGAGAGAGTCAGAGAGAGGGATAGATAGGGACAGAGAGACAGGAACCGAGAGAAGTGAGAAGCATCAATCATTAGTTTTTTGTTGCCATCGCAACACCTTAGTTGTTCATTGATTGCTTTCTCACATGTGCCTTGACCGCGGGCCTTCAGCAGACCAAGCCACCACTTGCTGGAGCCAGTGACCTTGGGTCCACGCTGTCGAGCTTTTGCTCAAGCCAGATGGGCCCACACTCAAGCTGGCAAGCTCAGGGTCTCGAACCTGGGTCTTCCGCATCCCAGTCTGACGTTCTGTCCACTGCGCCACCACCTGGTCAGGCTAAAAATGTATATTTTATCACTTAAATTTTTTTCCCATTGACTTGAGAGAGAGAGAGGAAGGGAAGAGAGAGAGAGAGAGAGAGAGAGTGTGTGAGGAAAGCACTCACTTGTTGCTTCATTTAGCTGTGCCTTCATTCACTGGTCATTTCCTGAATGTGCCTTGACCAGGGACCAAACCTCAACCTTGGCCTTCAGGGACCACACTCAAATGACCAGCTAACCCACCAGAGCAAAATAGCTGGATTTTTCTTGTTGTTGTTAGAGTTTAGAATAGTGCCTAACTCACAGGAAGCATTTGGTTTTCAGATCTAGCAAATAAAAATATAAGCTGTTGCCTGACCAAGCGGTGGCACAGTGGATAGAGGGTTGAACTGGGACACAGAGGACCCAGGTTTGAAGCCCCAAGGTCACCAGTTTCAGGGTGGGCTCATCCGGCTTGAGCATGGGCTCACCAGCTTGAGAGTGGGATCATAGACATGACCCCATGGTCGCTGGCTTGAGCCCAAGGTTGCTGCCTTGAGCAAGGGGTCACTCAGTCTGCTACAGCCCCCTGGTCAAGGCACATATGAGAAAGCAATCAATTAACAACTAAGGAGCTGCAAGAAGAACTTATGCTTTTCATCTCTCTTCCTTCTGCCTGTCTGTCCCTCTCTTTCTTTGTACAAAAAAAAAAAAAAAAAAAAAAAAAATACAAGCTGTCCAATTAAATTTGATTTCAGAAACTTATTTTTAAGTGTAGACACAAATGTCCCATGCACTATTTGGGACTTATACATTACACGGTTGTTTCTCTAAAATTCAAATTTAACCGGACGTTCTCTATATTATCTGGCAATCCTAATAAGGATTTCAATCGATGACTTGCTTGAATGGTTAAGTGGGGATACAAATAGACCCGCAGCCAGGGTTGCTGGGAGGAGTATATGAAGCGCCTGGCACTACTGAGTCCTCAATTTATCTGAATGCTCGGGAGCCATCCAGCGAGTGGAAGGCACTTCCACTCCTTAAACACACGAGGGATAAGAAAGCCTTCTTCCAGCCAAAGGACCCAGGCCAGGCCTAGGTTGCCCACACCTGCGGGTCCGGCCAGCCTCTTCCGGGTCAGGTGACCGCGCGCGACCACGTGACCCGGCCCGGGTGCAGGCTGTGGGAGGCGGAAGTGCGAGAGGAGTTGAGCGCCGCTTCTGTGGCTGTGGCAGGTAGTGAGCGCCCGCACGGGGGGCGCGGCAGGCGGGCGGGGTGCGGGGCAGGCTTGGGGCGGCGGCGGCCCGTGGGGGACTGGGGGCGGTGCGGCACGGGCGCCGGGGGGCGGTGGCTTCCTGTGGGAGGGGCCTGGCGCGGCGGTTCCGGCCTCCGAGGAGGGGTGTCCCGGCTCCCGCCCCGGCGGGGTGGGCGCGGCGGCGGCGGCTGTACGCCGGGCTGCTCCGAGGTGGGCGCAGAGGCAGCCGGGGGGTCCGGTGGCGGACAGCAAGTCCTTCCCGAGGGGGACTGGAGTTTAGGTTCCAGGGATGGAGGGGTGACCTTTGTGGAGGGGTCGGGACAGGAGGAAGGGGGCGCCCGAGAATGGGCATATATATGCCATGGTGGGAAAGAAGGAGAAATCGCGAAGGTGCTGCCTGAACCCCAGCTGAGAGTCTCTTCCTTCTTTCTTCCTTGGAAATGATTGTACCCGAGACTTTGGTTTCGGTCCCATTCAGTTTTTAAACTTCAGGAGGGATCACGGAATCTTCTCTTGCTTTCGTCATACCCACGTAGTCCTGCTTGGGTAGGGTTTCCACTTCTTGTGAACCTAACCCTTCAGATCATCTTTCCTTGAGGTTTTTCTCAGATCACATCAACTTCTCGGCTGAAAAAAAGAGTGTGGGCACTTTGCTCCGGCCATGAAATGGCTTTTAGCCTAAAGTTTGTTGAGCATGACCTAGCTCAGCATTACCGCAGCAACAGAGCGACTGCTGAAACCTTGGACAGTGTCTACTTCAACTGTTTTAGGACTTTCCTTTCTTCGTTTTAAATTATTCAGCTTCCCTTACCACGTGACTGCTTATCCTGACATACTGTAACTAGGTAGGGTGACTCCGAGGTCTGTGTTGTGCTCCTTACAACTATGACCTGGATCATGACTTTGAGATTAAATGCCTTTGTGAAAAGTTGTTCATCCTTTTTATCTCTTTGATTACTGCAATTTTTAGCAGTGGAATGATTTGAATGGATACGATTTAACTGTAGTGAATGTTCAAACTGGACATTTGACAGGGGAAGCATCAATGTGAACCCAAAATGTTACAAGTAGGAAAAAGAGGTCCTTTGCTAAATGTAGTGTGAGTTCAAATTTTTGGAGTATTTGGTGAATATTTAAAATAGATTTCTGTAGCAGTCCTGTGATCTAGGTTGGGCAGGTGTTATTCTCATTTCACAATGAACAAGTGGAACTAAGATGACTTGATATTTTAACAACTTACTGCTCTTGTTTACTGGCCTCTCTCTTTGCTAGATGGCTGATCCCTCAAGGGCAGGAGTCATATCTGATTTGGCTTAATTGGCTAATAGCCTAGTGTCTGGCCTGTGTGGGCCCTTGGTATGTGTTTGGTGAATAAACAAATCTCTGAAGGTCACAGAGCTGTAAGTGGAGGACAGGGGATTTGACCCCAAGTTCCAGCTCTTGTCAGACTTGTCATTTTCTGTGTTATATCAACATCTTTTTAAAATTTTACCCTGGTTCTGTGAAGATTGGTAGTGTCCCTATTCTACAGATGAAGAAACTGAGGCCTAGCATATTCCTTGCTTTAGAGTCCAGAGCTAGTGAATGACTGAGCAGGGACTCAGGCCCAAGCCTTTTATCCTCAGGCTCATAGTTTTTGATTCATAGAAGCAATATAAAGTTTTATTTAGTATAAAAAGTATGACATTTTGAGAAAAAAATATAGATCACAGCAAAAATTGTGAATGTAGGATGCTATTAAAATTCAGAAAACTCAGTACTGTACCATATCTATCTCTTCCTGGGAAAATACTCTTTCTTTTCTTTTTTAAAGACTTTATTCAATTTTTTTTTTCAGAGAGAGAGAGAAAGAGTGGGGGGGGGGAGAGAGAGAAAGAGAGAGAAGGGAGAGGAGAAGGAAGCATCAACTCCCATATATGCCTTGACCAGGCAAACCCAGGGTTTCGAACTGACAACCTCAGTGTTCCAGGTCAACACTTTATCCCACTGCGCCACCACAGGTCAGGCAAAAAATATTTTTTCATCCAATGAATATTTGTAAGTGCTTACTCTATGCTAGGCATTGTTCTAGAGTTGAGCTGTCTAGTATGGTGGCCACTAGCCACATGGGGCTGTCCAGCACTGGAGATATGCTATGAGTGTAACATACACACCAGATTTTGAAGACAGTATGAAAAAAAGGTAAAATCTCTCATTGATATTTTTATAATTAATATTAATATAAATATATGTTCTAAATGATAATTTAATCTTTTTGGGTTAAACACTAGACTTGAAATTAAATTCACCTGTTTTTTTTTTCTTTTTAGTTTTTAAATGTTTCCTAGAAGATTAAAAATTATATTGAATAGCGCTTTGTAAACACCAGGAATATAGTACACACAAGAAAGGCAAAAATCCCTTCCCTTGTGGATATTCAGTTTTAGTGGGAAAGGTACAATAAACAAACAACCAGGTAAAATGCATAATATGTAATAAAGCAGGGAAATGGGCTGTGGAAGGTTAGCTGGGGTTGTAATTTTGAGTTTGGGTCCTCAGGCCTTCCTGAGAATGTGCCGGCTGGGTGAAGACCTGAAGGAGGTCAAGGCAGGAGCTGTGTGGTCGCATGGGGACATAGGGGTCCAGGCAGAGGGGATAGCAAATTCAACGGCCCTAAAGAAGAGGAACACCAGGCAGGTTTGTGGACCAGCCAGGAGGCCCCTGACAGGAGGGATGTGAGCGAGGGGGGATGCGAAGGATGAGGTCAGAGAGGTGTTGAGGGTAAGTGGAGAGATGGGCAGGTGATGGAAGGCCTTCCAGGCCATTGTAAGGATGTTGGTTTTCACTCGGAGCTCGTTGGGGCCATTGAGGGTTTTGAGCAGTGGAGTGGACATCCTGCCTTTTAACAGGCTCACTCTGCTTGCCATATGGAAAAATAACAGAGGAGCAAGGCTAAAGGCAGGGAGACATGTTCAGAGGCTACTGCCATGTTCCAGGTGAAGGATGGACCAGGTGGTAGTGATGGAGGTGATGAGAAGTTGGGCCATGGGTCTGTTCTGAAGTACAGTGTTTGTGAACGTGGGATGTGAGGAAGAAAAATCAAGGATGACTCCATGGTCTTTGGCAGGAATAACTCTAAGGATGGAATTGTTATTAACTGAAATAAGGAAGACTGTGGGAGGAACAGATTTGGGACTCAGTTTTGTTCATGTTGGTTGTGGAATGCCTATAGAAATCCAAGTGCCAGTGTCGTGGACAGTTGGATAAGGAAGTCTGGAGACTGGCCTGGGCTAGAGCTGCACATGTGGTAGCAGTTAGCATGAGGACAGTATTCAGAGTTAAGAGACTGGGTGAAGTCACTTATGGAGTGGTATGTAGACACATCTAAGGAGTGCTTCTTACTGGAAGTTAAATTTTGAAATAAAATCTGTTTGTACTATTATACGAGTATGTATTTTAAGTATAGCAAAGCATTATGCGTTAGGGAACTTGATTTTCCCCCCTTTTCATTTAGAGACACTTTTCTTTTTAAAATTAATTTTATTAAATTTTGACTCTTTTTTTTTTTTTTTTAACAGGGACAGAGAGAGAGTCAGAGAGAGGGATAGATAGGGACAGACAGGCAGGAACGGAGAGAGATGAGAAACATCAATCATTAGTTTTTCGTTGCCGTTGGGACACCATAGTTGTTCATTGATTGCTTTCTCACATGTGCCTTGACCGCGGGCCTTCAGCAGACTGAGCCACCCCTTGCTGGAGCCAGTGACCTTGGATCCAAGCTGATGGGCTTTTGCTCAAGCCAGATGGGCCCGCGCTCAAGCTGGTGAGCTCGGGGTCTTCTGCATCCCAGTCCAACGCTCTATCCACTGTGCCACTGCCTGGTCAGGCTAAAGACCCTTTTGAAAACCACAAGCTAATGGTTTTTTTTTTTTCTTGAGGATGCTACTCTTCCAAGCGTGCTTCTTTGTAGTGCTGCTTAAACCAGTTTGAGTGCCACTTTCTGGAATTAGGCAGACTTTTTGGGTTGGCAACCAATTTAGATGCTTCCAAGAAGGATGGGAAAGAAGGCCTGGCAGGACAGGTAATGGGTTTTTAATGCTTAAAATACTGGTATTCTCTGACATGTATGGAATGCATGCTGTTTGTCATGCATTCCATTTTCTTCTTTTTATTTTTTTACTGATTTGAAACAAATAGACCCCTACAGAGGTGAGGTGACCCACATGAGGTCATGTAGCTATGGTATGGAAGTGTTGGAATTGGAATCTTGGTCTTCTGAGTCTAGATCTGATGCTTCCATCCTTGGGACCTGCAGTAATGGTGCATGAATAGAAACTCCCAGGGGGATCAAATCAACGAGCTGCTTTTGAGTCACTTTGGACTGTTATAGACCCTGGAATTTCTAAGAGGCAGGAATCTTGTTTCCCTTAAAAAGAACCAACTGAATCTTTTTTACAAGGTTACAGTCCCCTGCTTCTGCCCCTCTCAGCTTATAAACAAACAGTTTGTGTGTTTTTGGTTTATTTATTTATTTTTTTGGTGACAGAGACAGAGGGACAGATAGGGACAGACAGGAAGGCAGAGAGATGAGAAACATCAATTCTTCGTTGCTTTGACTTAGTTGTTTATTGCTTGCTTTCTCATATGTGCCTTGCCTGGGGAGGCTCCAGCAGAGCAAGTGATGCCTTGCTCAAGCCAGAGACCTTGGGCTTCAAGCTAGAGACCTTTGGGCTCAAGCCAGTGACCATGGGGTTATGTCTATGATACCACGCTCAAGCCAGCAACCCTGCACTCAAGCTGGCAACCTTAGGGTTTCGAACCTGGGTCCTCTGTGTCCCAGTCCGATGCTCTATCAACGGCGCCACTGCCTGGTCAGGCAATAGTTTGTGTTTTAAGTCAAGTGTTAATACCTATTTCTAGGAAAGCACCAAATACCAAGACTTTGCAGTCCGGACCTAAGGCAGGTCCTCTTCCTCTTGGTCATCCATGCTTTTTGCTCCCCTGTACCTCTTGCTCTCTTTTTATGTGCTCGGTCTTTGTATGGATGTCATTTGCCAAAGTTCAGTTTCTTTTGATCATTTTTCAATACGGGCCTTTGGAGAGTGAAAGGTAGCTAACTCAATGTTGGATGAAGGGAAGAGGCCAAGAAAGAACCTGTGGAAGCACAAGTGTTGGAAAGCACTGGGAAAAAAGCATGAGAGTGTGAAGGAAAGGAGGAATCTTTCGAACACGCTCTTCCACATCTTTCAAGAAGTGGATGCCGGGTGGATCTATAGTTATAAATAAGAAGCTCTACCTGTTTTTACAGCTGGCTAATTAAAAATCAAACCTTGGTGCCAACAAGTAGTTCTCCTCTTCCTTGGCTCATCTGCTACACAGGCCCTTTCATCTCTAAGTCAGTGTTCAGTGGTTTCTCGACTCAAGCTGGGTCAAGAATTTCAGGAATCCCAGAGCCTAGAATTACAGCATCAAGCAGAACTAGTTTAGCTTGTCATTAATACTTGAAGAGCACTTACTATTTGCTGGCTGCTTTACCTGAACTCAGTTAATCCCTACAGTAAGTTTATAAGTAAGTACTATTATTAGGTTCATTTCACAGATGAGGAATTTTATTTATTTATTTATTTATCTTTATTTATTTATAAGATGAGAGGATGGGAGATAATGAGGTAGATTTCCACATGAGCCCTGATCAGGATCCACCTGGCAACCCTATTTGGGCTGATGTTCAAGTAGTGAGCTATTTTTAGCACCTGTGGCTGATGCACTTCAAGGGAGCTATCCTCAGCACCTGGGGCCATGCTGGAGTAATCAAGCCGCTGGCTGTGGGAGGGGAAGTGGGAGAGAAGAGGAAAAGGGAAGAGGGGGGAAGCAGATGGTCACATCTCTTGTGTGCCCTGACCGGGAATCAAACCTGGGATGTCCATGTGCAAGGCCAGTGGTCTATCCACTGAGCCACCAGCCAAGGCTGAAGAATTGAATTTCAGAGAAGGTATGTTGCTTATCCAGTATCACTCAAAGGCTAGTGAGTGGTGAAACCTATTTACCTTTAAAAGACCGACTAGAATGAGAGGTTCTTGCTGGAGCTGGGTGGTAGGGGTGACCAGGTGCTTTAGATACATTGCAAGAGCGATTTGATGTGTGGTTGCTTTCTCTTGCCCAGAGCTCTTTGAGGATTTATTTAATGGGGTCCCTCAAAGCAAGCTATCTGAGCTCCTCGAGGGTAGGGGCCTCATGACATTCTCAAAAAAAGAATCGACACACCCTGCCTGACCTGTGGTGGCACAGTGGATAGAATGTTGATCTGGAATGCAGAGGTCGCCAGTTTGAAACCTCAGGCTTGCCAGGTCAAGACACATATGAGAAGCAACTACAAGTTGATGCTTCTCATTCCTCCCTTCTCTCTCCTTTCTCCTTTCTCAATAAAAAATCTCAGAAAAAAAAAGAATAATCTCATCCTTTTTTTTTTTTTTTTTTTGACAAAGACAGAAGTCAGAGAGATGAACAAATAAGGACAGACAGACAGGAAGGGAGAGAGATGAGAAGCATCAATTCTTTGTTGTGGCACCTTAGTTGTTCATTGATTGCTTTCTCACATGTGCCTTGACCCAGGGGGCTACAGCAGAGCCAGTGACCCCATGCTCCAGTCGGATGAGCCAGTGCTCAAGTTGGCGACATTGGGATTTCAAACCTGGGTCCTCTGCATCCCATTCTGATGCTGTATCCACTGTGCCACTGCCTGGTCAGGTGAATCATCCCATCTTAACAGCCCAAATGTTGAGTTGTCCATCAGTTGTTCAAGGTTAAACAAAAGGTGGTATATCCATATAATGGAATATTATTCTGCTATAAAAACAATGAAGTACTGATATATGTTACAGTATGGGTGAACCTAGAAGAAATTATGCTGAGTGAAAGAAGGCAGACACAAAGACCCCATATTGTACGATTCTATTTACTTGAAACGCCCAGAATAGGCAGATGCATAGATACAGAAATCAGATTAGTGGTTATTAGGAATTAGGATGAAGAGAGGAATGAAGAGTGACTGCTGATGGGTGTGGGGTTGGTTTTCTTTTGGGATGATAAAATGTTCTGGAGCCTAGATAATGATGGCTGCAGAACTCTGAATATGCTAAAAGCCACCAAATTATATGCTTTAAAAGGGTGCATTTGTGCTATGTGAATTATTTTTTAATAATAATAAAAATAAGCAACCAGTCCTGTTTTGAATGCATCCTCCATGTGGTGGTCAAGTTAAGCATTGAGTGCAGGCAACAGCAGTCATTGTCCTCCGTCTCCCGGTGCTAGGCCACCACTTGTTACTCAGCTTCCTCCGATGTTCCCGGTTGAATACAATAAAAGATGTTCTCCCTGCTTTTTAAATCTTAGGTATTTCTAGTATTTTAACCAAAAAGGATGATGGTAGATCTTTGTTGTTTCTTGGATGTCTCTGGAAACTCTGAGCCAGTAGGTGGATCCTTGACATGCTTAATTTGGCTAATGAGGAGAACTCAGGAATGAACTATCCTAGCTAATAATTTCTTCTTTTTTTTTTTTTTACCAGCGAGTAGATGATAGGCAAAACTCACCTTTTTTTCTACCCCCACCCCCGAGTTTCTTATTTAAAATTAAAGGTGTAAGGGCATTCTTTGTTCCTTTCAGGTGGATCTGATAACCCCAGAAGCTGGCTGTTGAAGGTGTACTGTAGTCTCACTCTGAGGTGGAGGACAGTTGTCCTGTCGGTTATGAGTCCAGCGGTGCAGGGACTGAGGCATGCCTGCCTCACAGTAAGGAAAAGGAACAACTCGGAGGGAAGGAAGGGCCTGCCAAAGTGGGAGAAGAGAGGCAGAAGGGAGGAGGAAGCTGATAAAGACCAGAGAAAGGCTGCCTGTTACTTTAATGTAGCCTTTTTGTTTCATTCCATCACTTATTAAAATAGGTATATTATTTTCAAGTTCTCAAAAGCTAATTACATTATGGCATCTACAAATTGTTTTGAAGTAGGGAATGAAAATTACTTTCTTAAAATAATGAAAACATCCTAATATGCTTAGGGTTCTGTTTTGTATTGGAATCACGAGTAAGAAACAGATAATTTCAGCAAGGCTATGCCCCCTGTGATTGCGACGTTACTTCTCAAGGAAGTTACCAAGAGACCTGGATCGAGGTGGATATGGGAGTTTGGCAGCCCAAGGATGTGCTGCTGATGTGCCGAAGACTTCCAGCTTCAGCCTGATGTTCGTTGAAATTCACATCTTCCAAAGCCTTTGTCGCTAATTTATATTAGTTTTTCTATTCCTAATCTGTGTAACAAATTAACACAAACTTGAAATTTATTATTTCATAGTTCTGGAGGCCGGAAATCTGAAATTAGGGTGTCAACAGGGCTATTATCCCTCGAGGCTCCAGGGAAGACTCCTTCTTTGCTTCTTCCAGGTGGTCCAGGCATTGCCTGGTTTAGGGCTGCATGACTCCAGTCTCTGCCTGAGTCTTCACATGGCTTCCTCCCGTGTGTCTCCTATAAGGACACTGGGCCTACCCTGAATCCAGTGTGATCTCATCCCAAGATCTTTAACTTAATTAAATCTGCAAAGACCCTATTTCCAAATAAAGTCACAGTCACAGGTTTGGGAGGGAGAGGGTAGCACTTAGACATATTATTTTGGGGCCAAAGTTCAACCCAGTATAATGATTGGATGTATACAGGATGTTCCTATTAAATACACATAATCCTATGACCTGGTTTGAAGAGAAGCCTTTTTCCTTCCTGAATTTAAATTTTATTTATGCAAAAAATAATACATGCGTGTAGTTTAAAAAGTCAAATAGTAAATATGACTTATAATGTGACAGCAGTTCCTTGCTTCATGTCACTTTATTCTTGATTCTTATTCCATGGAATCAATGATCTTTAACTCTTAGGTCTCTATCATACTGACTTATGCATTTCTTATGTTATACTGCTCTTATACTATTATTTCTTAGCTTGTCAGTTTTTTTCTTAAACAGGGACAGAGAGAGAGTCTCAGAGAGAGGGATAGATAGGGACAGACAGGAATGGAGAGAGATGAGAAGCATCAATCATTAGTTTTTCGTTGTGACCCCTTAGTTATCCATTGATTGCTTTCTCATATGTGCCTTGACCGCAGGCCTTCAGCAGACTGAGTAACCCTTGCTCAAGTCTGCGACCTTGGGTCCAAGCTAGCAAGCTTTTGCTCAAGCCAGATGAGCCCATGCTCAAGCTGGTGATCTCGGGGTCTCGAACCTGGGTGTTCAGCATCCTAGTCCGTCGCTCTATCCACTGCGCCACCACCTAGTCAGGCTAGCTTGTCAGTTTTACCTGTTGTCTTTTAACCATTGAAGATGAGGATTTAGCTCTTTCGCAGCCAGTCTGCACAAACACACACTTCTACCCCCATCTTCTGATTACAACCACAGCACAAGTTTTGATTAAATTGTTTATGTTGTTACGATTATAAATATTATGCACAGTTGAGCCATGTCGTGTGTTAGGGTTACGTTTCCTTTCATGTACAACTTTTATTTTTACTAGAGTTAAATATTTTCTGATTTTTTCATTTGCATAGTTTTCTGTTAACCTATCACTAACTAGTTCAGCCCCAAGCACTCTGATGGGGCTAAAATAATCTTTCAGTACAATCAGATGCATCATGTAATCTGTTTCTTTCATTTTCTTTTTTTCTTCTAGAAATGACAATTACCACAAACTGATTAATCTGGACGTACTGCTTTCTAAACTCTTGACCCATAATTCCTTGGGCCTTCTCTTCATCACCATTCTAGGAATTTCTTTTGCCTTTCCCATGTGAATACACAGGATTCTCCATCTTTTCATTTACTTTCCGGGAGCACATTTTTTAGTAGCTTCCTGAGAAAGCTTTGAAAGCAACTTTTTTGAGATTTTGCAAATCTGAAAATAACATTGTTTTCCTGTCACGCTTGATTGACGGTTTCCTTGGTTTTAGAATTCTAGGTTGGAAATAATTTTACCTAAGATTTGAAAGCATTGTCTTCTTGCATTCAGTATTACTGTTGATGTTCTGATTCCTGTTCTTCAAAAATGTGACTGCAAGTTTGTATAGGCATTATCACTGAGTTCCCAAATTTCATGCCATTGTGCCTTAGTGTTATATCTTTCTCTTCATTGTTCTGGGCAGTTGGATCCTTTCTGTCTAGAAGTATATTTCATTTCTGGAAGGGATTCAGCTTAAGAAAAATCTTTTGTAACATTTCTTTTATGATTTTTTTTCTCTTCTATTTCTGGACTTATAATAATGAGCTATTGGACATTTTAAAGGAATCCACTATTTAAAAAATGTCTTTTCTTTCCTATTTGCCTATTCTAAGCACTTTATATAAATGAAATCATATAATAATTGGGCTTTTTTTTTTTGGTCTGGCTTCTTAGCATAATAGAGTGGTTCTTAACCTTTTATGAGGTACTGAACCCACCAGTTTCATATGTGCATTCACTGAACCCTTCTTTAGTGATAAATAAAATATGAATTTTTTTCCAAATTCAAGACATAGGTATATGTTTTTTTACTGGTGCACAAAATGAGCCGTGCATGAACATCACCTTGCTCAAAGAACAAAACCAACAAAGTGCATGAACTCACAACAAATTACGGTATTACTTTATTCTGGCCTCCGTGACAGAGGCTTCTCCGAACCCCTGAGACCGACTCATTGAACCCCTAGGGTTCGACAGAATCCAGGTTAAGAACCACTGGCATAATGTTTTCAAGGGTTATCCATCACGTAGCATAAACTAGTACTTCATTCCTGTTTATGGCCAAATAATAATCTATTGTATGGATAGAATATCATGGATACGGTCTATTTCTTTATCTATTGATCAGTTCGTGAACATTTGGGTTGTTTCTACTTTTGGCTATTATAAATCATCCTACTATGAACATATATAAGTTTTCGTGTGGATACATGTTTTCAATTTTTTGGGGTATATACATATATAGAAATGGAATTGCTAGCTCTTCTGGTAATTCTATGTTTAATTTTTTTGAGGAACTGATAAACTGTTTTTCAGAACTGCTCATCATTATTCATTTCCTGCTAGCAAATGCAATTTCTCCAAATTTTTACCAACACTTGTTATTGTATATATTTTGGTTTTGGCTATTATGATTTATGTGAAGTATCATTGCAGTCACTAATGATGTTGAGTATTTTTTTATCTGCTTATTGGTTATTTGCATATTCTCTTTGGAGAAATGCCTGATTAGATTCTCTGCCCATCTTTTTATTTGGGTTATTTGTCTTTTATCGTGTTGCTATTCTAGATATAAATCTGATCAGATACATGTTTTGCAAATATTTTCTTTCATTCTTTGGGTTCTCTTTTCACTTCATTTTTGCACTTTTTTTTTTTTTTAATTTTATTTTATTCATTTTAGAGAGGAGACACAGAGTGAGAGAGAGAGAGAAAGAGAGAAAGGGGGGAGGAGCTGGAAGCATCAACTCCCATATGTGCCTTGACCAGACCAGTACAGGGTTTTGAACTGGCGACCTCAGTGTTCCCAGGTCGATGCTTTATCCACTGCGCTACCACAGGTCAGGCTCAATTTTGCACTTTTTAATAAATCTTTTCACTTTTTTTTTTATAGAGACAGAGACAGGGACAGATGAACAGAAATGGAGAGATGAGAAGCATCAGTCATCAGTTTTTCGTTGCGCATTGTGACACCTTAGTTGTTCATTGATTGCTTTCTCACGTGCCTTGACCGCGGGCCTTCAGCAGACCGAGCCACCCCTTGCTCCAGGCAGCGACTTTGGGTCCAAGCTGGTGAGCTTTTGCTCAAACCAGATGAGCCCACGCTCAAGCTGGCAACCTCGGGGTCTCGAACCTGGGTCCTCTGCATCCCAGTCCGACTCTCTATCCACTGCGCCACCGCCTGGTCAGTCTCTTTTCACTTTCTTGGTGGTACCCTTTAAAGTGAAGAAGTTTTAAATTTTGATGAAGTCAAAGTTATTTAGTTTTTCTTTGTGCTTTCTGTATCATATCTAAGAAACCATTTCCTAATCTAAAGTCTTGAGGATTTATACCTATAGTTTTTTCTAATAAGAGTTTTAGTTTTTGCTGTTATATTTAGGTCTTTGATACCTTTTGAGTTCATTTTTTTATGAGGTGTGCGGTCAGGGTCCAGCTTTGTTCACTTGCACACAGATATCCAGTTGTTAACCCAGCTGTTCCAACATCATTTGTTGAAAAGTTTGTTATTTTTTCCCTATTGAACTGTCTTCGCCCCCTTGTCTAAAATCAGTTGATCTTAAGTGTATGGGTTTGTACCTAGACTTTCCATGCTAGTTCATTGTTCTGTCTGTCCTTATGCTAGTACAGTCTTGATTTCTGTAGCTTCCTAGTAAGTTTTGAAATTGGAAATTGTGACTCCTTGAACTCCGTTCTTTAAACATGTTTTTATTTATTATTATTATTATTATTATTATTTATAGGAACAGAGAGTCAGAGAGAGGGATAGACAGGGACGGAGAGAGGTGAGAAGCATCAATCATTAGTTTTTCATTGCTGTTGCGACACCTTAGTTGTTCATTGATTGCTTTCTCACATGTGCCTTGACTGCGGGCCTTCAGCAGACCAAACAACCCCTTGCTGGGGCCAGGGACCTTGGGTCCAAGCTGGCGAGCTTTTGCTCAAGCCAGATGGGCCCGCGCTCAAGCTGGTGAGCTCGGGGTCTCAAACCTGGGTCCTCCGCATCCCAGTCCGATGCTCTATCCACTGCGCCACCGCCTGGTCAGGCGAACTCTGTTCTTATTTCTCAAGATTGTATTGATTATTCTGTGCCCCTTGCACTTCCTTATGAATTTCAGGATCAGCTTGTCAATTGCGTTCTTTTTTTTCTTTGTTTTAGTATCTTCTATGTAAATAGTTATTTACATTTAAGTGAAGTACCAACAGGCTGATCTGTGCGCTAGGACCCAAGTGAGGAAGGTGAGTGATTTTGGGGGACAGTGACTTGTCACAGTTCATGATGTGGAGTTTCACGTGTCTCCCTAGATCAGTTTGGTGTTTTAACTCGACCCTCAACTGGTTCCAAAGTCCTCAAGTCTGGGTTAGCCTATTCAGAAGCTAAAATTTAACTTTCGTCATCATCAGATTCCTCAGATTCTTCTTTCTTTGCTTCCACTGTCTCCTCCTGAGCTGGGGCAGCGGTAGTACAGGGGGCAGGACCATCTGCTGGAGGAGCACCAGCTGCTGGGGTAACTCTGCTAGCCCCTACATTGCAGACAAGGCTCTCTATGTTGACACTGGCCAGAGCCTTTGCAAACAAGCCTGGCCAGAGAGTTCTGATAGAGCTAGAGTCCTATTTCAGTGCAGTCAAATTAGTTGAGGCCTCAACTTATTCAGTAACACTAAGCTGGGATTGTCACCCCAACTTTAAATTAGAATCACCTGGGGAGCTTTTAAACAATGGATCTGTTCCCACCTCACTCCCGACCAATCGAATGGGAATCTCTGAGGCTGGGATTTGGTTGTCCGCAATTTTTTCCCCAGTGCTCTCTAGATATTCAAGTGTGCAGAGAGAATTAAGAACCACAGCTCCGAGTCATTTCAGCATTCACAGAGGATATTTTACCTAACGGTAGATTCAGTTGCATCTCTATGGCTGTCATTCTCCTCCTTCACTGCCCTTCAGCCAGGCCCCGTTTTGCTCCTTTCATTTCCAAGACATGCTACCATCTCAATAGCTTTGCTCTCTTGCCCTTTTTCTGCCTGAAATGTTTTCCACAGATATCCTCAGTTCCCTCTTTCAACTTCTTCTGATCTTTGCTTGATGAGACTCATCACAACTTTTAAGATTTCTACTTCCAACCTCACCGCAAATTCCTGTCCTCTACTGCTTTGTTTTCTACTACTTGTCACCTACCTATATTGTTAGTTCTCTTGTTTTCTTACCTAGCAGCCCCTGTCAGCACCTACCCTTTCCCTATGAGTCAGTCTTTTAGTGTGTAAAGAAGTCAGTGAGGGGAGCCTCATTTGTGCCCTCTCCCGTGCTCTTTTGTGTGTCCATAGGACTTTCTGACCCATATCGTTTTCCATCTCCCTGAAGAATTTCTTTTTAACATTTCTTGAAGAGCAGGTTTTGTTTGAAAAAGTCTTTCTTCTTTTTTTTTTACAGAGACAGAGAGAGTCAGAGAGAGGGACAGACAGACAGGAACGGAGAGATGAGAAGCATCAATCATCAGTTTTTTGTTGCTGTTGCGACACCTTAGTTGTTCATTGATTGCTTTCTCACATGTGCCTTGACCGCGGGCCTTCAGCAGACCGAGCCACCCCTTGCTGGAGCCAGCGACCTTGGGTCCAAGCTGGTGAGCCTTTGCTTGAACCAGATGAGCCCACTCCCAAGCTGGCGACCTCAGGGTCTCGAACCTGGGTCTTCCGCATCCCAGTCTGATGCTCTAGCCATTGCTCCACCTCCTGGTCAGGCTCTCCTTCATTTTTGAAGGATAATTTCATTGGCTATAGAAGTTCCAGATTGGCATTCTCCCCCGTCCCCCAACATTCTATATATGTCACTGCACTCTCTTGCTTGTGTGATTTCTGACAAGAAGGCTGCTTGGTTTTGTATCCTTATTCCTTTATAGATAGTGTTTTCCCCCATCTGCTTTCTTTTAAGATTTGCTCTGTCTTTGGTATGTCTAGGTATATTTTATTTTTTTTAGAAATTATTTGTTGTTTTTGGTATTTCTTCTGTTTGATGTTATCTGAGCTTCCTGGATATGTGGTTTGGCATATGTCATTAATTTTGCAAAATTCTTGATACTTCAGATAGTTCTTCTGTTCTGTTTTCTCTTCATCTGGTATTCCCATTATGTTTATTTTGCACCCTCTGAAATTTGTCCCAAAATTCTTGAATGTTCTGTTCTTTTTTTTTTTTTCTTACAGAGAGAGAGTCAGAGAGCAGGATAGATAGGGGCAGACAGACAGGAATGGAGAGAGATAAGCATGAATTAATCAGTTTTTTTGTTGCTGTTACGACATTTTAGTTGTTCATTGATTGCTTTCTCACATGTGCCTTGACCTCAGGCCTTCAGCAGACTGAGTAACCCCTTGCTGGAGCCAGCGACCTTGGTTCCAAGTCAGTGAGCTTTTGCTTGAACCAGATGAGCCCACGCTCAAGCTGGCGACCTCGGGGTCTCGAGCCTGGGTCTTCGGCATCCCAGTCCAACACTCTATTCACTGTGCCACTGCCTGGTCCCACCTGTTCTTGTTTTTTTTTAGTCTTTTCTTTTCTGTACATTTCAGTTTGGGAAGTTTCTATTGACGTTATCTTCAAGCTCATTGATTGTTTCCTCAACCGTGTTACTGTACTGATGAGCCCATCCAGGCATTCCTAACTTATGGTATATGTTTTAGATTTGTAACATTTTCTTTTGATATTTTCTTAGAGTTTCCACATCTCTGCTTACATTATCTGTCTGTTCTTGGGCACTGTTTATTCTCTGATGTTTGGGTGTTGTTTATTATAGCACCAAAACAAAAACAAATCCAGTGCACAGTACAGAATAAATGCGTAATAAATATTAGATGATTGAATGAATACCTTTCACCCATGGCCATGACATTGTTTTACCTGATGTGAGAAAATTTTTCAGGCCTAAAATGATAATAAATCAATGACATTTCTCTGAGTAAATAGTCCCAGTATAACATTTGCTTGTTGTGTTCTGTGGTCTTTGTGTTTCTCTAATGTAAAAGCCCTACCTAAAATGGGATTGTTGCAGAGTGGTTGTTCTCAAATTTTCTGACTGCAGCTTCTAGTAAGACATATATTTTATATAATGACTCAGTATACATGTATATAAAATGTACACTTATCTGAACAATCTTTTTTGAAATAAAATAATACTTTATGTATGATGTACTTTAGAAAAATTATTGATTGATTTGAGGGAGAGAGGAGGGTAGAGAGAGTGAGAGAGAAAAACATCAACTTGTTCCACTTATCCATGCATCATTGGTTGACTCTTGTATGTGCCCTGACTGGGGTTCGAACTTATAATCTTGGCATATCAGGAAGGTGTTCTAACTAGCTGAGCTACCTGGCCACTACTCTATTATTTTGTATTTTGTTTTTATTTTTCTTCTTTTTAGAGAGAGAGAGTTACAGACAGACAGACCGATAGGGACAGGCAGGAAGGGAGAGAGATGAGAAGCATCAACTCATAATTGTGGTGTCTTAATTGTTCATTGATTGCTTTCTCATATGTGCCTTGATTGAGGAGCTACAGCAGAGCCAGTGACCCCTTGCTCAAGCCAGTGATCTTGGGCTTCAAGCCAGCGACCTTTGGGCTCAAGCCAGCGACCATAGGGTCATGTTCATGATCCCATGCATAAGCTGGCGACCCCACGCTCAAGGTGGTGACCTTGGGGTTTTGAACCTGGGTCCTCAGTGTCCCAGGCCAACACTCTGTCCACTGTGCCATCACCTGGTCAGGCTTGTATTTTGTTTTTAAAAATGTTGTCAAGGGTTACATGAAAATTAAGTTCAAAGGACAATATGGTTTTTATTTTTTAAAAGAAATTTGGATAGATTGACCAGATTTAGTCTGGGCTTACCCCTTTTCATCACACTAAATTCATTACTCCTTTTTTTCTTTTGTGACAGAGAGAGAGTCAGAGAGAGGGATATTACTCCCTTTAATAATGAAATTCTTTGTGCATCTATAATCTTTGATGCTTTGTAAACATTGTGTTCCCCCCCCCCCAACTCCCTGCTGGCCTCAGGTTTATGCTAGCTCATTTGCTTTGGAGTAATTTGGATGTAAACATTTCCCATTCCTATTACCAGGGGGAAAACTACTTGACTCCATGTATAGTTTAGCTGAGATAAATGCAGAGTAAATTCTGGGTCTCAGATTTTATAAACTTCCTGCAATAGGTATTGGGACTTCAGACCTCATACACATTGGGAACCATGTTCAATAGGGGACCCTAAGACAAGCTCATAGGTTCAAAGTTTTTTTTTTTTTTACAGTGACAGAGAGAGTCAGAGAGAGGGATAGATAGGGACAGGCAGGCAGGACAGAGAGATGAGAAGCATCAATCATCAGTTTTTCATTGCGACACCTTAGTTGTTCATTGATTGCTTTCTCATCTGTGCCTTGACCGCGGGCCTTCAGCAGACCGAGCAACCCCTAGCTAGAGCCAGCGACCTTGGGTCCAAGCTGGTGAGCTTTGCTCAAACCAGATGAGCCTGCGCTCAAACTGGCGACCTTGGGGTCTCGAATCTGGGTCCTCTGCATCCCAGTCCAACGCTCTAACCACTGCGCTACCTCCTGGTCAGGCTCAAAGTATTTCTACCAGGTTAGAATCTGATTTCTGTGTAATGCTTATTTTTCTTTATAATGGTTTGAAAAGGTTTTACAATTCAGGATATCTGCCTTGTAATGTTATAATGGTATCTTGCTAATTGGATTTGGGAAGAGAGACAAAGCCCCACAGAATCACATAGATTATGATTAGTAGACTTGGACTCTAAGAGAGTACTGGAGAGAAAAAACAAGATGGTGCTATCTGCTCCATTTCTCCTGCTTTCCCAGTTGGTTTCGTTCTGAGCCTTCTTTAGCATCTATGTGATTGATTTTGTTTTGGGGTGAAGTATAGATCAAGAGTTTTCCCATTTGGTGGGCCACATGAGCCTTCATGTTTTATTCTCCTAGACTCTACTGGATTATCTCGAGTTTGGACCAAAGGCTGGAAACAGCTGAAGTTCAGGAGAACAAGTTAGTTTAAAAACTACTCTCAGTCAAGTTGCCTTAGGAAAGAAAGACTCCCAGAAGATGTGAAGGTTTTAGAGTCTTTTATTTTTAAAGTCTATAAATAATGGATTTCCAGCTTTTAGTGCTTTAACCTCTGTTACTAAAAGCCCCTAGGCTTAATTTGTAATCATTAATCTTTCCTTCATTATTCATGATAAGATCTTTTTTTCCCCTTAAAATTATTGTTAAATAATGTAAAAGATCAAACATATGAAATGGTTCAGAGAATAAGATAACAAACAGTCATAAACACTACCATCTGGATTTAATGGGTATTAACATTTTGCCATATTTGCTTCAGAACTTTTTTCTTTAAAGATAAAATTTTGCAGATACAGTGAAATTCCCTTAGTCTCTCTCTTGATAGGGTGGTCTGGGTAGGCCTCTTAAGATGGCAACGTTTGAATAAATGCCTGAAGAAATATGTGAGGGAATAAGCTATATATGTGGACAGCTGGGGAGAAAAACATTCTAGACAGAAAGGTAGAAGCCTGATGAGGAAGCATGTCTGACCTGTTGTTCAAAGAACTGGGAGGGGACCCATGTAGCTTGAGGGGGAGAGAAGTGGGAGACGAGATTAGAGACACGTGTGCTGTGCGCTGGTGGTGGGAGGCATAGCTGCAGGACCTCCAAGGTCATTTGGAAGTCTTTGACATTTACTCTGAGGTAGACAGGAGGCCACTGGGTGGTTCCGAACAGCAGAGCGATATGATCTGACTCACGTATTGACAAAAACCACTCTGGTAAATTTAGAGATTATATTGAAGGGGGCAAAGAGCAGAAGCTGCAGGAAACACAATAATAATTCAGGTGAGAGATCATGGTGCTTTTGATCAAGGCAGTGACACTACAGGTGGAGAGAAATGTTTGAATTTGGACATATATTAAAGGTAGAGCCAATGGTATTTATTGACAGATGGAACGTGGAGTATAAGAAGGAAAGGGAAGCAAGAATGAGCCTTTGAGATTTAACTTGAGCCACTGGATGAAAGGAGTTGTCTTAAGTGAGAAACAGATTTATAGGGGGTGGGTGGGAAATATCAAATGCCCAGTTTTGTTAGTAGACACAAAAGATCTGAGGATCAAGGGTGAGGTTCCTACTCGACACACCCATTGGGATTGTCAACAAATGGGTGGTATTTAAAGCCATGAGATAGGGCGAGTTAATCGAGAGAAGAGGTGTTCAGGCCTGAGCTATGTATGGGGCACTCTGATAGTTAGAGACTGAGGCATGGACAAAGAGCAGCCTGAGAGTCAGGAGGAAAAGCAAGACAGGTGTGGTGTCCTGGAAGCTAAGGAAAGAAAGCACTTTAAGGAAAAAAGGTTATCAGTGGTGTCCGATGCTGTGATACAGTATGAGGACAGAATTCACGGTTGCATTTAATAACTTAGAGGTCTGGTCTCTAGAGATCTTGGTCAGAATAGCTTTAGCCTTGTGGCCCTTTGGTTCTGGATAACACTTCAGAGGTTCTCTATGCTCTTCCACATGGAAGGTTGAAGGGTAATGCCTGTATGGAGTAGTCCAGAAAAAACTAGTCAATTTAAAATTTTGAACTGGATATACCTTAAAATAAGGCAAATTCTTCTTTCTTTCTTTTTTTTGCAAAAATCTTGAAGCAAGAAATTGTTTGACCCTAGCTATTAAAAGTGTCAAAATCAATGTCACTTAACTGTAGTAACATTTAATTCTCATATTTTTAGAGTAATGTGGTGAGTGAGTTAATGACCATGTTTTAAAGCTGAACAACTCTTCAAAACAGGAAATTAGGAGGAGGGACCAGATATAAATAGAATGAAAGAAGGTATTAATGATGTTAAATAGAATAGGATTTTTTTGTGTGTGTGACAGAGCAACAGAGAGGGACAGATAGGGTCAGACAGACAGGAAGGGAGAAAGATGAGAAGAGAAGCATCAGTTCTTTGTTGCAGCTCCTTTGTCTCCTTAGTTGTTCATTGATTGCTTTCTCATATGTGCCTTGACCAGGGAGCAACAGTAAAGCGACTGACCCCTTGCTCAAGCCAGTGCCAGTGACCTTGGAGTCATGTCTATGATCCTACGCTCAAGCCAGCAACCCCGCACTCAAGCTGGTGACCTTGGGGTTTCGAAAAAGGGTCCTCTGCATCCCAGGCTGTTGCTCTATCTACTGCGCCACTGCCTGGTCAGGCTAGAATAGGAATTTTATAGTGTTTTTATAGGAGCAGTTCTCAAGTATGGTCCTCAGATGCTGGTGGCCCTTGAGACTTTTAAGGTTTTGCAAGATTAGAACACTTTTCATTTTATTTGCCTTTTTCACTGTAATCACATTTGCATTGATGGTGTAAAAGCAATGGTGAGTAAAGCTATTGGTGCCATAACATGAGTCAGGGCCATGCCACCAATCTGTGCTGCTGTCATTGTATGCCTTACCATAGCACACTCAAAAGAAAGAAAAGAAGTCCCTGGCTGGTGGTTCAGTGGATACAGTCTCTGCCTGGTGTATGTACATCCTTGGTTTGATTCCCAGTCAGGGCACACAGGAGAAGCAACCATCTGCTTCTCCTCCCTTCTCTCTTCCTCTTGCCCTTCCGCAGCCAATGACTTGATTGGTTCAAGTGTAGCCCTGGGCGCTGAGGATAGCTTGATTGATTTGAACATCAGCCCCAGATGGGGTTGCGGGTGGATCCCAGTCAGGGTGCAAGTAGGAGTCTGCCTCACAATCTCTCCTCCTCTCACCTTAAAAAAAAAAAAGAACCTGACCAGATGGTGGCGCAGTGGATAGAGCATCGGACTGGGATGTGGAAGACCCAGGTTCGAGACCCCAAGGTCTCCAGCTTGAGTGCAGGCTCATCTGATTTGAACATGGCTCATCAGCTAGAGCCCAAGGTCACTGGCTTGAGCAAGTGGTCACTCGGTCTGCTGTAGCCCCCCGGTCAAGGCACATATGAGAAAGTAATCAATAAACAACTAAGGAACCGCAATGAAGAATTGATGTTTCTCATCTCTCTTCCTTCCTGTCTGTCTGTCCCTATATGTCCCTCTCTCTGACTCTCCCTGTCTCTGCCACAAAAAAAAAAAAAAAAAAAGAAAGAAAGAGCCAGTTTCATTATAAAATTAATTTTATTGTCTTGATTCTTTTTTTTTCTTTTTTTACAGGGACAGAGAGAGAGTCAGAGAGAGGGATAGATAGGGACAGACAGACAGACAGGAACGGAGAGAGATAAGAAGCATCCATTATCAGTTTTTCGTTGCGACACCTTAGTTGTTCATTGATTGCTTTCTCATCTGTGCCTTGACCGCGGGCCTCAGCAGACTGAGTAACCCCTTGCTCGAGCCAGCGACCTTGGGTCCAAGCTGGTAAGCTTTTAGCTCAAGCCAGATGAGCACGCTCTCAAGCTGGCGACCTTGGGGTCTCGAACCTGGGTCCAACGCTCTATCCACTGCGCCATCACCTGGTCAGGCCTGTCTTGACTCTTAACGCCTGTCTTTTTAATATTCTGTGTGATGAGATGGGAACTATGCCTGAACACTTCTGCTACATCCTGAGGTATACAGGTTGTAGTGAGAAAAAGCACTTGTGTGATTGTTTGAGTTGGGAGCTGAATTAGTTGCTCTTTTTTATGAAATACATTTTTACTTATAAAAGCTAACAGACCCACTAAAGTTACTGGATTTGAGTATGTGGCAGTCTTTTGTTGAAAATGAAGTGAACCTGTCACTTCAAGGAAAACAACTGACAGTATCTGTTGCCAAATATAAAATAGAAATTATTATGTGAAAATTTGAAT
The DNA here is from genome assembly GCA_037038555.1 of Rhynchonycteris naso. Taxonomy (NCBI): domain Eukaryota; kingdom Metazoa; phylum Chordata; class Mammalia; order Chiroptera; family Emballonuridae; genus Rhynchonycteris; species Rhynchonycteris naso. The sequence goes on from CM073001.1 coordinate 18,954,954, forward strand.
TTTGAAACACATATACTACCAAGCGCTGACAGCTTCCTAGTACTTAAAGGCTTGTTCGATGAGATCACTGGTGACATTCACAAATGTGATTTTTTTAATATTGTAATAATGAAGACAATTTGATACTGTTTAATGACATTTGGAATATCTGCATAACTCAGTTAACTAGTACTGGTCATGTGACAATCTATGTTACAGAATCATATATGAGTAAAAGGATCCATTCGAAGTACAAGATAGACTTCTAGCCAAGATAAAATTGATAGGAACACCTTATGGCTAACGATGTTATCTTTTCATGTACTTATTGGCCATTTGTATGTTTATCTTCTTTGGAGAACTGTTTATGTAGATCTTTGCCCATGAAAAAAATTGGATTATTATTATTTTGTTTTCTTGGGAGAGGCTGGGAGAGAGACAGGAACATTACTCCTGTATGTGCCCTGACTGGGGAATCGAATTGGCAACCTCCATGCTCTGGGACGACACTCCAACCAATCGAGCTATCTGGCCAGAACTCTTTTTTTTTTTTTTTTTTTTTAGAGACAGAGAGATCGGAATGGGGGGAGTGAAGCATTCATTTGTTATTCTATTCAGTTGTGCATTTATTGTTTGCTTCCCGTGTGCACCCTGATTGGGGATCAAACCCACAACCTTGTTGTTTCAGGATGATGGTCTTTTTTTTTTTTTTTGTGGCAGAGACAGAGAGAGTCAGAGAGAGGGACAGATAGGGACAGACAGACAGGAAGGGAGAGAGATGAGAAACACTAATTCTTTGTTGCGGCTCCTTAGTTGTTCATTGATTACTTTCTCATATGTGCCTTGACCGGGGGTGGGGGGAAGGCCACAGCAGACCGAGTGACCCCTTGCTCGAGCCAGCGATCTTGGGCTCAAGCTGGTGAGCCTTGCTCAAATCAGATGAGCTCACACTCAAGCTGGTGACCCCGGGGTCTCGAACCTGGGTCCTCCACATCGCAGTCTGACATTCTATCCACTGCGCCACCGCCTGGTCAGGCATCAGGATGATGCTCTTAACTGACAGTGCTGACCAGCCAGGACCTTATTATTATTTTTTTATTGTTGAACTGCAATTTTATTTTTTGAGATGTTATATTAGACTCTCCTTCCTCCAGACTTGGATATAACAGTGTTCTTCCTAGGCAGTTCAAGACCTTTCCAGGTTCAATAGTCATTATAAGACAGACACACACCAACCACTCTGCTGGAAATAGCATGGTCACCGTGGCTTTGAGGTTTATGTTTTCGTGCTTCTGTCTCTTTAAACTCAGATACTAAGGTTGGGTCTAGGTCCTCGATCTCTTTCTTATCAGATATTCTCTAAACCTACTGCTTTGTTTGTCTTGCAGTGTCCTGGTGATGACATGGCCTCTGCCAGTTCCAGCCGGGCAGGAGTGACCCTGCCTTTTGAGAAGTCTCAGCTTACTCTGAAAGGTGAGTGGCAGTGTGGGAAGTGTTAGTCATTTGAGGTACAGCCCAGTCTGTGGGGTACAGGTGGAATTATACTACACCTTGATCTGGAGAGCCAAATTCTGTGCAATGGTTTAAGAGGGTAACTGTTTGTTCTCATAGGGTTTTCATATTATAGCTGGAGTTCTTGAGGAAGAAAACAAAAAGGAACTTTTGGCAAAAGTTATCTAAAACAATGATTCCCTCATGTCCAAGGGCTCTTTTCTAGCTACACTCATTTGCTAGGTGATCTCATCCAGCCTCCTGGCTTTAACTGTCACCATTATAAAGTCACAGCAAATTTGTATCTCTAGTCTGACTTTACTTCTGAACGCCAATAGCCCGCTTGTTCATCTCCTCTTGAGTGTTTAGTGAGCATCCAAAATGTGACTCGTCTTGAACCAAGCTCTTGAAATCCCCCCACATAGCCTATATTTAGCTAGTCAGCACATCTGGACGTGCCTGTCTTCAGAATGTATCTAGCTGCCAGCTGCTCCTCACTGTCCCCACCGTCCCACAGACTGCCATCATCTCAACCTTCCTGCTTCTACCTTTTGCCCTCTTTCATCCTGTTGGTCACACAGCAGCCAGTGGTCTTGCTAAAATGTAAGCTAGCTATTGTTAGTCCTCTTCTCAGACACATTGAGGGCTCTCCATCTTACTCAGGATGAAAGCTGAAGATCCCACATGATATGACCCCCGTTCTCACCCCCTGTTACTCTTCCAGTTACTCAGCTCTAACCATGTGGCTTCTTTGCTATGCATTGACTATACTAGGCAAACTCCTACCTCTGGGCCTTTGTACTTGCTGTTTTCTCTGAATGAAATGCTTTGGGCTAGATATCTACATGGCTTGCTTCCTTACTTTCTTTAGAGATTTTCTCAAAAGTCACCTTCTTCAGCCAGGTCTTCCTGAGCTCCCCACCCTCAACTTCCCCACTTCTACCCCTTTCCTACTTTGAATTTCTTTTCTTAGCCCTTGTCACTATTGAACACAATACACGTTTTTATGTACTTCATTTATTGACTCTCTCCTTCAAAGAATGTAAGCACTGTGTCAGTAGAACTTTTTGTCTGTTTTGTTTGCTTTTGATACCTCAATGATTAGAACAGTATCTGACACTGGTAGGCCCTCAATATAAATTGCTTGAGCGCAGGGTCTCTGGCTTAAGTGTGGAGTCATAGACATGATCCCATGGTCACTGGCTTGAGCCCAAAGGTCACTGGCTTAAAGCCCAAGGTCGCTGGCTTGAATCCAGGTCGCTGGCTTCCGAAAGGGGTCACTGGTTCAGTTGGAGCCCCCCTCCCCCCGTCAAGGCACATATGAGAAGCAGTCAGTGAACAACTAAAGTGCCACAACTATGAGTTGATGCTTCTCATATCTCTCCCTTCTTGTTTGTCTGTTTCTGCCTATCTCTCTGTCTCTCTCTCACTAAAAAGAAAAAAAATTACGCTTGAATGAAAGATGTTGCTTCAGAAGCGTTAGCCCTACAGAAGAGTCCCAGACTAAGAGGTGCCGGGTCTGGGGAAACTGCACTCAGTGCCTGAGTTCAGACTTCTCAATGTGGTCATCCCGAGGCATCCTTGTGTCTTGTGTGTGTGTGTGTGTGTGTATTATTATTATTAATATTTTTGACAGTCGGAGAGAGGGACAGACAGAGAGGAAGGGAGAGATGAGAAACATCAATTCTTCGTTGCAACACCTTAGTTGTTCATTGATTGCTTTTTCATATGTTTCTTGACTGGGGGTCTATAGCAGAGCAAGTGACCCTTTGCTCAAGCCAGTGACCTTGGGCTCAAGCTGGGGAACCGTGTTCAAACCAAATGAGCCCGCGCTCAAGTTAACTTGGGGTCCTCCGTGTCCCAGTCCGACACTCTATCCACTGCACCACTATCTGGTCAAGCATTTTTGTCAATATTTTTAATTGTTTTTTTTTTTTTCTTTTTGACAGAGACAGAGAGAGAGTCAGAGGGTGGGACCTTTAGGATAGACAGACAGGAAGAGAGAGAGATGAGAAGGATCAATTCTTCATTGCAGCTCCTTAGTTGTTCATTGATTGCTTTCTCATATGTGCCTTGACTGAGGAGCTACAGCAGAGCGAGTGACCCCTTGCTCAAGCCAGCCACTTTGGGCTCAAGCCAGCGACCTTGGGCTTCAAGTCAATGACTTCTGGGCTCAACCTAGCGACCATGGGGTCCTGTCTATGATCCCACACTCAAGCCAGTGACCCCTTGCTCGAGCCGGCAACCTCGGAGTTTTGAACCTGGGTCCTCCGTGTCCCAGTCCGACCTCTATCCACTGTGCCACTGCCTGGTCAGGCTTATTTACTATATTCATATACTTTAATATTTTTTCTTTCCTTTAGCCCCTCAGTGCCCCTACTTGGAGGTAACCAGTATTGTCAGTTTCTTGTGTGTCCCTTCCAAGATACCTCAGAGGGGATGTGTGGGTTTTTTTTGTGTGTGTGTGTTTTTTTTTTTTTTAATTTTCTTTTTACACAGGGACAGAGAGAGAGAGTCAGACAAAGGGATAGATAGGGACAGACAGACAGGAATGGAGAGAGGTGAGAAGCATCAATCATCAGTTCTTCATGGCCATTATGACACTCTAGTTGTTCATTGATTGCTTTCTCACATGTGCCTTGACCGCGGGCCTTCAGCAGACCGAGCCACCCCTTGCTGGAACCAGTGACCTTGGGTCCAAGCTGACGACCTTTTGCTCAAGCCAGATGGGCCCGCGCTCAAGCTGGCAAGCTCGGGGTCTTGAACCTGGGTCCTCCACATCCCAGTCCGACGCTCCATCCACTGCGCCACCACCTGGTCAGGCAAGGGGATGTGTTTTTGAAATCTTGAGAGCCAGGTTGCCTTCCCAGGGAGGAATACCCTGCTAGCAGTGTGTGGGAGTTCCATCCCCACATCTTTACCAACTCAGTATGTTGTCACACTTTTCTCTTTGTCAGTCTGATTGATAAAAAGTGGTTTTCTCAGAGTAGCTTTATTTTGCATTTCTAAAGCACATTTAGCACCTTGTCATACATTTAAGGGAAATTTCTATTTCCTGTGGATTGCTTGTTTATATCCTTTCCTCTTTCTTAGTGAGTTGTTGACTTTTTAAATAGTCTTGATACATTGTAATTATTTTTTTGTGTGAAATAGTCTTGATACATTGTAATTATTTTTCCTGGCATCTCCTTGCTGTGCTGCTTCAGCTCTCATGAGGAAGAAGAGGGTTAGAGTGAACTGATAGGGTTCTGACCATAGGACTACAGCCTTTTTACCATATTGCCTAATAATTAGCAAGAGTGGGTTAAAACAGAAGCCTGCCCATGGAATCTGGCGACATCCTGAGGTCCCTATTTTGGGTCTGTAAAATTCAGGAACAGCTACTGACTTCTAACAGATTTCTTTGTTGTCTTTTGTCAATGTGAAGTTTTTTATTAGTGTGGAAAGAGCTAACTTGATAATATAGGTGCTTTTCATTATATATGCATATAATCTAGAGATGGGATTTGATACTTCACTCCCATCCAGGAAAATGGTGAGGGAGAAAGAGAAAGAAAGATGTAACAATTTAAATAGTGCCGGTGGTTCTTCCTCCCATGCATTTCATTGATAAAGCCTACAGTGCAGTTTGGGAGATGTTACTCTGCTGTTTGCCTGTGTACTATCGGGCCTTTTCATAGTACAATCCTAGAGTGTTGAGATTAAGTACATTAAGGTCCTTAAACCTAGCCAACTACTTAATCTGATATTTAATTTAAACAGTGGAAAACAAAACACAGAAGAGCAAAAAGCTGAAACCTATTGAAATATAATGTGCTGAATTCTATTCTGGTGCCTTCCTAAGAGCTTTTCAAGGGTATAATTTTGGTCTATGTGATTTTTGCTTTACTTGTTGACTTTAAAAGTCAAATCCTATGTGAAGATGTGACTTCATGTAGAAGAGACTGGCATTTATAGTGCACTGAACAGTAAATAAACTTTGTAGATAAACTTGCTCGTATCTTGATGCCTTTATTTGGCTTGTCTTTTAGAAAAAGAAACATTCAATATATTATCCTGATGACTAATTATAAATGAGAAGGGAAAATGTTTCTTTCCAGTGGAGAGACCTGGTAGACCACATGTTAACCGAGGAATCAGACATAGCATCCCCAGTAGGGCAGTCTGGTGTGGGCATGAATATATGATGTCATCTATGTAGTGTTAACAGAAATGTTCAATGTGAATCTACTATTGGGAAATAATCAGAAAAATGCAGAATTTGGCATATTCTAGGTGACAGCTGGTGCAAGTCTTTAAAAATCATTGTCATGGAAAAAGAAGGGAGAGCATTCTAGATTTTAAAAGGTTAAGGAGACAACAACCAAATGCAACATGCTCATCTTGATTGGATCCTGGACTGGGGGAAAACATTTATAAAAATATGTTTGGGCCTGACCAGGCAGGGGCGCAGTGGATAGAGCTTTGGACTGGGATGCGGAAGACCCAGGTTCAAAACCCTGAGGTCGCTGGCTTGAGCACGGGCTCATTTGGTTTGAGCAAGGCTCACCGGCTTGAGCCTAGGGTTGCTGGCTTGAGCAAGTGGTTCCTTGATCTGCTGTAGCTCCCTGGTCAAGGTACATATGAGAAAGCAATCACTGAACAACTAAGGTGCCACAATGAAGAATTGATGCTTTTCATTTCTATCCCTTCCTGTCTGTCTGTTCCTATCTGTCCCTCTCTCTGACTCTCTCTCTCTCTCTGTCACACACACACACAAATGTTTGGAACAAGTGAGGAAATTTGGATATGGAATAAATATTGAAATTGATAGAGGGAATAACTGAAATTTTTTTGGTATAATAATGGTGGTGTGGTTAGGTGGGAGAATGTCTTCATTCTTGGGAGTTACTCTCTGAAAGGATTTAGGGCTGATCTCTCACGATGTCTACAATTTACTTTCAGATGATTTGCCAGAAAAAAAGTGTGTGGACATAGACATACACACACCCACACAATTGTAGACATAAATATTATATGTTTATATTCTGTGAGACCCAGTAGGGTAGCCGTTATAGCCCCATTGAACTACATTAGAAGTAAATTAATTGTTCAATTCCTTGCTCAGGGCACATAAAGGAGCAGCTGGATGTTCCTGTCTGTCTCCCGAAAAAAAAAAAAACCCCAAAAGTAAATTAATTAAATTAATATCCTCAGTTGCGCTAGCCATATTTCAGTGCTCAGTAACTGTATGTATCACATGGCAATGCATTGGGCAGAGCTGGTGCAAAACATTTTGTTACCACAGAAGTTCTCTTGAATAGCACTGCTATAAACACACAAAGGGAAAAAAAGCAAATGTGGCAAATTGGTGACAGTTGGTGAAGAGCATACGATTATTCTATTCTTTCACTTTCTATAGATAGGGAACTGCAAAATAAGACTACTACCACCTGCAGCATGTGATCCTAGATTGGACCAGAAAAACAATTCTCTTTTCGCTTTGTTAAAATGGACTTTGATAGAACATTTGACAAAATTTGAGTAAGGTCTGTAAGAATTAGTATTAAAGAATGCTAAATTTCCTGTAGTATGATATTTATACTATGGTTATATTAGAAAATACTTTGTTCTTAGACATACACACTGAAGAATTTAGGAGTAAAGGGGCACACAGCTTCTGCAACTCACTTCCAAAGTTTCAGGCATCCCAAAAAAATGTGTATATGTATGAAAAAAAGTGAGGGGAGGCACAGAGAATAATAAAGCAAATATAGTAAAAAGTTACTATTTGGTGACTGGGTGAAAAGTTTATGGGAATTCTTTGTATTATTGCAGCTTTTCTAAAAACTGCTGAAATCATTAGTAAAAAGGAAAAAAATCTAAGGGGACAAACTAGAGGACAAAAAAGGAAACATGGCAGAGTTCATAGAATTGGTCTGGGAGCTGGAAGACTTGAATTTAGGCTCAGGTCTGGCTCTGACTAGCTCTAGGATTTTGATACGCTATTTCAGCTCCCTGGATGTTAGTTGGCTAAATTATTATTATTGAGAAAGAGAGAGAGACAGGAAGGGAGAAAGATGAGAAACATCAATTCTTCATTGCCGCACCTTAGTTGTTCCTTGAATGCTTTCTCATATGTGCCTTGCTGGGTGGGGGTGGGGGGAGCTACAGCAGAGCAAGTGACCCCTTGCTCAAGCCAGCGACCTTGGGCTTCAAGCCAGCAATCTTTGGGCTCAAGCCAGCAACCATGGGATCATGTTGGTGATCACACGCTCAAGCCAGTGACCTTGCGTTTAAGATAGTGAACCTGCACTCAAGCTGGTGACCTCGGGGCTTTGAACCTGAGACCTCAGCATCTCAGGTCAATGCTCTATCCACCACCAGTAAGGCAGTTGGCCAAATTATTAAATAAAGTATTTGAACTTGTTGGTTTTAAAGAAACTGTCTAGGTCAAAATTATAGAACAAATTAATTACACTGGGGAAAAATGTTTTTCATTTTCTGTTGCATGAGGTTTTTTTTTTTTTATTTTATTTTATTCATTTTAGGAGACACAGAGTGAGAGTGAGAGAGAGAGAGAAAGAGAAAGGGGGGAGGAGCTGGAAGCATCAACTCCCATATGTGCCTTGACCAGACCAGTGCAGGGTTTTGAACTGGCGACCTCAGTGTTCCCAGGTCGACGCTTTATCCACTGCGCCACCACAGGTCAGGCTGTTGCATGAGGTTTTAGAACTTTTTCTATATATTTCTGCATTGCTGATTCCAAATCTGAAATCCATTTTTTCGTGCATACTCTAGTTTTTATGCAATTTTAATTTCTTCTTGTTACAGTTAATGGCATGCATTGGTTTTAATTAATTTATTTGTTTTATTATTATTATTATTATTATTATTTTACAGGGACAGAGAGAGAGTCAGAGAGAGGGATAGGTAGGGACAGACAGTCTGGAACAGAGAGAAATGAGAAGCATCAATCATTAGTTTTTAGTTGTCGTTGCGACACCATAGTTGTTCATTGATTGCTTTCTCACATGTACCTTGACCGCGGGCCTTCAGCAGAGGGAGCCACTCCTTGCTGGAGCCAGCGACCTTGGGTCCAAGCTGGCACGCTTTTGCTCAAGCCAGATGGGTCTGCGCTCAAGCTGGTGACCTCGCTCAAGCTGGCGGCCTCGAGGTCTCGAACCTGGGTCTTCCGCATCCCAGTCCGACACTCTATCCACTGCACCACCGCCTGGTCAGGCTATTTTTTTATTTTTTTACAGGGACAGAGAGAGAGTCAGAGAGAGGGATAGATAGGGACAGACAGACAGGAATGCGGAGAGATGAGAAGCATCAATCATCAGTATTTCGTTGCGACACCTTAGTTGTTCATTGCTTTCTCTTATGTGCCTTGACAGACCGAGTAACCCCTTGCTCAAGCCAGCGACCTTGGGTCCAAGCTGGTGAGCTTTTTTTTGCTCAAGCTGACAACCTCGGGGTCTCAAACCTGGGTTCTCCGCATCCCAGTCCAATGCTCTATCCACTGCGCCACCGCCTGGTCAGGCATGCATTGTTTTTTTTGTTTGTTTTTTTTTACAGGGACAGAGAGAGAGTCAGAGAGAGGGATAGATAGGGACAGAGAGACAGGAATGGAGAGAGATGAGAAGCATCAATCATTAGATTTTCGTTGCTGTTGAGACACCATAGTTGTTCATTGATTGTTTTCTCATATGTGCCTTGACTGCGGGCCTTCAGCAGACCCAGCTGCCCCTTGCTGGAGCCAGTGACCCTGGGTCCAAGCTGGCGAGCTTTCGCTTAAGCCAAATGGGCCCGCACTCAAGCTGGCAAGCTCAGGGTCTTGAACCTGGGTTTTCTGCATCCCAGTCCAATGCTCTATCCACTGCGCCACCACCAGGTCAGGAACACATGCATTGGTTTTTAAATTTGAGTTAAAGGGCAATGACTCTTGGATTGAACATAAGCACAAGGCAATTAATGTTTTACAAACATCACTTTTACATAATTATAGTTGTTTTTAAATGTAAAAATTATTATCTGATAAAAACACCCTCTTATTTTGTTTTAAGATTGAATCATGGCTTCTTCGAGTAGGCGTAAATGTAAGAATAGTCCTGACACCTTCTGTTATATATGTGGCTGTTACACACTTCAACATCAAAGGCGCAATATTTCATCATTTGTGACACGTGCATATATTGCCTATTTTCAAGTTCCCCTTGGCGATTGAGACAAGAATTGGGCTCCTCATATTGTGTGTCATAATTGTGAGGAAATGCTTTGTGACTGGACAAAAGAAAATCAGAAAGGAATGCCTTTTGGTATTCCCATGGTTTGGCGTGAACCTAAGGACCACAGCAGTGACTTATTTCTGTCTGATCCATACAAAGGGCACTGGCAAGAAAAAAAGGCATATGATCACATATCCTAATATTCCTTCAGCAATACGACCTATCCCACACTGAGACACTCCCGGTTCCAGTTTTCAATTGTTTTATTTCTTATAAGGACGAAGAAAGTAAACATGGTGATTAAGTGTATTTTGATAAGATGCATGAGGAAATGGTTGTAGAATCTGAAGGGTCTTCTGATGCCAAGCAGTCATTAACCCCTCAGCAGTTTAGCCAACCCAAATTGAATGACTTAGTAAGAGACTTGAGCCTATCAAAGAAAGCAGCGGAGTTATTAGCCTCCAGGTTTCAAGAAAAGAATGGACTTCACCGGTCAGCTAAAGTATCCCAGTTCAGGATGCGTGAACAAATTTTTGTGGTTTTTTTTTTCCGAAGACAAACACTTTGTTTACTGTCATGATATCAGTAGTCTTCTCAGCCAGCTAGGTGTTACCACTTACAGTCCAACAGAATGGCGGCTATTTCTTGACAGCTCTAAATGATGGCAGACTACTGCTGGAGCATCAAATGAGATTGTCCTCAACAAGTACACAAACGCAAGAGCTACAAATGCAAAATTTTGCCTGAACAGAATTTAAATAAATTTTGCACAAATTTTATGATTAAAATAAGTGTTTTAATATGTTCCATTTTGAAATTGTAGACAAATTCTGATGCAAACACATCTTTTAGTGTATCAGTGTACTTACTGCATTATATAAATTATATTTTCACAAAGATGATGCCCAAGAAGATATTCTACTTCATTATGTTAAACTAAATGTTGAAAATTTTACAGTAAGATGAAAACCTAAAATCTTGAATTTCAAAAGAACTGTAGCTTACAGAGAAAAACTAATGTCAGATTTGAGATCAGCACACTCGAATTAGATATGAACAAGTGTTCTTGTGGATGCAACAAAAATTTTGTTCTTCAGTGTTATAATTAGTCCCTTTTATTTTCAAGTTAAGGGCCTGCATGCAGAGCTACTCCTGCACCACCAGGTGGCCTCAGTTAGCCTGGTCTGTATGTAAAATATTTCATTTTTACCCTGGGCCACAGTTCCCAAATCCTGACCTTTTTCTTCCTTGTACTATCCCTTGTTGTTCCTGAATCTTAGCCGCAGCTTTTGGTGGTGGTGTCCTCTGACCTCCTCTCTTATGGGCCTGGAGAAGAGAGTTATTGCTAAAAACAATCCAGAGGAGGGTTTGTCCTTTGTCAAATTGTGAACCCTTTTAGGACTCCACAGCTCTCAGAAGGGTCTGGGAGGGAGAGGTTGCAAACTCTCGGCAGAGGGGAGCTCAGGCTAGGACAGTGTTGCCATCATGGGTAAGGAATGTCAGTAATATGCTCTGATTTGGGGCATAGGATTGATGATGTCTAGATGTGCTTCCTCCTAATGACCTGGAGTTTCCACCATGGCTAATACATACTCTAAGAGGAGCTAGTCTAGCCTGGAGTGGGCACTGGCTTAGCTTGTGTGCTCTTAGTCCCTGGCTTGCTGGTGCCAAGTGAACATCAGAATGCTGCCACATGAAGAGGAAGCACAGATGGTTAACAAGCACATGGAAAAATAGTCTCATTAGTAATTTAAGAAAAGCATTAGAACAAATAAGTAGAGTCTGGTAATGACACACAGCAGGGTGTAGTCAGGCTGCCCAGTTGCACGTCCTGGCTTGCAGCTTGGCTGTGTTGCCTGGGGAGGTGACCCTGCTTCCGCAAGCCTGTTTCCTCCTGGGTGAAATGAGGGTGATGATATATTCCCTGCCTCGTGGGTTCATTGTGAGGATTCGATGAGACAATGTGTGCATAGCATAATATTTGTAAAAAGTACTCATTAAGTTTTAGTTATTATCTTTATACCAACTTTTTTTTAGCTTAAATGATATTTGTGTATAATGAAAAAAATGTACTCAGTGTTATGCAGTGTTTGGTGAAATGGAGATATTTCTATAATGCCCATGGACATCTCCATAGGTTTACCCTTTTGGGGAGGAATTAAGCAGTTATAAAAACTTTAAAAAAATGTTCAGATCCTTTGGAAGAATACTCACAATTGTAAGAGATACTGTATACACATTTGTGGTAATTGTCCCAGAGCAAAAAAATTAGAAGCAATCTATTCATCAGTGAAAGAACAGTTAACTAAATTATGGCATATTTTTATAATGGGCTTATATTATTACAGCCTTTTTAATTGGATTTTGGAGGAGAAGAATTTGCAAAGAATTGGGAACATAAAAGATGAAAGTCTAGAAAGTCTGGATTTCCCAACATCTTGTTTTTAGGTTAGGAGTGATTTTTGTTTATTATGCCTCATATTTGTTAAAAGAAACAGCAAGAAAGAGTGAGACCATCTGCCACAGGGGGGCAGCTGAGAGCCTTCTGCCTCATCCTTGACTGACTTTCTTTCCCCTCCAGTGGTGTCGGCTAAGCCCAAGGTGCATAACCGCCAACCTCGAATTAACTCGTTTGTGGAAGTGGCTGTGGATGGACTCCCCAGTGAGACCAAGAAGACTGGGAAGCGAATTGGGAGCTCCGAGCTTCTCTGGAATGAGATCATCATTTTGTAAGAGAAAGTCCCTTCTCTTTGAATGCAGTGACATGGGGGAAAGAGAGAAGGCATTCCAAGGGGGTTGTGGGAAATTCAGGTGTCCTGCAGAGCCTCCAGCTCTTCTGTCTTTCGTGCCAAAGGTGCCTCTCTTTAAAGGTTTCCATATCATTGAGCTCACAGAGTGCTCAGTCTTAGCTAGGTGGTTGCAGGGTCAGCTTTGGGGGAAAAGGGGTTAAGTGAGCCTTATCCTGTTTTGGGGTCTTCTCCCCTTCCAAGTTTTCAGCAATATCTGTTTTCTTTTAAGCCAGCGATTTTCAGCCAGTGTGCCTCAAGAATTTTTTTTTAATGTTTTTATTATTTTTTTTAGATTTTATTTATTTATTTTAGAGAAAGGAGACAGAGAGAGAGAAGTGGGGGAGGAGCAGAAAGCATCAATTCCCATATGTGCCTTGACCAGGCAATCCCAGGGTTTCGAACCAGCGACCTCAGTGTTCCGGGCTGACGCTTTTACTCACTGCGCCACCACAGGTCAGGCTCAAGAATTTTTAATACATGCAATGCCTGACTGTTTAGTCAGGGGCACTGACCTCTTTCTTCTCCCTTAGATTGTCGAATAAAAAAATGATGACAGCATTTACACTACAATAGCTCTTCAGTGTGAATGATCAAAATTATACTTTTTTTGTCAGATTGACAAAAAATATATTTTTTGGTGTGCTGCAGAATTTTAGTAATTAGTTTATGTGTGCATTGAGATGAAAAAGGTTGAAAATCACTGTTTTCCGCGATAAGAGTGACTGATCTGCTTGGATGTGATAAATCAAGTATTTGTTTTCTAGGAATGTCACGGCCCAGAGCAATTTAGATTTGAAGGTCTGGAGCTGCCATACCTTACGAAATGAACTGTTAGGCACCGCCTCTGTCAACCTCTCCAATGTCCTGAAGAACAATGGGGGCAAAAGTACGTATGATGAAGGGGTGGCTAATGGGAATCGTTTATGTGGGTGGGGAGAAGAACTTGGATGCATGGGTTTTTCTCAACACGGCTGATAAACCTGGTGATATCGCTTCCTCCAGGACCAGCGGCTGCAGTGACTCTGCTCCCCACGGATGCTAACCGTGGGGTTTTAGGGAGGCTGAATTCTTCTTTTCGCAGAACTCAGCCCCCTTTTCCAGGGACTGTAGTGGTGGGATGCCATGATGTGTCTCCTTGATCGATCACTTCACAGGGATCAGTCCTTTTCCTCAGCCTCTGCCTGTCTTTGCCCAGTCCAGGAGATGAGGGACATGTAGACTCAAACTGGCAAATGCCTCCAGTCTACACCGTTACTTTCCTAGTCTGAGTCCTGGAACAGAACAAAGGATCTGCATGTGTGTGTGTGTGTGTCGGTGTGGGATGATGTTACAAATGGTGCCCTATGCTTAGTAGGCACTCAATAAACATTTGTTGGATGTCAGAATGGGACGCAAGCTCTATCATAATCATTCAGGTTGCCTCTGCTGCGCAGAAATCTAAACCCTAACATCTATTTATTGTTGTTTGTGGTCAGTGGCATAACCGTGGCTGTGGTATCTGAACCCTCTTCATAAAGCCTCTATTCAGAGCGGGACCATATGTGGCGAGGCAATGCCACAGAAAGAAAGGCTCCTTTTTCTCTTGAAGGTTGCTGTCTAGAAAGTATTTTCTGAAAGTCGATTTAACTTCGGAGAGGTGTGTGTGGGGGTGTGTGTGGAGTTGCAGGAAGAGCGCTGCATTGATTCCAGTCCTTTCTCTCTGGGCCTGTCCTCTCTGATGGGCCACTCTGGTGGCGGCTGTGGCTCCCATGGTCTTTTCCTTCCTGCTGGCCCCCACCTGGCTGGGGGAATTGCTTAAAGCCAGGTGTATGTCTCTATTTTAATTCTGCAGGGAACTCCCTGATGCTCTGCCTTCTGAGTTGGTGTTTATTTTCCCAACTTTAGGCTGCCTTTTATGATTTCATTCTCAAGGTGGATTATATTTATTATGTCATTTGGAAACAGACATGTGGGCATTCTTGCATTTGAATCAACAGCCAACATGAGTGTCCTTTTCTTTCCTTCTTCATTTGTCTAGTCAATATACTTTTGCTTTGGATCACAAAAGTGATCGTAGGAAACATGGGAATTATAAAAAAGCACACAGGTGCACAAAGAAAATAAAATTCTCTTGTAAGTACAGCACCTAATCATTTTTAATATTTTGATATGTACCTTTCTGAGCTCTTTTCCTATATGCAAACATATTAATACAATATTTATCACTGAAACAAAATTGAGATCATAGATGAGCATAGTATTTTGCAGCATGTCTTCTCTTTAAATTGTATCAAATATCTTTACTTATTTTTAATTATTATAAAATACACATAACATCAAATTTACCATCTTAACCTCTTTTAAGTTAAGGTCAGCGGCATTAAGCGCATTCACATGGTCATGCAGCCATCACCACCAGCCGTCACCTGGACTTCTTCTTCCCAAGTTCAACCTCTTCCCATTAAACCACAACCCTCTTTTCCCTCCCTTTTCTTAACCCCCCGCTATTCTACTTTCTGCCTCTCTGACTATTCTGGGTCCCTCACATAAATGGAATCATGCAGTATTTGCCTTTCTGTTACAGGCTTATTTCACTTAGTACAATGTCCTCAAGGTTCATTCATGTTGTAGCATGTGTCAGAATCTTTTTAACGATTGAATAATATTCCATTGTGTGAATATACCATTCGTTTATTGTACGAATGAATTTTGTTTATTCAGCCACCCAAGATGCTTGGATCACTTTCACCATTTTCCTATTTTATGTAGTGCTGTTATGAACAAGAGTGTACAGATATCTCTTTAAGTCCCTGCTTTCAGTTCTTTTGGATACATACCTGGAAGCTGAATTATGGCATGTGTTATTTCTATTTTTAATTTTTCGAGGCACTACCATACTGTTTTCCATAGCCGATACCCCATAAAATATATCAACATAGCTATAATTTTCCTTCCAAAATGCAGTTTTTATTGACTGTCTAGTAGTCGTCTCTCAGATGGCTGTGTGAACAATCAGACATTTGGATAGATTTCAGTATTTCACAAGTCACAAATACTGCTGTGATAGACTTGAAAGTTTTAAAATCTTTGTGCCCACTCTTTAAAATTTACTTGAGATAAATTATCGAACATGGGCTTGCTAAGTTTAAATATTTTTTAAGGTTTTTGACAATATTGCCAGGTTACCCTCCAGAAAAGTTCTGACAATGTACTCTCCCATCAGCTGCGGCTGGGGGTGCTGCTGGCTCTGCTGCACTTTGGTATTTGTTGGATATATTTGTAAGAGAATTGTTTTTTCTTTTTTTAAATCTATTTGGCGACATGAATTCCTTATTATTACCTGTTACCCAGTTTACAGTATATTCAGTTTCACGATTTGTCTCGAGGTGTTGTCTTAAAGTTGGTTTGCTTGAATCTGGATTTGGCCCAGGTCCTCTTGTTACATTTGGTGGTTATTTCTGGGACGTCCCCTCACCTCTACCTCACCTTCTCTGTGATTTATTGCAGGCGATTCAGTGTTTTGAAGTGTGTTTATTGACTTAGCTCATTTTTATATTGGAGTATGCAGTTTTAGCTTTTAGTTTTAAAAGAGCTCTTTATATGTCAATGCTATTATTCTTTGTCTTATGATTTCTAAATGTTTTAGTCATTTATTATTTGCAGTTTGATTTTGTAGGTTTTGTTTTTCTTTATTCCAAATAGATGTTTTAAAGTTTTTGTAGTCGAATCTGTAATCCTTTGAATTTTCTGTCTTTTCTTTTATGCTATTTATTTATTTTCAGAGACATAGAGAGAGAGTCAGAGAGAGGAATAGATAGGGACATACAGACAGGAACGGAGAGAGATGAAAAGCATCAATCATCAGTTTTTTGTTGCGACATCTTAGCTGTTCGTTGATTGCTTTCTCATATGTGCCTTGACCGCGGGCCTTCAGTTGACTGAGTAACTCCTTGCTCAAGCCAGCGACCTTGGGTCCAAGCTTGCTCGAGCCAGTGAGCTTGGGTCTAAGATGGTGAGCTTTGCTCAAACCAGATGAGCCTGTGCTCAAGCTGGCAACCTCAGGGTCTCAAACCTGGGTCCTCCGCTTCCCATCCAACGCTCTATCCACTACACCACTGTCTGGTCAGGCTTCTTTTGTGCTTTGAAAGGCTTTTCTCATTCTGAGATCAGGTAACCTGTTTTTTTTTCTCTGTCAATTGTGATTTTATTTTTCACATTTTATCCTTCTTTCAAATGAATTTAGTTTTGTGCACAATGTAAATAGGGATCTATTTAAGTTTTCCCAAATAGCTAACTGATTGTTTTAATGCTGCTTATTGAATAATCCAGCTATTTTCCCACTGATTTGATTTGCTACCTTTGGTATATATTAAAAACATATGTATACTTGGGCCTCTTTAGGGGCTTTCCATTTCATTTTATTTATTTAAAATTTTTTTTCTTTTTTTCTTTTTTAATTGACTTTAGAAAGACAAAGAGAAGAAGGGGGAGAGAGAGGGAAGCATTCACTGTTGTTCCACTTAGTTGTGCATTCATTGGTTGCTTCCCGTGTGCGCCCTGACCCGAGATCTGCAGCCTTGGTCTTTTCAGGATGATGCTCTGACTGAGCTAACTTCATTTGTTGTTTTAAAATCACTCTGTCTTAGCTATTGTCACATTACGTTTTAATATCTGACAGTTTAAGTTTTTCATCTTTTCCAAATCTTCCTCCTTCTTTGCATATAGGACATGATCTCATGAACTAAATTATTTTGTCAGGTTCTCTCCTCTTCCGACTTTCCTCCCCTCAAATCCCTTGAGATTTTACTAGAATCCTAGCACTTGTAAAGTTCCTTTATGGAGAATTTCCATACTAATTCTTACTGCCCAGGAATATGGGATGTCTCTAAATTCATTCAATCTTTTTTTTTTTTTTTTTTTTTTTTTAATCAGTGAGAGGCTGGAGGCAGGGAGGCAGAGATAGACTCCTGCATGCACCCCAATTGGGATCCACCTGGTAAGCCCCTTACAGGGTGATGCTCTGCCCATCAGAGGCCACTGATCCATTGCTCGGCAACCGAGCTATTTCAGCACTTGAGGTGAGGCCATGGAGCTATCCTCAGCAACTGGGGCAAAATTGCTCAAACCACTCGAGCCATGGCCGCAGGAGGGGAAGATATATATATATATATATATATATATATATATATATATATATATATATATATAGAGAGAGAGAGAGAGAGAGAGAGAGAGAGAGAGAGAGAGAGAGAGAGGAGAGAGAGAGGAAGGGAGGGAAATGAGAGGGGGAGGGGTGGAGAAGCAGATGGTTGCCTCTTCTGTGTGTCCTGACCAGGAATCAATCCTGGGACTTCCACACATTAGGCTGACTCTCTACCACAGAGCCAACCAACCAGGGCCTATTCAATCATTTTGAAGTTATTTTTTGCTATACTCTTAATTTTAAAAGTAATTTTGCTATTGCTTTTTTTTTTTTTTTTTTTTTACAGGGACAGAGAGAGGTGAGAAGCATCAATCGTTAGTTTTTCGTTGCGACCCCTTAGTTGTCCATTGATTGCTTGCTCATATGTGCCTTGACCGCGGGCCTTCAGCAGACCGAGCAACCCCTTGTTGGAGCCAGCGACCTTGGGTCCAAGCTGCTGAGCTTTTGCTTAAGCCAGATGGGCCCGCGCTCAAGCTGGCTACCTCGGGGTCTGGAACCTGGGTCTTCCGCATCCCAGTCCGACGCTCTATCCACTGCGCCACTGCCTAGTTAGTCTTGCTATTGCTTTTCATATCTTTTCCTATTATGTCTTCTAACATAGTGTTGTTAGTATACAACTATTAGTTTCTGCATTTTCTTTTTATGTTCTGTCAGTTGTTGAATTCTTAGTATAGGTTTAAATGGTTTCTTTTGGCATTTCTTGGGAGACATTTGTGTGATATTTAAAACTGATAGTTTTGCTTATCTTATGAGATAATTATACTTCTTTTTCTTGTGAGTTCTTTGCATACACTTTCCTGTTTCAGTGGTGATGTAGCAGGTGTCCTGCTTTGTCTGCTAACCATGCTTCGAGTGACTCCTCTGGGTGTATTAATTTCCTAATAGTAACAATCTTTAGAATTTCTAGAATATCCCACTTGTTCATGCTAGATTATTTCTGGAAAGTTTTGTTAGAATTGCTTGTTAATATTTTATTTGGAGTTTTTCCATCTACATATATTTCTAAGTGACGTTTGTCTGTACTTTTGTACTATTTTTGTCAGCTTTGAATTTGAGGGTAAGCTAATTTTATACAGTAAGTTGAAGTGCTTTCCAACTTCAGGAACAGACTGTATAACATGGGAATTATCTGTTCCATGAGTACAGGAAAGAGCTCACCCATAAAACCAACTGGGTCTGGCAGCTTTCTTTGAAATAATTCTTTGATGACCTTTTTCAGTATTTCCCCCCATAATGATTGATTTGTTCAACTTTTCTGATTCATCTTGCATCAGTTTAAAAAAATAATTTTTTCTTATTGATTGATTTTAGAGAGAAAGAGGGAAGCATTCATTTGTTGTTCTACTTAGTTGTACATTTGTTAGTTGCTTCCCATATGTGCCCTGACTGGGTATCAAACCCTCAAGCTTGGTGTTTCAGGATGGTGCTCTAACAAACTGAGCTAACTGGCCAGGGTCATCTTGCATCAATTTTGATAATTTATAATTCTGAGAAAATTGTTTCATGAGATTTTCAAATTTATTAGTGTAAAGATTTAAAATAACATTCTATATTAAAATTAGAAAATGTTTCTAATTTTTCTCACTTTTGATTTTTGTATTTTTTTTCCAATATTTTTCTTGACTAGTTTAAACATTTTTGCTAAACATTTTGCTTAAACATTTTTGCTAAACATTTTGCTTAAACATTTTTACAGGTCAACTTCTTGGGTTTATCTATTAATTATAACATATTTTCTAATATTAATTTCCATTTTTAACTTTATTTATTTTTTTCAACTATTTGTCCTTAGGTCTATTACATGTACTTATTTATTCAGTCAGTCAGTCGGTAAGTCGTTTCTAACTTTGGAGTTGGAAGCCTTGTACATTTATTTTTGTCCTTGTTTAACAATGAAAGTGTTCTTATTAGGGTTTAAAGTGATAGAGATTATTATGAAGCAGTGAGACAGAGTGGCTACCCCACAGACAGAACAGCCCCTTCACAGGTTCGCTTCCTTTATTGAGATTCATTTCATGAGACACTCTATCCACTGCGCCACTGCCTGGTCAGGCTGTTGCTTTGAACTTGCCTGATTCCACTACCCCCACCCCACCCCCCATTCAATTTTTTTTCTTTTGGGAAAAGTGCACAAATCTTAAGTGATACACATCTCAACCAATATTTGTATATGTTCACATTTGTGTAATCACCACTCAGATCAAGACAGAGAAAGAGTCCAGGGCCCCTGCATGCCTTCTCCTCCCCTGAGATAACCACTATTCTGACTTCTGTCACTGTTGATTATCATTGCCTATTCTTGAATTTTATATCAATGAAGTCATATAGTATGTTTTCTTGCGCCTTGCTTATCATCATATCTGTGAGAGCCATCCATGTTTTTACACATGACAATAGTTTTTCTTTTTATTGGGGTGTAGTATTCTAATATATAAATGTACCATGATTTATTTGCCTATTTGGTTGGTGGACATTTGGGCTGTTTCCAGGTTGGTGCCAGCATGAGCAAAGCTGCTAAGAACATTCTTCTTTTATTTTTCTGAGAAAAAGAAGAAGGGACAGAGGTGAGAAGCATCAGCTCATAGTTACGACACTTTTAGTTGTTCACTGATTGCTTCTCATATGTGTTGTGATTGGGGTCAGGGGCAATAGCTGAGCCCGTGACCATGGGATCACATTGATGATCCTACGTCTAAGTCAGCGACCCTGTGCTCAAGCTGGATGAGCCAGAGCTCAAGCTGATGACCTCAGGGTTTCAAACCTGGGCCCTCCATCCCAGGTTGACGCTCTATCCACTTCGCCACTACCGGTCAGGCGGGACAGTCTTACACATGTATTTTAGAGGACATATACATGCATTTCTATGGAGTATATTCATATCTAGGGGCCTTGGTTCCTAGGGTGGATGTGTGTTTAGCATTAGTAGATACTGTCAGTTTTCTGGTGGTGAACTGTTTACCATCATACATTTTGTTGTGTTCTTCTGCTCATTGTTTGCAGTTACTGTTGTGATTTTTCCCTTTGAGCCCAGAGTGATTTGGAAGAATGTTCTCTAAGTTTCCAGGACTTCTGTTGTTTGTGGCAGCAGCTGCAGCTCCTGCTGCTCTCAATAGTACGAGCCTTAGCACGTTGTCTAGCTGTGTTGAATAGTGAGGCACATCAGATCTGAATCTAATGGAAAATGTGGATTGTAATAGGACAGTAGGCTGCTTTTTCTTAGAAAAGCAAATCTTTGAGGATGACAGTGGCATAGTTGATATACATAACATTCCAGCCATGTTTCATATTTTATTTATTTATTTTTTTAGTGAGAGAGAGAGAGACAGACAGGGACAGACAGGAAGGGAGAGAGATGAGAAGCATCAACTTGTAGTTGTGTCACTTAGTTGTTCATTGATTGCTTTCTCATACATGACTTGATGTGGGGGGATCAAGTCAGCGACCATGGGCCATGTCTATGATCCCATGCTCAAGCCAGTGACCCCCGGCTCAGGCTGGTGAGCCCGCGCTCAAACCGGATCAGCCTGCACTCAAGCTAGAGACCTTGGGGTTTCGAACCTGTGTCCTCTGCGTCCCAGGTCAATGTTCTGTCCACGGCACCACCGCCTGATCAGGCTTCAGCCATGTTTCATAAAGTCTTCTGTTTAGAGCAAGACTGTTTGTGGTGATCACAAATCTATCATATAGAGAAGTGGTTACGAAAATGTAGACTCTGGAGTCAGATAACTTGGGCTTGAATCCTGATTCCATTAGCTTCAAGACATCCGACAGTCACTTAATTTTTTTTTCCTTTTCTGTGAAGTGTTGCTTTGAGATTAAGTGAGCTAACAATATTACCTGACACCTAGAAGTATACAGAAGCAGTAACAATAGTAGTGGTAGTTATTGTCCCCTCTGGTACCTTTCTTCCCAAAGACCGGAAGGTTTGAATGCCAGAGATAGACAGCAGAGACCTTGTTTCCTGACGTGGGACCTTCTTGCCTAAACGGGAGGAAGCATGAAGATGTTCCTGGAGGGAATTCTAAGGCTGAACACATGCAACAGCTCTGGGGGTCAGAGAGTGGAGGCTGACGTTACTGTGGGACACTTCAGCATCATGGTCTTGTACTGGTGCCACTGGGGAGCTGCTGGGCTGCATGTTTCCAGAGCAGTATCTAAGTACGAATATAGTTATATAGGGTAGTGGGTCACAGTATCTTAGGTGGCTTCTCTCACTGTGGCCCGGTCTTCCTGAAACCACTTTCCCTGGGAAGAGGCCTGGTAGTAGTCATTGCCCTACCTGAGGTTTTTCTGCCCCAGGAGACGTAATTCCTTCTTTCATGTCCTCCCCTGTTTTTTCCTGGGTGGACTTGGAGGTTGATTGGGAAGCTCAGTGGTGTTTTATGCCTTCCCCTGGTGGAGGGATGCTGTGTTGGAGGGTTTTACTCAAGTCCTGCATTTGCACAATGGAGCTGACTTTGTGTGGGGCCATTTATCTGGCTGTGGCAGCAGGGAGGACCTGACCAGAAGTGCTGGTTTAGCTCTGAAGGACAGCTCTAGTCATCTTTGCGTGGAAGCCAGATTTTGAGGTTGAGTATTGATTTTTTTAAACATTTTTATTAGGGGAATTTTCCAACAGTGGCCATCACCTGACTTCTGTAGCTGTCAGCGTGTTCTGTCTGTTCCTGCCCACTGGGTGCTCTTTCTCAGCTGGCAGCAGGAGTGCTGAGACTCCGTGTTCCCTGGTAGCTCCTCCTCTGCAGTGACCTCATCAGCACCTCGCACTGTGCTGTGGCCAGGTCATCCTGCCCTCAAGCTGGCAAGTGTAGTTTGAAGTTACATTAAAAAAAAAAAAACTTCTTTATTTTAAAATAATTTCAAAATCAGAAAAGTTACAAGAGTAGGACAATACTCCCTCATATCCCTCACCCAACTATTAATATTTTGATTTATTTGCTTAAACATTATCTCTATACCTACCTGTATAATAATTTTCTGAATCATTTCAGAGTAAGTTACAAACCTTGTACTTCTTTATCCCTAAATACTTAAGTGTCTGTTTCCTAAGAGATTTTCTTGATATAACCATGTTACAATTAACCAAATCAAGACATTTAATATCTTTATAATATCATTACCTAATTCAGATTTTCCAATTGTTGCAATCGTGCACTTAGAGTGGATTTTTTCCCCTGGTCCAGGGCCTTATTTAAGATTATGTACTGCATTTACTTGTCATATCTCCTTAAGATCCGTTCCTCAGCCATTTTTGTCTTTCATGACACTGTCATTGTTAAAGAGTAGAGGTTAGTCTTTCTGTAGAATCCCCTCACTTTGGCTTTGTCTCATGTGTCGTCATGCTTAGATTCAAGGTCTGCATTTTTTTTTTTTCAGGAACACTCAGAAGTGACGTTTCCTCTTAGTGCATCAGATCAGGCACACTTCTTTACTTGTCTCATTGTTGATTATGTTAATTTTGATTATTTGGTTAAGGTGATGTCTGCTAGGTCTCTACACTGTAAAGTGACTATCTTCTGTTTATAACTAAGAAGTACTTTATGGGAAGATGCTTTGAGACTATGTAAATATCTGTTTCTCATCACAGCTTCAATTCCTGGTTTTTGCATTCATTAATACTCATGAATGATTTTTGTCTGAATCAGTTGTTAATATAATGGTTGCTAAATTCCCCCTCTAATTGTATTATTCCTTCCACGTTTATTAGTTGCCTTACTACTTACTGCAAGGAAGTGCTTTTTCTTTTTTCTTTTTCTTTTGAGAGAGACAGAGAGAAGGACAGATAGACAGGAAGGGACAGAGATGAGAAGCATCAGTTCTTTGTTGTGGCACCTTAGTTGTTCATTGATTGCTTTCTTATACGTGCCTTGATGGGGGGGCTACAGCAGAGCGAGTGACCCTTTAAGCCAATGACCTTGGGCTTCAAGCCAGCGACCATAGGATTGATCCCATGCTCAAGCCATGGACCCCGTGCTCAAGCTTGTGAGCCTGCACTCAGGCTGGTGACCTTGATTTTGAACCTGGGTTCTCTGCATCCCAGGCTGATGCTCTATCCACTGCGCCACTGCCTGGTCAGGTGGAAGTGCTTTTCCTTTTCCTTTAGGTATGCATATGTATGAAATATCAGCTTCAACTCACAGGTTCTTATTTTGTTTAGTGGACTATCTTTTTTTTTTTCTTCTTTTCCAAGTGAGGGGAGGAATGGTAGAGAGACAGACTCCCGCTTGTGCCCCAACTGGGACCCACTTGGCAAACCCTGTCTGGGATTGATGCTCTTTCCACTGGGGCCATGCTTGCAATCGAACTACTTTTAGCACCTGAGGCAGAGGCTCCATGGAACCATTCTCAGCACGAGGGGCTGATGCACTCAAACCAATCGAGCCATAGCTGCTGGAGGAGAAGAGAGAGAGAGAGAGAGAGAGAGAGAGAGAGAGAAGGTAGAGGAGGAAGGGTGGAGAAGCAGATGGTCGCCTCTCCTGTGTGCCCTGACTAGAAATTAAACCTGAAACATCCACATGCCTGGCTAATGCTCTACCACTGAGCAAACTGGCCAGGGCCAGTGGATTATCATTTACTACTGTCATTATTTTGATGCTTGAATTGTCCTTGGATGGGCAAGTGGGTGCCACTTTAAGCCTGGTTCTGTAGCCTTTTGGCATGTTCCCATCTTACATTGTTTTCCAAACATAATCCAATATAGGTAGAATTTACTATATGATAAAGGTGGCATTTAAAATCAGAAAAGTTAAACAATGACAGTAGGACCATCAGCTAGCCCAGTGGGTTTCTAAGTGTGGTCTTCAGGCTAGCAGCATGTCCCTCACACCTGGAAACACGTTAGAAATACTATTTCTGAGCCCTTACGCCAGACCTGCAGAATTGGAAACTGGGTCTGGCTCTGGCTCTGTGTTCTAACAAAGCCTCCAGGAGATTCTGGTGCATCCTTAAGTCTGAGAACCACTAAGCTCCCAGTTGGGAAAATAAAGTTAGATGCCTTCCTTATACCAACACTTTTGATGGTTTTTCTTCATTTAGTTTTTTAAACATTTAACCTTTCATCAATCTAGAATTTATTTTGGTATATGATGTGGGATAAGGATCTAGTTGTATTTTTTCCTAATGGATTTTACACTGTTTTCATTGGAGGGTGTGTCACTATCAGGGACATATCTCTTCTCACTGCTCTTCAAAGCTTGACTCTTGAGCCTTCATTTTCCCTGAAAGATGTTTTATATACATATGCACATGTACACATACACACAGAGACATGTAAATATCTATTTCTCTGTCTTTATATTAAACACCATGAGTTCATACTGAAACTGCTATTTCTAAGTCAGCTCCACAGGGTTCCTTTCTAACCTTTCTTCACTCCTTATGAGAACCCTGGCCCTTAACATCATCCATATAATTACTCATTTCCTCCATTCCACAATGCACAGACGGAGGCCTGGGGATTGCTGTACTCCTACTGCTGTGATCAATGAAGTAGATTTTGAAAATCTCCTTGTTTATGCTGCTCGCTGTTTTCTCTATATGTCTCCTTTCTTTCCCCAAGTGTTTCCCAGTTTTTTTTTTAAAAAAGAGAGAGCAAACAGCTTCCTAAATAAATATTTAAAAATCTTACAAGCAGAGGGTTGTCCTAGCACTTTACGTGCCAAGAACAGATAGGCCAGCCAGGAGGGGAGCCCCGCCTGCCTCGCCCTTCTGTAGGGACTGCCGTTCTGGTGGGTGGGCTGTGCTCCTCAAGGAGGCGAGGCTGACAGTGCGTGCATTTATTTTCAAGTAAACACAACACTGTTTTTCCAGTGTTTCAACTGAAAAATAAACTGCTGATCTTTGGAACTTGAGTCAGACGAAGAAGAGGAAAAATGAAAAAAAAATGGCTCTACAGTTTAAAAAAAATTTAAATTTGAAAACTTGTTCACTGTTTCTTCAGCTGAGGAAGTGGTGAGCAAGGGACAGACGTGAAAGACAGTATGTGACCGTCCGGTAAGCTGGTAGGGAGATTTTATTTAGGACATAGCTACAAATTTGAAAAGGCTTGATGGTGGGAATAGCTAACCTGGTTCTTCATAGCCAATTAGTTATCGGCATGAGCCTGGTAAGCCACAGACAGGTTTTCAGGTTTGTGGGGTGCTCACGGGAGATCTCTGAGGAATTTTCTCTTGCTCCCCAAACTGAAAATGCTAATATTTTTTCTGATTCTAAACAGGTTATCTAAGAGTAACATATGCTCCTAAAACTGAAAATATTATTGGTATTTTTCTATTATTTCATGCTTATTGAAAACAAAGACAAAAATATTCTGAGTATTTCATATGTATCAGGTATTGTTCCTGTGGAATCTTTGATATATATTCAAACTTATTCCATATTCCTCATACCAATGACATAGATGATACTCTGTCGCCTTTGCTGGGGAGATTCTGGCAGATGTATGCAAGTGGCCCCAAACCACGCAGTAGGTGGTGGCAGAGTTGGGGTTTAACCCAGGCCTCTTGGTCACAGAGATTTTGCCTGTAACTTCTGTACATGCTGTCATCTAATGAAGGAGAAGGTTAAAATCATGTGAAATTCTATTTTTCAGAGCTAACTCTGTTCATATTTTGTTATATATTCACTAAGTTTTATTTTGGGAGGTAAATCACGTGTGTGTGTGTGTGTGTGTGTGTGTGTGTGTATAACTATTTTTTTTCAAAGTGGAAACTCACTATACATATTGCTTTGTAACTTGCTTTTTTAATTAACTCAGTTTTTTTCTCCTCAATAAAAGTAGATTTTTTTTTTTTTTGGATTTTTCTGAAGTTAGAAGTGGGAAGGCAGAAAGACAGACTCTTGCATGCACCCAACTGGGATCCACAGGGCAAGCCCACTAGGGGGCGATGCTCTGCCCATCTGGGGCATTGCTCTATTGCAACCGGAGCCATTCTAGCACCTGAGGTAGAGGCCACAGAACCTCAGCGCCTGGGCCAACTTTGCTCCAATGAAGCCTTGGCTGTGGGAGGGGAAGAGAGAGATAGAGGGAAAGGAGAGGGAAAAGGGTGAAGAAGCAGATGGGCGCTTCTCCTGCGTACCCTGGCCGAGGATCAAACCTGGGACTTCCACACGCTGGGCCGGCACTTTACCGCTGAGCCAACAGGCCAGGGCCAGTTTATCATTTTTTAATGGCTGCAATAGCTTTTTCTGAATGAAAGTACTATAGTTTAATTGGTCTTCTATTGTTGTTTATCTTTATTTTTTTAGTATTATAACCACGACTCTATTTTAAAAATTAAACTTGCCTGACTAGGTGGTGGCACAGTGGATAGAGCATCCACCTGGGACGCTCAGGACCCAGGTTTGAAACCCTGAGGTCGCCAGCTTGAGTGTGGGCACATCTGGCTTGAGCCAAAATTCACTGGACTTGAGCAAGGGGTCCCTGGCTTGGCTAGAGTCCCCGATCAAGGCACGTATGAGAAAGCAATCAATGAACAACTAAAGTGCCACAACAAGTTGATGCTTCTCATCTTTCTCCCTTAAAACTAAACTTATTGGGATAACATTGGTTAGTAACCTTATATAAGTTTCAGGTGTACAGTTTTATAATACACATTGTGTGCTCACCACCCAAAGCCCAGTCTCCTTCCATTCGTTTGCCGCCTTTTACCTTCTTCATTCTCTGCCATCTCCTTTCGCTTTGATAACCACCATGCTTGTTTTCTGTGTCTATAAGTTTGTTTTGTTTCTTCATTTGTTGCGTTATTTTATATCTCACATATGAATGAAATCATAAGGTTCTTGTCCTATACTGTCTGACTTATTTCACATAGCATGATACCCTCAAGATCCATCCATGTTGCTGCAAATGGCTGTAATTCATAATTTTTTTATGGCTAAATAGTCTTTCGTTGTATATAGGTACCACATCTTTATCCAGTCATCAGTTGTAAGACTCTTGAGTTGTTTCCATGTGTTGGCTATTGTGAGTAATGCTGCGATGAATACACATATTTATAGTATATATATCTTTATGAATAAGTGTCTTGAAGTTTTTCAGGTAGATACCCAGAAGGGGATTGCTGGGTCTTATTGTAACTGTATTCTTAATTGTTTGAGGAAACTCCATACTGTTTTCCCTAGTGGCTGTACCAATTTACATTCCCATAAGCAGTGTTCTAGGGTTCCCTTTTCTCCACATCTTCTCCAGCACTTGTTATTTTTTGTCTTATTGATAATAGCCATTCTAACAGGTGTGAAGTGGCATTTTATTGTGGTTTTGATTTGCATTTCTCTTAGAACTAGTGTAGTTGAGCGCCTTTTCATTGATCTGTTAGCCATCTGTATGTCTTCTTGGGAAGAGTCAGGCCCTCTGCCCATTTTTTTTTTCATTTTATTTATTTATTTTATTTTTTTACAGGGACAGAGAGAGAGTCAGAGAGAGGGATAGACAGGAACGGAGAGAGACGAGAAGCATTAATCATCAGTTTTTCATTGCAACACCCTAGTTGTTCATTGATTGCTCTCTCATATGTACCTTGACCCTGGGCCTTCAGCAGACTGAGCGACCCCTTGTTCGAACCAGCGACCTTGGGTCCAAGCTGGTGGGCTTTTTGCTCAAGGCAGATGAGCCCGCACCCAAGTTGGTGACCTCAGGGTCTTGAACCTGGGTCCTCCGCATCCCAGTCCGATGCTCTATCCACTGCGCCACCGCCTGGTCAGGCCCATTTTTAATTGAATTGGTTTTTTTGTTGTTGAGCTCTTTTTATATATATATATATATATATATATATATATATATATATATATATATATATATATATTGTTATGAGTTCTTTATATATTTTGGTTATTAGCCCCTTAGCAGAGCTATCATTTACAAATATCTTTTCCCATTCGGTTTATTGCTTTTTTGTTTTGTTGATGGTTTCCTTTGCTGTCCAGAAACTTTAGTTTGATGTGGTCCCATTCATTTATTTTTGCTTTATTTCCCTTGCTTTTGGGGTCAAGTTTGCAAAAACCACTCTGAGACTAAGGTCCTTCAGTTTATAAGCAAGACTTTTTTGGCAAAATTTTGCAAAGATATCTTTTTCTTTTTTTTTTCTGAAGTGAGAAGCCGGGGGAGGCAGACAGACTCCCACATGCGCCCAACTGGGATCCACCGGGCATGCTCACCAGGGGGTGATACTTGGCTCCTCTGGGGCATTGCTCTGCTGCAATCTGAGCCATTCTAACACCTGAGGCAGAGGCCATAGAGCCATCCTCAGTGCTCGGGCCAACTTTGCTCCAATGGAGCCTTGACTGCAGGAGGGAAAGAGAGAGACAGAGAGAAAGGAGAGGGGAAGCATATGGGTGCTTCTCCTGTGTGAACCCGGGACTTCCACACGCCAGGCTGATGCTTCACCGCTGAGCCAACTGGCCAGGGCCTTTCTTTCTTTTTATGGCAGTAAATTTTTAGACATGCAATTGTTGGCTCTGCTGCAAAGACTAGTGTACCTGGTTCCCTCACCCTCAGTGGCACTGGGCATTGCCAACATTTTAACCTCTGCTGGTCTGTTTGGAGGTGAAAAGCAATTTCTCTTTGTTATTTTAATTTACATCATTTTTTCTTTTCTTCTTCTTAAGGAAATTCAAAGTAGGTTTTGCCCTCACTGCCCTGATGCCATTGCTTGTACCAAGGTCACCAATCTCCTCCATGTTGCTAAATCCAGTGGACAGTTTTCATCCTCAACTCACTGGCCTTAGAGATTGGATACAGGGACTTTTCGATCTCCTTTGCAGGTTTCCTTCTTGCCAGTCTGGAAACACTGGAATACTGAAGTTGGCCTAGTGCTGTATCTCCTTATTAACCTATACCCCTTTCTTTCATGGTCTAATCTGGTATTGAGGCAGGTTAGTTAAGAAGCTAGGAGATTTCCTAGGCAAGTGTAATGAGGAAACTGAGATGAATAGCTGAACAGATGGCTGAGCAACTTACAGCCAGCTAATAAGACACCAAATCTAATTTCCCTAACCTAGGATACTTAGGAGCAAATGGTGTATAGATTCCAGACCATGCTGGGGGAAGACCTGCTTTGGTCCCAGTCCCTTTCTGATAACTTTCTTTGAAGGTGAAATTTCAAAGAAGGTGACATATTTTGATGTATCAGCATATGAAAGGACACACTTGGAAAGCTGATAAATATTCTGATTGAGACCTCCCCTAAAATTCCATCCTTTTGAAAATAGATAAAAACCCGAAGACAGAGAACCCAGTGTGTGTTCTCTCTTGAACATGCCTGTGCCTTTGCCCCTCTTCTTTCCTCAGGTGCGTAGCTTTGCTTTTTTTCTCCTACGCTCTAAAGTTTCCCAGGAGACTTGCATCCAGGGGAGCAGTGGGCAGTGGCAGCTCATCTCAGGCTGAACCCCTGAACCTATCTCCAGAAGCCTTTCTTTTTCCTCTGTAACTTGTTTCCTGACCCCATGCAGCCCAGTATGGCTCACTTCTTATGCCTCTGTGGCTCTCTAAAAGGCCGAGGCAGCCCACGTAGGCTCACTCCTGCTGCTGTGACCTTGCTTCATTTGTCTTATGCTCTTTGGTTCACTGTTCCAGCTTTAATAAATGTACTCTCAAAATCACCTGGACTAATGTTGTGGAATCTTTTTTGCATGAAGTCAAGAACCCACACATTCTAGATTATGCCGGGACAGACCTGCCTCGATCCTGGTCCCTTTCAGGTGACAGTATCACGACCTTAAAATTGGTTTGTACACTATCACTCCCATCCTGCACCTCCTCCTTGCTTCCTCCATCTCAAGTAATGGCAGTCCTCTGTTGCTCAGATGTAACACCTTGATGTCCTTTTGACATCACTCTTTCTGATACAGCCCACATCCAGTCTCAGCAAGTTCTGCCCATACTGGCTTCAGGATTTGTTTGAGGATCTGACCATTTCTTACCATAACTGCTCCTGTTACCCATGTCTAAGTCATCATCACTTCTCGACTGCTAGGAGTCAGTGGCCCCCTCATTGTCTCCCTGCATCTGCCTTTGTCTCACTACACTATATTTTTGAACCAGCTGCTAGAATAATCCAAACTGTAAGTCAGATCTTATCACTCCTCCAGTGATTTCCCCTCGTCCAGGGAATAAAATTAATGCACTTTTCTCATAGACCTATAGGACCCTCCCTTGTCGTCTCCTCACCTGTTACCTCATCTCAACTATTCTCCTTTCCTCTCCAAACCCCTTCTGGCTCACAGGTCTTCTCATTGTTCCTCCACCCTCTGCTGCTCTTGCTTCAGGGCCTTTGCACTGACCTTACCATCTTCCTAAAGTACTCTTCCTCATGTGTCTTCATGGCTTGCCCCTTCACCCCCTTCTAGTCTACCCAGATGTCACCCTAGTGAGGCCTTCCCCAACCATGCTGTCTTTTAAAAAATTGTACAAGCCAATGCTTTTTGAAAAATTTACCATGTTGTGCAACATCACCATGAACTTCCCAATAAGATCTCTCATTTTCATTCCTACCCCCAGCCTCTGACAACCACTAACCTGCTTTCTGTCTCTGTAAATTTGCCTTTTCTGGTCATTTCATACAAATAGAATTGTACAAGATATGGCCTTCACCAAACTATCTTAATTGCAACTTCTCCCTGTTCAACATTTCCTATTTCCTTTCCCTGATTTATATTCTTTTTTGGCAATATCTTCTATAATACTACAGATTGTGTTCAGTTACCTTGTTGTCCTCTACAGTGAGAATGTAAGCTGCAGCGGGGCAGGCATTGTTGGATTTTTGTTCACTTGTGGGCATTCCTCCACCCTTGTGCCTAGAGCACACAGAAGACACTAACATATACTATACTATACTATATACTATATATAATATAGTTAATATATATAAATAGTGTATAATGTGTATTGTATTGAATGAGATTTGTGAGGGTGAATGTCTTTCTCTGTGAGTTAGGTTTTTGTGCCTAGTGTCATGCCTCACCTTGGGGTACAGCTGGGCCCAGGGCAGCGCTGGGTGGCCGCGCTGGGGAGCCATCGGGCCGAGTCTCCGAATATAAGCCTTTGTTTCATTTTACCCCATCCGGCTGCAGTTACATCAGTGACTACTGTTTTGTTGATTGGCACCAGATGCCAGGCGTTGGGATTGAAGCCGTCTTTAATAGTCTCTGAAAAGCGCTCTGTGTGTTGCTTTCCGTCATCCTGCACCTCAGGCAGATAGGGCCAAGCCAGAACCTCAAGGAATTCCTGAAGAAGCCAAAGCCACCCCCGCTCCCGACTCCACTCCCCAGCCCCTCAGAGTTACAGCCAGACCCAATTCGTGGCTTTAGTGTCAGTGGAGACTGAAAGAAAAGGATCTTTTAGCCAGGAGTCTCAAAAGTAAACACACAGGCCCCTGCTACAAATGTTAAAACAGACCCGCTTTCTGCGCCCGGCTGGGAGGCTGCCTGTGAAACGTCACTTGAAGAAAGAAAAGAAGTGTTCTGTCCCTATACATGACTGCCTCTAGAGTGTTCCATAAATGCATCGGCGTCGGAAGGTGGTCAGCCTCATGGGAATGCATGTTTGAGCAAAGAGTGATTCCACCCCTGCAAACACAAATGTAGGCCAAGGCCGTTCCCCCTTTTCTAGAGGTTTATTATGACATTTTGCATTTTAGTCCACTGGAGGTGGTGAAGCCATCTTTTCTCTCTTTTCTTTCTTCCTTTTTAGATGTAATAATTTCTCAGGGTTGGACCAGGGTTTTGTGTGAGAGGAACTTTTTGTCTTTGCTGTAGAGGGTGTTTTATTAGGATCGTGAGACCTGCCTGCAGCAGGGGAGGGTATGGAGTTCATTTACCAGCATCACACAGGCAGTTCCAGAGCGCCGGGCTGGATGCTGCCATCCGGCAGTGAGCAAGGCTACAGCCTTGGAACTGAGGATCTGGCGAGGAAGGCAGAGAGACGTTGAACAGATCACTGGCGCAAACTGTTCCAGTTGTGGCAGCTAGAACGGGGGGACAGTGCAGGATGCTCTGAGAATGTGTCTCTGGGGACTCCAGCTAGCTTGGGGGATGTCAAGGAAGGCTTGCAGGAAGAAGTGACACCAGGACTTCTGAAAGGTGAGAATGGGTCACCCAGACCAACAGGAGAAAGCACTCCAAGCTGAGGGAGCAGCATGTGGGAAGCTCTAAGGCAGATCGAGCTTGGTGGGTGGTTAGGTTACACAGAGGGTCCCTTGGGGCCAGCCATGTCTGGTGAGTGACAGAGCTGCTCAGGATTATGACCAAAAGTGGCAGGGAGGAGGCACCTAAGCCTTGCTAGCCAATAGAAATAACATGGGCCTTGGCCTGACCTGTGGTGGCGCAGTGGATAAAGCGTAGACCTGGAATGCTGAGGTTGCCGGTTCACAACCCTGCACTGGTCTGGTCAAGGCACATATGGGAGTTGATGCTTCCTGCTCTTCCCCCCTTTCTCTTTCTCTCTTTCTTAAATGAATTTTTTTTTAAATTTCTTTTTATTTATTTATTTTAGAGAGGAGACACAGAGTGAGAGAGAGAGAGAGAGAGAGAGAGAGAGAGAGAGAAAGCAAGCGGGGAGGAGCTAGAAGTATCAACTCCCATATATGCCTTGACCAGACCAGTGCAGGGTTTTGAACTGGCGACCTCAGTGTTCCCAGGTCAACGCTTTATCCACTGCGCCACCACAGGTCAGGCTCAAATGAATTTTTTTAAAAAAAGAAAGAAATAACATGGGCCTTATATGTATAATTCCAGATTTTCTAGTAGCCATATTTAAAAAAGTGAAAACAGAATAGATTAATTTAGTCCAATATATCCAAAATGCTATCATTTTAATATATAGTCAATATAAAGAAAAACATAATGAGTTACTTTACATGCATCTGTATATATATTTTTGTATCAGGTCTTTGAAGGCTTGGTGTGTAAACTGCACTCATAGCATGTGTTTAGACTGGCCACATTCCTCATGCTCAGTGGCCACGTGTAGCCTGTGACACCCACATTGGACAGTGCAGGTCTAGAGGTTAAATTACTCAAGGAAGACTTGGGGAAACTTTTTTTTCCAAATTGGATTATTGTTAATGTAGGACTGTGCTATTTGTATCTTTCTAGAAACGTCTTCCCTTCCTTTTAAGCCTGTCCCGAACAGGTGTCGTGCCTTCTCCTCGAGGGCCCATACTGCTTCTAATTAGCTGCAGAGCATTCAGCTTCTAAACCAATGGCTGTTCCAGGCATGAGATGGTGGCCTTGCGCAGGGCCCAGAGCTGGTGATAGGAAAGTGAGACTGCTGCCTGGATATGAGCTGTT
Source organism: Rhynchonycteris naso (assembly GCA_037038555.1). Classification (NCBI taxonomy): domain Eukaryota; kingdom Metazoa; phylum Chordata; class Mammalia; order Chiroptera; family Emballonuridae; genus Rhynchonycteris; species Rhynchonycteris naso. The sequence continues at coordinate 18,988,886 of CM073001.1, forward strand.
TCCTTCCCCCTGCCAAACCCCTCCCCCCAATACCCTGAGACATTGCGTCTGAAGTTTGGGCCTCCACTTTGCGCCAGTTATTTGCGAGCGGCTCCTGCCTGATTGCCCGTCTCGGTCTCCCAGGTTCTCCCAGGGGAGACGCTGTGGCTGCAGGAATCGTAGTGAGATCAAACCTCATTTATCTCATTTGAGTGTTTTATTTTCCCTTTTCCTTTGATCTTCCAGCATTCTAGGAGTGTTTTTCTTAGAGTAGGAGACTTATTCTTGTGGTAGAGTGGTATGTCGGGAGCAAAGTGACCCTGGCCTGGAGTAAGAACGCTGCAATTACACAAGTGGTGCCCTAAGTGCCACAGCTAGGTACACAGAGGGACCTTCACCCTAGTGTCAGGCCCGGGAGGTGTGTGTGTGTGTGCTGTTTATTACTGATAGGACGGCAAGGCACACACTTCCCAGAGTGGGATGTCTGTGCCTTCCCTCTCTCTCTCCCTTTGTTCCTCTCTTAATTAATTAATGTTTATTTGCACATGTGTTAATAAATTCATTCTCTCCGAGGGGGATATTAAAGGCTAAATTCATCTTCAATGTGCCCCTTCCTCAATCCTAAAACTTTTCTCAATGGATAATTGCTTCTGTATATATTTTAAGAGATTTGTGGAATACATTAAGTGAAAAATTAAAGGTCCCAGCTTCTCGGTCTAGGATAAAGCCAGTTCACACACGTGGTTTATATGTGTGTATGTGTGTAGCTTTTGCAGGTGTAGCGGCTTCCGGTATGGTTGTCCACAGTGAGTCATTTCATGGGGAAGGGATCTGGCATGAGTGTGTATATAGGCAAGGTGTCACATTTTATCTTTCTGTATTGTTTTTTTTATAATGAGCATGTTGTTATTATTTGACATTTATTGTGAAGATAACATATATAACATATAGCATAAATGGGACAAAATTTTAAAACTCTTTATTAATGGAAAATTTCAAACATTAAAGTATAATAGTGCAAGGAACTCTCCTATACCATCACCCACTTCTGATAGTGGCCAGCACGTGCCTAATTGTCTTTCATCGTTAGCCCCCACTTTTTTTGAAAGCCCATCTTAGTCATTGTGTTATTTTACTTGTAAACACATATACATGTCTAACTGATATGGAAATTAAGAGAAAAATGCATACACTATGCAGATAATGGAAATTAAAAAATAAAACCTTTATTTCATAATCTTATTCTTCAAACACAACATAATACTTTCCCCTGGTTTATTTCTTTGCCTCTACCTGTTTTTACAGGGTTTTTACAATAGGATGTATTCTATAACTTCACGCTCTCTTTTATTTTTATTCACTTATTTTATTTTATTATTTCTTTTAAGTGAGGGAAGGGGAGATAGTGGGATAGACTCCCACATGTGCCTTGGCCAAGATCCAGCTGATGCATCCCCCATCCCACCCCTGGGCTGATGCTTGAATCAACCGAGCTATCTTCAGCGCCTGAGGCTGACACTTGGACCAATGGAGCCACTGGCTGCAGGAGGGGAATAGGGAGAGAAGGGGGAGAGGAAAGGGGAAAGAACCAGATGGTTGCTTCTCCTGTGTGCTGGGCCGGTGCCCTATACACTGAGTCAAATGGCCAGGGCAGCATTCTCTTAACAGTGTAGTGTGAATAATTTTGCATATTCTCATAAACTCATCATAATCATTAGTCCAAGTTTTAATGTGGCATATTTCATTCATCTGAAATTGTAATTTTTGAAAGTCAATTTTTTTAAAGGGAATTAAAATAAAAACAAACCATAAAACTTCCCCCTTAGCTGAGCTCCTACCCTTTGCTAGTCAAAGACCATATACAAGAAGTTTGCTCATTGAAAGCCTGCCTCTGTCAGGTTTATAAACATGGCTTTGATCCTGTACAGCAGGGAGAGGTGGCTTGATCCTGAGGTCCCCAAGGGTGTGTAGAATGGATGAACTGTTACAGTCGGCCAACTAGAAGGGGTAGCTGTTACCCGTGGTGAGGCCTTTCCCTTCCCTTGGGGAAGAGGCCCTCTGTTGACAAGGCAGCAGCAAGTGATATGAACTGACAGTTTATTCTAAAGTTTTAACTTTTCCAGCTCTGTATTTATTTCCCCTAAATTACTTTAAAAATTTTTAAGAAATATCCTGCAGCCTGATAAACTGAGATTTACCAAGACAGATGAGGCCTTTTGTATGCTGTGTTAAAGGGACCCTCTATTTGTTCAAGAGAGACTCTTTGTAATGTACCTTATTAGGTGGGTAACTGTGATGAATAGCCAATTCTGAAATGTGCAGGCATGCGCACTCTATTTTGGTAAGTGAAAATGTGTGTCGTTGTATGGGCCTTGGCTATAGATTACTGGGACCCTGAATTGAGAGAAATAAGGACAATTATGATTGACCAACCAGTCTGGAACCAAAATGCAGATGCGTGTGCCTCATCTCTCCTCCCTCTTTCCTGTGGTAGGAGGAACTGTCTTCTTCCAATAAGGAAGGACAGACTCTCTGTCCATGCTGTGGATCCATTCTTTCCTGCCTTCTCTGGAATCCTTTCTTATTTTCCTATTACCTCTCTGACTGTTCTTCTCTGTCTTCTTTGCAAGGTCATCTTCATCTGCTTGACTAATAACTGAGAGTTTCCCACCATTCCATCAGCTTCTATGATCATATTTCTGTCTACACCTCCTCTTTATATATAACCACCACGTGCCGGTGACCCCCAGATTTGAAACCCCAGCCCTAACCTTTCCTCTGAGCTCCAGACCCACATACCTGACTACTGTTTTGCTGTCTCCTTATGGGTGTCAGAAGCACCTCAACATCAACATGTCCAAATCTGAGCTCACCACTGCTTCCCCCAACCCGGTCCTCTTCCAGTGTTCTATATTTTAGTGTAGAGACCCTCCATTTGTCCAGTTACGTAAGTTAGAAACTCAGGCTTTGTGTTTGCTACCTCCACCCCTCTTGCCCACCCTCTTCGCTAATCCATTTTTAGGTTCTTTTGGTGTTTACTTTTGCAAATCTGCCCACTTCTTTCATCCCCATCTCTACTGCCCTGATCGCTTCCTGTGACCTTCTGTCTGCCCGGCCTGTGTCTACCCTTACTTTTGTCTATTCTGAAAACACAAAGAAGATCTTATCACAATTTGATTAAAAACCCTTAAGTACCATGCTGCTGCTCTTAGGGTAGGGAAAAACTTTTCAACATGGCAGGCCCACAGAGCATTAGACTGCCTGGCCACCATGTAGATCTCCCGTCGCATTAGGATCACATGCCATTTGAACCCCATTCGTTGCAGTTCAGTTTCCTGAAAGCATCCAGCTCACTGTGCCGGAATGCCTTTGCACATGGTATTTCCGCTGCCTGGCATGGTCTTCCACCACCTGTTAGCAGCCTGCCTGAAACTTCAGATCCCAGTTGAGTAGTCATTTCCTCAGGAACCTTTCCCTGATGCCACAAACAGTTCAATTATCCAGCTGCTCATGGGACCCTAGATCTCTTACATGAAATCTGTTTCATAGTTGTAAGTTTACATTTCCTTGTGAGAAAAATCTCTTTCTCCCACTGATTCATGAGGTTCCTGAAAGCAGAGATGATGTCTGTATTTATTCTTTGTGTGTGTGTGTGTGTGTGTGTGTGTGTGTGTGTGTGACAGAGACAGAGAGAGGGACAGTTAGGGACAGATAGACAGGAAGAAAGAGAGATGAGAAGCATCAATTTTTCGTTACAGTTCCTTAGTTGTTCATTGATTGCTTTATCATATGTGTTCTGACCGGGGTGGGAGGAACTACAGCAGAGCAAGTGACACCTTGCTCAAGCCAGTGACCTTGGGCTCAAGCCAGCGACCTTTGGGCTTCAAGCCAGTGACCATGGGGTCATGTCTATGATCCCATGCTCAAGCTAGCAACCCCATGCTCAAGCTGGTGAGCCCGTGCTCATGCCAGATGAGCCCATGCTCAAGCTGAAGACCTTGGAGTTTTGAACCTGAGTCTTCCTCATCCCAGTTCAACTCTCTACCCACTGCACCACTGCTTGGTCAGACTGTATTTATTCTTTTAAAAAAAAATATTTTAATTGAATTGATTGTAGTGACATTGGTTAATAAAATGATACAGATTTCAGGTGCACAGTTCTACAATATATCATCTATATATTGTATTGTGTGTTCACCACCCCAGGTCAAGTCTCCCTCCATCATCATCTAACCCATCATCTAACACAGTGTCAGGCAGTTAGTAGACAACCAGAAAATGCTTCTTGAACAAGTAAAAAAGAAAGAAAGAAAAAGAAAAGTTTACAAACTCGTTTTTAAAATGAAGCTATCTGCTCTGGAAAAGTTAATGCAACCTCAGTAGACCAAATTTTCAAGGCCAAGCTAGACTCTTCCTTAAACCCTGTGTTCCTGAAGGCCCCTGCCAAGGCGGGGGACCCTGTGAGTGATGGGGACCGATGGGAGGTAGAGTGAAGCAGAATAAACATTGGTACCCCAACAAATGTCCCAGTGTTTACCACCTGATGCTAGCTTGGTAGAAAAGACTTTCTCTGTTAGGCTGTGGGTAAGGTTGGAAGCCCGAGAGGCATCGTAATAGTAAATCCTGGAAGCCTCTGACTTCCTTTACTGCAAAGGGAACGTGAAAGAACATTCTCTTTAAATCTGGAGGAGACTCCAGCCTGTGTGCGTCTGAGTTATGGGGAACTGGGGACTGGAAAAGAGACTGTTTACTCTCTGCGCTTTTGGAATTTCCTCTGGTTCCGTTTCTCTGTGCACCAGTGTTTCACAGCTATGTGCAGAATGAACACCGACCTGTTAATGAATGGCCTGCTTATTTTCACTTTCCTTTGATGGGCCTATGGGATTGAGGGCAGAGGGAGGCAGGAAGAAGGAGGTTTGTTTGTCCCACTGAGCAGCTCTGTTAAGGCCAAATCAATCACATCTTCATCAGGCTTCCGAGACTCTTGACCTAAGAGTACTTGTTCTCCCTTAAAGGTATCCTACTTTTGTGTCTTGTTTTATTTTTCTCAAATTTCCAGGTAAACCCTTGAGTTAGGAAGAAAAAAAACAATTATTTTCTTTTAAAAGGTTTAAGTATGTACATGCACGTGCCTTTTGGGGATGTGGGAGCAGGGAGGGGCAGCGATGACAAAAGACTAGAGAGTTCTTTTATTCACAACCGTGAGACTGTCCAGGCAGGGGTCTGGATTTCATAACTGAATTGCATTACTATAGTGGCACAGTTTGGCAATGATGGTTTACGTAGTCTTTTCTTTTGTTGGAAAAAGGAAGGCAGCTTCCATGCCCCATTTATCTATGCTTATTAATACCATACGCATAAAAAAGAAAAAAAATGAAAATGTCCAAGTCAAGAAAGGGAAAAAGTAACTCTTAGAAAATATTACTCATTCTTGTTGCACGGGACAGCTCTTCCCAATAGGAAATTATTAACCTGAAGCACTTGCAAATCTGAGGTTTTGAAGTAAGGAAAAATATGAGTAGTTATTCCCTGAGCATCTTGACTGATAAATTTTCTCCCATAGTATTGAAATACTTTTGTATTTCAAACTGTATATGTAATGTTGAATTCTTGTAAGTTTTGAAGTTACAGTCATTGTTTGTGCCTAGGGTGTGCTGACGTGAAAACAATGTCTACAAAAAGTATCAAGTAGCCTGACAAGGTGGTGGCGCAGTGGATAGAGTGTCGGCCTGGGACCTGAGGACCCAGGTTTGAAACTCTGAGGTTGTCAGCTTGAGCGCGGGATCTCTGGCTTGAGCATGGGATCATAGACATGACCCCATGGTTGCTGGCTTGAAGCCCAAGGTCACTGGCTTGAAGCCCAAGGTTGCTGGCTTGAGCAAGGGGTCTGCTCTGCTGTAGCCCCCCAACCCCCCACATGATGTATGAGAAAGCAATGAATGAACAACTAAGGTGCTGCAACTATGAGTTGATGCTTCTCATCTCTCTCCCTTTCTGTCTGTCTTTCCCTGTCTGTTCTTTTCTCTCTCTCCTCACTTTCTCCAAAAAAAGAAAGAAACAATGTTGAGCATACACAAAAGTGGAAAGACTAGTCCGTGAACCCCCATGTGCCTGCCACCCAGCTCACAGCCATGTGAGGAATGGCCTTCTGTTTCATCTAACTGGGTTATTTGTATGTGAATTTCAGACACATTTCACCTACAAATATTTTAGTATGTATCTCTAAAAGAGAAGGACTCTTAGAAATCATACCCATAATACCAATTTTATACCTCAAAAACTTAATGGTGATAATTTTAATTATCTTTGGTCAGTTTTTATACTTCTCTAGTTGTCTTATAGTCTCTTTCCCCCCAACCCCCACTGTTGGTGTATTTGAATTTGGATCCGAACAAGATTGATCTGTCTCCTAAGGCTTTTTTAACTGGTGGGTTTGCCTCCGCCTTTTTTATTACCCCTTGAAATTTGTTGTTGGAGAAACTGGACCGTTTGTCCTATCGTTTCCCACATTTTGGGTTTTGCCGAATCATGGGTTAACTGGTTCCTCTACCCCCCTGTTTCCTATAAGCTCATAGGTAGGGTTAGAGGCTTGATCTCTGATCTGGGTTTTTTTTTCCTTTTGATGAGGTGGTGTGTGATTCCATCAGGAGGCACCTAATATCTGCTCATCTGTCTTGGTATGCTGGCTTTTGAAGGGACCTCCTGGCATGGTCCTTGAAATTTTCCAAATTCGTTTCCCCTAGATTTTAATATCCAGCCCTACCGCTGTCTCCTGACCTCTGTAAAGCGGCATTACAAGGCATTGGTTACCAGTGGGTACTTAAAACAGAAGGGCACAATCCCATAACTGAAGAAGTGTGTTTGCTGATTGCTGAAGTTAGCATGAGCTCAGAACTTTGGCTTTCTTGGTGGAACTAAAGTCTCTTGCCAGCGGAATATTTTCATTATATATGTTCCATTTGGTTGTAATTGAATCTGACTTCCTCTAGCCATGCTCTAAGCTGGCTTTTTTATTTTTCAGCCCCTGCATATGATTTGCCCAAAGCTTTGGTTCCAAGAAACTGGTGGGCCTGTGAGGTCTGGCTGATGCGCTTGGTAGGGGTCATGGCTCTTTATTAACATGTGTTAGGAAGGAAGTCAAGGTAGAGTCTCCCTTAGGCACCCTGTTCCCGGAAGACACTGCTGTCACCTTTGCCCATGCCGTCTGCTCCTACTTGGAATATTGCAGGGACCTCCTACCTGGTCTTGTCTGCTTCAGCCCTTGCTCCTCCTGCAGCTGGAATGATTGAGTATGATGGGAGTCATGTCCCTTCCTTGATCAGAACCCTTTTAATGGGCTGTGATCTCACACAAAGTAAACACCACAGACCTCGCGAGGGCTCCCAGGCCTGCCTTGTGTGCTCTGGTCCCTGACTATCCACATCTCCCTCGTCCCTCTCTTCCCTCGTCCCCTCCTTCTCTTCCCTTGTCCCCTCCAGCCACCCTAGCCTCCCTGCTATTCCTCATGCTTGCTGCGCATGCTCTCACCTCGGATCTCTGTGCTTCTTTCTCTCTCTGCCTGGAATACTCTTCTTCCAGATGCCCATGGCTCCCTTGCCTCATCCTTCTTTAAGTCCTTGCTCAATTGTCATCTTCCCAGAGAGACTTTCTCACCACCCCAAAAACCCCTCCCAGCTCTGGCACTCTCCATCCCCTTGCCTCATTTCATTAAAAATACTTCTAAAATATTTTTATTGAACAGAGAGCAAGAGCGAGAGAGGAACATAGATCTCTTCCCGTATGTGCCCTGACCAGGGATCGAACTGGCAACCTCTTACGCTTTAGGAGAACACTCTAACAAACAAAGCTATTCAGTCAGAGCAATTTATTATTATTATTATTATTATTGATTTGTGAGAGACAGTCATTTTTTTCTATTGCGTTTGCACTATTCTAACAGATTATGCAATTTACTTTAAAAGAATTGCTGATTACCCATTTATCCCAACTAGAAATAAACGCCCAGGAGCACAGATTCTTTGAATCTCTGTGACTAGCGTAGTAGGTGCTCAGTGCACCTGTGTGAAGCGTGGAACTGCAGACAGAGCCGGGCTGACCAGAGCTGAGCGGAGCTGCTGAGTTTCCTATTCTGAAGCCGGCTCTAGGTATGGAAACTGCCCCAATGCACCCATTTTTCCATCAGTTTCTCCATTTCTGAGCAGTGCCTCGCCTCAAAGGAGTCGGAAGACATGCTGGAAGAGAAAGGGCCTTTGTAGCGCTGTCAGTGTGGCTGCAGTGAAAACCGAGGGCCCCAGAGGCGAGGTGGCTAATGCTGCTATTTATAGCTAAGCTTCTAGTATGTTTTCCAGCCACACTTACTCCTTTCAGCCTCCCCTGTACGCTCAAGTCTGTCACTCAATTAGCTAAATGGCTTCTTTAGTCCCATTATGCATTGTAGGGCTCCCCGGGCCCAGTTATTTTTTTAAGAGAATAATGGGGTGTTCTGTTCTCAGAGGTTTAATTTTTTAATAGCCTTGCCAATTAAAAGAAAACCTTTTTCCAACTTTTTATTGTGAAATTTTCAAACATACAACAGAATGGAAAGAGTAGCACAATGAACACTCAGATACTCTCTACTTAGGTCCAACCCTTTTTAACATTTTGCCACATGTTGGTTTTGCTTAACCAACATGTTGTGAGCCTGTGGGTGTGTGCGTTTTTTCCTGAACCATTTGAAGGTAAATTGAAGATATAACACTTTAGTCTTAAAAACTTCCGCCTCTTCTCCTATAAAACCATTTAAGACTTAAGTGCAGATATCATCCTAATCTTCTCTTCACAAGAATAAGAAAATTTATATATAAAACCATAGTACCATTATTAAACTAAGAAAATTGCCTGACCAGGCGGTAGCATAGTGGATAGAGTGTCAACTTGGGATGCAGAAAGACTCAGGTTTGAAACACTGAGGTTGTTGGCTTGACTGCGGGCTCACCAGCTTGAGTACGGGGTTGCTGGCTTGAGCCCAGAGGTCGCTGGCTTGAGCAAGGGGTCACAGGCTCGGCTGGAGTGCCCCAGTCAAGGCACATATGAGAATGCAATCAATGAACAACTAAGGTGCTGCAACGAAGAATTGATGCTTCTTATCTCTCTCCCTTCCTGTCTGTCTTTCCCTATCTGTTCCTTTTTCTGTCTCTCTTGCTAAAAAAAGAAAAACAAAACAAAACAATAATGTCAGGCATTATTTAGTATCCAGTCCGGATGCAGATTTCCCCAAGAATATTTTTTTCATGACAAAGTTTAGTCAAAATTCATGCATGCATAATATTTGGATTATGTTTCTTTAAATCTGGAAGAATCTGTTTCCTGCTCCCCCCCCCCCATTTCTAAAAAAAAGAAATGTATTTAATAATGCTGACTTTTTGAAGACTCCAGGACAGTGACCACATAGCTGTCCATATTCTGAATTTGTCTGATGGCTTCCTCATGTCATGATTGAATTTGTTTCTCTGTCCCCTGATTTTATGTAAACCGAGAAGGAGGTTAGCAGCTTGACTGGGTTCAGGCTAAATGCTTTTAGAAAGAAAACTTTAAAAATGATGTTGCATCCTTCATGATGCAGCACCTCAGGAAGCGTGTGGGCGTTGAATTGTCTCACCCTCAGCAATGGTCAATTCGATTTTGATGGCAGAGGTCTCTCTGATTTTCTTTTTTAGTAAATAGAACAGTGGAGGGTTATAGCCTCAAAAGTTTAGTTTAAAGAAGAAAGACTCCCCATATTCTCATTGACCCTTTTTGAACATCAAATTTGTCTCAAAGTTGTAAGCTAACCTCTGAGCTTAAAAGTGCCTATCTGCTTCTTCACCTCTACTCCTTTTTGCTTTTCTCTCTCTTCCCCTCCTGTAGCCCTATCTCTATTGGAGCAACTTGGCCCTCGGCGCTGAGGATGGCACCATGGCCTCTGCCTCAGGTGCTAAGAAGAGCTTGGTTGCTGAGCAATGGAGCAATGCCCCAGATGGGCAGATTGTCGCCCCCTAGTGGACTTTTGCTGGGTGGATCCAAGTCAGGGTGCATGCAGGAGTCTGTCTCTTTGCCTCCACTCCTCTCACTGAATAATAATAAAAAAGAGGCCCTACTGGGTACTGTTTATTTCTTTACAAGTGTCCTCTGAGAAATGTGTTTTTACTGCTCCCGTTCTATAGAGAGACCGATGGCCACATTGAGGAGTGTGTGTCATGCTGCACAGCTAACTAGGTAGACAAGATCTGAACCCAGGCTGCCTGTATACCCTGCTAGGTACTTAGGCACAGGGTCTTTGAATAAGAGAGTAAGGAGACACTCCTTGACTTTTCTTTTTTTATACAGTAATAACCATTTATTACCTCATGGTTTCAGTGGGTCAGAATTTGGGAGTAGCTTAGCTGGGCTCTCTGGTCTAGTATCTCTTACGGGGTTGTGGTCCCCTGAAGCCTGGACTGGGGTGGTGGCTTCACCTCCTTGGGGCTCATTTGCCTGTTTGGAGAGTGGTATTGCTGGTTGTTAAGACCTCAGTTCTTCCCTCACTTTTAGACTTTTGAAGGAACTTTTTTTTCAGATTACAAGTGTTATTTTATAGAAATATTTGGAACTCACCAAACCCTTCAGTGAAACTGACTAAAATAGCAAGAGACTCAAAAAGATTTGGAGAGATCCATTGCAGGGAAGAGAGGTTAAGGGAAGGGAGCGATGCTTAGAACTTGAAAGCCTGAAGAGTACCTGGTTTCTACTTTATTAGGTCCTTGAATTGATCCAGACTTTTTTTTTTTTGGCTAAATTCTTAAAGGGGATGTGTCTGTTTCTTAGGTTTGGGCAGGTTTTTTAGTCGGGGGAGGTTGTTTCTAGGAAGTGCTCATGGAGATACTTATGTAGACATACCCTGCCTTATTCTAGAAAACCAGTGAGATAGCTTATAATAATACAGTAGCAACTAAGAGATAAAATTAAGTGGTGAATGGGGGAGTTTTGTGGCGTTTTCCTGCCCTGGCTTTATCGGATGTGGGGGAGGCACAGAAGGACTGCGCACCCTTTGGAAATCCTCATAAATACTGCTCTCCCTTGGTAGTTATTGACCAGCCCTGAACTGGAGGTTACAGGTCCTGAGCAGTAACTGGTTGGAAGCTACGTGGCACGGCCAGGCGTGGTGGTGGGGTCGGGTATGTGTGGAGAAGTTTCCAGCCCACCTCCTGGTTTGCCTACACAGCTGACTTCACCTAGTGCTCTGGGAAGTGTGTGAACCGGAGCTGCCTCCCACCTCAGTCACAGAGCCGGGCGTCGACAGGTCTCTCCTCCCGCGGCTAACCCAGGGCCATACGACTGTGGAGCTGACTTGCTTGTATTAAGCTTTTATTGTTTAAAAACTTTTCCCTTATTTCAAAGTGAAACATTTTGAGGGTTGAAAATAACAACAACACTTTTTAACACAAATAAGAAAATAATGCGCCGTGAAATCCTTCACCTAAGGATGACTCCTGATGACATCTCAGGGGCTCCTGACCTTGTTTCCTTTTGCCACAGTTCTCGCTCTGGGCAGGGGTGCCACTCAGAAGAACCACTTTCTGCCTCTGCATGCCATCAGCCTCCCTCTTCCTTTCTTATGGTCCTGCAAGTGTGAGCAAACATACAAATAAGTAATGTCGAAATTTTGTAGTTAACCTGATAACCTAAAATATTTAGAAAAGAGAGCACAGCCTTTCCCGCCAGTCTCATACAGCAGTGGTGACAGATGTGTCCCTTCCCATTCTTTTCTTCGTGCCATAGGACAGGTTTGAAGATGCAGAAAAATGTTACCGGGGAGCCAGAGGAGGCAAGTGGGAGCTTAGAAGTTACAGAATCTTAACTCCGGGACGTTTGCTTTCTTCCATCCATGTTGCCTTTTGTGTCCAACAGTGGAGAACACGCAGCTGACTCTGAACCTGCAGACGGAGAACAAAGGCGGTGTTGTCTCGGGCGGGGAGCTGACAATTTTCCTGGACGGGCCGACTGTTGATCTGGGAAGCGTGCCTAATGGCAGTGCCATGACAGACGGTGAGTGCTGCCCTGCTCCCGGGGGTGAGGGCAGGGGGGTACCCAGAGTTTGGTTCTCTACCAGGTCCCTGGATTTGGGAACAGCTTGGCCAGCCCTGGCCCATCGCTGGTCCCGATTCTTTTTAGCAGCCACAGCATGATCAGAATCATGGCATGATTTTACAAGGACAGCTTTCTGATAAAAGACCAAAATAAATGTCAAGTCTTCTAAGTGTGTTGTTTGGTTTGAGAGCAGGGAAAAACATATTTTCATCCTGCATGAGCTTTGGAAAATAAAATGTCTTTATTAAATATTTCTTGGGCCCTTTTTTTCATCCTAATACAGTTAAACTTTCTAGGGAGCTTGAAGCTGTCTTTTATGAGATGCTACTGGTCGGGGAAGGGGACTCTGTGTCTTAGAGATTCTAGCAAAATACAGACAGAAGCAGGGAATTTGGAGACTGTGTCCCACTCTGCCCTGCCTGAATGTGGGCAGTTTGTTTTTATGATCTAGTCTGAAATTAGTCACCTTTGGATCTAGCAGGAAATTATTTCATGAAGTCTGAAATGGGTTGGGTTTCTCCATAATTTTTCTCATTAAATGTGATGTAACTAAGGCACTCTCCAGGCCCAAAACAGGCTTTCTGTAGCTTCAAGGGGGTGAAATTTAAATTCTAATTCAAGAGCACTCGGCGAATGGTTGGGCCTTGACTTGAGAATCCTTCCTCAGCTGGACCGAATGGTGCTTGGGTACTTTTGGTGCATGGAGAAAACCAGCACGTATGTAGGTAATCGAGCACCTACTGAGTCCTGGGTCTCCTACCAGCCTCTAGCTAGATGGCAGGGGCAGATTCACCTGGTGTCTTCTCCCAGGAGCAACTGTAACTGTGACAGACGCTGTGAAGGAAAGGTGGTGGGCCATATGAGATCCTTGTACCTGGGGCTCTCATCTGCATTGGAGGGGGCAGGGAAAGTTTTCTGAGGAAGCTGAGACCTGATGGAGCAAGAGCAGTATAGACAAGGGTGTGGGGAAGGGGGGCTGAGTGAGAGCTGGAGTCCCAGGTGCAAAGGTTGAGTTGGGAGTGGGCTTGGCCAGGGTGCCTGGATCGTGGGAGCAAGGACAGTGGTGGGAGGTGAGGCCGCAGAGTCAGGTTGGCTCAGACCACCAGCCTGGAAGGTCTTGGTAAGGATTTTGAACCCCTTCCTAAGAAGCAGGAAGCTGTTGAAAGGCTTTTAGCAGAACAGTATCATAATTTGGTTTAAACTGAATTTGATTTGGCTTTTTAAAAGCTCTCTGGTTGTTATATGGAGAAATGCCCCAATTCCTTGCTCCCATTTTGCATGTTCAGCATTTGTTCTCTGTTTCACATGATGGCTGAAGTTCATGTAATATGTCAGGCAACATGCTTGTAAATGCCTTAGACATTCTTAAAAATCTCGGAGAGAAGAGCTGTTTTCCAGGTTTGAGGCCCTCTGTTTTGTGGTCCTGATCAGATTCTACCTGGCTGTTCCTATTTCTTCTCATGCTGGTGGCTGCAGCTTGCTTTCCTAACGGTGTTCCACTTTGCTGGGCGACTCTAATACACAGGCGAGCTCTGTTCCTGCAGCCACATCTCTAACAAGGGTTGAGCTTCTCAACGTTTGTCTTTTCTTGTCATGAATGTCCTTTCTAGGATCTCAGCCAGCTACGAGAGAATCCAGCGGGACAGCTGTCACTCCAGAGAACCGGCACCAGTCCCCCAGCACAAACTGCTTTGGAGGGAGATCCCGGTAAGACCCCTGAGGATGAGGAGGAGCTTGGAAGATGCTTAGAGCCATTGAAAACACACTGGCAAGTGGCAAGCAACGATTTATGTTAGAAACTAGTGGAAATTTCCGGAGAGTGTATAACCGACTCAGCGTGTTAAGGAGGCCCAGAGGGCAGTACAAAGCTCAGGATTCTCGGAAGGATCAGGGGCTGCCTGTCAAAGATTTGGAACTGGCTAAGTTGGTTGTTTGGATAAGAGGAGCTGTTGAGCAGAACTTAACTGCTTTTTATACCTCAGGTGCGGGGGGCACAGTTACCTGCCAGGACACACACAGAGGTGCTTAGAGCAGTGCTTCCTTGTGTGTGACATTTTCTGTCTGACTAGTTCTGCTTTGAGGTGGGATCCATGGTTCCCTTTGGAGTGTTGGTTAAGACCTCCCGCACTTAGAGTCTGAGTTACATTATACTTGTTATATGGATCATGGACGACTTCCTTTTATTTACTGACATTCCCATCTCACACCTGTGTTCACGGTAAAAACTCCCAGGCAGGAGAGTAGTTTTAAGTGCATTAGGAAGATGGGGAGGGGTTCGCAAACCTGTTCATACTGTTTTTTACAATGTACAAAATCCCCAGACTTTTTAAGGAGAAAAATCATATGATTGTAGCGTGTATATCTTTGTTAATTTGTAGAGAGTAGGCGAATAACTGGTAAAATCTTCCCGAACGAACCCCAGGGTGTGGGGGAAGTGCTTGGAGAAGCAGTATGACTTTAGCCAGTACCCACAGCATCTGGGAAGATTCCTCTGAGGACCGAGGACAGCCACTAGCCTCTCTGGATTGGGTTGCTCGGGGAGTCTGTGAGGTTTCAGTCCCTGGCAGGTGTCAGGAGCAAGACAGGGTTGGGGGCTGGATGTTCCGTTTCTGGTGTCATTGTAAGCCAAGGTGCTATTTACCTGTCCTCTCCTCCACTGCAAAGGTGTCACCCACACTCTAAAGACCAGCAGCCCATTTCTGTGCCTCACTAGGCGACCTGCTGTTGGGATAAATAGTCAAGTCTCGCAGCATAAGAACTGATAATATAACTGGCAAATCTGTGTCCACCAAGGAGCGATGACAGCCAGAACTAGAGGAAACAGAATCCCTCCCGTGGCGAGTAGCTGGTGTAGAGGAACACCTAGACATTTCACTCTGAGGATGATGCCTTCTTAGCTCTGGCGCTGGAGACCACACCTTGGCCTTTTAGCTGACTTGTGTCAATCAACTGATACACATATTTGGAGGTGGGAGGCAGAGTCCAGCTTTAAGTTTGGACTTAAGTTCTTGACCTATTTATTGCGCTCTGAAGTTCTCTAGTTGACTGACCTTGAAATTCATACACACTGTCCCTGTAGCCCGTCTTTGTTGTTTGTGTCAAGGATTATTGATTGCTAAACCAGCAGCCAGACTGCCATGGAACATCGGATGCATTTTTGCCATGACACTGGTAGACATTCAATGCTAGTTAATTATTGGTGGGCAAAGTGCCTTCCAGCTATTCTAAACCACACAGGAGTCCTCCTCTGTCTGCCTAGCCCCTGCAGCCTTTTCTGTGTGTGGCCTCTGAGTTTTCACAGGCCTCGGCCATCTAACTATTGGTTCTGTGTTCACATGGCACACTTTTGCAAGTATCACCCAAAGACAGTGTTTTCTGTGTCCCCAAGAACCCCTTCCCCACCGCTGCTGGGCAGTGTGCCCACACAGATGGGAGCAGGGTAGCCAACTGGGTAAGTACTCCCACTACAGCTTGCTATTTGATATTGCACAAGTCACTAAACCTTCTGGTGCATCAGTTTTTTCAGGTGTAGAGTGGGGCTTTTACCTGCCCCAGGATCATTATAGGAATTAACAGCTAGTATGTCAATCTGAGGGCCTTACACACTGGGAGTGCTTGGTGAAAGTTGTGGGGGTTTCTTTGTTTCTTTGCTCTGGAGACTGCCTGTTGCACCCCCTGCTCACACCCCTGCCTTTCCCCCCAGCCTGGGAAGTGTGACATTACTGATGCATTCACATCAGTTAATGGGTGATGGATCAAACCTTCAGGGTTCAAGGAGAACCCTCTGCTGTCCTAGGTTTGCTGGGGCAGAGAGAGTGATGGGCTTCTGTCTGTTGCCTCCCAGACTAAATATTTAGCTTTCAGTGTCTGAAGGGTAGGTTTTTCTTGGACTTGGGTGTTATTCACCATGATCAAAGGTGCCCTGATGTGCCTGTGAAGGTGAAGACTGCAATGTCCAAGCAGCCTTTTCCTCTCCTTCCCCCCTGCCCTATTAAGCCATGGAACTGGAACTGTGGAAGGGCTTTACTCTAGGGGATCATCTGCCCAGGTTTATCGAGCAAAGGCACTTTTTGCTTGCTGGTCAAGGCCTCCGCGCTCCATTTTTCAGTGAGATCTTGCCCACTCTGTAAGAATAATCGAGTGAAACATCTCTAGTTATATTTTATCATCTTGTCTGACACGTGGAAACAACCATGCGTTTGCCACCAAGAATTTACATGGCATAAATTTATTTGCAGACAGACCGTATTAGTACACAGTGGGTCTGGACGATTGAAGAAAGAGTTACTCTCAGAAATTGTTGTATAGTCCTATAATAAATTACTGTTCCATAGTAAAAAAATGGGTAAAAGATAGATACATTAATATGGTGGAATCTCAGAAACATAACACTGAACAAGAGAAGCAGATCACAGTAAAAACCATGCAGTACGATGTAATTTATATAAAGTTAAAAAAAGTAAACTTAAATTTTATTTATTTTTAAAATTTTATTTATTTTAATTTATTGTGTTTACATAAATTCAAGTGTCCCACCGATTACATCCCCCACCTGTGTTTCCCTCAACTTTCTCCTTGTTCCCCCTCCCCCAAATGCCCTCCCCCCTTCCCTCCAGGATTTGCTTTCATGCTCTCTATAATGCTGTGTTATGTATAAAATTATATGTATTTTTTATGAATACCTTTATAGGTAGTAAAACTATAAAAAGTAGAAGGGAATAATTAACCCTGAATTCAGGAGAATGGTTCTCACTGGGGAGATGGAGATGGGTATAATGAGGAAAAAGCACACAGAAACTTACATGTGCCGAGAAGTTAATTAAAAAAATTTTCTTCCGCCTGACCTGTGGTGGCGCAGTGGATAAAGCGTTGATCTGGGAACACAGAGGTCGCCAGTTCAAAACCCTGCACTGGTCTGGTCAAGGCACATATGGGAGTTGATGCTTCTAGCTCCTCCCCCCTTTCTCTCTCTCTCTCTCTCTCTCTCTCTCTCTCTCTCGCACTCTGTGTCTCCTCTCTAAAATGAATAAATAAAAATAAAAAAAAAATTAAAAAAAAAATTTTCTTCCATTGATTTGAGAGAGAGAGAGAGAGAGAAAAGCATCAACTCATTCCACTTAGTTCCATTTAGTAGTGTACTCATTGGTTGCTTCTCATATGTGCCCTAACTGGGGATCAAACCCACGACCTCGGCGTACTGGGATGATGCTCTATCCACTGAACCACCTGGCCAGGGCCAGGAATGTTAGTTCTTAGCATGGGTAATGGGTCCTCCACTGTTCATCTTACTGTTTTTCTTTAAACTGAATATATATTAATATATTCTTTTGTTTACATGGTATATAGTTCACAGTAAAAAATAGAGTGTTGCACACCCACCTCAGAAAAATGAACTGCAGTGGAGAAATTGTTTGCGACTGAGGTAGACAGATTGAAGAGTCTAGGATTTCTCCAGGCTCGATAATGACTGCTCATTTCTCTTTTGCCAAGTGTACGTAGGTAGCAGTGTAGCTGATGACTCTAAGTCAGTGCTCCACATTGGCCTTGCGTTCCTGGGAATTCAGTTTGGGAGGTGGGGGAATGGGTTCCAGATGAAAGCGGTCACTGCCAGACATGTGTCAGAGCAACACTAACCTTGGTGGCCTGTGAGGGCTGGTCTAACAGCATTTGGTATTTGAATGGAATGGGGTGATTACATGGCATGCCCAGGTTTCTGTCTATTAGTGTGCCACCCTGCCCTGTGTCCTCAGCCAGGGTTCCATATCCCAGTAGTGGAGAATGCCCAGGGTGTCGCGGTGCCCCTGGGAGAGAGTGCGTTAGCTGGCATGGGGAGTACCCACCACACCTTTTAATAATCCCCTAGTGCTTATTTGATTTTGCTGGAATGAGGGCTGGTTTTGGGAACGATGCCTAAGTCAATTCAGGTTTTGAAGATTAATAATGTGTGCCTGGTCTGGTGCACACGATGTACAGGGCTTGCAGGAAGCACCTTCCACAGCGAGTTCACAGTCTTTGTGATGCACTAGATGTGTATAGAACTGGCCAATAAAACAGGGTGCTCAGAGAGAGGGGGAATCAGTGGCGAGGGAAAGTGAGGGGGAAGTGGGACGGGAGTGTGCAGAGAGACTGTTGTCCACTGTCCGCTGTTCAGTGCAGTACCTGAGGGACTAGTGGCGGCAGCTGACGCGTGAACTAGAGAAGCTAACAGCAGGAAGTACATGGAGCGAGCAAGAACTCAGCAGCGGGATCCGAGCTCGTGCTGGCAGCTCTGCTCAGTTAGGGCAGAAATAGTTGTGAAATTCCAGACAGAAGAGTGGAAAGCCAGGATGTCTAAGGCCCTTTGTTGTTTGCTGGTTCTTAGCATCTGTGATTTTCCCACCTCCCCAGCTAGTATGTGAAATCCGGGTGAAAGTGAAGTCAAATGACGGATGGAGCCCGTAGGACTGTCTCCTAGTGGTGCTGCTACTGAAGATTTCTTCAGACTTGAATAACTCTCTCCTTAGTCTAGAATCCCTGTAGATTTTTCAAAAGTCATACAGGGACAAAAAAGTGGAAGAAAGCATTGAATTTGCTTTTAGGTTCATGAACTTTCTCATTAATAGGTTTGAAAACTGTGGAAGGGCTCTTGGTGAAGTAGCTGCATGTATGGGCTTAAATGATTAATTTTACAGTATGTAAGTTATTTTGTATAAGAGAATGTGTGAGTGTGCATAAATGTGTGTGCATGTGTGTACGTGTGTGTTTGCTGGAGGGCTGGAGACCTTAAACTTGTGTGTCCATCATTAGCTGTGTTGGTCAGAATCTGTGTTTTAGCAAGTTCCTCCCACCCAGCCCATGACTTGATTACACAAAAAAGTTTAAACCTCTTATGAGAGAGTTGTCTCCTGCCCTCCTCCCTTCTTTTCCTTTTTGTCTCGCTTTGATGAAAACGTATCAGATTTATTGTCTCCTTGGCCTTGGCACTACTGACCTCTGAAGATTTAAAAGAGGTATAATCTTGGAGACTTATAGAGCCCCAGGGTCTCTGGGGAGCTCTAAATAGCTCATCAGCTGTGTCTGCAGACAGCCTAGCCCAGAAAGGAAAGAAAATTAAACCCCGCCAGGCACGGTTCTGCTGGGAACAGTGCTGGGAAGCCTGGGAGGGTGCCCAGGGTTATTGGGAGCACAGCTAACAGCGAGGAGGGACAGGGACTGAGCCTTCAGGCTCCGGGCCATGCTTTCCCGGATTGTTGGCTACCAATGACTCCTTCAGGTGAGCTGACTCAAGGAGACTTGATTTGAAACTGGTTATTTGGAGATGCTGCCCTGTCAGCGTGAAACTCACGTGAGCACCTTGACAGTTTCCATTCAGCCTTCCACCCACAGCTTGTACTTGAAGTCTGGCTGTTACAGCCTCATTGTGGCTGCTGGGGAAGAGCAAGAAGTAAGGAAAGGAACGATGAGCTGAAGGAATCATTTATTCATTCAGTGACAACTGAGACACAGTCTCTGCTCACAGGGAGCTGACAGCACTCTCTTCCGAGCGGTGGCTTACAGGGAATAGGCCTGAGACTGTGGGCAGGAGCCCAACTGCATTATCAAAGCAGTAGTCATAGAGCTTAATTATACATTCTTTTATACACTAATTTTATTATTATTATTATTAATTTATTTTTTTAGAGAGAAAGAAGACAGGAAGGGAGAGAGATGAGAAGCATCAACTTGTAATTATGTCACTTTTAGTTGTTCATTGGTTCTTTTCCCATATGTGCCTTGACCTGGGGGCTCCAGCTGAGCCAGTGACCTCTTGTTCAAGCCAGCAACTTTGGGCTCAAGCCTGTGACTATGAGAATATTTTGATGGTCCCATGCTCAAGCTGGTGACCCTGTACTCAAGCTAGTGACCTCGGTTTCGAACCTGGCACCTCACTGTCCCCAGTAGATGATCTATTCACTGCACCACCACTGGTTAGGCTTAATTTTTAACTAATTGAAATCACACATTATGCATTATTATACATTTGTTTATTCGGGACTATTTATTTCACAGGTATTTATTGGTTATTTCCTCTCTATGAGCCAAGAGCGATGTGGTATGTGTTAGAAAACTGGTGAGGAACTCTTAGAACTATATTGAAATAAGGCAGAAATCTGCAGTTGAGGCAGTATTTGTTCCAGAAACATAAGTGCCAGTCTCCAAGCTAGGCTGTGGTAAGAAAAAGATAAAAATGGTCCCTGACGTCAAGGACTGTGGCATCTAGTAAGAGACAGCTACTGGGTGACAATTATAGTTTAGTGTGACGGACCCCTCAATAGTGGTCAGTACACATGCAGGAGGAAGGTGGTGGAAAGTTTACCTAACTCCAGCTCACACGTCTGAGATATACTCTGTAGGAGTTTGCAGACCAGCGAAGTGAGGGTAAGGGAAGTCACTCCAGGCAGAGGGTACAGCCCGGGCAAAAGCAAGGCCGGGTAAGAGACCTTGGCATAGTCAAGGAAATACTAATCATTTGGTAATGTGGATATATAGGATACTCAGCATGATAGCTATGGCAAATTATGGCTCACAGGCCAAATCCAGACTGTCATCCTTTTTTTAATCTGTTTCTGTTTTCTTTTAAAGACCAGTGTTAGGTTCACAGCAAAATTGAGCAGAAGGTATAGAAGTTTCCCATGTGCTCCCTGCCCCATGTACACACAGCGTCCCCTGCCGTCCGTATCCTGCACTGAGGGGGGGAGGTACAGTTGATGAACCTACACTGGCACATTATTTTCCCCTAAAGGCCTTAGTTTATATATGGCTCACTTTGGGTGTTGCACATACTATGGGTTTTGACGAATTTATATCGACATTTATCACTGTTACAGTGTCATGCAGGGTAGTTTCAGTGCCCTGGAAATCCTCTGTGCTGAGCCGGTCTTTCCTTCCTCCTTAACTCCTGGCGACCACCAATCCTTTTAAAGTCTCCATAGTTTTGCCTTTTCTAGAATGTGATATGATTGAAATTATTAAATGTACAGCTCAGATTGGCTTCTTCGACTTAATAATATGTATTTAACGGGCCCTGGCTGGTTGACTCAGCGCTAGAGCGTCGGTCTGGCATGTGGAAGTCCCAGATTCGATTCCTGGCCAGGGCACACAGAAGCACCCATCTGCTTCTCCGCCCTTCCCGCTCTCCTTCCTCTCTATCTCTCTCTTCCCCTCCCACAACCAAGGCTCCATTGGAGCAAAGTTGGCCTGGGTACAGAGGATGGCTCCATGGCCTCCACCTTAGGCGCTGGAATGGCTCCGGTTGCAACGGAGTAACGCCCCAGATGGGCAGAGCATCGCCCCCTAGTGGGCATGCTGGGTGAATCCTGGTCAGGCACATGCAGGAGTTTGTGTGTCTGCCTCCCTGCTTCTCACTTCAGAAATAGAAAAAATAAAATAAATAAATAAAAGAAAAATAATATGTATTTAAATTTCCTCCATGGCTTTTCATGTCTTGATAGCTCATTTCTTTTTAGTGCTGAAGAATATTCCATTGTCTGGATGTACCATTGTTTATCAGTTTATTTATTGAACAACATCTTGGCTGCTTGAATTTGGCAATTATGAATAAAACTTCTATAAACATCTGTGTGCATGTTTTTCTGTGGACATGTTTTCAACTCCTTTGGGTAAACACCAAGGAGAGCGATTGCTGAGTCGTATGGTAAGAATATGTTTAGTTTTATAAGAACCTGCCAAACTGTCTTTCTAAGTAGACGTGCCATTTGGCATTCTTACCAGCAGCGAATGAGAGTTCCTGTTGCTCCACATTCTCACCAGCATTTGGTGTTGTCACTGTTTGGATTTTGGCCATTCTAATAGGTGTATGGTGGTATCTCATTGTTTCTGCATTTTCCTGATGACATGTGATATGGGGAATCTTTTCATATGCTTATTTGTTATTTGCATGTCTTCTTTGATCAGGTGTCTGTTCAGGTCTTTTGTCCATTTTTTTAAATTGAATTGCTCTTTTTCTTATTGTTGAGTTTTATGAGTTCTTTGTATAGTTGGATTAATGCTTCTTTATCAGATGTGCCTTTTGTAATTAATTGTTTTCACCCAGTCTGTGGCTTGTCTTCTTATTCTCCTGACCACCTGTTTTTTAAGATAAAATTTTACTTGAATACAGCTATCCTCATTCATTTACATATTGTCTATGACTACTTCTTTGCTGCAGTGACAGAGGTAAGTAGCAGTGAGTGAGACGACATATGGTCTACAAAGCCTAAAATGTTTGCTATTGGGCCCTTTACAGAAAATTTGGTGATCTCTGCTGTAGGAGATAGTGAGGAGGTAAGAACGGTTTACAAATGGTCTTTGATGTTTTACTGAGGAATTCAGATTTCATTCTTTGGAGATAGGGAACCACCGAATGATGTGCTGTTTCTGTGCTCAGTTATTCAGGACAGCATCTGATGGAAAGATCTGACATTGAATCAGGGTTTGTTGCAGAAAACATAAATCACTCTAGGTATTTTGAGCAGAAGGGGATTTAATATGGGGAATTAGGTATTTACAGAAGTCATTGAATAGGCTGCAGGAACAGAGGTGAGCCTTTCCCCATCCTTGGTTTCAAGGTCACACACAGTCCTGCAGGTGCAATCCAGATGTCAGGAAACTGCTCCAGCCCCTATAATTACTTGACATGCAGGAAGCTGGTATGTAGGCAGGGAAGTGTAGGGTCTGCCAGAGCCCCTGCTTGTCATCACCACCACAGGGGAAATGGTCTCTGCCTTCCTCCTGCTCTCCAAATCTCTTGCAAGACCTTCCCATTGTTGCAACCTAAGTCACTACTAGAACCTAGCTGCAGGGGCATTTGAGAGGCATCTGGCCCTTGCAGCGGGCAGCAGAAGGAAGGTATGTGGAATGGCAGAGGGTATCTGACACAGTGAAGGCTCAGACTGGAATCAGGGATCAATAAAAGGATTGCTGTAGGAACTGATGAGGTAGGAGGTAATGACTAGCTGGGCGTGGTGGAATAGAGAGGAGACAGAACTATCTGAGAGTTATAATCATCGAGCAGGACTAAAGAGACAGGGTGAAGAATGAAGAGGAATAATGGGGACTCCCAGGCTCTTGGACTGAGAAAATGCAGGAGAGAAGGAGCTTATGAAGCTGTCACTTTAAAATGGCATTCCGCATAATAGTTGGGATTGGTGTTTAGCAGGCTCCATGGAACCATGGTCTGTGTGCCCCTGGGGCAGAGTTGATCCTCTGAAAGTGTATCCACAGGAGGAGGAATAAAAACCAAACTTAAGAGATACAGAGTAAAACAAAATGTATTTCTGACATTGGACAGCAGGGCCTGCATAAGGGTCACCACAGTCGAGGGCACAAGAGTGGTATTTCTACTTTAATCAGATTTGTATCTGGGTTCTAGGACCTCTCAGTTCTAGAAAATTGTGATTGAAAGGGAAAGAATTTAGAAAGAAGCAAAGAAAAAGTGTGTAGGTCTTGGAGAAATGTCTTTTTAATCATGGCAGCTTGGGCAGCTTGGGTACGTGGTGATGAAGGACCAGACCAGAACTGATTACTGATGCTTTGGACATATATGGGTGGCAGGGAGAAGGGTTGCTTAAGCCATGTAGCTGTGGTCTGGTTTGAGGAGGTCAGACTTTTCATTTAGAATTCTGTTGGCAATCAGTGACTCTTTTTGAAACCACCAAGGTTTGTGGAGGTGGAGAATTGGGGTTCGGTTTTGACTGTCTTGTGATGGCATGCCCAATAGCCTACAGAGAATGGCTCCTGTAAAACGCTGAAACAAATCTATATTTAGGTTTTGCATTAGATAAAAATTGTCATGGAACTAAAATACAGAATTTATGTTACCTTGTATATCACATGTCACTGGGCTTTCTGAAGTTATTATGTACCCTTAACTTTTTGAAAGTACATGAAGATATTTGTAATAATTTTCTTTGGGCTTTCTGTTCTCATGTCCATTTATGTATCAGTTTGCTTCCTGCTGGCATTCACTTCTATAATGCTGTGATTACAGCCGTAGAGACCTACCTGACTGATCTGCAGATCTAACCTTGTGTACTAGTCTTTTCTAGAAACATTCTTTGCTTTAGCTTCTATAATAATGCGGAATCCCAGAGTGTTTCTCTTTTTTTCTGGTTTTATTATTTAAAAAGTACATTTGATCCGTGAAAAAATAGATAGGACTGTATCACATAACAAGATGTAGTATTAAATAGAGCAGTCAAGACAGGTGTCATTGAGAAGGTGACCTTTAAACAAAAATTTGAAGAAGGGGAAGGATTTAGCCATAAGGATATAGAGGGAAGAGTGTTTGGACAGAGGAATGGCTATTACAAAGAGACTAAGATGGGACTGTGCCTTTGAAGTTGAAGGAGTAGCAGGAAGGTCAGTCTGGCTAGAGTGGAGGGAGTGATGGGAAAATAGGAGATGAGGGTGGTACTAGGTCAGGCCAGACCATAGCTATGAATATCTGCTTTATATTTTTCAAGGTTATTTTATTGGGTCCACAATACAAATTTGAGATCATGGGAGCTTGGGCAGCTTGGGTACTTCTGGGCAAATTGAACTTAAAATAATTATTTTTATTGATTTGAGAGAAAGAAAGAGAAACTTTGATTCATTGTTTTACTTATTTATGCATTCATTGGTTGATTCTTATATGTGCCCAGACTGGGGATCACACTTGCAACCTTGGCTAATTGGGATGATGCTCTAACCAACTGAGTTAACTAGCCACCGAAATTGAACTTTTTATCCTTATTATTTTTAAATGCTTTTTCTCTTAACATTATTTGGTCTGAGCAATAAGAAGGAACAATCTACAACATGAATAACACCCAAAAGAATTTTGCTAAGTGCAAGAAATCAGACACAAAAAGCGACATTTGGTATAATTCCATTGGTATGACATTCCGGAAAAGGCAAAATTATAGGGACAGAAATTCAGTCAGCAGTTGCTAGAAATTGAGGGGAGGGATTAACTGCAAAAGGGTACCAAGAAGCTTTTGGGGCCAAAGGAAATGTTCTATGTCTTGATTGTGATGGTGGTAATGTGATTGTGTACATTTGTTAAAACTCATTAACTGCACCCTTCAAAAGGGCGACTTTACTGTATGGAAATTATACCTGAAGTTTAGAAATCAGTCTCTTAAAATTTTGTTTTGACATTTGCACAGCTACCCCGGCTTTCTTTTGTTTTGTATTTACTTGGTTTCTTGTTTCCCCCCATCAACCTTTTTGGTCCTTGTATTTTAGATGGTATTGCTTGCAACTGTATTTAACTGTTTTTTTAAGAAACTAGTATGTAATGATATCGAAATACATGATTTAACCGGCTTTAATGCAGGCATACTTTTCATTTTTGTCGTTTTACTGTTTATGTTAAAATAACATTTCTCTCCTGTGTATTTTCTTAACTGAAACAAAATATTAAACTATGGACAAGATGTGAGATAAAAATGACTGAGAATGAATGTCTTTACTAAAATACCAATAAATTTGTCTAACTTGAAAAAATAAAAAAAGAAACCAGTATGATGACTTCTGTCTTTCAACTGTCATGGTGAGTCCATTTATGTTTCTTGTAAGTTTTGATGTCTTTGGAGTTGTTTTCATCTCTTGCCTTTTAATTCCTGTCTCACGTTCTTGGTCTCACATCTCTAGACTTACTATGGTAAGCCTGTGTTTGGCCCACCTTTTCCCATCTTGATGAGTTGAAGATTTCTTTGGCTCTTCGGCTCGCTGATTATTTGACAATGGAGTGTAAAATTCTGCATCTAATGGTGTAAAGAAAACAAGAACTATCCACTAGCTTGCTGTCTTAAGATTTTCTGTTTGGCTTTACTCTGAGTTTTATAGCATGTCTACGGGGCTGGGTCTTCTTGGCTTACAGTATGGCCTTTGAAGATGCAATTTTTTAAAGACAAAATGAAAAAAAACTTTAAATGATATTAGTGAAAACCTAAGATGTGGTAATGAATAATTGTTATTTTGTGACGGAGAAGGGAGATTAGGTCCAGGTTGTTTTTGCTCTCTTTTTGTGTGTTTTTAATTTTACTTTAAATTTTATGCCTCTAAATAAGGTTTAAAAAAGCTTTATTTTAAATCAAATTATACTGTTTTGGTTACACTTAGAAAAGAATAATGAGTTGAGAAGTTACTTCTTCCTCTTCCATTTCCTTTGGGAGAGGCGTGCAGGGGGAGTGGTGCTGAGTTCTTGACACCATGTCAAAGGCGACTGTACCTTATTCATCTCTGTCCCCAGCAGGGCCTAGAAGAGTTCCTTGCTGCACGTAGCAGCAGCTCAGTAAATATTTGCTGAGATAGATGAAAGAGTCTTGTGTTTCTGCTCCTCGTTGGCCAGAGCTCTGGGGTGGGTCTTGCTACTGGGTTAATATTCCTTGGTGCCCCTACTCTTGAGAAGCAATGGTTTCAGGGGCCCAGGCTCTAGGGAGCCTTTATATCCGGACTGCTTGTGCTTTTCAGGGCTTAGCCTAACCGCCAAGCACGTGGTGGGTTCCCAATGCCCGCTCAGTCGCTGAAGAATTCATCTGTTTTTTTCTCCATGGTTGAAATGTTCATACTGAACCCTTTTCATGGACTGTTTTTTTCAAATCTCTGTAACTTTTAAGGCAAATATTGGAATTAGAGATAAGTTGTCATGTAAATACATCTTGTTTGGAAAAAGAACATGTAAAGTCCATGTACCTGAACTCTACCAGAAAAGAATCTTACCCTCTAAGAGCAGAAATATCTCACTCACAGATAGTTATTCCAATTCCCAAGTGATTGTTGAATCTTAGAAATGTGTCTCATAAAGGGCTCTCAGATCACAGAAATGCTGCCCCTTTGAGATGAGCACTGATTCTGTAGGGCAATGCTGTCAGTGTACAAGACCCCCTAACTAGAGTGCAGTAGGGGAGCTGCAAGAATTCAGGCTGAGGCTCTTATCTAACTATATATTTGAGAGTTAATATCTTTTGTGGAGATTGACATTTATTTGTATTGAAAGGATTTATTCATTTTCTATGGATGTATAACAAGTAACCACAAACTCAGAGCTTAAAACAACACCATTTATTAGGTCATAGTTCTGTAGGTCAAGTGTTCGGTACAGTGTGGCCGCTGGATTGTCTAGTCCGGGTCTCATAAGGGCAAAATCAAGGTGATGGCAGAGCTGCATGCTTATCTGGAAACTCTAAGGAAGAATTTGCTTCAAAGCTCACTCAGGTCGTTGGCTGGAATTCAGTTAGTTGTGATTGTGGGACTGAGGTCCCCATGTCTTTGCTGGCTGTCATCAGGGACTCTCTCAGCTCCTTAAGGCCACCCAGATTTTTTTCCATTGTCCCTCCAGTCTTCAAGCCAACAAGGGTATGTCAGATCTCTCTCATGCTTCAAATGTTTCTGATTTTCTCTCCTGCCCTCTATGTCTGACATCTGCCAGAGAAAGCACTCTGCTTTTAAGTAATTACATAATGAGTCAGGCGTACCTGGACGATCTCCCTTTCTTGAGGTTGACTGTGCCATGTAACATAACATAATCATTGTGTGACGTTTCATCATACACACTGGTTATGGGGACTATGGTGGGATATCTCTGGGAAGAGGGTCATCTTAGAAACTCTGCCTACCAGAGAAGATAGCTCTCTTAATCCCCATGTTTAATCACTTGCCTAGTCTTTACTGTTGGGGCTGCTTGAAATTACAGTTAGAACAAAAATAAAACTCAGGTCAAGTAAAATTTGGTTGGATTTGGAGATTGTCTTGCAATTTTAGTATTGAGCATGTAGGCACAAATGAGTCGAATACAATTTTTATTTCTAGGCCCTGGGATGAGAGAATGTTTTTATATGACGTGTAAGGCTAGCCTTTTTGGAAGACAGTAGCTCTGGTACTTGCCAATACCTGGTGGGTCACGGGCTCCATCCTGTGGCATGGATGCTGTTGTTTAAAGGGTTGGAGGAGATGGAGTAAAGCGACTGGGTTGCAGAGAACAGAGCAGGTACAGGAGGTTACAGGCCCAAGAGTGCTTTTGAACTTGGTAGCTTGCTTCTTTTATTCATTCAGGAAATATGTTTATATGCCAGCAGGGGGCCAGGGACCTGCTGTGTGCTGGTTCTGTGAAGGTACACAAAGCAGACATGGTCCCTGCCCTCATGGACCTTAATGGAGAGAGACATTACACCAGCACACAAACAATAAATAATTACAAATAGAATTGCCATAAAGGGAAAGATTGGAATACTATGTGAGAGGATGCAAGGGACTTAACTGTGGCCTGGGGCTGAGGGACACGGTTAGACCAGGTTTGGATCAGGAGCCGCTGGGCAAAGGAAGGACGTGCCAGGAGAGTGGATCAGCAAAGGCTCTGACTTTCCTCAGGTGGAGGTTAGCAGAGGGATGTTTTGAGAAATGTCCATTGAACATTTTCTTTTTGGAGCTTACCTCTCTCCCACTTTCATGATTTGTTGTGTCAGAATACTTAGAAATAACAGCCCAGTCTACTGTCATCCCCTGTACTGCCCTGATATCTGTCATCCTCAGACTTCAGGGTCTCATGTAGCCCTTTCTGGTCTGGGGCTGTAGCACAGGGATGCTCTGAGCTGGCCCAGGTTCAAACAAGATGTGATGCCAGTAGGAGGAAGTCTGGAGATACCCTTCTGGCCCACCTGTGTGAGTGGGAGCCCCACGCAGACTCCAACTGTAAGTCAGAGGAGGTTGATGGCCCATGATGCTCATCTCATAAGCTGTGATAGCATTCTGTGCCTTTGTGCCATCTCAGGCCATAGGACAAATAAACCATGGGCTGCTGTCTATGTTCAGGGAACCTCTAGCCACCATTGTGCACCCCGGAGGGCAGGGTGGAATGAGACAGTGAGCTTTACCTGAACTTATGCTCTCTTTCAAGTTTGTCTGGGCGGGTGTTTGAGCATTCTTTTCTTTTTTAGGGGGGCAATTGATATTGTTACTTAATTTGATGTTTTAACCCATCAATGTGATATATCCTTCTGGCTATTAAGGTGAGTTTTAATTTATCTTTTTGCCTGTGTGCTCAATTTTAATATTTTATAGACTGAATATTTGTATAATACCATAAAGAATGCAGATAGTAAAAATAACTTTAATTCTAGATTCTGAAACAATATTTGAGAATTCTTTTCAATTAAGCCCAACATGCAGCCTGGAATTAGAGTAGATGAGTCAAATTTTATTGTATATTCTCTCCTAAGATGCCTTTTTTAGTCTCGTGAAGCTGCCACCATTGAGAGGGTTGTTCTTGCTGTAGGTTGGGCACAAGTAAATCATTTGTCTTTCTGTAATGGAGAACAAACTTGGCAGCAATTTTATTTTTACCTTTCCTGTCATTTCGGAGGCTGGCAGCAAAGGTAGGGCGTGGAATGGAGCCGTAAATTACCCCTGGAATGACTAGAATGGTCCCATTTTAGTTCAAAATTGTGCCTTTCCTTTTTCACCTCTCCTTTTCATTCCCTCCCCCCTTTTTTCCTAACCCTTATGTGAATGGAGGAGGGTGTAGGTGGGGGCAGATTTGCTTACTGATGCCTCTGTGAATGGCAGAAACCGCTCTTTCCCCATCACTGCGTCCCATTTCTTCTCTATGCTTCTATTTTAAGTGCCTGTTTTCTGCTGGTTCTGTCTAGCTGGAAACTGGCCCAGCCTCACTTAGTTTTGTTTTCATGCTGCTATTAAAAGACAATGCCCAGTTAAGAGGCCTCAGAGGAGGGGTGGGAGCCACCCTCTGGAGTCTAATCATCCAGGCAAATATCCCTGCATTGGAATGTGACAAGAGTTTTAAGTTTATGAGGCAATTTTAATTTATGCTGGTTTTTGTTATTAATGGAGAAAAACCCACTATTACTTGTTGTACCCTGAAACTTCTCTTTTGTTGAGTTTGAAGACTAACAGAGCTGAATGGAGGTCAGAGAGCCTCCCTTTCCTATCGTGGGCCTCCTTTACCAAGATAGAAAACTATGCTTGTCACCGGCATTCGGTCAGCCATGAATTCTTGACATTTGGGAGGGACGTGTCTCCAGTCTTTGAAGAATCCTTATATTTATTGATACAGAGTGAATATTGCCTAAATCACATTTTTATCAAGGTTCTTGTTTTCTGTCTTTTTTTTTTTTAAGCATATTCTTATGCCATAAGTTACTTGTCTTTTAAAACCTTTGCTCATTTGATGAACTGTTTCCTGCTGGCTGAAATATACAAATTGCTTTTCAAAATTAAGTTAGGTTTATTGAGGTATATAACTTAAAGTAAAATTCACTCTTTGCAGTGTATAAGTCTATGGGGTTTTTAAAACAATGTTTATTAATTTTAGAGAAGAAGAGGGAGAGAGAGTAAGAGAGAGAGAGAGAGAAAGGAAAGAGAAAAGAGACACAGGAACATTGACCTGTTCCTGTATGTGCCCTGGCTGGGGATCAAACTAGAAGCCTCTGCGCTTCAGGATGATGCTCTGACCAACTGAGCCATCGGGCCAGAGCAGGTCTGTAGGTTTTGACAAAAGCATACACAGTCTGGTAACTACTGCTATAAATGAGATAGAGAATGTCTTATCTCCCCAAAAAGTTCCCTCCCGCCCCTTTGTAGTCAACCCCTCCTTCTGCCCCCAGCCACTGGCAAACACTAATCTGTTTTTATTATTTATTTACTTATTTACTTATTTATTTATTTATATTCAGTGAGAGGAGGGAAGGCAGAGAGATAGTCTCCCACATGCCCCGACTGGGATCCACCTTGCAAGCCTACCAGGGGATGCTGCTCCGTTGCTCAGCAACTGAGCTCTTCTTAGCACGTGAGGCAGAGGCCATCGAGCCACC
The DNA here is from genome assembly GCA_037038555.1 of Rhynchonycteris naso. NCBI lineage: Eukaryota > Metazoa > Chordata > Mammalia > Chiroptera > Emballonuridae > Rhynchonycteris > Rhynchonycteris naso. The sequence continues at coordinate 19,019,782 of CM073001.1, forward strand.
TTCAGTGCCCAGGGCCAGCTTGCTCCATTTGAGCTATGGCTGCAAGAGAGAGAGAGAGAGAGAGAGAGAGACAAGTGAGGGGGGGATAGAGAAGCAGATGGGGACTTCTCCTATGTGCCCTGACTGGGAATCGAACCCAGGACATCCACATGCCAGGCTGATGCTCTACCACTAAGCCAACCAGCCAAGGCCTAATCTGTTTTCTTTCCCTACAGTTTTGCCTCTTCCTACATGTTATAGAAATGGAATAATGTAAACACTATGCAACTTTTTGTGTCAACCTTCTTCCACTTAGCATTGTGCATTTGTGATTCATCTATGTTGTTGCATGTATCATAGTTCTTTTTGTTTTCTAAGTAGTATTCCACTGTGTGGATATACCACAGTCTGTCTGTTCATTCACTATGTGAAGGACTTTGGGTTGTTTACAGTTTTGGAAATTATGAATAAAATCACTATAAACATTGCCCACAGGTTTTACATAAGCATATGTTTCATTTCTCTTGGGTAAATACCTAGGAGTAGGATTGCTGGTTTATATGCTAAATGCATGTTTAACTTTATAAAACACTGCCAAACTGGTTTCCAGAGTGGCTGGACCATGTTGCATTCCTTCCAGCAATGTCTGAGTGTTCCAATTGCTTTGCATCCTTGTCAGCACTTGTTAACTGTCAATTTCCCCTGCTCACTCTAAAGGTGTGTAATGTTGTATCACTATGGTTTTCACCTGCATTTTCCTAATATCGAATGATGTTGAATATCCTTCTGTGCTTATTTGCCATTTGTATATCTTCTCTGATGAAGTGGTTGTTAAAATCTTTTGATCATTTTTTGTATTGGTTTGCTGTTTTCTTATTACTGAGTTTTGAGGGTTTTTAAAATATATTCTGGATATAAATTGTTTATCAGACATGCATTTTACTAATATTTGCCCCCAGACTACGAATTGTCTTGACAGTGTCTCTGGAAAAATGGGAGCTTTGAATTTTAATGAAGCTACCAATTACTTTTTTTTTTTTTATATAGGGACAGAGAGAGAGTCGAAGAGAGGGATAGATAGGGACAGACAGACAGGAACGCAGAGAGATGAGAAGCATCAATCATCAGTTTTTCGTTGCAACACCTTAGTTGTTCATTGATTGCTTTCTCACATGCGCCTTGACCTCGGGCCTTCAGCAGACCAAATGACCCCTTTCTCGAGCCAGCGACTTTGGGTCCAAGCTGGTGAGCTTTTTGCTCAAGCCAGATGAACGCACGCTCAAGCTGGCGACCTCTGGATCTTGAACCTGGGTCCTCTGCATCCCAGTCTGACGCTCTATCCACTGCACTACCGCCTAGTCAGGTCCAACTACTTTTTAAAATCAGTTTACACATAAAGGATATGATAGACTTACCAATCTCAAATTCTGAGTCACCACCAAATTTTGAATTTCACTTTGTAACTTAGCAGAAAATTTTGTGTCTGGCTTGTGAGCCATCAGTTTTTTTGGCTCTTCAATTTCACTTCTGTTACCAGTGCTAGGGCTGGCTTCATTTTATTAATACACAAATAAAATTTCTTTGCTGAATTACTCCACGTAAAGTATCAGATTTATGATGATGGTCAACAAAGCTGTACTGGGGTGACAATGCCAGGTTGTCGTCTAGGCTCACTCACTAGCCAAATAGCTCCGGCACCGCAGCATGGGCGGGTGTGATGGATATCTGTTTCTGAGCCAAATTACGAATCACTGCCTTTCCACTGGGCTGGAAGCTCCTTGAGGTCAGGGATGGCGTCGGTTTGGTTGCTAGACCTAGGTCAAGGCCTAGAGCTCAGAAAACAAGACAGAATGGAATTCAGTGGCCTTCATGAGGGGCAATGCAAGATGTCCCAAGGAATCCAAGGGTCTGGCTGTCAGGGTCAGCTGAGGACTGAAGCCAACACTGAATGTCAAAACTTGCATGTCATGGAACAGTCCTGAGACTGGTCCTGGGGACCTTACCTGCATCTGATCTACTTTCAGGAGCTGGAGAGAATCCTAGGGCCCTGGCCTTCCTTGGCACTGCTCAGGGAGCCTCAGTTTCTGAGGGAGGCACTTTGGGAAGGGCACACCAGTGTTGAGAAGGGCAGGCTGCGAAGAGAGCTGAATGTCTGTGACTAGGTGGCTTGAAACCGTATGTGGAGTTTCACTGCTCCCCTTTCCTCTGACTGCCCAGGGGCTGCATAACTTCCCTGTGCCCCAGCCCTCAGACAGTGGTGGTGGTGGTGGCGGTATAGCCAAGGTTGAAGTCACCGGCAGAGCTGAAGCCAGGCTGTCTGTGGTGGAGCCCAGCTCATCCCCACCCCACCCCACCACCCGCTTTTGTCCTGATACTATTTTAGCTTACGGTGTGTGGTTTCAGCATTTGGGCCAGCTTTTAATCATGACACAATCCCATCTTTTAAGGGTTGAGTGAGTCTTCCAAGAGAGGAAACTGCTGAAGAGATTTTCCTGAAACATTGAGACCTTTTCTTCCTTTTGAGAATCTTTATTTTAAAGGTCATTCAAGAGGAAAAGGTGGAAGCTCCAGATTCAGGGCAAAGGAAGACCTGCGGGGAGGGTCCATTGGTGTGTGTGGTGGCGAGGGGAGCAGGGGTGGCCAGGGCCGCAGGCGAGGCGGCGGCAGTTCACGCAAAGTGGTCCCAGCTGCCCCTGGTTTACGGGCTAATCCCAGCTCTGCTCCAGCCTGTCATTCAGGGGAAGCTGCTATCATTAGTGGTTAAACATTTCTGAGAGTATTCTCTCTCGCTCTGACCACACACCCTTTTGGGGATGGGAGGGAGGAGCCAGGAGAGTAATGGAGCCCACCCTGTTTCATGCCCAGCTGCTCTGCTGAGGGACCAGGAGCCTGGCAACTGGATGTAATCATGGGCTTGTCAGAGCCCTTGTGTGTGACAGGCCCGAGGCTGCATTTTCCGTGCTGCCCACACGGCCTGCCGCTCCTTGGGGGACGCAGCCCTCCACCGTGGGCTGAATATCAACTCAGAGAGACTTTTTTGTCCTTTTAAGGGGATTCTTGGCTGAAATAAACCTTCCATTAACCAATTTTATCTCTCTTCAGCTCTCTGCCCTCCACACACATGCACGCATTCACCAGTGGCTAAAGCCTGAATTTCCCTTTGGAACTTGTCTGTACCAGTTTCTGCTTTCGATGAGGAGTTGTGGTAAAATGCTCAATGCTAACATTTCTTCCCATGAAGTAGAGACTTTGAAATATTTTTCTTGACTGAAGTGTGGTTGACAACTTTTGATTTATGAAATTAGCTCAGGGAAAAATAAGATGGAAAAAGAGAGTCCAAATTAAATCTTTATTTCCATAGCTCAGTTGTGCCCTCTCTCTCCATTTTTAACTGCCACACAGTCTTTAGGTAAGAAGGACTCCAGAGTTTGCTAAGTTTCTTGTTTTTGTTTTTCGGTTGTGTGGGCCCAAGACAAAACACTTTTTCTTTTTAAAAATGTGTTTTCTTCCTCACTCAGAAGTATACAAGCTCAATGAAGAAAGCTCGGAAAATTTAGACAAGCACAAAAGGGAAAGCTAAAGGCATCCGTATTTTCAACACCCAAAGATAATCGCTGTTAACACTGTGGCTTAGGTCCCTCTTGGAAAAATTAGTTTCTTGTGCTAGGGAAGGTAGTGGTGGAGGCACTTCTTATTCTCCTAGGAACCTTCTAGTTTGTTGTGCTTCAGGCTTGTACCAATACACAGGGCTAGTGTCTGACCAGCAGAGATGTTCTGGTGCGTATAGCCCTTCCAAGTATGGGGAACTTTCTGTTAGATCTTCAGCCAAAGACTACAGGGGCTATTGAAGGTCTTACGTCCAATAAATAGCGGGAGAGGGAACACGGTGACTTAGGTGGGATATCCTTCTTCCTCTTTTTTTCTCTCCCCTACAGTAACTTACATCTGTCTGCTTTCTATTTTGGACCCCCAGGACGCACAGGCATTCAGGGGCTTCATCCAGAACAACCACGGCCAGTGAGCGAAGCCCTGGTACCAGCAACCGGCACCGCCAACCCGTCAAGAACCCAAGCCAAGGTGGCTTGGCCAATGGCACAGGTGAGTGACAGCCCAGGATGCCAGTCCGGCCCGATCAGTGGCCTCTAACCCATTCTCACATGGAGTTGGGCTTCTGCCTATGTCAGTGTGTCAGGCGGGTGAGAAAAGACTCCAATACTAAGATGGATTCGAGTCTGTCAGTCTTTCCGTTGACCCATCTTCCTTTATCGCTGTAATATTCTGTAAAGCTAAAGTGAATCTCCATATGACTCTTCTAAAATATGCCTTTGCACAGATATAAAAAAGATTCGTTTTTCCATTAATTTCTTACCAACATTGGATTTTATTGTGAGAGGATATCTTGCTTATATACACGACACATTTTTTTTCTTAATTTAAGGAAATGATCAGACTTAGGGAGAAAGAAAACTGAGTATTGTTGCTAGGAGCTGAGTTAGAAAATGGCAGCACTGTTGATGGTTGGGATGCTGACTGGGGTGAAGCCACACTGTGCTGTAGGCCATTCCGTGGCTGTTCCCGTGAGGGTGTTTGTGCCGTTTGAGAGTAGACAGCCCTGCCCCATCCACTCAGACGTCTGCTTGACTGTTTCCCTGTCAGTGGGATTCCCCATCCACTCAGACGTCTGCTTGACTGTTTCCCTGTCTGTGGGATTCCCCATCCACTCAGACCATCTGCTTGACTCTGTTTCCCTGTCTGTGGGATTCCCTGTCCACTTAGACGTCTGCTTGACTCTGTTTCCCTGTCTGTGGGATTCCCTGTCCACTTAGACGTCTGCTTGACTCTGTTTCCCTGTCTGTGGGATTCCCTGTCCACTTAGATGTCTGCTTGACTCTGTTTCCCTGTCTGTGGGATTCCCTGTCCACTCAGACCGTCTCTGCTTGACTCTGTTTCCCTGTCAGTAGGAAAGGAACTATTTCAAAACAATTTATTTTTTGTATGCTTTCCTTCTGTCTCATCAGTTTGGTGTTGGATTGAAATGAAAAAAAGGGAAGATAAAAACAACTTCATTTTTCTATGTGTCTTGAAAATTGTGAGATCTTTAGTGATGATGGCTGGTGATTTGGTAATTTGTCTTAATTTGGGACCATTGGGCAGGGACATGGATGTTGCTTCGTTAAACTGTAGGTATTTAAATTGGTAAGCGACAACTGAAATAATTTTGTAGATGCTTGTGATAGCAGAGGTATGACATGAAGGACGGAAGATCCAAGGCAGATCACATAAGCGTTGTCATGGGGTTGTTAATGGCCTTTGTCTGACAGACTTGAGGAGAAGTTGACTTGGGTTACCTGTTAAGGACTCAGTTCTCTGGCAGCGCCGTGTGAGGGCTGCGGTGCCCCTCAGGTGGCTTATGGTGCGCAGTCACACCATTCCCTGCGATGGCCTGCAGGGTGGAGTGGCCTGTGTCCTCCATGGCTCACTGCGTGTGTGGGGCGTGACTTTCTCCCTCGAGTTGGGGACATGCCTGAAGAAATTGAGTTAACTAGATCACCGTGAACCCTGAAATGAGGATGAGCTGGAGGTGCCATCCCAGCCCCCCTGGCACTCCCGTGCCAACCCCTGTATCTGATTGCTGGAACCATCCAGTCATAGTGTGGACGTCCCCACCTGTGGGAAGGAGATGGCAAGCTGGTGACCATGGACTGAGAAAATCAAATTGCTCGTGGAGATAGCCAGTGTTTATAGACAGGGCAGGGAAACTAGCTCTGTGGAACCAGTTGCTTCCTGTAGGCCTTGGCAGTATAACCAACCACCTTGTTCTTCAGGGCATGCTGGTTTCCCTCAGCCTCCTCTGCTTTATTATGGAAACTGTTAGTAAATTGACTTTATATGGTGATGGTCTTCGAGTAACTCTGGGCGTTTCAACAGATCTGTATTCCTTGACACTCATTTTTAGGGTGCCTTTGCATACTGTCCTTATCTGCAGGAACATTGTGTTTCGGCAGACAGGGCAGGTGCCAGCCATGACTTCAGAAAGCCAAATAGCCGTAAGCACAAACAGCCTTGGAAATGTTTTACGGCGGTGTACCTGAATATCCAAACTCTTCCCAAAACCCATCTGTGAAGGACAGTCGCTGCATGTAAGGGATTTCTGCCTGTCAAAATACTCAGGTCTTGGCTTCTGTCTCATCCCTCTCCTTTCTCCTCTCTGCTGTGATGACAGCTCACGCTTGCCGCACTGCCAGCCTGGACTTTACAGGCTCTTTAATGTCTATCCAAGGGGTGCAGAAAGATCTCACCTTTTCCTTGGGGAGCACACAGAAGCCCCCACTTTGGCAGCACAAGAGCAGAAGGGTTTTTGAGGATATGAATGCTCCATCCTTCAACACATTGCTTTGAGAACTGTGGGGACCGGTTCCAGAATGGTGGTGGTAGTGAGCCGTGCCTCCAGGAAATGGTTCCACAGACACCGAGATTTATTTAGCAAGCCCTTTGGCTGTGCTCTGCAGCTATGCATGAAAAAGACATTCTGGGGCAAAAACAGAGCTGAGCTCCAGGTGGTTTTTTTGTGTTGTCACAACTGTAAGGTAATCATTTTTTATAAAATGAAAGTGAATGGCAGCCTGTCTATATAAATATAATATTTCTAAGTTTTAGAAGGAGTGGAATTGAGAAATAGACTGATGGTATAGCACTTCATTGAGACTTGTGTGAAATGATTTACTTTTTTTCATTTTTTATTGAAAACTTTATCCAAAAAATTATATTCTCACTCTTCCCTTAAATGTGATTTCCATGCACACAGGTTGGGAATCACACTGACGGTGGTCAGATTCTAGTCCCTCGGGTGTAGTATGTGCATAAGGCCAGGGGCTTTCTGGACCTTAGTTTCTCACTAATAAAGTTAGGGCATGATATATATATATATATCTCATAGAATTGTTATAGGAATAAATTATATAAAACATGTAGAGTGCCTGCATCTTTGCATGGTGTCTGGGACACAGTCAGCTCTTAGTCAACATTAATTTTTATCTTTATAAATAAATTCATAGGGTTATAATTACGCAGATTTTCTTCTATTCATTTCATTATATTTTTTATACATGCTTCCATGTATCTGTGGTTTTTTGTCTACCCCTTTTTAGTGGCCTCATTCCCATTCTACATAATTCCTTTAACAATTCCTCAATTCTAGTGTATTTCCCCACTGTAAAACAAAATTCTGATGTAGACATCTTTGCACACAGCTTTGCTTCTTTTTTTTATTGTTCTTGAATTTATTGGGGTGACATTGGTTAATAAAATTATATAGGTTTCAGGTGTACAATTCTATAATACATCATCTGTATGTTGTGTTGTGTGTTCAGCACTTAGCTTTGTTTCTTTTTCTTTAACTTTTCCATTGATTTGAGAGAAGAGAGAGATCAACTCAACTTGTTGTTCCACTTAGTTTTTCCATTTAGTTGTGTGCTCATTGGTTGCTTTTCATATATGCCCTGACCAAGGATTGAAAATATGACCTTAGCACACCACGATGACACTCTATCCATTGAACCACCTAACCAGGGCCTCTCTCCTTCCTTCCTTCCTTCCTTCCTTCCTTCCTTCCTCCCTCCCTCCCTCCCTCCCTCCCTCCCTCCCTCCCTCCCTTCCTCCCTCCCTTCTTCCCTTTCTTCCTCTCCCTCCCTTCTTCTTCCTTTCTTTCGTTTTTTCTTTGAGAGAGAGAGAGAAAGAGGAGGAACATAACTTGAAGTCGCAACACTTTAGTTGTTCCTTATTGCTTCTCATATGTGCCTTGATCAGGGGGCTCAAGCCGAGCCAGTGACCCCTTGCTCAAGCCAGCAGCCATGGGATTATGTCTGTGATCCCATGCTCAAGCGGGCAACCCCATGCTCAAACTAGCAAGCCTGCACTCTAGGCAGTAATCTCGGGGTTTTGAACCTGGGACCTCAGCATCCCAGGTTAATGCTCTGTCCACTGCACTACCGTGGGTCAGGCAGGCCTGTTTATTTTTGAATGAAGTTTTTGAGTCAAAGGACATGAATTTTAACCCTTTGAGTTGTACGAATGTTCGTGTACATCCACGTGTCTCCTGACTATCCAGAATACGATTGTACATGTGTAAGGTAACATTTTAAAAAAGCAAATGTATGTTCTTGTTTCTATAAATTGGTTATCAAACAAACATGATTTTAAGTTAATAAAACTGTAACTGGAACTAATTTCAAATTTTGAAAAAAATCACTCCCAGTTGTCAGTAAGCATGAAAAAAACTCACTCAAAGGGTTAAAAATGATATTAATATATATTATCATATTGCCTTCCAAAAGGTTTGAAGCAATCATACATCATAAGACAGTATAAAATTTTCCTCAAGTAGTACTTGAGGTTTATTTTTTCTGCAACTTTGTAAATACTGGCTGATCCATTTACTAACAGGTATTAAGTGCCACCTCATTGTTTAACCGCTTTGTATTTCTTTAGTTATTAGTTGCTTGGCTGTTTCTTTTTTCTTGTGTGACTTTTTTTTAATAGTGTTTGATTGTTCTTTGGAGATTTATTTATATATCCTAGGTTCAAGTTTTTTTGTTTTTTGTTTTTAACAAATTGTGGTAAAATATATGTAACATAAAATTTACCATTTAAACCACTTTTGAGTGTACAATTTAGTGACATTGAGTACATTCACAGTGTTGTGCAACTACATCACTATCTATTCCCAGAACTTTTTCATCATCCCAAACTGAAACTCTCTACCTTTAAACAATAACATTCTCCTCTCTTCCACCCTCCAGCCCTAACTCCTGGTAACCTCTATTCTGCTTTATGTCTCTATGAATTTGCTTATTCTGGGTGTCCCATGTTATAAGTGGAATGATTTGTTCTTTCCTCTCTGGCTTATTTCACTTAGCATGTTTTCAAGATTCACCCATGTTGTAGCATGTGTCAGAATTTTGTTTCTTTTCAAGACTGAATAAGCCGGGCCAGGTTTCTCAGTGGATAGTGTCGCCCTAGTGTGCCAGGGTTGCAGGTTTGTTCCCCAGTTCAGTCCCCAGTCAGGTCAGGTGTGAGAAGCAACCAATGAGTACACAACTAAATGGAACAATTAAGTGGAACAGCAAGTTGATGCTTCTCTCTCTCCCTCCCCCTCTTCTTTCCTCTCTCTCTCACTCAAATCAATGGAAAAATTAAAAAAAGAAAGACTAAATAATAAATATTCTATTGTATGTGTATGTTACATTGATATACATTATATTGATGCATTCACCTGTTGTTGGATGTTTGGATGGTGTCCACCTATTGGCTATTGTGAACAGTGCTACTGTGATGTGCGTACAAGTGTCTGCTTAAGTCCAGGCTTTCCATTTGTTTGTCTGGACACCTAGGAGCAGAGTTGATGGGTCTTACGGTGACTCTGTGTTTCACTTCTTGAGGGGCCCTCAAACTTTTCTAGAGCAGCTGCACCATTTTACATTTCTACCAGCAATGACTGAGGGTTTCTATTTTCCACCTTGCCAACACTTGTTCTTTTCCTTTTTTTTTTCCTCAGTAATAGCCATTCTAATGGCTAGGAAGTATCTAGATACAAGTTTGTCTATTGTACACTGCTCACAAAAATTAGGGGATCAGGGACCGACTGTACAGATACTCCAGTACTTTCAGCCTTCTATCGTGCATTTTCACCGATGAAATAAAAGTTGGTTTTGCATCTAATTTGCATAATCAAACAACTTTCTTTGACTTGTTCTTTGCTTTTCTGATGTTCTTGTTTAATAAAAAAAATCAAATGTTTTTTATCGCTTCATATTTATATCCCCTTATTTTTGTGAGCAGTATATTTGTGACTATACGTTTTTCCTTTTCATTTTAGTGGCTTTTGTAGAAAAAGTTAAAAATTTCAAAATTCGTTGTATCTGAGCATTTTAAATGCTTATAATTTTACATTTTGCTTCAGTCGTGAAAAGATTCTCTATTGTGTATAGATGGAATAAAGACTATTCTGTTTTACTTTTTCCATGATGTTATGTTAAAAAATAACTGTTCTACTGGAATTTATAGTGGTTTATCTGTATCTTTACAGATAAACACACATATGTGTACACACATATAATGAGGGCTGGGTTAAATGATTTTTTCTCTATAGCAGGTTTCTGTTTTCCTATAAACATTAATTAAATAGTTTTCTTTTCTCACTGTGGTTTTACTTAGTGTTTATCACTTACCACATTCTTATATGCAGTGGGAATTCATTTCTAGACTCTTTATACATTCCATTTATTTTTTTCCCTCAGTTTTGAGCCTGTGTCATGTGATTTTGATTATTGATGTTTTATAGTATGTTTTTCTAATGTCTGGAAGGGGTAGTTTTGCCCTATTACTTTTTTCTCCAAAATATTCTTTGACAGTTATACATTTTCAAAACAAATTTCAGACTTTGAATTCTTAGAAGCGTGGTGGAATACAAGTGGTAAGAATCTAGCTAGGTATTGGCTAGGGAAGGATTGAACTTTCTCATCAGGTAACGTGGGCTGGCATTGTCCAGTCTTAAGTTTTTCTTCTTTTTTCCATCTAACCGTTTTGGTTTATTCTAGTTTGGTCATTCTTGTGAAAAGCTAGTGGTCAGTTGCATTGGAGCTGTAGTGCTTGTTTCCACAAGTGAGAGATACTGACTGTACTGTGGAGTGTATGTTACAAACTGATCTTCAGTTTAAAAAGCTTTCATTGTTGGTGACTGCCTTCTCCTTGCCGAAGTGGGCGGTGGGGGGACGCTGAGAAGACTGTGTAACATCATACGCACCTAAAGATCTTGAAACACACAGTGAGCTGGCAGTGTGTCTAGGATTAAGAAAAAGAATTTCCAATTCCTGATTTTTTTTTGGCTAACTCTGACTAGTGTATTAGAGTCTTAGTCCTGAATGAATATCTGATTCATGAAGTTAGCATGTTTAACCAGCACCGCAGGGGGGAACCTTGTGAAATACCCATTGCTGCAGAAACTGGAGGCCAGTCAACTGCTATTTTACCTACTTACCCCATTTAGCCTCTCATCTTGGTACCCAGCTTTTCTTCCCACACAGGAAAGCCATCTGAGCCATTTCCATCTCTCTTCCCCTGACCTGTTCCATTGTTGTTACTTTATGGTGTTCTGGATTTGAGTACTGGCTCTGCTACTTGCTGGCTGTGTGGCACCTCTCTGAATGGTACCTCTGTGAGCCCAGTTTTTGTCTTCAGTATAACGGGAATAATAATAGCTTCTTCATGGGGTTATAGAGAGGGTAAACGAGCTAATGAAAGGGAACTTGCTGAAAGCAACACAGGATCCTGGATTGGATCTTGAAATAGAAAAAGGACATTAGTGGAAAAACTGGTGATATCCAAATGAGGTCTGGAGCTTAGTTAATAATAATGTACTGATGTTAATTTTTTAGCTTAAAAAAATTGTCTGTTTGAGCATGCTCAGCTGTAACTGGATCTCTAATTACATGGGTCTAAATATAACCCATCTCCTTACACACAGATCCCACCTTTCACTGAATACGTTCACTTGCTCCTACTAACATTAGCTCCTTCTGAGCTTTCAGAGAAAAGCCTAGGGGGAGTCAGGGATAATTTTTTAGTTTTGACAAATGTGCTATGTGAAGTAAGGTAGTAATATTAGAGGAAACTGGGTGAAGGACATACTGTCTTTGTAACTTTTTTATAAATCTAAAATGATTCCAAAATTTAAGACTTTTAATAAGGACCTGCTTTATAAATGGTAGTGTTACCCATGTGCGCAGTGGTTTTATTTCAAATATCTTTTGCTAGATTATTTGGTTTATTGAACGAGTATGTACTGAACAAATATTTATTGAATTCCATTTAGCTAAACGCTGGACAATATAAGGAAGTATAAAAGTGAGCATCTACCCTGTGATCTATTTCAGGAAAACAAATTGAAAAGACACCATCCGCGAAGTACCAACAAACACAGCAGATGTCACAGGGGCTGTGTGGCTTAGCTGAGACCACAGGTGCTGTGGGCCCTGGTCAGGGGACCAGTCGGGGCTGGAGTGTTCTAGAGAGCCCTCAGGGAGGTGGCTGAGCTCAGCAAAGAGGCAGAGGCAAGAGATAGGAGCTACAGAGTGCAAATAATGGAAATGAAGAAAATTATTTTTCCCACGCTCAAGAAGGGTACTGTCTTTTGGGGAATGTAAATTGTATACATCAAATAATTATGATTCATAATGAATATTGGCTATATCGAAGAGAGCTAAAATGTAAAATACAGCAATTCTCTGAGGCCTGATATGATTGTAAGTCTTTGTCTTTGGCAATCCCGTGATTTTCTCTAAAGTCACATCATGGCTTGAGTATGGTGATCTGTCACTGGTTTGTCAGGTAACTTGGGTCAATAACTTAATTGTCTGAACTTCAGTTTCTTCTGACTATAACAGTGATGGGCAATCTTTTGAGCTTGGTGTGTCAAAATTTGTCAAAAAGCCGAGCATAACTCTGGTGGTGTGTCCCTTTGAGAAAAACGACCTAACTGGAAGTCCCAGAACTAGACGCTCTGTGCCGGAGTTCTGTTGTTTTGGCCTACAGACCTCCGGCACAGAGTGTCTACACTACAGCAAATATTTTATTCTTGGCTACTGCACCTGGCCATGCAGGAGCCGAGGATGAAATGTCCTTTTTGGCATGTGGCCACGTGTCATAAAAAATGGCTACGTGTGTCAGTGCTGACACACGTGTCATAGGTTCGCCATCACAGGACTATAAGCTGTGAGGGGGTAGATTTGCCTCTAAGGTTCTTTCAAGCTCTCACATTCTAAGAATGTTCATGGGTGCACATGCACTCACACACACACACACACACACACACACACCTTTGAGAGCAGAACAGTATAAACACAGACACAGAAAGTTTTTCAATGTAGAATGTCTGGCTTTTATATTCTATTTCCAAATAAAACTTGAGGTGCAGCACAAACTCTTAGATAGATGAGCTACTCGGGTGAGTAAAAGGCTTTCAGATAGGTCTGTGGCCAGATCCAGTCCTGGTAGGAACCCCTCTCACTACATTGGCAGTTGCGTGAACAGGATCCAAATAGTGTTGATCGGAGTGTCTTTTTTTTTTTTATTGGTGTGTTATGGTGCTCTGCTTTTGTTTATTTCGTCAATTATTTCATAATAATTTTTAATAGGCAGTATATATAGGTTATCAACAGTTTAAAAATATAAAAGCTTAAACTGTGTGAGGTCTCCTTCCTATTCTAGGCCTCAAGCTTCTGGTTCCCTCCCCAGAGGCAGTCACTGTCATATTTCATTTATGATTCTTTCCAAGGTATTTTTTTAATATACAGTGTGTGTATGTATATATATATATATATATATTCTTTAAACACGCACACATAATATATATGCTGTCTGTACTTTCCTATAGAACTTGAAGCCAACTTGAAGAGTTTTTCCCCTTCTCTCTTCTGCTAACCATGGCCAAAAATGGGGACAATTTTAGTCTCAATAAGAACAGTAATTACAGTGGATTGAAAAATACTGCTTTATTGTGAGCTGTGTATTTTAAATATGTTTAAATCCAAGAACTCATAGTGATTTTTAAACAAAACAGAATTTCATTTTTTAAATTATTTTTTTTATATTTTATTTTTTAATTACAGTTTACATTCAATATTACTTTATATTAGCTTTCAGTGTACAGCGTACTGGTTAGACAATCATATACTTTACAGAGTATTCCCCTCTGTATTTCCAGTCAAATTTCATTGTTCACTTTTAGAGACTGTGAGGAAATTAACTCATTATTCTGAAAACTGGTAAATAAAAGGAAAGACCCTAACATTTTTTCTGCCTTTTCTTGACAAACTGAACCTCAAGATAGCCAAACAGTTGATAAGGGCAAGTTCCTCTTTGTAGGCAAGACAGGATTAGAATATTACTGTTTTGCAATCTAAACATTTAGTGGATATAAGCATAATCATCGGTAGTTGTCAGCACTGCCAAAGACGACCAGCCATCCTGTGCCCCCTGTCTATAGGCGTTGGGCACACACAAAGGTAAAGAATGTTGGAATGAACTCATAAATCAGCCATGATTTATTCATGGGAATTTAAATTTTATCCACACCCCTGTGCCACCTCTCTTTATCGCACCCACACTCCCTTCCTCTCACCTTTTAATTATTGCATATAAATTGTTGATATTGTCCAGCTGTGCTCCATAGAGGTTCTAGCAGTTTCTGTTCATACCAGCAGTATGTGAAAGTACGTTTTATTATATTCTTCTCAGTGTGTGATTAATTATTTTTTCTCTTGTCAATCTGAGGTTAAAACGTGGTATTTCAGCTTGACAAGGCAGTGGTACAGTGGATAGAGCGTTGGCCTGGGATGCTGAGGACCCAGGTTTGAAACCCTGAGGTCACCAGCTTGAGTGCTGGTTTACCAGCTTGAGCATGGGGTTGTCAGCTTGAGTGTGGGATCCTAGATATGCCCCATGGTTACTGGGTTGAGCCCAAAGGTCGCTGGTTTGAACCCAAGGTTGCTGGCTTGAGCAGGGGTCACTGTCTTGGCTGGAAGCCCCAGTCAGGGCACATATGAGAAAGCAATCAATGAACAACTAAGGTGCTACAACTATGAGTTGATGCTTCTCATCTCTCTCCCTTCCTGTCTGTCCTTATCTGTCTGTCTCATTTAAAAAAAAATGGTATTTCATTATAGTCTTAAATTGCATTTCTTGTCTCATAATTAAAATTCAGCCTTTTTTTCAGATATTTAAGGGTGTTTTTTTTTGGCAACAGAACGAGGGACAGATAGGGACAGACAGAGAGGAAGGGAGAGAGATGAGTAGCATCAAGTCTTCATTGTGGCACCTTAGTTGTTCATTGATTGCTTTCTCATATGTTCCTTTCTCATATGTTCATTGATCGCTTTCTCATATGTTCCTTGACGAGGGACAGATAGGGACAGACAGAGAGGAAGGGAGAGAGATGAGTAGCATCAAGTCTTCATTGTGGCACCTTAGTTGTTCATTGATTGCTTTCTCATATGTTCCTTGACAGCAGAGCCCCTTCTTCAGAAAAGACAGGTTATTTGATAAACAGCTGTGACAACTGGGCATGTACTGAAAATAAGGGGCTTGACCCCATGCTCAAGCCAGCAACCATGGGCTCAAGATAGCGACCATTGGGTCATGTCTGTGATCCCACACTCAAGCTGATGACCTCGTGCTCAAGATGGTAAACCTGCACTCAAGCCACATGAGCCCCTGCTCGAGCCTGCAACCTCAGGGTTTCAAACCTGGGTCCTCTGCGTCCCAGTCCGACACTTGATCCATTGTGCCACCACCCGGTCAGGCCAGATATTTAAGGTTAACTTGTATTTCCTAACCTGTGAAGTGCCTGCATATTTTTAGTCTTTTTCTTACTGATTTGTGGAGTTCTTTTTAGATCAAAGAAATTAGCCACTGGCCTGTAATATGAGTTGATAATAATTTTTCCCAGTTTTTCTTTTGATTTTAATTTTGCTTATGGTGTATAGTGTGGTGTGTGTGTGTGTGTGTGTGTGTGTGTGTTTTGCCATTTAGATTTTTAAAACATTTTAATATGGTTGAATTATCAGTCTTTTATGACTTCTAGATTTTATGTAATATTTCAAAAATCCTTTGCACTTTGAGATTATAAAAATATTCTCTTTTTATAAATTTTTCTGTAGTTTAATTTTTTTAATTTAGAAATCTCTGATCCATCTGGAATTTATTTTAATGTAAGGCATGAGATAGTGATATAACTCAGTTTTTTTTCAGAACATGCACAGTTGTCACAGCTGTCTATCAAATAACTTGTCTTTTCTGCAGTAATTTAAACTGCCACCTTTGTCATAAACTAAATTCCAATGTGTATTCATTATGCTTCCGAACTTTCTTGTTTATTTAATTGACATCTACCTATTCATATATCAGTGCCACGTTGTTTTAAGTGTTGTAGTTTTATAATACGTGTTAACATTTTAGAGAACTAACCCCCCCATTACACATGTACATATACATACACACAACTCTTTGTCTTTAGAATTTTCATGGCTAGTCTTCTGTATTTAGTTTTTCTTATAGTATTTAGAATGAATTTGTTTAGTTCTCAAAAACATCATGATGTTTTTTGACTGGAATTGAGTAAAATTTGTCAATTTACATAAGGAGAATTGCTATCTGTTGTCTTTTACTAACTCAGCTGAGATAGAATAGAAATATAAATTCTTGCATTTATGTTGGGGAAACATCGGTTACACAAGATGTAGTCATTTATTAAACAACTAATGCAGTCTGTGTGCCAGACCGTGTATCATTTCCTGGGGAGAAAGCTAATTAATCATAGGTAGTGCCCAGACTCTTACCCATTTGTTAAGGTCAAGCTTGGTTTCACATCATGTGAAGAAATTTCAGTTTCAACTGATCTCCAGTCTCGTGTTAGCCAGCAGGGCCATGTGGTTGCTTTGGCGTTATTATGATCTTGCGTGGCATTAGAGGGTGTACGGAGAAGGGGAAGTAGAGTGTAATGAGTGAGTGGTTTAGGCTCTGGAAGCTGACAGCAGATGTCCTTTGACCTTGGCAGGTTATTTAATCTCTTTGGGCCTCAGTTTCCTCAACTATAAAGTGAGGGAATGTTAATTGTATCTAACTCATGGGATAGTGTGTGAGGCTTAAATGAGAGAACCAAAAATGCTTTTGCACTTTGTGTGGTACATGCTGGCGTCCTGTGTTAGCTAATATCACTTATACTGGAAATCTGACTCCACTGGTTTGATGGTATCTGATTTATTATGTTTACTTCCTGATACCTTATTCAGGAGAGACAGTAGAGAAAGATCTCTGGCCCTGCCCAGATGGCTCAGTTGGTCAGAGCGTCGTCCTGAAGCATAGAGGTTGCCAGTTCATCCCTGGCTAGGACATATACAGGAACAGATATGTTCCTGTCTCTCTCTCTCTTTCCCCCTTTCTCTCTCTCTAAAATCAATAAAATAAAATTTAAAAAGAGAAAGAAAAAGGTCCTACGAGAGGGCAGCCTAGAGACAGTAAGCAAATAGCAGACCTTGTTACTGGGAAAGAGATGGTGAGTGAGGAACAGGGTGTCCAGACACTTATTTCCTGTCTTTTGGGGGTGGGCACTAAGACCGCTAGTGAAGTTCAGCCTCACGTAAGAAAGCGCTTTCTGGCAGGCATATCTGTTCAGCAGTGGAAAGACCATGCAGTGAGCTGCCTGTTAGAAGAAATGTTCAGGAAGAATCTTGGTAGCCATTTGTTAAAGTACTACAAGAGGAATTTCTGAATTAGGAAAATGAGACTAAATGACAAACAAGGTGTTTTCCCATGAAGTTCTAATACAAATGTACATAGGTGCGATCTCATATGTAGAAAATTCTCTGCAAATGGCTTATTTATTTTCAAAGTATTAGAATTCTTTGAGACCTTTGTTTCCTTTTTGGGGTGAGAGTGGTTTGGGGTCCTTGTGAACATGTGTGACCATAAAAAGAATGAAGATAGGGAATAATAGAGGTTCGGGAACAGCTTGTTTCCCTCCTGCTTTTGTCTGTTGTTGCCTTGGAGACAAGCCCTGTATCTTCAGAGCCCCATCCTTTTCATCTAGAGTATTAATTCTTGCTCCCCACTTTGAGTGTGAGTCTTTAAAAGAACAAGCACATTATTAGAAGTTTGCTGCCTCTTAGTGTGTGTGGAGCTTTTTGAAGGAAGGTGTTATTCATACCTAGCAGCAAACAAGTTTGAACAGAAGTCTATGACCCCCATAATCTTTGCCTTGTTCCGTTTAGCACCAACCCACTTCCCTGTTATCCTGATTTTTCTTGCTACTCTTTTATTTCAATAAGTGTAAGTAGAGTGTGTTAGAAAAATCTAATGAATTTATATGTGAGAGGTAAATATAGCCTATTTATTTCAGGTCCATCTCCCGACCTTATGGTAGGCCATTACTGATTTGCCTTAACTTCCAAAGTGATGTTCTGTAAAACGTTTTTGCTGTAACTGCATACATGCATGGTCACACTGTGGATCCTGTGTTATCACATTAAGTGAAAAATCTAATAAATGATAACATAAGTCTTAGTTGTTCTCTAAAATATGAAGCCTGTCTTTTTAGTGAATGACGAACCCACTGGAGCCACCGATTCCGAAGAAACTTCAGTTGTTGGTGTGACATCCCCAACTGCTGCAGCATCGAGTGTTACCCCGAACCCCACTGCCGTGTCTCTCCCGGCTCCGGCCACACCAGCTGACGGCGAGGAGTCCAGCACTTCCAGCGCGCAACAGCCCGCGGCAGCTACCCAGGCCCCTGATGCTCTTCCTGCTGGGTGAGTAGCCTTCTGTCCCACAGCAGTGCTTTCCACCGCTCCAAAGACTGAGGCTCCTTTGCCAGGGCAGAAACAACGTGGTCATTTATTACCTAGTGGTCAGGAGTCTCTGGGAAGGCTGCTATGCTTAGGACAGAGGGAGGTGTGGGAGAACGGCTGGTTCTGCATAAATCTTAAAGAGACTCTAAATCCTCTGGGGCAGAATCAATGCTACCTTATACTGTGACTGGAAATGAACAGCTTGACTTACAGAGTGTGGCTTTGTAGAACAAGAAGCTTATTTTGCCTTCCTCAATCATTGGAAGGGCGTTCGCCTGGGTCCTGCCTAGAAACAGCTGTTCTCTCTTGAATTCTGTCTTAATGGCCTATGGAGGACTTTAGGGTCTAGATATTATTGTATGTTATTCCCATAAGTGGTGCTGATGTTAACATGGGCTACTAGGTTCCTTGCCATCCTTTAGTTCAGAATTAAATCTGATGGTAAAGACCTTGATTGCTATGAAGATGGCCCTAGTTAGCCAAAAGGAAGTAAGTTCACGTTTGACTATATAGTGAGTGGAGATTACAAGTATTTATCCAGGAATCAAATAGATCTTGGTGTGAATCCCCACTTGACTCTATTGGACCTTGCAAGGTGGAGATAATAATCATGCATATCTCCCCAGGAAGTGAGGGGACTCAAATAAGAGTGTATGTGAAACCCTCACCCATGGTGGGCATTGCACCTGCTAAATGGTATTTTTGAAGTGGTTATGAAAGAACCATCAAGGACGGGAATAGTTCAGAACTGATGAACCAAATGAAGCCTTATCTTAGGGCCACCAGTCATAGTAAGGCTGGTTCCATTGTGGTTCTGCTGCCCATCGTGGTTATCAGTTTGGTACTGTCACCACAGTCACCATGGTCTGACTGGTGGCAGTGGTGGTGGTGTGTGGGTGGGTCCTCTGAGCCCTATAACTCAAAGAAAACAGGAAAGGTAGATGGGCTCTTATTTGGTGGATAACATGCTGTACTGTTTTTAAGTTACTTTAGAAAGCCCAATTGTTAAAACAAAAATCCTAAATCTGAAGGCACATAAGATTTTTTTACCACATACATATTGCATCCTTGCCATTTGGCACGCTACCTAAACTCATATTTCTTAATAAAGTGTGATGAACAAATGCAAAGTATTGCAGGTTGTTCTTAATACGTCAAGCCTGGAGTGAATTGGGGGTATTGAGAGGTGGCTCTGAAAAGTTTTTGGTTTTGTGGAAAGATTAATAACCAATTGCTGTGTCCAACTCCTCCCTACTGAGATTTCTTTCCTCTTTTGTATGTGGCAAGGACTACTCGGAAGACCTTCATTTGGTTTGTAATTTCAAATCTGTATATAATCTAAGGGAATAGAGCAGAATCATTTTGGCAGAAAGGAGAGAAAATGGCCGCCTATGTCCCCTGTGAGCTGTTTGTTTTCTTTCCGCTGAGCAAATGCCTGGAAGGCCGGCTTCACTCCTGTGTCAGTCACAGGCAATTAGGGCTAATGGCTCAACGTGTCTTTATGTAGGGCGTGTGTGAGGGTTACTGTTCTCTGGGATTGGGCTCTTCCTGTTTCCAGGCAGCTGGAAAACTCCAGGCTCTGAAAACGTTCTTTATTCTAAGTTTGGCGGATGGAGGGGCCCAGGCAAGCGATTTTCCTCCTTCCCCCACGGAGGCCGCAGCACTCTCCTGAGGTGGGGCTTGGACAGCACCATTCCCTCCGAGTGTTTAGGACAGGACGAGGCCTGTGAGTGGGTCTGGAGAGGCTGCTGCCTACTTGAACACATGTATTAGTCCAGAGAAGGGTGCAGGGACCCAGTTTTCCATCCTGATGTGCCTATCCCTAAGACCTCGGGAAGGCCCAGCGATCCGGAGCTTCCTGCCCAGAGAGTGCCACAGCACTGCTGGGCACATGGCAGTGAGCGTGGCAGGCCTTCAGTCCCCTGCTCGGCTAGGAAAGGCAAGCCAGGAGAGGCCCATGGTTCTCCAAGTGACCTTCTCAAGTCGTAGACCTACCATCCCCACCGCAGCTTATTTATTAGGCTAGAAGATCTAGATGAGGTGTGTTATTCCTTTATTCATGGTGTCATGGCTTCAGGAATCAGGGGAGCAGATTTAACCTTTTTAAACAAAATGCTGAACCTATCATTTCACCACTTAGAATGCTACACTGGCTTCTTTTGGTCTTAAGGCAGCAACTTTTAACAAGTGTGCTACATGAATTCTTAAAACATGCAGTACCTGCTATTTAGTCAGGGCCACTGACCGCTTTTCACTTAGATTGTCAAATAATAATTTAAAAAAAGACAACAGCCAACATCACAATAGCCGTCTAGTGTAAATGAATCAAAATTATGCCTAATTTTTTTAATCAGATTGGCAAAAAATGTATTTTTTGGTATGCTGCAGAATTTTAGTAATTAGTTTATGTGTGCCATGAGATGAAAAAGGTTGAAAGTCACAGTGTTAAGGGATACATTCTCAGTTCTTAATAAGGCCTAGCAAGCCCTGCATTTTAGGTACCTACCCCTCGAGCCTTCCATGGAAGGCATTGCTTTGCTCTCTAAGCTCCAGCCATAATAACTTATTTCAGCTTGACAAATATACCACTCTTTCTCAGTATTTGGGACCCTCTGCCATGATGTTTGCTGTTTCTGAAACTTCTGCACTATCTTTTTCCTACCCTGTCTTAGCACCATCTCAGAACCATCACCTCCCCTGGGAACTCTTTCCTGATCCCCAGCAGACAAGGTCAGACAGCCCTGAG
Organism: Rhynchonycteris naso; assembly: GCA_037038555.1. Taxonomy (NCBI): domain Eukaryota; kingdom Metazoa; phylum Chordata; class Mammalia; order Chiroptera; family Emballonuridae; genus Rhynchonycteris; species Rhynchonycteris naso. The sequence goes on from CM073001.1 coordinate 19,040,905, forward strand.
GACTGTTATCTCCTCGTACGTGTAATGGCTCCTTCCGCATCTCTCTGCCCTGCTGGGCTGTTGACGCCAAGATGGCGGGGAGCCTGGCACAAAGTAGGCCCCCAAGACATATTTGTAATGAATAAATCTAAATGCCATCTTTTTTTTTCTTCTCCAACTGAATGAATGTTTTCTGCTTTTTCCGTACCTCAAATAAAGAGCAACTACGACAGGAGTATTGCATTTTCTTCCCAAGAGCAAGGGCTAAAGGCATCATTCACTGGGTTGACTGGCTTTGGGTTTAGAAGTATGTCTCTGCCAGGGTCGGGATGTTCTCTGTGCTCACTAGCACTCCTCACACACTGGGAGACACCGTCTCCTCTTTGCTGTGGCATTCCTGAGTCGTGCTTTTTCCAGGCATCTAGCTGACTTTGACTCGTTCCAACTTTATCCTCTTGACTCCTTCAGTCTCATTTACTGAGCCATCGATCAGGGTTCACTTGGGGATCCCAAGGGCTTATTTTTCCAGTTGCTGCGTGGCCTTTCTGAAACTTGCAGCAGAAGAGGCTGGTCATAAAGAGGTCACACGCGTCTGTAGGTTTTAAGGATGGAAGGCTACCAAAAGCTGGGCAGCATAAGTCCAAATAGAACACTCCTAATCCCTTCCCCTCGTCTCCAAACCCTCTTGAGTTCTGTATTTTAAACTTAAGTAGCATGAAAGAAGCCAACTGGCAGGGTGTCTTCGTTTTCAGCTTGCAAATGTCCATTAATGGAGGGTGTGCCAGGAAGGCTCGGGAGACATGGGGAGATAGTGGTCCAGGCAGCAGGCAGTGGGGAGCGAGGCCACTTTGATCAGTTGGCCCTGCATCTGGTTTTTATCAGCACTGAGCCCACTTTGGGGACTGCATGCTCATTAACAGACCCTGTGTACATGGCTTAGATAAACTCCAAGCGCGTCCCAGGCCCTGCAGCTCACTCAGTGCCTCGCACACAGAGGCACATTATTTCAGCCTGGCAGCCCGCACTCCGCTGTGGTTTCTTATATAAGGGAGGCCGTTGTGTTTGGACCGCAGACTTAGCTCAGCACTGCCATTTCACACCATCCCTTTTGCCCCGCAGTCATTGGCTGCCCGGCGTGTCCTGCCTCCAGGAGAATTAATTGAGAAGGGGTGTTCTCTAGATCATTTAGATGCTCCATCTCCCCCACCTCCACGCCAGATTATGGAGATTCAGAGGCCCTTTCTCCAGGTGGTCCTTGAGACACTATCAAGGGGGGCAGCCTTGTAAGAGCTCTGTGGTGTCATTTGTAGGCTTTAAGAGACACTGGAATTTGGAGCTTCTCTGCTAAGTTATAAACCAACAGCTGCCATTGCTTTTCATTCCAAACTCAGTTCTGGCGCTAGCCAGAGAGCCTTACCCAAGGAGTTTTAAAATGCTGCTTTCAAACTATCTGTGAAGAACCAGTCATTTTTTGTTTGTTTGTTTTAATTTTCCCCCCAATCTGTTACAAATTCTTACTTTTGTTCTGTATTCAGTGAGACAAACTTACTGATCATATATTTTGATGCGGCCATGTCAAATTGGTTTGAAGTTTCTAAACGCTTCAAAACCTCTGTACTTTTCTGGTGGCTGAACAGTAACAGTGTGGGGCCATCGACCATACTTTGAGTAGCACCATTTAAAAGGATTATACTGATATTGGGAGAATCCGTGCCTTTTTGCTGCATATAGTTCAGTTTTTTTACTTATGTACTTTGGTAATGTCAAATATACATGTTTCAAACTTCCTCATCATCTCAGAGCAAAAGCCTTATTTCCAAAGATTCTGCTATTGTTAGGGCTGCCCCTTGAGATGGTCTCACCCTACTATATGTATGTATTCATGTGTAATAGTGAAGTTTCTTTCCTGTTACACTTTCTCGCCCTGGCCGAATAGCTCAGTTGGTTAGAGCCAGTTCAGTCCCTGGTCAGAGCACATACAGGAACAGATGTTCCTATCTCTCTCTTGCTCTCTCCCTTCCTTTCTCTAAAATCAATGTTTTATTTAAACATAAAAAAAAAACTTTCTCGAGAATGCCCCAGGAACAGGGATTTTGTGTCCATCTTTGTATCCCTAGCACTTGGCATAGTGCTTGACTTCTAGGCGATGGAGTGGGAAGTGTTTGTTGAGGACATGATTTCATTTTCAGTAGTCCTTAAAATTCTTTTGGATGGGAGGGAATAGAAGAAGAAAGAATAAAGGAGAACAACAACAAATAAGCACCCAGATTTAACCATTGGTGCTTTTTATATACCTTGTGTATGTTTTTTCCTGACCATTAATAATAGCTACGATATGTTAAACATTTCCAGGGTGTCAGGAAGTGCCAAGTTTCGTACGTGGATTATTTCATGCAGTTTTCACAACATTCTGGGTGGTGGCGACTTTTATCCTTATTTTGCAAATGAGGAAACTGCAAGCCATTTGCCTGAGACCACACATACCTACACACACACATTTACACACATGTATAAAAATTTATAATCTAACAGTATGCGCTTTCAAATTGTATTTGTTTATTGTAAAATATTTTAGGCATGCAGATAATAATGGATGGCACAGTAGATGTAATAAAAAACAGTATGTTTATGTAATTTTAAAGTAATCATGTTATTTTTTATTTGCTTTTCCCACCCAATATATTGTAAACATCTGAACAAGTCAATATTATCTATAATGTTATTTTAAATGACTGAATATCCATTATAGGAATAACATCAGTTATTTTACTAATCCTCCATTTAGGGACATTTAGGTTGTTTCCAGTTTTTCTGAAACATTCTGCAACATACTGTGACAGATAACTAATGCTTTGACGCAAAGCTACAGCTTTGACTCCTAATTATTTCCTTAGGATGTGTCCTAGAAGCAGAGTTGCTGAGTTAAAGGGTATTCAGGTAGGAGTTTTTTGACCACATTGTCAATTGTCCTGGGGAAAGAGTGTACCATTTTTGCTCCCATCAATTTTTTTTTTAAGTGAGAGAAAGAGGGGAAGGGAGAGAGATGAGAAATATGTGGCATCACTTTAGTTGTTCATTGATTGCTTCTCATATGTGCCTTCGATTGTTTCTCATATGTGCCTTCACCGGGGGACTCAAGCTGAGCCAGTGACCCCTTGCTCAAGCTAATGAACTTGGGCTCAAGCCAGCAATCTTTGGGCTCAAGCTGGTGATGCTGTACTCAAGCTGGGTGAGCCTGCACTCAAACCGGTGACCTCAAGGTTTTGAACTAGGTCCTAAGCATCCTAGGTCAATGCTTTATACACTATGCCAGTCAGGCGTTCCACCTAGCTTGTGCGGGGTCACTGGCTTGAGCATGGGATCATATACATGACCGTATGGTCTCTGGCTTGAGCCCAAAGTTCACTGGCTTGAAGCCCAAGGTTGCTGGCTTGAGCCCAAGGTCACTGGCATGAGCAAGGGGTCACTTGCTCTGCTGTAGTCCCCCAGTCAAGGCACATATGAGAAAGCAATCAGTGAACAACTGAGGTGCCACAACAAAGAATTGACGCTCTTCTCTCTTCCTGTCTGTCTCTCTCTCTCTCGGGGAAAACAAAATAAGAGTGACTATTTCTGGCTCTGGCTGGTTGGCTTAGTGGTCGAGTGTCAGCCGGGTGTTTGGAAGTCCAGGTTCTAGTCCCGGACAGGGCACACAGGAGAAGCAACCATCTGCATCTCCTCCCTTCTCTCCCCCCACCCCCTCTTTCTCTTTCCTACTGTAGCTCCATAGGTTCTAACACATCAGCCCCAGGTGCTGAAGATGGCTTCGTGAAGTGCCTGCCTCAGGCACTAAAAATAACTTGGTTGCGAGCACGGCCCTAGAGGGTCAAAGCATCAGCCTCAGATGGGGGTTGCTGGGTAGATACTGGTTGGGGCACATGCAAGAGTCTGTCTCTCTATCTCCCCTCTTCTCACCTGGAAAAGAATGGGGGGGGAAGAGTAACTATTTTCCTATATTGTTAAATTTATTTGCACATCTTGTATATGCAAAATGTTAAAAAAAATTTTTTTTTATACATACTATATCTCTAGGAATTGTCTTACTTCTCTGTGAAAGCGTATCTTTTAATGTTGCCAACTTCCACTGAAGACCTTGGAGAGTTTTCCAAGGCAAAGAAAATGGGATGGTTGAAGAAGAAAAAGAAAAAGACTTAATTCAGAACCCCTGGTAACTACTACTGTGCCATCCTGTGCTTAAAGGGCATAAAGTGCTGGTTGTTCACAGTTTGATAAAAAAGGTTAGTGTGCTAGGACTTAAAGGAAAGCTCAGTATTTCAAGAAAGGTTCTTGGGGGAAAGAAAGAGTTTAACACATTTCCTACTCAGTTTGCAGAGGACCTACTGAAGTAATGAAAACAGTGCAGGAGGTGTGTTTCATTGCACACAGATTTCCAACTCATAAAACAGTCTGAAAATGTCCTTACAGAGAAAATAAATCTTATGGTTCACCCAGGAAGTGACCAGAGCTTGGGGAATAGGATTTGGTTCAGAGTCATTTATTATAGGGACATAAAGTAAGAAAATATGAATTCCTTTTAGTTTTTGCCTGTGGGGAATTAAACTTCTACATAGGTAGCTTTAAGAATACTTGAATACTTTCAATGTATTTTTCTGAAGTTTGGTTTTTATCTAAGTAACCAGCAAGGCAATTTTTTTGTTTGGAGGGGGAGGGTATAGAGGCTTTAGCATAACTTTGTTTTCTAATGGAGAGAATATTTTTTAAATGAGGGTCAGGTTACTGATGCTCAGTGAGCAAGTTAATAAATAATGCAAGTTAATAATGCTCTTATGAAGATAGATCTTTTTTCAAATTATAAGAGAAAGTTTATTTGGAAAGTTACAGAAGTAGTAGAAGGGCCCTTGGAGCCTAGAAGAGAGAAAGGCAAAGTTAAGGCGCTGAGGGGAGAAGACAGGGAAGGGAATGGTGTAGGAATGCTCCCTAGAGGGAGAGCACCCTGAAGATAGAATTTTTGATGTGTAAATTTGTAAGGGTCATTTAGAGGGCATGTCTCTAATATTAGCCTGCACTCCTCACCCAGCTTTATGATCCTTTCCCAACTTAATCCTACGCTTGGTAAAACTGATTCTGTTCAAACACAGGGATTCTGATGAAGTATGCTGATCAGGATCATTGACTACAAACTGTAATGGCAGGTCATTGAGAGTTAACTTCTTGAAGACATTTTAGGAGGCATTCCTTAAGGGAATGTGGTTCAGGTGACCATATAGTTTCCTTTCAGGATAACATCGGACAGAAATGGTATCTGAGATTAATTGAATTTGGAGACCACTTTTAAGTACTTTGAGATACAAAGACCCTGTGCAGTCTGTGGTCCAACTGCATGTTGCTCATTGAAGGCCAAGGAGCAGTGTGTTGGGAAGGGACCTGAATCAAGCTTGATGCTTTGAACACTGTTTCTGAGAGCATCAAAGAAAGCTATTCTGTGAGAGAGGCTCTGACTCACATGACCAGGATGCAGGACGGAGACCCATGGGTAGTTTGATTGAAAAGTCTTTTAATCTCAGCAGGAAGAAGATGCTTTTAAGGGACAGAAACATAACCCCTGACGGGGACGTGCTGATGACAGGTCGCTGTCAGTATCACTTTATTGGCACGGAGAGACCAAACCAAGACAGTCGGAAGGCTTGATCTATGTGGGTCAGCAGTTACTGAGGAGAAATGAGACTCGGGAGTCTTGTTTGATTGACAATAGAATTGAGCAGCTGTGCCGCATGAGTGAGGGGAAGAGATTTGTATGAATTCTACAGAGCCATGCAGGTAAGGGAGGAGTTGAGAGTTCTCTAAGAAAAGCAGCTAGGCCAGGTCATGGATCAGGGAGGACATACATGGTCATTTAATCCAAGCAGGAGTCCAATTTTAAAAGGAAAAAATATAGATGTCAAAAAGGAAATGGAAGAAAGGTCTTATTTCTCTGGGAACTATTTTTTCTAGCTAAGCCAATTGAGAGGGTTCATAGAAGGACATTGAGATTTGCCAGACAATAACAGTCCCTGAAAGAGAGACTTTCATTTCTAGGTTCAGCTGGGATCAAAGATGGGACAGACCGATCTCATCTAGGTTTGGAAAGAGCCACTGTAACTCGGGAATCTAAGGGAAGGGGACTTCACACCGATTTCCTTTCTGTCACTATGTAGGACGCCACTGTGTCAATTATGGGCATTTACTTCATGGGATTTCAAGCATTATACCATCTTCAAATTAAAATATTAGCCAGAGTATAACAAAACCAAAGTTTTCTCCTTGCCTCAAATGAACTATGAAAGAAGTCAAAAGTAGAGCCTACTTATCAGATGGCAGATGTAACAAAAGAATTGTTGGAAAAAATAAGTCTTTTAGTGCCTTTTATCTCTCATTGCTACAATAAATATTTTGTCTCTACAGAAGGGGTAGCCCCATCCACATATTATGGACAGGTTTCCAAGTAGTGACCACAAAATGAGCAAACGAACTTGTTGGTGCTTTTGTGCCACAGATTTGCCAAGTCAGGGAAGGAGACAGCTAATGTCGCAGGGAAACCTGAGGCGTTCTCAGCTGCGTAAGTCCGTTAGAAGCAAACGTTAGGAAAGAGCGTTTCCTGCCATTGCCTCAAGGAGCTGCCATATTTCAGTATTTGTTCTTAGGCCAAGTATCTTTCTCAAGACTTTCGTCATTTCCAAATTTAAATAAATAAAGAGGGTATCAGATTTGCTCCTCAATGGCCGAGCAGGCAGGAGGAGTTTGGAGAGCTGGTGTGAAGCCACAGCGTGTTATTAGCCTGCCCCTCCTGTCCGGAGGTCCCTTGCAGATCCCCACAGATGGGATCCAACCTCTAGAGCTGGCAGTGTTTGTTACTCTTTTGTCTCTAATTACAAGGACCGTTCGTAGGGAGAACTTCACCCAGTGTGCATCTCCCTCCCTCAGTCCCCCCCCCCCCCGCTCGCTTCTGCCAGAGGATTCTGTTCATTTAATAAAACACTGAATAAAGTGCAAGAATCTTCCTTTTGCAGTGGGAGAAACCAAGGCACCCGTGTGAAGACACAAATATCCATTTCAACTTCAACCAGAACCTTGAGCAAGAATACCTGGGAGGGGGGAGAATGCCTAGGGAAAAAGTGCTCTCAAGTGTAATCGTGGATATCTTCAGCCCAGTAGTTGATTCCTTCTGAGGGATGGGACTGTGGAATTCCCAGGGCTAACTCTGCCAGTGGTTCAGAATATACTGCCTCTTCCGGTAAATCCTATCTGAGCAGAGGGTCAACGAAAACAGAGCCTGGAAATGCACACAGCGGACCCATTATAATCCCTCCCCAGTTGTCCTGATTCTACAGGGCTCCCACCTGGGCTCCAGTGCAAGGGAAAGCCGCTCACTTGGAGGTGGGGAGTGCCTGGCACCTGTCTGCTGGGGAGTGGGTTTCCCGGAAGTTTCAGTTGACCTTTCTTTCCCTCCTTTCTGCCTCTCAGCGGATACTACTCGTGGGCTAGTCGGAGCTGAGTTTGAATGTCACGTAAGAGTTTGCTTTTCTGAGCCAGCTTCCTCACTGGTGATGGCATGTCCCCCTTACAGGACAGAGGCAAAGATTGCATGAGGTGAAACTTGAGCCCCTGGCTTGCTATAGATGTGCGTGGGGAATGTGCCCCTCTTCCCTTCATTGCCTTAAAAACCTCTTTCATATCTGTATCTGAACCAGTCTCAGAGAAGCTGATCAGTGCAGTCCCCCTGGTTTAAATGAAAAAAATGGTACTGAATAAAGATCATGTCTACCAGAGTAGACATACCAGGCTTCATAATAGGAGTTACAACACTTAATTCAGTGTACAGTCAGCTCTGCCATAGCATATGTATTCCTAAATATTACCGTGCTGTGCAAAGTCACACAAAATCCACATGGTTTGTGGAGAAATGGGTTAGGGACCAAACACTCAAAAAGTTGTCAGTGACATACCCACAGAATTGGAACCTAAAATGATGGTAGCTCATTTTTATGCATGTTAAATGGTTAAGATGTATAATACTACAATAAATGTTGTATGTTTCCGTGAGAAGATCTGAAACTTGTATGTGGAAGCAGGCGTCAGGAGGGTTGGAGATTGTGAGTGTTGTCTGGAAGGTGTGTGTAAAGCCAGGAGCCTTGGGCACCATTATCACAGCCGCCTGGCCAGTGCAGGTTCGCATTAGATTCGGACAGTCGGTAATGAAACAACGGAGCCAAGAACTGGTGAGCCGTCAGCTTTAATTCTAGCTTGTACCTGGTGAGCAAGCAAAAACACACACTGGGCTCCAAAACCCACTCATTCAGTGCTCACAAAGCTATTGATTTATCCGAGTTTCCTAGAATCAAAGGTTTTTAGCTCACCAGACTAATTCACCTCTGTTCTCCATCTCCTTCCTTCTCCCTGCATCAACTCTGCACAAACTGGCTTCTTCCTCAGCACTCTGCCATCTTGGCTGCTTCTCCTGGCCTCCACGTGGCCTTAATCTGCTCTCCTCTCTAATGCTAACCTCAGGAACCGAGAGAGAGCAAGCTCCTGGCCTGCCCCACTTTATAGTGTAGAAATCCAAACCTTTAATCCAATCTACAAACAAGGAAGTCTCTGATACAAAGCCACTTATGTGAGGCATAATGGGAGGATTCCTCATGAGAGTGCACCACCCCACATCATCCAATCAGTCAAGGATGTAGGGAAGAGCTTACTCTTAAAACTTGCACGTGGGCAGCGCCATCTTTAACAAAGCGAGCATAATATATTTTATCTGCCCAACAGTGTGCAAGGAGCATTATCTGAAATCAGATGGGAGTTGTAATGCCAGGTGGGTGTGGCATATGAGGTAACTGGTAGATGTGTGGGTTTTGTATTCCTATACAACTGGGTTCAGCTGGGTACGTCGTCTGTGTCCATCTAGTGTTTCTCAAAGGCAAAATCATGCATAAGCAAGCACAAAACTCAAATTATGCTCAAATTGTTCCCTCATGTATCAATCACATTGGAACAGATCTGCATTTGCAAAAAAGAGTTTCAGCAGAACTGACTGTACCAGCTTCCCAGGAAAGGTCACCTACCCTAAAGAGAGGTAAATAAAATCAATGTAAACACAAAAACTAACGGGACCATTACCATCTTCTATCGAGTGATAGATAATAATTCCATAAATAAAAAGTTTTGCATTCTTTATCAGTTACTCTATTCAGGGTACATGGAGTTATCATCAGACTGTTGAGTATGGGAATAATTGAGAGTGTAGAGATGGGTGGTTTTTGGCTGTATTTTATAGTTATTTTGCTTGTAGATTATCTCTTCAGATCATCTGCTACTTTTTCATTCTTCTATTAGCAGATGAGCTACCTCAGTGCCATGATCTCATTAACTGACACACAGACTTATGGGTAGAGCAGTCAATAAATAATAGTATGCTTGTTTCTTTGAGTCATCTGGATTTGTTTTAAAGAGTCTTTGTAAATTAATCTTGTATTTTACAAAAAAATGTGATTGTGAATATATGTTTTGCTAGGAAAACATTGCTAATCATATAAATTGTGACTTTAAGAGGTAGTGTAGGCTAAAAAGGCTATGGAATCATCCATAGATAAACTTTAGGAGAGATCTGTGAGCCCTAGAAATTGTATACAAATTTTTGTTGGTGAGTGGATTTTCAAAGGAAAGTGTCCTTAGTTTCCATCACGTTCCTAAATGGATCTTTGATCTCTTCCCCTCCCCTCCCCCCCTCCCCCTCTTCTCCTCCTCCCTCTCTCCTCCTCCTCCTCTTGCCTCTCCTCTTCCTCCTCTGTCTTCTCCCTCTCCTTCACCTCTTCCCTCTTCCCTCTCCTCTTCCTCCTCTGTCTTCTCCTCCCTCTCCTTCACCTTATCCCCTCCCCTTCCATATCCCCTCCGCCCCTTTTCCCCTCCTCCCCTCCCTCATTCTTCCCCTCCTTTCCCCCTCCCCCTTCTCTCCCTCTCCCGCTTTTCTCCCTCTTCCCCTCCCACAACCAGTGACTCAGTTGGTTCAAGCATGGCCCTGAGCACTGAGGATAGCTCAGTTGGTCAGAGCATCAGCCCCAGGCAGGGGTTGCTAGGTGGATCCCAGTGGGGTTGCATGAGGGAGTTTGTCTATCTCCCCTCCTCTCACTTAAAAAAATAAATCTATGGAATGTAGATTCTTATGGGTCATTTGGGGGAATTTAGAGTGATTGATGGCTACACTAGTACTGTGAGTCCATAAAGGGAAGCTATTACAGTTTTCTCAGGAAGCATGAGGGGCCCACTGCCCGTGACAGCATGGAGATAGTTTGACCACTGGGTTGGTTGATCTTTGATGTTTCCTCTCAGATTAATCACATCGGTGGTGAAGGCCCTTCAGACAAGGGCTTATGCCTTTCAATTGTGTATCTCATGCTTCCTTGACTTTATTTTCCAGATGGGAACAGCGAGAGTTGCCCAATGGCCGTGTCTATTATGTTGACCACAATACCAAGACCACCACCTGGGAACGGCCTCTTCCTCCAGGGTAAGGCATGGACCGACAAACCCTGAGACTCTAGAACTGGCACCAAGAGGCTCCCAGTGGTTTCTGTTCTACTAACTGCTGTAGCCTCCTCTTTATTTGTCCTCACTCTCTTCTCCTTCCTCTTTCTTTTATTCCCCTCCTCCCTTGGTCTTCCCCTCTCTTGCCATTTTCCCTTCTCCCCTCATGCACTGTATTGGCCATGGCTGATGGCCATGGGTGTATGAAGTGGTCTTCAGAGCTACTGTGGCTATTGCATCCTGGAGGAAGGAGGGCTGGGGAGGCCTCCTGGGCCGTTGCTGTCTCAGTGCCCTCAGTCATTTCACCTGCACAGATATCCTGTTAGGGCCAGGTCGTCAGTCTCTTTCTGCAGAGGCAGCAACAGGGACAATTTATCCTGGGTCTGTTGATTGCTTTTCCTATTCACTTACCTTCATTCTGAGGTTATTTCTTAAGACATACTAGGATTTTTTGAGCATCTCTGTAGGCAAGTTGGGCATGAGGAGGCCTAGATAGAGAGAGCGGTGCGTTTCTCAGCACACTCCGCCCACCCAGCCCCTGCAGACAGTGTGCTGCTGCTCATTCAGCTCAGTGCTGCGAGAACGCAGCTTCAGTTCTCCAAAAACAGAGGATGAATGAGGCTTCCAAGGGAGAGAGGACAATCCAAGTTTAAGGAGAGGAGAAGAGGTTTGGTTCCCTCTCTGCCACAGACAGAAAGTTCTTTCCACATTATCTCCCGATCCTGAGAGCTTTCAAAGGGAATGTATTCTGCTCTCGGGAAAGAATCACCTCCCAGTAAAGCAGCCAGGGAGGGCTCCTGCCTACAATGCGAACAATCCTCTCTCCTCAGCTGCGGGGAGAGGATGCCCGAGGTGGGGAGAACCCCGTCTTGCTTTGCTTCAGCTGTCAGGCGTGTGCCAGCTTAGCACCACCACCTGGCCCGCTGGTCCGACCAGTTTCCTTGGGCAGCTGGGCTGCTCTTAGTTTGTTTTCTAGCAGAAAGCTTGTGTTTTCCCTTTTTCCTTACCCTCCTGGAAATGAAAGTCCTAACGGTCATCATTTGTCTTCACTGTTTTCTACTTTAACTTTAAGTTCAGTGAAGTTAACAAAGTTAGGTATTGACTTCTTTGGAAAAATATTAAACATTTTATTATGGAAATTATATTATTGTGGAAATTTTCAAATATGCACAAAGCAGAGAGAATCCCTACATATTTAACACTTAGCTTTAATAATTACCAACTTCATATCATATCCAGTCCTGCTTCGTCCATATCAGAAGTTGGCACACTGTGGCCCTGTGGACAGAACCCAGCCCTCCCATTTGTCTTTACAAATCAAGTTCTCCCAGAGCACAGCCACACTCGTTTGCTTATCACCCATGGCCGCTCCTGTGCTCAATGGAGAGCTGGGTAATTGTGGTGGAGACTAGAGCCTGCGAGGCCACAGCTACAGGAGTGGGTAAAAGTAGGTTTGCAGTTGTAATACAAATGAATGATATAATAATTAATAAGTAAGACAAGAATAAACCCCATGTTTCACATACAACTCTAAACCTACTTTTGCCCCGTCCTGTATTTACTTTGTGGCCCTTACAGAAAATAGTGGCCACCTCCTGATCTTACCACTCTTTCCCCAGCCCCATTTGGAATTATTTTAAAGAAAGTTCGAGAATCATATCATTTCATCCATATTTTGTATTTATTTCTAAAAAAGTTCTCTTATTTAAAATAAAGTCACTGAATTGCTAACAGTACTTGCTTGCTACCATCCAATGCTCAGTCAGTAGTCAGATTTCTCAATTGTGTCGCAAATTAATCATTGGCCTTTAACAGGATGTGTTGTACCTTATACTCTGAGGCAGATTTAACGGCAGGCGCACCGGGCCGGGCATGCGCCCTGGGCCCCGACTTCTGAAGGGTCCCGCAAAACCCCAATTTTACACGTTTTTCTAATGTAAGGGGCCCAATATTTTCTTCTGCGCCCGGGACCTCAACAGACCTTAATCCGCCTCTGCCTGTACTTTGTATATTTAAGGGCACATCTGTAAAAGCAATGCTAACTCTGTAAGTGTGCTGGATGCAGCCTCTTAACCTCTCTGGTCTGTCAGTTATTTAGGCCTTGACATGGTGAACTTATGGATGGAATCTAAGTGAAGATACTTTCTCTGCCTTAAGGATTGAGGTGGGATACTAGATCCCTCTATCTTATTTTCAGGATAATTTTTTTTTAAAGATAGCTTTAATTTCTTATTGGGAGATGGTACAGCTCTACACCCCACATAGCCTATTAGTTCTTCCTGAGTTTTAGGCCCAGATCTTTGGGTCCCTGGCATGCACTTCCACTCTCTAACAGGGAACCCAGAGAGAACAGAATGTATAAGCTCTCCTTTCTAGTTACTGGGAGAAGCCCCCCCCCCCCAGGGAAGTATGAATACGATGAGTGCAATCTCAAAACTCAGGTTATTTCAGCAGACATAGTCACTGAGGAGTGAGACTGAGCCAAAGGATTCCCTTTACCATGGCCATCCTCTTCTCTCAGAACATGGGACACTTGTATGATGATGATGAGCTATTCTATCCAGGAGCAAAAGTGTTGGACCTGGTTACTAAGGATGAATGTGATAATTCTCTCTTCAGTCACTCTTAGGCAGTGCTTAGAACAGAGGTGGGGAGGGAGAGTGGTCATCACAGAGCATGGGGGGGAGGCCTCCCACAGAGAGGTGGGTCAGACTCAGTCTTGCAAGAAGGGCTGGAGGTGGACTTAAATGAGAAGAGGCAGGCAGTCCAGCTTGGGCGAACAATGTGAATGTAATGGTATGGTTAAGGAATGGTGCATGGAGCAGCTTGCTGGAGTGGAAGCTTTGTGTAAAACACAGATCCTCAAAGTGTGTTCAGCAAGGCTGGTGAGTTTGATGGATGTGCCCCCTGGAACCAACGGGTAAGAAAGGGGTGACTAGGCCTTCAACCACTGCTCTGTGATTGCCATTCTGCATAAGGTTTCTTCAGAAATCAAGGGTGAGGTACTGCTGCTTAGAAGTTTGAAAATCACCAGCGCAGGGGACTTCTACTTAAACATGGGGGTTGAACATGTGTTTATTTCTATTCCTTTCTGAAAACTCACTAAAATGGCAATAAAGATATAAAAAAGGTATAAACCATCAACGATAAAGGAATAGAAGAGGAGAAACAGCATATGGGAGATGTTAATCAAAGTTTAGTTGCTGATAGATAAATGGCAGAGCTGAGAAAGCTGAAACCCAAGCCTACAGTGTGGGGTGTCTACCAGGAGGCCAGTCGATTTGCACTGAGGAGCCCTGGAAAGCCTCAGCTATGGGAGACGCGTGCGCACGCGCAAGTGTGTGTGTGTGTGTGTTAGTATAATGAGACTAGAAACCTGGAAAGTGTTAGATTCCAAGGTGTCATCTATCACTCCCTCTGCCACACATGCATGTGCACATACATACGTGCACACACGCTCACACACACATTCCTAAAAGCAGCCTTATGACTGCTGCTGGCCTGAGAAGCAGAGTGGAACCCACCTGGGGGCACAGCTATAGTTGAAGGCAGGTGGGCTCAGAAAAAGGGATTAAGTAGGGATGCAGTTCCCAGGCTGAAAATGGGAGTTTTTTGTGTTTTGGTCTTTTTTTTTTTTCCTGGGGAAAGGACCAGTGTAAAGGAAGAGAACTATGGATTATGATATTTGGGGGTTTTCTAGTGAAACACGGAATGAAGCCACTTGTCACCCAGCCCCCACCTGGGCACACAGAGCTTCCAGCAGTGTTTAGTGACTCACTTTCTTTCTGTTTTTCTTAATTTTTATTATATTTTTAATTGATTTTAGAGAGAGAGGAAAATAGACACAAACAGCAATCTGTTCCTGTATGTGCCCTGACTGGGGATCAAACCGGCAACCTTTGCATATGGGGACAATGCTCTGACCGACTGAGCTGTCTGTCTGGCTAGGGCTAGTGGCTCACTTTTAAATGTGAATGAATAGCCGAAGACCAGCAGACAGAGAAAAAGGGACTTGGTAAGAATGATGTAGGCAGCTAAAAAGAACTTCAAAAAGTGGAACCAAATTATAATTTATAGCCTCAAAGATTTGGGCGGAAATATGACATCTGTGAAACAGGAACAAGAGACCATAAAACAAACCACATAGAAACAAAAAAGAATACTTTTTAGAAAGTAATATATATGACAGAAGAAATTAAAAAGTTCAATAGAATTGAAAGATAAAGTTGGAGCTAAGAAAATTAGAAGTTGAGTCTATGAGAGCCAACATTTGAATAGTAGTTCTAGCAAGAAAGAACAGGGAAACAGAGGATAGGAAATTATCAATGAAAGAAGAAAAGGAAATTAACAGGACTGAAAGATACAGTATACAAATTCAGAGGGCCCATCAAATTCTGAGCCCAGAGAATAAAATATGCCCATCCTAAGGCCCATCCTATTGGAATGTCTGAATGCCAAGAGAATATCTCAAAAGCTTCCAGAGCAAATAAATGGTATTTATCAAAGGTCAGGGATCAAGAATGCCACCCTTCTTTTCAATAGCTACTATAGAGTATGACCCTCAAAATTCTGGTGAAAAATTATTTTCTGTCTAAAAATCAAGTTTTAGCTATTTTTATACTCAAGTGTGAGTGTTGAAGTAAAGGCATCTTCAAAAAGGCAGAATTTCAAAAAAATTAATTGGTGCTTCCTCTCCCAGAAGCTACTGCATGATTCATTCCACCAAGGAAGCGGGAACCAAGAAAGAAGTGACGAAATGCAGGCACAGAGCCTCAAGTCAGAGGCCAAAGAGGTTCCCAAGAAGGAAGATGATGTAGGACAATAATGTAGAGCAGGCCTGGAGGACAACTGTCCACATTGGGCGACGGGTTGGGAGAGGCGTGGCGCAGAGTGAAATGACGCTGAGAGGCCACCTGCCCTGGCAGAATCTGGGGGCAAATTAGTGATAGAGTTTTGAAAACCAAGTGGCATGCAAGGCAGTTCTTACTGCCAGAGGGGGGAAAGTTGTATAATAAGGAAATGTATTCATAGTATTCTACAGAGTCATAATACAAACTCTGAATATTGATTTAATGATTTTCCATTTGGGAGGGTGAGGCAAGTGAGGGCTGTGTGTGTGTGTGTGGGGTGTGTGTGAAATGCAGTAATTAAATCCTCATCTTTATAATGGAAAGTCCATAAGTAATATCTACATAGCAGACATCCAGCAACCATGGAATCAGCTTGTTATTTAGAAATATGGATATTGTCTGACCAGGCAGTGGTGCAGTGGATAGAGTGTCAACCTGGGATGTTGAGGACCGAGGTTTGAAACCTCGAGGTCGCTGGCTTGAGCATGGGATCATAGATCTGATCCCATGGTTATTGGCTTGAGCCCAAAGGGCTTGAAGCCCAAGGTTGCTGGCTTGAGCAAGGGCTCACTGGCTTGGCTGGAACCCCCTTGCCAAGACATGTATGATAAGTCAATCAATGAACAACTAAAGTGCTGCAACAAATTCATGCCTCTCACCTCTCTCCCTTCCTGTCTATCTGTCCCTGTCCCTCTTTCTCAAAAATAGAAAGAAAGAAAGAAAAGATAGAAAAATATGGATATAAATGGAAGAAGAAGCAGAGTTGAAGGTAGTTGTTTCTGGGGTGCAGGAATCAGCGATGGGGAGCGGTGGGGCGGGAGACGCTATTTTTCTTAGTATCTTCTATAGCATTTTTTAGGTTTTTAAACTATATAGGTAGGATTTCTTTGATAAGAAAATTAAATAAAAATCACTAGTTGAAAGTATTTGTGGTAAAGGTGGGAAGGTTCCAGATTACTGTGAGCCTTCACTGCTAACTAAAGGGTTTTGACTCAAGGGTCGTGGGGAGTCAGCTGAGTTTTGAGCAGGAGCGTGACAGGGTGTCGGCCTGCTGTGGTTACCCTGGTGGCAGTTTTTAGGCTGGATTGGAGGGGGAAGATTAGTTCAGGGATAGTTGGATATTGAAATGTAAGTCAAGGGTAGAGAGACAACAAAATAAGCAGCTCTCGGGGTGAGTAGTTCATTGACAGTCAGCAGGAAAGGAGGGATCAGGAATGACGGCAAGGTTTCAGCCCTGGGAGGAAGACTGACCTAAAGGAGACTGGGAAAGACTTGTTTGCACCTCGCTCCTTTTTCTCCAGTTTGGGAAGAGAGCCGTGGCATTCAGTTTGATCAAGAGTGGCTGCAGGTCGTGAAGGCATGGCAGTCTAGTGGGTGGAATCCAGACAGAATCTGGGAACTAACCATGAGACTGGGAACTGCTTGAGGGGAAGTCATATCTAGGGAGGCTTTGTGTTTAAAAGAAACATTGAAGAGGTGGCAAAATGTCATCAAGGCCTCTAACACAGAAAATTGAGGCAGATACCAGACTGAAGAGGGAGCATGGTAGTCAATTGAGTGAGATGAGGATTCAGGGAAGATGAAATGAGAAGGTAGTCGGGCACAAAGACATTCCAACAGTTTAGAATCACACAATACAAATCTATGATGGATTCTCTTTGCAGTGAGCTAATCCTATTTTCTTCAGTGATATCTCTTATCTTTAAAACCCCTTTCCTCTCCACCCCTCCTTCATACTTAGAATGGAAAATTTCAAGCATACACCAAATTTGAGAGAATAATACAATGAATCCCTTGTAACCCTCACCTGGTTTTAACAATTAGTATAACATTTTGTTTCATCTGACCTCTCAGGAGAGGGGCTAATGAATTTTAAACAAATCCCAGACATCATATTCTTTGATTCATGAATACATCACATCTCTAATGATGAGGTGTATTTTGTTTATTAAAAAAAAATAACCAGCCTGACCAGGTGGTAGCGCAGTGAATAGAGCCTCGGACTGGGATGCAGAAGACCCAGGTTCGAGACCCTGAGCTCACCAGCTTGAGTGTGGGCCCATCTGGCTTGAGCAAAAGCTCGTCAGCTTGGATCCAAGGTCGCTGGCTCCAGCAAGGGGTTGCTTGGTCTGCTGAAGGCCCGCCGTCAAGGCACATGTGAGAAAGCAATCAATAAACAACTAAAATGTCACAACAGCAACGAAAAACTGATGATTGATGCTTCTCACCTCTCTCCGTTCCTCTCTGTCTGTCCCTATCTGTCCCTCTCTCTGACTCTCTCTGTCCCTGTAAAAATAAATAAATAAAAACACACACAAAAAACCCCCCACAAAACCCTGGCCTTGCCTGGTCAAGGCACATATGGGAGTTAATGCTTCCTGCTCCTTCCCCACCCTTCTCTCTCCACCCCCCCTCTAAAATGAATAAAGAAATTAAAAAAAAAAAAAAAAACACCAAAATACCATTATCTTACCCAACAAAGTTAACCATATTTCCTTATTTCATGTCATACCTACCTTGTTTCCCCGAAAATAGGACAGTATCTTATATTAATTTTTGCTCCTAAAGACGCGCTAGGTCTTATTTTCAGGTGATGTCTTATTTTTCCATGAAGAAGAATTCACGTTTATTGTTGAACAATAAATCAGCATTTATTAATATACTGTAGTCATGTCATCACAAATATCAGCATAACCAACCAAACTCTGAATTCCATCAAGAATTTCTTGTGACTCTATTTCCATGTACAGCAATCTACCCTGTTTCCCCGAAAATAAGACAGTGCCTTATATTAATTTTTGCTCCTAAAGATGCGCTAGGTCTTATTTTCAGGGGAGGCCTTATATTTCTAAGCTTAGAAAAAATTGCACTAGGTCTTATTTTGGGGGGATTCCTTATTTTCAGAGAAACAGGGTAGTTGTCTTAAAAAAGTGTTCTTAATATTTGATTTGTTTGAATCATACCCAAACTCAAGTCCAAACATTGCTTTTGGCTGATATGCCTTATAAGTCTCTCTTAACCTATAAGTTCCCCTACCATTTCTTTTTTATTTCAGGCCATTTATTTGTTGAATACCCTGGGCATTTGTCTTGTAATGTTTCTCATATTCTGGATGTGTCTGATTGTGACCTTGTGGTGTTGTGTAACATGCTTTCGCAGTCATATTGTCAAGGAAGAGAGACTATTTTTCCCACGATTCATAGCAAAATTCTCGAGATTCACCGATTGACCAGCATTGCCCACTTCTGGTCTAGTCTGCTTTCCAACTCTCGGTGGGGAGTAGGGTCACCATCCCCAGAACCATATAGATCGCCTAAATGGGAATTAGGAGCTAGTGGTAAGGAGGCATCGGTCGCTAAGGATGCAACCACACATGTCTGCTATAATCACCTAAGTTCCAGAAGCCTCCATGATCGGGGCCTGACTGGCTGTGCTTTCCCGGAGCAGCCGGGCTCCTGTGCTACCACCACCCTTCACCCTTCACCCTTCTCTGGTCCTCCCTTGGTCCTTCCTTGTCAGCCATCTTGAGATTTTGCTAGAATTTGAAGGTAGGGGTGAGGTGGTCACTGTATTCACGCTGAGCTTAATGTTTCCAGCTGGGAGAAACGCACAGACCCCCGAGGCAGGTTTTACTACGTGGATCACAACACTCGGACCACCACGTGGCAGCGCCCCACCGCCGAATACGTGCGCAACTATGAGCAGTGGCAGTCCCAGCGGAATCAGCTGCAGGGCGCCATGCAGCACTTCAGCCAAAGATTTCTCTACCAGGTGAGAGGGCAGAAGGTGCAGCTTTGCGTGTTCTCCACTGACCCTTCTGGTGAGCAGGGAAGATGTCAGTGCTCTGACGCTGAAGATTTTACTCACCACATTGAAACTCCTCGGACTCCAGTGTTTCTATCATAGGAACTCAATGCCCAGCCTCTGTGTCTAAGGACTCAGTATGTCTGATACTGAATTCACCGTTTTTCTTCTAACACTGGATTTCTCTTCTCGCCCATCCATCTAAGTCCATTTACCCTGACTTGAAACCTGTCCTTCAGCTGTGACTTTTCCTATACCTCACCTTTTCAAATCAAAGCAACCACCCAAGTCCTTCTCTTTCTCTTGCTACTATGTTTCTTTAGATCTTTATTATCTGTCAGATACTCAAGGATGGAGGGACCTTTAAAGTTCATCTAGATCAGGGGTTGGCAAACTATATAGCCGGTGGGCCAAACTGGCCCACACCTGATTTTGTAAAGTTTATTGACATAAGCATGCCCTGTAGTTTAGGTATGGACTGTGGTTGTTTTCACGCTATAATAGCAGAATTAAGTAATCACAACAGGGACTATATAGCCCATAAAGCCTAAGATATATACTGCCTGGCCCTTTACAGAGAAAGTTTATTGACCCCCTGTTCTAGATCAACTTGCTGCTATCTGGGTCCTGATTTTGCTCTGCCCCTCCCGACGGAGTGGTGAGGGCAGCTTCAGAATTGTTTCCTCCCTGGCATTCTCTCTCCTCCAGTCCATGCGGCCCGTTCCCACCATAGCAGTCTTCAGAGATCATTGTCATTTCATCACTTTTTTAAAAATCACTGTGGAGCAAGGGGGTTGCTTAACATTTATTACTGTCAATTTTCATCCCTGACTCAAAAACTTTTGTGGTCATTACCTACAAAATAGCATTTAAATTTTCTACTCCAGAATTCAGAGTCCTGTGGTCCCAAATTAACTGTCTAATGGTCTCCCATACTGTGAACACTCTTAGCCCCACCATCCTGAGTGTCCTTCTGTTAGAGTCTCCACCAGCACATGGTGGCTGGGGAGCCCGGCCACACAGCCCCTTTGGCAGGAATACGTGGGATTCCCCAGTTGGAACTCTGATTGCGTTTTCTCCGGGCACTTTGAACATGAAGCTTGGGATCTGTGTGGAACCTGCACAGAATATGGTGGATTGAAGGCTGGAAACTTTTTGAGCTGGTCCACAACATTTAGTCACCATATTTAATCCATACTGTTCCTATTTGAAATGAATTTTAACCCCAAAACCCATTTCTAAATCAGATACTACTGTAATATGATGTTCAGAAAAATTTTTAATTACATTTCATTAGAGTTCATTATCAGCTTTGTTTTCATTTGCAGCTCTTTCTCTGCTCACCCAAAGCAGAACTACACTATCAACCACAAGGCCTTATGGCATGTCATTGGGCTTCTTGTCCCCTCTTCTTTCTGTGGGGGTGGTTGCTCAATATGTGGTGAGGGAACTGATGAGGACCTCACTCTTAGTATGCACAAGCAGAAAGCCAGCGCTTGTCACATTAAGTTGTCCCCAAGAAAGAGTAACTGCGGTGCCCTGTTGGTCTCCCAGGTGCAGCTGTATTCCTAGGCCAGGCCTCTGCTCCGTGACCCCTTTCACGTGCGCCTGGTTTCCGGTTCTGGCCAGGCCTCTGCTCTGTGACCCCTTTCACGTGCGCCTGGTTTCCGGTTCTGGCCAGGCCTCCGCTCTGTGACCCTTTTCACATGTGCCTGGTTTCTAGTTCTGGCATGTTTCAAAATTGGAAGGGATCTGGTCATTCTATACATTCACAAATTGTTGTTTTTTAGCTGGGCCGCCAAGCCCTTACCTGCCATTTTATTGGATGGTCATGGCTGCAACACTGGGAAGGCCTGGGTATCCTTTCTCTTCGAGACAAAGACACATCTTAGGGCTCTCACATAGCTTCATCTCCCTGCTTACTCAGCTTCTCAAATTAAAATATAATCCATTAAAGGAATCTTTATTTTTTTTCTACCATGTACTGAGTAGGTTCTGTGGGTTGACTGAGATAGATGTTTTGTTGTGTGAAAGGGAAGATTCTGGAGTTTACATGTCTTGGACTTTTGGCACATTCATCCTTTTACCTGCCTCTCTCATTTTAGCAGCATCATTCTGGGCCTGCAGAGGAAGAACTTTGACTTTCAGGGTCCCCTAGAAGTAAAAATTAAGCACTAAATTTTTTTTCTCCCTGAGGACCTAGTATGGTTTTCTCAGCTATGTTGGGGATTCAGGAGGGTTCTGGAGGGAGGCGAGGGCTCTCTTTTCTCCCAGAAACAAGACTCATGTTGAAGAATGTGGTAGGATTCTTTTTCAGGTCAGCTTTCAATGTCTCTCTGTTGACTTTCCTCCCCTTGGGTTTGGTGTGCCCCTCTTGTTTGCTGTGGTGCCACGTCCTGGTTACAAGTAAGAAGAGTTGCTTTCATGGAGTTATTTTGGGGTTTGGCCTTGGCCCAGGATTTGACTTGGTAGACTTAAGATCTGATACTGTAGTGGCGGCTTCCCCTCCTCCTCCTCCTGCAGGGCTGAAAGCGAGACCTGTTCTTTGCTGCCCTACAGAGAACACAAGATACAGTTCAAAATGGAAATCAAGGGAATCCCAGATTGCAGACTCCCTGAATTCCTTTCTGCCGTTGGCCTCAACACACACCTTTTCCAGGCTCTGTTATTGTTCCCTTATTTCTGACATGCTTTTCTTTCCTAAGCCCCGGTCCCTTTGTTGCTCGTGATCGTCATGCAGACTTGTGGTCACCCGTGCACTTTCATTTTGCCCTCTGTTTTGGGTTCCTGCTGCGATCCACCGAGGATGCCCGGCCCGGTCATATGCACTGTGTATTGCAATAGGACCTATGTCAACAGCTACTACTATTTCTGTGACACTTCTTTACTTCTGCTTTGGTCCTCTCCTAATATCTGTTAACAGGACTGAAGCAAATGATCCTGTGGCTCCTAATGGGAGGACATCAAATTGCATTATGCAGAAATAGACAGCTTGGTTCTTAATCTGGAGAGGGAGCTTTTGACTGAATTTCGAGCACCTGGGTTTTTTCATGCAGTCACTGGGTGAATCCTTTTTAGAAAAAGGAGCCTGCCTTCCACACTGTAACCTTTGTGCCCTTCCCAGAGCCTTTCTTGCCCTCGGTTGTATTTGCTAGACATTCTTTATTTCTGAGTTTGTATCTTAAAATATTACTGGAACTTAGTGCTTGGTCCCTGAGGGACTTAAACTCACGTGAGCCGTCTGGCTCATGGCCTATACCCCAGATCTCCCAACCCAGGGACACTTGTCGGGGAAGTTATTCAACAGCATTCCTTTCTGTTCCTGGTAATAAAGGAAACTCTTTTCTTTTAGAGTCACCTGTGCATCCTATGATCTCTCCTTGGACTCTTGATCTCTCCGTGCCCCTTTCTCTGTGCTTTCCCAGCTGGGCGCCAGGTGCCGCTCCAGACCTCCCCTTTCGGGAAGTGTGGGAGAAGAGAAGGGGCAGCTGCTTGGCTCATTAGAGATGTGGGTTTGGGGGTTCTGGTTTTCTGGCCATGATGTGTAGCTTTTATTTTTGTTTCTACTTGACTTCTGTCAGTTTCCTTTTATTTTTTTAAGTTGTCCTATGTACATTAGGGAAGAAATATCCAAAATAGTCAAGTGCTTTGCTTTAACTATAAGAGGTAAGATCCTGAATGTTGGCTTGCAGTGACTCCATTTTATGTGTTCATGTTTGTCAATCTCTTGTCTCTCCCTGCTCTCTCTGTTTCTTTCCCCTTCTCTCTTATTACAGGTGCTGGGGGTTTGGATCTGGTAAGATGAGAATAGGAGGATGCTGAAGAAATAAAAAACCAAAACATTTTTATGAAGGAAAGCCAACATTGTATGAAGTTTGTGGCATTAAAATGTTAGGAAAGGGCTAATAGCCTAGCCAGGCGATGGCGCAGTGGATAGAGTGTTGGACTGGGACGCAGAGGACTCAGGTTCGAAACCCCGAGATTGCCGGCTTGAGTGCGGGCTCATCTGGTTTGAGCAGGGCTCACCAGCTTGAGCCCAGGTCGTTGGCTTGAGTAGAGGGTCACTCGGTCTGCTGTAGACCCCCCGGTCAAGGCACATGTGAGAAAACAATCAACAAGCAGCTAAGGTGCCACAATGAAGAATTGATGCTTCTCATCTCTCTCCCTTCCTATCTGTCCCTCTCTCTGTCTCAAAAGAAAGAAAGAAAGAAAGAAAATAGCTGGTAATTTCTTTTTATTCTCCTCCGTTTTGTATACTAGTCAAAGTTTATTTTGACAAATGATAGAACTTACCTGGTTAAACTTAAGCAGAAAAAGAATTTATCAAATGGGAATTAACGGAAGTAATAGAACAATGAAGAACCAAGCTCTGGCAGAAACCAGGGGTTGGCAAGGCAAAGAAACAGTTTGTGCAGGACATTGCCCCATCCTTTTGCCATTAAAGACTCGATGCTCCAACAGGCTCTACTGAGCAGCGAGGAGTCTCTACAGCCCCCATGCTTTCGTGCTCATCCCTGCAAGTTCAGTGTGGGAGCGCCTGATTGGCTGTTCTTAAGTGACGTGTCTACACTCTAGATGCCATGGTATTGAGAAAGGGAATAGTTGCTAGCTGATCAGTATTTTTTGTTTGTAGTTCAATGCAGGCCCCAGAGGCTGTCAGTAAAGACGTTTGGTCTGTTGATTTGTACAGTTAAGCAAAAGATGCCTTTAAGTCCAATTGGGAGCTAATTTCCCATCAGAGCCCCTGAATGCTTTGTGGATTGTTGACTACTCAAAAAGAAAGAAAGACCTGAAGCAGCAAACAATTTTGTACCAAATGCTTCTTTTAAATTCTTTAAATGACCTTTTCTGTAGTTCTGCCTTCTACAAGGACACTGCCGTGGCCCCGTACCGACCCTGAGGCACTGTGTTCCGCTTCATTATCTGAACTGCATGCGTGTTTCACACGTTCGGTCCTTTCCTTCTGTGGCCAAATGCTTCTCTATGTACTGTTCCTATGTATGAAGTGCAAAACGAAGTTGGAGGAACTTGGATTTTATGAGGTGCTGCACCCCACCCCGACCAAATGACCACTGTGAATTTGGGAGATCTTTTTCTGTAACCATCAGACAGACCTGGGCCGTGGCAGAGATACTGAGCACGTCCTCCACGTCACATTGATGGTAACGCGTCCTACATCGAGGACAGCCCAGCTTCCACACCTTGGTGCCGTTTCATTCTGCTGGGTTGGAGGCCCACTGCTGAAAGGGGGCTCTGTCCCATCAAGGAACCTGTGGTCTCAAGACTTAAACGTCTTTGTTGGAACTTGCTTTGGAAGAGTTGCCTGTGCTGCCACCTTGAAAAGAAAGTTTCTCTGTCCTCTGAGCCGGGGGTGGAGGGCGCCTGTGAGAGGGGGTTCGCTGGCGGTTGAGTTCCACCGATGTTTTCTCAAGCCGAGACTGAGCTCCATTCATCCTCGTGCCTGCGTGTGGCTCCGAAGGGGCCGGCCAGGCAGCTCCAAGTCTGCATGGAGAATCTGATCC
The DNA here is from genome assembly GCA_037038555.1 of Rhynchonycteris naso. Taxonomy (NCBI): domain Eukaryota; kingdom Metazoa; phylum Chordata; class Mammalia; order Chiroptera; family Emballonuridae; genus Rhynchonycteris; species Rhynchonycteris naso. The sequence continues at coordinate 19,065,617 of CM073001.1, forward strand.
CCTAATGTTGCGATTAAATTTTAGTAAGTGAAATAAAAATGTTTCAGAAAGAGAGAGAGAGAGAGAGAGAGCACAGAACAATACTTGTTTTATTTAACTCTGAAGAGTTTCTGACAGCAGCCCCTTCCCCGCAGGATATGAGAACTCTTGGTCCCCTGCAGCCCTGCCCGGGGACCTCGCAGCAGAATTAGGCTGGGGGTGCTGGGTTCTAATGTAAACAGCGACCCTGAAGTCCTGAGTCCGCTCCCCCTTCTTTCTCCTGTCTCCCCTTCTCTCTTGCCACCTCTCCCCCAGCCCCACCTCCCCAGACAGGCACAGCGGAACACTGAGCAATTTCAGGTTTGGGCCTGAGGAGAATAAAGGTGCTTTGTGAAGGGAAGCAAAACATTCCTGGGGGAGGTGAGGGCCTGGGGCATGAATGTGCCCTCAGTCTGGGCCGAGCTGCACACCCTGCTCCCTCTCCCAGAGCACCCAGGAGGGGGGTGGAGGGAGGAGGGCCCAGCCCCCAGCCAGGAAGCTCTGGGCGTGGGCAGGGCTTGTGGGAATGATTTCATTGGAAAGGCCTGTGATATTTTTTCCCCTCCCGTGTGTGGTTCTTGGAGAAAGTTGGAGGTGGTGGTGATTTTAGTCGCCTTGGCGGTGGGAGCAGGAGCTGAGCAGAGGCACTTGGCCGAGCTCCGGGCAGCCCGGCTCGGAAACCTTCGGCCATGCCTGGGGCCAGCCCGCGACCTCGCAGGCCCTGGCCCGCCATCACCTGCACACCTCTTCCTCCCCCGCGCTGTGCCCTCTCCAAAACCTGTCTGCATCCTCCGTGTGCAGGGTTCTCTTTCAGGTTTTCATTTTTGAAAAATACTTTTGAGGGGAGCAGATGCCACCTAAGGCCCCACCGTCTCCTCTGCAAAGAGCCCGATTGTGGAAATGAGTGGTTGGCATTTTTACTTTTACCTATCCGTTTATTTTTAACCAGTGGCTTTTTTTTAACCTCTGTGTTCTGCTGTTTCTTGTGTTTAGTCTTCGAGTGCTTCAACCGACCATGACCCACTGGGCCCCCTCCCTCCTGGCTGGGGTAAGTACTGAGTCCTACTTCCGTGCCCTCGGCCTCCCTCCGCTGATGCTCTGTCTTCTCCCTGGGAGTCTTCCTCACTCCCCTCCCTGTTTCCCTTCTCACTTCTCTCCAGCACACTGTCTGGGATGCCCGGCCAAAGCAATTGCAATGGAGCCAGAGGCTGGGAAAGTGATGGCGTCCCCCTCTGCTCTGTAGCATTCACCTGCTGTAGCTGAAGGAGGGTGGCCCTCTGAAAGAAGTCCCTGAGCGGCTGTGGTACTGTTGGGTTTGGGCCCTGATTTGCTAAGTGCCTACCTAACAGCCCATCCCATGACTAAGGTGCTTTGATGCTGGCCGATTTCCTGATGCATTGTTCAGGTCTGTGGCCGTGGCATTGAAAGGAGCCACCTTACCCAACCTTTCTTTGCAGCTGAGATGTTGGAGGACTTCAGCCTAATTTTGACTAATGTAAGCCACCTTTTGAGGGGCCAAATTGTGAAAGGGGCCAGAGGGAAGCCAACTGAGGGCTGGGTGGCGACTCTATGAAAGTGCATCATTGCTATTTAATAACAGCATGCTGGATTCTTCCTGTCATTGGCAGCTGCCCCTTACTTATGCTAAGTCCTTGGTGTGATTTGCAATAATGAGTTAGAGAGGCAGACATCTGTGACTTAAGAGAAATTACAGACTTTATAGCTATTCTGGGAAGGAATGGCCATGCAAAAAGGGGTCATTAGAGATGACGAGACTCAGTGCTTTCTGTAGCTCTCTGAGTTGGGTCAGGCTTTTTGTTCAATAGGCAAGAGTTTCTGGGAGTAAAAGGGGTCTTTTTTTTGCAGGAATAGATATGTGTCTGGTTTAATTGATTGGTTAGTCTAGTCCAGCAGAAGACAGTAAACGCTGGTTTGGTGGTATTCACAGATGGTATTAAGTTGGGTGGGGGCATGTTCCCCAGCGAAGACGGAGAAGCTGACAAGGATAGGATGATCATCCGATCCTGTTGGTGCAGACACAGCTACTCCCTTGTAGTCATTTATGAAGTTGCATCGACCCCCTGGGACCCGAAGGGTATCACTTAGTGAGTTACCACCGCATTCCAGAGCACTGGAAGGACCGCCTAGTCTCCTTGTAGGATGGATCAGTCAGGGTGGCCTCTACACAGTTTTTGATTTTCTGCTGGGAAACCACTTACACAGGCACGTGGTCCACCTTGCTCCCTGAGCTGATGAAGAAAGGTCATCACTGTCAGAGACTGGCAGCAAGTCAGGTGTGAGAGAGTCCAACATAGGATCCCTGGCTAGATAAGGGAAAACAACTGATTGAACAAGAATCTGTAATGCTGTTTGGCAGCCAGTAGACGCTGTGACCTAGAGCTGGTGGCCTGGAGTTGTACCTTTCTGTGTAGAGTCAGTTAATTTATTTCTGGATTGGTTTTGCTAAATGATGGTTGAATATGAGCGGCTAGAAGGGCTTGTATACAGCTCCCAGAAGCCCAGTGAGATATTTGCTAAGGGAATAAGAGCCATGGTTGGAGTCAGTGCTGTTTACAAATGATGAGGAAAACACAAAACTATAATGATATATAACAGAAAAAAACAGCATGCCAAGGGCCAGGGAACTTTACTAATCAGATTCTTCAGGTTTTGTGTTGGCTTCTCCAGGGCTGGTATGGGGCCACCTCCCCAGGGAGAGTTAAGATTGAACAGACAGAGCAGCAGAACTAAATGAGAAGTGCATTTAGCATGAGCCTGCTGTCAAGCCTCCTGTGTTCTCCCATCCTCATCCTGTGTCCCTTTCTGCTCCTCCGTGAGAGAGCCCTGGTCCCCCCTGAGCATCAGCTCGGGTGAGGACATCTCTGCTTTAGATACACATCTCCTCAGCTGCCTGGGCGCTGGGCACAAGACTGAGTGTTCCCGAGTCCATGTCTCCCTAAATGCTCTTAAGCACTCTCCCAGTCTCCAAACTATGAAATTGTAAGCAGCAAAGCAGTTCCAGTGGGCCAGGAGAGCCCCCAACACAAAGCAGGGAGCAGTGCCAGAAACAAGGGCACAGGCCTCAGATCGGCTGGACAGATCCCCCGGCCAGCGGTTAGCACTGGCCGGGGCCCCTGGCAGAGCAGATGTGGAGGATCTAGTTCAAAGCAGATGCTCTGGCTGGGAATGGCACCTCCCTCCCCTAAGACCCCTCTTCCCTCTTGGGAGGCTTGTTCTCTGTGGGTTAGTCCCACAGCTGTTCTCAGATGGTGGTAGCTCTGTCACAATTCTAGGTACCTTCTTTTCTTTCTTTCCCTTTGTGTTTTTAAAAGTTCGAGTAATGGGTTCCAGGTAGGGTAGGTAGAGACCAAGACCCTGGACTGATACTGGGGATGTTGCAGCCTGATACTTGAGGAGAGGGCGCACGCCCTCCACCCCGCAGTTCTTTTCAGGTGTTGATTCCCCTGTAGCTTCTGAAACTGATACTTTTTAGTTCTTTAATTGTGCCCTGTCATCTTAAGTGAGAGAGGGCCACTAGCATCATTTGTTTTTAAGACAGAAACAGATTTGAAGGCTCAGAAACTTTCTGAGAAAGGTGACCTGTCTGGGGTTCAGAGCCTTGCCCTTAGTTTTGCCTGCCATCCACCCAGAGCTGACAGGGTGATCCTTGTAACCTTTTTCAAAGTCCGGAATCCCCAGCTAGAATTGGGTCTGTCCCCAAAGCCCAGATTCCCTCCCTACAGGACCCCAGAGCCATCATCAGCGCACTGGTGAAGAGCAAGAGGGTGGGGAGAGAGGGGGAAGAGGGGGGAGGGGAGGGGCACAAAGAAAACCAGATAGAAGGTGGCAGAAGACAATTTGACTTTGGGTGATGGGCATGCAACATAATCAAATGTCAAAATAACCTGGAAATGTTTTCTCTGAACGTATGTACCCTGATTTATCAATGTCACCCCATTAAAATTAATAAACACATGTATATGAAAAAAAAAAAAAGCAAGAGGGTCAAGATTGTCCAGAGGAGAGGGACAGAGTGTCTGAGTTTCCTCAAACACGGCCCTGTCTGCAGCGCGCATTTAGGTCTGAGAACTCGGTGGTGGTGTAAGTGCCGCAGCCCCTGGCATTTATTTGCACATGTGCAACATAGAGGTTTTGCTGGGATGTGAGAGTTTTAGAACAAAACTTTGCTTTTAATCAGGAGAAAAGAAATGAAGTAGTGGGTACGCGGGCTCAGAGTAGAATGAGGTAAAATGCAGCCCCCGCAGGCGCCGGCGTCCCTGCAGCCTGTGGCAGGCAGAGCGGTTGCACGACCAGAGAGCAGCTGTCACGATCTTGGTGGCGGTGGATCTGGGGTTGAGGGGAGGTTGGCCCTGCCTCCACTTTGCACACAGCTGGATGCAATTATGCCTTTGGTTTCAGCTGGGCTCTTCCCCCCTCCGTGTTGCCACACTGCCCCCTCTTTCCAATAAACCAACCAACCAAAGACAGTGCTTGATCCTGAGTTGGAAATGTGTCTGTCCCTCCCCCACGCCCGACAGGGAAAGGTTCTCTTTGTCTTCTTTAGCCAGTGATAGATGTGTGTGAGCCAGGCTTTCATTGGTTAAACTTCTCTAACAGGCTGGGAACAGGGGCAGAAAGTCAGACCCAGCACCTGGAAAGGGGCGCCCAGAGGGGAGAACATGGCTCAAGGTGTCTTGATTTGATTGTCCTCTTTTCTTACTTCTCTCTGGCAGAGAAGAGACAGGACAATGGACGGGTGTATTACGTGAACCATAACACACGCACTACCCAGTGGGAGGACCCTCGGACCCAGGGGTAAGGACTTGGACCAGGAGGGGCTGGGCCCTGTATGACTCCAGCATTGACTGAGTGGCCTGGGACTGCATTAGTTTTCTGCGGCCCATGTTCTGGGATCTGCAGCGATGCTAATGTGCCTGGAGCCCCTCATGATACAGTGTTGTCCTGATGAGAGCTTAAAAGTGGCTTCTGAAATTGACCTTCCTGGTTGATGGCCAGTGGCCTGAAGGGTCCCTGTACTGACTGCGCAAGCTGCTGATAACACGATTTTATCCTACATTCCCCCACCCTCCAAAAGCTAGTCGGGGACCAGGCAGCTGGTGCCTCAAGATTGTTGGTGGCTGCTCAGGCCATGGCCATAGCCACCTAGGGCTGGTTCTTTCGCCTTGGGTTAGTAAAGGGCCTCTCTCTTCTGCAGAACTGTCCTCATGACTTGAGTGGTACCAGGTACATCTCCTCAAGGTCCACACTCAGTGGCTCTGCAGAGCCGGGGTGAAAGCAGAGAGAAAGGAGCACTTTGGGGACCCCGGCCCCTAAGCAGTGAGGCCCAGAAGGTGAGGCTAGACTTTTAACCCTTCTCTTCCATGTTCCAGGATGATCCAGGAGCCAGCTCTGCCCCCAGGCTGGGAAATGAAGTACACCAGTGAGGGGGTGCGCTACTTTGTAGACCACAATACCCGCACCACCACCTTTAAGGATCCTCGCCCAGGGTTTGAGTCAGGGTAAGGACTGGACACAGGTGACAGCACAATCTGTTAGCACAGGCTCCGTTTATCCGCGCTGAGCTGCTCTTACTGCCCTCTAGTGGCCAGTTACCAGGTCACATTAGCAGGGCTGGGAGGGAAGGGACCACCTTATTTATTCAGCGTCACACCAGTGGTGTCTGTCTTTCTGTCTCTTCTGACTCTCTCTCTCTCACACACTTTCTCTCTCCCAAAGCAAGAGTCTGGCTATATTTCTAGTTTTTCTTTTTAATTCTCAAATCTGCTGAAGGTTTTAACGGCATTGGCTTTGTTTCTTTTATGTCTTACCTTACTCGTCTTTAACATAGCACCAGCTTTCCTTAGGACTAACAAGATACATTGCTAACTTTTGAGAAATCACACATATCCCAGAACATCTTTGCTTTTTTTTAGGACGAAGCAAGGTTCCCCTGGTGCCTACGACCGGAGTTTTCGGTGGAAATACCACCAGTTCCGTTTCCTCTGCCACGTGAGTGCCGGTGCCGGGCCCTCCCTGGAGGCTGGGGTTATGGAGTTGTTTCAGCACACCTTCCTGACCCAGCCGCCTGGTCAGGTGGGGGCAGGTCACTTGTCCAAGCCCGAGCAGTTGTTTGATGCTATTATCTCCAGGAAGCCAGCTCCCATTTCTAGGACCAGGCTGTCCTGTACCGGCCCTGGGAGAAAGAATCCTGTTTGTACAGACAGGAGACCAGGCTGAGTTTCTTTTTCTTTTCTTTTCAGTCAAATGCGCTTCCTAGCCATGTGAAGATCAGCGTTTCCAGGCAGACACTTTTTGAGGATTCTTTCCAGCAGGTTAGAAAATAATTATGGCGTCTAAGACCAGAGGCAGGCACCTGTCCCCTCATGTCACCCCATCCTCTATTCCATGGCCTGTGAAACCCACATGGGAGAGTTTTCAAAGCCCGGGCCTTGGGGAGTGGTGTCTACTAAAAAGCAGACTTTGGAGTCCTCTGCCCTCTGTCGCCAGCCTGGCATGGAAGGGAGAGTGGCAGGCTGGCCACGGTGCTCTGTCTTCCCAGATCATGAACATGAAACCCTACGACCTGCGCCGCCGGCTCTACATCATCATGCGTGGCGAGGAGGGCCTGGACTACGGGGGAATTGCCAGGTGAGCTGGGTGCCCCAGGACGGCTGCGCTGCACCCCACTTCCCCAGGCTACTGGGCCCATAGCCAGAAAGCTGCCTCCTCCTTGCTCAGATTGATTGCCAACATTCTTACGCTCCTTCGGGAGTGGTCTCGGGTATGGCCATTTTGAATGACGCTGGAGCTGAATCCCTGGGTCCCTCCCATGCTGGGCTAGGCACTAACCCTTTAGTTACTGGGTCATGAGGAGTCCAGGGGCTCAGGGGGAGGGCTCAGGACAATGGCTCTTTTACCAATCAATATGTCATTTTTTCTACACTTTAACAACCAGCCCAGCTGCTCCCGTGGGCAGCAGCGAAATGTTGGTGCCATGGATTGTCCCTTAAAGTCAACCCCAGGCTTCTCCTACTTTTAAGGTAGTCAGGGCAGGTTAAGTTGACACCTTGCTGTGTACCTGACATGTATGAGCTGTGTCACAATCCGAAGGACCTTGATCAGTATTCAGCTCCATGCCATATGTACGGGGTCAATACAGTTCAAATAGCTAATGCAGCTCTAAAAAGAGCCCAGAGCATAGTCTTACCCTCACTGCAGTCCACCTACAAAGATGAACAGACTCTGGCAAAAACGTTGCCACGGACAATGGGGCTGAAGGACCCCCGGCAGAGAGAGGGAGCTTCTTAACCTGTGGTGATCGCTCAGTTCATTCACCTCTCATGGAGTGGGGACATCTTCTCGCTTGGTGTTGGGTTCATTTGTTGCTGGTCCTTTGTTCTTTGGTGGCTTTGCCCTCTGTGTTGGCCCCGGTGGATCGATTGCTCTTTTTCCCATGGTGATCGTAGTGACCTCCTCTCCAGGCTCTGCTTGGTGGGCTTCTGGTGTGGCTGCCGCCCTGTGTGTGTCTGTCTCTCTGTGTCCTGCCAGTGGTTTTACCCTATGGTAGGTTACGTCATGCTGTTCTACCACAGGGTAGAACCACGGACAGGATACCGGGGCACCCTCTGCATCGAAGGACTCCTCATCTGCCCGGCCACAAACAGCCCAGCAGCCAGGGATTGGCCCAGTTGGGATGTCCCCCTGCTGGTTTAGCTGAAGCCCAAAAGGACTCTGAATTCTGGTTTGAGGCTTGTTCTAGGATGCAAAGAGATGCTAAGGCGTGGGTGTTGGGTCAGACAGATATGTGGGAGTCTGCGAAAAGGTCTGGAAATGGGGTGTGGGGTGAGGGGAGGGCAAAGTGCAAGTGAAGCAAGACACCTGCAGTGGGAGTGAGGTTTGTAACCCGCAGACAGCATGGATGACAGAGTTCGTGCATCAGGAGTTAGGAACGTATTACCACATGTTCATTCTGGGCTGCCTGCTCAGGTGGGCTGTAAGCAGGGTGGCTGCTCTTCATACAGCACCTTTGCAAGATTTAGAAAAAGATGCCTTTCTCAAGACACTTCCATGTTGGAAAATGGTTGCAATATTCTGGCTTTATTAGAAAAAAAAAAACGGCTTGCCTGTTAGTTGCAGGAATATTGTTACAGTCAATGTGCCAGTCTATATTTTACTATAGTATCCCTGTATAGTACACAGCCTATACAACTATGCACGGTGGCCCCAGGGTGCAAGGAGCCCCTTTGCCATTAAGATGCTCTGGATATCAGATGCACAGTCCTGGAACGCACCACCTGGGAGCCAGCAGGCACGCACATTTCCTGAGCGTCATCCCCAGGTGCGGCTGTTGTCCTCCTTCGCCCTGGGTCTGACCCCACCCTGTTCACTGACCAGCTGTTAATACAGGTCAGGTCAGCCCAGGTGCGGATCCCAGTGGGACTCGACTGACGAGGACACGTGTTTCCAGAATAGCGGAAACAGGACAGCGGGGGAGAGACGCGCCCCACTGTCGGTGTGCAGGGAAGGAGCTATTAGTCCTGTTTTTCTCTCTTCTCTCCCAGAGAGTGGTTTTTCCTCCTGTCCCACGAGGTGCTCAACCCCATGTATTGTTTATTTGAATATGCTGGGAAGAACAATTACTGCCTGCAGATCAACCCTGCCTCCTCCATCAACCCTGACCACCTCACCTACTTTCGCTTTATTGGCAGATTCATCGCTATGGTAAGAGTCACTGCCATGAGATCTCCAGGGAGGAGGGCCGCCGAGGAGGCTGACCCCATACACCAATAGCAGCCCCACACTCATCCTCACAGAACTAACCAAGCATGCGAAAAGCCAGAGAGAGTTCTGGAGCTAGTCCGCAGTTCTCTCTGTGCTTACCCAGGGACATTGAGAGGGTTTCTGTGTTGATTTATCGAGGACTTGTCAAGCAAAAGCCCAGGGTCCCTGGGTCATGGGCTTCATTTAACATCCATAAGTGCTATGTTGAGGGTGTTCGGATGACGGGGCTGGACAGTCCTACAAATGCCTGCCTGCCACCCATCATGGGGATGCCGCTGTCTGTCACAGGCCCAGGGTGAGGGCAGTTGGGAGTGTCCTGCTGTGACATTCAGGCCTTCTGTCAGGGATTTGGAATCTGCAGCAGCCTAGGACAGAAGAGCCCTAGTAGACCAGTAGGTGCATGATGTAGACCTGGAATCCATTGATCCGTCAGGAGCCGGGCCAAGTAGGTAGGGGGAGCTGTACGCATTTATCTAGAAATGGGAACATAGTGTGAATAGGGAAGGGGATATGTCACCTGCATCCTGTTGAGTGTCTGATGAGGGTGGAGAACCAGGACCAAGGAGGGGGAGCCCGTGGGAGCCACTGGCTCACTGCCATGTTTGGTGGTTTGAGATATTTCACTGATAACTTTTGTTAGCTTTTCCCTGTTCCTTTCTCAGGAGGACCCAGTAGGCCTTGACTAAATATGTCCCTTCTCCTGGTCTGGAGGTTTTTGGCCAAGGTGTTGGGTTCAGGATGTGGGTACATTTTTTCTAGGTCTAGAGACCCGCCTGGCCCAGCAGCCATCAGGCCAGGCCAGTAAAACTCTAGACTATTACTCACCACTGGCCCGCCAGCTCTCGTCGTCAACGGTGTCTGCATTATTTTTGGCTGCTGGTGCTGCCCAGCTCTGAGTGTCAGTGAGTCAGGGCTGCCACCTGGCGCTGTGCTGACCACGTCTTCTCTGTGAGCGTGAGCACATCTTTGCTAGAGCGGGCAGCTGGCACATGGGTGCCTGGCGGGCAGCAGGCTGGAGGTGGGCTCCTGAGCAGGCTGGCTCTGCTCGGACCCTGTGGTCTGCAGCTGAGACCTGTCCCAAGGTCCCAGTCAGGACAGGAAGTACTGCATATTGCCCAGACCCTCCATTTGCCCGAGGTGGCTGAGTGCCGAAGTGCTCTGAGGAGAGAAGGCAATCCACAGGAAGCAGGCTTTGAGACAGAGCATCCCAGAGCTGCCTCTGTGAAGGCTGAAGCTTTTTGTTGCATCTCTTCTTTCCACAGGCTCTGTACCATGGGAAGTTCATTGACACAGGCTTCACCCTCCCTTTCTACAAGCGGATGCTCAACAAGAGACCAACCTTGAAAGACCTGGAATCCATTGACCCTGAATTCTACAACTCCATCATCTGGATCAAGTGAGTCCCCTCACTTGCCCATGTTGGGAGGAGAGGAAGCTCTGGTGGGGAACTAGGGACCCCTGGCCCCTGTTTTCTCTGCCGCAGTGGCCCCGAGCTCTTGCCCAGTCTGTGTAAGTGCTTGTGGAGATGCACAACTTTCGGGTCCCCATAGGTGGCTCTGGGTTCTCTCCTTGCACCAGGGAGAGTGCCCAGGCTGCTCTTCCAGATCCTAGGCCCCTCTGAGTTCCTATGTCCCTGGGCACTAAAAGTGCCTGATGGAGCAGGGTTAAGGGAAGACCCTTCTAAAACAGCCATCTTCCCTCCTGTGTTCTCATGCCTTCAGAGAGAACAACCTAGAAGAGTGTGGCCTAGAACTCTACTTCATCCAGGACATGGAGATTTTGGGCAAGGTGACAACCCATGAGCTGAAGGAAGGTGGGGAGAACATCCGAGTGACAGAGGAGAATAAGGAAGAATATATCATGTGAGTCTCAGATGGGGGGAGGTAGGGGGGCGCTTGAGTGGGGACAAAGTTGGCTGTAGAGAGAGGGTTTCCCGCTCTTGTTTCTGGGTGTCTTCTTCAGCCATGGGTTGCAAAACCCTCCCATTCTGCTCGGGCTTACTGGCTGCCCAGGGCTGGTCCCGTGATGACTGGAGTGGGGAGGGGGGGGTGCGGAGCCCAAGCCCTGCTGCAGCGCCCGTTCGCTCTCTCTTCCCATGTGGTGGGCTTCAAGACTGCAGGCAGGGCTGCATTTCTTTGAAGAGTCACTAAACTTAGACATCTTTCTTTCTCCTCGCTGAAAGGATTTCTGTGTCCTCTGTGCTTAAATCCACTATCTCACTTGCGTGTGTGCACACACTCACCTATGCATGTCCCCCAGGTCTCTTGGCTTAGCCTGTTAACAACGATACGTCTGAGGCTCAGTCGGCGAGGGTAGAAGGAGGAGGAGGTGGTGAATTTAACAATGTATGTATCTCTGGGTTGCTGTGAGGTTTAAGAGGTTCTGCTCTGGGGCTGATAGCTACTGGGTCTCACGGCACCACAAGTCTCAGCCGAGTCCTTGCTGCCTGGTGACAGTGACCTCGTGGCAGGTTCTGAGCTGCACCTGGACAGTGGGCTCGGGCTCCACCGACAGCCAGTCTTTGGTTTCAGGCTGCTGACCGACTGGCGTTTCACGCGGGGCGTGGAAGAGCAGACCAAAGCCTTCCTGGATGGCTTCAACGAGGTGGCCCCCCTGGAGTGGCTGCGCTACTTTGATGAGAAAGAGCTGGAGGTGAGAGCTAAGGTTGTTGGGACCCGAGCCCCTACCTCTGGGGTGACCCTGCACTTTGATAGCCTCGCTGTGTACCCGCAGAAACTCCCCGTAAAGCCGCACACTCCCCAGGACTGTGGCAACAGGCGAATAGCTTTGATTTGGGTCCTCGCACACACCTGTCCCTGGGCCCTGCTGTGAGGGGTCCATGTGCAAGATTTGTGTTGTCCGTGTGATTAAAGCTGGCAGCAGGAGCAGCTGACAGATTTCGGGTGGTTCCACCTGCTGGTGAGCGGGCGGGGTGCCGGTGGGGAGGCCGCAGGGCCGCTGACACCTTCCCTTGCAGCTGATGCTGTGCGGCATGCAGGAGATAGACATGAACGACTGGCAGAAGAACACCATCTACCGGCACTACACCAAGAACAGCAAGCAGATCCAGTGGTTCTGGCAGGTGGGTCCTACCAGGTCAGGGCCAGGGTCTTGGCAGCAGGGTTGCTGCATCCAGCGAAGGAAACGAGACTTGATTAGACCTCAAGCCTGAGGGCCCTTGTCACGTTATCACCTATCCCATCTTTGACATTGTCCTTGCCTCTCCCCCAGCCCCAACTTGAAAAAGATGAGAAACTCAATCTTGGGACAGATGGAGCTGTTGCAGTTAGTTGGGTCTTAGCTGGGGCATTTGACAGGATGTTGGCAGTCAGCTGGGGGCAGCTGTGAACACCGGTGTGCGGTCGGGGAGCCCCTAGGAGGAGGCACACACCTGTCGGACACGTGGCTTCCTTCCAGCCAGGTGGGATGGGAAAGCATGCACTTGGGTCCAGAGAGACGGAGCTTGTCATCCTGTACATAATGAAGTGGTTCCTTTATATGTGGGCTCTTGTGGTTGTCATTATGAAGTATAACAAACACATAAAAAGGGAATAACTGTAAAATTTTTTTGGTTGAGGTGAAATATATAGGCCATAAAATTCATCATGTGCAGCAAGCATTTTAAAGTATTCAGTTCACTGGCTTTTCACAGTATTGTGCAAACGGCATGACTAATTCCAGAACAGTCTGCCCCCTCAAAATAAAACCTGTACCCATTAAGCAGTCACTCCATTTTTAGTATACATTTAAAAGTAGAACTTGGAGCCTTGGACAAGTAGCTCAGTTAGTTGGAGCATCGTCCCAATATGCCAAGGTTGCAGGTTCGATCCCCAGTCAAGGCACATACAAAAATCAAGCAATGAATACATAACTGAGTAGAACAACAAGTTGATGTTTCTCTCTTTTTCTCTCCTTTCCTCTTTCTCTAAAATCAATAAAAATAGAAAGTAGAACTTGAAATGGAATAGAATACCTGGCCCAAGGTGTTCCTGAAACAACGATGTCTCACAGACTGGTAGCAATGTTCTATAGCACAGCCTCTTAGAGGGAGCAGCTTTGGGGTTTCCTGGGTTGGTGGCTGTCACCCCCACCCCTCCTGGGCTTTGTTCTTAGCCTGGAAGGGGAAAGTCACAGGAGAGTTACAGGGTAGGGGGAGGAGCAGGCCAGGGAGTCACCCGATGGCCTTGTCTTTTGGAGTTGCAGGTGGTAAAGGAGATGGACAACGAGAAAAGCATCCGGCTGCTGCAGTTTGTTACAGGGACCTGCCGCCTGCCTGTCGGGGGATTTGCCGAACTCATTGGTGTGTCTTCCCTTGCCCGCTGGCACCCTTGGGTGGGGGCGCGGACAGTTTAGAGGGAGAACAGAACCTACTGTCTTCCTGGAAGGAAGTCAGTGGGAGGGGCAAGAGCTGCGGCCTATGCCTCCTGGGTCTGAGCCGTCTGTGGGCGGAGCCAGAGGGTCCTGCCTTAGGAAGGGACAGTCCTGTTACATAAGGTGGCTTTCTTCGGATAACAGGTAGCAATGGACCACAGAAGTTTTGCATCGACAAGGTTGGCAAGGATACTTGGCTGCCCAGAAGCCATACCTGGTGAGCCTGCTGGTTTTCCTGGGATGGGGCTCGCAGACCTGACGAATGCCTAAGGGCAGCCCAGTGGCCAGGGTGACTTTGGGGCCTTGACTCCAGACGCCTTTGTCTGGGCCTCTGATCTTTGGGGGTTGTGGCAGCAGCTATGTACCCTGATGGTCATACCAGGCCTTAAACTGAAACTTGTATTCCAGTAGGCCAAGAGCTGCTGCCCTGAGTGTCCTCTTGCCCAATTCCCCAGCTGCCTGTCCTCTATCCTAACCCTCTTTGGTCCGGAAACCTGAAGCATTACGGCTCAGCCGAGCAGGTCCTGGAGGTCTCTGTGTTGGCATCTCGCCAGCGGGTCAAGACATAGTCGCATGAACGTTGTTACCCTCCTGGGCCAGCGGCCCCGACCTTCCCATGCTGACTGTGTGCCACCCCTCTCTCAACAGTTTCAACCGTCTGGATCTCCCACCATACAAGAGCTACGAGCAACTGAGGGAGAAGCTGCTTTACGCCATCGAGGAGACCGAGGGCTTCGGACAGGAGTAACTGCGGCTGCCCCTCCCACGCCCCCAGCACACACGCAGTCATGAGCCCTCCCTGCCTGAGAGGCTACTAGCCGTGGCCCCAGGGAGGCCCCCGCAGATGGTGGCCCTGCATGGGTCCACACTGTCATCAGGCTGGCGCGGCAGAGCCTGACCTCGAGAGGCCCTGCCCATCCTCCCTCCTGCCCACTGGTGGCAGTCTGGAATACAGCCCCTGGTCACCGTAGTCCTGTCACCCATTGCAGTTTAGAGGGCCGACCCTCTGCAAAGCTCAGCCTCCTTCTCCCCTATGGCCAACCCCAGGCATGTGTGAGTGTGCAAGGGAGGGTGTCCATGCCAAAGGGCTGCAGCACAAGTCCTGGGCCTCCTGGGCTAGTTAGGCAGGAAGCAGACTGGCCACTTGGGGTAGCTGTCTGGACTGAGAAGGCCCAGGGTCTTTGCCAGTAAAAGAGGTTCTGTTTTAAACAGAACTTTTCCAGTGATCTGCACAAAATGAAGGTCTGAGAGAGAAGAGGAGCTCTTCCTACTCCCAGAGCTCTGGATCAAGGCGGTCTCGCTTCCTTCCCTAGTGGGCTCCAGCCGGGGAGCCAGAGCAGCAAGGCGCCTGTCTCCACTCAGGGCTGGCCCGTTCCTTCTTCCCGGCCAGGAAACGGTTGTGCCAGTTGCTTGGATGTCAGTGCGATGGAAACAGCCAACTCACACTTGGTTTTCCCTTTACATAAACTTGAAGCATTCTGTGTGTAGGGTTGCTTTGTGTTCTATTGCTGGTATGCTGCTGTCACTTCCTCTCAAGGGGTTGATGCATCAAGTGTTGCTGGATCTTGAGGGACCCAGCATCATTGATCCAAGAATTTCCCAAACAGCTGCAACTCTTAGGAGGCAGCTTCACAGTTCTGTGAGCTCAGGCAGTGCGGCTTCACAGCGGCCTCATCCCAGAGCCTGGACAGAGAGGGCAGGGGTGGTGCCCGGGTGCCACCCCCACCTTGCGGCCTTTGACAGAGAAGAACTCCCTGCACTAGATGTAGTCATCCAGGCTCTAGATCTCTAGGGGTCCATTAGTCCCCTGTTTTGAGAACAAAGCGCATCTCACCACCCTGGGGCGTGCTGATTCTCCGTAGAAGTGAGGCTTTGTCTGCACCCAGGAAACGGTGCTCTTGGAAACTGGCTACAGGGCCCTGAGCTGCTGCACACTCCTGACTTGATTTCTGGAGCTGCCACTGGGCTCTTTCATGGGCATTCTGCTGTGTATTGATTTCTTCAAGGTGAACACACTCCCCTGAAATGCTGGAGTGGGTGTCGTGAACTCCCCAATCATCCCCCCCCCCACCCGGGTTCTAGCACCACCAACCACCTGTTGCAAACTAGCTCACTTCCTCGGACCCCAGGCAGGCCCTCAGACTGGCCATGTGCCTGTGGATGATAGTCTCGCATTCCCAGGTCTTCATCCTTCCCGGGCCCATGGAGAGTCAGCCCATGTCCGCTGATTTCAGTGACTCAACTCACTGCAGCTCAGCCAGTTTTCTTCCCTGGAGTCATTTGCTGTGCTTCCCTGAACTGTCATGCCACGTCCGGGTTGGGGTGCGAGCTGCCCCATGGTGTTTGGAAGCCTTGGGCTCGTGTGTTCAGAGTATGTTCACATTTGTGTGTGTGTACATACGTGTATGTAACAGGTGTCTATGGAATGTCCTTCGGGAGCTCTGGGTTGGTCATCTGATTGTTTTGGAATGCCCAGCCTTTCACCTCGAAATTGACAGTTCCTTGTGCAATAAACAATCAGCAGCTGTGGGTGGCATTGGCGTGTTGTCTCCAAAATCATGGCCCTCCAGGTGAGAGGCCTCTGGGCCCCATAGCCTCCCCCAGGTCCGGGCAGGGGCAGAAGTTCTGTGACTTGCTGGTTTTGAGAAGCGTGTGTCATTAACTAAGACAGCCACACTTCAGACAGGTGGCTGAGTCCTGGTCCAGGGTGGCACTGACTTCAGCCCTTGCTCAGCCACTGCCCACTTCTGCCATCCTCAGCCTGGACAGGCCAGGGTTTCTTTCAGCGGTTGCCATGGGGCGAGGTCAGCCAGCAGGTGAGGCTACAGGTTATAGAAGCTTTGGAAACCAGGCCCTGGGGACAGTGTTCTAGACAGTCCTTTTTTTTTTTTTTTTTTAGAAAGAGAGGCGAGAGGGACATGAAGCTGCACCTGTATGTACCCTGTCCTAGGAATAAACCAACCTCCATGCTCCAAGATGATTCTCTGACCAATCGAGCTATTGGCCAGGGATTAATTTTTTTTCATTGAGTTTTAGAAAGACAGAGTGAAGAAGGGAGAGAGAGAGGTGGGGGAGAGGAAGCATTCACTTGTTGTTCCACTCAGTTGTTCGTGCTTTGGTTGCTTCCCGTGTATGCCCTGACCGGGGATCAAACCCGCAACCTTGTTGTTTTGGGATGATGCTCTTAACTGATGGAGCTAACCGACCAGGGCCCTGGACAGTCATTTATTCAAGTAACATTTCTTGGTGTTTCTTGAGTTCCACGGTGATAGCTGCACCTGTATGTACCTCAAGTGCACTCCCTGATCTTGAGTTTCTGGTCATACAAGGGCTTGCCACTTAGGGGACGTAAGAGTTCAGATGGGACAGATTACCATGCTGATGGGTCTTGATTCATTTGACACGGAAATGACTTTGTCATGTATTGAGCCTTACTCTGATTGTACTTCCCAAGGGAGGCCGGGATGTTCAGAGGGAGGGGCTCCTTCTGGAGTTCATCAGCTGAATTCACCACCCTGCCGCCATCTCCAAAGCGTTTTTTTCACTTGACAGGGCAATGCTAAACTTTGAGAAAAATATTGACAAAAGTTCACATGTTATACAGACAACTCATAATAAATGCAAATAAGACATGTTCAAGTGGAAATTGTTCTCCTCACTCTTATCCCCAGAGGCAACTGCTGTTCCTTTTCCTGTGGTCCTTTTAGACTATTTAATGTGCATATGCAAATCATATATACATACATTTTTTTTTTTTTTTTACAGGGACAGAGAGAGAGTCAGAGCGAGGGATAGATAGGGACAGACAGATAGGAATGGAAAGAGGTGAGAAGCATCAATCATTAGTTTTTTGTTGCCATTGCGACACCTTAGTTGTTCACTGATTGTTTTCTCACACGTGCCTTGACTGCAGGCCTTCAGCAGACCGAGCCACCCCTTGCTGGAGCCAGCGACCTTGGGTCCAAGCTGAAGAGCTCTTGCTCAAGCCACATGGGCCTGCGCTCAAGCTGGCAAGCTCGGGGTCTCGAACCTGGGTCCTCTGCATCCCAGTCCAATGCTCTATCCACTGCGCCACTGCCTGAACAGGCACAATTTTTAAATAGACCAAAAAGGAGCTCTTGTGTGTTGAACAACTTTTTCGCCTCATTAAAGGAGCTATTAGGGACACCTTTCTTCACTGTGTGACATTCTGTGTTGTGGTGGTTCTGAAATAACACCCGTCTTTGTCCTAACATGCATTGTGGCTATGTCCAGCCCCTGCTGGGGCTGCAAAGCTGTGCGTGCCCCCGGGCAGGTCTGGTGCACTGACGCTGCTCTTCTCAGAGTGGCGGCTCTCCTGGAGGTTGGGCTATATGATACACCTTTTCACTTCAGCATTTTAAGAGGGTTTAAGATTCAAAGATAGGAAGGGTCTACAATGAAAACCAGCCCCCGCCCTTACTCTTTTGTTCCTTAGCTGCTTTGGTCACCTGTAGAGGCAAGTATCGTGCTGGTTTCTCCTGGGGTCCTAGGTACATTTTAAAAATCCCAACAGATTTACCTAATTGCCCTTCAAAAAGGGTCTTGTTTGAGCAACCTCAGTAATGGGCAGGACCCCTTGTCACCCTGCTGGGTGAACTGAATCTAAGCTCCCCTTTCCTGTCCCCCAGCTCTTCGTTCCCTTTACTGTCTCCCAACTTGGGGCCTCCGTCCTTCCACACAATCATACACAATCAAGGGGGGGTTTTGTTTTGTAATGTTTACTGTGTAAGCATAATGAAATCTCCTGTACTTTTTTCGAAGGCTTACTTGAAAAGCAACAAGAATATTTATATTACTATGATTGTATAAATACTGTGTATTCCAGAACCAGTTTGTATAAAGTCAGAGAACTATTTCTTCCTCCTAAGTTCTTTCATCCTGGAGGTTCTAACCCCTCTTTGCTTTTCTTATATCCTCAATTTTTTTCTTACTCTGAAGTGTTTCAAGTGACACTACTTGGCAGGGAGCAAGCACCCCAACCACTCTAGTAAGTTCCTGATACAATGAGCCAAATGGGGCAGATAAGTCTCCCATGGTCAGCCAAGGTCCCCAGTGGGGCTCCCGGGTGCCAGAAAAATTTCACTAAGTGGGATCTCACTGGGTTGTCTGAAAAACTCAGTTTCTCCCCACTGCCCTTTGATAGCAGGGCTCACTTCACCCTTCTAGAAAAACTAACGATCTACATGCTTGCAATTAGGGGAAGGCTTACAAATAGCAGGCTCTCCTGGTTCAGAAGCTAAACTCAACCTCATCAGGACCCCCAGCCTCATCTTGGGGAAGAAAATCGAATCAGTGTGTCCAAAGCTGTTAACTTAGCTAATTTCCCTGCAGTCTACTTTTGGATCTAATGTTAGTACCATGTTTTCTAGGTCCCTGTGATTCTGGTTAGTTCAGGTGCCACCGTGGAGCCCATTTTCCTGCAGTCCGAGCTACATGAGTCAGGCACCAGTCAACTGACTCAGATCGGAGCATGCGACTTATCATTGGCTAGTCTATATTATTTGTACCCTTTGAACATCAACATGCTCAGGACTGACCTCCAAATCTGGTCCCCGTGGCAATAATCATTTTCTTTTTGATGCTTGTTACAGTCTTTGCCCCTTCAATTTGATTCTGTTTGTCACCCTGCTGGTTATCTTTGATGGTATGATATTCTATTCCCAACTTTAGTCCCTTCTCCCCAAACAGAATCAATGAGTCCACTAGGAGCCCTAGTTCCTTTTTGGTATAAAATAGTATTAGAAATCAGGATGGGTTCCATCAAGGTGGCACAGTGAATTTATTATTTGATCCACCTCTCTGTTGTAAGCACATAGTAAAGACTCACAAAATATAAAAAAGAAAAAAAGTCTGGTTCAAGACAGGATAAATAATGCCATGGGTCAGAAACAGAACGGAAGGCAAAACATTGGGCAAGATTGAAGCTGTGGGTCTGCTGCACCCCGAGCCTGGCAGTGGTGGCCGGGAGTTCAGCTGCTGAGGGGTGAGCAGTCTAAATATGCTCCTGTTTAGGTGAGGGCACACACCAGCCCACTACCAGAACCCACTGCTCCCTCCTGTTTCATGAAAGCAGGCCAGCCAGCAAACAAAACTGCTATCTTGCTGCTGTGCACCTGGCTATGGCTTTGAGAAACATGGAGGCCTAAGGAGGCAGAAACTCCTTAACCAAGCCAGTCCCGTGGTTCTGGGTTGGATCTGCACTACTCCTAGGTCACCCGGGCCAGGCAGCCACATTGCCATTCAAAGGTCCGGCTCTACAGTAGATGCCCATCAGGACAGGAGGCAGATGCAAAACCAACAGGCAGGCAGAAAAGGCGCAAAAGAACAACTTCCTCAAAACTTTTGTTTCTCCATATCACAGCGAAAGCTGTCCATGGATCTCTTGCCTGCTGGTGTTTGCTGTAAGGGGATTAGGTAGCAAATGGGTCTTTTCTCTGGGGTGGCAAGTTTTTCCAGAGATGAGTTCTCTCCCATGTGAGGAGTAGACTATACCTGAGACAGGTGCACCTGCCTGTAGGCTTCCTGGGAATAAGCAGCAGGGAGCTCAGGTGCTCAGATTCTCAGCTACCACCTTGACCCTTTCTCTCTTTTCAGCCCTTACCTCCCCCGAGCCTTCTGCTCTGACTTGGGTCCCCAGACTTGGAGCTCCACTTGCATGAACCTTTGTCTCCTGCAGCTGGGAGAAGGGAGGTAGCTGGCTGTGAGGGGCTTGGGGAGAACCTGGGTGTCCAACCCTTCTTTCTGTCTTGAAACTTCACTAACTCTGTTTTCAGCTGTCCTCCTGCCTTCCTGCTGCCACCAAGAGCCTCCCTGGGGGCTTGCTCATTTCTTAGGTTAAGACTTCTGCTTGGTCATTTACACGCCTCCATTTTCTTCCCACCTTTTAAAATGTTGCTGTGTCCTTGCCCATCACTGAATCCTGGAGATTAATCTGCTATCTCAGGTGCTTCGTTGCCTCTGATAGGCCTGCGTGGGGGCAGGGGAGGGGCAGCTTGTGGCTGGCAAGCTTTTGATTTTCAACTAAACTGCCCGTGTTTACTCCATAACATGAACTTGGAACCCTCTCAATCCTGAGCCTTTGCCAGGTTCTGCAGGGCTCCCCAGAACCCTCTTTGGCTAAGCTTTCTTCCAGTGAATTCTTGGCTGTGGCTCCTGCTGCTGGCCACTCCTCCAGCTTGCCTCTCTCCAGAAAGGTGTTGAAGTCCTTGTCAGCCCCTCAGATGCTACCTCTCACATGGGCCAGTGGCCAAGGCAAAGTGGGAAATCTTTTACATTCATTGACTATCATTTTAATGGTGTCTTGGGAGGGAGAAAAGATAAATTCTACAGGTAAGAATTGAATTTTTGCCTGACCAAGCAGTGGATAGAACATCGGACTGGGATGCAGAGGACCAGGTTTGAAACACCGAGGTCACTGGCTTGAACGCAGGATTATAGACATAACCCTATGGTTGCTGGCTTGAGCCCAAAGGTCGCTGGCTTGAGCAAGGAGTCACTTGCTCTGCTATAGCCCCCTCATCATGGCACATATGAGAAAGCAATCACTTAACAACTAAGGAGCTGCAATGAAGAATTGATGCTTCTCACCTCTCTCCGTTCCTGTCTGTCTGTCCCTATCTGTCCCTCTCTTTGGCTCTCTCTCTGTCAAAAAAAAAAAAAGAAGAATTTTTGCCAAGCAGCCACAATTAAGCCCATTGTGCCTTGCTTCTCTGAGAGCACTAACCTGGTTTCTAACTTGAGGTTTGCTTTGCTTTGCTTTGTTATCTTCAAAGCCAATGGTGGCAATAGATAATTCTGTTTATAAATAAGAGGGATGTTTTACTTCTGCATTTTCTATTAACACTGTCTTTATTCTAAGACATTAGTAACCAAAATGGAAAAAAAAAAACCCAAAAACCCTATACTGTAGCATATTATACTTTACCCTGTTAATTCTTGTTCCTGTCTGTGGGAGACAGACTTCTCCTGTGCCCCCCCCCATCCATGAATCCCTCATGGTATTCACACCCTCCTGGTGTAATCCCCTCCATTTGAGTGGGGTTGGGCTAGTGATTTGTTTCCTTTTTTTTCTTTTCTTAACAGAGACAGAGAGAGAGAGAGCAAGGAATAGATAGAGACAGACAGGAACGGAGAGAGATGAGAAGCATCATTAGTTTTTCGTTGAGACACCTTAGTTGTTCATTGATTGCTTTCTCATATGTGCCTTGACCGGGGGGCTACAGCAGACCAAGTAACCCCTTGCTCAAGCCAGCAACCTTGGGTCCAAGTTGGTGAGCTTTGCTCAAACCAGATGAACCCGCGCTCAAGCTGGCGAGCTCGGGGTCTCAAACCTGGGTCCTCCGCATCCCAGTCCGACGCTCTATCCACTGCGCCACCACCTGGTCAGGCTGATTTGCTTCTAACCAAGAGAATGTGGCAAAGGTGATGGGCTGTCACTTCTGCAATTAAATTATAAAGTATTGTGACCTATTACTTATTAACTCTCCAAGGCCTTTTTGGGTTGTGCGCTCTGATGAAGCAAGCTGCTTTGTGAGAGGTCCATGTGGCAAGGTACTGAGGGCAGCTTCCTGTCAACAGCCAGTGAGGAGCTAAAGCCCTCGGTCCAGCAGCCCATGAGGAATTGAATCCTGCCAACAACCACATGTGCTTGGATCCTGGAGATGACCGCAGCCCAGCCCACACCTTGATTACCTACCACCTGTGAACATCCCTGAGTGGAGGACGCAGCTGGGCCATGCTAGGCTCCTGTCCCATGGAAACTGAGGTAATAATATGTGTCAAGTTGCTGAAGTTTATGGTAATTTGTTACTAATACCCTATCCTAGGTCAGACTGAATGTTCTTGGACTAGCCTCACTTCCATGTTCTGGGTTCTGAATGTGGCCATGGTTTTAATAAATGAAAAGAGCCATGGCATGAAGATTACCTCTCAATCAAACCATCACACTAACCAGGAGTATAGGCTGGAAGGTACTAGTGTCACTCATGTTTTTTTTCTTGGGGGAAAGAAAAGACTAGAAGTGGGAGGAATTCCAACCCTTGCCCCCAGCCCACAGCCTGACATCATTTGCCTTGCAGCGCTGATGGTCTCGGAAGCCCTGGGCCTGGCCCAGCCTGCTAGCATGGCACTCTGCCTTGAGATGTCATTAGTACTTACCTGGGCCTCCAGCCAAACCCAGTTAGCAAGAGCCTTGTCCAGCCTCTCAAGGACAATTTTGGGTCCATTTCCTGTGTAATTTCAGGGTGAGCAGCGGAGTAGGTGGTGCTGTTAGAGCAGTAAATTAGCCTGAAGGACGGCCTCACAGTGCCAGGACTGACTGGCTCAAGGGGCACAGCTCCCACGTCCACAGCAGCCCCCGTCATGAGCATCTGGGCTCTGGTGGGCCTGGGTTTGGAAGCGAGATTTCTTCTGGGAGAGAATTTATTTCACCCTTGAAACTTTGGGAATTTGTAGTCATGGTTGTTTTCTAACTCCTTGTAATTGGTTCACATTGGTAAAGATATGGGGTATTGGGGGTAGGGAGAAGGAGCTTAGATATTAAATTTTTACTCTTATCTCATCCCCGATCTCCAATAGGGGTACACACCCCAGGGGGATCAGTTGTCTGCCACTGGGTAATGTAAGCCCCTGGGTAGATATTTTTCCAGCTTTGTTGAGATATATTTGACATCTAATGCTGTGTAGGTTTAAGGTACACAGTGTGATAGTGTGATACTTGTATATATTGAGAATCAGTTGCCACAGTAAGCTTAGTTAACACATCCATTACCTCACATAATTGTCAGTTTGTTGTTGTTGCTGAGAACACTTAAGACTGGCTTGTGGTGAGAGCACAAGATCTCCCTTAGCAAACTTTCAACCCGACGATACAGTGGTTGCCACGCTGTACTGGGGTAAATACGGCAGAGAAGAACGTGGGAGGGCAGAATGTGGTAAACGGGTCGATTTTACCCAGCGCTGTAGGGCACAGCATCTCTAAAGACGTGTCGCTGAGAGCCTGGAGAGGTAGGGAGCCAGTCAAGTGAAGAGCCACATCCAGGGCTGAGCCCAGTGGGTACAATGGCTTGAGTGGGAAAGAGACTGGCAGGTTCCAGAAACGGGTCGTAGGCTGGTGTGGCTCGGCATTGATGGAGGGGAGCAGGGGTGGTATGAGAGAGATTGGCAGGTTATGGTGGACCCCAACATGCCCCTCCTCTATTGCAAAGGCACGGGAAGAGAGAGATGGCGGCGGCTTCACTGCCTGTCCCTGGCCACCTCTCTTCATTGTCTAGGCGTCACCTCATGGCCCACTCTAACAGAATAGATGGGAGGAAGTAGAGTTTGTGAAATGGCCGGGGATGAGGGTTATGAAACGGGATTCGAGAAACATACAATACAGATCACCTCTGCCATAAGCAGTTAAAAGTTATAAACTGAATGGGTCTAACCATATAGCAATGAGGATAGATCTTTAAAACATTGTTTTCAACTAAAAGGGTAGGATAGGAAAGAGTGAGATCTAAAGGGAAGTATATATGCTAGTTAAAACACATGCACAAAGAAAATTATGCTGCATACTCTTCCAGGATTAATCCATATCTAAGAACAATTATTAAACCCATTTAAGCCTGACCAGGTGGTGGCACAGTGGATAGAGTGTTGGACTGGGATGTGGAGGACCCAGGTTCGAGGCCCTGAGGTCGCCAGCTTGAGTGCAGTCTCATCTGGTTTGAGCCAAAACAGCTCACCAGCATGGACCCAAGGTCGCTGGCTCCAGCAAGGGGTGGCTCGGTCTGCTGAAGGCCTGCGGTAAAGGTACATGTGAGAAAGCAATCAATGAACAATTAAGGTGTTGCAATGAAAAACTGATGATTGATGATTCTCATCTCTCTCTGTTCCTGTCTGTTTGTTCCTATCTATCCTTCTCTCTGACTCTGTGTCTCTGTAAAACAACAACAAACAAACAAAAATAACATTTAAGTGTCTACCAATTGAGTGTGTGTGTGTGTGTGCAGGGGGTGGGTGGGTGGGTGTTTTACATTGGTAGTGGAAACCAGAATAAAGCTAAAAAATAAAAATAAAATGAGAGGGGCCCTAAAAGTGATAATGATAGTTATCGAGTCATGAATGAGGTTCATGCAATTCTTTCCATCTGAGGTACATCTTCCAGCTTAGCATCTCCAGTGCAAGAAAAAAATATGGAGGAGAGGGCAGGTGAGAGGGTAAGCAGGATCATTGGCAGGCAACCCTTGCAACAGAACAGAAGAAACAGATGAATGTTTGAACGTAAGTGGGGTGATGGGAATACAGAGGGCAGATGTCAGAGAAGGTCTGCGTGGTAGGACAAAGAGGTGGCTAAATGTGTAGGCTGAAGGTGAACAGGTGACTATTTGACTTCCAAATTCT
Source organism: Rhynchonycteris naso (assembly GCA_037038555.1). Taxonomy (NCBI): domain Eukaryota; kingdom Metazoa; phylum Chordata; class Mammalia; order Chiroptera; family Emballonuridae; genus Rhynchonycteris; species Rhynchonycteris naso. The sequence goes on from CM073001.1 coordinate 19,090,193, forward strand.
GGGAATGGGTAGGATATGGAATAAAGAGGTCAAGAACAAGTATTGGAATTAGAAGTGTCAAACAGATTGAGGATTAAGAAACTATATGTGATAGATTAAGATGAAGCTTTAAAGGAAAAAGAGAACAATGGAGCCAAGAGGGTCCAAGAGAAGCAGGGACAAGTGCTGTGGCAGAAGCCTTCAGAGGTCAAATCAAGCAAGGTCAGGGCTGAGAAGGGTCAACTGGATTGGCAAAGTGGAAGCCATCGGAGACTTTGGTGAGTGTTGTTAGTGGAGTGATGGGGAAAAAAGCCAGTTTGCATAAGATCAAAGCAAGTCTGAATGCACTGGCTGGGCAGCACTGTTGGTTGGAGCATTGTCCTGATGTGCCAGGGTCGTGGGTTCAATCCCTGGTTGGGGCGCATGTGGGAGTTGACCAATGAATGCATGAAAAGGTGGAACAGTGATCAGTGTGTCTTTCTCGCCTTCTCTTTTAAAGTAAAAAAAAAACAAAAAAAAAACCACAAAAAAACTAAAGAAATGTCTGAAAGATGAAGAAAGAAGGAACAAAACACAGGGGGCTATTTGCTGAAGTTAACTTGCCAAAGCGACGGAGAAAGGGCAACAGTGGAGGTTGCAGAATGCAGGGCTCTGTGTGCACGAGCCAGGTGAGAACCAAGTATTTATATGCTGAGAGGTAAGGGGTAAGGAGGAAACCAGGTTTGGAAATGAAAGAGGTAATAGATGGACTAAGGATCTTAGTTGGTTATTTTGGTTAAAAGGTTAGCTGCGTTATGTTATTATTGATTCGACTTTAGCTATAGCATAGAGATAGAAGTTGGACATGGGATTTAACCTGCAGAGAAAGAGGCATTTCGTGGAGTATAATAGACTTGTATGAGAAGAGACTTTGAGCTGGGAAAGGACTTCATAGCTACCAAGTAGTTACCATAGTGCAAAAAAGATTGATAGATTTGTCTGCATCAAAGTAAAGTTTCTCTACTTTCCATGTGTGCAGGAACCACATGGAGGGCATCTTACAAACACAGACCCCCCCCCCCGAGATTTTAATGCCATAGGCAAATTGTATAAATTTATGATGACATAAATTATACCTAAAAAGTTAACGCTCAAAACACATCATATCCTAATTATTTTACTACACTGTCCTGTGTGTTCTGGAGGCATTTCTATTTCTGGTATCCATATTTAGGCAATGCTGTGCAATGCCGTGCTGCTGTGCATCTCTTCCCAACTCAAGCTGGTATACGGCAGTCAGTGACAGTTTACACCAGGGAAATTGGCAAAGGCTACAAATCAGCCTGTTTTCCCCCTTCTTTTAGAACTGGTTGTTACACATTTACTAGCACACCACTTGAAAACTGTCTTTAAGGAAATCAGCAGTGGTATCAGCAGTGAGGAAAATCAGAGCATGAGCTATTTGAAGGGCAGGGAAAGCCTTGTATATTCATTTCCCAAGCAGTAGTGTGGTGAAGTAGAGCAAAGGTGGGGGTGTGGCAACTTCACACAATCTTTTTGTACCCATGCAACTCTCTGGCTTCCTTCAAAGTCTTGGCTGGGTGGCTACAGTCAAAAAAGCAGAAGTGACTGGAAGCAACTTTGGGAGAAGGTTTCCCAATTCTATGTTGAACTGGCCATCCAAGGTTTCTCTTGCCAAGAGAGGAGATTAGTCAATGGTGCCATCTAGTGGTGAAAAATAGATAGGTTTGAAAGAGGAATGCTTAAGGATTTTTCTTGATTTGGGCCCTGGAAACATACTTAACTTCCGTAGTGTTCCTTGCTTTCTTTTCTTGTTTTCTTTTCTCACTTCTATTTATCTTTCTGAGACCCTTTCTATTTATACCTACTCTGTAGCAAGAATATCCCATTATGCCTGACCTGTGGTGGCGCAGTGGATAAAGCATCTACCTGGGAACACTGAGGTCGCCAGTTCAAAGCCCTGCACCGGTCTGGTCAAGGCACATATGGGAGTTGATGCTTCCAGCTCCTCCCCCCTTTCTCTCTCTCTCTCTGTGTCTCCTCTCTAAAATGAATTAAAAAAAAAATTAAAAAAAAAAAAGAATATCCCATTAATATTTTTGAAAAATCTTAACTCTGTGTAGCTCCTAGGCAAATATAGATAATGCGAAGAATTGAGTGGCATAGAACCTAATCAATCAGGTGGTGCTGTGGATAGAGTGCTTGGGACACTGAAGACCTAGATTTGAAATCCTGAGGTTGCCAGCTTGGATTGGGATCATAGACATGACCCTATGGTTGCTGGATTGAGCCTAAAAGTCACTGGCTTGAAGCCCAAGGTTGCTGGCTTGAGCATGGGATCACTCGTTCTGCTGTAGCCCCCCAGTCAAGGCACATATGAGAAAGCAGTCAATGAACAACTAAGGTGCCGCAACTATGAGTGGATGCTTCTCATCTTCTCCCTTTCTATCTTTCATGCAAAGAAAAAATAAGGTTGAGTGGCATAGAGATGCAGATTGTATCTTTGAAGTGAAAGTAATTGTGTATGGTTGAGTTCTTGTAGCTGAAGGGTGCTCTAGAAATTGGAGTAGCTTTTGAGATTGCAAATTCCTGCTGGAAAGTTTTACTTTGCAGCTAGCACAGTGGAGAAGTAATACTCTCAGTAAGAGTACTTCCCTTTTGTCCCTATAGTGATTAATGGTCTGAGAAAAAGTACACTTAATTAGTTGGCCCAAAGCTGTTTCATTCTGATAGTTTCCATCTTTACACGAACCTGTAAGTTCAGGAATATTTCAGATGTTAGTTATCAAACCAAGCCAGCAAGGAATAAATACCATCATCTCTGTAATGTGTACAGCAGGAGCAGCCTGATCTCAGTAACGGGTTATTCTAAAGTCTTTTGCAGTGGAAATGAACGGAACGTTACAATTATAGGTATGAGATCCAGACTTGGGATCAGACTTTCCCCAGGATTCTTTTTCAGTGTTTTCAAAACAACAAAAGTAGCTTAGAAATCTCACCTTGAGACTGACTCTCAGGCTACACAAACACAATGTTTCATTTTAGGTGAAAGCCATGGTTTACAGTCAAGTCAGCTGCTATTTGTATGAGCAAGATTTCCATCAATAGCCTACCATGCTCACCCTTATGTGGAATGCCCTCATGTGGGCAATTTTGCCTTAGAAAATGAACCTAAGTGACTCTAGAAGTTATAAACTATGTTCGTTAGAAGTAGGAATTGAGGATCCTGCTAGGAAAATAGGAGTTAGTTTTGCCCATACAGTATATATGGGTCAAACTATTAAATACAACAAGGCCGGTTTATTCACATGTTCTTCCATGCTCAACAGACATTCCAATTTATCGAACAGTTGCAAACTTAGAAGCCTGTGGGCTTAGACTCTGGAAAGCTTTTAAAGTCCAAACTGTACTACTAAAGGGAGACCTGAATCCTGTGCAGTCTCAGATTGCCACTTGACCCTTACATAAAGAACCCACTCCTGGGGATGACATTCTCATTCCCCTCACCTTCCTAAAGCTTCAAAACCATTGCATCCTGGCTCTTCCCTACCCATTCCTGGGAGAGTTAACATTCCAGGTTTCCTTCCTCACATTAGTCTGTCGTAAACATGGAAACCAAACCGCAAAACTTCAACACTCCTGTGATTTTAAGTGCATCTCAAGCTTTGAACTACGCATTTTAAATTTCTTTTACTTGGTTAGATAGATGCACAACCATCTGAATTTTGACTGCGGCAACAAACTTGGTTGTTGTTCTTCATTTACCATCCCGTCTTTCTCAGAATCTTTTAAATTGATTTTGAGACACAGCAAGAGAGGGAGGGAGGGAGAAAAGGAGGAAGAGGGAGAGAGTGAGAAGCATCAACTTGTAGTTGCTTCACTTTAGTATGTGCCTTGATGGGGGAGCTCAGGCCAGCGACCTTGGGATCATGTCAATGATCCCACTCAAGCTGGTGACCTCGGGGTTTTGAACCAGGGACTTCAATGTTCCAGGTCAAGGCACTATCCACTGTGCCAGCACCAGTTGGCTCTCTTAGAGCCTTAACACTCTTGAAGTAAACCCTCATGTAGGCATTCTTTTGTCAGATAAAAGCTCAGTTGTGCTTCATATTATTGACTCTCAAAATTCCACTAATGAGCTCTTTGGCAGGTCTGTTTAACAAAAATGGACACTTTTGTTAACTTTGAAGCACATTATGGAAATGGTTTTTGAGATTGAATTGATGTAGTTGTAATGCTATCTTATTGTTTTTAAATCTTTGGACATTAACCCAGATGGTAAATTAGAGAACTTTAAAGAGGTTCTAACTGCTCAAGAAAGGAAATTAGTATTGAAGTGACTACTCTGTGTCAAATGACCAAGTAAGTACCTTATTTAATCTGTTCCAAGAGGAGCCCTGAGCTTATTTTGGGGGAACTTTGTTCCATCCTCAGTAACATCCCCATTAATCTTGTGGTCTGATGTATTCAGACCTACGGCAGTAGTAATTCAGTGTCCCTCAGGGAAAACTCCTTTAAAAGGATAAGGCATGAGGCACAGACTGGGACACAGGTCTTCTTGGCTGGGCTGACAACTCTTCTCACCACAACAGGCTGTTTTTAAAGGAATGAGATTCTCTTTCATAAAAGATTCCAAGTCTCAAATAATTCTTTAAGGTAGCTTTAATTAAAGACTGTTTTGGCCTGACCTGTGGTGGCGCAGTGGATAAAGCATGGACCTGGGAACACTGAGGTCGCCAGTTCAAAACCCTGCACTGGTCTGGTCAAGGCACATATGGGAGTTGATGCTTCCAGCTCCTCCCCTCTTTCTCTCTCTCTCACACTGTGTCTCCTCTCTAAAATGAATAAAACAAAAATTTAAAAAAATAAAAAAAGACTGTTTTGGCTGCTTCTGAATATAACAAACTGCCATTCCCGAGTCAAAAAAGACTAGAACACAGACTTAAAAACCAAGCCATTTAATTGTCTTTGAAGGTAAACAATACATGGAGCTGGACCCCAAGCCCTGAGAATGCCAGAGCTACAGGCCCCCAAGTCCCATGGTGCGGTATTCTCAGCAGTGTTCAGAGGGGTCAGAACTCTGTTCAAGGCAGAGCACTCTTGGAATTCATGCATTCCACTTAGCAATTTTGCAAACTGCCAGAAACAGACCCTAAGAGTCTTTTAAGATGGGGAAAATTCAACTCTTGGTTTTACAGATAAAAGAATGAAGAGTACCAAAGATGTTGTTCACTTCACTTTGGCCACACAATCTGAAACCTGGGCTGTCACACCCCCAGCTCAGAGCAGCCTGCGCTGCAGTTTAGGTAGGGACCAGTCCCTCTATCCATCGCATCGCTTCCATGTAATGTCACAGCAAGTGACCTGAGGCAGAGAGCTCTCATCAGTACAGCTTTTTAACAAGCACTTAAAATGAAAAGAACCCTCTGGCAGCACACAAGTTAGTTTATAAGAGTTTAATTTACAATTTAAAAAGCTACATGTTTTATTTTTTCTCCTTTTTCTCTTCTTTCTTTACATCACTCTTTTCCTTATCTTTCTCTTTGTCATCTTTTCTATCCTTTTTGCTTTCTTCTTTTTCCTGCCCTTCCTTCTTTTCTGCATCCCGGTTGGCAATCTTGTTGTTGATGAGGTTGTGCAGGGCGACCACAGAACGGATCAGGGAGGCCAAATACACCACGACCATCTGGTCATTGGTTTTCAGGTAAAAGGCCTTGACAAACTCCTGCAGGCTGACGTCTGGAAGCAGGTTGAAGACATCCTGCAGCTGGTAGATGATTTGGTGGTTGATGGGAAGCTTGCCTGTGGCCACTTTCTCCAGGTAACTCCTGATATCCAGAAGCTTGGAGTTCAGTCCCTTCAAACCATGCACCTGGTTTGTAATTCGCTGGGAAAGAGTGCCCACAGTAGTGTCTTTGATGTCTCTGTAACAACCCACAAGAAAGGGCAGGAAAAAGCATCAGTGTACTTACTATATTATCTCACAGGTTCTCCCAGTCTAAGGAAATACCCAGCTTTGTGGGGAGGGCAAGTTTTCAAAAGAAAAATGTTACTTCTCCATTTTACAAAGATCCGAGTATAAATTGTCTTAATTTTATTTTCATTTGGAAGCTTATCTTTTATTTTTCTCATCACAGGGCATTTTCAAAAGAAGAGAGAGCTAAAATGAAACTATTTTCACCTAAAAAAAAAAACACCCCAAAACAAAAAACAACTCTTTCCTTCAATTTCCCTAACAAAGGGTGACATTTTCTCTACCTGCATCTATATGAAGTTGTGAGAAGTTTAAATCAGTCAGCAGTAACTTTTTGAACTGAAAGCAATCTTATTGGAAAACAAAACAAAACAATGACCTTTTTGAATAAGTCAGGGTTACATAAATAGAGTATTTTAAAATAAAATCCATCCCAAGTAGATTCTCTGCAGAAAACTGGCTAGCTACATTCACTAAAAAGGACACACCCTGGAAGAACACACGCCTATACTTATTTCATACTTCTATTCCTGTCATAGTCAGCACTAGTTTCCACACATGGTGTACTGTCCAGTCATAAATTGTACCTCAGAGACACTTACCCAGGCCTAGAACCCAGGTCTCTACTCACACAGACCTCTCCCTTACAATGAGCAGCCTCTTGGCTGCTGTGAGGTTCTGATGCCACCCTAAGTCTCACCGCAACAAGTGTTCGACTCCAACTTCTTCAGCTTCCTCTGCTCCAATTTCACTGGTCACATGCTCAAATGTTTTTGAGGTTGGAGTTCCATCCTGGGAGAGGAGGCTTAACTATAGTTATTTACTTACAAACAAACTGGCACAGGTTCCTTTCCACACCTTGATTCTTCTGCTTTAAGTCACATCCCTTCCTGGGTACGTTACTGGGTTTCCATGGCAAGGGTGGGTAAGGTGTGCTTTGAAACCTTAGACACAGTGGCCCTGGTCAGTGACAATCTCTGCTAGGACATCATTAGCTTGTTTCCAAGGCAGTTCTCGATAATCCTCTCAATCCCACAGTGGGGACGGACACTCAGGAAGTTTGGATTAGGTTAATTTTAAAAGTACATAGTTTTCTAGAAAAGGCAACATACAGAGTATGTGTGTTTGAGGCAAGCTCATGTCAAAAATATAACTTTTAACCATTGATTGTGCATTGGATCAAATAACACAGAGTACCAAAATGATGCAGTCAGGAATGACTTTTTGGTGGCCTGATATTATCAAAGGATCTGCGCAGGGATGTGGTTCACTGCATCACCTAGTGACTTCCTGGTGGGACCCAGGACTTTTCTTTGATCTAGTGCCAGAAGAGGCTGTACAACTCATTTATAAAGGCTATAGCCAGGCTGCCTGGGTTCACAGTCTGGCTCTGGAATGTATGTGATAAGGGAGCTGCAGGACCTTGGGTAAGTTACTTAACTTCTACCAAGTGGTATAAACCTTAGCTGTTATTATTCTATCCAGGACAGTGTGAATCCCGCCAATGCAATTTTCCTCTTGGCTTTGTTTGCTCGGATGGTCACAACCTTTAATAATCTTGAGGATATGATGGCATTCCTTTCAGGTACTAATTTTTCCCTGGCTTCATCTTATAAATGACCCTTATATCCCCTCTTTAAAAATCTTGCTTTATTGGTGTGTGTACATGCATGCATGCATGAGTCTAAGCCATCCCAGATTCCTTTTTGAAAGAGGCAGGGTAAAGATTAACTTAAAAACAACTGTATAAAGATAGGAATGAAAGCTTTATGGCAACCGGACAATAAATTGGGATCTAAGCTTCCTGGTAGCTAGGCAAAAAGACAAACAGGAGGATAGAGCTTAGTGCAAGGAACATTTGCAAAAAGCTAACCTAAAATATCTTCTTCCAGATTTAAAAACTGAATATAAGTATAAATACTACATAGCTAAATCTTAAGACAGACTTTAATCTATCTCTCAGGCTCTGACTGTGGAAATTCAAGATTAAACTATCTGCAAACCCTAAGTGTAAATATTTTATGCTCCTAACAAAATATTTCCTCCTCAAATCCTACCCTAGAGTCAGAGTTCAGTTTTCTTGGAAACAGAGAAAAGATGTATTTGGGTAGCTCTTTATGTCTACACGGAAGGTACAAGCTGATGGACCAGGGAGCAGCTACTGGATGCGGTGGCTGAGTACTCAGGTGTCACACTACACAGGTGGGTCTTGTCATCTGGCTCCAGGCAGCTCTGACAGATTGTATTTGGACACACAGAGATTGAAAATCTTCAGGGAAAAAGAAATATCGGCCCCAAGGGGGCCCAACAATGGGAAGTACATTAGATTAAGGCTAAACTTACCAGGCTCTGCATTTACTTTGCTGTGAATTATCTCTGGGCAATAATTTGACTACTTTGGGCCTCAATTTCATTTGTAAAATGGGACTTTAGATTTCTATGGTCTTCTCATTTCTAAAATGTGGCTTGGAATTCAAACACTCAAAGGGAAAAAATATCAAACTGTTAACAGAAATCAACATCCTTTTCTTTGTTATAAAGAGATAAAGGATTTGTTGACTTGAAAATAGACCATACCCCCTTCCTCCAAAAAACACAGTTGCCTAATAAGTAGTAAATCTATTTTAGGCTCACAAGGTGACTTACATCATGAACTTCTTCCACGGAGATGTATGCTTCTGTGGGCAGTCCCAGATCCTTTGGCTTCACATCAATGATGACTAATACCTTGCAGAAAAACAGATCTTAGCACCCCACCTCACACTGAGTGCACAGGAGCAACTGCAGCCATTCTGCGGATCATGAATACTGCAGGAATCTCATTTAATCAGACATGTGCCAGAATTTTCAGCAAAATGAGTTTACAAATTATCATTTGCTCCATTCTTCACCCCCATTAATTAACAACTTGAAAGGCAAAATAATATGGTGACCAAGCACAAGGAAATCAGACGTAAGACAGTCAACTTTCTTTTTTTTTAACATTTGTTTATTTTTTAAATTTAATTGTTTTTACATAGATTCTAGAGACAGCCAACTTTCTAATCCCAGCTCCACCACCTATGAGACCTTACTAACCATTTTAAACCTGTTTTCTCATTGTAAAAAGGATAACGGCCTCATAAAATTACTGAGAGGATTAAGGAAGATAACTTATATATCTGGCACTTAGCAGGTGTTTACTGTTACTTATTAAACATATTGGGTTATTGTATACTACACAGAACCACTACAAATTAATATAAGCTTACAGAGAAAAAGTAGTGAAATGATTTACACCCAAATCCTCCTCAGGATGCTCTTACTTTTAAGTAAACTGACAAAGAATATCATTCAAGAGTTTTAAAGATAGAGTACACTCACTGAGTTGGGGCAGTATCTTTTCATGAGTTCATTGATGGCGATGTCATTCTTGTGTAGTTTAGGGCCTGTGTGGTACCACCCAACTATTCTTTCTCTGGCTGGGAAGGAAAAAAACTAAGTAGGTTTGAACTGTTACATGAAGATCTATGTAATTCCCTCAAATAAGGTAAGAACTCCAGTTGTTATGTTCTGTTTTCAGAATTCAAGACATCTACTTTAAACCTTGACTTATCAAATCTAAAACTCAAAAAGAGAATTGTTGGAAAATAAGCAGCAAGGTAAATCCAGACACATCCACATCTCAGACTAGCTGACCAGACCAGTCAAACATGAAAGCAAACAGAAAATAATTCTAAGGCAATATATAATTAAGTGCAAGTTCACGTCACATAGACTACAACTGTGAGTGTTGCAGAAATAAACACTTCCAAATCACTGTCGTTGCTGCAGAGTTAGCTCTCAGCCCCAACACTTAGGTGGTCTTAAATTGCTATTCTAGTTTCTCATTTATTCTACCTCTTTCTTCTACTACATCAGTCTTACTTATGTCTAGTTAAGGAAAGGGCCCTTGACATTAAACAAAGTAAAAGGAACAGTTAAAAAAGAAAAAATGTTACACACAGATTTATAACCAATGCCACAACACCTTTTAAAAAAAAAATCAAAACATACCATTGACCTTCTTAAACATTCCATACATGTTTTCCAAATAATCATGGTCTAAAAACCAGACAGAATCATCTTTGTCATCTTCATCAAATGGGACTAAGGAGGAAAAAACATGTAAGACTTAGTTTAGGGTGCCAGGTAGGATTCTAGAGCCCAAGTCACAGCCGGAGACTGGGGTGCCAGATCTGATCCATGCAGGTGGTTTGTACAACATAGCATTCAAAATATTTTTGAGTTGCTCTCATTAAAACTTAGAAATTTCACATAAAAATCCAGACTTCCAGTTTCTCTTGTAAAAGCAGAAGACCTGCTAACAACTGGCTAGAACCAGACAAAATTTGATCCCTTTAAAAAGGACATGTTGTTCAGTTTGCTAAATGCCCCCTCACTTCTTATGCTTCCTGTTTGGCAAATTAAATTACTATCTGGTCCTTTCAGACAATGGAATTAGTTACCACTAGTCCAGGAGTCATGCCAACAATTATTCTGTTCTTTGTTGCTGTTGGCTCAGTCAAAAAATACACTGATATGTTCTTGTAAAGATTCATGAGACAGGATAAAAGGGTAATGGTCTCCATCTCCCCCTTGCTGACCCATAACCACGGTTAACAGTTAGTGCATGGGTTTACAAACTATACCAACTATCTTTTTTTTTTTTTTTTTACAGGGACAGAGAGAGAGTCAGAGAGAGGGATAGATAGGGACAGAAAGACAGGAACGGAGAGAGGTGAGAAGCATCAATCATTAGTTTTTCGTTGTCATTGCGACACCTTAGTTGTTCATTGATTGCTTTCTCACATGTGCCTTGACTGCGGGCCTTCAGCAGACGGAGCCACCCCTTGCTGGAGCCAGCGACCTTGGGTCCAAGCTGGCGAGCTTTTGCTCAAGCCAGATGGGCCCGCGCTCAAGCTGGCGAGCTCGGGGTCTCGAACCTGGGTCTTCCGCATCCCAGTCTGACGCTCTATCCACTGTGCCACAGCCACAACTATCTATTTTTATAAATAGAGTTTTACTAGACTACAGTCACCCATCTGTCTACATACTGTCTATAGTTGCTTTCCTGCTACAACAGAGCTGGGCGGTTGCAAGGAGACTGTATTTACTATCCACTTTAGTGTGTATGCTATAGCCTTCCTTTATATACTCAGCAATTCTTAATCAGAACCCTGGGTTGTAGTAATAAATGGAAAATACAAAAAAGTTTCCTCCTTTTTTACTTGAAAGTTAAGACATTTTAACCATGCTCAGAAAAATGTAAAATTTGTCTTTTACCTGCAAAACTGTTGGATACATCGAGTACTTTCTTTTGCCATGACCCCAAAAGCACACCAACCACACGCTTCTGGTTTCCAACTTTGCCTATGCTGAACGAGAAAGCAGGTCAGTCAGACAGGAACGCAGCAGGGCCAACAATTAGATACTCAACAGGAAATATTAATGACTGCGTTTACCTGGAAACTAATCCCACTAAACAAATGCAATAGAGTTAGGTTAGTCCTTAATATTCATTCTAATAAATATAATGAGTAATTCGTGAACTCTGCAGTGAACAGTGAGTAAAAACTGCCAGTGTACAAAGTAATACAAGCCTGGAAAAATCTCCAGCTTTATAGAAATTTAAAATGGAGGAAATGAGAACTCTTGATCATAAGAGTTTTAAAATGTTATTTGGTTGGGGTTTGAAAAACATATTTATGTTACCACACTTAACTATTGTTTTTCTTTGCACCTAAAGATGCTAAGTAGAACCAGTTTTATGGTCCAGCTTGATGATAACTGTACTCTGTCTGGTACATCTCTTCCATGTTGACAAGCCTAGCCAAATGTTACAATTCTTTGAACCAGGCAGGGAGGGGTCAGAAAATGATTCTGACCCAGAGGCATGTGTATGTCACTTGTGGTCTTTCTGAATGGCTGAATCAGTAGTCATGAGTAAGCCAGTGACTAATCACACTGAAAACAGGGCTGAAAGACTGAGAAAGATTTGAACTTCAGAATTTCTACCTCCATATCAAACCTCAGTGATTTGTCCTCAGGAGTTACAGTGTAGCCAGTGAGACACAGACACAATACAACTCTATGCACAAAGGAAAGACAGAAGATACTGTGAAAGGAACTATGATTCCTCAACAGTGGCTGGCTTCACATTGACTTAACTGAATTATATGGCTGGGCAAATTTATAAATGCTTACTAAATTTGGGGTTTGCATCAAAGTTAAGGATTCTGCATTCCTGGTAGTTCTGAGTTTTGGAAATCTTAGGCACTGAAATTCCACACTTAATGGCTTTTCTTTTGATATACAAAAATCCTTTTTTCTTTCATAGAACCCTACATTCATCATGAGACACAGCAGCTAGCAGTGACTGCCAGCTCTGTGCCCTTAACAAGTGTTTGTTGAATTTCCCATTAGCAACTCTACTATCCTAAGGGAGAAAATAATTCCTGTACAGTGTGGGAAAGCAAGCATGTCTCATTAAGCTGAGGATCCTACAAAGCAATGGAACTGAACTGGGGACTCTACACCTCACCAAGTCTCGAGTGTGTTTTCGGCTCTGCTTGAATCAGGAGTTATACAAAGCAAGGTGCTCGGGAATGGGAACTTGAAAACTGTGACTATACAGCAGTTGCTCCCAACTTGGTCTTTACATTTACCAACTAATTATCTTCTAATACACATGAACACGTGTAACAGGTCTAGCGGGATGAACAACCTGTAAAAAAGTCAGGGAAGGCGGGAGACACATCTGTGGATGTTACCTTATTCGTTAACGCCAAAGTCTCCGACTGATCTCACTTTTAAAAGAAAATCTGACACCTAATCTACGTTCTACGCTATCGTTAAACCAGATCCCTGCTTAGAAACTTTCACAAGTTAAAACTACAGCTCCTCAGAGCGCTGAGCCCAGACTTTCGGTGACAGTCTTCAAAGGCACGGAAGCTAGAGCCCGAAGGCTTTCCTACGACACACGCTAGGTGAAAAGGGAAGGATGAGGTGACAGATAGGCACGAGGCTTCGGGGATCAGGAGCATAAAGGTTGCTTCCCATACTCTTGACAGCGTACGGACTAGGGTAAAAGAAGTGGGCAGCTCAGGCCTCAGAGTGCCGGCGGGGGTGGGGGGACGATGCTGGGCGACCAACCGAACGGAGATTGGTGTGGCTCCCTCCGCGAGGCAGGGCAGCCCGCCGCCCATCAGCGCTCCTGCGGCCGCAGCGCCTCTCCCAGAGCGCCTGTGACTCAGCAGTGAAGGTGCCGCCGGTCGCATAAACCGCCCCGTGCCGCCCGCTCACCGGTTAAAATGATCCACCACACTGAGCAGCACCAGGGGGTGAACCACCACCTTCTGCACCGCCAGCTCCGGCATCGCGACACACGCCGCCCGCCAGCCTCCGCTCTCTGCGACCCGCAAACACAGGTGGCCTACAGTGCTAGGCAATCTCGCGGATCTTCCAGGCCCTGCTCCTCCTCTTCCGGCCCGGCGGCCGCCGCGCGGCCCCTTCTTCCGCTCCCAGCGTGCCGCGCGCGCCGTTCCCGGGCTGACGCACCTGTGGCCACCGGGAGGAGGGGAAGTGTCGGAGAAGGGAGGGACGTTTCCCGGGTGACTGGCTGCGAGCTTCCCTGCTCTTTAAAGCTAAAGGGACCCTGAAGACTGATAAAGGTTGAGTTCCTGGTATTTGGCCTGCACCGTTCCGGCAGTGGCTTTTGCCTCAGTGCCCTCTCAGCTCCCTCTCAGTGCTCCTCCCCATCTGAAGACTAGAAAAAAAAAAAAAGACTAAGAAAAAGTGTAAATAGTAATGATTAATATTTACACCAGCCAGAAAATGTTCACTTTTGCTTCAAGTCACAATCCTCCAGTATTTCTGGAAAGAACTAACTTTAAATCTCTAGCATTAAGGCGCGCGCCCTTACAGTAGATTTGGTCATTTATGTCTCTCTCATTTTATTGGGGAATATTGCCCTTCATCTTTACTGGGGACGCTTTGCTGATAGCCAACCCGTACTTCTATTTCCACCTGCCTTTATATAACTTACATTCTTCTAGGGCTGGAGGAACGCAGTTTGTCCCTAGAGTGAGACCGTGCAACCTGGTGTTCAAATAACAACTTAGAAAAGGGTTGAAGAAAAGATGGAAGGAAATAAGGCAATAAGTTTTGATAGGAAAGAGAAAAAAAGAGACTAAATGGGGAAATGTAGGCGACAAGGACTTTAAGCTTATTTGCAGACAGAGGCAAATTACTAAAAATCATACAAGTTTGTATTTTTAATTTTAACTTGCTGTTTTCTCTAAACAGAATCAATACTTCAGCCACTTGAATCATTCACTTACTGTTTACCCTTTCTTAAAACACCGTTTACCTTCGTGATATCAAAAGGATCTGGGGAATGACCAGGAGACATTGGCTCTAAGCCTGCTTTCAGTGTAATCGGGGAGCTTTTGATATTTCTGGGTCTTACCCATTACTTTTATAACAGGCACTCTTCCTACGTGTGGAAACACTGCTTTGGCTTTTCCTTATTCCTTTTACTATTATTGGTTTGGCTATCAGATGATTGTTACTACTTCTTAAGGTAACATAACTTTTAGATTAGGAAAATTTAAGCTGCTCTCCTTGTGTGATGTGTTAAAAGCTTGCTTGCTTGTGTTTAGTGCCTGATTGGAAGGAGACATTCTTGTTTCATCTCTTATATGATGTAATTCCATACAAGTGTAGACGTGCAAATATTCAGGAAAGAGCTGGTAAGGATTTTCCTCCCTAATTTTGTAAAGATTTCATAGTTATCAGAAGATCAAAGGTTGATTTTTATTTTTCTTATGTGTCAAGGCTTAAGCATTGAGTCTAAAGGAAGCATTTATAGGGGTAAAATACGGACAGTTTAATAAACAAGATGACTAGTGTTGGGCAGATAAAATATATTATGCTCACTTTGTTTTAAAGATGGTGCTGCCCACATGCAAGTCCGTTGATATTAATGTGTTTTGGGGAACGGGCTGTGGGCAGGCCTGGCCGTTATAGCCTATGCCTTAGTTTTAAGAGTAAGAAGCTTTTCCCCACACCCTTGACTGATTGGATGATGTAGGGTGGTGCACTCTCATGAGGAATCCCATTGTACCTCAGATGAGTGACTTTGTATCAGAGACTTTCTTGTTTGTAGATTGGATTAAGGGTTTGGATTTCTACAGTATAAAGTGGGGCAGACTGTGAACTTGCTCTCTCCGTTCCTGAGGTTAGTATTAGAAAGGAGAGCAGATTAAGGCCACGTGGAGGAGAGGAGACAGCCAAGATGGCAGAATGCTGAGGAAGAAGCCAGTTTGTGCTGAGTTTGTGTAGAGAGAAAGAGATGGGAAACAGAGGTGAATAAGTCTGGTGAGCTAGAAACCTTTTGATTCTAGGAAACTCGGATAAATCAGTAGCTTTGTGAGCACTGAATGAGTGGGTTTTGGAGCCCAGTGTGTGTTTTTACTTGCCTACCGGGTGCAAGCTAGAATTAAAGCTGATGGCTCACCAGTTCTTGGCTCTGTTGTTTCATTACCGACTGTTCGAATCTAATGCGAACCTGCGTTGGTCAGGCGGCTGTGATGGTGGCCTTGCCACGACTACTGGCTTTACAACTAGCAATCATAAGGAATATGTTTATTTTTATGTTGCCCTATTTTTTTTTAAATGGAACTGAAATCACACTTGGTATTGTAGCCACTACTGGGGGCTCAGTTTATTCAGAGGAATGCAATAGGAGATACAAGAAATTCTGTGTGTGTGTGTGTGTGTGTGTGTGACAGAAAGAGAGACAGAGGGACAAATAGGGACAAACAGGAAGGCAGAGAGATGAGAAGCATCAATTCTTCATTGTAGCACCTTTGTTGTTCATTGATTGGTTTCTCATGTGTATGTGCCTTGACAGGGAGGGGATGTACAGCAGAGCAAGTAACCCCTTGCTCAAGCCAGCAGCAACCTTGGGCTTCAAGCCAGTGACCTTTGTCACCCTCTTTTCTGTAGTGACTGTACCAGTTTATATTTTCACCAACAGTTCACAAGGTTTCCTTTTCTCCACATTCTTGCTAACACTTGTTATCTCCTGTCTTTTTGATAATAGCCATTCTAACAGGTATGATGTGATATATCATTGTGGTTTTGTTTGCATTTCCCTGATGATTAGTGATCCTGAACATTTTTCATCTACTTTTGGCCATTTGTATGTCTTTGAAAAAGTGTCTATTCAGGTCCTCTGCCCATTTCTAAATCATCATCATCATCATCATTATTATTATTATGTTTTGCTATTGACTAGTTTGAATTCTTTATATATGTTGGATATTAATCCCTGATTAGATATATATGGTTTGAAGATTTTTTTCCCATTCTATGTTGTATTTTCATCTTGTTGATCATTTATTTTACTGTAAAGAAGCTTTTTAGTTTGGTATAGTCACACTTGTTTATTTTTGCTTTTGTTGCTTATACTTTTGGTGTCATTTCCAAAAAATTGTTGCCAAGACCAGTACCAGTGAGCTATTTCCCTTATGTTTTCTTCCAAGAATTTTATAGTTTCTGGTCTTACATTAAAGTCTTTAATCTATTTCAAGTTAAATTTTGTGTTGTGTAAGATAAGGGTTCAATTTCATTTGTTTACATGTGAATGTCTAGTTTTCCCCCACACCATTTATTAAAGACAGACACTATCCTTGGCTCCCTTGTCAAGTAGTAGTTGACCATGTGTATGTATGTGTGTGTGTGTGTGTGTGTGTGTGTGTGTGTGTGTGTATATATATATATATATATATATATTTATTTATTTTATGTTTGGTCTCTCTATTCTGTTCCATTGGTCTCTGTGTCTGTTTTTATGTCAATACCATAGTGTTTTGATTACTATACCTTCGTAATAAAGTTTGAAATCCGGAAGTGTGGTACTTCCAGCTTTGATGATCTTGCTTAAGACTGTTTTGCTTTGGCTATTTGGGGTCTTTGAGGTTCACACAAATTTTAGGATTCTTTTTTCAATTTCTGTGGAACTTGTCATTGGAATTTTGATAAGAGATTACGTTGAAGCTATAGGTGGCTTTAGGTAGTATGGACATTTTAACAATATTAATTCTTCCAGTTCAGAACATGGAATATCTTTTCATTTCATTGTGTCTTTCATCAATATACTTTTTTGTGTAAGATATTTCACCTCCTTGGGTACATTTATTTCTAAGTATTTTATTGTTTTTTAATGTAAATGGGATTGTATTTTTTCTTTTTTGGGTATTTCCTTGTTCGTGTATAGAAACAACTGGTTTGTATCCTGCAATTTTACTGAATTTGTTTATTAGTTCTGATACTTTTTTGGTGGAGTCTTTAGAATTTTCTATATAAGATCATATCATCTACAAAAGACACAATTTTACCTCTTCCTTTCTGATTTGGATGCTTTTTATTTATTTTTCTTGCTTAATTGTTCTGGCTAAGACTTCCAGTACTGTGTTGAATAAGAGTGGTGTGACAGTGACCACCCTTGTTTTGTTCTTGATCTTACAGGGAAAGCTTTCAACCTTTTACCATTGAGTATGATGTTAGCTTTGGGCTTGTCATATACGGTCTTTATTATGTTGATATACGTTCCTTCTACACCTAACTTGTTGAGAATTGTAAATATGAAATGATGTTGAATTTAAAAAAAAATTTTTCTGCATGTCATGAAATGATCATATGTATTGCGTGTGAATTTGTGTGTGTGTGTGAGAGAGACAGGAAGGGAGAGAGATGAGAAGCATCAACTCGTAGTTTTGGCACTTTAGTTGCTCACTGATTGCTTCTCATATGTGCCTTAACTAGAGGGCTCCTGGTGAGCCTGTGACCCCTTGCTCAAGCCAGTGACCTTGGGTGCAAGCCAGTAACCTTGGACTTCAAACCAGAGACCTTTGAGTTCAAACCAGAGACCATGAAATCATGTCAATGATCCCATGCTCAAGCCAGCGACCCTGTACTCAAGCTGTAAGCCTGCAGTCAAGCCAGATGAGCCCATGCTCAAGCCAGAGACTTCAGGGTTTTGAACCTGGGAGCTTAGCATCCCAGGTCGATGCTCTGTCCACTGTGCCACCATCAGTCAAATGATGATCATATGGTTTTAGTCTTTCATTTTATTAGTATGGTATACAATTTATTGATAAATCCAACCATATATAAATTCTGCTTGGTCATGGTGTATGATCCTTTTAATGTGCTGTTGAATTTTGTTTGCTAGTATTTTGTTTAGGATATTTTCACTTATATTTATCAGAGATATTGGCCTTTAGTTTTATTATATGTTCTTATCTGGCTTTGGTGTGAGGGTAATGCTGGCCTCATAAAATGAGTTTGGCCATGTTCCATCTTCAGTTTTTGGGAGTGTTTGAGGATTGGTGTTTGGTAAAATTCTTTAAGTGTTTGGTAGAATTCATTAGTGAAGCCACCTGGTTCTGGGCTTTTTGCTGGGAGGTTTTGGATTACTGATTCAGTCCTGTTGGTTGTATGTTTCTGGGAATTTGTTCATTCTAGGTTTTCTGATTTGTTGGTGTGTGCTTGTTTATGTTAGTCTCTAATGATTATTTTATATTTCTGTAGTATCGGTTGTAATGTCTCCTCTTATTTGGGATCTTATCTTTTTTTTCTTAGTTTAGCTAAAGGTTTTCAATTTTATCTTTTCAAAAAATAGTTATTAGTTTTATTGATATTTTCTGTTGTTTTTCTGGTTTCTACTTTATTTATTTATGCTCTGATCTTTGTTCTTTCCTCCCTTCTGCTAATTTTTGGCTTATTTCTTCTTTTTATAGGTCCTTGAGGTATAAAGTTAGGTTGTTTATTTGAGATCTTTCTTCTTAATGTATACTGTAAGCTTCCTTCTTAGAACTGCTTTTGCTGCGTCCATAGTTTTGATCTGTGGTGTTTTCATTTTCATTTATTTCAGGATATTTTTTTATTTCCCTTTTGATTTCTTCTTTGAGTCATTGGTTGTTCAGGACAGGAATATGTTGTTTAATTTCTAATGTTTGTAAATTTTTCAGTTTATTTTTTTCCTGTTACTGATTTCTAGTTTTATACTATTGTAATTGCAAGAGATGCTTATGTGCTTTCAATCTTCCATTTGGTAAGGCTTGCTTTGTGACCGAAGATACGCTCTATCCAGGAGAATGTTCATTGTGCACTTGAGAGAAATGTGTGTTCTGCTTCTGTTGGATGGAATGTTCCATATATGTCTGCTACAAACCCAGTGAGGCTGCTGCTAAAGCCACCTTAGCGCTGGGATGAGCTGGGAGCCTGCGGCCACAGGAGCCAGCTGGGAACATGGGAGCCTGCTGGAGCTAGGGTGGGTCTGGAGGCTGTCTTTGCAGGAGCTGGCCTTTCCCTGGTGCTGGGGTTCATGGTGAAGTTAAGTGCTCACTTCACTCTCCTTTTCCCCAATAGGGAAGGTGTTTCTTCTCTACTGAATTGCCCAGGCTTGGAGGGAGGGTGACAGAAATAATGTGAAATTGTCTTTCCTACCTTCTTCAATGCATCTTTTCTTATTTCTGTGCTCTACCAAGGAGCCATAACTTCCTACCTAAAATTCTTACCTCTTGAGAAGGTAATTTTGTGTGTGGATAGTTATTCAAGTTGATATTTCTGGGAGGAGATAAGTGCTAGAAATTCCAATATTGCCATGTTGCTCACGTCACTCCCTCTGATCCATCTTTGTCTTTCAATTTATAGAGATAGTCTTCACAGACCTTATTATCTTGAAAGAGTTCTTATTTTTATTAGCCCAGAAATGGAAAATGGTCCTGCAAGCATGGAAGCAAATCCTTTGAACTTTGCAGCCTCTATTTATCATCTTAATAGATTTGGCAGAAAAAAATATAGCAGATATACCACCTTCAGCCTAAGCTGTATTTATTGTTAGGGTTCAGACATTCTTGGGAATGTCTGGCACACCTGTAGGTGTGTGCAGCCAGCCAGTCTCGGTTGCTAGCAGAGGAACCCCACTCTGTACAGCTGAACCACAAAGGGAAACTTACCATCTCCTTCACAGGCAAGTCCAAGAGCCCTGCTGATTCAGGGTCTCAAACAGTGTTTCTCTGACCTTTAAGCATCTTTCCCTGTTCTGGCTTTGTCCTCAGATCAGTTTCTGCCAGTGACAGGGAAACATTAATGGCTACAGCTAGCCAGAGGTTTAATTAAATCTTTAAAGGAAGGGAGACCTTGAACTCCAAATCTTCATTTATGAAATATGAATGGCTTTTCTAGGATTGGATGTCATCTCAGAACTAACCATTGTGTCCAGGGGAAGGGATTCTTTAAATGTCCGTTTTGAGATCAGTTTTAGGGATGGGTCAACTGTGATGGATCCGCTCATAGGATCACATGGAGTAGGGAAGGAAAAAGAGGATGTTATAACCAGAAGTGGGTATTGAACCCCAGGAAGGCAAAAACAAATCTATCCTGTGCTCAGCTTAGCACAGTTCTTGGAATATACTAAGAACTCAGTAGATGTTAAACATGATTGTCATAGAGTATGGGTTCATCATCATTATTATATTTTATAGCACATTATAAGAATTTTGTATTTTTACTACCTGGTGTTTCTATTTTAAGTAATACAGCAGTTGAAATCCATCTTTTGTGTTTACTGAGTATTTTTTTATCTTATCTTTTGCCTTGAGTTTTTTTTTTTAGTTTATGAAGATGTATTTAAAAATTTTTTTTTCTAAATGTATTTGTGATCCTTTTGATTTTTCAAATGGCTGTTTCAGACTTACTTATTTTAAAGAGGTTTTTCTTGTCTTGTGCTTTATGCAAGTGATGACTCTATGTATAGTCAGCCCTGGATACCTGCATGGTTGTTATTCCTCTTGTTATTGTCATATTTCATTTAACTGCAAATTAAAAAGAACTAAAAAAAAATTACAGCAATTTCTAGTTTATATCCAGGAAATAGAACTCTCCACAGGAACCTTTGCGTGGTACAAACATGTTAGAAAACCATTTTCTATTGTGCTTTGAAAGCTTATAAGGAGGCCACAGTGGAGCACAGTTCACTTCTCTTGGATGAAGCCCAGAGAGACTATGGTGTGCAGCCTGTAGGAAATCTTCCATCTGAAGAGTTAATTTTCCTTCAAGATCAGTGTTAGGGGCTGTTGCGATTAAAACAAGACACTTTAAGATTGGTATAGGAACACTTATAACAGTTGACTATAAAAGAAAATCCAGGAGGCCAGATTCAGCCCTGGGAGCTACTTTTGTTTGAGCCTCAGAACTTTATTTTGAATTTACCTCTTCCTTCAATTACACAGGCTTTCAGCTTTAATAAAAAGAATTCATTAAATTAATACAATAAACAGCTATTTTCATCTCTTTAATGTTTTAAAATGTCTTGAAGGCCATTTTTCACTTTTGTCTTTTGTTGCCATTCTGATTCTTTTTAGAGTCACTCTTAATGGTTGTGTAAAATTAAACATTTTTTCCTTCTTAGTTTTACCTGAGTTAGATGCAGAGTTGAGCGTACCATCAAAACTAGTACAAGGTTTAGAGACAGATGAAGCTTTTTATCTTTTTAAGGAGAGATTTTTTTCCTTTTCTTATTTTCTTTATGAAAGTAAATGTGCCCTAGCCAGCTAGCTTAGTCAGAGCGTTGTCCTGAAACAACAAAGTTGCAGGTTCGATCCTCGGTCAGGGCACATACGGGAAGCAGCCAAGGAATGCACAACTAAGTGGAACAACAAGTGAATGCTTCCCTGGCTTTATCTTTCTCTCTCTGCTCTCCTCCCCCTCTCTCCCTTCTTCTTTCTGTCTCTCTAAAATAAATCAATTTATAAAAGACCTTTAACTGTAATTTTTTTATTTTTTACAGGGATAGAGAGAGAGTCAGAGAGAGAGAGGGACAGACAGGGACAGACAGACAGGAATGGAGAGAGGTGAGAAGCATCAATCATTAGTTTATCATTACCTTTGTGACACCATAGTTATTCATTGATTGCTTTCTCACATGTGCCTTGACCACGGGCCTTCAGCAGACCGAACCACCCCTTTCTGGAGCCAGCGACCCTGGGTCCAATTTGGCAAGCTTTTTGCTCAAGCCAGATGGGCCCACACTCAAGCTGGCGAGCTCGGGGTCTCGAACCTGGGTCTTCCACATCCCAGTCTGACGCTCTATCCACTTCGCCACTGCCTGGTCAGGCTAAATGTAATTTTTTAAGTAAAATTTTTAAATAGAAAAAGTAAATTAAAGAAGCATTTATTTTTAAATTGTAAATAAACTAGGGCAATAATATTAAGTAACTTGTTGGAAGAAAAATCATTAACCATAAACCTAATTAATATCAAGTGTAGCACCTGGTTTTAGTTTTTATGTACGTGCCAGTTTTGGGCACATGCACACATCTTTAGTTGGAGTTGAAGTTTTAATGCAACTAGAAAAACTATTGAGGAAGAATTTAAAGCAAGATGAATCAATTTGAAGTTGGTATACTTTATGTTTTAAGAATAGAGCAATGCTTGTTAATAGTAAACTAATTTTTTGCTTTCTACAAGAACAGCAAAGGGCAAAAGTCTCTTAAAAATCAGTATATTGCTCACATAATGTAAGAAATTTTATTCTTTTTAAAAAATTTATTTTACTGATTTTAGGGGGATGGGGGTGGGGGGAAAGAGAGAGAGACTAGGGATCAAACCCACAATCTCTGTACCTTGGGATGATGCTCTAACCAACCAAGGTGTCCGGCCAGGGAGGTAATTTTCTTCTTTTTGACATGGAAGTCGGAAGAGAAGTCAGAGTTAACCTGGGCTTGTGGTAATAATGCTTCATTATCACTGACATCCTCTCAAGCCTTCCTAATGTCTGCAGTTTGTTCCTTATTTTCATAGCAGTGGTTCTTAACCTGGGTTCTATTGAACCCTAGGGGTTCAATGGGTCAGTCTCAGGGGTTCGGAGAAGCCTCTGCCGCGGAGGCCAGAATAAAGTAATACCGTAATTTGTTGTGAGTTCATGCACTTTGTTGGTTTTGTTCTTTGAGCAAGGTGATGTTCATGCACGGCTCATTTTGTGCACCAGTAAAAAAACATATACCTATGTCTTGAATTTGGGAAAAAAAATCCTATTTTATTTTTCACTAAAGAAGGGTTCGGTGAATGCGCATATGAAACTGGTGGGTTCAGTACCTCAAAAAATGTTAAGCACCACTGCTTCATAGTCATAGTTACATGCTGTGTGCCTAATGTTGGCTCTGACCAAGATAATGCAGGTACTTCTTCCCTGCCTCCAGCCAGGACCTTCAAGCCATCTTCTACATTGCTGACATTTCCCCCAACAATGTGACTTTCTTAAAATCATTCAAAACATTCCCAGTGCCTGACCAGGTGGTGGCGCAGTGGATAGAGCGTTGGACTGGGATACAGAAGACCCAGGTTCGAGACCTTGAGCTCGCCAGCTTGAGCGCGGGGCCCATCTGGCTTGAGCAAAAGCTTGTCAGCTTGGACCCAAGGTCGCTGGCCCCAGCAAGGGGTTGCTCAGTCTGCTGAAGGCCCGTGGTCAAGGCACATGTGAGAAAGCAATCAATGAACAACTGAGGTGTTGCGATGACAACAAAAAACTAATGATTGATGCTTCTCACCTCTCTTCGTTCTTGTCTGTCTGTACCTATCTATCCCTCTCTCTGACTCTCTCTTTGTCCCTGTAAAAAAAACAACAACAAAACCTTCCCAGTACCTCTGGGATAAAATCTGAACTTTAGAAAGACATCCAAGACTCTTCCCAACCTGGCCTCGACCAGCCCGTCAGTCTCATCTGCTACTGCTCTCGCCTTCTGCCAAACAAACCTGAAACTCCAGCATCTCAGCTGTTTCCAACTATTTTGCTTTGCTTTGTGCTCATCTAGTTTCTGCTCTCTGAATTGCCTTTGACCCCCTTATACACAAGGAAAAATTCTGTTTCTCAAAGACTCCACTCAGAAGGTCATCTTTTCTGCTGAAGTTGAACTTGCTTTCCGCAGACAGTGTTAGTCTGTCCTCTGGGTCCCCACAGCACTTGTGTATTTCTCGTATAGTGCTCGTCATGCTCGATAGTAATGGTTTATTTGACATGTGTGTCTTATTCTAGAGCATCCACGAAGGCCAGGGTCATAGATTACTCATTTATTTAGAGCCTGCATCTAGCAAAAGTTAGGCAGTTGTTAATTGTATTGTGTAACTTGGGTATATTCAGAATGTGTCGGGCAGTGATCTTTCAGCATGCAAAATTAATAATTTTCCCAGTAGTTTCCTATTTTGTTTATTTTCCCCATAAAGCCAAATCAAACTGGTATAGAAGAGTTTCATTCAAAACTTATATAGAATTTTTTTAACTAAAAATATCTCCTGTCAGTGTATGTAATTTTATATACACCCATTGTTTCAAATATAAATGAAATGTGTTGAAATGTGAGTGAAAAAAAAGGGCTATTATTAATGAAGCCATTCAAAACCAAACCGGTATGTTCTGAGGTAGCTGTAATTTTTGGAGAGGGCCTATGCCCAGTTTTAGGTGAGTGTCAGATAACTTCTTCATCTTCCTTTCTCTCTTAACATCTTTTATCATAATTTCTGAAGCTCCCTTTTGTAGTTCCAGTTAAAAGTCCTGAGGCAAGTTCTTCAGAACTCTAACACCTGCTTAAGGCTGAACTGGCAGGGGGAGAAATTGAAAAGCAGTGAAGAATCTTTTCAATAAAGTATTTAGCATTTTAAATAGCAGATGTTTTTTGGGGAAAAAAAGGTAATAATGGTATTGGAAACTCTCATACCACCCCACACAGGGAGGAATGTGAAGCTGTTTAGTGGATTCGTACTTGAGTTCTCAAAAACGTTTCTTTGGAAAGATCGTTTTAAACTTCATTTTTATCAAATTTAACTACTATTTTGTTCTCTTTTAAAATATAACCCCCCCTTTTTAATTTACAGGGACAGAGAGAGAGTCAGAGAGAAGGATAGACAGACAGGAACTGAGAGAGGTGAGAAGCATCAATCATTAGTTTTTTGTTGCCGTCGCAACACCTTAGTTGTTCATTGATTGCTTTCTCACATGTGCCTTGACCGCAGGCCTTCAGTAGACCGAGCAACCCCTTGCTGGAGCCAGTGACCTTGGGTCCAAGCTGATGAGCTTTTGCTCAAGCCAGATGGGCCCGCGCTCAAGCTGGTGAGCTCGGGGTCTCGAACCTGGGTCTTCCGCATCCCAGTCCGATGCTCTATCCACTGTGCCACCACTTGGTCAGACTAAACCCTTTTCTTTATGACATCAAATAGAAAGGATTCAGAGCTTTTGGAATCTTATTCTAAAATAGCAAAATACCCTGGGATAACAGGAAATTAGGAAGGGGGTTTTGAAATAATTAAATTTTGGTTTTTATCTGCTATTTGATATTGACTGTAAAGTACCATGTTCCAGGTTAATGACAAAGTTTTTAAAAGGTTCATTTATTTTTTGACCCTTAATGATTTTGTATTATTCCCATGAATTTCTGGAGCCTTTTCAGTTTCAGAAACTTGTGGTGGGTTTTTTGAAGTTTCAGATTTTAATTTTTTATCTTTTTGTTCTGTAAATGGAATAAATTGTTTGATTTGTTTTTCCAGCAGAGGGAGACATATGACCATGAACATGGTATTGCTATTTGCCAAGAGGATTCTGTAGCCCTTTTTATCAATATACATAAAAAACTCAATGTTCAAATTAACTAGTTCAATAAGTAATTTAGCTCATTGATTTTTGGGCATATCCTAAGTGCCATTACAAGCTACGGATATTTTAAATGCCATTACCTAATAGAAGGAATGTTTTAAGCACCTTTTATTGATTTTATTACTGCTTTATTTTGCTGTCTTGGTTTAAAATCATTTTAACCACTCCGTAATCAAGAAGAAATATATCGTTGGTGAAATACAGTCAATTTCCTAAAAACCTTTGACATCGTTAAATAAGGAATTACAGTTGTTAAATCATGTCAGGCAATAACTGAGGGACAGAAGAGATATAAAATTTGGAGCAGTGGGCCAGCATACCAGTAAGCCATACTGACCTCTAACACTCCGATTCTGCATGTGACAGTCACACTTCAGGTTTGCTATGAGTTTTACATCAGCAAGAAAGATTTAAAATCTTAGGTAGCAAGGAAGGTGGAAGAATGATAGCAAAGGGTGATCTGGGCGCAATTACAGTGCTTTTTAACGACCTCTTGTGCCTTTGGTTAAAATGATACTCGAAGCAATTTTAAAATCTCACTTGATTTTCTTGCTGGATTATAGTATATTGATATCTTGAAGAAGAGGGGACCAGAGTGCCCACAGGGGCTTTTTCTCCTCCTCTTTATCACTTCCTTCTTCTGTTCAGTTGAAAATATATTAGCCACATAACTGAGCTGATCAGCTGGTAGACAGACAAAGAATATGGTCCATACACTGCTTAATCAAAGAGGTGCAGAAGTGGGTAGTGAGCACTGAAGCTCGATATAGCCTGCTAATGAGTTGATTGCATTGACATTTGATGTAATTCAACTGTAGAGTGGCAAATATCAATATCTGTATATGATTTGGCAGATGGTTGTTGAACTGTGATTAGAAGTTTAGAATGATTCCCGGTAAAAGACCACCTGGCAGTAAACCAAGAACAGAGAACTGAGTTTTCCCCATTAAATGGAATAGGTCCAGAAAGTCAAGTGTTTTGATCATTAATAGAATCTTTCATTTTCTTTTAGCAAATGTTAGCTTCAGAGGAAATTGATAATTATGCGTGGGTCTATTAAATGATCTTAGATAAAGCTCTTTTTATTTCTTCAAATGAGCTTATATCTACAGTTGTGACAATTATTCACTGGCAAGGAAAGAAAACTAGTTAAGTGCTGTAGTTGTCATTTCAAATTAATCAGGGATGTTGGAAGCGTTTTTATACAAATAATATATTAACTTGAGGCTGAAAACCAGATTCAGTTGAAACATTATCGATTACTTTATATTATTTTGTAGTTTGTAAATAGATTATAATATGAAATAATTTGAGCTATATTATCTACTGTATACAATACACTCTTGTAGGTGTTTAAAATATAAAGAACACCTACGTGATTTCTTCAGTTCCCTTAGTGAGGGAAGGGTGGTGGATGGACATGTGCAATGCACATCTCATGGAAAGGTTGGAACAAAGGTTAGGAGCTGTGGCAGCATAGGGAGAAATAATGGGTTCCTTTGTGGGAAGAAGAGCCATGGAAGACTGTAGGGAGGTGTCATTTAAAATAGATTTTGTACAGTTGGAGATGAGCATTCAGAAGTAGAGAGACTAACAATACAACATAAAGTCTTTTACATTTTTAAAAAGAGGCTTTACTTGTTAGAGAAGTTTCAGGTTCATAGCAAAATTAAGTGGAAAGTACAGAGTTTCCGCATGACCCGTGACGTCACACATGCATAGCCTCCTTCATTATCAACATCCTGCATCAGAGTGGTACATTGGTTTCAATTGATGAACTGAACATTGACATGTCATTATCATCCAAAGTCCATGGTTTACATTAGTGTTCACTCTTTATATTGTCTAGTCTGAGGGTTTTGACAAATGTATTATAACACATATCCACCCTTACAGTATCGATAATAATGTCACTGCCTTAAAAATATCTATGCTCTGCCGATTCATAGCTCCACTCCTCCCAACCCCTGGCAACCACTGGTCTTTTTACTGTCTCCATAATATAGAAGTTTTTAACATTTTGAAATGCTTAATATACATTATGTATGTGATGTATAAAGGACAATGAAATAAATAGAATGTGTTTGCTTTCCAGCTAAGATACAGAATATTACCAGTATTGCTGCAGCCCCGGTGTGTTCCTCCCTAACTGCTCCCTTCTGTCCTGCTGATACTTCTAGTTACTTAATATTTTTATACTGAGTTTGAAAGCACACAAAAGCCTGCATCTCTTAAGACCTACAGCCCACATTTTTTGTCTTTGGTTAGATCTATGAAAAATGAAGTGAAGGAATGGGTTGATGTTTGTCTAGTGAACTCAAATTATGTGGAAAGCTTTTTTTTTTTGGTGGACTGGAAGTTATATTTTTGGCTAAATGACTGTCAGTATAATTTGAAATAGGAAATAGTTTGATTTAGTAAAATTTTAGCTTTTGCTTCACTTTGAGCTTTATAGGCCTTTCTTTTCTTGCCCAATATATCCAGATTGAATGACTCAATGAATTTCAGTACATTATAGAACTGTGATGGCGAACCTATGACATGCGTGTCAGCACTGACACGCGTAGCCATTTTCGATGACATAGGGCCGCCTGTGGCTGCATACCAGAGAAGTATGGGGCTGCATGCTGAGAAGGACGTTTCATCCTCGGCTCCTGCACAGTCATGTGCAGTAGCCAAGAATAAAACATTTGCTGTAGTGTAGACACTCTGTGCCGGAGGTCTGTAGGCCAAAACAACAGAACTCCGGCACAGAGCGTCTAGTTCTGGGACTTCTGGTTAGGCCGTTTTTCTCGAAGTGACATACCACCCAAGTTATGCTAGTTTTTTTTGGCGAATTTTGACACACCAAACTCAAAAGATTGCCCATCACTGGTATAGGAGTTACATATTTGGCATCAGATATTCATACCAAGTTTTCATGCATGTAGACTTCTATGTCAGTATGGGATACTTATCTTTAAATTTTGCAACAAGCATTTTTCAGAATTAGTTTTTATTTTATTATTATTAATTTTATATTTTTTAAGTGAGAAATGGAGGCAGAGTGACAGACTCCCGCATGTGTCCCGACCGGGATCTACCCAGCAAGCCCTGTACTGGGTGATGCTCTGCCTATCTGGGGCTGTTGCTCTGTTGCTCAGCAGCTGAGCTATTTTAGCACCTGAGGTGAGGCCATGGAGCTATCCTCAGTGCCTGGGGCCAACTTTTGCCAACTGAGCCATGGCTGTGGGAGGGGAAGAGAGAGATAAAGAGAGAGAAGGGAAAAGGAGATGTATGGAGAAGCAGATGGTTGCTTCTCCTGTGTGCCCTGACTGGGAATTTAACCCAGGATGCCCATATGCTGGGTTGACGCTCTACTACTGAGCCAACAGGCCAGTGCCCAGAATTAGTTTTTTATTTGACTAATGGCCATGCTCTTTTCCCCCACTTTGATTGGACTTATAGGTGAATTAATTTTTTTGCTAAAAGCAATGGTATGCTGAAAAGTGGAATTCTGTAGGATATAAACAATATTTTTCCACTCCCTGTCAAATCCACTCTTTGGGCTGGTTCTTCACCTGTATCTGGATGAAATCTCACACACATCTCCTTAGCTTTTAAAGACACTTATGAACTAAAGAAATATACTCTATTACTTCTAGTCATAAGAACAGTCTAATTTCAGTAATTAAAATGACTAGCCCAAGCTTTATTAAAATTCAAGCCCCTCTTCTTGCTCAGCTTGGTATTGTTTCATGAGAAGCCTACCTTCAGGTGGTAGGGAAATATTGACTTCTCTATTTCCCCTCCTGATGCTTCTCTTCCCCATCTGTCCCACAGCAGGGTAGGGGCTTGGAGGAGTAGGGAGGAGAAGTAAGTGACAGGAAAGTCTTCCTTGTCTGTCCTGATCTGCTTGCTGTTCGTGTTCTCTGGGGTTGGCAGATGCTTGGCTCTGAACCTTGAGACGCATTTTCCTGGGTTCCCAGTCTGGGAATGGCACATTGCAGGTCACATGCCTCTCCTCTGGCTATATTCCAGGGCCCATGTCCAGCCTCTTTCTACTGTGGTACCCTGATCCTTTTGGATTGGGAACTCTTTTAAAATGACTGCCTGACCACCTCTCTTTTACATAAGGGCCAATCATAGAATTGCTGTTGGGATGAAATGAAATAACATATGTAGAGCACTCTTCTTCCTGGCACATATTTGTGGAATAAATTAACAAGTGCCTTTTTTTTTTTAACTGGGTGCCTTCTCAGTGGGGCACTTTGCAAGTGCTTTATAAATCTTACCATATACCAATACTATGGATAGATTTAAAGGAACTACCATATGTTAGGTTATTTTCAAGCTTACAAATCTAGAAAGTGGCTGAGTTTGGATTTGCATCCCCTCTGATCAACACTAGAGACTCTGATCCTTTGGACTATGGTTCACTGCTTTCTGAAACAGCTTGGTTTGGGTCTTCTTATTCTAAAGACCAGGAAATCTGGTTAATACCCATTGATCATAGTGCCCATGTTATCTCATCAGTCTCTTAAATGTCAAGAGTTTCATAAAACTACAGGGATGCTCTCTTGGATATTATCACTTGACCACACCTATGTGACATTTGAACAGATCTGACTTCCTTGACATGAGTCCTTTATCTGACCTGGGCTAGATTTCTACTGGTGAACTCCATCTGAGATTTAAAGAAGTTCCTCCTGATAATCCAGACAGAACCTGGGTTTTTCTTCCACAGAAACACCTCAGTTATTTCACAGGAGTTGATAGCACACACAGAGTTCTGGGCCTCCTGGAATAATTTCTGGGAGTGTGGAGATGGCAGTGGTAAGGTAACCACACATCTGTCTTCTGTCTCCAGTGTTTCAGGACTGATAACCAAGCCTGAGGAACTAATAGCTCTGCTGTGCTGACTTCCCCAGACGACTCCAAGGGTGACTTGTGCAGATTGGAAATCTCAACAGAGAGAGAGAGAGACCTGGAAGAATATGGAGTCTTGTTCATTCTTACTCACTTGGGACGATGGGTTAAGAAAACCTACTGGTACTTTGGAAAGAACTGGCAAAAGTTAGACTAAGATAAAGCACACCATAGAAAGGAAACAAAACAACTGGAGCATTCACTAATTTGTTTCAGTAAAACATCATTTAATGAAATCCTAATGATAAAGTCGGGTGCTGCTTATACACTGCTGTAAATTGTGTACTTAATCAGAATGCTCTAAAAACCTACATTAAAATTAACTATTGTCTAGTGCCTTTAACTTTATGCCTATGAAGCTGCAAACTGCTGCGAGTAGATAATTTAAAAGTCCAATTTTTATTTGCTCTTATTGCTTGGGGCAAAGTAGAGTTGAACCCCAGATTGTAAACTGGCCAGTTTCTGGTATACACATAGTTAGTCAGCCAATTTATATGGATTACCAACCCTTCTTTATTCTACTGTGGCAATATTGTCAGAGGAAAATGCATTCAAAGTTCTTACTTTGTGGACTGTAAAATAAGAGGTCTAATGAGAAGAATACTGACTAGCTAGTCCTGTTTCTGGCTCTCGGGAGAGCTTAGCAATAATCAGGAAAACACATTTGCTTTTTGTGCCCCAGCTTCTTCTGCAAGAAAGTACAAATAATAAAACCTGGCTTCTAAGATTTTGTAAGTCTGTTGTGGCAAAGTATTTTGAGCTCCTTGGAGAAAAAGGCTACTCAGTGAAGTAGCTTTGTTATTCCTTTTAACGTCAATTATATTCTGAAATATGATTGCAGAATTCGGGATCCCAGGACCTGT
The DNA here is from genome assembly GCA_037038555.1 of Rhynchonycteris naso. NCBI lineage: Eukaryota > Metazoa > Chordata > Mammalia > Chiroptera > Emballonuridae > Rhynchonycteris > Rhynchonycteris naso. The sequence goes on from CM073001.1 coordinate 19,121,652, forward strand.
GATTGACCTGGCAGATGATCGATTCAGGGGAATTTAGAGTTCTCTTTCTCGACACCGAACCAAAATTTGCGTTGGCTAAAAAAGGTAAAGCATACAATTATGGTCAGAAATGTAATAATAAATCTTCTGTAACAACCTTTTCCACCACATATCTTTTCTGGTATTTATCTGAATATTCAGCTTATAAAAACTAGAAGAGATTGTAATTTCACTAGCACCAGGAACTGTGTGAGTATACGAAACGATTTAAACTATGATCTGTTTTTATTTTTCTAATGTGCGTATCTGAAAGGTTTTCTTTTTGTTTCAAAAATTTTAAGGAAAGGATACAAACAGTTAAACGTATGGAAGTTCTACGTGAGCTGCTTTTCTACACCTTGAGGACTAGCAAAATCTTTAATATGAGACTTTATTTGTACAAAGCAAAACTTCAAAACCACTCAAAAGCTTTTCTTATTAACTGCTGTCAGTCCTGTGATTTACAGAGGCAATAAAGAACTAGAGGGGGCACATTTATCATGGAGTTCAGCACACCAGGAGCCATTTTCTCCAGCGGTAAAGGCAAGTGATAAAACGAATTCTTTTGTTCTATAACCAAGACACATTCTCTGTTCCCTGTTCTCTAAACCTGGGCATGCCAGGTTTCTCTGGTGGCAACTTGGCACCACCTCATCCACACTTAAGGTTAAATTGTAACATGAAAACATTGATGATACATCTGGAACACCTGGCTGTGAACAATGCTATGTGTTTATCTCCAACACACAGTAGTTAGCTACCAACTATTTGTAGTAGTATTAATTCACAGTTTACTTTGAATGAATGATACTATATGTCTGTGCGCTTTCTTTTGTTTCAGAGAGAGTAGAAGGGAATGTTACATAATGTAAATTTTGTTTGTTTAATAAAAAGCATACAAATTTGGATTTTTGAATCACAAATTTTCTTGTATCAAAGACTGCCTCATCTGAATTTTGATGCTGAAAAGTGAAACCAGTTCCTGTACATTTTTTTCAATTCACTTTGATTTTGTGTTTTAGGCAGGAAGGTATAATATGTAGAGACACTTCTAAGCTGTCTCTGAGCATTGATTATACATTTGGGGGTTTTGAAATGAATTTGTCAGATGTTGAGCTAAGCAGGACATAAAGGCTATAACAGTTTTTCTGTTTGGGAGACTTAAAAAAGTGGAACATTTTTGAATATTCTATAATTGAGTATATCTATCATTCAATAGTATTTATTAAACACTTACCTATGCATGACAATGTGTTGGGCATAAAGATTACTGGGATAAAAGGCAATGACGTGGAACTAGAGACAGTAGTAGTGTTTATACTTATGGAAAAATGAACACAAATATTAAGTTGTAAATGTTACTTCTCATGGAGCAAGGTAAGTAATTTAGCCTATGAAAAAGAAAGGACACTAGTAGAATCTCTTGCCATTTCCCATTTATACAATCATTAACTATGCTTCTTACTGGTGTATTAATGAAAAATAATATGTTCAAAAGACAGTAAGGCAGAGGACGTGAAAAATCCGGGAACAGTAATTCAGGTCAGGTACCTTTGTGAGTTGCTGGCCATTCTTACAAACTGAGCTGCGAAGGTATTTGGAATCTTATGGGGGAGTTTCATTTATCTATCCATTCTTTGCAATGTATAATTTCGTGGTTAAAGTTATTCTCTTGCTTCTGTCACTATCAGTTTCTTTTTTCAGAAAGGAGAAGTAAGTCCTTCTGTCAGTAATTTGGCAAAAGTGCTGAAAAGCCCATTATCCCTGTTAGAGACAAAGCAAACCACCCCTGGTCTGTGAGGATCTGGCAGGTTTCCTAGGAAGAGATGAGCCCAACAAGAAGCTTCCAGTGAGAAATGGTTTTCTATTTTCTGAGAGGTGCTGACCATTAGGTGTTCTTCTTAAATCCACCTAATCTTGGAGCAAAGTCATGCACCCCCCGACCCCCCAAACAAACTTATTGGTCTAGAACTGATTTTCAATCTTTTTAATCTCTGACACACATAAACTAATTACTAAAATTCTGTGACATACCAAAAAATATATTTTTTGCCAATCTGACAAAAAAAAAAAAATAGGTGTAATTTTAATTCATCCACATTGGACAGCTATTGTTGTGTTGGGTGAGGTCATTTTTATGTGGGACAATCTAAGGGAAAAGATCAGTGCCCTCAGAGGCAGATGAAGGTTGGTTGAGGCCCCGGGCGCAGAAGAAAATATTGGGTCCCTTACATTAGAAAAAAATGTAAAGGGGTTTTGTGGGGCTCTTCAGAAGTCAGGGCCCAATGTGCGCATCCAGTGCGCCCGCTGTTAAGTCCGCCTCTGAGTGCCCCTGACTAAATAATCAGGTATTGCATGTCTTAAAAATTCTTGCAGCACATACCTGACTGTTTCTACCTAGGCCAATTGAAAATTGCTGGTCTAGAAGATATGAAATGCAGAAGGCAAAGAAGCAATCATTTGAATAAAGAAGTCACATATTTTCTGTACTTCGTAGTCTATAAACTTGGGAAGGTACTGAATCTGTCCAGAGGATGGTGGGAAATTGAACACTCTGATTCATGATGCGCTTCTGGTAGTATTTCTTTAACCAAAAGGAAACAGCTGTTGGGCAGCAGAGAAAGCGTTGTTACCCACTTGAGCATATGGAAGCCTGAAGCTTTGGCTAATTTGGATGTCTGGGCACCATTGCAGAAAGACCGCCATAATGTTTGCTGTGATTTTAGGCCCATACTTCACTGTTGGAAGGAAAAATTTTTACAGAGGCTTACTTTTTTATATGGCTTTGAAGGGAATTGTAGTTTATTTCTGACACTTATTGTATTGTAAAATCTCTAGTCTCTGATATTTAAAGGTGGAAACTTTTAACTTTCTCTCTTAAAAAAACAACAACAACTCTAGGGACTTTTTAGTACTATAGCTTCTCAAATAATCCTAAGGCTTTGAAAAATGAAATACTTCATTTTATGAAGCAGTTTTGGGGTCAGATTTTTCCCCTAAAATGTATGCTTTTATGTTGGGTAGTTTAAAGACTGACTGTTAACTGAAACCAACTGTCAACGAAGTTGCATAAAGTTGTGGTTCCTATTAGTCTTGTATCTTTCCTGTTAGTCATGTATGAAAGGGTACAGGGACATCTAAGAGAACTCTGAAAAAGCAGTGGAAAAAACAGATGTTGAAACCATATTGGCTTGATGCTTTGCTATTTTTTTTTTAAATAAAAAAGGAGCTTAATATTAGTGGATGATGAAATAAGGCTTGTGTTGCTAAATTACCACAGAATTATTCATAGTAACTTGCAATTGAAAATTGGTGTTTTACTAGAATTTCAGAGAATTTTTAAAAAAGTGAATTCAAGTTTATGCCTGGGAGCCCCTTGAAGGAGGAACCATGACATTTTCAATAGTTGGGCATGTATGAACCTCTAAAGGTGTGTTTATTATGTTGTCATGGTGAGCAGTGAATTAAAAAAATAACAAAACTGCTCCTTGGGTAGTTGTGACTTATTGGTAGTTATCTTTACAAGAGTTCCATGCTGACTTAAGTAAAGATCTTCAGGGGGAAAAAAAAAACCAAACTTTAGTTTTCAAATAAATTCAGCTAAGAGCCTACAGGCTTCCATGACACCACACTGAATTATTATTAATGTGCACTGCTGTGAGAATAATGCTTGCTGCTGTTTAACAATAACCCCGTCCTCTGGAATTTTGGAAAGTGGTAGGAAAATGAGAGGCAGATTTAAGTGCTGCTCCTGAATTAAATGTGCTGGCTGATGGGCCCAACATTTTTATCGTTACTTGTGCAAGGGAGTGCAGAAAGAGACCGTTATTTGGGGTCAGGTCACATGTGGGATGGGTGAAGATATTTGAGCAGCATTTTTGGGAAGCAAGAAAAGGCATTGCTCCAGGCCAGGGGAAAGGGTTTGTTCAACCTATTGCCTTTACCTGAGATGCCCTATTTCCATGCTTCTCCTAAGGGTAATTCTTGAAGTCAGAGATATGATCTTTTTAGAGTCTTCCTCGCTGACTTTAGGAGTCTATTATTAAAATCAAATATCGGACACATCATTGCTCATTAGTGTTTTTAATTTGTATGCTTAGTAGACTTGCTGTGAAGTTTATTATTATGGTTATTGATATTGTTTTCATTTGGAATTATCTTTAAATCAAAGTCTCCCAGCCTACATTTCTAAAGATAGATTTTGCTATTTCTAGTTGTCTTTCTCCCCCATCTGTTTTCTGCTCACACCCTCATCTTCTAGCCATGCCAGGATATTTGCTATTCTCCAGATATGCCGTCTAATATCTTGCCTCTTGAGTGCCTGGTACCTTGTGTCCCTTTGTTCATGCTGTCCTTGTGGAGTACTCTTATACCAACTCCTATGTATTTTAAAAAGTTCAGATCACATTCTGTCACTTCAGAGAATGGTTCCAAAATCCCTGCATGTACTTCCATGGAATAAACTTTCCCCTTCCTCCTCTCCTATTGTACTTTATTTGCTACAGTGTATTCTTTGTTAAGTTAATTGTGAATGTGCCTCCTTTCCATCCATGCAGGTCGGCCCTAGAAGTTAGGGCACTGTGAATCTTTTTTTTTTTTTTTTTTTACACAGGGACAGAGAGAGAGTCAGAGAGAGGGATAGATAGGGACAGACAGACAGGAATGGAGAGAGATGAGAAGCATCAATCATCAGTTTTTCATTGCGACACCTTAGTTGTTCATTGATTGCTTTCTCATATGTGCCCACGGACCTTCAGCAGATCAAGTAACCCCTTGCTGGAGCCAGCGACCTTGGGTCCAAGCTGTTGAGCTTTTATTTATTTATTTATTTATTTATTTTCTCAAGCCAGATGAGCCCGTGCTCTAGCTGGCGACCTCGGGGTCTCGAACCTGTATCCTCTGCATCCCAGTCTGACTATCCACTGCGCCACCGCCTGGTCAGGCAGCACTGTGATTCTTATCTTTGTATCATGCATATGGTCAGATATATCACCTCCTGCGATTGAACAAGGTAGGTAGAAGACAAATCTTCAGAAATGGGAATTCAGTCATAGGTGATTGCAGATCATTAATAATATGAGACATTCACTGGATTCAGAAACTAATAGTCATTTAATTATAATTCCAGTGGTGGAGTTTAAGTTTGTTTTCTTAGGAATTATGGGTAGATGAGGTTCCTTCTGCTGTGTAGTGCTTCCGTTTTCTCCATGTGCCTTTGCCGGGGCCACCTAATTGCACTTCCAGATGAGGTGAAGAAACTTCAGTAATCTGAAAGCTAGTCTTTTGGAAAACATATAAATTACTCACTTAAGGTACATATGGTACATTTTCAACTAACTTATTTTTTCACAAATTTGTAGGGATCTAGGAATCACCTAAAGCACCACCTCAACTAGGCAGAAATCTCTTTTTAACTTCCCCATTGTGTCTGCTTCAACACATTGGTGACGTGCAGATCGCTGCTCTGATCTTTCAAGGAAAGGAAGCGGTAAAAAGTCTTTTCCTCTGACAGCTTCCTCATAGGTTGTTACTTTTCCTCTTAAGTTTTCTCTTTGTAGGATAAATATTTCTCTATCTCTCCATCATGTAATTCAGCTCCCCATACAATGCATCTAATTGAGATAGACACCTTATCAAAGTCAGCCACTCCACTGGCTGGTCAGGTACCAGTCCAATTTACTCTGTCTGGAATCTGACTCAGAGACAGAGGCTGTAGCCAGTTAGCTGTAGGGAGCTGAACCTAAGAGTCCTATAGGGAAGAGGTCTGAGGCAGCACCATGGCAAGCCACAGTCAGGTGAAAGTTAAGAGTTGTGGTGGACCATAAACCACAAGTAAGAGGATGCTGGGGGTGGACGGGATGGAGCAGAGCCGCGTGGAGAGAACGAGTGACAAGACTTGTGCAATCCCATAGAGAGATGGAGGGAGAGACTGTTTTGGTTCCCAAAGGTGGGGCCTCCTGGGAACTGGAACTGGGAAGCTTTTTGCCAATGGCGTCTGCCATACTGGTGTGTGGCATAGGAGGGAACACCAACAGTTACTCAGCAGGCCACTGTGGTTAAGATTATGAGTGCTGGTATGAAACTGCCAGGGTTTGGTTCTATACTGCTCACAAAAATTAGGGGACATTTCAAAATGAATATGAAGCGATAAAAAAAAGAAGCATTTGATTTTTTTTTATTAAATAAGAACATCAGAAAAGCAAACGAGTCAAAGCAAGTTGTTTTATTATGCAAATGAGATGCAAACCAAACTTACTTCATTGGTGAGAATACACTATAAAAAAGGCTGAAGGTACTGGAGTATCTGCATGTTTCCTGATCCCCTTATTTTTGTGAGCAGTGCATCTCTGTCACTCCTGTGTGACTTTGGGCTACTCTTTCTCTGAGACTTAGTTTCCTCATATGTAGAATGGGCATAATACTAAGATCTACATCAGAGGGTTGTTGAAACAAATTAATGTGTGTAAATCATCTCACTTGAAAGAGTGGTTGGCTCCCAAAATGTTAGTCATTACTATTAAAAATAATAATAGTTGTGCTTGTTTTAGTATCTAAGAAATTATTCAGGCTGTGTTTTTGGGAGAAAGTGAAATATAGTGGTTAAGATGGTGGACACTGGACTCTGGCTGCCTGGTTTCACATTATACCATGTCTAGCTGTGTGACATAAGTCACATAAGCTTCTGTGCCTTGGTGTCTTCATTTATCAAATAGGGATAATAGTAGTACCTAGTGCATAGAGTTTCTGTGAAGATTATGAATTAATTAGGATGTGTTAAATGTTTAGAAAGGAACTTGTATAGAAAAGATCTCAATAAATATTATTATTGTTATTATTACCTCATGATTATAGTATGTCTTTGGATTCTCATTAAGACACATTATTTTATGAAGCTATAGGAAACCTAAATATATTTACTTGGGTGCAACTCTGTCTCATTTTCTTTTAGGGGTATCATAGCCTCTCTGATGATCATTTCCAACCAATGTAGGACTTCACCAGAATCTCTGTGTTAAAGCTTGGAGATGTCTAGTAGGCAGTAGAAAGTGTGGTTTTGAAGGTTACAAAGAAGTCGAGAATAAAAGTATAGTTTTGAGTAGATATAGCAGAATTCATGGGAATAGACAAGATTGTCTTGGGAGAATGTTCTGAATGAAAAGAGAATAGGCTTGGGACAGATGAACACGAGTCAGACAGTCGATACTGGTAGAGAACGTGATTACAAACACGCTGTGTGTCAGACATTGCTTCTCTTCTATTGATTCATTTAATCTGTTCAACAACTTTTAGATAGATATTATATTCTCACTTTACAGATGGGAAAACTGAGATACAGAGAAATTAAATACTTGGCCCAAGGCTGCAAAGGCCAATAATAAAGACAGAAGAAGTTGAATCTAGAAAATATGATTCTAAATCCTATCATCTTTATGATTATAACAAATAGCCTCCAAGGACAGGATGAAAAATCAGCGTAAGTAAAGACTAAGAAGTTGTCTCTATTGAAATTTAGATGATGATGTTTTTTTTATTTTGGTTTATTTCTTTTATTAACTATTTCAGACCAACAGCCCATGATGTTCTTTAGCAATAGCAACTTTAGAAGCTGATCTGCTGTGAATTGAGAAATGAAAGTGTGTTGGTCAGTTTTTGCTGCAATAATAATAAATAACAAGCAACCCCAAGATGTCTGTGGTTTATAGTTATAAACACTATTTTTTGCTTATAGATCTGGGGTTTGGTTCTGCTACCTGCTACAGGATGGGGCAGGTCTGATCCATATGTGTATTAATTTGCTGTGGCTACCATAAGAAAATACTATGGACTAGGCGGCCTGGGGTTTAGTTGTCCAAGATCAAGGTATAGAAAGCTTGGTTTCTTTTGAGGTCTCTTTCCTTAACTTGCAGGTGGCTTCATCTCACTGTGCTCTCACTGTATCCTTTCCTCTCTGTGAGCATCCCTGGTATCTCTTTGAGTGTCCAAATTTCCTCTTCTAATAAGGGGACCAGTCAGATTGGAGGAACGTCCACCCTAAGTGCTTCATTTTAACTTAACCACCTATTTAAACACCAGTCTTCAAACACAGACATGTTTTGAGGTACAGGGGGTTAGGATTTCAACATATGATTTGGGGGGACAAAATTCAGCCCATGTAAATGTGTCTCCTCATTCTGGGACCTGTGGCTAAGTAGGGGTGGAAACACAGGATGCCCCTTAAAGCATCAGCTTGGGATTGGTACATTGTCTCTTCTGTCTACATTTCGTTGTTTAAAACAGGTCACATGACCAAGTTCAAAGTCAGTAGGATGGGAAACTATATCTACAAGAGAGCTGTGGGGTGAATGGGGAGGGAAGAAAACATTGAGGACAAACAACATAATTCACTACAGAGCAATAGCAGATATTTTTCAAGAAGTTTTGTTAAAGAAAGATGGGGTTAGTAGCTAGATGGGGACACCTGTTCCCACAAACATGCAAATGATGTGTCACAGCCAGGTGTCATTAATGGTCTCTCAGAACAAAGCTGCTGATGGCATGGAGTGGAACAGGAATGCCCTTCTCCTCCAGCCATGCTTGGCTCCTGTTCAATCTCTAAATGCGCTTTGTTCACATTGGTGTTTCTGCTGAGTGTCTTTCCCCATTTTTCTTTTCTTGGATAACTGCTATTCATCCTTCAAGACTCAGCTCAAAAGTCACTTTCTCTGTGATGCTTCTGTTTCCCTGAGGCAAAGCAGATGCTTCCTTTTCTGTTTTAGCTTTTATTACTTTTTAAGTTATAACTATGTGTAACTCAGATTTCAACTTTTCTCCTGTCCTTTGAGTCCAGCATCATCACAATCAGTGTGTGCTCTGGGCCCATGAGGATGCCAGGTTCATCAATGCTGTGGGCTCCTGCAGCACCACCACAAAACCCCAAATGATAACTGCCGCCAGTTACCTACCACATAGGAACAAATAAACAGTAGAAATTCAAGTTCACTTACATAAAAGTCTTAAAAGTTGATTTTGGAGGGGAAGTGGAGGAAGGGCTTATGTCATACTCCAAGGCAAATAGCTACAGTAATTTCTTCTAGACACTTCTGCTTTTGCCTCAAATTTCTTCTTGGCCATTAGGGGTTCCTTTACTGCCCAGCACTGCCCAGTCCCTCTGGCTCTTGCATTTGGGAAATGTCATTTACATAGAATATGTTATATGTGGTGCTCCCTGGAGTTGCATGTTGTGGCCCTGGGCCAGTTGTGTCTTCTTCCTGCACATCTGTATGCGCCCTTGGGACCCTTGTTTGCTGTTCTCTTTTACATTCAGCCTGCTCCATTTAGTCCTACAACTGCATAGTGATGTTCAACCCAGAAAAGGGAAAACAAGACCCATTGATTTTACAAGGAATTTTGATGACAATTTGTGGTTATTTTAGGGCTCTCTTTGGTAGAGCTATATATACCCTTAAAGGCTCATGAAGGCATTTTGCAAACCAAGGTGATGTCCTCTTATGAGAAATTCTTATTGTAGCTCTCTTAGGATATAGCAGTTTTCTTCATATCACTACAGTTGTTCACTTGACTGTTTCCTTGCTAGATCATGATATTCTTTAATGCAGGAATTTTGCTCTGTTCACTTTTTGTATTTCAACACCATGGCAGTCTTAGAAACATAGTAAGGGCTTCAAAAATGTTGCTCAAATACCTGTTCTTTATTTTATTTTATTTTTATTTCTTTTTATTTATTCATTTTAGAGAGGATACACAGAGAGAGAGAGAGAGAGAGAGAGAGAGAGAGAGAGAGAGAGAGAAAGGGGGGAGGAGCTAGAAGCATCAACTCCCATATGTGCCTTGACCAGACCAGAGCAGGGTTTTGAACTGGCGACCTCAGTGTTCCCAGGTTGACGCTTTATCCACTGCGCCACCACAGGTCATCAAATACCTGTTCTTTAATTTAAATTATAATCAGGAAGCCAATGGAATGTGAATCAGAAACTAGTAAGTATGTTTCCACATTTCCAGAGCTGAACTGTACTTGTTACTGTATTGAACCTGAACTAAATTGAAACAAAGCTACTGGGTATTTTCATTGTAAATCAGAATTGCTTACTAGCTTGAGCCAGGGATAAACTGCAGTACTGCTGACCCCAGGTGGCACTAATCTGAAAAAGGCACTGATTTATTCTCTGCTTACTTAGTAAGATAACTAGACATTCTGTGAATATGAAATGGCCATTTTGTTGACAGTGGATCTAAATATATTAACTCAACAGGTGAGATCTTTTCCTGCTTCTTCCAGTAAGAACACAGGATCTTTTATAAAATCCTCTTACCTAAAGGAAATGATTACAGGGCTTGCCAAAATATTGTGAATACTCTTACTGCTGTTCTTTCCTGCCATTCATTCATTCATTTGTTTGTTCGTTCATTCCATGGTTCCTTGCCTTATTGCCAAAGCCCATTATAGAATAAGATGAAAATAAATTAGTGAGGAAATCAAGAGATGAGAGCAGGAGGGTTTTTTTGGGGTGGGTGGGTAGGGGAGGTGGGAAAGCAAATAAAAATAAAAAAAATAAAATAGCCTATTTGGAAAATGATAATATTATACATTTAAATTGCATCTGATAGAATAAATTGGGTGAATTAAGAGGGAAAAATCTTTGCTTTTATATTTTACAAACTTTATTTTACCTTCCTGATTTGTGAAGAATTTTACATTGGTTTACCATTCAAAAACATACTCCTTTTCAGTTATTAGAATTCACTTATTAGGCAAACTAAATTCTAGTGCATAATTTCAAAGTTGTATGCTTTAATTTGGCTATATGGATCAGTCCATAAAAGACATTTCTTTCCCTGTGTCCCTCCCCTTCTCCCTATCCCACCCTCCCCTCCCTCCCCCCATCCCGTAACCACCACACTCTTGTACGTGTCTCGTAGTCTCATTTTAATGTCCCACCTATGTTTGAAATCATGCTGTTCTCAGTTTTTCTTTTTTTCTGATTTACTTATTTCACTCCGTATAATGTTATCAAGCTACATCCATTTTGTTATAAATGATCCGATGTCATCATTTCTTATGGCTGAATATTGTTCCATAGTATATATATACCAAAGCTTTTTAATCCACTCGTCTTCTGACGGACACTTGGGCTGTTTCCAGCTCTTCGCTATTGTGAACAATGCTGCCACAAACATGGGGGCGTATTTCTTCTTTTCGAACAGTGTTATGGTGTTCTTAGGGTATATTCCTAAAAGTGGGATAGCTGGGTCAAAGGGCAGTTCGACTTTTAATTTTTTGAGGAATCTCCAAACTGTTTTCCACAGTGACTGCACCAGTCTGCATTCCCACCAGCAGTGCAGAAGGGTTCCCTTTTCTCCACATTTGACTTTGGGTAATGGGTATGCAGCACAATTGAATGATGGGATAATCTGGAGATGTTTTCATTGTACATATGTACCCTGATTTATTGGTGTCACCCCATTAAAGTTAATAAAAAAAAAAAAAAGACATTTCTTAAAAGTGTTTTCCTTCTGTTAAAAATAATATGAATGGGCCCTGGCTGGTTGGCTCAGTGGTAGAGTGTCGGCCCGATGTGTGGAAGTCCTGGGTTCGATTCCTGGCCAGGGCACACAGGAGAAGCACCCATCTGCTTCTTCATCCTTCCCTCTCTATCCTTTCTCTCTATCTCTCTCTTTGTTTCCTGCAGCCAAGGCTCCATGGGAGCAAAGTTGGCCCCGGACGGTAAGGATGACTCCATGGCCTCCGCCTCAGGTGCTAGAATGGCTCTGGTTGCAAAGGAGCAATCCCCCAGATGGGCAGAACATCGTCCCCTAGTGGGTATGCCGGGTGGATCCTGGTAGGGCGCAAGCAGGAGTCTGTCCTGCTGCTTCCCTGCTTCTCACTTCAGAAAAATACAATAATAATAATAATAATAATACGAATGGCTTCAAATAGTCTTACTTTATATGAAATGCCATACTGTCCCATCTGTTTTTACAATCTGGTAATGACTCCTTTAATTTTCTTATGATTTTATTAGAATTTAGAAAAGGTTAATTATCCACTGATCTTAGTGGGAGAATATTTTAAAAAATATAATAAAACAGAACATCCTAGTAGGGTATGAAGGTAACATTACAAGGGGTAGTATGATTTTATAAAATTTGCCCTGGTAAGTTGGCTCAGATGGTGAAATGATTAGAGTGTGAAGAGTTAATTTTAATACACTAATACATCACAGCAAGTTGGGAACTTAAATAAAATGATACAATTAATATACTTTTATGGGACATAGAAAGACTTAGTAAGGTCATTTGTAGATTATATTAGAGCTACATTTAGACTTACTGGGTTTAAAATTCAGCATTCTTAAAATAAAGCAGCAGATGTCTGATATATGCACTTTAATGACCTTTGAATAAAGAAGTGAATGTCTAATTGTGTGGATTTTGATCTGGATTCTTAAAATAAATTAACTCTCTGGTCTGCCCTCTAAATACAGCTAGGATCAAGCCATTAGATATTAATTTCCGTAGTGTTGCAATATAGAAGATGTTGCTATATGTTAATCCCGGAAGGGATTTTTTCCCAAAATGACTTTTAATCATAATAAGACTTTAGTTTCTTAATGTGCCTCTGAAAGTGATTCTGCAGTTTTGCTTGGTAGTAAACTTGAGCGGCTTGTAGTACCTCTTGGTTGGATAATTCTTCTCTTTTATTCAAACTGAATTCTTTGAAGGTGCTCATATAGCCAAAGGAATGTTTTTTAAAGATAAATTTCTCGAACTCTATGTGTTTATGTGCTCATTTTAGCAGGTGTTCTTTTTACCAAGTGGGATGGACGCGGGGTATTTGAAATCAACTAGTGATTCAACTATGTGGCAGAGCAATTACACATTTACAGACTACAAATAGAATTGCTAGCTCTTACCTTTTCTCACACACTTACCCAGTGGTATGTTGTGCCAATATTTAGTATTACGCTAGGATTAAATGAGATAACGTGTAAACTGCCTATTGTAGTAGCTGGGGCAATGACAAGGCAACCCACTCACAGCCTCAGGGCTGCTGCAGGCCTCAGCTCTGGCACGTGGCTCTCAATCTCACTGCAAAATACAGGAGTAGAATATGTTAGAATTTAATGGCAAAAAGCACAGCCATTTTTCTTGACATTCTTCTGTTTATACTGCTCACAAAAATTAGGGGATATTTCAAAATGAATATGAAGCAATAAAATATCCTCTAATTTTTGTGATCAGAGCAATCTAAATTTTAGAATTTGTGTTTACTCCCCCACAGGACTAAATACAGCTGTTTTTTTATTTTGTATTTAAAAAAAACCAACTTATAAACCTTTTGAGGTCTCTTAAAATTATTTCATCCTATAAGAGATTGTTCATGACTGTCCAAGGATGTAATTTGATAAAGGGTTTTTTCTTTTTCCCTTCTTATTGCTAACAAGGGGCCCTTATTTACCTGAAGGCCCTCACTTGCCTCCACCCTTAGAATGAGTCTGCTTTTGAGCAGCTGCAGCTATTTCATGAGTTATTTTTGTTTGTTTCTTTTGTTTTGTTTTTGTATCACGCTATTCTTGGCTGTTCTGTCTTCATGCTTGTTTCCCAAATCCTTTGTGTAAACTCAGTCTCTTAGTAGTTCATACTATCTCATATTCATTTCCCTCTGTTCGCTGTACCTGATTTCCTAATGCCAGTAAGTGGCGTTTCAGAATCTGAACTGTATTTGTCTGTCTTCCCATCTGTTCTTGGTTCTGGTAGTAGTTGATATGGCTGGATGGCTCTTAGTTTCCCAGTGTTACCAAACTTTGAGCCATGAGAATCAGTCTCTTCTTTTTGAACTCTGATGTGTTAGGCTTAACATAAATATATCTTCATAGCTAATAAAAATATAGATTACAAGACAGCATATACAGATTCAACCCATTTTTATAAAAATAATACCTGTTAATGTCATAGGATCCCTTTTGAAGTGAGTGGATCTTAGGAGGAAATGACCTATTGAGAAATAAATTCTTCTTCTGATAGAAAATAGAGTTGAAGATAGAGGCCCCTGTGGAAAGCGGGCTTTTGCTTATAAATGGCAGAATTTTAAGTTTGATGTGGAAATTAAACTGCAAGTACCATGGCAGCAGGAATTGGGTCCGTTCTGCTCACAATTGTTTCCCAGAGCCTAGCATGGCGCCTGTCTCCTGATAAACCTGTAAGGAATATTTACTGAGTGAATGAAATGAGTGCTGAGTCCTGAGCACACGGTGGTACCATTGCATGACACATCAACCTGTTGAGATCACTTGGCGCTTGGCTTTCCAGAACCAGAACCTTTGACAGTAACCTGCAGTATCATGTTCTGACCCCAGAGGGTCACTAGCATGTCATCTTTTACTAGCCTTTTTTTTTTTTTTTGAAATTTTGAATACTCATACAGGTGTCTGGCATAATTCTTTCTAAACAAAAAGTCTTTTTTTCTAAAATGGCCTGACATTTTTTGATCCTGGTTTGTGGGGAGGGGGATTTGGATAATCTGTTTCCCTTTGCCCTTCAGCTACCTTGGGGCTGAGTAGGTGTCCAATATATCTTTGCTTCGTGGGGTGAGAAGAGCTTGACTATCTTATAGATTGTGACGAGAGAGTCATTGGAGTGAAAAGGGGTAATTGATGGGCAAAGGCCTAGGCAGGCCAAAGGTGATAGTATCAGCATCATCAGGCCAGAGACAGGACACCTTTTTGGAACCTCTTAAGTCAGAAAAACTATAGGTTCTCCCCTTATCTGCCACATCCAATTGGACACCATGGGCAAAGTATTTACTTCCTAAATAGCTCGAGGCCTAGTCCCTTCTCTTTTTCAACTGCTGCTGTCTTGGCTCAGATTCTCAGTCTTCATAGCCTTGACAACTGTAACGTGGTGAATGCTTTACCTGAACATTGTGATACAGCAAAATGCTGTCCCGGAATATAGCTGCATGGCAAATGCTGCTCTGGACTACTGTGGTATGGGCACATGCTGTTCTGCATTATAACAAGTGTCTTTCCTTCCTTCCATTGTAGCCAGCCTCAATCACATGGTTACCCTGCTGCCACAAGGATCTTTCTAAAATGCAAATTTGATCATGTCTGTGTCCTGTTTTTAAAAGCCCTGCAGTTACTCCCCATTGCTTCCAGGATAAAATCCCAGTGCCTTGGCCTGGAATCCAAGGGTCTTCATCATCTGGAATATGCCCATTTGTTCAGCTTTACCTATTACAGCTCCTATTGTACCCTCCACACTGGTAGTCCATTCTGGAACTTACCGGCTCTTTTATCCCTAGTACCTTTACTGACTTGAAATGTCCTTTCCACCTATTCTGTGCCTCTGTGCTCAGTTGTGGTAATGAGGTCCTGATGGTGGATGCCATCTTTCCTCAGTGCCTGAGTTACGTTATATCTAATCCCTCTGTCGGTCAGAGATAGCCTACCTGCCTGCCTCTTTGGTTTCAAAGCCCGTGTTTAGTTTTGGGTTATTTACAATGTTTCTTGTTTTCTGTTCTTCTACCTTTAAAAATTTGTTGATTTTTGTGATTTACTTAAGAAGTAATATTTCTAAATTCCACTGTAATTTTATAATATCAAAACTCTTGATCATACAGTAAAAATCACAGAGATAATTTCTACTAAGTTAGAGGCTGTTCTCTCACATTCATTGTCAAGAGACAGCTTATTTTATTTCCAGGATGTTCCTAAGGGTCAGGACATGAGGCTAATATGGGGTGAAGAAGATGGAAAGAAGGAAGAATGGGTGGAAAGAGAGAGTTAATAGTTAAAAACACTTAAAAGTCAGATGTACTCACTGGGTAACTTTTTACTTGAAACTTTGATGCCTATTTCTGGGAATAGGTATACACATACATCTGGGTTTTTTTTTTCTTTTTGATAGTTCCATTTTTATTATTTATTTATTGAGAAAATTAGATTTAGTGGGGTAACATTGATCCATAAGAATACATAGGTTTCAGGTAAACATTTCTGTAGCATTTGAACTGTTTGTTGATTATGTTGTGTATCCGTTACCCAAAGTCAAGTCATTTTCTGTCATTGTATCAGTTAGTAGATATCTTACATATTAAAGTGCTCCCTGACTTGGTGTATATATATTAAGAAGTGTTATGTTTTCATGATAAAGTGTCACCTTTATCATTATGAAATGTCCATCTTTGTCGCTTGTTACCTTCATTGTCTTGAAGTCAGCATTATCAGATATAGTGTGGCTATACCTGCTTTTCTTTGGATATTATTTGCTTGGAGAATCGTTTTCCAACCTTTCACGTTGAGTCTACTTTTGTCCTTGCAGCTTAGATGTGTCTCTTAAAGGCAGCATATTGTTGGGTTTTGGTTTTTGATCCTATCTGCTGCTCTGTGCCTCTTTATTGGTGAGTTCATCCATTAACATTTGGGGTAATTATTGACGCTTGTGGATTTCCTATAGCCATTTTGTTTTGTTTTCTGGTAGCTCTGTGTCTCCTTTGGTTCTTTTGTGTTTCTGTAAGTTGTTTTTGTTTGGTGGTATTCCATATTTCTTTTTCATTTCTTCTTTTTTTAAGTTAGGTGTTTCAGTATTGGTTTTCTTATGGGTGGTTATCATCAGGTTATTCGGAGAAATATTTTCATTATGTACAGCAGTCCTTTGTCTTATGAGTGCTTCTGCACTCCATCTTCCTTTGCTACTGCAGATCATTATCCTGTCCCCTTTTGTGTTATTGTTGTGACAGATTGTCCTTTTTTTATTGTGACCTTGTTAGAGCTTTTACTTGTAGTTTTGTTGTTGTTGTTGTTCTTTGTACCAGGTAGAATAACCCCCTTGAATATTTCCTGCAGTGGGGTTTTTCTGATGATAAATTCCCTCAGCTTCTGCATGTCTAGAAAAGTTTTTATTTCTCCTTCATATTTGAAGGATAACTTCATATTTGATGAATATTGTATTCTTTGCTAGTAATTCCTCTCTTTCAGTATTTTGAATGTTTGGGTCCACTCTCTTTTGGCTTGTAGAGTTTCTGCTGAGAAGTTGGATGATAACCTAATGGGCCTTCCTTTATATGTTATGTTCTTCTTTTCCCTAGTTACCTTGAGGGTTCTTTCTTTGTTATTGATTTTTGGGTTGAGGTAACTTGGCATTCTGTTTGCTTCTTGGATTTGAGGATCTAGCTCTTTCTATAAGCTTGGGGAGTTTTCATCAATTTTCTTTTTTGTTCTTTTGAAAAGGCTCTCCATTCTCTTCTCTCTCTTCTTTTTCTGATATACCCATTATTCTTATATTGCTCTTTCTGATGGTGTCAGACAATTCTTATAGAGCTCTATCTTTCTTTTAAATTCATTAGTCTCTCTCTTCTCTTTGTAGCATCTCTAGTTGCCTGTCTCCAATGTCTCTGACTCTCTCCTCTATCTGGCCTGTTCTATTAACTAAACTTGTTCCCTCGCTTTTCAATTTATGTATTGAGTTCTTTATCTCTGTTTGGTTCTTTTTTTTAACATTTTAGTCTCTTTAGTGATGTACTCATTTTGTTCATTAATTTGTTTTTTGAGCTCATAGAACGGCCTATTGGTATTTTCTTGCATTTCATTGAGTATTTTCAGAACTTCAATTTTGAATTCTCTATCATTTAAGTCCAAGGTTTTATGTGATTGAGATTGCTTTCTGGAGATTTTTCATTTTCTTTCTGAACTACATCTCTTTCTTGTGTAGCCATGGTATTTGTTTTATTCTTTCTTGATGGCATTTGAGAGTGGTATTAAGAAATCTAACAAAAACAACTAAAAAATTAAATAAAAATACATAAATTAAAAATAATAGAAAAAGAGAAAAACCACCATAAACAAAGAGCAAAAACCAAAATATATCAAAAAAAGCAAAATACTCACAGAAAATTAAAATAAAAAATATAAAAAATTAAAATGAAATTCTCTCAAAAAAGAGTAATTTCAGTTTTGAGAGGTCTTTTAGTAGGTGGTGCTGTATTACAAGTTTGAACTGTGAAATTTCTGGATTGACCTCTGCTGAGATGTTGCTGTCGCAATGATGGAGGCAGGATTACAGTCACGAGTAGGGGTAGGGCATCTTGTCAGGGCTTTATGACTTTAGCAGTGGTGATCTCAGGCCTCTGGGCACTCCTCCCCATGGCTCAACAGACCAGGGGACCAGACACAGAGCACCTCTGTTTTTTCTCAAGAGAGGCTGGCTCTGGAAAACTAGCTGTGGGGTATGTCTCTGCCACTCCGCACACCTCACAGAAAACACTAACTGTGACCCCTTGTTCTGCCACCACTTTGTTTTAGTATTTTTCCCTCTGCCTTTCAGTCTCTCCATTACTCTGGCAGAAGAAGACCCAGTCACTCCAGGTTTCTTCCCTCTCCGGAGCCTATGGCAAGTGCATCTTATCTTCCACCCACCTTTCAATCATTCCCACCTTTAGTTGATTCCACATGCAGATCTTTTCAGGGACACCTGTGAGCCCAGCTGGGGTTCTTTTGCTGTGTTATAGCTGTTCAATTTGTTGAAATTTCAAGTGATATCTCTTATGCTGCCATTACTCTGATGTCATCTCCTCCAAATATGTTTTAAAATTTCTGTGGAATTTTGATAAACATCACAAAGTTATTCTTGATTATCTGAGTGGAGCTTCAATTAGAAGAATATAGTTCTGTATTTTTGAGGCAGAAACTGCATAGGAATAAAAAATACTTTAAGTAATTCTCAATTTCTATTTAGCAAGAGCTGATATGAGCAGAAATAATTAGAGTGATAAAGTCTAACCAACACTAGTAAATTTGACTAAAAGCCAAGAACAGCACAGCCAGGACACTTATGCTCATGTTTAAATTACTCAAGTGCTTAATTGTATAATTTCAGTTTCAATTACCAAATGCCCTTACTTTTAAAATTAGTCCTTTGGGTATTAGCTGCATGATGTTGTTATTAAAGTTGAAAATCTGCTATTACAGTTTAGAGGATTATTGCAATGTTGGCATATGTCTTGTTTAATAAATAAGTTTAATTGTGCATGTAATCTAGTAATTTAATAATGATGAATTATTTTTTACAGAAATGGAGACTTTTCTTTCTTAGGGTAAAACAAAATGACTTTTTAAGATTTATTTTGCAGAGGAAATATTTTACTATAAAAATTCCTCAGATACCTCTTATACCATATATACTGTAAATAGTGAGGCTTAATGGAGGTTTGTTTTTTTTTTTTACATTAAATGCCCCTCCCATATAAAGGAGGTTGAGGGTAGGGAAATGAAGTTCAATTAACAAAGAAGTGATGTTTACATTTAATGCTTTCTCAGTTTGTATTACCCCTAGAATACTGAAAATACGAATAACTAGTTCATAGAGTAGATTAGTGTATTTTACTCCATAAGGCACTTTCTCCATTTGGATATGAACTCACAGCTGCTCTTTGTTAATGAGCTTCACTAGTCAAGAAACTCCCTTGAGCTTATCCTGAATTACCTTGGGCAAAACCATCTGATTGGCATTATATATATATAGTTTATGCCTCCATCAGCTATAGTTGTCTCTATTGGATTTTAAAAAGGGAAAAGCCAATTCTTTTAGACCTGTGTCTCAGAATAAGAAATTTCAGAATTTTAGAATTCAAGTATATTTTCTTTTCTAGATTATTCTGGCCTGTCAGTCGATTCTTATATAAAGTCTGCATCAGGAAGGGTTGCTCTATTGACCTTTGCCTTCATTAATAGATGAAGAAATGGATGAATTAAAGGTTTCTTCACCATTTGTAAAATATTATGTAACTAATGGTAGAGAGAGGGCTAATATCCGACTCCAGTAAAAAGATTGATAGATTACCTGATTTGTTACAACATATTGAGAGGAAATTAAGAATGTTTTCAGAAAATTGGTGTATAAGTTTGTGATGAGCTCATAGAATACTAAGCAGCTAAAAAATGATGATTATTACTTTTAGGGGAACAATAAGTTGTAATAGAAAAGAAATGAAATAAATGACACCATGAGGCTCAGAAATAACAGCTACATGATAATGTTAATTTAAACACTGATACTCCTTTTTGTGACAACATGGAGGGACCTAGAAACTAATATGTTAAGTGAAATAAGCCAGGCAGAAAAAGAAAAATATATGACCTCACTCATTTGAGGAATCCAATGAATAATGTGAACTGAGGAACGGAATATAAGACAGAGGAGAGATCAAAGGGACCAGAGGAAAAGAGGATGGAGGGAAAGGAAATGATAGGATGGGCTAAACCTGAAGGGAAGGGGGAAGGGCGCTATGGGGAGGGGAGGTAAAGGAGATGTTGAGGAGAATACGGGGGAGGGGGGGATGCATTTGGGGCAACACTAGAATCTATGTAAACACAATAAATTAAAATAAAAAAAAAGAGAAACCATACAATGGGAGAACATATTCGACAGCACATCTGATAAGGGGTTAATAACTAAAATTTATAAAGAACTTATAAAACTCAACAACAGGAAGACAAACAACCCAATCAAAAAATGGGCAAAAGAAATGAATAGAAATTTCTCCAAAGAGGACATGCAGATGGCCAATAGGCATATGAAAAAATGCTCAACATCACTAATCATTAGAGAAATGCAAATTAAAACCACAATGAGATATCACCTCACACCAGTCAGAATGGCACTCATCAGCAAAACAACACAGAATAAGTGCTGGCGAGGATGTGGAGAAAAGGGAACCCTTCTGCACTGCTGGTGGGAATGCAGACTGGTGCAGCCACTGTGGAAAACAGTTTGGAGATTCCTCAGAAAATTAAAGATCGAACTTCCTTTTGACCCAGCTATCCCACTTATAGGAATATACCCTAAGAACACCATAGCACTGTTCGAAAAGAAGAAATGCGCCCCCATGTTCGTGGCAGCATTGTTCACAACAGCGAAGATCTGGAAACAGCCCAAGTGCCCGTCAGAAGACGAGTGGATTAAAAAGCTTTGGTACATATATACTATGGAATACTACTCAGCCATAAGAAATGATGACATCGGATCATTTATAACAAAATGGATGGACCTTGATAACATTATACGGAGTGAAATAAGTAAATCAGAAAAAAAGAAAAACTGAGAACAGCATGATTTTATACATAGGTGGGACATAAAAGTGAGACTATGAGACATGGACAAGAGAGTGGTGGTTACGGGGTGGGGGGAGGGAGGGTAGGGTGGGATAGGGAGGAGGGGAGGGACACAGGGAAAACCAGATAGAAGGTGACAGAGGACAATTTGACTTTGGGTGACGGGTATGCTACACAATTGAATGATAAGATAACCTGGAGATGTTTTCATTATACATATGTACCCTGATTTATTGGTGTCACCCCATTAAAATTAATAATAATAAAATAAAATAAAAAATAAAATAAAATCAATAAAAAAAGATTGTTTTTAAAAAATAAATAAACACTGATACTGATTTAACCAAAAATCTGATATAACTGTGTTGGGAAGCTGAGGTAAGAGGAATCCTGTGTGTGCCTATAAATTTTTTAATACTCCTCTTTTCAAGGAGATACTAGATAAGCTAGTATCTCCTTTCCTCAAATGTGGGCTGGACTTTAGTGCCTCATATAGTGAACAGAATAAAGCAGAGTGATATCATGTGACTTTTCAGACTAGATCATAAAAGCTATTGGGGTTCTCTCATATTAGTAGCTTTGGGTACAAGCAGCTACCGTGTCTTAAGGACACAGAAGCAGTCATATAGAGAGGTCTATGTAGTGAGGCACATGCAGGTGCAGTAGCAAGGAGTTCAAGGTCAAGAGTCTGGGGTAGTGGCTATGCATGGGTCTATTGTTTAGGGCTAGATTGAGTGATTATTTTCTCAGATGGAAAACAGAGACTATCATATCCTGAAGCACACATTCTGAAAATTGTGCTGTAGAATATTTTCATGTCTTGGTTGTCCCTATAAATCTGCGACGGTGAGCAACTCAAAATGGACCTCATTAGGATTTCTAAAATTAAAACAGAACAGATTATTTAAATGTTCTCAGAAAATGTTATATGGCCTCCTAGGTTTTAGTTAATGTGGGGAATACAGCTGTGTTAGGCTTGCTCTCTAGTTTCCCAGCTGCAAGCACTTAGCACAATTAGTGCATGGGCACATGGCAGAAAGCCACGTGTGTCTCTGAAAAGCTATGTGTGCTTTCCTTCAATAGCAATTCTCCCAGGTCGCTTTCCCACCACTGCGAGATGAGGTTCCTTCAGTCACCACCATGAGGGATGGTTTTCCTGATCCTTGCCCTCCACTGTGAAAAGCGGTTTTTCTTGGTTTATCCACTCACTTGTCTCTGCAGGCCTCCAGTAAACAGGTAATGGCCCAACGCTGTCCGGCTCCACTGTTCTGCCATTTGTCCGAATTCAAGGCGAACCTGCCTGGCCTCCACCACCAGCATTACAACGAATTACTTAAGTAATTGGTTCTTTTATTTAAAAATATTGGATAGCTACTGCTAACACCAAGGTCAATACAGTTTATTTTTATCCTACAAGGTGAATTTATTTCTATGCACCATTTCTTGAAGGGAGTGGCCCTGTGGTGTAATTTTATGGATGGAGTGAGTATTCACCGTTAGGCATTAGGCTCTCCCCTTTGGGAAGGCTCAAGGCCTGGTCTCCTGTCTTGGACAAGCAGAGCTTCTCAACTTCACATCTCCTCCTGAGGGCTTTCTCTGGCTCTGCAGGGTCTGGGCTGGGCACAGGTGCAGCCTGTAAGGGTGAAGGTGGTCCTGTGCTTACCCCTCAGCTAATGAGGGATGGGAGATGATAGATAAATGCCCCGTCTTTCAACCCTTAGGTGTGCAGGTTACACAGAGCGTCTCAGAGGGTCCTAGCAGGACTGTGCTTCAGGTGTCTGTGAGGTAACCTTGTTGATGCCCCTCTATATGGCTTTTTTCTTTTCCCCACTTCTTCTCTGGTGCCTTTTGGCACAATTTTTCAAATCACCGCCTTGCAGCTTTATCACAGGATCTGCTTTTTTGGGGAACCCTAAGATACCATCATTGGCATGAACTTTTAACTATATATAATGGAATCAACCTTTGTGGATTTTTAAGCATAAGACACCTCCATATGAGTTTTCCTTGTTAAAATAAACAACTTCTATTTGAACGTAGCTTTCAAGAAAATTAGATTAACTCCTTGATGTTTTGTGACCATGGTATCTCCCCTTCCAGGTAAGTATTGATATTTTGGATTAATGTGTTTTTGTGGACTATTCTCATTTAAAAATGCTAGAGGAAAAGTGCTGGTAAAGTTACCCTTCCTTTGGTCAGTTTTCTGATAATTTAATTTTTGTCTTTTAAATAAAAGTTTCAGAAATACCCCAAACTATTCTATTAATTGACCTGGAAAATAAGTTATAAATATTTCTACAAATTTTAATATAACAGAAGTGATAGCATAAGGTGATAACACTGATTACTACTGTTTAAAAAGGTGAGAAAATGAGTAAATGTTAGTTCAAACCTCTATAAATTAGGAAAGAAGCTATATCAATGTTAATAAAGATTCCACCAGCTACATTTATTTGTTTTTCTTTTGTTTAACTTCTTACATATACTTTTTGAAACATAGAAGTGTTTATATTTGCACACTGGTTTTGTGGCCTTTTTTTTCTTGTACCCATCATTGGATACCCAGAGTTAACTTTCAAGGAGTTTTCAGAAACTTCCAAAGTTGAAACAATTGAAACTGATATATGTACAAATAGCTTTGGTTTTGTTAGACAATGGTGGTTTGAGGTTTCCTTGGTGATGCTGGAAGTATGTTTTGAGCAGGCTGGGGTGTCATGGAAGGCAGGATGACAGAGTTGAAGGTCATATGACCTCTGAAGTCAAGTTCCCATCCAAGCTATTGCTGGCTGTATATACCTGGGCACCTGCTCTTTTTTCATCTGGAAAACCTACTTTTCAGGGTAATTAGTTCTTTGTTGTGACATCTTAGTTGTTCATTGACTGCTTTCTCATATGTACCTTGACGGGTGGAGGGGGGTCTCCAGCTGAGCCAGTGACCCCTTGCTCAAGCCAGCAACCTTGGGCTTCAAGCCAGTGACCTTTGGGCTCAAGCCAGCAGCCATGGGGTCATGTCTATGATCCTACACTCAAGCTGGCGACCACGTTTTCAGGCCGAATGAGCTCGCGCTCAAACTGGCGACCTCAGTATTTCGAACCTGGGTCCTCAGCATCCCAGGCTGATGCTCTATCCACTGCACCACTGCCTGATCAGGCAAGAATTTAAACTATAGATTAAAAAAATGATTTATCTTTAGTTATTAATTTAAAAAAAGTTAACCTGTCAACCACCAACTCTGAGTCAGATAGTAGGATTTTGACTGTATTCTTAAATATCCCCTCTGAGTTTTCTATTGCCACTCTTGATTCTGCTCAAATTAGATTCAGCAGTATGAACTGAAGCTGGAATAGATAATGGAAAGTATGAGGCGTTCAGTGTTGAGGGGAGAGTTGAGAGGCATTCAGAATCAGGAGACTTAGCCCCGCATCTTCCAACTGACAGTAATTTCTTCATAGGTCAGAGCTAGATGACTGTCTAAGTGTTGTAGGTGACTTGAAGCTGTGCTCTTGACTCATATCCCTTAGACTGTATGAGGACATTTCCTATACTAGTCAATCAAATAAGTACATACTCATAGCCTTGGAACTGAGACCCTATAGGATAGCCCCAAAGTTAGCCATATTTGAAAATCAGACCAATGCTTTGACACCATGCATCTATAAGATGCACATTCTTCAGTTATAGCTTTGCTATGATACTAACAGGTGAGATCAGGAATGGTGACAATTTTGTGGGCTAATATAAATTATTATGGGGTTATAAAACTCAATCTATATGCAAGGCTTTTATGTGCTCCTGTTTTAGTGACATTGTATCACCCCTCCCCCACCCCCTTGGCTACTACAGAGTTGAGGGGGAATCCCCTGTGGATTGTGTGAGCTTCAGAGAAATAAAGCAAACACAAAAGACAAAAAGGACTTAGTTCTCTGTTCTTACTGTCTATATGACTACCCACCCACTGTTCCTTTTTCAGTGAACAGGGTCTAATATACATAACATTACAAACTATAGAGCTTCAATTAAGTGATTCAATTTCTCTGTTTTGGTCATTATGCAGAATTGACAGAAAATTTTCCTCTTGCTCCCAGAAATTGCTGATACTCCTTTGGGAGAACTAAATAAAGACACGATATTAAGAGGAATGTTAAGAAACCTGACAAATGAGAACAACAGACAGCAAAAGTCAGCACATGTTCAAAGGAAAGTGACTACAACCTCTGCCACTGCATTTTCAAAAATCCCCTTCTCGGCTAATTAATAAAATGCTCATGTACTTTCTAATGTGTTTTTCTCATGACATGATGTATTTTTAGTAGGATATTTGTGGGAATAGTGGGTTTTTCTTTCTACAAAAGATCTGAATCATAAATGCCATATCTATTAAAGTGTTTTTTTTAGTTGTTTTAAAATGTAATATTGAAATATAACAGTAGTTAAACTACACTAATAGCTAACCCTCATCCTCTTTAGCTTTGTATCAGAATAGCAAGCTACTGCATCATCACTGTTACAGATATGAAATTAATACAGTTGAAAATATGGCTGTATCTCTTTGAGCTTAAAGGAATGAAGACCTAAAATAAAATAAAGCCAAGATTGATTATTACTTTTCTATATCCTTGTGCATTCTTTAACATCAAAATCCCTTGTTAGTGTCCTGTTACTTTTTCTCTTCCCCTTTGTTCTCAAGGTCTTCAATTTTGCCCTGTTGTAGCCCCAGACCATCAGGATAACACCTGTCCCTTGTTGTTCTAAGAAACTTTTCCACCAGCCTGGGTGGATGGTAGGCATTTTTTGTTTTTCTTTTCTTTCTTTCCTTTTTTTTTTTTTTACAGGGACAGAGAGAGGGATAGATAGGGACAGACAGACAGGAACGGAGAGAGGTGAGAAGCATCAATCATTAGTTTTTTGTTGCCATTGTGACACCTTAGTTGTTCATTGATTGCTTTCTCATATGTGCCTTGACAGCAGGCCTTCAGCAGACCGAGCCACCCCTTGCTGGAGCCAGCGACCTTGGGTCCATGTTGGCAAGCTTTTGCTCAAGCCAGATGGGCCCGCACTCAAGCTGGCAACCTTGGAGTCTCAAACCTGGGTCTTCCGCATCCCGGTCTGATGCTCTATCCACTGCGCCACCGCCTGGTCAGGCGATGGTAGGCATTTTTTTAATGGTGTTGAATGAATTGGTTGAATATTACTCTCTTTTCATTTTCTTTTTTGTTTCTTTTTTAGGTGAAAGGAGGGGAGATAGACAGACTCCCGCATGTTCCCTGATGGGAATTCATCTGGCATTTTCTCCTGGGGCTGATGCTTGAGTGCCAAGCTATTTTTAGTGCTTGAGGTTGATGTGCTTGGACTAACCAAGCTATGCTCAGCGCCAGGAAGCACCAGGGCCACCAAGCCCCTGGCTGCAGGAGGGCAAGAGAGAGAAGGGGAGAAGCAGATGAACACTTCTGTGTGCCCTGACCGGGAATTGAACCCAGGACATTCATACTCTGGGTTGATGCACTATCCACTGAGCCACTGGCCAGGGTTTCATTCTCTTTTCTTACTCTTTCTCTCAGAGTCCACTTACCTACCAGTCTTGTTTTTCTCTGCCCTTGACTGGTATCTTCAATCATCCTAGTCTCCTAGTTTCATCCAATCTATTTGATAGTATTTTATGATTACCCATCTCAAGGGTTCTTTCTCTAGTTTATTATAGACTTATTATAGGTATTGGTTTATTATAGATACTTTACCTTTTGTAGTTATCAGGCTTTTTTTTTCTTGCTCTTTACCCACCTCACCCCTGTTATACTAACACGGGCACATGCTCAGGTACCTTGCCCCCTAACTCTATAGCATGCAGTCAACAGTGGTATACATCAAGACCTGGCTTCTTTTCTCTGCTCTTTTCAATTTATACTCACTGTAAATAAGTTATGGTCTCTATTATAGTGTGATTTGACCTCTTAAGATCCATTAGACTACCCAGTAGGATTGCATATCCTATATTTTGCCCGTTATTTCATAGTCCTTATAACTTTTATATTTTTCTAGCAGTGTCAGGAGATGTTTCTTTTCTTGTTAAAGCAGATCCCTGTATTTTGGAACCCCAGCCCCATGCTTAGTCATAATCAGTGCTTCCTTGAAATCTTCATCTGTTGTTCTAGTCCTGTTTTCACCTATTTTGCCCTTGGCTTAACACTTAGTATTTCTCTTCCAGTTTTGTTTTCTCTCCCAAACTAGGTCATTAATTAATTCATTAACTTATTGGATATACATTTTTAAAGAAATACTGCCTCTCATTTGTTTCATTCAAATAAGAAAGTATATAGGCGAGAGGCTTGATTCATTTCTGTTATTTGTTTTCTAGATACTGAATTAGTTTTTATGCTCTGAAGGTAGTCAGTTAATTTCTTAAAATAATATTTTGTCATGAACTCATGGATTGAAACATCTCATGCATTTTCATTCTTACTGAAGCTCAAGTTATTCCAGGTTTGGCCAGTGGAAGTTAAGTTGGCTCCACAGTCTTTTGGATATGACCCTCGTAGTCTGTGATAGCTTTCCTTCTATCTGAGATAACAAACCATTTAGGTTTATCTTATTCATTTTCCATGAAAGACGTAGTCAGTAGTTTCTCTAAGAAGCCCCATTTTCTTTTGGTAGAAAATGGTATTTCATCATTGGTGTATTTCATTGTTACAATTTTTACAAAATACATGCTGGGATTTTATTGGGATTGGATTGAATCTATAGATCAATATGGGAAGACTTGATATCTTGACAATATTGAATCTTCTGGTATATCATGTCACCTATGTAGGCCTTCTTTAATTTTCTGTCAGAACCCTATACATTTTTGGTCAAATTTATATACCTATGTGTTTCTTTTGGATGTTATCATAATTGGTATTTCTTTATTTTCCAACATTTTCCCTTGCCAGTTGGTGGGTAGAAATGCAACTAATTTTTGTGTATTGACCTTGCATTTAATGTTCTGTTAGCATGTTAAATACGTTCACTAGTTCTAGTTGTTTTTTAAAACTAGAATCTGTAGGATTTCCTCCATAGATGACAATGTCTTTGAATAAATAGGTTTACTTGTACTTTCCAATCTGGATGCCTTTTCTTTCTTTTCCTTGCCTTATTTGCTGTCTAAAAACCAACAGTTTAATCTTGAATAGAAATTGTGAGAGTGAACATCTTTGCCTTGTTCCCAATCTGATGGGGAAAGTATTAATCAGTCAACATTAAGTGCGCTGTCAGATATAAGCCTACATAGAATCCTTTATCAGGCTGGGAAAATTCTCTTCCTGGTTTGATGAGTGGTGTTTATCAGGAATGAAAATTGAATTTTGTCAAATGCCTTTTTCACAGCTATTGAGATGATAATAGGTTTTTCTTTTTTAGTTTGTTAATATGGTGAATTATGATACACTAGAATATATGATAGAATTCACTAGTGACACTATCTGGGCCTGGGGTGTTCTTTGTGGGAAAGATTTTTAACTACAAATTGAATTTTTTTAATAAGTATATTATCTATCTCTTCTGAGTGAGCTTTGGTAGTTTGTGCCTTTCAAGGAATCTGTGCATTCATCTAGGTTATTGAATTTATTGGCATAAAATTGTTTATATTTTTATTGGCCTTTTCATATGTGCAGGATCTTCAGTGATGTCACCTCTCATTCCTGAAAGTGATAATTTGTGTCTTTTCTCATTCTCTCCTGATTAGTATGGCTAATAAATTTCTGAAAAAAGGTTACCAGGGATAAAGAGAATTATTTCATAAGTAAAGTGATAAAGATGTCAATTTGTCAAGAGGCTATAACAATTCTAAATGTTTATGTACTAATAACAGTTCTTCATGAGACACTAAGATAAAACTGATAGAAAAACAGGAGAAATGGACAAATTGACCATCATAGCTAGAGAGTTCATCATGTCTCTCTCAGTGATAGGAGGCAAAATAATCAGGAAGGACACAGAAGACTTTGACAGTATCAACCAACTTCATGTTATTGACATTTCTGGAACATTCCACCCAACAATAAAATACACTTTCTTCTTATGTGAATATTAAATATATGCTAAGATAGATCATATTATGATCTATAAAACAAACCTCGATAAATTTAAAAGGATTCAAATTATACAAAGTATGTTCTCTGGCTTCTGTGGAATTAATTCAATAATCAATAACAGAAGGAAATATGGAAAAACCCCAAATATTTGGAAAGAAAACAGTATACTTCTGAGTAAAGCACATGTCAAGAAGAAATCAACAAAACTTAGAAAGTATATTTAACTGAAAATGAAAATGCAAAATAACACAATTGGCTGTAACTGAAGTGCTAGAGAAAATTTATGGCACTAATGCCTATATTAGGAATGAAGAAAAGTCTCAATTCAATGACCTCACTTTAAGAAATTTCTACCTTTCAGCTTAGAAGGAAAAGAGAGAATCAAACCAAAACAAAGCAGAAGAAAGGAAATAAAGGTAAGAGTAGAAATCATTGAATAGAAAACAACAGTGGAAGTCAAAACTGGTTTATTGAGAGTCTCCCTTCTTTATCCCAAAGGATAATCCTGTAAGTCAAAAATGTTCTCAATGTTGAGGATGTAATGATATAAGATTTTAAAAATCAAGAAATCAAAAAAATAAAATGGAGAGATGATGGTTTCTTTAGAATTAGTTATCATAAAGACCTATCTGGGTGGTAATGGTGTCACATTTTACCCAAGGCCTGAATGACAAGGAGTGCTGGTTTGGACAATATATTGGTGGGGTACGAGCATTCAAGGCAGAACTAAAGACTAGTTCAAAGGTCCTGTGGCAGGCAGAATAAAGTGAGAAAGAAATAAGCATATTTTTAGAAAACACTTTTTATATACATTTTTTATATTGCTATAATTGACATGTAATATATATGTTTAAGATGTAAAATGTGTTGATATGATACACATATTTTACAATATGATTGACACCATAGCATTAGCTAACACCTCTATCATATCACATAATTATCATGTTTTTTATAGTGAGAACAATTAAGACTTAGTTTTTTTGCAACTTTGAAGTTTATAATACAGTATTGCTGACTATACTCACTGTGCTATGCATCAGATTTCCAGGACTTAGTATAAACTATTTTGTTTAAACCACTATAAGTTGGAATATCTTTTTTCATCTCTTTGTTCCCAACCTACCACGAAAATTTATTTTAGGTATATATCATTAGATACCATCTAACTGTATTTTTAACCTGATTTGAGAGTTTCTGTCTTTTAAAATAGGCATTTAACTTATTTACAAATACCTGTATTATAATTATAGACACATTTAGTTTTATGCTTGCCATCTTTTTTTTTCTAACTTCCTATACTTTCTTGTTTTATTTTTCCTTTTCCTTTGTCAAATTTATAACTTTTTCTTTCACTATTTTCTGTACTATTGTCTACCACTATTTTCTGTACTATTGTCTACAACATTTTTGGAATTATACATACTTTTTAGATTTTTAAAAATCTCATTTAAATTTATATTTTTCTTCAATGCTTAAAATTAATTACTGTATATTTATTATTATTATTATTATTATTATTATTATTTTGTTTTTGTTAAGTGAGAGGCAGGAAGGCAGAGAAAGACCCTTGCATGCGTCCCAACCAGGATCCACCTGGCAAGCCCCCTACCAGGTGATGCTCTGCCCCTCTGGGCCACTGCTCCATTGCTTGGCAACTGAGCTATTTTAGCACCTGAGGAGAGGTCATGGAGCCATCCTCAGTGCCCAGGGCCAACCTTGCTCAAACCATTTGAGCCATGGCTGCAGGAGGGGAAGAGAGAGAGAGAGAAATGGAGAGAGAGAAGGGAAAGGTGAAGGGTGGAGAAGCAGTTGGTTGCTTCTCTTGTGTGCCCTGACTAGGAATCGAACTCAGGACTTCCACACACTGGACTGACACTCTACCACTGAGTCAACTGGCCAGGGCCAATTATTGTATATTTATTAATGTACAAAACAAGAATCTTAGCATATTTCTACTTCACATTTCCTATCCCACTATTTTCTGTATTAATATTATTTTGAATTTTAACTCTAAATTGTTATTTTTTAAAATTTATTCAGTGAGAAGAAGGGAAGAAGAGAGACAGACTCTCACATGTACCCCAACAGGGATCCACCTTGCAAGCCCACTAGGGGGTGATGCTCTGCCCATCTGGGGCTTTGCTCCTTTGTTCAGCAACAGAGCTCTTTTTAGTGCCTGAGGTGAGACCATGCAGCCATCCTCACCATCCAGGGCCAACTTGCTCCAATCAAGCCATGGCTGCAGGAGGGGGAGAGAGAAAAAGAGAAAGAAGTGAGAGGGGGAGGGGTAGAGAAGTAGATGGGCAGTTCTCCTGTGTGCCCTGACCAGGAATCAAACCCAGGACTTACACATGCCAGGCCAACACTCTACCACTGCGCCAACTGGCTAGGGAGGAATTGTTATTTTAATTTAAACATTTATTTGTAAATATATATCAGTGTGATTAGTTTCTTTGCTTAGTACTTTTTGGTCTTCCCCACATTCCTCCTGGTCCTTTGTGTCCTTACCTGTATTCTAGTGTAATTGCATTATTTATTCACTTGCTCTCTTGCTGGGTAATGGGTGAAAATTCACTTTTACATCTCTGGAGTTTGGCCTGTGGTAGATACATTGTAAATGTTCATGAAATGATTGTAAGCCCTGATACTGTATCTCTGCCCTGCAATTTGATCTGCTTCCCTGTGCTTCTGCTTTACCTCATTCTTCTTGGTCTAGATTCTTCTATTATACCAGCATCACAAAGCTGTCTGTGTGTAGCACACCACTGGCACATCGGAATTGGCAGTAACAGACAGGACTCGGTGCTCAAGGAACTCTCCTGAGAGGAGTTGTGTTTGTTCTGCCATTTGACCCTCAGTCAATCGCTGAAGTGTATTTCCCTAGACATTTATGTGTAAGATGACAGTATTTTACAAAGTTGAGATGGTAGGGAGATAGGAACACTAATGGAGGAGCAGCTAGGCCAGATGTAAGAATGGAACAAGGGCACATCTCAGGTCTTAGATGCTACATCTGTTCATCTGGTCATCCACTGTGAATATGAGGCTTGAGGCAGGATCATCCCATAAAGAATATTAACAACTGATTTGTTCTACTGTGTTTTAATTATCAGAGGGAAAAGTCCTTACCACATGGGACAAATACTCTACAAAATCCTAGATGTTTTGGGAAGCTTCACCCTAGGCCTGCATTTTACATTGACTAAATTTTGTTCTATTACTTTATCACTCCAGATACCGCACTGCACTTCCCCCTCTTTGTTTATACTTTTAAGAACATTTATTGGCTATTATCTTGGGTCCATAATTAGTTTGGTTATTGTTTGGCCAGGCAATTCATTATTCATTTTTGTGCTTCTATGTCATTAGTTCTGTCCTTATTCTACTTTCTTTTCCCACATTCTCTGACTAATGTGTACATAACTTCAGGCTTTGTTCACAACGCTTAGGAGAGTTCTTTGAGCAGTCTTCCCCTTCTCCCCTTTCTCCCCCTTAGGTGGAAAGTACCTCCAGGGACCAAGAACAATGTTGTCACAGGGCAGGATAAGTTAGGACACTCACCTGGAGCCCTGTATCATAGGGGGAATCTCTATGGTCATGGGTGGGAGAACCTATGATAAAGTGAACCAGCCAGCACCAGGATGATCCTGCCTGCGTTTCCTTTTCACATTTTCTTCACTCACCCCCTCAAGTCCCTTTGGAATCCAGCAGAGGAGACCGACACAGGCATCTGGAGCCTTGGGAGTAACCCTGACTTTCTGTTTCTAGTGATCATCAACACTTACCTTCATCACCAATAAAAAGAAACCCAGAAAAAAGCCAAGTTTGGACTTTTGGCAGGAAGCTGTAGGATGATGTGTGTGTGTGAGAAATGTATTTTGCCACGGTCAAATATTAAGACCTGCAATTAATAGCTTGATAGTTAAACGAATTCTTGCCTTTCTCTGTGGAGTGCCCAATCTCTGAACTATGTAAAATATTCAAGCATTTTAAATCTATACTCACATGAGATTTCACTCAGCATAGGTCTTTAATGAATATTCATGTTAGAAGTATTTAGCCTTAGGGTGTAAAATATTAATCTCTTACCTGAGTTTTACATCTAATTCTTTTCAATGACACAGAGAAAAATTAAATGTTACCTGCCACCAGGGGCATCATTATGATGAGCTCTTTAGGTTAAAACCAGAAAAGAACTCACAGTTTCAACTTTTTGCTGTTTCCCATCATGCAACCAGCAAAATTTATAAAAGCATTGCCGTTGTTTTTATCCAGTGTTGACCTCATACCTATCCAGATTTGACAAGCAAATATTAAAGGTCAGTTTATTAAAACATTTTTTTATTTTTTAAAATTTTATTTATTGATTTTAGAGAGAGAAAGAGAGAAAGAGGGGGAGCAGTGGGAAGCATCAACTCGTAGCTTGTCGTAACAAGCCCAAGGCTTCAAACAGGCAGCCTCAGCACTGCAGGTTGACATTTTATCCACTGTGCCATCACAGTTCAGGCTAAAGATCAATTTCTATTTAGCAAATAAGAATAGTTTAAGTTCTTTTTTGTGTTAGGATTTGTCATGAAGAGTGCATGTCTAGAGATTATAATGCTTATCAATAGAAACTATAGATAGACTCACTATGATGAATAATCAGTGAAATTAAGTACTCTGAATTGAACAGGAAAAATTAGTAGCATTGTGTTACATTTCTGTTGTGGTGCATGTTTGTATTTTGTTTCTTGTTGCTTAGTTTGAGAGTTGTGTGTTTTTCTGAAGGGGCAGGACATAAGGAGTGGCGGGGGAAAGGCAGGTGAAAAGTACTTTTGTTGTATCTGTTTTCTTTTTTCTTATTACAAGAATAATCATTCATTAAAGAAAAGTTAGAAATAATGGATAAGTAAAAATAAAATATTCCTCTGAACTACCACTAGGAAAAGATACCACTATAATTTCAGTTACTTTAAGCTTATTTCACCTTTTACTCTGTATTAAAAATTCAAATATGTATATTTTATAAAACCAGAGTTGCACCATACTGTTTTAAAATCAGCTATATTTCAGTAATTATCATGGTAATTTTCTTGAAGTCATTTTAAATAGCAGCATATTTTATTATATAGATTAAAATTCATTTAAATAATTAGATATTTTTTATATTTAGGTAGTTCCTAATTTTATGTTATTATAAATGGCATTTTAGAGAACCTCCTGAAAGCTATTTTTTGCATAAATCTATTATTTTTAGGATATATTTCTAAAAATGGAATTGCTTAATCAAATATGCACATTTTAGTGATATATATATATATAATATATATATATATAATATATATATTGTTAAATTGCTGTTTAGAAGGTATGTACCAGTTTATGTTTGATACCTTCCTGAAAGCTAGTCATTATCATTTAATATGTAGATTTGCTAATTTTATAGGGAAAAATCTGTAACTTAGTGTTAGAAATGTTAACTGATTTTAAATTCTATTTTTATCATATGAAACACATATTTTTAAGGGTAATTTATTTTTTTCCTTTTATTTTTGAGACAGGAAGGGAGTTAGAGACAGACTCCTGCATGTACCCTGACTGGGATCCACCCAGCAATGCCATCTGGGGCTGATGCTCAAATCAACAGGGCTATCCTCAGCGCCTAAGGTGACACTCAGACCAACTGAGCTATCCTCAGTGCTCGGGGCCTATGATTGAGCCAATTGAGCCACTGACTGCAGGAAAGGAAGACAGAAAGAAGGGGGAGAGGGAGGCAAAGAGGAGCAGATGGTTGCTTCTCATGAATGCCCTGACTGGGATCAAACCTGGGATGTCCACATACAGGCCGATGCTCTATCTACTGAGCCAACCAATCAGGGTCTTAAGGGTAATTTCTTAATGAAGAATAAAAGGATGAAAAGAAAATCTTCCTCTTCTGTTGCAAGAATTCCTTCAAATAAAGAATTATTTCATGTCAAGAATTAGTAATAATTCTATAGGTGGGGAATCATTGCATTGATAGAATCGGAAATATGGTAGACTCATCCTTCTATTGGGATGTGGATCTTTTTCCACACCTCTTTATTGTAATTAAATTGATTGTGATGAGCTTTCACCTGTATATAATTTAGCAAATTTACATTTAAAATACTAATCATGGTTTTGTGGATTGATACTATTCCATGAGTCTAATGACTTTAATAGTCTGATTAGGGGTTAAAATTAAGAATTTGAATGGCTAGCCTTGGGTAGAGGGTAACCAAGAATAAACAGGTTACTTTTATCTTTTGAGTTTAGTCCTAGGGGTAGAAAAGAATATCAGATAGTATATAAAGATAGTACAATGTGTCCGTAAAGTCATGGTGCACTTTTGACCATGTGACCAGTCAAAAGTGCACCATGACTTGACGGACACACTGTATTTCAAGTAATCAGTATTTATATTCTTCTAGAAAAAATGCTATTATAATAATAATAATGTTTGTTTGGGCTGGAATATTCACTAATAAAATGTCAGTGTGTACATGGATTGACCTAACTGGCTCAATTTTGAACTCTGTTAAAAGGTTATATCCATTTATTTTGATAGCGTAGTTGAAAGATCAGCCTTGGAATTTCAATGAAAAACTAGCCTGGAGGCATCCTGCTTATGTCTACTTATTTAAATTGCTATAGAAAGTTTGCCTGTTGTCACTCATACTTACTGCTGAGATTATGGGGGGTATTTAGCAAAAACACAATATTTGATTATCCGATTTGTTTGTCACTGTTGATCTAAGACTCTGATACTGATTACTTAAAAGAATCATTGTTTCTGTTACCCCCTACTCACCTATCACAGTCCTTTCCTTGTGGTTTTCCCCTGTCCCAAGCACATTATTGCCAGATTAACTGTAGTAAAAAGCACAGATTTGTGGAATTATAGATGGTTTTACCCTATCATACCACAACCCTGTTCGAAACCTGGAGTGGCTGTCCCTACCTGTGGAATTACATAGCAATAGTTTATCTGCCAATCAAAGACCATTGTACCGTGGCCTTAACTACCTTTCCTGATTCCCTATTCATGATTCATCTACAGTGTTTTGAACCCTGAATAGAACTCTTGCTTTCTTATCTTCTTGCCTTTTAAAAAAGCTTCTCTGGCCCTGACCAGGTAGCTCAGTGGACAGAGTGTTGTCCTGGCATGTGGAGGTTGCCAGTTGAATCCCTGGTCAGGGCATATAGGAGAAGCAATCAATGAGTGCACATCTAAATGGAAAAACTAAGTGGAACAGCAAGTTGATGCTTTGCTTTCTCACTCTTTCCCTCCCTCTCTCCCCTCCCCTTTTTTCCCCCTTCCCTTTCTCTCTCTCAAATCAATTAAAAAATTAAAAATATTCATTCTCTCAATTTGGAATATTCTTTCCCTTCATTTGCACCAATAACTTTTGGATATAAGGATTGGGAAAGACTTTCAATATTTCATGCTCTTTGATTTTTCAAGACCCAGAATATATATTACTGTTCCTGCCTTCAAGTTGAAATGATTTATTTTCTCTGTACTTTATTCATACTCTCTTTAAGATAGCATTGATCACATTCTGCCTTATTTTACAGTTGTTTATGTACTTGTCTTATTCTTACAGATGAAAAATTGCATGGGATCAGGGACTGCATTTTATTTTTTTATTTTCAAATTCTTTGTAGTACCTAGTACAGTGCTTGGCATACATTTGATTATCAATAAATACTTAAGTAAAGATATATTGAGAAACTGGGATAATTATTGTGATCTGGATACTTAATTATGATAGATGCTAAATTTTGATAGCAACCAGAACTTGCAGTTTTTGCTCATGGACACAGAGATGGTAACTTTGCTGAGTTTCTTTTAAGGTAATTCGAAAAACTTAAAAAATTTTAAAGACAATTTGGAGGGAAAGTTATCTCTCTTATAAAGTAGCTTTTAAGGCTGATCTGAGAGAGGCCAGTGAACAAGGTATGTGAATTTTCTATTTGCCTAATTTCTTGGTTCTGTCAATGCAGTGCCCCACTCTTCCCAGGGAATTTAAACCTCAGGCATTTTTTGGTTCTCTTTCCTATAGTCAACCAATTGCTGTACTTAATTTATCTTTTTAGACAGCAGCTTGTGGATTCATTTTCTTCCCTCCAGCTCAGCCTGAATCACTTTTAACAACCCACCTAAATGCCTCCCTTTCTTGTGCAGAAATCCTCATTTTCAGGGCAATGGAAACAGTCTCTTCAAAATCATCTGCAGAAATGTCATCAATAAACCCCTATCCAGCTGCCATTCGTAGCTTTCCTATGATGAAATCCAGGCTTGAGTTTTGCAGTGATAAAAATCAGGTCCATTCTACCTGTACAACCTAACTTGCCTTCTTTTGCTATAGGCACAACTGTGTTTTGGAGATCTTTCAAATCCAACATATTTAATATTTTTGTAAGTCATTCCCAGTTTGTGCTGCATGGAGCAAGTTTTCCTCTTCCTCCCCTCTCTTTAAACTTTCTCCCTAACAGTGACTTATTTCCTGCCCAGGAATTCCCTGATGCTCCAGCCTCCCATCTCTGGTCCTCCTCCTCCTCCTCCTATTATTATTATTATTATTATTATTATTATTATTATTATTATTATTTCTGAAGTGAGAAGTGGGGAGGCAGAGAGACAGACTCCCGCATGAGCCTGAGCATCCATCCGGCATGCCCACCGGGGGGCGATGCTCTCCCTATTTGGGGTGTTGCTCCGTTGCAACCAGAGCCATTTTAGCGCCTGAGGTGGAGACCATTCTTAGTGCCCAGGCCAACTTTTGCTCCAATGGAGACTTGGCTGCGGTAGTGGAAGAGAGAGAGAGAAAGGAGAGGGGGAAGGGTGGAGGAGCAGATGGGTGCTTCTCCTGTGTGCTCTGGCCGGGAATTGAACCTGGGATTTCCACATACCAGGCTGATGCTTTACCGCTAAGCCAACTGGCCAGGGCCCCAATTATTATTGTTTGTTTTGCTCATTTGATTGTAGCTTAGTTGTTGCATATACTGTACCTTGTTTCCTCAAATAGATTGAACCCTTGCTTATAGTTGGAGCTTTGTAAATATCTAGTGAATCAAGATTTGTGTTTCTTTTGAGTTGCCCTGATGCTTTGCGCCATGCTAGGGAATGCTCAGGGAACATTGAGTGTCTGTAAGTTCAGAAAGAGTTCTATCTGTGATAGAGTATATGGCCTTTCAGAAGTTTTAAGACATTGCCAAGATATTTTTATCTAATATAATGAATTTTTCTTTTCTGTCCTCCCCTCTCCCTTCCAACTTATAAAACCCATTTAAAAAATTCTGGATGTCAGTGAAGCCTTTCATTTGATAATTTTAGAACATGAAATAAAATAAAATGAAATTTACCATCTTTATGTGCATGGTGAGGGTAGATTTGTGTTTAAACCACAGCATAAACTGGCAATTGGTTGGAGTTGGGCGTGGAAGGTAGGGTTCAGGACCTCCTGTTCCTCTCTGCTTATGTCTATTTAAAACAAAGTCATTTTTTTTTAAACAATGTAAGGTAGGTTGGAAATTCTGACTTTATAGAAGCTGTTGATGGGATGTTTGTATTTTTTGTCCCAGGCTGGTCCTGTCCAGCTGACAATGGGAGGTGGCAGCCCACGTGGGGGTTCTCTGTGTAGAAAGATGTAACTAGGACTAGGGTTTTTGGTGGCCACTTTGAATACTCTGCGCACACTCTCTCTCGTCCTTCCTACTTGTTTAAAATATTTATAGATCTAAGGTATTATTAAAAGCCTATCATTGCAATTTTCCTTTGCCCCAGATTGGACGGTTTCTTGCAGCATAACACCTAATTTAGCTCTACTCTGTTGTTCAGATTTTATGTTTCACTTTGGTGCATCATTTAATAGCTAGTAAAGTTCCGTGAACATCAAGGGATCCATCCATGACAGTAAATCACATATACCATGGGAACAGTCAACTGCAAAGTTTAAAAAGCTATCATATTTATATTGATAGAGAGCTTTGTATTTTCTCCACAAGAGGGCAGGAAAGTCTGGGCTGTAAATAAAAATTTTCAAAAAAACCTTTATGGAAAGAAGTGCTTTACCTTCCATACGTACTTCTTAAAATATAAAAAATTTTCCTTTTTAAAAAAGTTCAATAGCGGATGGTTTTTAATGTTCCTCTTATTTTCTTGGCAGTTACCCTTCAGCTTTTCTTATTGCTTGCCCTTCCTCAGGATTCTAATCATAGGTTCTAATTGCCAGATTTGGTGTTGTTGGGCTACTGGTAGAGTGACCAAGGCAAGGAAAAGCTCAACATTTCACTAGCTATTTCTGCCAAGGAGAAAATGATGCCTCTGTCAAAGGAAAACAAAACTCATGTAATAGGTTTGAGGCCAGCCCTGGTCATGCATACACTCATACAGTTGCCTGCTCCTACTAGGTTTTGTTCTTCACTGCTTCACTCTGGCTCCTACTCCCACGCTGCTTTTGTCCTTTTTGTTCTTCAGGATGTAAATTACAGATCAGGCTACAAAACCTGTCTAAATCTGTAATATCAAAAACTGAATGCTTCTCTTTCTGGCAGTCACAATGGGGTTGGCTTAAACGCGTTAGGTCTCACTGTGCTGGGATAACAACAGGATAGGCTGTGAAGGAGGAGGCGTTTGATAAATTCAGTTTATTTTCATAAAAATAAGTTGGGGAAATATTTGTAGGATTCAGACTTGGGGGTTGAATGCTCCTTGAATACCCACTGCCAATTGAACATTTTTTTTCTTTTTAAAGAGCTAATAGACTATTTGAAAGACAAATTGGTATAAAATGATAAAGCATTAAAGACTCAATTTTTGTTTAAGGTCGGTAGTGATCCCCCCCCCCCCCCCGCCATAAGGCATGAAATTAAAACGTGTGCACAGAACCAAATGATTGCTTCAGTACCATATTTTTAGTGGCGGTTGTCCTCTTGAAGCAGTTAGTGCTGCTAAAAGGAAGTAAAGTATAACAATGCAGGTGGCAAGAGATTGATTCAAAGAGGATGTTTATACAGGAAAATTATTGACAGCTACAGACATAATTGGTTGGCATAACTTGGCCATAGGCATGACAAAAAGATGTGAGAAAATATCATAGAAGTAACATGGGGACTTTGCTTGTGAGATGGGAGTGCTAATATCACTAACTTACAAGCAAAGTCCCCATGTAACTTACAAGCATAAGCAACATGGCCACCCACATGCACCATTTGTTGTGATCAGGTTGCCCAGAAACA
Organism: Rhynchonycteris naso; assembly: GCA_037038555.1. Taxonomy (NCBI): domain Eukaryota; kingdom Metazoa; phylum Chordata; class Mammalia; order Chiroptera; family Emballonuridae; genus Rhynchonycteris; species Rhynchonycteris naso. The sequence goes on from CM073001.1 coordinate 19,162,094, forward strand.
CCCAAGTCATTTGGCACCCCTTTCTTTGGTATTATGGTAGTTTGCAGCCTTAGGAAAGGTGTACTTGACAAATCTTTTTATTTCACTCCTAATTATAGATACAGATGACCACATGGGTTTATACCCCCAAACTTTGGGGGTATAACATTAAACTATAGAACATTTAGCAGTTTTAAGTTTATTTCAATCCTGAATGCCTTTTGTCTTTTTTCATAGCTTGTCTTCTTTTCAAATCACAGACAGTGAGAGTTATCTGTTTTTCTTTAAAAGTAGTATAATGGGCAGGGTGGGTGTGTATGTGTGTGTGTGTGCATAATTTATATATATACATTTTATCATTTTTCATTTACATTATAACTCATTTTTGCCTGAACTCAACATGGTTAGTCTTGGTTGAGTAAGTGATATCACAGCAATTCTGGCTTTCTTCCAGCAGGCAGCCCTTTGCAGAGGGAAAAATGACAAAATTGACTAAGAATTCCATAGCACAATGTGCAGGGGAATGTACTAAACAGATTTTACCCAAAGGAAACATGAGGAAAACATCTTATTATAAGATATATATTTAATATGTTTTTCATATTTGGGAAGAGAAGTTAATGTCTGGGAATGTCCTTTGATTCACTGGCCAGAAGGATTTTTTGTTACCCACCCCCCTTCCAAGCCTTTAGATTAGAAATGATTTATTTACAGAGAAAAGAACAGTGCTTTGATATGCTATACTAATGTTAAACATTTATGGGGTTTAAAAATATTTATGAATGTGTAAAAGTTATTAAAGTGAATGTGCTTTAGGTTACCTTGTGATCAGGTATAGCATGAATACAAAAACAGGAATTTTTGTAAGAGAAAAAGACAAAGAAAATAAGAGTAGATTTGTAAAGCTTAATAATCTTAGAGTATGTGCATGTGTCTTATTTTGTGTATAATTTAAAATATATAATTTTTTACAATATAGATTTAATATATATGCACATTTTTAGAGTCATGAGTTATAATGTTAAAGCTCCAAGAAAATTTCCTTATAACTCTATTCCTAGTTACTCAAAGATATAATGAAAATTTTCTGTTTAAACGAACTTTCAAAATTTGCTCTTTGTGAAAAACAGATTATTTGGAGAAACATTGGACTGCTTTTTTGGCATTCGTTTTATTTATTTATTTATTTATTTTCTTTTTATTTAGTAAGAGAAGTGGAAGCAGAGACAGACTCTTGCATGTGCCCTGACCCACTAGGGGGCAAATGCTTTGCCCATCTGGAGTGTTGCTTCATTGCTCAGCAACCAAGCTCTTCTTGTGCCTGAGGCAGAGGCCATGGGGCCATTCTCAGAGCCCAGGGCCAACTCGCTCCAATAGTTCCATGGCTGCAGGAGGGGAAATAAGAGAGAGAAAAGCGTGAGGGAGGAGGGGTGGAGAAGCAGATGGGTGCTTGTCTTGTGTGCCCTAGCCAGGAATCAAACCCAGGACATCTACATGCCAGACCGATGCTTTACCACTGAGCCAAATAGCCTGGGCTTGGCATTAGTTTTAGAGAAATGGAGTTTTAATTTGCTTTGTAAGATTATTCAGGGCTAGTTTGAGAAAGATAGGTGGTAGTTCTCCTGTGAAGCTATTCGTTCCAGGACTTTTGTTTGTTGGGAGTTACATTGTTAGTTGATAAGAATGTTCAATAAATTTACATAAAATTGCCCATAAAAGTAGAAAACAGAGAGGCAATGGAATATTTTACATTAACCTAAATTAAACGTTTCTTCTATATATTTTTATTTAAAAATTTTCAATTTATTTATTTTTCTTGAGTTTATTGAGGTGACACTGGTTAATAATGGCAGGTACTAAGTATGAAACCACTCAGATTCTTCAAGGCTCCAGACAGATTTTTTGTCTGGGAGCACCCCTCTGATCTGGTGGGGGTACTGATATCTACTCAAGATCTGGTTTGGCCACTATGGAAGATTGATTCATCAACTTAAGAGGGCTTGTGACTCACCTGGGGATTCCATTAAATAATTAAAAAATACTTGTGAGTGAATTCTTGAGCCAATCCTTAGAAAGCATCCAGATCTGGAGTGGGGCTCAGGCATCTGCACTTTTAACAAGCTTCCTGGGTAGCTCTGACACATTGTTCACTGATAGTGACCAACGTATTATCTAAACTGGGTGGCTTTTGAGATCAAAGTGGGTAATTCTAAAAATTGTGCCAGGAATAGATGCAAACAAGAACTATTCAAGGAAAATGGGTATATAGTTATTCTCTGCGTGTATCACGTCTGACAAAAGCTAGTGTGGCGGTGAAGAACACAACCCTGGGGACAGACAGACCAGATTCTGGCCTAGTAACTGTTTGATTCTGAGCAAGTTCTTTTATCCCTCTGAGCCCCAGTTTCTTCACATAAAAAAGTGCTTCAGGCCTGACCTGTGGTGGCGCAGTGGATAAAGCGTCGACCTGGGAACACTGAGGTCGCCAGTTCAAAACCCTGCACTGGTCTGGTCAAGGCACATATGGGAGTTGATGCTTCCAGCTCCTCCCCCTTTCTCTCTTTCTCTCTCTCTCTCTGTCTCACTCTGTGTCTCCTCTCTAAAATGAATAAATAAAAAAGAAATTAAAAAAAAAATAAGAAAAAGTGCTTCACTGTACATTTAGTACAATATTGTCTTTTGGCAAAGGTTGCCTTGGGCCCATTTCTGGTTTCTACAACCTGATCCTTTACAGTGGGCAAGTATTTTTAAGTTGTTTTGTGGAGTATATTTGACTTTCAATTATTCATTACTTCAGGTAAAGCTTACATAATGTTGCAAAACCTGGAACCCAGGAGATAGTGAGAGGATGCTATATGCTTATTTTGCCAGTTTGGCATAACAGTATAGTCCTTTCTCCTCTTCTGCCATCACCTAGAAATAGGGGAAAAGGCAGAAAATAGAGATGCACACCAAACAATACTGCTGTCAGCCTGCCTTTTATTTTGCCAGCGCTTCCCAGGCTGATTTCAGCAAGAGTGCACAAGCGTTCCATGGGCAGTGGTGGTGAAGAAAATTTCTCTTTACTGCTGGTCACATCCCCTTTCTCTTCTTGTGGGGGCTTAAAGGATGTTTTGGGAGCAGGAAATAATATCTAAATGCTTACAAACTAAAATCTCAATTGGAAGAGCCTTTGTCTTTGGTGTGGTAGTTTGGAGTGTGAGGTTTCTAAATACAATGAATGCTACAAATTAAAACCACAATGTGGTATCACCTGACCTCTTAGAATATTACATATCACCAGAAGATGAGGGAGTTTGGTTTTGTTAGTCTGTGTTTCTCACTGTGAAATAGGAGGCTCAGTCATTTGCTTGCATGCTCAGAGTGAAGATGCTTGAGTTGAGGGGAGGATGGAGGGTGAGGGTTGATGGACAATAGGACTAAATCGTAAGTGTGAGGAATGTGAGGACAGTGAATACCTGTGTCTTTGTTCTTATTTAGGAGCTCTGGAAAGCAATATGATTCTAGAAGTTTCTTGCTTATAGCCTAGTGTGGGAGCAAAAGAAATGTCTGTGTTGGGTGCCTGAGAGAGCTGCATGAAGTCCTAGCTGATAGGGGGAGCAGCAGAGTTTTCCTAGGTGGCTAGAGTGGCACCGTTATAATAGATGGGACTTATGGGAATGAGGAGGAAGCTGCAGAGATCTGGGAGAGCCAACCAGATGAAAAAATGAATATGCCTCAGTTGTGTCTGAGATCCCTAGTAGAAGAGAATCAAAATATGGGCAACATTACAGGATTTTCTTCTGAACCTATATCTCCTGAAAAAGAAATAATTGGCTTAGAAGTAACACAGAAAATATCTTGCAAGGCAAACCCTATTTCAGCTGTCTTTTAAATGGGGAACACTCCTAACTTAGTGTTACAAGGACTGAATTCGTTAAAGGATTTCCACTGAGAATTTGAACTGAAAGAGATATTCAATGATAGAAATGGAAATCTTTCTCTTATGAGCCTTTCGAATATGGCCATTTTACTTTCCAATAATTTTCTGCCTGAAGCAATGATATGTCTAATTAATAATAATATTCTATTAAACTGTGTGATTAATCTGAGAGATCATTATGCACAACTAGATTAAAAAAGCAATGCAAATCTCCTTGGTGTGATTTAAGATAAAATAAACCTGAATTTCTTATCCAGAGAGGTATTTTTCTCCTTGTGATATAACTTGATGGTACATTCCATTTCTGTGATTCTTTCAAAGTGTGCTTTTTATTATCTAGTTAACTTAAAAGGAAACTTATGAATAAATAGCACCTGTTCAGTTGTCCTCTAATTTAACTATAATTTTGGATAGGCTATTTGAATGTGAATTTTATTTTGCCGTATATATCAATTATGTGATATCTTTCTGTTGTTAGATTCATATGGGGTAAAGCTGTTAATGTTTTTCTAATAGAAACAAAATAGTTTGGGAAAAATAGGCAGAGAAAGACCCCACAGGATTTTTCAGGTTAAACTCCAGGTCTTACAACTTGGCCTGACTCCTGAGCTGAAGAAATTCAATGGGAGAAAACAACACAAGTGGTCTTGCTTTCTCAAAGGGCATGATTTTTAGCGAAGTCCAGTTATTTTAAGAATTGTTTGTTGTTCCTTAATGTTTCATTAATCAGTGGGAAGTTTTTTGATAAACTTTCCCACTGCCAGGTTCAGGAGTATAATAATTAAAATCTAGGTTTGGAGACTTCTTGGCTTTAGGTCTCAGCTTGGCCATTTACGAGCTGTGAGATTTAGGGCAAGTTGGTTAATGCTTCAAGCCTCAGTGTGTCCTCATCTATAAAATGGGTCAAGCACCAATTTCCTAGGTAGAACCCTCAATTTGTGTGCCTATCAGACAGAAGAAGGCCTGAGCTCTTAGCTCTGTCACCTCAGGCCTCCAGTAGTGGGACAAGTGTCATCAATTTCTATATGTGTTAAGTACTGGTAACATTGAGGCAAAGTTAGTTGTGAGATTTAAAGGATATGATGAAAGTAAAGCCTTTAGCTCTGTGCCTTGGATCTCATAGTTGTTAAAAAAAAACTATAACCTATTATTACTCATGACACTTAAAAGTTCATCATATTTTCAGATCATATCTAAGTTATTTTTAGAGATTATTTTGTCTTTTTTTCAATTGCCTTTCACCTGGACTTTTAACATTGTAAAGATATTAACATTGTAAACATTGGAGTCATATGGTAGTTCCTAAATTTCATAACAGCATGTGGACATATATGTAATATTTTACAGTAAACAAAATATGTGCTGTATCATATGTATTATCGTTTTGGTATATGGTCAGTACTAATTATGACCAATTTTAACATTTGATTTTTGCCTACACTTATTTTCTCTGGATATCTGTCAAAGACTAAATTTTGAAAATTCATGAAAATGCTTCTCATATACACACATACACATTTCATCCATAGATTGTTTCAGTAAAACATTGCTGAGATAGCAATATTTATTCACATTGATAGAGAAATAATTTGTACTGTTGTATAATCAAACCACTGATTGGCATTGGGGATAATTCTTAAAATTCCTTCCAGTAACTATAATAGGGATGAAAAGCTAGAAAATAAAAATGGCAGAAACATCTCAAGATGTTAAAAATGTAAGTGAAGTTTTAAAGTGTCACTGGAAAATGGAAAAAACAAATTGAGATGCCAGGAATTTAAAGATTAAAATTTAGAAAAAAAATGTACTTGAAACCAAATGAAATACATTATCAAGTGAAAGTTGTTGTTTAAAAGATAGTAGGCCTGACCTGTGGTGGCGCAGTGGATAAAGTGTTGACCTGGGAACACTGAGGTCGCCAGTTCAAAACCCTGCACTGGTCTGGTCAAAGCACATGTGGGAGTTGATGCTTCCAGCTCCCCCCTTTCTCTCCTCTCTATCTATCTCTCTCTCTCTCTCTCTCTCTCTCTCACTCTGTCTCCTCTCTAAAATGAATAAAATAAAAATAAATTTAAAAGATAGTAGGATAAAGTAAAAACTTATAAAAATGAAGTATGTGTCTTAAAGTACATTAAAATTTTAAAAATTCATTTTAGGTAGGAGAGAGAGAGAGAAGAGGGGGAGGAGCAGGAAACATCAACTCCCATATGTGCTTTGACCAGGGCAAGCCCAGGTTTCGAACTGGCAACCTCCGTGTTTCAGGTTGATGCTTTATCCACTGCGCCACCACACGTCCATTGAAATTGATGGTAATGATTTCATTGCAAATATTGATCTGTCCTTAAAGTATACGTATATTTATTTGATCAAAGTACTTGTTATATAAGCATGTATGAGTATATATAGATGGTCTTGGTCTTAAGTTTCAACTATGATAGAAATTCTTCCAATGACAGATGAAGACATGAACCCCAGAGATTAGAAGTGACTGTGTAAAGTCACACAGCTCATTCATGATTGAACAACCAGAGGTAGAGCCTAAGGAACTCTAATGTAATTCCTAATACTTAACTCTTCCTTTGTGGGTGATTTCATGAGCCCTTGAGAAAGTCAAGTGTCTCTTAACCCAGTTTAATTTCTGTGATCAGAGATTCATACCTTTGGTTTTGTGACTGCTTATCGTTGTACAAGTAGCTCAGATTTAAAAAAAATTTTATTTTTTTAATTTACAGGGACAGAGAGAGAGAGAGAGAGAGAGAGAGAGTCAGAGAGAGGGATAGATAGGGGCAGACAGACAGGGGAGAGATGAGAAGCATCTATCATTAGTTTTTCGTTGCCATTGCAACACCTTAGTTGTTCATTGATTGCTTTCTCACATGTGCCTTGACTGCGGGCCTTCAGCAGACTGAGCCATCCCTTGCTGGAGCCAGCGACCTTGGGTCCAAGCTGGCGAGCTTTTGCTCAAGCCAGATGGGCCCGTGCTCAAGCTGGCGAGCTCGGGGTCTCGAACCTGGGTCTTCCACATCCCAGTCTGACACTCTATCTACTGCGCCACTGTCTGGTCAGACCAAGTAGCTCAGATTTTAAGCCGGGAGGACTTAGGTTCAAATTCTAGCACTGACACTCAGGGTTGTCACACTGCACAACTCTAAGGGGTACCATTACAAGGTAGTTTATGTGACTAGCACCTACATAAACAACGGGCACAGAAAGGGTTAGTCTTGCACATACTTAGTAATTTCTTAGTAGTACTAGCAGATACTGCTATTTTATTTTGAAGGCTGACATGAATAGAATTCTAGACAGGGACATATGTGTGCCTATACCACATATGCTTTAGAAAGTTTCAAGTATACATAATAAAAATTGTGTTATTTCTGACTCCACTATTTGGAAACTCTCATAATGATGACAAGAAATAGAGAATAGTGGCCAGTCTTCTCTGTTGCTCTGTTTTGGAAAGTCCTGGCTCTACACTCCTCTTTCTATTCAAGATCTTGTTTGAAGACCTGGTCACCTCTGTTGACATGGTAATCAGCCAATGAACCTTTGAAAAATTACTGAATGGAGAGACAGGTTGTATATACGGCCTCTGTTATCAACCAGAGAACAAGAATGAGTATAGAAGGGCTACTCTGGACACAGAAAGAATGTCCCCACCCCAGTTCTGCTCTCCATTTGTCTGTGAGTTTGGTGAGAACTTTGAGTCTCTTCTTAGAACCTTTTCTATTGTTTCTCAGCTTACAGAATCACTGTGATCTGAATCTGGGTCTCAGAGACTGCAATCAGTGGGAGAGACTAAAATGATTTTTGTAATGTTTTTGGTCTATTAAACAGATTAACAGTATCATAAAATTGCAAGCCTCTTACAAATAAAGAAAATGAATTGTTTTCAAACAATGTTGTTTTGCCCCAAACAAGTTTTGATTCTCCTCTCCCATTTTGTTTCTGTCCCTGAATCTTGTGTGTCTCAGCAGCTTTATCCACTTAGTCCCTAAAGCCAAATCCTAGGAATCAACTTGATCTTTTTTGCTCACCTGGCACAACCAATCCTTTAGCAGGAACTGTCAACTCCACCTCTAAAAGGGACCCTGAGTGTTTCCAAGTTTTCTCACCTGCCCTGCCACCTTTCTGGTCCAAGGGATCTATAGACTCGATCAAGTGCCTTTGATTCCTTTCACTTTCTAATCTATTTCCCAGTGATCTTTTATCATTCTTCTGCTTAAAAGCTGCACAATTTTTACATTACACTTAAAATGAAATCCATACTCCTTACCTCGCCTATAAATCCTATGTGATCTGGCCCTGCTTGTCTACTTCTGTAATGTCAATTTTGCTCACCATACTGAAGCTCTCTTAGCCTTCTCTCTGTTCCTTGAACCTGCCCTATTTTATTTTATTCAGAGAACTTATCTAGTCTAATAGTACTTACCCATTTGTTGACTAGTGTTCCATTTGTCATTCTGAGTTTTTTATTTTGTTTTGTTTTGTTTTAAGATTTGTTCCTTGTGTCTCTAGTATGTAGAATAGTGCCTAGCACCTATTAGTTAAAGAACTGCTGGAACAATGAATGAGTTTGGTGAATGATACCAATATTAGAAACCTGTGATGCGTCTCACCCTCCTCTCATGCTCTTGTAATCAGTAGCCAAGTCCTGTAGTTTTTGCACTTTTGATTTTCCCAGAATCTGTCTCCTCTTACCCAACTCTACTACTACTGCCTTGGTTTATGGCCTCAGCACCTAGAAAGTTTCCAGGTCTCTGGTCAAGGACTGACTCCTGGATGTAACTTTTTCTCAGGGAGAACCAATTATTCTTTGTGCTACCACGGTGTCTCCTACTTTTACCATAGGACCTCAAGGCCTTATCACACTTTTACTGTGTTCATTTCCTTGTACTATATTGCAATCCCTTGGGAGGCAGGGACCACATCTTCCTGTTTTTTCATTCTCAACACCTGGCACAATACCTGCAATCTATTAATGTTTGAAGAAAGAGAATGAGTGCATGCAAATGAACGTGTCTAGCTAAATGGGACCATAGGAAAACAGCTATAACAAAACATAAGCCTCAAATTTAGATGTATAGTTCATGATGTTATTAAATAATAATTAATACACTTGCTTTTGCGGTTACCATGTTCTCTACTCCAATATCTTCAGATATAAAGCTCTTAATATTTTTTAGATAATTCTATACATTAAAAAATCAGTCATCACCATATTTTTTTTTACAGAGATATAAGGTAACATAGGGCAAAGAACCTCATGATATACACAATTTTTAGAAAAAAAATTATTTTGTCCTTTGTATCTAAAATATGCTTCACATATTTAAAACCGTTTAGAAAAACTATGAATAAAACCATTCACACATCCTAGGACCCTAATCTAACATTAGGTGGTTTGAGTTTCATTCTTATCTTTGCTACAATACTCACTCCATGTGTATCTTTTGTGTGTTTCTAAATATTGAAATCAGTCCATATTGGTTAGTGAAATAGGGGAAGCTCTAACTCTATAGTATTTTCAGACAATGAAAATACAGTGTATTTTGCATGCAATTTTTATCTGCTTCCATCAAGTGTAACAATATGTTGACTTTGCCATGGGCCTGTAAAGCTTTGCTGTTGTGAAGAGCTCTGCATGAAATTTTAAAGAGACTGGACCTTTCATCTGCACAGCAGCAGGGCACCTCACTATAGGGACAAGAAAGGAAAAGAGAGAGAGAGAACATTTTTGAAGCAATAGCAGAAAATAACAGCAGAAGCAATTATTTCATCAAAGGTTGATTTTTTTTTTCTAGTCCCTTTTTTTTTTCTTTCAAATTTCTTAGCTGGAGATTGTCTGCCTTGTTGCCTTTGTCTCCTGGTGTATGTTTAATTTGCAGGTTTCACATGATCAAAATGGGGAAAAACTCATAAGTGAAAAGATGTTTATTTTAGACAGTGATACTATTGATAATGGCATTTAAATGTATTTGTAAGGAATCTGCAAGTTGGGAACAATGCAAAGAACTAAATATGGTGTTCCCTGGAGTTCCCAGATTGTTTATCTGTTTGGGGATTTGAACGTGGTAAATGTGTCTTCTTTATGATTTTGTTTCCTGCCCACCTCCCATAAACATTAGCACGAACTTTGACCGCTCTGGGTAGGCTGAGAGAATTTCATCTCTTCATCTCTGTGGCTAATATTAACACATTTTCTTTTTATTTGGGATAGGGCTGGGCTTTCCTGGTTGTGGAGTCAGTTAGTACCAATTCTTATGGTATGGACATCATTTTACTGGCAGTCAGAATAACCAAGTGTGGGCCACTATCTTCCTTGACTATGATCATGAGAAATCATCACAATGAAATGCCTGGGCTTTCCCATTGCGTGGATGTGAACCTCTCGCTCAAATGAAGCTTAGGAACCCGCCAGAGAGCTATATTTTTGGACCTGGGAGGATTGTGTCTTCCTCTGGGTATGAAACTTAATTTTTTTTCCTGTTATGCTATTTATTTGCTTTAGTCTTTTGACTTTGTTTCCTGCCCACCTCCCATAAACATTAGCATGAACTTTGACTTTAACTTCTTTTCTACTTTTTTATCCTCTTCTCTGGGGTGTTGAGAGGATTGATAGAATATTTGCTTGAGTTTTGATGGTTTTGGTGAAAAACACTTCTTATATGAGTTTCCTATTAATGCTGTAATGAGTTATTACAAACCTAGTGGCTTAATGACATACCTGTTTATCCTCTTAATGTTCTGGAAGTCAGAAGTCCTAAATGATCTTATGTGGCTAACTTGGTCAGCAGGTCTGTGTTCCTTCAAGAGGCTCTGGGAGAGGGGTTGTTCCTTTGTCTTTTCTAGCTTGTAGAGACTCACTGCTTTCCTTGGCTCATGGTACCTTCCTCCATCTTCAAAGTACCGTATAGTACTCCAACCTCTGCTTCCATTGTCCTGTCTCCTCCTTCTCAAGATCCTTAACTTCATCACATCTGCAAAATCCCCATTACCATGTAAGGTAACATATTCACATGTTTTGGGGATTAGGACATGCATATCTTTTGGGGAGGGCAACATTGTACTACATAACATTTTTGTAGTTTTCATCCCGTTTCTTTCTATTTGTGGATGCATACTTCATTTTTTTTTTTCCTAGCTGATTTTCTTAAAATTTTTTTAAATTTTATTTTATTCATTTTAGAGTGGAGACACAGAGTGAGAGAGAGAGAGAAAGAGAGAAAGGGGGAGGAGCTGGAAGCATCAACTCCCATATGTGCCTTGACCAGACCAATGCAGGGATTTGAACTGGCGACCTCAGTGTTCCCAGGTCGACGCTTTATCCACTGCGCCACCACAGGTCAGGCGGATGCATACTTTATTTTATCTGCAACTGGCAATGATTGTAAACTTTAAAAAAATATTAATTGATTTTAGAGAGATGGGAAGGGGGGAGGAGAGAGAGAGAGAGAGAGAGAAATATCTGTTTGTTGTTCCTCTTACCCATTCATTGATTGATTCCTCTATGCGCCCTGACCAGAGATCAAACCTACAACCTTGGCATAGTCAGACTACACTCTAATCAGCTGAGCTACCTGGTCAAGGGTAATAACTGTAAACTTCTTAAATGAACAAGAGAGAGAAGTTTTGGTCTCAACTCTGAAGTGCCTCCTAAGAGTCAGACCGTGATCAGCTTCAGGAGAGTAAAATTCTTTCAGGTGTGGTTTCCTAGTATTTGGGACTATTTTCTCTGTATCTTTAAGATACTGAGGAAATAGAATTTTATGGTTCATTGCTTTACGTTCAACCTACCTGCCTGGAGGTACAAATATGTTAGACTCCCAGCTACTCAAAACTTTCTTGGGAGGAGATATTTCTTCTTTTCCTCTTAAATTTTATTAAAGATCACTATTCAGTTATGGGGGCAGTCTCATCTCTGATCAACTGTTTATAGTTTTAGGAAGATCTTTCTCCTGTGCCAAACTTAGTCACTCCATTCTTTGTGTACCCATAGCACACTGTGCATACTTTTATTGTAAAGCCCATTTCTTAGGATTGTTATTATTTGTGGTTTCTAATAAATAGAGTTACTTAAGGGCAGGAATCTTGCCTTATTTACTTTTATTTTTCCGACTGAAGTGGTGCTTGGCATAGAGTAAACATATTTTTTTTCTGAGGCAGTGAATTACTAACCTATCTTATAGATAGAAGCCCAAACCTTGACATCACAAAATCTTCTTTTGTCCCCCATCTCCCCTCCTCATACTCCCTATTTTCAGTTCACTTTGTGCCCTCTCTGTGTTGTACTGCTTTCTGTCCTCCAAACCATATTCCATTTTATCATTAAACCTGTGTTACCACTGTGCTAATGTACATGCTAACATTTGAGGAGGATTACACTGTGCTAGACTCAGTACAAAGCACTTTATAGGCATTTAATCCTCACAGTACTCCTATCTGGTTTACATTTTATGTGTAAAACTTCCAGTGCTTGGAGAGTTTACATAACCTCCTCAAGACCACATAGTAAGGAGGGTTTGAACTCAATGGCTCAGGGCTGGATCCCTTGTTGATCATGACCACTGCCTCCTGATAATGGGCTTTCATTCCAAAGGGATTGTTTAGCATTTCTAGAAAACTGCATCCCCTGTGTCCATCATAATGCTCAAAAAGAAAATAACCCTACATCTATTTAGGGTTGAAGTATGGGTGAGGGTTTTAATTCTGAGGGCTCTTTCATGATTGCAATTCAGACTCTTTTTTATTTTTACTTTTTACAGGGACAGAGAGAGAGAGTCAGAGGGATAGACAGGGACAGACAGGGACAGAAAGAGATGAGAAGCATCAATCATTAGTTTTTTGTTGCCATTGCGACACCATAGTTGTTCATTGATTGCTTTCTCACATGTGCCTTGACTGCGGGCCTTCAGCAGACTGAGCCACCCCTTGCTGGAGCCAGTGACCTTGGGTCCAAGCTGGCGAGCTTTTTGTTCAAGCCAGATGGGCCCGCGTTCAAGCTGGTGAGCTTGGGGTATTGAACCTGGGTCTTCCGCATCCTAGTCTGATGCTCTATCCACTGCACCACCGCCTGGTCAGGCGCAAGTCAGACTCTTAACATATTGAATAGAGCTATTCTGGAGAGCTCCTTGGAATCCATTTGCAGCCACAGGTCCCAATCAGCCATAGCCATGATGCTTGCAAGCTGATTCCCAAAAAAACAATGGTCATTAAATTATTGAACAGAGTATTAGTCTTCTTTTCCTTCTACTTCATTGGTGTCCAAACTTTTAGTTTAAAGCAATGGAACCCATCCTTTAAAAAATATCATGTAGAACCCCAATATACAAAATTGACATATGAAAATAAGTGGATGTGAATTTTCTATCATTGTGTCCTGCCAGAATTGTTTCATAAACCCCTTTCTCAAGCTTAAGGACACAGAACCCTTTCCTGCGGCTTCTCCCTCTTTCTCTGGTTGGCTCAAAATCTTTACATATTAACTCTGGGTCTGTGGGTAGAATCCAACTGACCTAGGTTTGTGATTAATTTGTAATATATTTATTCTTCACTAACATCTCTTAGATTGTATAAATTCATCGTAGTCGTAAAATAGCCCAAGATGGTAGCAATATATCTAAAGTACCATAGAAGTTCCAAATAGAAAGAAAGCTCATGTAGGGCCCATGGAGGAGCTGTTTGTTTATTAAGAAGCCTCTAGGGGTGATATTGCCTTTAGTGAATCCACAATCCAGGCCCTGACCTTTATCCTGCCTGGCTAAGAAATTTGATTTTTCCCGCTCATTGTGTAGCCCAGCCGACCTGCTATTGAGCCAACTGTATCCTTGGATCAGGGTCCCTGTTGTTTGGGGTACATTTGAATAGGCACTATTACCACACTCTTGTCTGAATTCTTTGTTCTATGCTTCTGTGGCTTGGCAATGCTTGTTTTAATTGACCCATTGTATCCTTAGGTATGTTAATACATGCAGCAAGGATATCATCAAGTGTTGTCAACCCAGAAGCCTTTTTGCTTCTGTGACAAAAGAGAGTATACCATGTTAGTTAAGAACAGAGGTATTTATTGGCCCTGGCCAGTTGGCTCAGTGGTAGAGCATCGGCCCAGTGTGTGGATGTCCCAGGTTCGATTTCTGGTCAGGGCACATGGGAGAAGTGACCACTGACCATCTGCTTCTCCACCCCTCCCTCTCACTTCTCTCTCTCTCTTCCTCTCCTGCAACCATGGCTTGATTGGAGCAAGTTGGTCCCAGGTACTAAGGATGGCTCTGTGGCCTCTTCCTCAGGTGCTAAGAAAAACTCGGTTATTGAGCACAATGGAGCAACTCGCCAGATGGGCAAAGCATCACCCTATAGGGGGCTTGCAGGGTGGATCCTGGTTGGGGTGCATATGGGAGTCTCCTCTCACTTAATTAAAAAAAAAAAAACAACAGAGGTATTGACCTTACCAGGCAGTGGCACAGTGCATAGAGCATTGGCCTGGGACTCTGAGGACCCCAGTTCAAAACCCTAAGGTCACTGGCTTGAGTGCAGGGTCATAGACATGAGCCCAAAGGTCACTGGCTTGAAGCCCAAGGTTACTGGCTTGAGCCCAAGGTCAGTAGCTTGAGCAAGGGGCCACTGGGTTGACAAACAAACAAATAAATAAAAAACCAGAGGTATTGAATTAAACAGGAGTGGTTCAAATTCCTGGCATTGCCACATATCAGGTGTGAGAATCTTGCTAATTTCCTTAACCTCTCTAAGCTCATTTTTCCTTGAAAAAAAAAAACAACAAAACCCAAACAAACCTACTGAGAGCTGCTGTGAAGATTGAGATATTTGTGTAAAAGTACTCAGTGCTTGGCATAGGAAGTCACCTGGTTATTGCTAACTGCTGTCTTTGTTATTATTTTAGGTGGCATCCAGTCTCTCTTCTCTGATGTAGTTTGTATTGATGTTCAAGTTTAACTTTCAGAGGTTCATCTTGCTTTTCTTAATTTCAGATTCCAGGAGGATGCCACACTGTGCTTCTGAGAGGCTGAACACAGGGTTCCCAGCACAGCTGACTACTTGTTATCTCCTCTCCTCATCTGCTGAGGAAGTCATGTTACAGGGGCACCCAATGGCAGTCCCTGCTCACATCTGTGTGCACTGCCAACCACTCCCCTTCCTTGAGCCAGGATAAAAGTGGAGACCTCCTGCATGAATGCACAGCTTTTCTTGGCTCTTCAGTTGACTCCATCAATGCTATGCCTCCTTCTGCTGCCCAGGTATGTGTAATATAAACAAATTATACACATACCACATAAATCTATCCTTGTGGGAAATTCAAATGATATATAAGTGTGTAAAAATTTATTGTCTTCCTTCATGCTGCCAACCACATTCCTCCCTATTGTGGGTATTATTTTAGCCCTTTTCTATGCATTGATGTACTTATTATTTTAAAAAATGGTATTACACTATTCTTTGGAGACCTGACTTTTTAAATTAACATTTCTTGATCTTGTTATATTAGTATGTACAAATCTTTTACATTCTTTTAAATTTTTGCTTCATTTTCACATATTGGTGAATCATTATTCACCTTGAGAGCACTGATGAATATTTAGCTTTTCAGTTTTTAAAACTAAAAAGAATATTTTGGGGTTAAATGGGTTAACATTAAAATACTTTTCATTGTCCTTTTGAAAGCTATGCCACATACTCCCAATAACAGTATACAAGAAGACCTACTTCTATTTATAGTCATATCACTAATATCTGATCTTCTATAATCTATTTTATTTTTAGTAATCTAATAGATAATCATCTCCTTATTTTAATTTACATTTTCCTGATTATTTGTAAAGTCAGGAATATTTTTACAGATTTTCTTTTCTCTTTGTAATTCTGAATACTGTCAATATATATCTTTTCTCAGTTTTATTTTGGGTTATTCATCATTTTATATTGCTTTATAAGCACTCTGTGTATTATAGATGTTAGCTTTCTGTTAAATACATCATAACTGTTTTTTCTATTCACTGTCTTTTAATCGTATGTGTGTTTTTTATCTTTGGCTATATATAGAAATTTTAAATTTTATCTAGTTGTTTTTGCTTTCTTACAAAATTCATTATGTTCATTTGTAATAAAATGAGAAAGTTTTAGAATTACTCAATAGCCTTTGTGGTGGAACAGGCTATTTTCGTATCAAACCAACAAGTATTTACTTAATATCTACTATGTGTTTAGTGTGGTAGATAATACAAAAAGAAATATGAAACATGGTCTCTGCCTTCAGGGTGTTTGTATATGAATCACAAATACAGGCCGTCCTTGGGTTGTGAACGAGATAGGTTCTGTCGGTTGAAAATGTTTGTGTTTAGTATATGCACAGAAAGGTAAAAATAAATACTGTGTTAAGACAAACATCTGTCTAAGTTGCATTTAATAGGTAAATATACCTGTTTCAAGTTACATACAAATTTAACTCAAGAACAAACCTACAGAGCCTATCTCGTTTGTAACCCAGGGGTTGGTTGTATTTAGATGTACCTTAGAAAAGATGTTGGTCACTATTTAGCTAAGTGCTGAATTTTGTTACAGAAAAAAGTGATAGAAAAGGAACTAGGTCAACAGAGTATGTACACTAATACCTGGTAAAGGTTATGATTGTCATAATGGAAACTTGAATTGGAGATTAAAGCTTGGGAGAGATTTAGTTATGAAGTTATAGGACCTGTATCAGTTGTCTATTTCTGTATAACAAGTCACACCAAAGCTTAGTGGCTTAGAAAAGTACCTATTTAATTTAACTCATAATATTGTCAGTTGACAATGTTGGTGGGGCTCCACTGGGCAGCTTTTCTGGTGTGGGCTAAACTTGGCTAATCTTGGCTGGGCTCACTTATGAGCCTTTAGTTAGCTGATCAGTAACTGTGCTGACTTGCTTATGATGGTTGCACCAGGACAGCTGAGATGACAGGGGTCTTTCCTTACATGGGGTCTCAACCTCTGACAGGCTAGCTTTGGTTTGTTTTTATGGTGGGCACAGAATTTTAAGAGTTTGAGAATAGAAGCTGCAAGGCTTCTTGAGACCTTGGCTCAGGACTGGTATCCTGCCATTTTTGTGCATGCTGTTGACCAAAGCTACAGGATCAGCCAAGATTCAAGGGGTAGGAAAACATACTCTACCTCTTGAGAGGAGATGTTAAAGCATCGTGGCCATTTTTTCTGATTACTGCTGAACTTCTTTTCAGAATTGTGTTTACTCAGTGATTTAATCCTTGCAGTTATGTGTGATGATCACACTTAAAGTCTGTCTTTGAAAAGGCCAAGTAGAAATATATATCTATATATCTATATATCTATATCTATTTATCTATCATATCTCTCTTTCTCTCTCTCTCTAAATATATAGCAGTAGAGTAGAAGTCTACAAATGCCTTTCTTATCTTGGTCAAATGTGTGTTGACATTTAGGAAACCTTTCTTTCATCTGATTTTTTAAAAAGATGATTAGGAATATGATGTGTGGATTTCTAGACTAGCCAGAATGATCTGTGATAAACTGGCCCTTGCCCCCCCCTTCTCAAAACACATACTGAAAGGGTGAAGGAGTTTAGTTCTGGCAATAAATGTCATGATCATGAATACAAAACATTAAATGAAAAGAAAGCTACACATCATAGTTCTCCAGTTTAAAAATACGAGCTTCTGGTCTTGCTTTCTTGTATTTATCTTTATTTTTAAGTTAGTTGACCTTGCAATTTATGGTTTAAATGATTGGTATAATTCCTCTTTATCTTATTTTGGTCTTGTAGAAGTAGTTCTAGAAATTCCATCAATTTTTATTTATACTGTTTAGAGGTGGCCAATAAGTCCTTTCTTTAAGCTTCTCTCCTTCTAGTGATCACAACAGCTTAGCTCAGACAGTAGATGTGAGGT
Source organism: Rhynchonycteris naso (assembly GCA_037038555.1). NCBI lineage: Eukaryota > Metazoa > Chordata > Mammalia > Chiroptera > Emballonuridae > Rhynchonycteris > Rhynchonycteris naso. The sequence continues at coordinate 19,179,908 of CM073001.1, forward strand.
TTAGGCAGAGCCAAATAGACCTGCTGGTTAATATCTTCATAAAAACTTGTGGTCTCTTGGCCAAACCTTTAACTCAGAATGAAGCATGAGTATGTCAGAGTGTAACCTAAAATACTATATATAGATGGTACTTTTTAGAAACTCAAAGTTATTCTCCATTGTTTTCAGTTCTTTTTTTTCTTAAAGAGCAGAGACACCTTAAGATGTCTATAAATTTATACATAAAAAGCCTGATTTCCCTCTGATTCTTGTACATGTACAAAATGATACTAATTAAAATAAATACACTGTTAAGTTGAGAAACAGCATCACGATGGAGCTGTCTATGGATGTTGGAACCAGAATCTTGTTTGAATTAGGAGATGTCTGCTAAGTTAAGGCACCCTACAGAGACATATAGGCCAGGGCTTCTAGCACTCCATACTGTCTTTATTGAGAGACATATTTATATCTTCCAGACTAGTAATTAATCACTCGGTGGGGTTTTATGGGGGAAGTCATACTCTCACAGAGAATCTTTTTGTACTGCCAGGGACCACAAAGCATGGGCACAATTAAAATGCTGATTTAATTTATTATATTGAGGCATGGGATAAGAATGTTTAAATGATGTTGACAGGGCCAGAATTTCAGAACCACCTTTTTAAAAATAGAAAACAAATGCCTACCCCTTTAAATTAAATTATATTAATAACATGTTTCTGTAAGTTGCTTGGAAGCAAAATAAGGCACTTGACAGTAATTAAAATTTAAAGATGTTGTATTATTTGTTGTTAATGTGCAGTCTTTGTTAAGGGAAATATTTTCAAAGTGATCTATATATGAAAATTAAATGGGGGAAAATTGCCTATCAAGCAAATGTTGTCTAATAAGGCTGCTTTTCTTAGAACTATGGATTCTTAAGTAACTAAAATGTTTATACATTCCAATAATGGTTTCTATTTTTTTGATCCTCTCAAAAATTGTCTTTGTTACTTGACTTTTGGTATTTCCACACAGAATTCCATTGTCAAGGGGCTTATAAACTCTAAAAACTAGCAAGGCTTTCATATATTTTGGGATATTGGGTAACATGTATTTGCAAAGAGAATTTCATCTGAAATCAATGTGGTTGGTTAGTCACTTGGACCTCCTCCAAATAACCTCTGCAGGACCAGAAGCCAAATGTCTCTTCAGGACCATTAGCAGCCTCTAACTAGCTCTCCTCTAATGAATACTATGTTCTGTGTCTCCAAACAGCACTTTCCTGGTTTCACACAAACTAGAAAATGCCATGAGATAATGGGATATTTGTTTGCCCTGCTGTACCACAGTGAGGGGTAGCTAATAGAGTCACCTTTGTGCAGACCTCACATGTAGATAATATTCTGAAAAGCTACACATCTCTATTGCCTTGGCAGAAAGGCAGTTTCTCACCCTGGTTTAGGTTTTCGTTTGGCATTGGGACAGATGCAATTGATTTGGGCTTTATCAAAGCCCAAATATAGAATAAAATTCTTAGATAATGTTAAAATGATGCGTTCCTCTATGAATGAAATAGGCTATAAATGATGCATATTGTTTCTTACCGTGCCACTGCCATATTTGTGGGCTGTGATAGCGCAGTCACAGTGTGAGAATTAACTGAATCTGTTGGTCTTGATAATTCTGGTGATAGGAGTTCAAATTGGATGGAAGAAATGGAGTAGTTTGTCCATATGTGTTTCTCTAACAGTTAAAATTAAAGCATTAACAGTTAAGTCAGTATTTATTTGATGAACATTTACGTGGTGAGAGTTTCTTCTGGGAAATGTTCCTGGTTTTGTGGAAAAACTCTGTTGACTCAGGTACTAAATAATAATTAACCATTATTGACATATTGTTTTTCTCTCCTCTCTTTACTTACCTGCTACATCCATTTAGTCAACCAATTCCTGTGGATTCTGCTCTTTGAATGTTATGATCTCCACACCTTTTCCCTCCTTGCCCCACCAGCTCTCAAACTGCCATTATTGCCAAAATGGATTTGTTTATCTGTCTCCCCTACTGTAAACTATTTGAGGGTGTGAATCACGTCTTATTTGACTTGGCTGCAGTGCCTAGCATATAGTAGGTGATCGGTATATATTTCATGTGTAAATAATGACTTTTATACAAACCATTTAATTCAGTCATTCTCAACTGGGGGTGGTTATTGACCCCTACCCCTAATAAAAAGACATTTGGCAATATCTGTAGACACTTTGGTTGTTACAACTGTGTGTGGGGGGTGTTCGCTACTGGCATTTGGTGGGTAGAGACCAGATATATTGCTGAATATTCTACAATGCATAGAATTATAACAAAGACTTATTGGGCCCCCAAATGTCAGTAGTACCAAAATTAAAAAACCCTACTCTAATTTAATTTTCAAAATATCTCTCTCAAGTAGATGGATAAATAGTAAAAGTTTATTTACTTGAGACATGAGGAAATACACATTAAATGACTATTCTGAGTGCACCCAGCTTAAGGTAGTGACAGAACCAGTAACTGAACCCCTTGATTCCACATCTAAATATGACTAAATTATTTCAATTACTTAGATGCTAATTGTGATATTGACTTTACTTATCTGGAAAGTTGTCTTGGATTTTGGCCTTGGAAATCTGTCCATACTCTATTTGTTCATATTCTACTTAATTATTTAATTAAGAAATTAGAGCAGAAAATATTTGAATGGTTATTTGAAAAGTATATTTCCTATGGAGATTCCTTTAGATCTGGCATAAAAAATTTGAATTTCCTAGTTTTATATCTTACCACAAAAATGTGGATTTCTCTAGCTAAGTAACTCAATCTGAATACATGAATCTTATTAACACACGTAGTTCTGAAAGATTAACAATATTAAATATTTTTGTTTTATTAAAATTGAGACCTGGAATGTCTGAATTGGTCATTAGGTGTTTTGAGCTAATGCCTAGTTAATTTTTCATGCAGCTATATACGTTCTGGGATTATACAGAGAACACAGCTGTTTTAAGTGCATAAATTTGTTTATCACCCTAGTTTTAGGTTTGAAATAAAACCAGGGTGTATCTGAACCTAGACCACTATGTATTGCTTAGCCATTGTGTTTCTAGAAATAGCAAAGATGGAATAGGAAAGAGGTAGAAAAGGGTAATTAAATTGGTCAAGGGGAAAAAAGTATTATGTTTGAACAAAAGAGACAAGTTCTGTCTGGTATGCAGATCTGTTTCCAATGTGCAAGACTTTGAGGGAGAAACAGAGATATTCAAGGCATAGTCTCTCTCCTTAGGACTATTCAAATAAATAAGATATATGTATGTATCAAAACTAATTAATAAGACAGCATCAAAGTCAAATGAATGGTAATAGCAGGCAACACAGAAGATGAAAAGTATTTTATATTGGTGAAGTCTGGGAAGGAATTAACTGCTAAAAGATACAAAGTGAAATATTTACTCCAAGTTAGAAAATGTAAGTAATAAGCATTGGTTAAAAGAATATATTATAGTAAACTATTCTAGAAAGTATCTTAGTTTTTTATATTGGCAAAATAAATATCTCTTCTGAAGTCTCGGTCTATATCTTCTTCTTCAGTTCCAGATGTTATTCAAAAGTAAATATATTTATGGAAAGATTTTATTTGCTATTTAAAGTTCTTTCTATATTATCAATTCCTGCTTTGCAGGTACTGAAATTTTCTGGGTTTCTTATGGCTCTAAGCCACAGCATGGGAGAATTATAGGCATTCTTTTTTTTTTTTTACAGGGACAGAGAGAGAGTCAGAGAGAGGGATAGATAGGGATAGACAGACGGGAATGAAGAGAGGTGAGAAGCATCAATCATTAGTTTTTCATTGCTGTTGTGACACCATAGTTGTTCATTGATTGCTTTCTCACATGTGCCTTGACTGCGGGCCTTCAGCAGACTGAGCCACCCCTTGCTGGAGCCACCGACTTTGGGTCCAAGTTTGTGAGCTTTTGCTCAAGCCAGATGGGCCCATGCTCAAGCTGGCAAGCTTGAGGTCTTGAACCTGGGTCTTCTGTATCCCAGTCTAACGCTCTGTCCACTGCGCCACCGCCTGGTCAGGCTAGGCATTCTTATATAAAAATCATTAAAGCCTCTTGGAGTAGAATTGAAAGGATATTTGGAAGAATATAAAACACCTTTATTTCCATCCTACCTTTGAATATCATCCTTGACTGTGCGTGTAAACTTGTGGTTCCTTCACAATTGGGATAGATGGCTAGTCGAGAACAGCTGAGTCAAAATGATGAAAAGATAGTTTTAGAGGCAGATTTCAGTATGTTTTCAGAATTATGAGAAAGAATGTCTTTAGCAGAAAATTATGCTTTAGTTCACAGTAAAGAGGAAAGCGTTTGAGTTATTCCATTTGGAGGCAGAAGGAAAATTGTTAATTGACAGCACTTCTGCTGTATCTTTTCCCAAATTAAGTTAGTATTAAGGTGACCCACGAGATTACTATTTTTTTGTTGGCCAAAATGGATCAATCTAAGAGTAGCTACATATGTCTGAAATTTAGAACACTCCAGTTTTGAAACTAGCAGTTGAAGAAACATTATGGATACATCAACAAAACATGTTATAAATATATTAACAAGAACATCACACTCATGAAAAATGTACCCCATTCAAGAATACCAGCATTTATGAAAGTTGGACTGATGGCACCAAATAATTCAAGTGTACATCTGATTCATGGTAGAATACAATGATACTTCATGTGAAAATTATAAAATTGAGAAATCTCAACTGGACTATAGAAAAAAACAAAACAGGAAACTTGGTGATTTCATCCTGCAAATTTTATTTTCAAAATCTTTTAATCCTTATTAAAAGTTATGCATTTGGCAGGGATGTTTGAAGATATTATTCAAAAAAACAAAACTAAACAGACCTTGAGGTGACGTTATTTTACACTGAGATATTATACAAAAACCTTTTTTAGCTCATGGAATATGGCAGCTGAAAGGATTAATTTTAATTTTCAGTCAAACACGTCTAAATTGTAAATAGTAGAAACTGTAGTTTCCAGATTACTTGAAATCTTTTATTTGGCTGAATGAAGGAACATACTATCTTCCTTTAGATAGAAATGATGTCAGACAGAACTGTGAAGTAGCCAAAAGTTGTTCCCCATTTGGTTTCAGACTTTTTATGTTGCTTAATGTCCACTTCTATCAAAAACTACTTTCATAAAAAGACCTGAAAAACTTATTCACAGAGTAAAATGTGAAATTTACTCTTGTCTACTTTCAGAAACAGTGAGGGAACAAGAAACCATGTCACAAAATTTCACAAAAGTTGAAGCTGCTGTGACTGCTTGGTGTAGAGAAAGGAAAAGTGATGAGAAGGGATGTGGTAGTGGAGGGGGGACAGCTTCAGTTTTCCCAAAGTAAAGCAGAGTCCCATAGACTTAATATTTCTGTCTGGTGAACAAGAGGTAGGCAATATTTGACCGAATAGATTAGATTCCCTTAGCAAAGAGAAGTAAGAGTTGGGATAATTATGGATGATTTCTTAAATTAAAAATTTTCCCACCTACTAAAAGTTATTTGCGACTCCAAAATCAATACTCATAGTGCTTTTGAAGTCATTTGAAAACATGCAGAGAGGAATGAAAAATTTGAATCACCCTATACACTTTTCCAGCTGAGGCTGAACAAGCTGACTCATTCTTTCAATGCTCATGCTGGAGACAAGTGTTTTTTTGCTGTCTGTTAGTGTCACATTTCCTACATGTTTGTGCTTTTTGTTGGTGATTTTGCTGTTTAAAATGACCCCCAAGTATAACGCTGATGTGCTGTCTAGTGTTCCTAAGGACAGGAGGGTCGTGATGTGTCCTACAGAGAGAACACATATGTTAGATAAGCTTCATTCAAGCATGAGTTATAGGGCTGTTGACCATGGGTTTATTGTTAATGACTTGACAATATATATTAAATAAGCTGTCTTTAAAAACAGAAACACATAATACAAGATTATGTATTGATTGGTTGGTAAAAATGTAACCAAAAACTCACAAGAACATAATTCTGTATTTCCCCTAGGGACAATGATTTAGTATTTGCTCATTCAATGTCCGCAGCAACTTTCTGAAATATAAGTGCTATGAATAATGAGAACTAATTATAATACCTGGCATGAGTCAAAGAAATAGATTGGACACTAGTGTTTTTCATCTTTTAAGCTCAGAGTTTTGGAATTTTCTTAGTAGTGCTTATTTTCGAGAGCACACTGGCAAATCCTAGTCTTTAGAGTTCTATCCTAGTTTTTGTGAAGTAATTTTTCTACTGTGAGAAGTTGGCAGGCTGAACTTTCCATTTATTTCAACATTCTACTAAACTATTAATTTGGGAATTAGGCTCTTTGATTTTTTATATATTTGGTTGTAGAAAAATTTGCTGCATTTTTCTTAAGTATAATTCTAGTAAAGAATGATTTACATTTCTACTTTGACTTTATGTAGAGATTTGTTTGTCTTTACACCTTTTAAGATTACTCCTTGTCCAGAACCTGACTCCTGGGGCTAGAATTAGAACCTGGTTAATGGCTTATGAGGAAAATTTTAGAAAGTTTATCTGAACAACTATAGTGCTTAGAAGAGAACAGGCCACAGACTAGGGAATAAAGTGATGGTGGGGGAACCAGAAACATAAAGAGGTGGATCTAGGAAACTCAAATCTGACCATGGGCTAAATCAGATGGGAGGCCAGAATGGTGAAGTGGAGGTAAGCAGGGAAGAAGTAGCTAAGAGGATGAATGAAGGTCAAGGTGAAGCTCAACAGTAGACTACTCATCTGCTACTCTAGGATCACTCCTCTTGGGCCTGGGACCTAAAAGTAGCAGGGCAGAGCCAGACCTTTCTAGACATTTGAATCATATTAACATGAGTGACCAAGCATTTTATTATACGTCTATTGTGTCTGGAATATAAAACACAGAAATTACAGACCTTATTTTGAAGATTCAACAATCTGTTTGTGGAAGAAAGGACAAAGTGCACATAGGAAATTGTAGATAATAAGACAATACTATACTGAATATAGTATTATCTAAAATTTAATATGTAAGTGCTGGGAAAAGGAACTGTCAGAGTGGGGAGGATCCATAGTCTCATTTTGCTAAATATACAGCCAGCCCCACAAATGTACTACTTCTTTTATTTAAGGCAAATGAAAGGTAGAGGATATAAGATAAAAAATATTTCATAAATTAAAAAACACATTTATATTTTAAGACTATGTTCTGATAGAAAAATTCACTGATATCATGCAAAAAAAAATCATGGAAAAAGAAAATCTCTCATGCTTTGACCAGTACCATGTGAAGGGATAAATATAACATTAATAAAAGGATAAGAGATCTCTTTACTTCTACAGTCAAATCAGAGAGACAAAATGCTGAGGAGACATCAAACACATAATATAAGATGCCAAAATGAATGTTACAATTTATTTTTATGATTTTTAATCATATAAATGATGTTACTTTAGGTATTTAATTTTCCTCTAAATGTAATGTTTCTTTTATCTTCATTTGTTTTTATTATTTTTTCAGCCTCTTGACTATGCTGTCTAAGCATTATTCTGTTAATTTTTTACTTTAAAAAAATTCTGCTTGGGGTTCTCTGAGATTCTCAGATCTATGATTTGTTATTTTTCATTAATTTTGGAAAATTCTTGGCTATTATCTCTTCAAATATTTCTATTCTCTCCTTCAGTTACACCTATGTTAGGCCATTTGATAATGTCCTACAGCTTTGTATTTAAAATATTTTTCAAATGTATTATTTTTATTTATACTTCCTATTAATCCATCTTTAGATTCATTGTGTCCTGTCTGCTAAAGAGCCCATGAAGGTAATGCTTCATTTCAAATAGTGCTTTTTACTTCTAGTATTTTTGATAGACTCTTTTTATTCTTTCGATCTCTCTGATGAAATTTCCTGTCTGTTTATACATGTCCATTTCTTCCTTTAGATTCTTTAATATGTATATTAATCATAGTTATTTTAAAGTCTCAGTTTGACATTTCTTTAAACAGTTTTTTATTTTTATTTTTTAAATTAATTTTAATGGGGTGACATTAAAATCAGGGTACATATGTTCAAAGAAAACATCTCCAGGTTATCTTATCATTCAATTATGTTGCATACCAATCACCCAAAGTCAAATTGTCCTCTGTCACCTTCTATCTGGTTTATTTTGTGCCTCTCCCCTCCCCCGCTCCCTCCTTTTCCTTCCTCCCCCCACCCTGTAACCACCACACTCTTGTCCATGTCTCATAGTCGCGCTTTTATGTCCCACCTATGTATAAAATCATGTTCTTCTCAGTTTTTCTCCATTTTACTTATTTCACTCTGTATAATGTTATCAAGGTCCATCCATTTTGTTGTAAATGTTCTGATGTCATCATTTCTTATGGCTGAGTAGTATTCCATAGTATATATGTACCATAGCTTTTTAATCCACTCGTCCTCTGATGGACACTTGGGCTGTTTCCAGATCTTCGCTACTGTGAACAATGCTGCCATGAACATGGGGGCGCATTTCTTCTTTTCGAACAGTGCTATGGTGTTCTTAGGGTATATTCCTAAATGTGGGATAGCTGGGTCAAAAAGCAGTTCGGTTTTTAATTTTTTGAGGAATCTCCATACTGTTTTCACAGAGGCAGCACCAGTCTGCATTCCCACCAGCAGTGCAGGAGGGTTCCCTTTTCTCCACATCCTCGCCAGCGCTTATTCTGTGTTGTTTTGCTGATGAGAGCCATTCTGACTGGTGTGAGGTGATATCTCATTGTGGTTTTAATTTGCATTGCTCTAATGATTAGTGATGTTGAGCATTTTTTCATATGCCTATTGGCCATCTGTATGTCCTCTTTGGAGAAATTTCTATTCATTTCTTTTGCCCATTTTTTAATTGGGTTGTTTGTCTTCCTAGTGTTGAGTTTTATAAGTTCTTTATAAATTTTGGTTATTAACCCCTTATCAGATGTGCTGTCAAATATGTTCTCCCATTATGTGGTTTGTCTTTTTATTCTGTTCTTATTGTCTTTAGCTGTGCAATAACTTTTTAGTTTGATATAGTCCCATTTGTTTATCTTGCCTTTTATTTCATTTGCCCGTGGAGATAAATTGGCAAATATATTGCTGCAACAGATGTCGGAGAGCTTGCTGCCTGTGTTTTCTTCTAAGATGCTTATGGTTTCACGGTTTACATTTAAGTCTTTTATCCATTTTGAGTTTGTTTTTGTGAATGGTGTAAGTTGATGGTCTAGTTTCATTTTTTTGCAGGTAGATGTCCAATTTTCCCAACACCATTTGTTAAAGAGGCTGTCTTTACTCCATTGTATGTTCTTTCCTCCTTTGTCAAATATCAGTTGTCCATAAAGGTGTGGTTTATTTCTGGGTCCTCTGTTCTGTTCCATTGATCTATGTGCCTGTTCTTATGCCAGTACCAGGCTGTCTTGAGTACAATGGCCTTGTAGTATACCTTGATATCCGGAAGAGTGATACCTCCGGCTTTATTTTTTCTTTTTAAGATTGCAGAGGCTATTCGTGTTCTTTTTAGGTTCCATATAAATTTTTGGAATATGTTTTCTATATCTTTGAAGTATGTCATTGGTATTTTAATTGGTATTGGACTGAATTTATAAATTGCTTTGGGTAGTATAGACATTTTAATGATGTTTATTCTTACTAGCCATGAGCACGGTATATGCTTCAACTTGTTTGTATCTTCCTTGATTTCTTTTATCAGTGTTGTATAATTTTCCAAGTACAAGTCCTTAACCTCCTTGGTTAAATTTACTTCTAGGTACTTTATTTTTTTGGTTGCAATAGTGAAGGGGATTATTTCCTTAATTTCTTTTGCTGACAGTTCATTGTTGGTATATAAAAATGCCTCTGATTTCGAAGTATTAATTTTATATCCTGCCACCTTGCTGAATTCATTTATCAGGTCCAGTAGTTTTTTGACTGAGACTTTAGGGTTTTCTATATACAATATCATATCATCTGCAAATACTGACAGTTTTACTTCTTCTTTTCCAATTTGGATGCCTTTTATTTCTTCTTCTTGTATGATTGCTATAGGTAGAACTTCCAGAGCTATGTTGAATAAGAGTGGTGAAAGGGGGCACCCCTGCCTTGTTCCTGATCTTAAGGGGATTGCTATTAATGTTTGCCCATTGAGTATGATGTTTGCTGTGGGTTTGTCATAGATGGTCTTTATCATGTTAAGGAATGTTCCCTGTATTTCCACTTTCCTGAGAGTTTTGATCATGAATGGGTGCTAGATTTTATCAAATGCTTTTTCTACATCTATTGAAATTATCACGTGATTTTTGTCCTTCCTTTTGTTTATGTGATGAATCACATTGATTGATTTGTGAATATTGAACCAGCCTTGCCTTTCCAGAATAAATCCCACTCGATCATGGTGTATGATTTTTTTAATATATTGCTGGATCCGGTTGGCTAATATTTTATTGAGAATTGTAGCATCTAAATTCATCAGGGATATTGGCCTATAATTTTCTTTTTTGTGTTGTCTTTGCCCGGTTTTGGGATCAGAATTATGCTCGCCTCATAAAAGGAGTTTGGAAGTCTTCCTTCCTCTTGAATTTTTTGAAATTGCTTGAGGAGGATAGGAGTTAGTTCTTCTTTGAATTTTTGGTAGAATTCACTTTTGAAGCTATCAGGCCCAGAGCTTTTCTTTTCTGGGAGCTTTTTGATAACTGTTTCGATCTCATTTGTTGTAATTGGTCTGTTTAGGTGTTCTGATTCTTCCAGATTGATTTTTGGAAGATTATATGATTCAAGAAATTTGTCCATTTCACCTAGATTGTCTAATTTTTTGACATAGAGTTCTTCATAGTATTTTCTTACAATACTTTGTATTTCTGTTGTGTCAGTTGTTATTTCTCCACTCTCATTTCTAATTTTATTTATTTGAGTCCTCTCTCTTTTTTTCTTGGTGAGTCTAGTTAAAGGTTCATCGATCTTGTTTACCTTTCCAAAGAACCAGCTCCTGGTTTCATTGATCCTCTGTATTGTTTTCTTAGCCTCTATGTCATTTATTTCCGCTCTGATCTTTATTATTTCCTTCCTTCTACTAGTCCTGGGCTTTATTTGCTGTTGTTTTTCTAGTGCTTTTAGATGCAGTGTCAGGTTGCTTATTTGAGCTTTTTCTAGCTTCTCATGTATGCCTGTAGTGCTATGAACTTCCCTCTCAGTACTGCTTTTGCTGTGTCCCATAAATTTTGAGTTGATGTATGCTCATTATCATTCGTTTCTAGAAACTTTTATTTCTTCTTTGATCTCATTGTTAATCCATTCATTATTTATAACATGCTATTTAGTTTCCAAGTGTTTGAGTATTTTTCCGTTTTTCTTTTGTGGTTAATTTCTAGTTTCATGCCATTGTGATCAGAGAAAATGCTTGATATGATTTCAATCTTCTTAAATTTATTGAGATCACTTTTGTGTTCTAACATGTGGTCTATCCTAGAGAATGTATATGAGCACTTGAAAATAATGTATATTCTACTGCTTTAGGGTGAAAAGTTCTGAAGAAATCTATTAAATCATGTTGATCTAGTGTATCCTTTAAGTCTGCTGTTTCTTTATTAATTTTCTTTCTTGAGGATCTATCCAGTGATGTTAGTGGGGTATTGAAATCCCCTACTATTATAGTATTGCTGTTAATCTCACCCTTTATATCCATCAAAGTCTTCTTTATATATATGTTGGGGTTCCTATGTTTGGTGCGTAGATATTTATAATGGTTATATCATCCTGTTGAATTGTTTCCTTTATCATTATGTAGTGTCCTTCTTTATTTCTTACTACAGCCTTTGTTTTAAAGTCCATTTTATCAGATATAAGTATTGGTACACTGGCTTTTTTTTCATTTCCATTTGCATGAAATATTTTTTTCCATCCTTTTACCTTCAGTCTACGTGCATCTTTTGTTTTAAGGTGTGTCTCTTGTAGACAGCATATGTATGGGTCCTGTTTCTTTATCCATGCAGCTACCCTATGTCTTTTGATTGGATCATTTATTCCATTTACATTTAAGGTTATTATAGATATGTAGTTGTTTATTGCCATTTTATTCTTTAAAGCTGTATTCTTCTTTTGCTATATTCTTTTCCCCCTTTGAACTGTTCACAACAGACCCTTTAGCATCTCTTGCAGAATTGGTTTGGTTTTAATGAATTTCTTGAGGTTTTTTTTTTTTCTGGGAAGCTCTTTATTTCTCCTTCAATTTTAAATGATAGCCTTGCTGGGTTGAGTAGTCTTGGTTGTAGGTTTTTGTTCTGCATTACTTTGAATATATCTTGCCATATCCTTCTGGCCTGAAGTGTTTCTGTTGAGAAGTCAGATGTCATCCTTATGGGGGCTCCTTTGTAGGTGATAGCCTTTTTTTCTCTAGCTACTTTTAAAATTTTCTCTTTATCCCTTAGCTTTGGTATTTTAACTATGATGTGTCTTGGTGTAGATTTCTTCGGGTTTTTCTTTAATGGAGTTCTCTGTGCTTCTTGAACGTGTGAAACATTTTCTAGCCTTAATTTAGGGAAGTTTTCAGCTATGATATGATTGAACAAAGTTTCTATCCCTTGTTCTTTCTCTTCATCTTCAGGAACCCCATGATGCGGATGTTATTTCTCTTCATGTTGTCACAGAGCTCCCTTAGAGTTTCCTCAGATTTTTGAGTCTCTTTTCTTTTTTCTGCTCTGCTTCTGTGCCTTTGTTTATTTTGTCCTCTAACTCACTGATTCGATCCTCAGCTTCATCCATCCTGCTTTTAATTCCTTCCATTGTGGTCTTCAGTTCTGATACTGTATTTGTCATTTCTGTCTGATTCTTTTTTATTATTTCAATTTCATTTTTTATACTTGTTATCTCTTTATTTAGGTGTTCGTAATGAGTATCCATTGTTACTCTAAGCTCTTTGAACATCCTAACTATCATTATTTTAAACTCTGCATCTGGTAATTTGGTTATATCTGGTTCATTCAGGTTCTTCTCTGGGGATTTTTCTTGATTCATTTGGGTTGCATTTCTCTGCCTGCCCATTTTGTCTGTGTATAAGAAGGGTGTGGTCACTAGAGTCCAATGGGTGTTGCCTCTGTGTTCCCTAGGTGTTTTCTGTCTGCAGGCCCACCACCCTCTCTGCCACTGCCTAGGGCGGTTGGGTTTGGGCATTGCTGACGCTGGCCCACTGAGGCTGTTGCTGTGATTTCTGCCTCTCCTCCACGGGAGGGACTGTGTTCTGGTGCCCAACTTTACAAGCCTCAGCCTGTCTGGGCCTTTGCCTCGCCCCACAGTTGGGGTTGCGCACTGCACTCAAGTCACAAGCCTCAGCACCAAGGATAGGGGTGAGCTTCTTTGCTCAGCTGTGGACTCTGCCTGTACCCAGGCTTCCGCCCAGCCCCTGTGGTCAGAGTCTGCTCACCGCAGTTTCTCGGTTCTGGCGGGGCTGCTGGCTTGTACTCAGCTGCGAGCCTCTGCCTGTCCCGGGCTTTAGCCCCACCCCCACGGTCAGGGCCGGCTCGCTCAGGGTCACAAACCTCGGAGACCAGGTGATGCTGCGCACCCATGGGTCCCTGCTCAGCAGCAGATCTCTGCCTATTCCTGGCCTCCCACTTTACCTTCACATGTAGGGCTGCAGGCGGGCCCGCAGCTGCCGGACCGCGTCCCCTCTACCCCTGCTGGGCTAGACTGAGCTCATGCTGGCTGGGCCTCTGCTTCCACTGATTGAACTGCGCTTCAGCATCCCGCTGCCACAGTCCCTCCAGCAAGCCCTCAGCAGTGTGGGTAGGAGCACTGCAGCTCAGACCCTAACACTCCATACTGTAGTCCTGGAAGCTCCCTTCTTCTAAGCAGCTCTCCTCTAAGTGCCACGGGAGAGCTTGTTTGGCTGGTGTCCTGTCTCCCTTTGCTGGTATTGCTAGTTCCAGGGGAAATACTCATTTTCGATTAGGAAGTGACTCAGCCCAGGGGTTAGGGTGGCTGTCCCTCAAAGTGTTTCTCCCTGTGCCCTCCAGTCCACAATCTCTTCCCACTGCTCTCATCCTCTCCTCTGTCCCCGTTCCCCGGAACCCCGAGTGAGTGGTTGTGAGAGGTTTTCTGTGTTGTTCCTTTAAGAAGAATCCTGGGTCTGAGAAAACTGTTTCTTTCTCACAAACAGTATCCTCACTTGTTTCACAGCTCAATACTGTCCAAACGCCTCTTCTATGCTCTGGGGCTGCAGGCTGGGGCTTTGTTCCTGGGACCCAGGTCCCTCCCTCTCCGCTAAACTCTCTTTCCTCCACGTGAGTCTCTCTGGGCTGCTGTTCGCTCCGGAGAGCTGGGCAGCCCTTTCCACGTTTTTGCTTTTCCTACCAGTCTCAATGTGGCTTCTTCAGTGTTCCTTGGTTGAAGAGTCCACTTAGTTTAGTTCAAAGTTGGTTTATCCAGATGATGGTTCTTAAAATTAAGTTATAATCCACTTTGGTTCTGGAAGTTGGAAGTTGGTACGTCCACCTACTCCATTGTCATCTTGCCGTCCTGTCTAAACAGTTTTTTTAAAGTGAAAGGAGGGGAGATAGTGAGACAGACTCTCACCTGTGCCCCGACCAGGATCCACCCAGCAACTCCCATCTTGGGCCAATGCTTGAATCAGTTGAACTATTTTTAGCATCTGAGACTGATACACTCTGACCAACTGAGCTATTCTCATCACCAGAGGCAACACTTGAATCAATCAAGCTTGAACCAATCAAGCTGCTGGTTGTGGAACTGGAAGAGGGAGAGAAGGAGAGGTGGAGGGGGAGAGAAATAGATGGTTGTTCTCTTGAGTGCCCTGACTGGGAATCAAACCCAGTCTGTTCATGCACTGGGCCAATGTGCTATCCACTGAGCAAACTGGCTAGGGCCTCAGTTTGATACTATTTTTTCTTTTTTTTAAAATTGCATCTCTTTCATTCATTAATTTTTTTTTTTTTACAGGGACAGAGAGAGAGTCAGAGAGAGGGATAGATAGGGACAGACAGACAGGAACGGAGAGAGGTGAGAAGCATCAATCATTAGTTTGTCGTTGCCATTGCAACACCACAGTTGTTAATTGATTGCTTTCTCACATGTACCTCGACCGCGGGCCTTCAGCAGACTTGAGCAACCCCTTGCTGGAGCCAGCGACCTTGGGTCCAAGCTGGAGAGCTTTTGCTCAAGCCAGATGGGCCCATGCTCAAGCTGGCGAGCTTGGGGTCTCGAACCTGGGTCTTCCGCATCCCAGTCCGATGCTCTATCCACTGTGCCACTGCCTGGTCAGGCCAGTTTGATATTTTTAACAGCTAAGTCATCTCTGTGTTTGTTCCTGTTGGTTTGTCATTTAACAATGACTTCTTTTATATTTTCTTTAAAAAATTTGTCTTGTGCTTTTTATTCAATCCTGGACATAATGTGTAGAAGAATGGAAGAGATTGATTTAAATAGTTTTGCCTGGTAATGAGCATTCTACTCTCGTGCCATAAGTGTGTACCTTGATTCAATCTACTATATTCAGGAATTGAACTAGATTTGGGTTTTGTTGTTGCTATGATTGTCTTCAGTTCACCACAGGCTTCAAGTTCTCCCAGTGGTGTCTGCTGTTACCTTGCACTTAGAGAAGGACCTGGGGTGCTTCTCAATGTTCCCATTCTACCCAGACTGCCTGAGCCATAGAGGGGTCTCTCTTCATGGTCTTGCTTTCCCCATAGGGTGCTATTGCCTGAGTTGGGCTCATGGTAGATGCAGGAAGTTCTCTATTGTATTGGTCAAGCCTCAATCTTGGGCAACCTATGCTTTGGTGTTAAGATTTTCTCAGCTTTCCTTCTTTTGTTCCCCATGGAAGCCAAACTCTACCTCAGAGGTGCCCACACTTTTTCAGCTTGTGAGCTACTTATAAGATGACCAAGTCAAAATGATCTACCTACAATAAAAATGCAAAACATAAATTTATTTCTTCTATATTATCATTATTTAAGTTACTATTATTACTATTTAATATTGTGTATTCTTCTTTCACCTTTCTCCTTCTCAGCTCTCTTTTCGGAGGAAAGTCAATGTCATAGTTTTTATGAACAGTCCGAAAAAGCCGCTCCACATTTCCCTTCTTTGGAATAGCAATGGCACACAGACAGATGAGGCAAATGCACTTAGAATATGACATAGTGAAAAAAATCCCCTCCCATTCTGTATGAAAGTGGTAGGTTTTAGGCTTCTTATTTGGACCAGCTACGGCACTCATTTTTATACCCTTTGTTGTATTTAGTTTAAATAAATTGAAGGCTAACTATGCAGCAGTGTAACTGAACAAGTTAGCATGGTTTAACGCGCATGCGTAGGGTGTCAGAAATTCAGACGTCAGATTGGCTACCCTGTATGCCAATCAAAAGACAAATGTCTTTTTAATGTCATGTGATCTACCCACACTTCCTTCGCGATCGACCAGTAGATCGCGATCGATGTATTGAGCACCCCTGCTCTACCTTGTTTCTCTCCTAGCAGAATCTTGGGTCTAAGATTTCCTGTCTCATCCTAGAGACAGCAGGTTTCTGCTTCTGCGCTTTCCTCATAAGAAATGGATCTTTTCTGGATTCTGAGGTCAACAGTGTTTGTTGTCCCTCCTTTAGTGCCTTAAGGCTATTGCCTCACAAGAGAAAAGGGTCCACTGAGTTGTATTTCCCCAGCAGATGTGCTACTGAAAGGAGCTCTCTCAGATTTTCGATCCTGCCCCTAATCTTTCTCATGAGTACCCAGTGAATGCTCATAGAACAGGGATTGTGAATGGAAGCTTTCTTTGTGTCTGGGGCTCTTGGCTATTCTAAATGGACACATCAGTCCACACCTGTCCTTTAAGAAATAATTAAAATTTTGGCTGATTTCTTCTTATCTGTTTTGGAGGGTAACCACCTCTTTCTCCCTTGTTCTACCAAAGGCTAAACAGTTTGTGTGTCATCTCTCTTTGGAAAGGCTTGTCCCTCTTTAGGATTAAGGTTACTTGATTGCATTATAATTTCAGTTCTCTGATGGGCTCAAGCATAATTAAAATTTTGTAGATCATCTGAGTTTTTTTTGTCATTGTTAGAGTGGGAGCAACGTTCTTTTATGATTTCAATATCATAAGTGGAAATGAAACTCTGAGTTTTTACTTTATCTGTGTGTATATGTATCACCATGCTAATTAAAACAGAATTTTGGGATCCACTAAAAAGCTTTAAAGAACTTGGAAGAGAAACAGAACCATCCTTTGTTCCTTCCTATCCATAGGTAGTTGAAATAGTTGAAACAATATTAATAGTGTTAGCCTTGAACTTCCCTAAAGCTGTTTCTGAGAACCAAGTACTGATTTCTTTGAAATCTAATCACCCCTATCCCTCCTACCTTCTTCAGGGAATCAAATGGGAGGACTGAGGCTGAATGTCTCCTGTTGCATATTGGGCAAAGGCTCTAAAAGCTGGGTGAGCAATGTAGAGATTAAGAGAAGCTGTAGCAGTAATTATAACAGCTGGGCTGGGGCCGTATGGAAACAAAACAAGAGACAAAGAGGAGAGTTTTTATTGTAGTGCCAGTAGTGTTGCATATCAAAATCAGGCCAGATCTTTATCAGGATCCTTCTTTATTTTTTTGCATTTTCTAAAGATTTTTCTTTTTAAATTATAAATAATTATTACTTTTAAAGTCAACACTAAAATTAAAATAAATAGATATGTACAACCACAATGGAAAAAATATATTGGAAAGTTCAAACCGATTTCTGAACCTGTATGGACAAGTTAACTTTTTATGTTATCTGTGAGATATCGTTCTTTTTAAAAGTGTTTCATTTATTATATATTTGATATTTATAAGAAGCAAGTATTTGATTGTATTTTGAGAGCTAGGGTTTTGTTTCTTTGTGAATATATGGAAAGGACATTATTGTATTTCTCCAAATCTAAGATGTACATTTTTTCACATTTCAATATATCTGAAATTAGGATATATTTTTATAATTGATGGAGTATCATAATTTAATTGGCATGATTTTTTTCTTGGTAAATAAAATGATAGTATGTTTTATAATTGATGGCATCTTATATTTGAGGAAATATGCTATTTTGTAGGCAATTTCACTGATTCAGACCATCTAAATTTTTTTTTTTTTTTTTTTTTTTTGGTAGAAATGAGTGTAAATTTCTTGACATTGTCTAGATAAATCCCCCACAAGGTAGTACATGCCTGTGTTGGAAATTTTTAAAAACCTTATGGTTGAGTTTTAAAATAAACTAAGTTGTACTAATTTTCAATTATGGTAGCAAATGTAATGCCTCTCTTTCTATTGATTTATTGTATTCTTATTTTCTCTCCACTTTTCATTTTAAACACAATCTCCTTAGAAAGCTGACCACTCTGTTTTTATGCTCCTTAATATTTTTATAGCAATGTGCTGACTGTTTTTATATTCATAAAAGAATCCCCCAATATTATATAGCCACAGAGAAACAATGCTCAAGTGAGCATCAGTACTGCAATTTTCACCTTTCTTTAAAGGGGACATATGTCCAGAAAGCAAGATTTTAGTGCCATTGCTATGTAAATGGTAGCAGAAGTCTATTGCAGGAAAAACTTGTTTTTTTCTTTCTTTTTTTTTTTTTTTTTACAGGAACAGAGAGAGAGTCAGAGAGAGGGATAGATAGGGACAGACAGACAGGAATGGAGAGAGGTGAGAAGCATCAATCATTTGTTTTTTGTTGCCATTGCAACACCTTAATTGTTCATTGATTGCTTTCTCACATGCGCCTTGACCGCAGGCCTTCAGCAGACTGAGCAGCCCCTTGCTGAAGCCAGCAACCTTGGGTCCAAGTTGGCGAGCTTTTGCTCAAGCCAGATGGGCCCGTGCTCAAGCTAGCGAGCTCAGAGTCTCGAACCTGGGTCTTCCGCATCCCAGTCCGACGCTCTATCCACTGTGCCACTGCCTGGTCAGGCGGAAAAACTCTTTAGTTACTTTATGAATTCAAGTTTTTCTTATTCTTATGATGCGATAGATTATAATTTGCTGTCTTTGCTTCATAGGAGTGCAGTTGTCTCGATTACACTGTCTGTATATCAAAGAATGACTAAGCCTTGCTCTCTTTTCTGAAGTGAAAAACTTGTGAAACAATAATTTTAAAAAAGCCTTAAAGTTATTCATAGCCACTAATAGCTTGAATTACTTAAAGGCAGAAAATATTAGTTATACTAAATATTATGTACAACTGTGATATCAACAAGTACCCTTAGATCTTTAAAGGATTTGTTCATTGTTTTGATGTTGGGTCATAAATGCATATAGCTGATAGGTCAGTGTTGCACAGATGAAATATATTATGCTCACTTTGTTAAAGATGGCGCTGCCCATGTGCATGTTTTAAGAATAAGCCTTTCCCCACACCCTTGACTGATTGGATGATGTAGGGTGGTGCACTCTCATGAGGAATCCTCCCAGTATGTCTCAGATAAGTGACTTTGTATCAGAGACTTCCTTGTTTGTAGATTGGATTCAGGGTTTGGATTTCTACACTATAAAGTGAGGCAGACCGGGAGCTTGCTCTCTTGGTTTCTGACGTTAGTATTAGAGAGGAGAGCAGATTAAGGCCACGTGGAGGCCAGGAGAAGCAGCCAAGATGGCAGAGTTCTGAGGAAAAAGCCAGTTTGTGCAGAGTTTGTGCTGGAGAAGGAGGTGGAAAACAGAGGTGAATAAGTCTGGTGAGCTAGAAACCTTTGATTCTAGGAAACTCGGATAAGTCAGTAGCTTTGTGAGCACTGAATGAGTGGGTTTTGGAGACCAGTATGTGTTTTTGCTTGCCCGCCGGGTGCAATCTAGAATTAAAGCTGATGGTTCACCAGTTTTTGACTCCGTTATTTCATTACCGACTGTCTGAATCTAATGCGAACCTGCATTGGCCAGGCTGCTGTGATGGTGGACCTGGCTCCTGGCTTTACAGTCAGATAGTTTGGGGAAGTAAATATTCTTTCTTACTATCAATATAGAATTCAGAACTGTTCTCTGAGAAGCTGTCACTTTTACCCAGGAAAATATAGCGATGTAAAGAAACCCGTTCCCTTTTTTACTTTGACTTGAAATGTTTGATTTGATTTGGTGGCTTTTCTTAGACACAATTACTAACATTTCCCCTCATATATTCATTATTCTCTCCAGTAACATACATACTCTTTGACCCAGGTATTCCGACTAAACATATGAAGAAGGTTAGAATTCTAATAGAGCAAAATCAAAATTCTGATCAAACCAGAGTTTTATTGATGTATATTGAAACTATTGCAAGGAGCCATAACCAGCCAGTTTGAATCATCTTTATTTAAGTATATTTAACAAAAATGTGTACAGAGGTGCCTGCCTTCTTAAGGGAATGCACCCAGAACCAAGTATACTAAATAAAAAACAAACTCAGGTTAATATTCACGATATTTTAACACAATGGAAAGAAAAGGAAGGTCAAAATGAACTCTGCCATGTAAAATTAGATGCTTCTGAAGGAGCAATGTGATGGACTGGCTTTAGGAAGAGGTAAATGTTTGGTAAAATCTGGACTTAGAGAGTGTAGTTTGATTCTTGGCATTAGCAAAGTGGAAAAAATTACAAAGGCTCTCATTAGAAAGTTTTAGGATATCAGTGAAAAGCCTTGGGTAGGTTAGAGTGGTGGTATTAGAAAGAAATGGCTTGTTAGATGCTTGTGGCACAGTTTTTAGAGATAAGTAGAGAATCTACTACAAGTTCATAGAAATACTCTTCACCAGAAATATGTAACTGTGAAGTGTAAATGTATTTGATAGCAAATGTTTATATATCAATTGTTTTAAAATTAAGAAATAAAAAATGAAAGGGAAACAAGGAAGATATAACCCATCAAGGTAGTAGATGTGGTCTTTGGGGTTAGTGGGTGTTTTTAAAGAAGTTCAAAAGGATAACATTTCAAAACATGGCACCAAAAGGGTAAAAAGTATTTAAAAGCCTAATCACTAAATAGCATACAACAATTCCAATATTTCTCAAATGTTTAAGACTGTATTAAAAATAAATCACAAAGTTCTATGGCTTCAATGCAGGTTCATTCAGAGAATGGGGGAAAAAAAGCCCTTTGTAAAATATGGAAACCATCTTGAGTTAAACAAATGCCAGAAAAAATTATAATTGTAAAAATGAGATGTCGACTATCGTTATTACAGTGGCTGTGTTGTTTCCAATAACAATTTGGCATTTTATTTAGTCTGTAACAATCTACAATTGAAATATAAAATAAAGATTTTTCTTTTATTTCCCTCTGAAGTTCTGTGCCAAGCAAAGCAGAACTGAATGAAACATCTGTGGATGATTAAAACAAGCTTTCCTATGGGGTTTTGAATAGAAAGTAAACATGGATTTTATCCATAGTCAACAGCATTTACAAATGTAAAGGGAGGAAGCTACTGAGTTTTTGAAGAATGAGCTGTTAGAGAGGAAATAGAAGTATGAAACGACAGATGGCGATAATTAGTTCCATAAGGCGAAAGGCTTCTATTAAAAAAAAATGACAATAAGCTGCTCTGGTTGGGTGATATTTTATTGAAAGAATTTTTGTGTATTATTTCTATCTTTGTCTTTCCGGAGTTGTCTCACATCACAAAACCAATCAAATACGACTAACATGTGATGTATTTTATTTGGGAGCCTATGTTCGTGCTCATGAATAAGAAAACCCTTTGCTAGGGGGTTAGCTAGACTGGATGCCCACTCATCTCTTCTACTTTGGATTTTCAATTCTTCAATCTTCTTTGCTTAACTTTATTTTGGGTCAGTCATGGTTTCCTAATTTCTTTAGGCTATGTTGTTTAGTGCTTCAGAACCTTAGCTTTGGTGCCAGACTGTCGGATTAGAATTCTGCTTCCTCCTTACTAGCTATGTAATCTTGGGGGAATTACCTAACCTTTCTATGCCTGTTCTTTCATCTGTACAAGGGGGATAGTTACAATACTTGCCTTAGTTATATTATGTTAGGCAACCTAATGGTATACTTGTTGTATGGGTTAAAATGAATTCATATATGTGTTGGGCAAATAAGTTTGTAGAATTTGTGTTATTTGGTTTTGCTCACTTTTAATTAAAAATGGCACTGCCCACATGGGGCAGCTGGTTACCTTCATGCTTGGGAAGGGGCTTAGTTATGCTAATGTGTGCTGGGAGATGTATTGTTCTGCCGAAAAGTTTTTAAAGGAAGAGCTAGCAGGCCATTTAGAAGAGGAGAAGACCACGTTATTCCGGGGAAGAGAGGCCACATGGTTGGAGGGGAGGAGGCAGCCAAAATGGAGGCATGCAGAGGGGACTGAGTGAAGCTCTTGAGGCCTTTGATTCCAGGAAAAGGACGGAGAAAGTCAGTGGCTTTGGGAGCCCTGAATGGAAAGGGAAGTGTTTTCCTGCTGTGCATATTTTCTCACCCACGGGTTGAGAGCAGGAATAAAGGATGGCCCACCAGTTATTGGTTCTATTGTTTCATTACCATCTGTTCGAATCAAATGTGAACCTGCATGGGCCAGGCGGCTGTGATGGTGGCCGTGGCTACTGGCTTTACAATATGTAAAACACATGCACCAGAGTCACCTGGGTCCCCCCATAGACCTACTTAATCAAAATGCCTGTACCCTCTTAATCATATACCACGTACCAGTAAGTATCTTTTTATCATTTATCTTCACTATAGGCTTGTTCATAATGTTAGTATTTCACACGTACTATTGTTCTATTATAGTATATACATTTTATAACATCACAATATTTTAAAAGTGAGATAATAAATATAAAAAGTTGTAGCATTTTTTTTCTCATATCTTAGTGGTTTAGGATTCAGAGGTCACTAGTTTAGAATATATTTGCAGAGTTGAACTAACTGATAAGAATAGCATTGAATTCAATTAGCCAAAATCTTTGTGAAACAGCATAGCCCCAAGTGCTTTGGTAATCAGTGTCTCCATCCTCTGTGCATGTGCCAAGGCCAAATGTGAAATTCTCTTCCCAGTTCCCTGTGCTTTTCATTTCAATAGTGTTTTTGTTTACTTCTGTTTCTTTGTTCTTTGTACTTTTTTATACTGCCAGACTCACTATTTGTAGTTGTGACCTTGACAGCATTCAAAATCCTCTGTTCTTAGCCACAGATGTCTGTAGCTTTCAAAAAGATAAAGTAAGCTCTTTGTGTTTAATTGTCGATAAAGGCTTCCTCACTTCTACCTTATTTCAATTTTCTTCCCAATTGGCAGTGACTGCAGCAGCTTTCTTAGTTCTAGGTCACCGGTGACTCTGCCTCAGTGATGCTGCATCAACAAGCAGAGGTGTTAATCTTCCTTTGTTCCCTGGGCAGCCTTTCTCTAGCTTTATAATTATCCAGGGTGGTAACAGCCAATAACAGCATACTCTGTCACCTTGAAATCAAGTGGGTTTTAGCTGAAAACTCAGGCAAGGTCTTAAAGATGTTGTTTCTCTCAACTATGAATAGTGAGGGAGAATTTAAACATGACAGTCCTTAGTTATAATGATATTTAGATGATGGATTTCCATTACCTTGCATAATGTAGGATGTTGACATTTTATTCAAATATGTAATCCTTGTCATTGAGTGTGGGAAGTAGGGAGGGTGATACCTAAAATAGGAGTGATACAGGATGGCACTACAGAGAAATGACAGAAAGCCCAAAATAATAGCAATAATCACTTTCCACTTTCTGTCATGTCATTTTTATAATTCAAATGATGTCCTATGGCACTGTCTTCATGATTCTAAGTAGCTTCTGTGGTTCTGAGAAATGCTTAGGCCATACCTTATTACATAAATGCCTTCATACACATTCATTATGTATAGTTATTGAAACAAAGAATTTTATTCATATCCTTAAAATCATATCTCGTAATCAGAAGAACTTCATTGTTGAATTAAGGTAAGTTTGCATTTGGGTTATAATGCATATTCTTTTATACTGTTAATATGTTGAAGATAGAAAAATTCATTACCATCTTAATGACATCAACTTTGTGGTAAATATTCAAGAACAACAAACAGTATGGTGATACACATTACTTTTTGTCTAGAAAAATTAAGAAGAGGTTTTTTACTTAATTTGAATACTCATATATATTGTATACTGATTAATAATTTATAAATAATTCAAATACAATAAAACATATACAAATGTATAGAGAATTTAATTTTTCAGGGTGCATGTAGGAACATGGTAATAACAATTAAATATCCCTACCTCCCTCCTAAACTCATACGAAGAGAAAGCAACATAACATAGAGTCAGGAAGAAAGGGGTACTTGGCCAGAGTGATGAGGAGTCAAACATTGAGGATCTGTGGGAAGACCACTGTAGACAGAGTCAATGTTTGTTGCAGAGGCCCTGGGGTAAAATAGAAGCGAGACTGTGTACTGAAAGAGCAGAAAGAAGATCTGTGGGGCTTGATCAAAGTGAGGAATGGGGAGTGTTATGAGATGAGGGTGGAAGAGTAGGCAGGAGCCTGAACACACAGGGCCTTGTAAGCCAAGGTAATAAATTTGGATATTATTACAGTATAATAGACAGACATTGAAGCATTTTAAGCAGGAAAGTGACAGAATTTGATCTGTTTCACAGTCACATTGTTATTGGGACAATTGATGAAATTTGAATAATGTATGTAGATTAGATAATAAAATTATTTCAGTGTTAATTTTCTGATTTTGATAATTGTGCTCTGTTTATGTAAGAGAAAGTTCTTGTTTTTTTAAGGAAATACGCCTACAAGTATTTAAGGGTAAAGGGGTGAGATGTCTCAAATGCTACAGAAAAATATTGTGTGGAGAGAGAGGAATGAGAGGAATAGAAAGATAAGCAAATATGGTAAATGTTCTTGAGAATTTGGGGGAAAGGTGTAGAGTTTCTTTGTTCTATTCCTCTAGTAGTCTTATAACTTTTCTGAAAGTCTGAAATCATTTCTAAATAAAAAACGAAAAATAAAAAATTATACTGGCCTGTGTGAGGGATGATTTATAGGTGAGCCAATATGGGAGCAGGGAATGATTGTCGAGGTCTAGGAGAGCAATGACAGTTGCTTGGATTGAGGCAGTGGCAATAAAAGTAAAGAAAAATGGCCAGAGTCAAGATATATACCATTGATTGAACTTGCTCATGAATGTATGTGGTTGGTGAAGGAAAGAAAAGAATGATATATGACTTAGGGTTTCTTGACTATGGTGATACCATTCTTTTTGAGATGGAAAGACAGAAGTTGTTCAGAATATAGGAAAAGTTACCCTGCTCTTTTAAGATTTTAGTTATTGGAGTTGATGGCAAAGAACCTTATAGCTTACTTTTTTACAGAAGTTTATTTCTTAATCTGACAAAACCAGAGGTTAGTTCCTATAAAGATTGATTAATTTTGTTCTCTTTCTTTGGTGGGGTCTCTGTCTTTGAAATAATATAATATTTATTACAAGAAAATAAGCATGTGAGTTGATTGGTGAAAATCCATTATCACATTTATCTAAATAACTCAAATCAGTCCCTCACTATTAGTGACAAGTCAAAAAGATGATACAAGAGAAATTACACAGAAAAACTTAAAATAAATATTTAGACTATGAAAGTACATGGACTTGTAACAAATTTGAACAGTATGGAAGTAAAATGTATAATTTTCCCCCTCTTCTAATTTTGTGCTTCAGGAAAAAGCTCCCATTAGCAGTTGGATGTTCTCCTTACACATGTCTATCCCTGTACAGCAGTTCCCAAGCCCCTTTACATATGTATATACATAACATAGTTTAAGTCCTTTTTTTTTTTTTTGATTAAAAGGGAAGTTAGTTATCTATTGCTGTGGAACAAATTCCCCCCAATGTAGCAGCTTAAACAGCAAACATTTATTATCTCATAGTTTCAGTGGGTCAGGAATCTGGATATAGCTTTTTATCTGCTTTGAGGTTTCTCATGAGGCTGTGAACTAAAGGTATTGGCTGGAGCTGTGGTCTTATCTGAAGGCTCAGTTGGGGAAGGATATGCTTTCAAGCTCACTAATTTAGGTGTCAGCAGGATTATGTCTTTGTGAGGCTGTTGGATTAAAGTAAAACCTACTCCAGTTCTTTGCCACATGAACCTTTCCATAGGACAGCTCACAGCATGGTATCTGGCTTTCATTTCAGTAAGCATTAGGAAGCTATTGTCTTTTTGTAATCTAATCTCAAAAGTGATATTCTATTACTTTCACCATATTCTATTCATTAGAAGTAAATAACTAAAAAAATATCAAATAAACAATCTAATTTTACATTTAAAGGAACTTGCTAAAGAACAACAAACAAAGCCCAAAGTAAGTAGAAGGCAGGAAATAATAAAGATCTGAGTAGAAATAAATGAAATAGAGTGTAGAAAATCAATATAAAAGATTAATGAAACCAAGAACTTTTTCTCTGAAAAGATAAACAAGGTCATCTCTGTAAATTTAATAGAAGGAAAAAAAGAGATTGACAATCCTTTAACCAGACTCATTAAGAAAAAAAGAGAGGATTCAAATAAATAAACTCAGAAATGAAAGAGGAGAATTAACAACTGACACCAAAGAAATATGAAAGATTGTAAGAGAATATTATAAACATTATATGCCATCAAATGGACAATCTGGAAAAAATGGATAAATTCTTAGAAACATACTATCTTCCAGAACTGAATCAGGGAGAACCAGAGAATCTGAATAGACAGATTACAACTAATGAAATAGAAGCAGTGATCAAGAAACTCCCAGCAAACTGAAGTCTGGATTGGATGGTTTCACAGGTGAATTTTACCAAAGATTCAAAGAAAAACTAATACCTATTTTTCTCAAACAATTCCAAAATATTGAAGAGGAGGGAAGACTTTCAGTCTCATCTTATGAGGCCAGCATTATCCTAATTCAAAAACTAGTAAAGATAATAAAAAGAAAGAAAATTATAGACCAATATTCATGATGAACATAGATGCTAAAATCCTCAACAAAATATTAGCAAACTGGATCCAGCAATACATTAAAAAGATCATGCACTATGATCAAATGAGATTTATTCTGGGTATGCAAGGTTGGTACAATATCTTCAAATCAATAAATGTGATACACTACATAAACAAAATGAAGGATAAAAACCACATGATCCTACTAATAGGTGCAGAAAAAGCATTTGATAAAATCCAGCATGCATTTATAATAAAAAGTCTCAGCAAAGTGGGACTAGAGGCAATATACCTCAACATACTAAGGTCATATATGACAAACCCACAGCCAACATCATCATACTCAATGGACAAAAACTACAAACATTTCCCATAAGATCAGGAACAAGGCAATCCCTGTCTTTTACCACTCTTATTCAACATAGTACTGAAAGTTCTAGCCACAACAATCAGACAAGAAGAAAAAGTAAAAGGCATCCAGATTGGAAAGGAAGAGGTAAAACTGCCGTTCTTTGCAGATGACAATAATATTTTATATAGAGAACCCTAAAAATTCCACCAAAAACACTACTAGAAGTGATAAATGAATTTAGTAAAGTAGCAGGATACAAAATAAATATCCAAAAATGTGTTGCAGTTTTATGCACCTATAATGAACTATCGGGAAGAAAAACTAAGAAAACAATCTCGTTCACATTTGCTTTAGAAAACACCAAAACCTTGGGAAAAAATTAAAATAAAAATTAAGTGGGAGGTAGGGAGGCAGAAAGACAGACTCTCGCATGCTTTCTAATTGGAATCCACCCGGCAAGCCCACTTCCCAGTGATGCTTTATCCATCTGAGGCTGCTGCTCCATTGCCCAGCTCTTGAGGCAGGGCCATGGAGCCAACCTTAGCACCCAGGGCCAAGTTGCCTGAACCATTTGAGCCATGGCTGCAGGAGGAGAAGAGAGAGAGAGAGAAGGGGGAGGGGAGAGGTGGAGAAGCAGATGGTCGTTTCTCCTGTGTGCCCTGACTAGAAATCAAACCTGGGACTTCCACACACCTGGCTGATGCTCTAACACTGAGCCAACCTGCCAGGGCTCCTAGGAATAAATTTAAGCAAGAATGTAAAAGACCAGTACTGGGAAAATTGTAAGACAATGAAGAAAGAAACTGAGGAATATACAAGTAAATGCAAGCATATACTGTGTTCATGGATAGGAAGAATTAACATCATTAAAATGTCCATACTACCCAAAGCAATCCGTAGATTTAACACAATTCCTATCAAGATACCAATAGTGTATTTTACAGAACAAGAAAAAATAGTCTAAAAACTTACGTGGAACCACAAAAGACCCAAATAACTACAGGGATCTTGAGAAAGAAGAACAAAGTTGAAGGAATTACACTACCTGATATCAAACTATACTACAAGGACATAATAATCAAAACAGGAGGGTACTGGCATAAAAACAGGCATACAGATCAATGAGAGCCCAGAAAAAAACCCATGCCTTTCTTGTCAATTAATATTTGACAAAGGAGGCAAAAACATACAATGGGGTAAAGATAGTTTATTCAATAAGTGGTGTTAAGGAAATTGGACAGATATAATATGCAAAAAAAGAAACTAGATTACCATTTTACAACATACACAAGAATAAACTCAAAATGGATTAAAGACTTAAATGTTAGACTTGAAACCATGAAAATCCTAGAGG
Source organism: Rhynchonycteris naso (assembly GCA_037038555.1). NCBI lineage: Eukaryota > Metazoa > Chordata > Mammalia > Chiroptera > Emballonuridae > Rhynchonycteris > Rhynchonycteris naso. The sequence continues at coordinate 19,208,621 of CM073001.1, forward strand.
AAAACATATGCAGAAAAATCTAAGACATTTCTTGTAGCAATACACACACACACACACACACACACACACACACACACACACACACACACAAATGCATATATATATAATTTACTTAATGTGACTTAGAGATGACCTCTTTAAGTTGATTATGTTTGGTGACTGATGTGATTTATGAACTTGGTTATCTAAATTTCTCCCCAGCCTTGAAAAGTTCTTAGCCATTATATGTATCTTTAACTTTCTGCTTCTTTCTCCTTCTCTTCTCCATCTCACACTCCAGTAATTTGCACATGATTTTGTAGATGGTATCCCATAGAACATGTAGTGTTCTTCACTCTTTTTTCTTTGTTCCTCTCTGACTGGTTAATTGCAAAGTTCCTCCTGTTGTATCTCACAGATTTTTTCTTCTGGTTGAGACATTCTGTTACTGATTCTATCACATTTCTCATTTCATTCATTATGTTACTCGCCTTCAGAATTTGTTTCTCTTTGATTTCTTATTTTAAAATTTTTATTTAGAAATTTAAATTTAACAGGGTGACCTTGAGCAGTAAGAGTATATAGGTTTCAGGTAAACATTTCTATAGCATTTGAACTGTCGATTATGTTGTATACCCATCACCCAAAGTCAAATCATTTTCCGTCACCATATACTATTTGTTCCTTTTTACATCCTTCCCCCCACCTTTGATTTTGCTGTGTTAAACTCATTTGTTTATATACTGTTTTTCCTAATTTCATTGAATTCTTCTTCTCTGTTTTATTTGTAGCTCATTGAGTTTCCATTAAATAGCTGTTTTGAATTCTTTCTCAGGTAAATCACAGATTTTCATGAATTTGATATTGGTTACTAGATGATTGTTGTGATCCTTTGATAATGTTATAGTTCCTTGGTTTTTCATATCTCGTGAAGTGTTGCACTGCTCTCTTCGAATCTGAAGTAGCAGTAATCTCCAGTTTCATTCATTGCCTTCAGGAGAGAAACACTTCTGTCAGTTCTACTTGTGATTATGAGGCTTTCTTAGACTCTATACCTGTTTCACCCTTTTTGCTCCCCCTTGGCAAGACTCTTACACTTGTATGTCATCTTTTAATCCTGCAATGCACTCAGCTGGGATCTGACAGCTCCCCCAACCTCCACCCGCAACAAAAGATAGCATTAGAGCTCAAGTTTGTGGTCCCTCCCTGTCCCACAGATTTGGGACAGCTTTCTGTGTGTGTTCACTATCCATCTGCCAAAGCTCGCTCTTGCAATCACATTTTGGACTGTGCGTGGGGAGAACTGACCACAGAGTTGAGGTGCATGTGGACGAGGGCTGCTGAGCACTGATGGTGTAAGCAGGCCAGTGTGTGTGTGGGTCTATGTGTGAGGCAGTCCCAGTGGCTCATGGGTGGATTCTTGATGGAGTCCACAATGCAGTTGGTGGGATCCATATCTCTTTAATGCCCCCTGAGAGTCCTGTCTTGCACTTTGCTAGCCTGCCTCTTCGTGCCCCCTAGTCCTGTAGCTCACTATTTAGTACTCTGTACAGGGCAGGAGAGAAATAAGCCTCTTTGGCAGTGCCCCACACAGCTGGCAAAGCTGTCTGCTCACTTACATGCTTTCATTTTTGCCAACAGGAGAAATCACAGGCTGAAAAGTTCTCTCTCGGCCTTAACCTGTGCTGCATTGTGGGAAGGGCGGTGCAGGCAGTTAAGCTATTTTTCTTACCCTCTCTAGTGCATCCAAACTGATTTTTTTCCATCAGTTATATACTAGAACTCTCCTCTGGAAACCTGGACTTCCACAAAGGCTCTCTTGTCTATAGGTGATTGTCAAAGACAGTGTTTTCCAGGAGCTCTCAGACCATGGTCAAGAGGAGTTGGAGCTAGTTTGTGGGTCACTTCAGGGTCCACATGTGAGACTGAGATCTGGTTGCCTGTTACCTGATGCATGGGGTGGGTGGGACTCCTCCTGGATCCCTTGCCTATGGCTCTGTATCCCACAATTCCTACATAGCACTTTTGTCTGTGGATGGATACTGAATTATTATTGTTTGGGGAGGGGGACAAAATAAGGGATGTCTTATTTTGTCATGATAATGACATCATTCCTCACCTCATATGTTTTGATGTGTGATATTGCCATTGTTATTAATTTCTTTTAAAAAACATTTTTTATTATAAAGGTTTTCATTACAAAAGTAGAGAAACTAGAATAATGAAGTCCTAGTTTTATACCACTAGTTCACAAATATGACTGATGTTGTTTATCCAAAACATATTCTCTCAACCATCTGTATTATTTCAAAGAAAAGTTAGGCATATTATTTTATCTGTAACTACTTTTATTTGCATCTCTAACAGATTTGGATTCTTAAATAAACATATCCAAATGAAAAAGTAATAAATTTCTTTATATCATTTGATTGCCAGCCAGTGTTTAAATTTCCCCCACTTATCTCCTGAATGTCTTTTTATACCTTATTTGTTTGAATCAGCAGTCAAGTAAGGCCCACATATGGCATTTGGTTGATATGTCTCTTTCAGTTTATGTCAGACCTTCTTTCTCCTTTTTGTTTTTATTTTTTTGTAATGCAGTGGGTATTTGTTTTGTAAAATTTGGCTGAGTGTATCCCCATGCTGTTTTTTAAAATGTTCACCTATCCCTGTATTTCCTGTAAGTTGTTGGTTACCACTAAAGGCTTGATCAGCTTCAGGTTTGAGTTTAACACTTTTGGCAAGAATCTTTCACATGTGGTGCTGTGCACTTCCTGTTACATCATATCAAGAGTCCCATAATGTCTGATTCCTTCTCCTTGTAATATTAAGATTGATTAGTGGTTCAAGCATCTCCAGCTTGATCCATCCATTATAAGGTTCCTCATCAGTCTTATCTGATGGTTTTAGCAGCCATCCGTGATCCTTGCCCAGATACATTATTTTTTTAGGGTTGTACAATGGTAAGTTTCAATTATGTTATTTCTTTTTATTAACTAAATGTTTACTCTGAAATAGATTTTATGGAGAAGAGCAGGATCAATTCTTGAATCTTTTATGTACCATTGTTTAGAATGGTTTGGTGCTCTAGAAACCTCCAGAAGTTACCACTTTTAAAGTATTATTACAGCCTTGCCTGTGGTGGTACAGTGGATGACACATTGACCTGGAATGCTGAGGTCACTGGTTTGAAACCCCAGGTTTGCCTGGTCAAGGCGCATACGAGAAGCAACTATTACTATGAGTTGATGCCTCCTGCTCCTCCCTGCTCCTTCCTCTCTCTGTATCTTCTCTCTAAAATCAGTAAATAAAGTCTTTAAAAAAAAGTATCACTACAAGTACATAGATTTCAATGTTTGATATATTTTAATTGATGGTAGTCTTTATTTTTCCAAGGTTCACATTGTCCCATCTTTGAACAGTGGGAGACCATTTGCATTGATTTTTATGTGCACTTCATGTGACCCTTGCTCTCTTTCATAGTTTTCTTGTTTACTGATATAAGATGTCCCAGGCTTATCTGTACAACTCCTGCCCCAGACCTGGAATCTGTCATCTCCCCCCAAAATTCTTGTTCTTATTATTGGGAACCATCATTAATTTTTAAATAGTCTATAATTTCCTTCTTAGATATTGAGTTATTCAGAAAAGTGTTTAAAAATTTCTAAGTGGTTAGTTTTTGGCTTTACTTTTGTTAATTTCTTTATTTTATTTTCCCTATAGCCAGAAAATGTAGCTGGGTGATTTTATTTAAGGGTTACTATTGCCATTACCACTTAAAAAATGTTTTATGAACATTTGAAAAGAATTCTATGGAGTTATTAATTCAATTCTTAAATTATTATTCATAAACATTATTTTTGTTTACTTCTGTAGGTTGTTAAGAGAGTTGTGTTAAAAACAAATACCATTTATTTCTAAAACATTTTATTTTGCTTATTTTGAAGATTATAATTTAGTATATAACATTAGGGTCTAGATAGAAAATCTAATTATTCTCAATTGTAAGATGGATAGTTTAAAACAATGTAAGATTATATTTTCTTCTTTCTCTTCATTAAGGATTAGATCCCACAGAGTACGAACATAAATTTTTTTTCAAACATAGATGTTTGCTTTTGTAAAAGAGTATTTTGATTTTGTTGGTTGCTCCAGGAAGAGTAGAAAATATCATGTTTTGAGAGTTATGGTGCTGGTTAGTGTATGCAATAATTTAATAGAGTAGTGAAATGCAAATAGTTGAATAAATAAATGAATGATAAATTAATGGGCAGTGGTCAATTTAATTATTATTAGTTGCACATATTTTAAAAAATATTATTTTTTGATAATCTGGTAGTCTTAAGAAAAAAAAGACATTTGCAGAGGGTGAGTGCTATAAGGACTCCTGAGTTGTGCCCTTTTCCTTCTATGGAATGCTCGGAAATTAAAGGAGTACATTAAGAAGGCCCATTGTATTACCTGAACACCCCTGGTAAGGGCAGCCTCACTCATGCTAAGACGGGATATGTGATAGGCAATATTCACATGACATTTCAACATATGAGGTTGTGTCTGAGCCAAGAGGGCCTGCCACCGACAAATCTCCTTTCATTTTATCTGTTTAAAAATACAATTTCACACATTCTTTCATTTTTTTAATGAAATGCTATGCTTCCAACCAAGGGGCCTGTGTGCCAGGTGGAGCTATAATTATGCTTGGGCAGTCTGCAGCTGTGCTTAGTTATAAAGTTCTAACTAAAGAAAATAGAATTTGAGTTGCTTTTATGCATCTCATAATATTTCCTCAAATCAGTATATTTATATGACAGATAAATAATGTCTAAAGAGCTTACTGACATTTAAACTTTTTAATTTTTTTGGTCAGAACTTTGAAAACCCAATATTAAAAAATGACCTTTTTTTGGTCATTTTTCAGCAAAACTAATTCTAAAAGTATAATCTACATCTCTTTCTTGACTTCTTGCTTTTCTACCCTACTCACTAATCCCAAACTATTTGCAAATCTGCTGGTTCTGGTTTGAAACAGATCCATCTGGGATTCAGCCTCTTCTTGCCCCCCTACCCCCAAAGGTAGATCATCTTATGTTTCTCCTTCTATTCTAGACCTCTTTTGCTGTCTCTTCTCACTTGGAATAAATCTAGAGCAGTTAGGCATTACTATATGTGGACCCCTCTGGCTCTCTGCTAACATTTCCTACCACTCTTTTCCTTGCTGCTTGCATCTCAACTGTACAGGCCTCCCTGCTGGCTGTGGACGCAGTAAACATGATCCTACCCCAGGGATTCTGCACTGGTTGTCTCTACCACCTGGCATATCTTTCCACACATATGTGCATGGTTTGTTCCCGCACTTCAAATAAATTTTTTCTTATCAAAGAGATCTTTCTAAAACTGTCCTTTCCCCTCCTGGTTACTGTCTGTCTCCTTAACCCAGATTAATTAATTAATTAATTAATTTATTTATTTATTTAGTGAAAAAGAGAGACAGAGAGAGGGAGAGAAAGGGACAAAGAGACAGGAAGAGAGAGAGATGAGAAGCATCAATTCTTCGTTGTGGCACCTTAGTTGTTCATTGATTGCTTTCTCACATGTGCCTTGACCGGGGGGCCACAGCAGACCGAGTGACCCCTTGATCAAGCCAGCGACATTGCTTTCAAGCTGATGAGCTGTGCTCAAACCAGATGAGCCCACGCTCAAGCTGACCTTGGGGTTTCAAACCTGGGTCTTCTGAGTTCCAGTCCGATGCTATATCCACTACGCCACCGTCTGGTCAAGCCCTGGATTTATTCTTTTCTTAATACTTACTAGCATGATAATGTGTCTCCAGTCATACCTAGTGAAGTTCCAGAGAGCCTAGATTTTGTTTTGTGCATGCTACAATACTGTGCCTAGAACAGTGCCAGCTGTATCACAAGTGCCCAATTGATATCTGTTGAATGAATACGCAAAGGCCAGAGCCTGCTGAGTCTCCCATACTTGAACATGGTGCCCTAGTTGCAGGAAAGTCATAACCCAAATGCATGCTTCCAGAAAGCTGGATATAGCAACCTGAAACTATTTCTGTGGGATTACAATTTTACTAAGTGCAGATTGGCCTACTAAATTATAATTTCTTACTTTTTTTTGTACAATGCCATAGCATCTACAAGCTCCTTTCTACATATTATCTTATTGATTTTTCACTTTTTAAAAACAATTTTAGAGGTGAGAAAATAGACACTCAAATAATGTGGCATAATTGGGATTTTAAGCCAGGTTTTTTAAGCCCAGGGGATTTTTCCTACCCAAGAAAATAAAAAAGATGTTTTTTGGGATAGCCTTTACAGAATTTTAAGAAAGTTGATATACTTTTTATTTTAGAAAAATTACTTTAGGCATTAAAGCTTATTGCTATGGGGATTTGAAGTGGCCCTCGTTGTTTAAAACAATCTCTACCAATACATAATTTAGGAAGATCGTATTCTGAGGATGGGTTGAACTGCTCCCACTTGCTCACAGCATGGAAGCTGTTTTCACATGGTGTATTTCGGAGGTCAGACAAGAGCTGCAAATCTTTTATGCCCAGCTTATGATGTTGTACATTGTCACTTTCTCCACATCTGGATTGGTTCTGTGATCAAAGTAGGTCACAGGGCCAGTCCAGATTTCAAGACAGTGGAATAAACTCTGCCTTTTGCCAGGAAGGTGGCAAGGTCTCATTTCAAAAGGTATGTTGTGGCCATCTTTGGAAACATAACTGACCCCAAAAGTCATCCTGAAAAACTGTCATCATTTTATCACCAGTAGAGAACAAAAAGCTTTTTAAGACAATGATGATAAATCAACATTTTCAAAAATGGTGAGTTTTTCTTTGGTGTACCAGGTATTGAAGAGAAACTTCACCTCTGAATAATATCCTCCTCACTGGGTATGCCATTAGATCTAAGAGATTTATTGTTCTTCTTGATTGGGACAACACTGATCACACTTACAAAAGAAAATTAAAAGCCATATTGTAGAATCATGCTGAGTTCACCATATTTCATATATGTAGCAAGCATTTGTACTTTGCAACAGAATTTAATGAAGCTGATTTTATGCTATTTATCACAAACAAGTATGGACAAGAGAATGTGGACCAATCATCATCATTCACTTTGACTAGTGGAATATAATTCAAGGTAATATTATAATAAGTGCTACTAATATGTGATCTTGTCATGTAAAATAAATCTGAAAATGGAGAATCAACCTTCTTTTATAGTATAGTAGTCTTTCAAATTAAGAAAGTCAACAACCATACACAGGTAATTTTAAATTCATTATTTTTCTTTAACATTTACTTAGATATACTTCTATCACACTAGTGGGCACATGATAGGGCACTACATAAATATTTGCAAATGTTGGATAGAATAATATCTATGAAATCAATTTGCTTATTTTAGAAGTTTCTATGTGTGGAGAAGAAATGAAATACTGTGATTAACTTTAATTGTAGAGTCTTACTAGGTACTACTGTTTTTATAGACACAAACGATATATTTTTAGTGTATCTAGTCATTGTTTTAACTTTCACTTTAGCACTATCATTTTTAATTTGTGATAGCCTAGTTCCATTTTTTAATTTCTTACCCAATTCCATCTCCCCCAATTTACCCTCCACTGCTTGGCAGGGCCCTCTGTCTGGAATTGCTGAGTTAACAACTTCCTCTGCTATGATCATGTAATTCTAATCTTTACCCTCAAGAGAGAACTTTCTGTGAATTCTAAGCCCATGTGCTGCATATCCCCTTTGCCTCTGAAGTTAGTTCCAGACACGTGACAAATGTGGTCAAACTATTTACAACAAATGTCCACAGGAGCATTCATACTAAGCGACTGGGAAACTGGGGTTGATTCAGAGAAAAGTTTCTGTTTGACTTGACTGTCATAAACAATGAGATCACAAAAGTAAATACTCCACATCTGGCTGTCTGGATCCTTAGTTGCATGAATATTTCTGGAAAGAAAGAAAGAAAGAAGCCATGTGTATCAGTCAGCATCATATTGTCCACATAATTACAGTATTTTCTAAGAAGTGAAAAACAATAGTTGGCTGATTCTTTGGATAAATGTCTCTCTCATGTTAAGTAAGCAGTCTATTTCGATCAGCATTGTGTAGGCAAATTAAAGTGTTTGGATATTTCAATATGACATGGGAATACTTGTGGTAGGAGTAATCATTTAGTTTACAGGTTACAAACAGTTGCTTAGTTCCCTCAGAATATATAACTATTTTGGTTTTAGCTATCTATTCCCTTTATGTAGGAAATTTTCCTTTTGTTTTTTAAATATTTTGCTTATTGATTTTTTTTTAATAGAGAGAGGAGAGAGTGAGAGAGAGAGAAAGAGGGAGGGGTGGGAAGTATCAACTTGTAGTAGTTGCTTCTTGTATATGTCTTAACCGGGCAAGCCCAGGGTTTCAGTGACCTCAGTGTTCCACGTCAATGCTTTATCCACTGCGCCGCCACAGGTAAGGCAGGATATTTTCTTTTGTTAAAAAATATTTATTTATTGATTTGAGATAGATAAATAAATAAATAGGTAGAGAGAAAGAAAGAAAGAGAAACATTGGTTTTTGCTGTTTCATTTATTTATATATTCATGACTGGTTCTTTTTTTAAAAGTTTTTTTTAGATTTAATTTATTCATTTTTAGAGAGAGAGAGAGAGTTTGTGTGTGAGAGAGGAAAGAGATAGAGAGAAGGGAGGAGGAGCAGGAAGCATCAACTCCCATATGTGCCTTGACCAGGCAAGCCCAGGGTTTTGAACCGGTGACCTCAGCATTCCAGGTCAACAGTTTATCCATTGTGCCACCGCAGGTCAGGCCATGGCTGGTTCTTGTATATGCCCTGACCAGGGATTGAACCTGTAACGTTGGTGTATCAGGATGACCCTCTAAGCAACTGAGCTACCCAACCAGGGCAGAGGATATTTTCTTAAGATGTCATTTAATTAAAAGAGAAAAGAGCTTATCCACATTCAGAAATATTTCTCTATTTAATTCCATAATAAATTAGGTACAATGCCAAATGTTTCTTCATATGCATTAACCAAATATTTAAATGTTAAAACTTAACTGGTAACCATTAAGCCATGGAAATGTAATTCAGTTAAAGGTGAAAAGAAATAATTCAAATAATGGGCTTCAACATATGTTAAAATACATACATTTTATTCTTTAAATGTGTCTGCATTAGGGGTAATCTGTATTTGTTGATTCTTTAGCATACATTTGCACTTCAAATACTGTTTCTCTCCTAATGCATAGAAATAAAAAGTAATATTATATTTGGGAGTGTGTTGGCAAGGGAAACTGGTAGACTTAATCCAATAACTTAGAGCTCCTTGGAGGAAAAGTGCCAGAGAAACACTAGGTCTTATTATCACTATTATTATTGTGTGGAGTTGGGAACCCCATCTGCCCTTTGTAAAAGCTGACCATTTAAGAAGGAATGCAGAATTGCTATAGAAGGAATTGAAAGAGTTTTGAAAAACTTACACAGCTAAGTAGTAGAAACATTTTTTTAAAGAAATGGTTTATTCAGATTTCTTGTTACTGTTCTCCATTTTTGAAGACGATGCTATCAATGATTATTTTCCAGGTATAACATGTAAATGACAGTTTCAATTCTTGGAGGTGTTGGAAGTAAAACTGGAAATGTGGTTTTTGAAAATAGAAGTTGTCTCTTGAGAGTTAGACGAAACAGGCTCCAAGATGCACAGAAAGACTGTTTCACATTAATATCAAAACACTTGTGTACCTTGTATATGATACTTGTGTACTATATACTTCTGTATCTTGGCTTAGGATGTATCAGTATTAAAGAAGAAGTAAGTGTAGTGGGTTAGAAGATCATCTTTGCACAGCAAAAGAAACTGACAATAAAACAAATAGATAGCCAAATAAATGGGAGATATTTACAAACAATAGCACCAATGGGGGTTAATATCCAAAATAGATCAGGAACTCACAAAGCTCAGCAACAAACAAGCAAGCAATTCAATTAAAAAATGGGGAGAGGAACTGAATAGACAGTTCTCCCAAAAAGACATACAAATGTCCAACAGATATATAAAAAGAAGTTTATCTCTACTAGCTATTTGAGAAATGCAAATCAAAACTACAATGAGATACCACTTTACACCTGTTAAATTGGCTATTATCAACACGACAGGTAATAATAACAAATGTTGGAGAGGCTGTGGAAAAAAAAGAACCCGCATTCACTGTTGGTGGGAATGCAAATTAGTACAACCATTATGGAAGAAAGTATGGGGTTCCTCAAAAAATTACGAATTACCATATGACCCAGCAATCCCTCTACTGAATATTTATCCCCAAAACTCGAAAACATTGGTACGTAAAGACACATGCACCCCCATGTTTATCGCAGTATTATTCACAGTGGCCAAGTCATGGAAACAATCATAGTGCCCCTCGATAGAGAATTGGATAAAGAAAATCTGGTACATATATACAATAGAATACTACTCAGCCATAAGAAATGATGACATAGTGATATTTATGACAATATGGATAGACCTTGAGCAAATTATACTGAGTGAAATAAGTAAATCAGAAAAAAGCTAAGAACTATATGAGTTCACATATAGGTGGGATACAAAGCTGAGACTCATGGACATAGATAAGAGTGCAGTGGTTACCAGGGTGTACGGCCAGTAGTTGCAGCCATTATGGCCATTCATATGTAGGTAAAGAAACAGTGGAGCCAAAAAATGGTGGGCCATTCTTTATTCAAGTCTTGCACCAGCTGGTGAGCAAACACACAGGGAAAAAAACACTTTCCTTTTACTCAGGGTTCCCAAAGCCACTGACACATTCTGTGTTCCACAACCAGGATAATCTTCTCTGGTTTCACCTAGAATCAAAGGCCTCACCAATCTCAGTGGAGCTTGCAAAAGCCCCTCACCTCTGTTCCCCTTCTCCTTCTTCAAACTTTCTGCACAAACTGACTTCTTCTTCAGCACCCTGCATTCTCTCTGCTCTCTCACTCTACAAACATGGCTTCTCTCTCCTCCAGCAAACATTAGCAAGACAATGGCCCTTCCCAAGCAGGAAGGTAATTTGCAATTTCACAGATCATAAACCTGGCACTGCCCAGTGCCATTTTTATAACTAAAAGTGAGCAAACTCAAAAAATACAAATTTTACATATCCATTTGCCCAACACAGGGGAAAAGGGATGTGAGGGAGGGGTGAGGAATAGGGTGCAAAGACGGGCAAATATAGAGTGATGGAAAATGATTTGACATTGGGTGATGGGTACACAACATTATCAACTATTCAAATGCTATAGAAATGTTTACCTGAAACCTATGTGCTCTTATTGATAAATGTCACCCTGTTAAATTTAATTTTCTAAATAACAATAAAAAAAAGATCATCTCTGTGGTTAGACTGATCTCCATTCAAATCGTGGCTACTGGTTATGTGACCTTAAAAAAATCATTAACCTCTCCAAGCCTCAGTTTCTTCATTTATATATTGGGTATAATAAAATCATACCAAGATCAGTACCTTGCACATAAATGAGTTCTCAAAAGTGGAGGCTCTCATCTCAACCATTATCCCAATTCAAGCTGTAGCTCTTAGCTCAATTATTACCAAGATGTTTATATAGTTTCTGCATAAAGATCTTGAGCTTTTACTTTCTGCTGCTCCTCACTTTGGATAATGAGAGAAAAGAAAGGTCATAGAAATTCTCTAATTTTGAGAATTGTATTTGGAGGTGAGGGGGAAGTTATTCATAAAATAAATATGTTGCTTAACATAAGTTTTTACTACATAAATATAATTTAAGGAAATGAGATGTATAAGTGAAATCTATGTTGGCTAATTAAGCAGATATATGTATCTTTTTGATTTTATTATCATTATCAGTGGTATGGTTACAAGTTTATTTGGATATTGTGTTGTTAAGTGACCTTGTTAGGGCTATATTTTCAAAATTGCTTTAGCAATAGTTTAGCTTATTTACCAGGTGTATCTGCTTATTCTAGTCATATTAGTCATCCTATAATCAACAAAGCAGAAGAAAGCATTTCAACCTTTTCTTTCTGTAGATATGTATTTTAAAAGTGGATATTTTAATGTTTCCAGTATCCTGTGCCTGAAAACAATTATGAGTGCAAACATTCCACATTCCAAGTACGGTGAACATATTTAAAAGGCGAAAGATTTACGCGATCTGAAGAGAAACCAGAGTATATGATGAACATATTTAGGGTGTTAGAATAATGATTTAAAACTATGTTGGCTCAGTTACATATCTAACTACAGCTTTGATGAATATACTGGGCTAATATTGGAAACAGCTAATTTTATTACTATGGACTGCTCAGTGGACATGTCCTTATTCAGCTGAGAGAAGTGATAAACTAAGTTTTTATTTCAAGATGGTATTTAAATTGGATCCAGATAAAAACCTTAAGGTGGCTACATGTCACTGAAGCTTACTTACCATTTCTTTCATTTTTGAAAAAGTAATATATATTGCTTCCTCTTACTATGTAATTTTATTCATGTCTTTTTGTTTATACATACCCCCCCCCACATATAGTCATTTACTTTATTCTTGCTATTCTCTTTTGTTTAGATTATTTATTCACTCAACCTTAATTTTTCCCTTGTCTTCTCCCTGCTGGTATCAAATGAATTCCTTTTTCTGCAGAAGCTCAGCAGAAAACGGATTAATGCAGCTGGAACACCACTAGTGTAGTGTCAGGATGCTGGGGTGACCTCCATATTTGAAAAATAAAAGAATTGAAAAGTATCCAGCAGCTAAAAGTCAGGAGGAAAAAATCTTGATGCATCTTGTTAATTTCCACCAAGGAAGTGTTTCAGCATCTCTAAGGTATCCTGTGGGAGAAAAGTCATATCATCATCATAATAAAAACCCTTAAATAAAGAGGAAACGGACATAACTGCTGAGTCTGGGATATGTTTTAATACAGTTCAGGTTAGCAGCTCACAAGGAATCTGGGATATTGAGGTGCATGATTGATATGAACAGCAATGTGACATTGTCCCAACCCCATTCATTTAAATTGTATTATTTCCAGCGGTGAGAAACACCTCAAAAATTCATCTTCCAAAGATGAAAAGAGTTCATATTTCCAGCCATCCTTCATCAATGTCAGTCTGTGATGGTCGGCCATTGCATAGGTATCCTTGCTGCTGAGGCCAACAAGAAGTAAGAACTGAAAGGCTCTCCATTTTTCCTCTTACTGGGTCACTGACTTGCCAACAGTATTTGTCCCCCATGACTAGTATTCAGTGAAATAGCTGGTGTTTAAAAACATGGCTGCTTACCTTTGCAATTGTTATTAAATTCTTTTCCTGGGCTATAATGCATAGGCTTTGATCTAAAATCCTATCCTTGCTAGAAGGACTTGTGTGATTACGATAATGTGCACTCCTCTTTTTGCTATTCCTGTAGGGAAAATAAACCCCACATTAGTTCCATATTAGTACCTGACTTGGAGAAGTTAAAAAGCACCAGAAAAAGGTTAAACAGAGTCAAGTACACATAAGAGAGCAGTGGTTATTAGTGTTCAGGGAGCCATTAAAAAATTCTGCTTATACAGAAGAATTTATTGGTACTGCTGCTTCTGGCTGCTTTATGCATTTTAATAAAGAAGTAGTGTGTGTGTGTGTGTGTGTGTGTGTGTGTGTGTGCTTGCACACATTTATAGCTATGATGAAACAAGGACTTTAGTTATGTGGTCTGTAACTAATTCCATCCTGTTTTCCTCTTTTTCTCAAGTATCTCTCTTTAACTTTCAGCTTCAGCAATTCTGAAAATCCTTCCATTTCATTATTTATTTATTTATTTTAAAGATTTTATTTACTGATTTTACATAGGGGATGGTAAGAGTGAGAAGTATCAACTTATAGTTGCTTCACTTTAGTTGTTCCTTGCTTGCTTGTTGTATGTGCCCTGACCTGGCAAGCCTAGGGTTTTGAACCCACGACCTCAGCATTCTAGGTTGATGCTTTATCCACTACACCACCACAGGCCAGGCTTTCAGTTTTATTTTTATTAAGGCAGTGCAGGAAGAATATGTCTATTAAGCCTGTATTTTTTTCTGATATAAAGTTGGGTCGGCATGTGGATGTCCAGGGTTCAATTCCCGGTCAGGGCACACAGGAGAAGTGACTATCCGCTTCTCCCCCTACGACCCTCTGTCTTATCTCTCTCTCCCTTTCCCACCCACAGCCATGGATTGATTGGTTCTAGCGTATGGACCCTGGGCACTGAGAATAGCTCCATGGAGCCTCTGCCTCAGGTGATAAAAATAGCTCAGTTGAGAGCATGGCCAAAGATGGGGGTTGTAGGGTCCATCCCGGTTAGGGCGCATAAGGGAGTCTATCTCCTCTCACTTGGAAAAGAGAAAAAAAAGGTAACAGCAGTTCAATGACTTTAGATGATGTGGTTATGATTCTCTCTCTCTCTCTCTCTCTCTCTCTCTCTCTCTCTCTGCTTTTAGAGTTTTAGTTCCATAAACTCCTTGAAGGCAAGGGGACCGCAGGTGTTTCTCAGTGCCTTATGTTGTTCTTGGTACTCAGTACCTGTTTGCTAAGTGAATAAGGGAGATAGATGCTTTTAGTCTTCCGTGTTTGAATAAGGTATCTATTGAATGAATGAAGAAAAAGTAGTTGAAATGAGCCCGTGCGGGGTGTAACAGGGATGATTGCTTACTGGGTACGGGATTTTGGTTGGGGGTGCTGAAAATGATCTCAAAGCAGATAGCGGTGATGGTTGCCTAACACTGTGAATGTACTTAATGACACTAAATTGTTTATCTTTACCCACTTTAAATGGTTATTAAGGTAAATTTTATGTTATGTGTATTTTACCGCAATAAAAAGAAATTAAAAAAAAATTTTTGAGGAAGGTTTTTACCTTTAGCTAAATGTTTGAAGGTAATTATATAGAGAAAAAATAAATCTGCCATTTTACAAACCAAGAAAAGCTTGTGAAATTCTGTATTTCTTGGTGCTTTGAAAAAAATATTAATTTTATTAGGAAAGTCATGTAAATTATAATTTAAAGAAGTTATTTGAGCATGTGCTTTAAACTCTCTCTTCTAAATACTCATTGAAATGACTGAATATAAAATTAGAAAATGTGCTAGAAACTAGAATATACTGTTATTCATATGCAGAAACTTTGAAATTCATTTGCAAAATATATTATGGGCAAGTTTGAACTATGAGAATAACCAATGAGAATATGCAAGAAATATCTTCTTTTCATCATAAGAGGTATAGACCTTGAGAGGAACCCAAGTGTAAGCTCCAAGTGTCAGGGTATTAGGGGCTGGAGTCGTCTTTATGAATGGGAGAGGAAAACAAATATTGGTCTGGTATAGGTACTTGTAGAACATTATACTTGGAGCATATGTCAGGCTAAGTCATGAAGAATTTGATGTTACAGTTAACCCCTACCATCTTTTCTCTCTGTGTGTGCTTTTTCATTATGGTCAGAGAGCATACTTTGTATGATTTAAATTTTTTTGAACCTACTGAGATTTGTTTTATACCTCCAGATATATCTTGGTAAATGTTCCCAGTGCACTTGAAAAGAATGTGTAGTCTGCTGTTTTTTAGATAGAATTAATTAGGACATTTTGGTTGTTGATGTTATTCAAGTCTTTTGTATCTTTACTGATTTTCTGTTTACTTGTTCTATCAATTATTAAGAGATTGGTATTGAAATTTCTAACTACAATTGTGGATTAGACTATTTCTCATTGCAGTTACATCAGTTGTTCCCCCCACCTTTTTTAAAGAAAGTATTGATTGATTTGTGTTTAGAGAGAGAGGAAAGGAGAGAAAGACAAAAACATCAATCTGTTCCTATATGTGCTTTGACTGGGGATCAATCCCAGAACCTGATGTTCTAGCCAACTGACCTATCCAGCCAGGGCTCAGTTGTTTCTTTATGAAGTTGGAAGCTATGCCATTAGGTGCACAGAAGTTTAAGATTATTATGTTGTCTTGATAAATTGATTTCTAAGTAGCTATGATGTTCTTTACTCTGAAATCTAATGCTAATAGTCTGAATAATATTACTCTAGCTTTCTTTTGATTAGTGTTAGCATGGTATATGTTTTTATATTCTTGTTACTTTTAACTTATATGTAGCTTTCTATTTAAAATACAAAGATTTTAGCAGGTAAAATATAGTTAAGTTTTGCTTTTATATCCAACCTGGCAATCTTTGCCTTTTAGTTAGGGTATTTAGATCATTTACATTTAATATAATTGCTGATATGGTTAAGTTTAAATCTATCATCTTGCTATTTGTTTTTTATTTGTCATATTTGTTATTTCCCCTTTCTTCTTCTTATTTTTGAACTTACTGAACCTTTTATTTAATGATTCCATGATATCCCCCTTTATGGTTCGTTAGCTTTAGTTCTTTTTTTTGCTCTTTTAGTGGTTATGTTAAGGTATATAATATATAGTATACATTTTAAACTTATTACAGTTTACTTTCAAGTGACATTATACCATTTTACATTTAGTTAATAAACCTTATACAGTGGTACCTTGAGATATGAACAGACCAACATACAAATTTTTTAAGATACAAGCTACGACTCAGTCCATATTTTTGTTCAAGATCCGAGTGAAATTCCAAGATACAATCATGATTCAGGAAGCTGCCACTAGTTGGCGTGTTGGTGCACGGGTCCAGTATCAGCAGTTTGATATACAAGTTGATTGACTTATGAGCTTGGTTACAGAATAAATTAAATTTGTATCTCAAGGTACCTCTGTAATAGCATACTTCTATTTATTTCTGACTTTTATACTATTATTGTTACAGGCAGTCCCTGAGTTACTGATGAGATAGGTTCTGTAGGTTTGTTTTCAAGTTGAATTTGTATATAAGTTGAAATGGGTACATTTATCTATTAATGCAACTTAGGTGTTTGTCTTAAAACTTTTTATTTTTACCTTTCTGTGCATATAAATACTTAAAATTTTTAAATTTACAGTACCTATCTTGTTCATAACCTGGGGACTGCCTGTATATATATTACTTTACATGTGTAAAATTTCATACTACATTATAATTATTTTTGTTCAAAGTCAAGTATATTATTATTACTTAAATAATAAGAAAAATGTCTATGTATTTACTCATGGTCTAGAAACTTTCTCAAGGCATTAAGATGAAGCAATCTTAGGATTAATCTGATTTGTTTTGCACTCTCAGGAATCACTGTTTTCTACTGCCTAATATCTAGCATATTTAAAATTGTTTTTCCTATATTTTTACTGTTGTTTACTCTGGCAGCAAGATAAGTTCAGTTTCTGTCAACTTCATCTTGATTAGCAGTGAAAATTCCTTTAACTGGTTTGTAATCAAATTTGCATAAATTTGATTTAAAATTTGAAATAAATTTTTTTTCTCATATTTTTAGCTCCTGAATGTTTGGTGCAAGTTATTCTGTGAATGTTAAATCATCTTTAAAAATTATATCTTATTATCACATAATTTTATTCTTTATTTAGTACTTACATTTATATTTTATTTATTTTTTCTTAATGTTGCTACTCCTGCATTATCTTGTTTTTTTATCTTCCTGGGATCTCCTTGACAATCCCTTAATTTGGTTTTATTTTTTTAAAGTTACATTTACTTTAGTTAAAGTATTTAATATTACATAATATTGCATGATCTATCATACATAATATTACAGGTCTCATATGATTTCTATAGAGAAGATTGAGGTAATTAATACTAAATGAAGGACAGATAGAAGCCTTTGATCAGTATTTTTAAAATACAACAAATTAAAAACACAAGGTAAAATAGGGTGGTAAATGGCATTATCTTTGTATTTCTATAGGTCATAGGACCAAATCTTTATATTGATATGTTTTCTAATTAAAACTGCTATTTCAGAATTTTCATTTCTATCTTTCACATACAATTTCAAAAAAACTTAAACTAAACAAGTTCCAGCATATTCTACTGTGTTTCTCAAAGAGTAAGTAGAAGAAAAATACCCATGAACAAAGATATCCCCTGGTGTTAGATCTCAGCAGTACAGTATTATGTCATCTGCCCAACAAAGACCATGAGAAAAATGTGTAAATTTGTATATGGTAGTTTTTTTGCTTATAGATGGAAAATTTTATTAACAACCCCATATGAGGAGGATTTTGGATGAATAATTTCAAGTGAATAAAAAATAGAAGCCAATAAGAATGAAAGGACAGAGAGCCATTTCTTGAAAAGGACATAGAACATTTATAATAATATTCTTTGTATTTTTTTTTTGGCATTCAGTCCTGCTTATTTTTTAGACTTGTTCCTACTGAGTTCAAGCATTTCTTTATGCCTTCTGTGAAATATTTCTGACTTTATTCTTTTTCTCCTCTTATTGTCTACAAATTATCTGTAAAAACTATTACCCACATTACCCTAAATAATTGTTGTTTTCTGATTAGTTTTTATTTTAGGTTAATTATTCAGATATCCAATTTATGAAATTTGTGAGTGAGAATGGGGGAATAAGGTTGTAGTAGTATTTTTTCTTTCTTTTATTCTCTTTTTGTGTGTGTTTTACCTAGGTGGTTGCATAGCCTTTTACTTTATTTTGTGGTGTGTAGACTTGTCCTTAACTGGAAGAAAAGCAATTGTCTAACTTTCTCTTTATATTAAAAGAAAGATTATGTATTATTTTTCTGTTTCTATTATGTCCTTGATTTGCTGCTCCAAATGTTATTACTGAGTTGAGTCGGCTTGAATGGTTATAGTCCACAGAAAGAGAAATAATGCCAGTGGTATTGCCAACATGTTCTATATCATTTTAAGGAAAACATTACTATTATATTTTTAAAAAGGAATGTGAGTATGTGAAGGATGATGACTAAATATTCTGTATCTTAATAGAGTATAGAATCAGAGAATATGGAATTCATCTGGATTAGAAATATTTAGCTGACAAATTGTTGGAGTCCCTATCTCTGGTTGTAGAGTTGATCAGAAAGCCAAGGTCTGTTGGCCAAAGCCAGGAGGCCAAATAGATCACTTAATCAATGAAGGAATCAGGGTCAGGTATTGAATTCCAAAACATGGAACCAGGCTGTGAAAAGAGGTAGCAAAAAGGCTAAGTCTAGATAGTTGGTCCTGGGTTATTTGGATGGTTCTAGTACAGATGCAAGTTCATCTGGCCTAAATTGTCTTTTTTTTGTTTGTCCAATACCAGGTAGTACCTGGGAAGTTTAAAGGGCCAGAGACAAAGGTGAGGAATAATATCAACTTCTCTAATAGTAGTAACTGTTGAAACACTGGACATGCATTAGATAAAACATCTCATTCCCTGATACATGCCAAAAACTGACTTTAAATAAAGTCCTACTCATAGATGGGAATTTGAATTAATAACTTAATGAGATTTCTTTTGACTTTAAGAATTCTATGATTCTGTTTTATTTTATTGTTGGGGTAGAGAAGGTCGCTTTCTTATCCAGAAAGCATATGTCAAATGCCATTTTCAATACATAATGTATTTAAGCAGCTGTAGTGATAACAAAAACTCTTGCTCTAGAATGGACAATGCCAGCCATAGGCAGCTCAGATTACAATGTGTCAAACAGCACAGCAAGGAGAATATTCTTTACACTGACAAATAGGCCCCCCCCCGCTTTAGAAACAAGGTGATGTTGGTCTGGCTACATTTAAATAGTGTGGCATACATCTGGAAGTGAGGAAGGACTTGCTAGGTCTATTGGTTTGTCATTATTTCACTTCAGAAGTGACAAATGGCAGTACCTGCACCTGTTCTCAGTTCTGAGCAGCTCCTGAGAATCCATATAGAATGTGGTACATATGCCTACCTGCCACAAAATTGTCTTGAATTTCAAGCAAAGCCTTTGCTTGAAATATTTGCTCAACAAATATTTATGAAGTGACCAGTAGTGCCAGGCATAGTGCTAAGAGCTGGGGATTGATTCAGAAGCAAAACAGCAGACATCGTTTCTATGGTTTATGGAAAATATAGACTAAAAAAAAGGCAATTACAAAATAGTGTGATAGGTGCTATGATGAGAAGAATGATAAGATAGGAATATCCCAGCAAGGAAAATGACCTGGGATTGGAGAGGGGTGGTTAAGAAAGACATCTTGGAAGAGATGATATTTAAGAAAAATAAGCCAGAAGACAAATAAGAAAGTGTATCTCAGGCAAAGGATAAATGATTATAAAAGATCAGGAGAGATGGAACATGGAACACTGTGAGAAATGAAGGTAGTTGATGGTGATTGGAAGGTCAAGTGCTTTGATCAGAGTGGTTCATTTGGATTCACACATCAATTCTCATAAGAATTTGTAGCCTGATTTCATACTAGGTGGGTCTGAAGAAAATCCAATCTAAGTATAGACTCTCCATGATTTACAATATGGTTATGTCCCAATAAACCCACTGTAAATTGAAAATATTGTAAGTTGAAAACACATTGACTATACCTAACCTGCCAAACATTATGTCTTAGCCTAGCCTACCTTCAATGTGCTTAGAACACACTATCCAGAAAATGCTGGCAACACAATACATGTAGAGTATTGGTTGTTTACCCTTGTGTTCACATGCCTGACTGGGAACTGCTACTTGTTGCTGCTACTCAGCATCATGAAAAAGTATTGTACCCATGTTGCCATCCTGGAAAAAGATCAAAATTCAAAGTATGGTTTCTGTTGAATGCATATTGCTTTTGCACCATTGTAAATCTGAAAAAATTATTAAGTTGAATTATTCTAAATTGGGGACCATCTGTATTTATAAGTCAGGAGTGTGTGACTGAAAGTAAAGTCACTGTCTATAGAAACTATAGACTAAAAAAATGTCCTGTTGTTTTCAGAAGGTAAGAATATTGATGAAATTTTGACTATGTCAAGTTTATAAGCATATTATATTTGTATGGTAACCTATAAAAGAATAAAAACAAATGTATGATTTCTAAACTAGTAGAGAAGAAAAATGAAAAGAGAAAAAACAACAACCCAAAATAAGGGAGGAAAAGGAAAGAAAAGATAAATAGAAAACCTGAAATAAGATAATAGATATAAATCAAGAATGTAAATAATTATAGTAAATATAAATAGACTAAATTAAAGGAAAAAAGTTACCAGATTGAACTAAAAAAGAATACACACAATCTAACTATGTGCTGTTGATAAGAAGCATATCTAAAACATAAGGATACAAAAAGACTGGAAAAACATGGAAGATATCATACCAGTATAGTTCTAAACAAAATAAAGCTTGTATTGTCATTAATATCAGATAAAGTTTAAGCAAATTACATTACTGAAGATAAAGACAATCTTAACTTTGAAGTGTCTTCCAGGAAAAATGTAACAACTGAAGTATTATGTACTGAATAACAAGGCTTCAAAATATATAAAGCAAGAATTAGGAGAACTACAGGGATAAATAGATAAAACCCAGTAATTTCTCTTAGTAATTAATAGATCAAGTAGATAAAAATTCTGTATGTGTACAAAATATTTGATCAGCACAACAAACGTGACCTAACAAACCCATATAAAATATTCTACTTGGCAACTGCAGAATATATATCTTTTAAGATCAGATTCTGGGCTTTAAAGCAAGTTGCAATATATTTTAAGGCATTCAAAGCATACAATCTACATTCTCTATCTCAATACAATAAAAAAAATAGCTAGGAGGATTCCCCATGAATTTGTCAGTATTTAATAATGAATCAGAAACTATTTTGGGTTATTTCAAACTGAGAGGATTTAGAATATTTGTTGCAAAGGTATTGGAAAGGCTGGGAGAATAAATTGAAAAATATGGTTACATAGAATTGATGATTGGTATGCTCTGCGATGCCACTGCCCTACTTTTGTGGCTGCTGTTGCCATAAAAAAGGCACAGCTGAAAGCTCTGCTACAGGGCAGGGAAGGGTGGCATCTTCCTTCTTCCTTCCACTTTCTTATTAGTGCCTCCCATTGAGAAAACCTAACAGTATTATGCTAAGTGAAATAAGCCAGTCAGAGAGAAGACAAATACCATATGATTTCACTTATATGTGGAATTTAATAAACAGAACTAACAAAATAGAAACAGACTCATAGATACAGAGAACAGACTGACAGTTGTTAGAGGGGATGGGGGTTGAGGGAAAGGGTGAAAAAGGTGAATGTATTAAGCTAAAAAAACTAAACAAAACAACCTCCGCCAAAAAAATCTCATACACATAGACAACAGTATGGTGACTACCAGAGGGAAAGGGTGTGACGGGAGGTAGAAGAGGGTAAAGGAGGGATAAATGTTGATGAAAGAAGAATTAACTTAGGGTGGTGAACACACAATACAATATATAGATGATGTATTATAGAATTGTACACCTGAAACATATATTAACCAATGTTACCCCAATAAATTCAATAAAAATTAAAAAAAAGAAAATCCTATGGGATACTACTAAATTTAAATTTTATTAAGATATAAGGCAGGGAACAATTATATCTACAGTGAACTTAATGAGAATCAGGGCTTCCATCTAAATCTTCTAAAGTTAAAATAAATTTAAAACATTCTTTTGGAATTTAATATATTATATTGTATGCTTGTTTATGGGGAAAAACATGCTTGTCTCTCTTTATATATATATATTAAGACAGATGGGAGGGGAGTCTGGGAAATGTAATTGGAGGCTCCCAGCTCTGTCATTATGGAAGAGATAATTGAAGAACAAGTGGAGGACAACAGATACTATTCAGCTCTGTACATCGTTTTAGCTACTCAGCATCCATATACACTCTTATCTTTAAACACCCATACAACTACAATAAAAGTAACATTTGCTACTGCCTAACAGGTTGAAACTATCTCTTGTACTGAGCAAAGATGCCCTTGTCTTTGCCCTCAAATGGAAGCTATCGAATCCTATCATTGAGTCCATATCTGGATGTTTTTAACTTCTGTTCTGTTTAGAAACAATCCCACTTGGATATCCCAAACCTAAAAACTAAATTGTAAATTTAGGTACTACTAACCTGAAATAAAATTGTAAGGGAAAATAATAGGAGGAAAAGATAAAAATTCCAAATATGAAGATAGTAGGCAAGGAAAAAAATACTTGGCTGTTATAATGCATTTAACTTAGAGGTCAATAACAAATATAAAACTGGAAAAGTATATGTTAGAAATTAAGAAAGAGCTTCTAAACACAGAGTCAATAAATAAATCAATGAGAATTGAGAATACCAGTACTTAGAACTGATTAATAATAAAAATATTAAATGTCAAAACTGGTAGAAAGCTAAAGCAGAACTTAGAGAGAATTTTATGCCATTAAATGCTATAATAGAACACAAGGAAAGGTAAAAACTAATACAATAAACTTGTCTTAATTATATGCAAAAAAAGTAGAAGGAAGAAAGTAATAAACAGAAAAGCAGAAATCAATACAGTTGGAATTAAGTTTTTAATGAAGAGGATTTATAAAGCTAAGTAACTTATTTGAAAAGATTAATTATGACAAACCCCTAGTGAGATGGATTATGAAATAATAATTGTTATTATTAAAAAAGCTAACAAAATATTCTGGAAATTACAATGATAATAAAAGACTGTAATGATAAACTTCAGGTTGTGACTTCAAATATTGGTAAGAAATGGACAAAATCTTGTGAAAAATATAATCTACCAAACTGACTCAAGCATAAATAGAAAACCCAAGCAATAACAAAACCATTAAAGGAATTGAATTCACAGTAAAAAGAAAGTTTTTTTCACAAAGAAAACTCCAGTCCCAGCAAAATCTACGAACATCAAAGAAAAATAATTCTAAATGTACTCCATAGAGCATAGGAAATAAAAAGATTAACATATTATTTTTTTCATTTTTTTAACATATTCTTTTTTTTAAAAAAAAGATATTTTTATTTATTTTGTTTTATATTTTGAGAGAGAGATAGGCAGAGAGGGTAAGAGCATCAACTTGTAGTTGCTTTATCTTTAGTTATACATTGATTGCTTCTCCTAAGTGCCTTGACTGAGGCCAAGCAATTGTCCCCTTGCTCAAGCCAGTGACCTTGGGCTTTTCATGTCAGTGACTTTTGGGCTCAAGCTGGTGAGCTTTGAGATTATGAGGATGATCCCTTGTTCAAGCCAGCAATCCCTTGCTGATGAGCCTGCACTCAGAATCAGTGACCTCAGGAATTTTGAATCAGCAACCTCACCATTCTATGTAGATGCTTTGTCCTCTGTGCCACCGCCTTAGCAAATTCTTGATACTAAAACCTGACATAGATAATATAAGAAATAACTGTAGGCCAATATTATAATGAAAATGCATACAAAAATTTTGTGCAAAATATTAGCAAATCAAAACCTCTAATATATATTTAAAGGCTAAAGAATCATGAGCAAGTGGTATTTTTTCCCAGGACTATTTAGGTTAGTTTAATTTTGGAAGGTTAACATTATTTACCACATTAATGCATTAAAAGAAAATCATATCACCTCAAGTGATGCTGACATAGCATTTGATGAAATTCACCATAAAATTAGAAAATACTCTTAGAAAACGAGGACCAGAAGGGAAATTCCTTAAATTGGCCAAGGGTTTATAAAAATAGTAACAGTCATACTTAGCAAGAGACAAGCATGTTCCCACAACTACTCTTATTCAACAGTCTAAGGAAAGTTCTGATGAGCAGCATGAAGAACAATAAATTAAATCAGGAGGGTGGTAGGGGAGGGATGCAAAGGGGTCAAAGGGGAATGTAAAGAGACTTTGCATGGAGCATGGGGGCCATGATGCAGGGGGTTGAGAGTGTTATATTGAGTGGAACATTTGAAACCATGTCAACGCAATAAATTAAAAATAAAAAATTTTTAAAACTATCAGGACTGGATTTGAGGAAAGAAAACTGTCACTCTTTGCAGATGATATGATTGTGTAAATGTAAAGACAATATAAAGGTATATACAGATAATTTATTAGAATTGATAAGTCAGTTTAAAAAAATAGTTGAATATAAAATCAATATACAAAAATCAATTGCATTTGTACATGCCAGTAACAAACATTCTGTGAATGAATAAAAAAGATGCTTATGATAGCACAAAGATATGAAAAATAAATCTAACAAAAAAGATACAAGAGCTTTATGGGAAAAGTTGTAAAATTTTATTGAAGGATATTAAAGAGGACCTAACCAAGTGGAGAGCTAAGCCATGCTTATGGATCAGAGAATTCAGTATTGTGAAGGTGTTAATTCTCCTCTAATTGATTTAGAGTCAATGCAATTCTGTTTAGAGTCCACACAAGATTTATTTTCCTTTTGTGTAATTTGACAAGCTACTTATATAGCAATGCAAGGACTGAGAGTAATCACATTATTTTTAAAGACAAAGAACAAAATTTAGGAAGGAAATTGCCTAGTAAGATTACAATTTATAAAACCATAATAACTGAAACACTGGTGTTGGAGGGACAGAGCTACAGGAGAGCGTAAGGGAGCCCAGATAGAAATTCACATATATAATGCTATTTGATATGTTATAAAGGCAAAAGAGGCAAAGAATTTGGTGGCTCAAGGGGTGTGGCTATTTGAAATCTCTTTTCCTACCTGTCCCTTGATGAGTAATACAGAACCTTGACATTTCTCTGTGCAAAGCACTCTGGATCCTTTCTTCCAAGGGTGGGTCATTCTTCCAGTGTGCACATCTTGTCTTAAGGGATGGCTATTTGTGTATAACTTCTTGTGTATGGGGGTGAATGGAGCTTGAAAATGTGGGCTGGGTGATCACATGTATACAGTTGAGACCCCTAGTGGAGCAGAATGGAGCTGGGTGAGAAGGGACTGAGGGACCAGGGCTTTGGGGCTAGAATATGGCTCTTCCCACATTCTGAGGGGGGTTGCTCTGTTCTGGCTAGAAATTTTGAGAAATTAATAAGTTTAAATCAGTGCTTCTCAAACTGTAATAAAAATATAATTTAAAAAATTTTCAACTTGATCACAGACCAATACTTTTGTTATATACGATAAAAAATAAATTGCAAAAAAAAAGAAAAAGAAATTTAAAAAGTATTCAACCAGTGTAACATCACTCTGTCAAATTGCTAGAAAAATTTCAGAAAACACTCTCAATTTCTATACTTATTTGTCATGGACCAATAACAATTTGAAGACTTGCATTATGGGAAATACTGTAAGTTCTATTTACTGAAATTCAACCTGGCCTTGCAGGACATTATGAAGATATATTTGTCAAAATGTGATAATAGCACATAATTTGTTTAACAGTTTAAATGCAGACATGCGGTATGTGGGCCTCCATCTGTGTTCTCAACCCCAGCCCAGTAAGTGATAGGGATGAGCCTGCTTCCAGCAACAGAGTTCCTCTGCACCCTGGGATGCACCCACCACTCTCTGTGAAGCAGGGATGCCACATTCACTCACTCAGCTTGGGTTGTTAGGACACCCACTGGATCTGAGTACGATCTGATCCCCTCAGAAGTCGTGAGTCTCATCTCTCTTTTCCTTGACCATAGGGGCATAAGCTATATCCTTATGTTATTAATATTGAGTTACGTCACCCCCCTCCTTATTTTTGTTTCTTCAGCCATTTAACACCCGTATAACCATTCCCTGTATTTAATCCCCTCTGTTTAAAATACCTTGTGTGGTTTTGGTTTTCCTGACTGGACCTTGACTTATATAATTTAGAAATCAACAAGGAAAAGAAAGTTGGACAAAAGTCTTAAATAGGTTCTTCACAGAGAAAGAAAGGCCAATAAATGTAGAGAAAAGTGCTTCATCTCATTAATAGTCAGAAAGATACAGAGTGAGAGCCCAATGAGACAGCACGCACACTCACTGGGTTGGCAAATATGAACAACCTGACAAGCATTGGTAATGGTGTGGAGGAAAGTGAATCTGATCCCCACGGGCAGAATTACCCTGGCAGGCAGTTGGGCGCTACTAGGGAATTTGAGATTTACATACTTTCGATAGACCTACCAGTCCTTTCTCAAGTGTCCACCCTCGAGAATCTCCTGCATCTGTGTGCACCAGGATTCACATATATAAAAGTGTATAGTAATATTGCCGGTTAGAGCCAAACAAAAACCGAAGAACAAAACTGGAATGACTCAAATGTCTATCAATAACAGATTGGATAATTGAGTTGTGGCATTTGTACAAGGGAAATGTGAGACAAACTATAGCTCTCTGCCATCAATATGAATAATCTTGGAAGCATAATGTTTGTTCATCCAACAAATATTTATTGAGTGCCTACTATGTGCCAGGTACTCGTCTACATGCTGGGGATACCGAATAGAGTTTATAATCTAGTGAGAGAGGAGATAGGAAACAAACAGCATGTTACATAAACGGAATGTCAAAGTGATGGGTGCTATGGGAAGATCAAAGGAATGCATGAAAGGAAACCTGGTATTTTTGAGAGTGGAATATAGTGTGTTTGTGTTTGCCATTTTCAATAGGGAGCTCAGACAGCCTTCACTGAGAATATGACATTAGGGAAAAGCTTCGAAGGGGGTAATGTTTGTGTCATGGGGGTTCGGATGGGGAAACTGCATGCAGAGGAAACAGCCAATGCAAGGGCACAAGGTAGGGACCTTTCTGGGAAGGAGGCAGTGTTGCTAGAGGGGGAGTGAGTTTAGGTTAGAGAGGTGGCTGTGTGCTCAGATCCTGAAGAGCTCCATTGGCATTCTTGTTCTCACTGAGTTGAGCAGCCATGGCAGGATTTTGAGCAGAGGCAGCGCCCCAACTTCACTCTCAGATTAATAAAACTGCTTTGGCAGCCACCATGCAAATAGGCTTGGAGAATGGGCCATATTGAGCAAAAGAAAAACGTTGGTGAAAGAATGCATATAATATGTGATAGTTTATATAAAGATCCAGAACAGCCAAATTAAACAGTCTCCTGTCTGGAGATACTCACACAGGTGGTAAAACTATCAAGAGAACGAAGAGCAAAACAAAGGGGAGAGGTTACTTGGGGGGGGGGCGGAGAGGCATACAGGCTGCTGAATGGCCATGTTGTGTTTCTTCATCTGAGTGGAACTTTTAACGGTAGTCTAGTTATTAGTACTTTAATTTCCAAGCATATGTTTTAGACATATTTTATACACATAATTAAAAATGAAAAGAGAAATAAAAAGGGGGAAAAAAGAACTCCCCTAGTAGTAATTGCCTAAACTGTTTTACTGTTTATTTCAACAAGTTGATGTTTTCCTATTTAAGACAAAAGTTTAAGTTTTGCTCAAATATCTGGGAAATATAAATAAAAGGATATGGGTGCATTATTTGGGCGTGAATTGTCCCTGATATGTAGATATCAACCTTTGGCTATTAAAAATAACACAATAAAAACAGAATTGGATGTCAAGCAATGTATTTATAGGGTAGAAAGCTCCAATTTAGATAAACATGCTTATCAGTAAGTAGTTTTTTGGTTTTTTTAGCACCTGCTGCATATGTAAGGAAATCGGGAACATGGAGGAATGTTTAATCTTGTTAGCAAGATGAGATCAATATACCAAACAATTAATTACCTAAGACATTGTTATTATTAATTGCTAAATTGTGTGGCACTGGATTAAAAGTGCTGACAATAACATCTGGGAATCCTAGATGTAATGCACAGATACAGTCCATGGCTTTATTTTAGAATCAGTGGTTGCCTGAGTACAGAATTTTCTAGTCAATTTTTATTATCAGATTAACAGAATAGATTATAAAAAGCAATTTGCTGTTGTGCATTTAAGTGAAAACCGGGTAACTTTGATGTTAATAATTTCACAAATAGTTCAGCCAACATGCTCAGCTTTCTCAGCATGGTTCTTCTTTAGTCCAGAATATTCCCATGTTTCTCTTTCCATAGTAAATAGGTATAAATAGGCTTAGAGAAGTGGGCCATTCTTGCTGTTATTGTGTTTCATATATTCTTTGATATGAATGAAATTAAGTATTTTAGCTCAAAACACCCCCTGCTGGGCTGTATGAAGTATAAGTAATCAAGCGATAGTGAATACTACAATTTCAGGAATTTTTAATTTTGTTTGGTTAATTATTTTAATAAGAACTTGAAAACAAAATAGACTGGGTAATTGGGAATTTACCTTCATTAAGCAAATTAAAGAAAGTATTTAAAGTCACTTTGGGGGAAATTTTTGTTTAGTAGTGCTTTGTTATGTTTTAATATACTGATGAAATACATTAACATAGCTTAATAAATTTATTACTCATTTCTATGTTATAAAGTTAATATAGTTGCTGATTCACACACATATATTATCAAGTGATAATTTTCATTTGAAGCTTTGGAGAGCTCTAGAGAGGGAAACTCATTTAAAGCCTTCTACTCAAGTGCACTCTCTTTTTAGTTGTACACAGCTGTCAAGATCCAAGAATAAAATTGTTTGTATTGACTGTTTGACATGCCTCTACTTTTCATAAATACATAGTGAGAAGCAAAAAAGTTTAGTCTTTTTCCTTTGTGTTGTGCTTTGATGTATGTCTAGAGCCCAAAATAAATGGTGTATTTCAGTAAACTATTAAAACTCAGACTTTACTATAATGGTGACTTAGTTCTTTGTTATGTATGAATTTGCCTTGAACTATTCTATCCTTAGAAATATTTGCATATGCTTGCTACAGGTTAGTAGTCCTGTTTGCTTTCTGGTTTCTTTTTTTTTGCTAAACTCTATTCATTGCCTTTTCCCAATTCTGGTCAAGCTGTGTTAATAATATTGAGAATTTTCCTGGAGGAAAGGTGGAAATGAGGAAAATATGGCCTTAGAGTTATGTGTTTCTCTTTTGCTTTATTTTGTTTGACATTGTTTTGGCCTTAAGCAGAAAAGGACATTTGCTTTAATAATATATATATTTGCAACTCACTTGCTTATATAAAGGAAAAAGAACTTCTATCTTGTTTTTTATTTTTTTAAAGCAAAACATCCTTAATATTTCTGTTTTAGGATGTCTTCAAGTTATGACATGTACCCTAGATTAAAGGCCTTCACATACTCAGCAGGAATTTAGCCTCAGTTCATATTAATGCCTCCAAGAGTCAGTTCTCCTCCAACATTAACAGCAAGGGGCAAAAGCTCACAGATGTCAGAATAATAACTGACCATCTATCTGAGTGTCAAGAGTTGGTTGGAGCCATACATGTTTGAGAATTTTAAATGTCCTAAAGGGTTTATAAAGCCTTGGGTCAGTCTCAATTTGACTGTTCCCCACACCACACTGCCCCAATTCCTGCCCCCAGTTCTCATTGGGGAATTTAAATGCTTTTTTTAAAAAATGTCTTATTTATTTATTTTTTACAGGGACAGAGAGAGAGTCAGAGAGAGGGACAGGTAGGGACAAACAGACAGGAACAGAGAGAAATGAGAAGCATCAATCATTAGTTTTTTGTTGCCGTTGCGACACCATAGTTGTTCATTGATTGCTTTCTCACACGTGCCTTGACCGCGGGCC
This sequence comes from Rhynchonycteris naso, assembly GCA_037038555.1. Lineage (NCBI taxonomy): Eukaryota > Metazoa > Chordata > Mammalia > Chiroptera > Emballonuridae > Rhynchonycteris > Rhynchonycteris naso. The sequence goes on from CM073001.1 coordinate 19,239,166, forward strand.
TTCAGCAGACCCAGCCACCACTTGCTGGAGCCAGCGACCTTGCGTCCAAGCTGACGAGCTTTTGCTCAAGCCAGATGGGCCCAAGCTTAAGCTGGCGAGCTTGGGGTCTCGAACCTGGGTCTTCTGCATCCCAGTCCGGTGCTTTATCCACTGCACCACCACCTGGTCAGGCCTCATTGGGGAATTTAAATGGTAAGTCTGGTTCTTTGTTTTAGTGGGCATTTCTTGCAGTATACCAAAGTGAGTAGAAATGATAGGAAATAGGTGTGTGGGAATATAGCTTAAGAAGACTGCAGTGTGCCTGCGGTAATGATGTTTCGATAGATTGAAATTCAGTGAGAATGGTGGGTTCTTTGGCAACCTTCCAAAGGCTACCCTTCCAGTTTTAAGCTCTTTGAGATATTTTATGGGGAGGTGCTGTTAAAATTTGCATATTAAATACTTCCCATTCTGTTTTGATTCCTGAGTTTCCAGGCCTGGTTAATACTTTTTCTTTCCATAGACAGTTCCTTAATGATCTCCTTGAGGAAAAGGATAGTGTCAGCTTGAACTATATGTCCCTAGGATGTTTAGTAATATATGAGGAATGTAGGGCCTGATGAGAGTGCCCATTTGGCTAAGGTAACACTTGCTTTTCCATTTTAATATAACTGCTGGCAGTGAAACAGAACCAGATGTTATACTGGTGGAGTCAGACCACAACTTGATTCAATAACCTCGGAATTGAGTTCTGGCTAAGAAAGAATTCAGAGGCAAGCCTCAAACTATATGAGAAAGTTTATTTAGAAAGTCACAGAGTTAGAAGAAATGGGCTCAGGACACAAGTTACAGAGACACAAGAAGGACCGGAGCTTAGGAGAAAAAGAGGCAAAGAAAGTGTATGTGTGTGGGGTGGGCAGGGTGGAGAAAAACATTGGTGTGCTCCAAAAAGAGCCTTGTGGGATTCTCCATCCTAAGAGCTTTTAAAGGGTAGGGATTTTAGGGGAGATCCCAGGGGAGGTTCTCAGTAGAATATCAGCTTTCTAGGTGTGTCCTTTTAGGGTTGTGGTCTTCGCTGACTGATCAGTGCCAAGTCAGGGGGTCATAGTCCATGTAGATAGTCCTGATGTCAGCCATGTCATTGCTTGTCTGGTTTTACTGCTTTTCTGGGATTGGAGCTGAAACACAACTGAGGCCTAGATGTTATTCATAGAGGTTAATGCTTAAGGGAGTGGTTGTGCAAGGGCCTGCATGGGAGCCATATGAGGCCGCACTTTGGGCCCTTGTTCCTCTTCCGAGGGGGTGGGGTCTACTGCATGACTGGCAGCATGCCAGGGGAGGGTCCGAAACACACAACCAGCAATATGCTAGGGGGAAAGGTCCTCCTGGAGGCAAGGCCCTTGTTTTCCCGCTTTTGCCCATTGCTAGATACCTGGAACTTTCTGCCCTGACGATCTTCTGTACCTGGCCGATCATCTTTGATCCATGAGCTCTATTCATGTCTGTATAATTGCCTACCGCATGCTACTACTGAAATAGTTGTTTCTTCAATATTATCTCCAAAAAAGCATTCACTGAAGGCCTGTTATGTTTTCACAAATTATACTGCTCATCCTGTTGGCTAGATTGTGTAATAATCTCAACTGGGAAGAGTTTCATGTTTAAAGCAATGGGGACCTTAGCAAGGCGTTTGCCTGTTTGTTCTCAAACACATCCCCTGCCCTTTCCTGATCTTTGTTGTAGAGCCAGTACCTACAGTCTATATTTCTCATATTCCCTGCTAACTGGTTTCCAGATAGGTTTGACCAATAGTAAGAGAATGATGGACAGTAGGAAGGAGAGACTTCTGTATTCCTGCCTCCTCTCTGCTTCAGGATGAGTGCCTTGGTCTCCTCCTTGGTTCCAGCTTCCACCCCATAATCCCTTCTGCACTGGCCAAAGTTTCTGCTGGGGACTCTGGCTCCTGACCCAGTAAAATACTTCATCCCTTTGTCCCTCTTGCCCAAGCTGAGACAATGGCTTCTTTTTCTCTTTCCTTCTTTCTTTTCCCTCTTTTCTTCCCTTCTTTTCTTTTTCTTTCCTTCCTTTCAAATGAAATATAATTCAGATACCATGAAATTTACCCTTTTTAGAAAGTGTATAATTCAGTGATTTTTAGTATATTCAAAGACTTATGCCACCGTCATTACTATCTGATTCTAGAACATTATCATTGTCCCAGAAAAAAAAACCTGTACCCATTAGCAGTCACTGCCAATTCTTCTTTCATCAAAACCTCTAGTGACCATAGATCTACTTTTTGTCTCTGTATATTTGCCTGTTCTGCCCAGTTCCTACAAATGGAATTATATAACACATGCCCTCTGTGACTGGCTTTTCCCAATTTGCATAATGTCTTCGAGGTGCATCCATGTTGTAGCTTGTATCAGTACTTCAGTTTTATGGCTGAATGGTATTCCATTGTGTGGATATACTACATTTTGTTCATCCATCCATTCATCAGCTGATGAACTGTAAGGTATTTTTCCCTGCCAAGAAAGAAGAAGGGGGGCAGCTGGGAGCCACAAAGTGTGGAATAATAAGAGACTTTATTAAGTACCACGCATCCTGCCCGACGATGTCCCCCAGCCCCGGGGTCAGAGGCTAGGTGAGTCACGTGAATTAGACTGCATGAGTGGTATTTAAAGGGGTCCTAGGGGTCCTTTAGGGTTGTCGAGCTAATATGACATGGTGAAATCTCACTGGCTGACGGACAGTCAATCTTTTCCCAAGGATCTCTGGGAAGTTTAGTTGTGATGCACTTGGTTGTGGGCAGTTCTAGTCAAAAGTCCAGGGTCTGAGTTCCTCATATGACCGTTCCCATTGTTGACCACCCTACATTCCAACCTTTTTTGTTAACTAGAATAGGGGCGCCGTTTTATTCATCTGGCTACTTCCTGCTGGTTAGGGGCATCGTGGGGAGGAGAGGTTGGCAGGTGGTGGTGACTTTGAGGGGTGTCAGGAGGAACATCAGTTTGGTCGTGAGTTGAGAAACTTTGTGGGTGTGGTCTGTAAGAATTTAAAAAAGGAGCAAATATGAGTTATATGCTGATAATTTGATGAAGATTTAGGATAGGGGCAGCCCTTGTAAGAATGGGTGGCTGCCATCAGGAGTTAAGCAGGTTGTAGGAGGAGAGATTCTTGCTTAGTTTCCTCGCAGATGGTTGAGGAGATTGAAGCTTCCTTCATCAGGCCAGTCCTACTGAACAGCATTGCTCCCTGCTTCAGCTCACTCTGGTGGCAGGCACCTGGTGGGAGGGACAGGATGCAGCAGGAGGGTCTGCAGGGCCCAAGCTTTTGGTGAGCCACAGATGAGTAGGGCCCAGTGGTTCTGACTACCAGCGGTCCTGCATGGGAGCAAGCTTGAGGCGAGAGACATGGTTAGAAATGAGGGTAGCATTGATTATGGGGGAGCCCTTGGTATTGAGGAATGGCAGGAGTAAGTGGGAAGATGCTGTCAGCTGGATAGTGGCTCCAAGACTGTGGAAAATGTCTCGACCCAGAAGGGGTACAGGGCACGATGGCATAACTAAGAATGGGTGTGAAAAGGGGATTCCATTCAAACTGCATGTCAGGGTGGTGTGTGAAGGGGAAAAGAAGGGGTTCCATCCATTCCCATAACCGAGACCTGTGAGGGAACTAGAGGTCCAGAGTGTGATGGCAAAACAGAGAAAGGTAGCTCCCGTGTCCACAAGAAATGAGATGGACTTACCCATAGTTGCAGCATACCCTGGTTTCTCCGAGTCCAGGCCGTGTCCTAGGAGTTTGAGTGGCGCCCATGTGGCTGGATTGGCCTCCCATTCGGGCGGCTTGTCCTTTACATAGAGACGTTGAGGATGAGCCTGTTGCCCAAACGGGCAATCGCTCCGCCAGTGACCGGGCTGCTTGCAGTTAGGGTAGGGCTCAGTGGGCAGCTGCGGGCAAGGGCACTGTCGGGCACAGTGGTCCTGCTTGCCACACTTAAAACAGGCTGCTGGTGGGGATTCCTCTTTGCGGTCCAGACTTGGGCAGGGCACTTCCTGTGCCTGGGTTTGGAGCGTTACCTTCTGCTGCATGCGAGCCTGGTGAACAACCTTGGCCATTTCTACTAGCCGTGACTGTTGAAAACTTTAAATGCCATGTTCACAGGTCCCAGATAGGGGTTTGAGGGTGAGAATAACAGGAGGAGGGCTTCTAGGGAGCCCGGCTCTTAGATCCAGCTAGAAACGCTGGAGCCAGTGGCAGGACAGGTTCAGAACTTCCTATAAGCAGGTTGGAGTTGGGTGTCCTGCAAACTGGTGTAGGCTAAGAATGGCCTGATGGAGGAGGGACTTAAGAATGCAGTTTAGAAGGGAGGGGCCCCTGGCCAGCAGGGGAGGAGAAAGAGAGACTGGTATTTGCAGGTGAATGAGAAACAGGATTTATCAAAGGGAGGGGGAGGGGACTCTCTAGAGAGAAGAGACCCAAGCAAAAGAGGTCCGCAGAGGAACCAGAGAGTGACTGAAAGAGGGGCACCCCTTGGGGGTCACACAGGAGAGAGAGAAAGTTGAGAGTCCACGGAGAAGGAAAGACTATGAGCAGAGGGTTTTCTCTGGCCTAAAAACGGCCTGTGTGGTGTAACAGGCGGCACAGAGATTAAGGATAGGCTCGCAAATAATTAGAGGCCCTGAATGTAAAGGGATCTCCAGGCTCCCATCCACCTCAGCGATAGTTAAATTGGTGAGGGTGTTAAAACCGAAAGTCCCTTCAGGAGTCTATCTGGTCCAATTATCCAGTGGGTTCTGTGGCCTGGCCACAGAGGAGAAGATGAACAGTTTCCTATTCTTTAGGGAGGGAGAGATTTTGAATAAGGCAACTCCCGGAGTGTTTTGGGATTCCTGTGCCCCCACAGCCGCCCTCAGTCCTCGAAGTGGTCAGAGTTAAGAACTGACGTTCCACAACTCAAGCTCTGGCCACGGATGGATAGGGAAAGTGGATGTGCTCGGGACGTCTCTGACGAGCACACATGCACTTGGACGAAAAAGGCTTCCCTGAAGTAGCTACGGTTTCGGACAGGGAGTCTTGGCGGAAAGAACTAAAGGGAAGTTTGGAGGCATGGGACTTATCGCACCATGTGCCAAAGTTGGCGGATGGTCAGAGATCCTGGTTCTTTCTCGGAGGGGACAAGAGGAGAAGCGGTTCCTTGTGGACTTCTAACTTCTCCCGGGTCCCGGGTTTCGGCACCAAAAATGTAAGGTATTTTCCCCTGCCGAGAAAGAAGGAAAGGGGGGGACCGGGAGCCACAAAGTGTGGAATAATAAGAGGCTTTATTAAGTACTGCGCATCCCGCCCAACAATGTCCCTAGCCCTGGGGTCAGAGGCTAGGCGAGTCACACGAATTAGACTGTGTGAGAGGTATTTAAAGGAGTCCTAGGGGTCCTTTAGGGTCATTGAGCTAATATGACATGGTGAAATCTCACTGGCTGGCAGACAGTCAATCTTTTCCCAGGGATCTGGGAAGTTTAGTTGTGGTGCACTTGGTTGTGTGGGCAGTTCTAGTCAAAAGTCCAGGGTCTGAGTTCCTCATATGACCGTCCCCATTGTTGACCACCCTACATGAACATTTGGCTGCTTCCATTTTTTTTATTTTGGCTATTATTAATACTGCTATGAATAATCATGTACACGTTTTTGTGTGAACCTATGTTTTCACTTCTCAGATTGAAATTCTTAATTATCCTAAGCTAAAAGAAATATCCTTAGGAATAGAATGACTGGATTATATAGTAACTCCACATTGAACTTTTCGGAGAACTGCATAGTGGATTCTTTTTGATGCAAATATCTACATTGTCTCATTGTCCTTTCTTTGGTCATTTGGCCTGTTTCTAACTAGTCCCTGTATAAAAGATGCTCTATTAAAATACCTGGCATAGACTTGGTTTCTTTGATTGAACCCTGACTGAGATGTTTCCATTTATATTAAACACATGACAATCAAGGATATTTTTCCTCTTAAGTTTCTTCTTCTCCTTCTCCTCCTCCTCCTTCTCCTCCTCCTCCTCCTCCTCCTCCTCCTCCTCCTCCTCCTCCTCCTCCTCCTCCTCCTCTTCCTCCTCCTTCTTGCCTAACTGGGAAACTACAGTTATGCAAAAGAGGAAAAGAAACTACAAAGTTATTAGCATTGTCAGGACAGAGTTTCTGGTTTTGGTAATTTGAAACTTTATTTGGTAATTTGCTGGTCTCTCTAATCTGGTAATAGTTCTTTTGACCATGTCTTGTTTCCCTAACAGTCTCCAATTTTGAGTGTAAGTCATTTATTTAGAAAGTGATTCGAGGAAGCTCCAGGAGGAGAGTGGGGAAGTGACACAGGAGGAAAGAAGCCAACACAAGGTACACTGGCGATCAAGTGACTTGAGGGGCTCCATCCTGCTGAGGACCTTGGGAAAAGTGTTCAAAGCATGTCGCAGAGCTGTCCTGCCTGACAGGCACAATTGTTGGGGTATCTCTCTGCTGTACTTCATTTGTCACATTGGAGCAAGTGACTTAGGACTGCTCCCAGGGAATTTTAATTCCTTGAGAACTTCAGATATGGTCCTGTGGCCAGAGAAAGCCTGCAGGCAGGGTTCCAGCTATTTGCAGTAAAAGCCAATGTAGTGTGTATACACACGTGTGTATATGTTGATGGGAGGATGGAGGAAGAGGGTGGGGAGTCGAATCTGTGAATTTCTTGAGGGTCGAGACCTTGCCATTTATAAGTTTAAATTTTACTGATAAATTATCAGAAATTGTTGATTTTATGCATTTATGAAGGTTACTGCCCAGGGAAAGAAGCTTCCTGAATCATACAGGAACTGTCACCTCATGTTTACACTGGTACATTTCTTTCAGGTATTGGTTGATGGAGAAACTGTGTTTTTAGAGCACAAATTTTCAATTGGTAACCGGACCATCAGCCGTGCTGTCAACAGCCCTTGAAAGTAGCCGCATAGAAGTACAAAGTCAAAAGTTTCTTGATGCCTTTGGCTGCAGAGAATAAAATCTAAAAGGGAAAATAAAACCTCACCCCCCAACTTTTCACAGGCACAAAGCGGAATGCTTCAGAAGTCCATGAGAAATGACGGGTATTAAACAAAAAGAGATTAATTTAAAACCAGGAAGCCAGAGGAGTTTCTTAAAACAGTGGACAAGTAGACAGAACGTGTTTAAATCAAGTTTAAAAGGCAGTGATAAAAATGTAAATTAGAGATTGCCTCCGGATCTCTTAACCAGTAGAATAAATTTAGATGCAATCAATTCTCTTCCCTCAGAATTAAAGCTGTGTTTTCATTCGATTGAAAGCAAAGTGATAAAAAAGTGGTGAGTTTTAAAAATTATTGAAAGATGACATGTAAATGGGGTAAAGACACTGGCATTAGGAAAGCTGCTTTCCCAGTCTTGAATCTAGCTCAGGGCTCCCTTGGGACAAGGCTGTGCCACGTCAAAACCATTTTAAAGACTTCCCCTGGTCATCTAAACAGGTGGTGGTGGTGGTCACTGTTATATGACTTAACTACAGAAACTTTGTTATCTGTGCCTTGACCCCTACAGTTTGGAGCAGGAAATGGTATTTAATCATATCTGGTATGGTTTGTCTCCCCATTGGGAAAGCAACATCACTTTACACTTTGTATGTAGCCTCTTCCACCTTCTCTCCATAATCCCGCCTCATTTCCTAGGGACAGTGGAAGCCGCAGCCAATCTCATCACCTCAGATTCCCCAGCTGTAGACAGCAGGTAATGGTAGCTGCTTGGTCATCGTTGTCAGAGTTAAATGAGAAAATGCATATGGAGAACTTCACACAGCGGCTGGGCACAGTAGTGCCGAATAACTGATGGCAGGATAATTACACCCAGGACTCATCAGCCCCGCTCACCGGCCTGTTTTCTTTAGTTACCTCATTATCTGCTGCTTCAACCATCCACTCATCTATCCTCCTTCATTACATTCTTGGGATATTTTCCAGAAATTGATCTCTTTCTCCCTTGTGTTTAGTCTATCCCCCATTTTTGTGGCTCTTTCGTTTCTGCTTTGATTCTAAATTAAAAATATAACTAACAATCAGCACCCATTCCCACCAAGCTGGCACCAGCAGAAGTGACTGTTCTGTTTCTTCCTCTTTTTGCTGCTAAGTTTCTGGGAACAGTTTGTGCCTGCCACATTCACTTTGCTTCCTCGTTACTCTTCATGCCATGCTCTGGATTTGACCCTGTATTCTCCTGAATGTGACCTTTTTCAAAGGTCATAAACAGTTCCCTGTTGGCTACACCCCAGAGCTTCTTTGCAGTCTTTTTCCTCCTTCACTTGTTGGCTGTATTTCACACTGGTGCTTACCCCCTCCTTAGAGATGGTGGTGTTATTTATTTATTTATTTTAATTTATTGTGTTTACATAGATTCTAGTGTTGCCCCAAATGCATCCCTCCTCCCCCGTATTCCTTTACCCCCCTCCCCTTAGCACCCTCCCCCCTTCCCTTCAGGTTTATCCCATCTTATCATCCCCTTTTCCTCTGTCTTCTTTTCCTCTGGTCCCTTTGATCTCTCTACTGTCTCAATTCCATTTCTCAGTTCACATTGTTCATTAGATTCCTTAAATGAGTGAGGTCATATGATATTTTTCTTTTTCTGCCTGGCTTATTTCACTTAACATAGTAGTTTCCAGGTCCATCCATGTTATCACAAAAGGTAAGATTCCCTTTTTTTTCATAGCCCCATAGAATTCAATTGTGTATATGTATCATAGCTTTTTAATCCACTTGTTCTCTGATGGACACTTGGGCTGTTTCCAGATCTTCACTATTGTGAACAATATTGCCATAAACATGGGGGTGCATTTCTCCTTTTCAGTGCTATGGTGTTCTTGGGATATATTCCTAACAGTGGGATAGCTGGGTCAAAAGGCATTTTGATTTTTAATTTTTTGAGGAATCTTCATACTATTTTCCATAGTGGTTGCACCAGTCTGCATTCCCACCAGCAATGCAGGAGGGTTCCCTTTTCTCCACATCCCTGCCAGCACTTACTCTGTGTTGTTTTGTTGATGAGCGCCATATTAACCCCTTATCAGACTTATTGTCGAACATGTTCTGCCATTGTGTATTTTGTCTCTTTATTCTATTCTTATTGTCTTTAGCTGTGCAAAAGCTTTTTAGTTTGATATGGTCCCTGTTTTTAATCCTGTCTTTTATTTCACTTGCCCGTGGAGATAAAACAGCAACTATATTGCTACGAGAGATGTCAGAGAGCTTACTGACTATGTTTTCTTCTAAGATGCTTATGGTTTCATGGCTTACGTTTAAGTTTTTATCCATTTTGCGTTTATTTTTGTGAATGGTGTAAGTTGGTGGTCTAGTTTCATTTTTTTGCAGGTAGCTGTTCAAGTTCCCCAACACCATTTGTTGAAGAGGCTGTCTTTACTCCATTGTATGCTCTTTCCTCCTTTGTCAAATATCAGGTGTCCATAAAGCTGTGGGTTTATTCCTGGGTTCTCCGTTCTGTTCCATCAATCTATAAGCCTGTTCTTATGCCAGTACCAGGCTGTCTTGAGTACAATGGCCTTGTAGTATAACTTGATATAGGAAAGTGTGATACCTCCCATGTTATTCTTCCTTTTCAAGATTGCTGAGGCTATTTGTGTTCTTTTTTGGTTTCATATAAATTTTTGGAATATGTGTTCTATATCTTTGAAGTATATCATTGGTATTTTAATTGGCATTGCATTGAATTTATAAATTGCTTTGGGTAATATAGACATTTTAATGATGTTTATTCTTCCTAACCATGAGCACGGTATATGATTTCACTTGTTTGTATCTTCCTTGATTTCTTTTATCAGTGTTGTATAATTTTCCAAGTACAAGTCCTTAACCTCCTTGGTTAAATTTACTCCTAGGTACTTTTTTTTTTTTTTTTTTGCAATAGTGAAGGGGATTGTTTCCTTAATTTCTCTTTCTGACAGTTCATTTTGGGTGTATAAAATTGCCTCTGATTTCTGAGTATTAATTTTATATCCTGACACTTTGCTGAATTCATTTATCAGTTCCAGTAATTTTTTGACTGAGACTTTAGGGTTTTCTATATACAATATTATATCAGCTGCAAATAACAATAGTTTTACTTCTTTTCCAATTTGGATGCCGTTTATTTCTTCTGCTTGTCTGACTGCTGTGGCTAGGGCTTCCAGGACTATGTTGAATAAGAGTGGTGAAAGGGGGCACCCCTGCCTTGTTCCTGTTCTTAAGGGGATTGCTTTTAATGTTTGCCCATTGAGTATGATATTGGCTGTGGGTTTGTCATAGATGGCCTTTATCATGTTGAGGTATGTTCCCTGTATTCCCACTTTCCTGTGAGTTTTGATCATGAATGGATGCTGGATTTTATCAAATGCTTTTGCTGCATCTATTGTAATTATCATGTGGTTTTTCTCTTTTCTTTTGTTTATGTGATGAATCACATTGATTGATTTCTGAATATTGTACCAGCCTTGCCTCCCCAGAATAAGTCTCACTTGATCATGGTGTATGATCTTTCTCATATATTGCTGGATTCGGTTAGCTAATATTTTATTGAGGATTTTAGTATCTAGATTTATCGGGGATATTGGCCTGTAATTTTCTTTTTTGTGTTGTCTTTGCCTGGTTTTGGAATCAGAATTATGCTCGCCTTATAAAAGGAGCTTGGAAATCTTCCTTTCTCTTGCAATTTTTGAAATAGCTTGAAGAGAATAGGAGTTAATTCTTCTTTAAATATTTGGTAGAATTCACTTGTGAAGCCATTGGGCCCCGGGCTTTTTTTGTTGGTAGTTTTTTATAACTGTTTCGATCTCATTTGTTGTAGTTGGTCTGTTTAGGTGTTCTGATTATTCCAGATTGATTTTTGAATGATTTTATGTTTCCAGGAATTTGTCCATTTCACCTAGGTCAGTGTTTCTTAACCTTTTTTGAGGTACCAAACCCACCAGCTTCATATGCGCATTCACTAAATCCTTCTTTAGTGATAAATAAAATATGATTTTTTCCCCCAAATTCAAGACATAGGTATATGTTTTTTACTGGTGCACAAAATGAGCCGTGCATAAACATCACCTTGCTCAAAGAACAAAACCAAAAAAGTGCATGAACTCACAACAAATTATGGTATTACATTATTCTGGCCTCCACGGCAGAGGCTTCTCCAAGCTCCTGAGACCGACTCATCGAACCCCTAGGGTTCGATAGAACCCAGGTTAAGAACCACTGACCTAGGTTGTTTAATTTTTTGGCATACAGTTCTTCATAGTATTTTCTTATGATCTTTTGTATTTTTGTTGTGTCAGTTGTTATTTCTTCACTCTCATTTCTAATTTTATTTATTTGAGTCCTCTTTTTTTCTTGGTGAGTCTGGCTAAAGGTTCATCAATCTTGTTTACCTTTTCAAAGAACTAGCTCCTTGTTTCATTAATCTTCTGTATTGTGTCTTTAACCTCTATGTCATTTATTTCTGCTCTGATCTTTATTATTTTCTTCCTTCTACTACCGCTGGGATTTACTTGTTCTTTTTGTAGTTCTTTTAGATGCTGGGTTAAGTTGTTTATTTGAGCTTTTTCTTGCTTCTTAAGGTATGCATGTAATGCTATGAACTTCCTTCTCAGTACTGCTTTTTCTGTGTCCCATAAATTTTGAGTTGTTGTTAGGAATTTTTTATTTCTTCTTTGATCTCATTGTTAACCTATTTTTTATTTAATAACATGCTATTTAGTTTCCAAGTGTTTGAGTATTTTTCAGTTTTTCTTTTGTGGTTGATTTCTAGTTTCATGCCATTGTGATCAGAGAAAATGCTTGATATGATTTCAATCTTCTTAAATTTGTTGAGATCACTTTTGTGCCCTAACATGTTGTCTGTCCTTGAGAATGTACCATGAGCACTTGAAAAGAATGTATATTCTGCTGCTTTAGGGTGAAATGTTTTAAAGATATCTATTAAGAGACACAAGATGGCAGAGGAGTCGGCAGATGCACAGACTCCCAGCTCACACCACCAAACTGGATTATAAATTAATTTAGGAACATCCAGTGTGAAAAAACCAACTCTGGACTACAGAACTGCTCTCAAAATCCAAGGAGCAAAGAAGAAACCACACCGAGTGTTGGGCAGATAAAATATATTATGCTCACTTTGTTAAAGATGGCGCTGCCCACATGGCAGTTCGTTGATATTAATGTGTGTTCTGGAAGAGGCTGTGGGCAGGCCGGGTTGTTATAGCCTAAGGCTTAGTTTAAGAGTAAACTCTTCCCCACACCTTTGACTGATTGGATGATGTAGGGTGGTGCACTCTCATGAGGAATCCCATTATACAGAGACTTCCTTGTTTGTATAATTGGATTAAAGGTTGTGAGCCTATGCTATAAAGTGGGAGAGACCAGTAGCTTGAGCTCTCTCTTGGTTCCTGAGGTAGAAGAGAGGAGAGCAGATTAAGGCCACGTGAAGGCCAGGAGAAGCAGCCAAGATGGCAGAGTGCTGAGGAAGAAGCCGGTTTGTTAAGAGTTTGTGTAGGAGGAGATGGGAAACAGAGGTGAATAAGTCTGGTGAGCTAGAAACCTTTGATTCTAGGAAACTCGGATAAGTCAGTAGCTTTGTGAGCACTGAATGTGTGGGTTTTGGAGCCCAGTGTGTGTTTTTGCTTGCCCGCCGGGTGCAAACTAGAATTAAAGCTGATGGCTCACCAGTTCTTGGCTCCGTTGTTTCATTACCGACTGTTTGAATCAAATGCGAACCTGCACGGGTCAGGCGGCTGTGATAGTGACCTCGACTACTGGCTTTACACCGAGCCTGGTGGGGAGCACCGAGTGGTGAGCCTCCCCTGCTTACAGGAACAAAGGGGTGGGGGTGAGGCTAAGAGCACAGAAAGGCTCTTAATTTAAGAAAAACAGTGGAAAATATTACTCGCAGCCACCTGCCTGGAGACCTGGGAATGAGGTGTGTTAAAAGAGCTGGCTTGTTTTCTAAAAAGGAAGGGGGAGAGAGAGACAGCCTGTGACAAACAGTGGAATGCACAGGAGGATCTGAGCCTCGGGACTAATACAGTGTGGGAAGCAGCCATACCTGGGGGAGGTATTGGAGGCAGCCATTGCAAGGGTAGGGATTGACCCTTCCACAGAAAACAAGACTAAAGTGGTTCAGGGTCAACCTTCTAAAATATCTCTCCAGCTCCAATCAGCACAAAAAAGACACAGCTGAAAACAAGAAGTGGGGGGAGGGGCAGTAGCTCAGGTCTCCATGGAGATCTGAGATACACCTCCCCCTACTGAAGTGGAGAAAACACCCTGCCCCCAGACAGAGTAACTCACAGATCAGGTCTTCAGAGTCTCAGGTTACACCCACCACATTCCTGGATAGTTTCAAATAAGCCCCCCTGCTGAGATCAGTAAACAAGACTACCACCCAGTTAAGAAAACTGAGAAGAAAACAAACAAATCAAGACTTGAGCCTGACCTGTGGTGGCTCAGTGGATAAGGCATCAACCTGGAATGCAGAGGTTGCCGTTTCAAAACCCTGGGCTTTCCTGGTCAAGGCACATATGGGAGTTGATGCTTCCTGCTCCTCCCCCTTCTCTCTCTCTTTCTCTCTCTCCCTCTCTCTCTCTCCTCTCTAAAATGAATAAATAAAAATCTTAAAAAAAAAAAAGTTTAAAAAAAGACTTGAAAGGGGTTCTATTAGAAAAGCCAAATTCCACAGTGGATTACAAGCAACAGCTGAAGCCAAACCAAGAAGACCTAGAAATAACACAACTCAAAATTGGAGGCAGACAACACCAAGCCTAGACTCAACAGGCTCTACTAACAACACACCCAAACACACAGACATAATGAGAAGACAGAAAAGTACAATCCAAATGAAACCACAAGAGAATCCTCCAGGGAATGAACTGAGCGATATGGAAATAACCAACTTCCAGATGCAGAGTTTAGAATAATGATTATTAGGATGGTTAGGGATCTTAGAACAACAATGGATGGTCATTATGAACACCTAAATAAAGAGATAACAAGTATAAAAAAGGACATTGAAATATTAAAAAAGAATCAGTCAGAGATGACAATTAAAATATCAGAAATGAAGACCACAATGGAAGGAATTAAAAGTAGGATAGATGAAGCTGAGGATCAAATCAGCGAGTTGGAAGACAAGATGAACAAAGGCATGGAAGCAGAGCAAAAAAAAAAGAAAAGAGACTCATAAAGTCTGAGGAAACTCTAAGAGAGCTCTGTGACAATATGAAGAGAAATAACATCTGCATAATAGGGGTTCCTGAAGAAAAAGAGAAATAACAAGGGATAGAAACTTTATTCAATCAAATCATAGCTGAAAACTTCCCTAAATTGATGCAAGGAAGGGTCTCACAAGTTCAAGAAGCACAGAGATCTCCATTAAAGAGGAACCCAAATAAACCTACACCAAGACACATCATAATTAAAATACCAAAGCTAAGTGATAAAGAGAAAATTTTAAAAGCTGCTAGAGAACAAAAGGCTATCACCTACAAAGGAGCACCCATAATGATGACATCTGACTTCTCAACAGACACACTTGAGGCTAGAAGGGAATGGTAAGAAATATTTAAAGCAATGCAGAACAAGAGCCTACAACCAAGACTACTTTATCCAGCAAGGCTATCATTTAAAATTGAAGGAGAAATAAAAAGAAAACTCAAGGAATTCATTACAATGAAACCAATACTGCAGGAAATGTTAAGGGGCCTGTTGTGAACAGATCAAAGGGGGAAAAGAATATAGCAAAAGACGAATACTGCTTTAAATAATAAAATGGCAATAAACAACTACATATCAATAAGAACCTTAAATGTAAATGGCTTAAATGATCCAATCAAAAGACATAGGGTAGCTGCATGGATAAGAAAACAGGACCCGTACATATGCTGTCTACAAGAGACACACCTTAAAACAAAAGATGCACATAGACTGAAGGTAAAAGGATGGAAAAAAATATTTCATGCAAATGGAAATGAAACATGCTGGGGTAGTAATACTTATATCAGACAAAATGGACTTTAAAACAAAGGCTGTAGTAAGAGATAAAGGAGGACACTACATAATGATAAAGGGAACAATTCAACAGGAAGATATAACTATTATAAATATCTATGCACCAAATATAGGAGCCCCGACATACATAAAGCAGACTTTGATGGATATAAAAGGCGAGATTAACAGCAGTACTATCATAGTAGGGGATTTCAATACCCCTCTAACAACACTGGATAGATCCTCAAGAAAGAAAATTAATAAAGAAACAGCAGACTTAAAGGATACACTAGATCAACTTGATTTAATAGATATCTTCAGAACTTTTCACCCTAAAGCAGCAGAATATACATTCTTTTCAAGTGCTCATGGTATATTCTCTAGGATAGATCACATGTTAGGGCATAAAACGAGCCTCAACAAATTTAAGAAGATTGAAATCACATCAAGCATTTTTCCTGATCACAATGGCATGAAACTAGAAATCAATCACAACAGAAAAACTGAAAAATACTCAAACACATGGAAACTAAATAGCATGTTATTAAATAATGAATGGGTTAATAATGTCATCAAAGAGGAATTTAAAAAATTCCTAGACACAGGGAAAACCAGATAGAAGGTGACAGAGGACAATTTGACTTTGGGTGATGGGTATGCAACACAATTGAATGACAAGATAACCTGGAGATGTTTTCATTGTACATATGTACCCTGATTTATTGGTGTCACCTCATTAAAATTAATAATAATAAAAAAATTTCTAGAAACGAATGATAATGAACATACAACAACTCAAAATCTATGGGACACAGCTAAAGCAGTCCTGAGAGGGAAGTTCATAGCACTACAGACATTCCTTAAGAAGCTTGAAAAGGCTCAAATAAACAACCTAACCCTTCATCTAAAAGAACTTGAAAAAGAATAGCAAGTAAGGCCCAGAAGTAGTAGAAGGAAGGAAATAATAAAGATCAGAGCAGAAATAAATGACATAGAGGCTCAAGAAACAATACAGAGGATCAATGAAACCAAGAGCTGGTTCATTGAAAGGGTAAACAAGATCGATGAACCTTTAACGAGACTCACCAAAAAAAGAAGAGAGAAAACTCAAATAAATAAAATTAGAAATGAGAGTTGAGAAATTACAACCGACACAACAGAAATACAAAATATTGTAAGAAAATACTATGAAGAACTGTATGTCAAAAAATTAAACAACCTAGGTGAAATGGACAAATTTCTTGAAACATACAATCTTCCAAAACTCAACCTGGAAAAATCAGAAAACCTAAACGGATCGATTACAACAAAAGAGATTGAAACAGTTATCAAAAAGCTCCCAAAAAACAAAACCCCTGGGCCCGATGGATTCACTGGTGAATTCTACCAAATATTCAAAGAAGAACTAACTCCTATTCTTCTCAAGCTATTTCAAAAAATTCAAGAGGAAGGATCACTACCAAGTTCCTTTTATGAGGCGAGCATAATTCTGATTTCAAAACTGGGCAAAGACAACACAAAGAGAGAAAATTATAGGTCAATATCCCTGATGAATTTAGATGCTAAAATTCTCAACAAAATATTAGCAAACTGGATCCATCAATACATGAAAAAAAATCATACATCATGATCAAGTGGGATTTATTCTGGGAGGCAAGGATGGTACAGCATTCGTAAATCAATTAATGAGATTCACCACATAGACAAAAGGAAGGAGAATTTCACATGATAATTTCAATAGATGTAGAAAAAGCATTTGATAAAATCCAGCACCCATTCATGATCAAAACTCTCAGCAAAGTGGGAATACAGGGAACATACATCAACATGATAAAGGCCATTTATGACAAACCAACAGCTAACATCATAATCAATGGACAAAAATTAAAAGCAATTCCCCTAAAATCAGGAATAAGGCAGGGGCGTCCCCTTTCACCACTCTTATTCAGCATAGTACTGGAAGCCCTAGCTACAGCAATCAGACAAGAAGAAGAAATAAAAGGCATCCAAATTGGAAAAGAAGTAAAACTATCATTATTTGCAGATGATATGATACTGTATATAGAAAACCCTAAAGGCTCAGTCAAGAAACTACTGGACCTAATAAATTAATTCAGCAAGATGGCAGGATATAAAATTAACACACTGAAATCACAGGCATTTCTATACACGAACAATGAAATGTCAGAAAGAGAAATTAAGGAAACAATTCCCTTCACTATTGCAACAAAAAAAATCAAGTACCTAGGAGTAAATTTAACCAAGGAGGTTAAAGACTTGTACTCAGAAAATTATAAAACATTGATAAAAGAAATCAAGGAAGACACAAACAAGTGGAAGCATATACCATGTTCATGGTTAGGAAGAAAAATTAAATCATTAAAATGTCTACATTACCCAAAGCAATTTATAAATTTAATCCAATACCAATTAAAATACCAGCGACATACTTCAAAGATATATAACAAATATTCTAAAAATTCATATGGAACCAAAAAAAAAAACCCCACCAAACACGAATAGCCTAAGCAATCTTGAAAATGAAGAATAAAGTAGGAGGTATCACATTTCCTGATATCAAGTTATACTACAAGGCCATTGTACTCAAAACAGCTTGGTACTGGCATAAAAACAGGCATATAGATCAATGGAGGAGAACAGAGAACCCAGAAATAAACCCACATCTTTATGGACAATTGATATTTGACAAAGGAGATAAGAGCATAGAGTGGAGTAAAAACAGTCTCTTTAACAAATGGTGTTGGGAAAACTGGACAGCTACCTGCAAAAAAATGAAACTAGACCACCAACTTACACGATGCACAAAAATAAACTCAAAATGGATAAAGGACTTAAATGTAAGCTGTGAAACCATAAGCATTCTAGAAGAAAACATAGGCAATAAACTCTCCAACATCTATTGAAGCAATATATTTGCTGATTTATCTCCACAGGCAAATGAAATAAAAGACATGTTAAACAAATGGGACTATATCAAACTAAAAAGCTTTTGCACAGCTAAAGCCAATATGAACAGAATAAAAAGACAAACCACACAATGGGAGAACATATTCGACAACACATCTGATAAAGAGTTAATAACCAAAATTTATAATGAACTTGTAAAACTCAACACCAGGAAGATAAACAATCCAATCAAAAAATGGGCACAAGAAATGAATAGACACTTCTCCAAAGAGGACCTACAGATGGCCAATAGACATATGAAAAAATGCTCAACATCACTAATCATTAGAGAAATGCAAATTAAAACTACAATGAGATACCACCTCACACCAGTCAGAATGGTGCTCATTAACAAAACAACACATTATAGGTGCTGGCGAGGATGTGGAGAAAGGGGAACCCTCCAACATTGCTGGTGGGAATGCAGACTGGTGCAGCCACTGTGGAAAACAGTATGGTGATTCCTCAAAAAATTAGAAATGGAACTGCCCTTTGACCCAGCTATCCCACTTATAGGAATATATCCCAAGGACACATATCACCAACTGAAAAAAAGAAATGCACCCCCATGTTCATGACAGCATTGTTCACAATAGCAAAGTGTTCATCAGTAGACGAGTGGATTAAAAAGCCTTCGTACATATATACAATGGAATACTATGGCGCCATGAAAAAGAAGGAAATATTACCCTTTGCAACAATGTGTAGGGGCCTGGAAACTATTATATTGAGTGAAATAAGCCAGGCAGAAAAAGAAAACTATTATATGACCTCAGTCATTTAAGGAATCCAAGGAACATTGAGAACTGAGGAAAGGAATTGAGACAGAGGAGGGATCAAAGTGACCATAGGAAAAGAGTACAGAGGGAAAGGGGATAATAGGATGGGATAAACCTGAAGGGAAGGGGGAGGGCACTGTAGGGAGGGGGTAAGGGAGATGTTGAGGGGAATATGGGGGAGGGAGGATGCAGTCGGCGTCACTCTAGAATCTATGTAAAAACAATTAAATAAATAAAAATAATAATAAAACAAACAGACAAAAAGACTCGCTCTGGGGGGAAAAAGCGATTAAAAAAAAGATATCTATTAAATTCAGTTGATCTAGTGTGTCCTTTACGTCAGCTGTTTCTTTGTTACTTTTCTTTCTTGAGGATCTATCCAGTGATGTTAGTGGGGTATTGAAATCCCCTACTATTATGGTATTGCTGTTGATCTCACCCTTTATATCCATCAAAGTCTGTTTTATATATTTAGATGCTCCTATATTAGGTGCATAGATATTTATAATAGTTATCTCTTCCTGTTGGATTGCTCCCTTTATCATTATGTAGTGACCTTCTTCTTCTTCTTCTTTTTTTTTAGTGACCTTCTTTATCTCTTAATATAGACTTTGTTTTTAAGTCCATTTTGTCTGATATAAGTATTGCTAACCCAGCCTTTTTTTGATTTCCATTTGCATGAAATATATTTTCCATCCTTTTACCTTCAGTCTATGTGCATCTTTTGTTTTAAGGTGTGTCTCTTGTAAACAGCATATGTATGGGTCCTGTTTTCTTATCCACGCAGCTACCCTATGTCTTTTGATTGGATCATTTAAGCCATTTACATTTAAGGTTATTATTGATATGTAGTTGTTTACTGCCATTTTATTCTTTAAAGCCGTATTTCTCTTTTGCTATATTGTTTCCCTTCTTTGATCTGTTTACAACAGGACCCTTAACATTTCTTGCAGCATTGGTTTGGTTTTGGTGAATTCCTTGAGTTTTTTTTTGTCTGGGAAGCTTTTTATTTCTCCTTCAATTTTAAATGATAGCCTTGCTGGATAAAGTAGTCTTGGTTGTAGGCTCTTGTTCTGCATTACTTTAGGAATTTCTTGCCATTCCCTTCTGGCCTCAAGTGTGTCTGTAGAGAAGTCAGATGTCATCCTTATGGGGGCTCCTTTGTAGGTGATAACCTTTTTTTTTTTTTTTTTTTAGCAGCTTTTAATATTTTTCTTTATCACTTAGCTTTGATATTTTAATTATGATGTATCTTGGTGTAGAGTTCTTTGGGTTTCTCTTTAATGGAGTTCTCTGTGCTTCTTGAACTTGTGAGACATTTTTCTGCATTAATTTAGGGAACTTTTCAGCTATGATATGATTGAACAAAGTCTCTATTCCTTGTTCTTTCTCTTCTTCAAGAACCACTATGATGCAGATGTTATTTTTCTTCATGATATCACAGAGCTCCCTTAGAGTTTCCTCAGACTTTCTGAGTCTCTTTTCTTTTTTCTGCTCTGCTTTCGTGCCTTTATTTATTTTATCCTCTAACTCGCTGATTTGATCCTCAGCTTGATCCATCCTGCTTTTAATTCCTTCCATTGTGGTCTTCATCTCTGATATTATATTTGTTATTTCTGACTGATTCTTTTTTATTATTTCAATGTCCTTTTTTATATTTGCTATCTCTTTATTTAGGTGTTCGTAATGACCATCTATTGTTGTTCTAAGATCTTTGAGCATCCTAACTATTGTTATTTCAAACTCTGCATCTATAATTTGGTTATATCTGACTCATTCAGGTCCTTTTTTGGAGATTTCTCTTGATTCATTTGGGTTGAATTTCTCTGCCTTCCCATTTTGTCTCTGTATAAGAAGATTTTGGCCACTGGAGTCCAATTGGTGTGGCCTCTGTTTTCCCTAGGTGTGGTCTGTCTGCAGGCTCGCCACCCCCTCTGCCACTGCTGCCTAGGGCGTTCAGGTATGGGCGTTGCCAGCTCCAGCCCAGTGTGGCTGTCACTGCAGTTTCTGCCTCTCCTCCAAGGGAGGGGCTGTGATCATGCTCCTGAGTCTAAAAGCCTCGGTAGCCTTGGCCTTTGCCCTGCCCCTGCTGGTTGGGTTATGTGGCATGCTCCAGACCGAAAGCCTTGGCCCAAGGGCAGGGGTGAACACCTTTGCTCAGCTGCAGGTCTCTGCCTGTTTCTGGACTTTCGCCCCACCCCCACAGGAGGAGCCTCCTTGTGGGTGGGTGGGGCTGTGCATCTGGGCTCAGTCACGGAACTCCACCTGTTCTGGGCTTTTGCCCCATCCCCGCAGGAGGAGTCAGCTCATGGGTCAGCTGCAAGCCTTGGCTCCCCAGCCGGGCAAGGCTGTGCACCCATGCACCTTTATTCAGCAAAGGGTCTCCACCCCTTCCGGGGCTCCAGCTCTTCCCCCACAGGCGGGATTGCAGGCGGCCCACAGCTGGGCCTGACTGCTTTCATGCATCCCATCCAACCCCACCAGGCAAGACTGAGCTTACACCTGGGCCTCTGTCATAGCTAGCCAACTTCTGCCCTTGCTGACGGAACCACGCTTCCGCATCCCACCGCCGCTCGCCCTCCGGTGAGCCCTCAGCTGTGTGGGTGGGGGCGCTGCAGCTCAGACCCTAACACTCCATACTGTAGTCCCGAAAGCTCCCTTCTTCTAAGCGACTCTGCTCTGAGTGTTGCAGCAGAGCTTGTTTGGCTGGTGTCCTGCTTCCCTTCACTGGTATTGCTGTTTGCAGGGGAAATATTCACTTCAGATTTGGGGAGTGACTCAGCCCAGAGGTTAGGGTGGCTGTTTCTCAAAGTATTTCTCCCTGTGCTTCCTAGATTACACTCTCTTCCTGCTGCTCCGGTCCTCTCCTCTCGCCCCTTCCCCGGAGCCCCAGGTGAGTGGTTGTGAGAGAGGTTTTCTGCGCAGTCCCTTTAAGAAGAATCCTGAGTCTGAGAAATCTGTCTCTTTCTCATAAACAGTATCCTGATTTCTTTCACAGCTAAACACTGTCCATGTGCCTCTTCTAGGCTCTGGGGCTGCAGACTGGGGCTTTGTTCCTGGGGCTCAGGACCCCCCCCCCCCCCACTCTTTGCTAAACTCACTTTCTGCCACACAAGTCTCTCTGGGCTGCCGTTTGCTCCAGGGAGCTGGGCAGCCCTCTCCGCAATTTCGCTTTTCCCACCAGTCTCAGTGTGGCTTCTTCAGTGTTCCTTGGTTGATGAGCTGTTTTAGTTTGGTGCAAAGTTGGTTTTCCAGATGATGGTTCTTAAAATTAAGTTGTAATCCACTTTGGTTCTGGGAGGTGGAAGTTGGTACATCCGGCTTCTCGATTGCCATCTTGCTGCTCCGAGATAGTTGTGTTTTTGGCCTTTGTGGCCTTGATCTCCTGATCCCCTTCCTTTCTGGACACTCACCTTCATTTGTCCTGTTCCTCTCATATTCCTTTAAGGCTGGTAATTCCAAGATTTTCGCTCCAAGGAATCTTCTCTTTCTGTGATTGCTGTCTGAGTGGATCTATCCCAGGGCTTTGGTTATCACTATCTCAGGGTCAGGGCTTTTCCTGGTCATTTCTAACAGGCTGGGCACTGCCTCCAAGCTAAATGAATTGACTTCTCAGACACATCTCTTTCTTTCTTCCTTCTTACCTTGAGTGGTGTCAGTATTCACCCAATTGCTCAATTTGAAAACCTACTGTATTTCCCCACAGATAAGATGTACACCTTTTTGAAAAAATTGGGTTCTAAAAACTGTGTGTGTCTTATACAGTGGTTGTAGTTTCTTTTTTACTTGTATTTCCTTCTTTTTCATACTTGTCTTTGCACTCATTGTTTTATACTTGATACCAGTATATTACAGCAGGTTTTGTTTTGCCATATTCTGTCTAGAAATGGCTCAGAAAAGATTTTTGAACAGTGCTGAATTCAAGTTAAAAGTGAGCCAGTTTGCAAAAGTGAATGGAAATCGTGCTGCTGAATGTAAGTTGGTTCTCCTCCAACTGAGAAATCAATCCAAGACTGGTTATGTGAAGAAGAAACCCTACTGAAAATGCTACAGCAGAAAGAGGCCATGAGAGGCAAATCAGCAAAATAAATTTTAGAGAGGGATTTAGAGAGGGAATTGAAGATATGGATCGAAGAGCAAAGGGAAATTAGAATTTCTTTGTCCATAAAGATGGTTCAGCATGAGGCAAGAAGAATTGCTAATGAAAAAGAAGGTACTGATTTCAAAGTAGGACACAATTGGTGCTTTAGGTTCATGAAACAGAATGGAATAAGCATGAATACATGCACCAGACTTCCCAAAAAGTGCCTGAAAGCTACTTTGTCATTCGTTGTCAGAAGACACATCACTTTGAGTTGGGACAGATTGCAAATATGAAGTCCCCCTTCAATTTGATGCCCCAAGTAATAGAACTGTTGATAAGAATGGTGTGAAAACTAAACTGTGAATACAAGTGGACATGAAAAGAACCATTATACAGTTGTTCTAGCTTGTTGTGCTGATAGAATTAAGCTGCCTCCTACACTCATTTTCAGACTCAAAACAATGCCAGAAGAAGACATTCCTTGAGGAGTGATTGTCCACGTTCATGACAAGGGCTTGATCAGTCAGGATGGGATGAAGATTTGGTTTGAGAAAGTTTGGAGAAGGAGACCAGGTAGACTCTTATGCAAACCTGTCCTATTGGTGCTTGATCAGTTCAGGACACACATAACAAAAAACACAAAGAAGATTGCTGCAGAGCAAAAACCAAAACTTGCCATCATACCTGGAGGTTTGACATCCTAGCTCCAACCACTTGATGTCAGCATTAACAAACCCTCAAAGCTGCCATGAGAGATGAATGGAACCAATGGATGAAATCTTCTGGGGACAATTTGACACCAGCAGGAAGAGAGAAGAAACCAACTCTAAGAGAAGTTTTTACCTGGTTGAAAAGATCCTGTAATAATATCAAGATCGAGATCATAGTCAAGTCATTTAAGAAGTATGGCATTTCAAATGCCAGAGATGGAACTGAGGATGAGGCAATATATGAAGACAGTGATTTGTCATCAGACACAGATGAAGACAAGCTAATGGATGGGAGTTTTGACAGTGATGAAGAGTTGTATGAATTTTATGATGAATAAAACTTGAGTTCAATAACTTTATGTAATACATCCTTTCCCCAAATTTTGGACCCCAAAATTAAGGTGCATCTTATACATGGCGGATCTGGTACTTCACTCTGACTCATCAGAGCCTCGCATCAACATCCATCCCACTTTACTTCTCAACTTTCAGATCTGCTCCTTCCTCTTTGTTCTCCCTGCCACTACTCTACTTTAAGCCTTTGTGGTCTCCTGAATGGATTGTCATGGTGGCAACTTCAGTAATCTCTAGACCTGAAGGTCCTAAGGATTGTGGTAACTACCAGAAGCTGGGAGAGAGGCCAAAAGCAGATTTCCCCTTAAAGCCTTCAGAAGGAACCAACTTTGTTGACAACCTGATTTTCAACTTCTGGCCTCCAGAACTGTGAGAAAATAATTTCTGTTATTTTAACCCTATGAGTTTTTTTCATGCTCGCTGATCCCTGGGAGTGAGTTCTTTATTCAAAAAATGAAATTAGTTCCAGTTTTATTAACTTAAAATCATGTTTGTTTGATAACCAATTTATGGAAATAAGAAGAACATACATTTATCTTTTTTTAATGTTGCCTTACATATTTTTAAAATAAATCGATCGTACTCTGGATGGTCAGGAGGCATGAGGATGTACATGAATGTTTGTACTACTCAAAGGGTTAAGGCACCCATTTTGTGATAACTCATTATGGCGGCTTATAGGAATACAGCCTCTCTTTTCAAAACTGCTCATTATATATATTTCTTGATGCATGGTGCTTCCAGGTGTCTGTTCCAGGTATTTTTCTCTGTCTGAAATGTGCCTTATTCTCTACTTCTGTTTCTTCCCCACCATGTAGCAATCTGAGGCCCTGCTCCAGAGTACTGCCCAAGCATCCTTTCCTCCTTACCCTGCCACCTCATTTCCTTTGTTTGTATCACATTGTTCTATTTTCTCTTCTCAAGATGTCATACCTGGTTTGTCATTGAGTGTCTGTGTCTCTGTTAACCCATGAACTTCTTAGGAGGTGGGACTATTTCATCTTTATATTCCCATAGTATAGGATGCAATAGGCACATGATTAATTTCCATTACATACTTAATTAATAAAAGTTTCTCTTTTTTTTTTGAAGTGAGAGGAGGGGAGATAGACATATTCCTTGCATCCCATACCCCAGATCCACCCAGTAACCCCTGTCTAGGGCTGATGCTTGAATCAGCTGAGCTATCCTCAGTGCCTGAGGCTGATGCTTGGACCAATCAAGCCACTGGCCGTGAAAGGGGAAAAGAGAGAGAAGGGAGAGAGGGAGGGGAAGAGAAGCAGTTGGTTGCTTCTCCTGTGTGCCCTGACCTGGGATTGAACCCAGGATGTCCGCATGCCAAGTTGACACTATCCACTGGGCAAACCAACCAGTGCCTGTTTCTGTTTTCTTTTTCATGTCTTTTATTTTCTTTTAAATCCAAGCCCTTTTATTCTCTTTGGAATATGTGTATAAAAATTAATGTGACTTTGGATGTCAAAACAGGCCATAGTGAGATCAAAAGTTAAGCCTTCCTGGCCTTGCTATTAGAAATGGTTATTTAAAAATTGTTTAATTTAGAACATATTTTATTTTATGAAGATAAATGGTAGAATAAAAGGAATAAACCGGTAAATAACTGTCTTGAAATTCTGGAGAGTAAAAACTGTGGTGACTTCATTGAAGGCTATTAAGAGTAAGGTCACTGTCAGCAAATTAGAGAAATATTTCACCTAATTAACTGAGGTGAGTTCATGGATTTAAGACCTGAAAAGCTTTTATGCCCAGAAATATTCTTCATGCCATCTCCTGCCATAGTGTGTGGGAAATAGGTTAGGAAGAAGATGTGTGGGAAGAGGTGGGAAACTTCTTTTTTTAATTTTGTAATCAGTTGAAGGTGATAATCAGACAGCCATCATTTAAAGGCCCAAAAAAGGTTTTACTCTAAGGAAAGAAATTACTAAGGGGAAGACCAAGCATTTTGAGGACTCTGTTTATTGCATTAGCTTGTGTTTTTAGAACTATTTTCTAGCATCACTGCATTGATCACTAGTTAAGATAATCAATTTGTTATTTCCAAAAAGGGGAAAACCCTTGACTCCAAAGGGTTCTGAACCCATAAATCAAATCCTAGTGAGGTTACAAGTTTGAAAAGGCTGATTGTGGTTGTGTTTTTTTATTTTAATTATTATTTTTTTATTAATTTTAATGGGGTGACATTAATAAATCACGGTATATATGTTCAAAGAAAACATCTCCAGGTTATCTTATCATTCAATTATGTTGCATACCCATCACCCAAAGTTAAATTGTCCTCTGTCACCTTCTATCTGGTTTTCTTTGTGCCCCTCCCCTCCCCCCTCTCCTACCCTCTGTGGTTGTGTTTTTAAATATCAGTTCTATGTAAGAAAAGTGACTTTTGGTAATAAATTCAGGTTTCTTAAAATGACATACAAGTTGCAAGTTATTTTTTCTATAAAATCTGTCATAAAAAACTTTTAAAAATAAGCTCTTATCGATAGATAAGTATCACCTCTCAGCCAGAGGCATTCTGGCTGCTTTCATGGGCTGGGTCCCTTTCTGCAGCCCTTACCCAGTGAATCGGTGGCTGTCTTGCAAAGAGGATGTTTCTGGAATTACAGCTGTCTCTCTTCTACATCTATACGTGATGCTCATTTTCAGCATTCTCTACAATGCCTACTGCATGCACCTCAAGAAAAGTTTGTTAAGAGAGAAAATTTGAGATGCGGTTTCTGACAGTTTCAGGCTACAGATAAATATAGTCAATGGTTGGAAGCTTTAGTGTCAGTTATCTGTTGCCTAAAACTTGAAAAAAAATAAAGATATTTTCCCCTCTCATGATTCTGCTGGGAGGTTTTTCTGTCTTAAATGATGTCAACTAGGTGACTCAGTTGTGTTCAGTTGGCATCATGGCTGAGCTGGAAATTCCAAGAAAGCTTCACTCATGGAAGAGTGAAGTATCTCCCATGCTCTTCCCTTGTAACTAGCTCAGGCATCCTTACAGCATGGTGGCCTCAGGCTACTCAGACTTCTTACATTGCAGCTGACTTCGGGAGAGAAAGCAGCAGTTGCTAAGCTTCTTAAAGGCTAGGACAGGATCTGGCACAGTGTCACTCCCACCCAAGACCAACCCAAATTCAAGTAAGGGAAGTGGACCCCATTTTTGAATCGGAGAGTGGCTTGCTCATATAGAGAGGGGAAGAATTGGTGGCAGCCACCTTTGGAGAATACCTGTACTGTGACCTCATTACTCAGTTTAAATTAGCACTACTTCATTTTATAAATTAGATTTTCTCATATCTCTTCAGTTGTCTTTATTAGAACAATCTTACATTCACTTGCCACTTCCGGCCATCACTTTGTGGTCCTTTAGAAAACATGATCCTAATTATTCTTAGTATAATTAGTTAGGCCTTCCTATGTGTTCAGGACTGAGAAAAGTTCTTGATGTGTATGATCAAGTCCTTACAACAACCCTGTGAGGAGGATATGATTATCTCTATATTATTGCTTAAAAAAATAACAGAAACAGGCCCTGGCCAGTTGGCTCATTGGTAGTGTGTTGGGCTGGCATGTGGAAGCCCTGGGTTTGATTCCCAGCCAGGGCATACAGGAGAAGTGCCCATCTGCTTCCCCACCCTTCCCCCTCTCCTTTCTCTCTGCCTGTCTCTCTCTCTCTCTCTTCCTCTCCCGCAGCCAAGGCTCCATTGGAGCAAAGTTGGCCCGGGCACTGAGGATGGCTCCATGGCCTCCACCTCATGCACTAGAATGGCTTCAGTTGCAGCAGAACAACGCCCCAGATGGGCAGAGCATTGCTCCCTGGTGGTCTTGCTGGGTGGATCTTGGTCAGGCGCATGTGGGAGTCTGTCTCTCTGCCTCCTTGCTTCTCACTTCAGACAAAAACAAAACAAAACAAAACAAAAGCAAAAAACCCCCAAAACAACAACAAAGAAAACCCCTGCAACTCTGAGTAAACAAAATTGCTCAAGTTCTCACTGCTTAAAAAGTAGTAGAGCCAACATTAGAGATTTCTGATTTCAAAGTTGGTGCTTTGCACTGAAACATGGTAGACTTTTAGGTCTATTATGAAGTTTCTGTTTGAAACTTCTGTGAAATCCATCTGCACTAGACTTGTTGACTTCCCTGAATTCTGCTCACAGAATTTCCCTGAAATAGATGTAGATGTTCCTGTTCTTGGCAGGCAGACCAGGAAAAAGGTCTGTGAGATGCTTCTATTAACAGAAACTCCTCCAAGCTTTTTGATTTATGGATTCTCTAAAAGCAGAAACATTTTTCGGGACTTCTGCTGCTCCTTCACACCATGCATTGAGACCTCCTTTCGTTGTTCAGTTACCACCCACCTGAGTGATATAGAAGACATTTCTATATCCCCAGTTCTTCCCGTTTTCTTGGCCAATGTTAGCATATCTTAATTACATTTTCATTGCTGAAGTCTTAGACTGTGGCTGCTCAGACTGCAGAGAATTTTTCAGTAGGTTAAACAAATATAAAATTGGTTTTTACTATTTCAAACGTTAGATTCTTGTCATGTTCTCTTGTGAACTTTATAGTCTGTTAAACTCTCTACTACATTCTTTTAGGCCATTAGTACTTTCTGAGCCTTTCTATATTTCACTTTGATGTTAATATTTTATGCTTCTGGTCGTGTAGTTACTGTTCACCATCATTAAAAACAGTTAAATTGCTCAATCAGTGACTTTGGATTTTTTTAAAAAGTATTTTATTGCATCTCCTTATATTGATATCATGACTTTTCATCAATATATTGTGTTTTAGTAATGACTTAAAATGATTTCAACAGATTTTCTCTTATGAGAGATTAGAATTATCTAACAATTTTTTCTTTACATAAATTTGTGCAAGATGGTTATACACACACACACACATATATATATTTACTTTTTAGCCAAATAGTTACCTTAAACACAAAGAAATTACTTCTGCAAGTTATTATATCAAGGGCTAAAATAATCAACACTTTATGAAATATATTAAAACTCAAATAATATATAAATCATTTATATTACTTCTGAGAGAGTTACACATATCTAATAAGCTATAGAAAATTAAAAACATTCATAGTACTTAGCTATATGAACATTTACAAAGATGACATATTCTTTGAATATATATTGATCTATCTCCATGTGTCCCAGATGTGAATATTTCCAAGTTTTTAACTTTAGTATCCTAGATCTCAACTCTTGTCTGGTTTATATTAACAAAACAATCCAATGCATCAGCTGACTCTACTGAGTTGACCAATAAAGACTTCCCATACAAGGAAGATTGGTTATCCATTGCTAAAATAATGCTGCATAACCACCTATCAGACTGGCTTAAAACAAACATATTTTATTATTTCTCATGGAATTATGGCTGGAAAGAGTAGTTGTGATTATTTGGGACATTTTTTTATAGATCAGCTGGGCTGATCCATGCATTTAAGGTTGGTTTCCAGAGTATGGCTGGCTTCTAAAATGGCGTCTGCTGGGATACTGGGATCCTTCCCATGTATCCTTCATATACCTACAGCATTCTAGCCATAATCTCATTGTTGTGGTAGAGATTCAAGAGGCAGCAAACCCAGTTACCCAACAGGGAGAAACAGGACACATGCATACACTTTAAAGCTTCTGCTTGTCTCATGCTTCCTAATAAAATCCAGTTGGCTAAAGCAAGTCATGTGAATGAGCCGGAGTCAGAATGGGAGGACATTAAAAGTTACAGCATTAGGATACAAGGAGAGCTTTAACTGGCACAATACCACACATTAAAAAAATTCCAGAAAGTTACTGTGTATTATTAGAATTTTCAGAGATATCTATGTTCTAGCAAACTTAATTATTAAACTCATATTAGCTTCTTTATTGACGGAAAAAGGTGAATTTTAGTTGTAGCCATTTAATATTTTTTATTATAAAATTATTAATAAGAAATTAAAAACATAAGAAGTCTTACAAAACCACTCAGAATGTTAAAAATATTATAAATATATAAATCATTTTTCTTTAACTTCACAGGTATATAATTACATGTTAAAAAAAAGATTGAGCCCTGGCTGGATAGCTCAGTTGGTTTGAGCATCATCCTGATGCACAGAGGTTGCCAGTTTGATCCCCAGTCAGGGCACATACAGGAACAGATCTGTGTTTCTGTCTGTCTGTCTCTCCCTCTCTCTCTAAAGTCAATAAATTAAAAAAAATTTGAGAATGTACTATACATATATATGATGTTTATACTATGTTTATATGTATATAATATATTTATATGTATATAATGTTTATATATACATATATATCATATATGTGAACACAGATACACATGTTCACGTGTGTGCACAACAGAGATACCTCCACATACTTATATATTCTTTCTTTTATGACAAACATTTCTCTACATAATTTAAAATTATTGAAAATATAATTTAACACCACATTTATTAAAATGTTTACTTGTTAAGATCTTAAAGTATCTTTTACTTTAAGCTATTATTGATAAAACTATATTATAACTTTGAATACATAGATATATTATACTTCTGATATTTTTCAGGATAATATCCTAGCAGTTGGGTTATTGTGCTAAAAATATAAACATTGATAAAGTTCTTAACATACGATACCATATTGCCCATGAGAATGCTCTTATTTACTGTTCTAGCAACAACATCAGAAAATACAGACTTCCCTTCTCTCTCAACAAAGCTTGGCAATTTAATTTGCCAAAGCAAAAGTCAAACAGATTTCTTTTTTATTATGGAAGACAACCTTTACTGGTAGTATAGTTTTTGTCAAATTATTTAACTTTACTCTGTTTCAGTTTTCTCATATGAAAAGCTGGTATGACTGCTTCATAAAGAAGTTTGGTGAAGATTAAAAGCAGTGAGAATTATAAACTGCTGAACATATTTTCAGGTGCAAAGCAAGTGCTCAAAGGTGTTTTGTATTCTTGATCATTTACTGTACATTTGGTGATTATATGTGTTATGCATTAGGCATTCAAGTATTTGAAATATATTTCTCTTAGGATGTTCCTTATTTTCTTATAAAAATAATCAAAGCTCTTTATGCTAAGCCTATCAATTCTTTGTCGTATGTATAACAATAATATGCAGTTTTATTAAACACAGAATTTTAAATTTTGAGTACAACTTTTTAATATATATTTTATTTTTCTCTTATGCTTGCAAAGATCTTTGCCAATCAAAGGTGAGAGCCATTTATTATTTTTAGCATTTGATTAACTTTTAAATTAATATATCTGGATTTTTGTGTACCATATATGTATCATTTATTATCTAATTTTCATAAAGCTGTTGGGTAACATCAAATTTTTACTTGTAAGGAGTTTAATAAAATAAATGGCAAAAATAGTTCTCAGTGGGTGTTAGCTATAAATCAGTGTATGTTAGCTATAGATTTATAAATATTAGCTGGAGATTGAGCCCTTACTCATTCTAAATTTTAAATAACATAATAAATTATTTCCCACGAAGTTTTTACCAAGTTGCTACTCTTGACAACTCAAAGAACCGATACGGAGAATTGGCAGTGAATAAAAGATGGAATCTAAGGAACAAACTTTTCAAACGTGTGTTGCTCATTGTGGGCTGTTTCCTTTAAAAGTAGCTGACTCATTCAGTGAAACACCAGAAGAAAAAGAATGAATAGGGGAACCGTGGATTTCACTTCTTTGTTGCATTGGCCTGAGCCAATGGATGGTTTGCATAACTTCAGTGGAAAAAATATGTAGTTCATCTTGCTCAGATCAAGAACACCTGTATAGACATGAATTTGAAAACTGAGCTTTTTCAGGTGGTTCTACAGACACTTCTTCCACTCCCTGATGTTGTTTATGATGATGAAAGTGTGACTCCTAGATCCCTCTTGATTCTCTTCACCCTCTTTAAGTTGCTTCTTGCAGTGTTTGCTGTTATCTTTCATTTCTTCTTTGGGTATTTGTCGTGTACTGGGATATAATTTTATGCATTCATATGTCCATCAAAAGTTGGAAAACGAGTGATATACCCCAGGGTTGATGTCACATGAAGAATTAGGAAGATGTTTCTTTCTTTACCAGCAGTAATTTCTTCAGCAGCTGACTTAGAAAACTTTTAAATAATTCAAAAGGAATATCAAAAGGAATATGCGTTTCCTTAAGTTCTCATCTAGCTATATGATGTTATCTCATTTCTGGAGTACATTGGATGGGACCACATCACTTAAGAACATCTCCTACTCCCTCATTTTCTGCGCTCCAGAGGGAGCATGGAGCAGACACACTCTTGTGAAGAAAACCCGGGGTTTGTGGCTGTGGGGAGAGAGCTGGAGGGACTGAGGTGTTTTTTAGAAGTCTTTAATTCCATGAAACATGTTTCTGTGATAAAAATGACAAA
Organism: Rhynchonycteris naso; assembly: GCA_037038555.1. Classification (NCBI taxonomy): domain Eukaryota; kingdom Metazoa; phylum Chordata; class Mammalia; order Chiroptera; family Emballonuridae; genus Rhynchonycteris; species Rhynchonycteris naso. The sequence continues at coordinate 19,271,514 of CM073001.1, forward strand.
TATAACTAGAGATTGGTCAGATACAGATGTTTATTTAAGTATTGCAATTCCATTGTAAATTTTTTTTTAGTTATTTTTCAGAGAGAACAAAGAGGTAGAACTGGAAAAGGCCATAAAAAGATGAACTTTTATACTATGAATACAAGAGTTGGGCAGTCATGATAATACCATCTTCTTGTTTTAATGCCAGGGTGAAAATTTTAACTCAAGGTTGAAATTGGTATTACATTAGACCTAAAAAAAATAGGGTGCTTTTCCTAAATGTAACCCTAGTTATACACATTGTATGAGAAGAAGCTTTTGATTCTAAGAAGTACAGTGTAGATCCTAGCTGGGTAGTTAGTTCACTTTGTTGGAACATTGTCCCAACATACTGAGGTTGTGAGTTCAATCCCTGGTCAGAGAACATACAAAAATAAACTTATGACAGCATGAATGGGTAGAGCAACAAATTGAACTTTCTCTATCAATCTCTCTCCTTTCTCCTCTCTCTAAAAATCAATAAATAATAATAAAAAAGAAATACAAAACACAGTGCAGAAATACAGCCATAGATTTTAATGTTGTGTTTTCGTTTTTAATCAATTCAAAATATTTTGTAACTTATATTTTATTTCTTCCTTTACCTGCGGATTATATAGAAGTATTTGATTTCGTGTCTAAATGTTTAGGGATGTTTCCAGAGATCTTACTGTTACTGACTTCTAATTTGATTTCTATATGGTCAGAGAGCATACTTTGTGTGACTTGAATGCTTTTAATTTTTTTTTTTTTGCTTAAAACATTTTTACTTATTTTAATTGAATTTATTGGGGTGACATTGATTAATAAATTATATAGGTTTCAGGTGTACAAGTCTATACTATAAAATCAGTATATTGTATTGTGTGTTCACCACCCCAAGTCAAGTCTTTTTCAATCTCCACTTATTCCCCTTTAAACTTTTCTCCCTCCCCCCGTTCTTTTATAGCCCCAAATATAGTCTATGTTTATATAAGATAGACATGTGAAATAAATGTATATTCTATTGTTGTATGGTGGAGTAGTCTATGAATGTCAATTAAATCAAGTTGGTTACTAGTACTTTTTATATCTGTTTTTACTACTTTTATGTTTACTTATTTTATTAATTATTATATAGTTTTGCTCCTTGTCATCACAAGGATTCAGACAGGAAGTTATAAAACTAGGTAACATGGGGAGAAGCACAGATGCTTAGAACTCTTACAAAGGCCTTGGTCATGAGTCCCAATTTAATGTATTCTGCCTTCCCTTCTTGAATAGACGCTGGAATTTCAGTGGCTCTCATCAAATCATCTTCTTGGCATATAGTCCTGAAGATGCTGATAGAAAAAAATGACCTTACCTTCCTAATGTGGGAGATGATATTCAAGGGGTTTTCCTGGTCTCCTGTCTCACATGAGAATGGGTCTTATAAAGCGTTTATGTATAGTAGTATTTTGTATTTTGCTTGAAAATTAATTTTAAGCAAAGCAAAATCTTTTTTAAAAATTATTTTTTAGTGTATAGATTTTTAATTATCTCCATATTCTTTAGTTCATGAAGTCACTCCTTTGGCTATTCCTTTTTAGATTGTCATACACTAAATTTACTTGGTCATTGTTGGGATGAATTTTTTTATTCTGTTCAGGGTCATTTATAATGAATACAAAGTAACATGCCTATTACATAAAAATAAAATAATTGTTTTGTGAAATGAATTGGAAGATGTGGCATAATTAGACAGTGGGCATTTGTATTCTCCTATTATCACTTTAGAGCTGCAAAAAAAATGGGAGTAATTTATTTCATCTTGGTAATGCTCCTTCTTTCTGGTCCAACAATTTATCAGAAATGTTAATCCAGCAAGCAGTAAGTGGGGGCGGGGAGGTGGAAGAAAGAGAAGGGGATTTAAAATTAGCCTGGAAATATTGCACATCTCATTAAAAATGTAATCATGCATAAAATGAGATCAATGAAAATTTATCTAAAAGTGCAAGAAAAAGGCATTTTCTAGTATGATACTGGATTTAATAGACTGGATTTTAATTTAGTCAGTTTGCTACAAAAAAAAAGAATCTCTCCAGGCTAAATAAAACAGTTTTCCCTCCCAGTTATTGTACAGACAGCTAATTTCAGACTCTTCCCTTCTGATATTCAATCTTATCTCTTGCTGGATATGGGTTCAGTATATTGCAGAATTTGTTTTCTTTACATTTCCCATTACTGCTTTCATTTGCATGATAAATGATTAGAAGTAGAAACAGGAAAAAAAACCCATGCAGAACATTTCTTTATTAATTTTGTTTAAGTTACAGTAACTTTTTTATTCATTTGCCCCCTCTCCATTTAAGAACCAGTATATCTGAGAGTTCTTTTAATATTTTGTTGTACAGCTGGAGAAATGGGTGACACATTTTTTTATTTTGCACTTTCTTCATGTAACATTTTATTTTGTTCTATGTTTGTAGTTTACATTTTAGTTCCTGTCTTGCAATGTTCATGATACTGATGAGTTTTTCCCTTTAAGAGACCCTTATGTTTAAGGAGTTTAAGGTACTGAGGTTTAAAATATGTTGACATTGATGACCTTGAGGACTTTGAAGATTTATTTTGCAGATGATATTGTCACAATTCTCAAATAATAAATAGGGTTTGTAAATTTTGGCTTCATGTATGTCTTCTGCCCTTTTGCTCTTAGCTGTTTTTCTAGTCAGATAATTTGGAAAAGTGAAATGATGTAACTGAACACATTAATGAAAATCATCTAATGCGTTCCTTTCACCCAAGGTTCTAAATGAAAAGAAACCAGCTTTACCAATAAAAGCTTGCCTGGGTAAAATTTCCCTGAGCCAAAATTATTGTACAAGCTGAATGAATGGTTCTTACAAAATCTCTCTACAAGAGAAGAATCATATGTGATCATTTTAGGATCATTCACATAGATAATGTTTCCTCTCACATAAATTTTAGGTAAATACTTTCCTGTTATTAAAAAAAATTAAGCGCCTTACCTGTGGTGGCGCAGTGGATAAAGCGTCGACCTGGGAACACTGAGGTCGCCAGTTCAAAACCCTGTACTGGTCTGGTCAAGGCACATATGGGAGTTGATGCTTCCAGCTCCTCCCCCCTTTCTCTCTTTCTGTCTGTCTCTCTGTCTCTCTCTCTCTCTCTCTCTGGGTGTGTGTCTCCTCTCTAAAATGAATAAAATAAAACGAAAGTAAAAAAAAAATTAAGCACTACAGTTAATTGAATATTCTCTCGATCATCCCTCCTGTCCTACTTCCTTCCCCCAAAGTAACACACTGCTCAGCAGCTATCCTTCCTAAACATTTGTTTTCTCTGTAAAATAGATACGTACCTGTAGAAATATGTCAGTTTTAGTTTTTGCTAAGTTATTCTACTGTCAAAGGTATTATACCATTTTAATTTTTCTCATTTTACTTAACATATCTTTGAAAAATTTCCATTTCAGTACATATAAATCTATTTTTTTTCTGTTGAACTGTTTTATAATATTCCATAATAGGGACTTAGAAAGATCTAGAAAGCACCTAAATATCCATCATTAGAGGAATGTTAATCATGACAAACGGTGGTGCAATAAGAACCTTTGTTTAGACCTCTGTGCCCAGTGGAAATATTTCTTTGGGAAAGATACCATGAAGTAGGAGAGCAGGGTCAATGAGTGCACTTAAATAATCCTTGGAGGCCCGTTTACCTAAATCCCACTGGTTTTACAATGCTCATATTGTCATTCATTTCTAAATAGTTTGTAAGTTCTGTATTGATTTTTCTCTTACACATATGAGTTATTATCATGGAGTTTTAAAGTTTCTAAGTCTATAGATTTTTCTGGCCATCTTTCTGATGATGAATCTAATTTTATTTTATTGTGATAAATCAATATAGCTTATAGTTTCTGCTTTATGTGAGTCGATAGGATTTTTCTTCATGACCTAATATGTGATCAATTTTCTTTTGTGAGTGTCCCTGACTGTTTGGGAAGAATGATCTTTATTATGTTCAATGTTGTATTTTATATCTATTAGATCAAATGTGTTAATTAGCTTACTCAAATATTCTATATTCTTACTTTTTGTTCATCTCTTTTATCTGCTGGTTCCTAAAAGGTATGTTATCAGATATGCACAAAAGTTCATGAGTTACATCTCTTGGCAAATGTCCCTTTTTATCCTTTTAGTGTATTTGCCCCAAATTCTTTCTTTTTTTCCCAATATCTTTTCTTACACTGTTATCTCTACTCTTTCTGTGATATCTTTTTTCAGATATTCCTTTTAGATGTAGCTTGTAGGTTTTCTATTGCAGTATGAAAGTTTGTATTTTTAATAGAAAATTGACCCTTCACCCAAATTATTATTACCATTATGTTTGGACTTATTTATATTTTCTATTATATAATACCTTCTGTCCCCTCCACCTGTATTTGGTTAATTGGATTATTTCATTCCATTTTTTCCTCCAGGGGTGGTTTGTAAGTTATGCCTCTTATTTCTGTTCTTCTAGTAATTACACTTATAATTGTAACATACATATTGATTGTATATCTTCCCACTATCATATAGACTATTTCCACTTTGTTCCTGAATAAGGTGAAAACCTTGATGTACCATATTTCCCCATGTACTAGATGCACCTTTCTTTGAAAACTTTGGGGTCTAAAAACTGGGTGTATCTTATGCAGTGGTTGTAGATTATTTTACTTGCATTTCCTGCTTTATTTGCGCTTGTTTTTGCGCCCATTGTTGAAGACAGTGATTCATCATCAGACACAGATGAGGACAAGCTAATGGCTGGGAGTTTTGACAGTGATGAGGAGTTGTATGAATTTTATGATCAATAAAACTTGAGTTCAATAACTTATGTAATATATTTTTTTTCTCCCAAATATCAGGCCCCACAATTAAGGTGTGTCTTACACATGGGAGCGTCTTATACATGGGGAAATATGGTATCTTTATTTCTCTCACTTTCCTCCTTCTCTGATATTCCTCAATTCTTTAATTCCAAAATGTTAAAAATATTTTTGCGATATCAACCTTTGCTTAAATTTAACTAGTTTTACTGTCCCCCCGCCTTACCCTTTCCTTTATATCCTCTTCTCTCTCTCTTTCTCTTTATTTTTTTCTGGAGTACACTCTCAAGAAATTTTTGTTAGAGAGTCTGTGTATGAATGCTTGCATTACTGAGAATGCTGTAATAAATAATCTTCCACATATGTCATTTTATATGTGTGCAGACCTATCTATGCAATAGATTCCCAGATGTAGGGCTATTAGGCCACAGGGTAACTGCACCTGTATTTTCTGTAGAGAGAGCCAGATCCCTTTCCTTGGAGGTTGCATCATTTCACTTACTCAGTAGCAAGGTATCCTCCATGACTGTTTCCCTTCAGCCTTACGTGTTGTCAGAATTTTAATTTTTGCCAAACTGATGCTAGTGAGGCAGACTCATGCATGCCCGCCCCTACCGGGATCCTCCCGGCAACCCTGTCTGGGGCGGTAGCTCTAGTACTGAGCTATTTTTAGCACCTGAGGCTGACATGCTGGGACTATCCCAGCCATCCTCAGCGCCTGGGGCCACGCTCGAACCAATCAAGCCACTGGCTGTGGGAGAGGAAGAGGGAGAGAAGGAGTTCGGAAGCAGATAATAAATTCTCTTGTGTACCCTGACCGGGAATTGAACCTGGGATGTTCATACTCTGGGCTTACGCTCTATCCACTGATCCACCGCCAGGGCCCCCACTTAATTTTAAAGGCATTTCTAGTACTCTATTTTTTTGCTTTAAGCCTTTAATCCTTTTGGAGTTTATACTTGTATATAACTTGGAGTATGGAACCAACTTTATCTTTTTCTCAGACTGTTACACTGCTGTTCTGATACTTATTAAAATGTCTTTTTTTAAAAAATTTCAGTAATCTGAGATGTCATTTTTGTAATATAATAAATTCCTATGTACATTTTGATCCATTTCTGGACACTATTCTGTTCCACTGGCTTATCTGTCTCTTCAGTCACCACTGTTCACTTTTACTTGGTGTATTTTGATAGCTAGTTGGTCTGTGCCTTCATCATTTCTCTTCTTTTTCAGAGATTTTTTGGCTATTTAGACTTTTATTTTTTCATCTGAATTTTAGGATCAATTTGTCTAGTTTTAAAAATATTGGTATTGCATTATATTAACTTAGGAAGAAATGACTTTGAGTCTTGCTCTCTAAGAATATAGTGTCTCTTTTTCAGACTACTTTTATCCTTTGGTAATAGTTCAGTTTTCCTCCTACCATTTGGTTTTACACTTTTCTTGTTAAGCTTGTTGCTAGCTATAAATAGAGTCTTTCCTTCCATTGTATCTTATAACTGTTGTTTTATTATATAAAGGGTATTGATTTCTTTTAAATTAGTTTTATATATAGCCATCTTACTGAATTAGCTTATATTTTATAGTGGATTTTCAGGTGATAAATTGGGTTTATGGATATAAAATATCATCTAAAAAGAGAGGTAGCTTTGCCTCTTTCCAATCTTATGCTTCTAATTTCTTTTTCTGTTCTAGTTGTGTTGATCCAATACAGTGTCAAATATGGAGATGACTGTGAACATTAGCGTGAATGCTTCTGCTTACAGTGTTTCTCCATTATATCAGCAGCTGACCTCTGGGTTGATTTTGTGTGTGTGTGTGTGTGTGTGTGTGTGTGTGTGTGTGTGTGTGTGCTTATCCATAGTCTTGTTCACCCAGATTACCCACAGCTGCTCTGGGGGTCACCTACAGATAGGTCCTACACATGCTGCAAACTTCCTGCCTTTCTCTGCTTGAGCACATTTCCTAGCTCTGGGAGAGTGTTCTTGACCCATGTGCTGGCCAGACTTGTAGAGCTACTTGTAGAGCTACTGTTCTTAGGAGTGAGCCAACAACCAGTGATATTTGGAAATCAGTGGATTAATACTCCAGCTTCTTCACCCTTCTGGGAAATAACTCAGATCTGTACTCCATACTGTCTCTCAGAATACTATACTGAGAAAAGGATGGGGGCCGGGAGCCATCATTGTTGCCCAGTGTCTGGGATATGTTAGGCACTCTGCATATTCTTTATGTGGATAGGCTGCTTGGGGCCAGATCAGTGCAAGGCAGGGTTCTAATCTTATCCTGAATAGTCCTCAGTGGCCAACTGTGTTGAGCTGTTCATACTCTTCTCTGGAATAATCCATCTAAGGACAGAAGGAGTGGGGCCCTAGCACTGCTCTCAAATCAAGGCATCTTTTGTGGCACACATTTAAATAGAAGCAAAACTTGGCTATGGAATCTTTTAGAATTTCTTTTTGTCTTTGACATTCTGAAAATCTCCCACAATTGCATGTGTATGTGATTATGTCCCATAAACATCACTCTGTTTTTCTTTCTTCTTTCACTCTGTTACACAAATTTAGAATATCTGGATCTATTTTTTAAGTCTCTACTTTTATTTCTTTTGTGCTGTGTTTTGAGAGAATTCTTTAGCTATATTTACCTGTCGACTAGTTTAATTTTCAGCTTTGTCCATTTTGCTTTTTAGATCATGTACTAAGATTTTTATTTTAGAGATTTTCAAAAAGACTTTTTTAAAGAGCAATTTTAGGTTCACAGTAAAATTGAGAGAAAGGTACAGAGATTTCCCATATCTCCTATTTTATCTTCTATAAGTTTTATAATTTCTCATTTTACATTTAGGTTTATGATCCATTTTCAATTAATTTGTGAAGGGTATAAGGTCCGTGACTCTTTTTTTTTTTTTTTTTTTTGCATGTGGATGTACAGCTATTCCAGTACCATTTGTAAAAGAGACTATCTTTGCTCTATTGTATTGCCTTTGCCAAAACTAGTTGACTATATTAATGGGTCTATTTCAGGACTCTCTACTTTGTTTAGTTGATCTATTTGTCTCAGTGACAATGTTTTTGTTTGCTTACTTTATCTCTAATTTTTCTCACAATTACCTATTCTTGTTTTATGGATGCAGTGTTCTATCATATATATATTTATAAATATATGTGAATATATTTATGTATATGCTTATCATAGCTTTATTGACATATTCACAGACTAAAAATGTACTCTTTCAAACTGTACAATTCAATGGTTTTTAATGTATTTACCAAGCTGTACAAATATCACCATAAAGCTGACTTTATCTTAAAAAGCTGACTCCATTGTAAAACAAATCCACCTGAACCCTTGCTCCCCCAACCCCCATCTCAACTCTGGAATGTGCACAGAGGCTCCAGGTTAATCACAAACAACCATTAATTCTTCCTCCACCATTTACCCCTTCCTCTGGGTCAAGGTGCCCTCAATGTTTAACTTGCCCTGGTGCTGGTGCTCCTGGTATCTGCTCTCTTTATGCCCCACAAATATCCCTGCATTCCTTCTGGAATACATAGGTCCATTTCTTAGAGGATATAAAACAAATGGTCTTGGGGAGGGGGTAAAAAGTTCAGGGTCCATTTTTGTCCTGCTGCTGCCCAGGACTGCATTTCTGTGAGTAAGTTCCTTATTAAAACTCTTTAAAATGACAAGCTGGACTTGTCTGCATTATTTTTTTGCCTCTTGACTCCTTGACATTTGGGGGCCCATTTTGCATGCCCTTTCATGAAACAACCACTGTTTAATTTCAGAACATTTTCATTACTTCAAAAAGAAACTCTGTACCCATTAGTAGTCACTCTCCATTTTGCTCTCCCCACATCTCTTAGTAACAACAAATCTACTTTCTGTCTTTATAGATTTTTCTATTATAGATATTCCCATATAATTAGGATTGTACAATATGTGGCCTTTTGTGACTGACTTTAACTTAGCATAATGTTTTCAAGGCTCATCCATATTGTAGCATGTATCAAAATTCCATTTTTTATTGCTGCATAGTATTCCATTATATGGATATACCACAATTTAATTATCTATTCACCAGTTGATGGACTATTGGCTATTATGAATAATGTTACTATGAACATTTATGTATAAGTTTTGTGTGGATACATATTTTCAGTTCTCTTGGTCATATGGTTGAGTCATATGGTACTTCTATGTTTAACATTTTGAGTAACTGTCAAAATATTTTACTGAGTGCCCATACAATTTTATTAGCTCACAGTAATACATGAGAGTTTCATTTTCATTATGTGTCAATTGTTTCTTGTTTTGATACTTTTCTTTTGTGGTGTTGGTTTTCCTAAATGTTTAATTATTCTTGGTTGTATGTTTTTCTTTATATTTGAGATTCCCTGGTTGTTGCTCTACACAATTAAGTTTTTGATGGTTTATTATTCAGCACATGCATACTTGTACACCACAGTTAACTAGAAAGCTCAGATAAATGGAAATGCATCTTCCTAATAAAAGCAACTATAACAACTAAATCAAAAATGAAACAAAACCTACTTTGCTTAAATTCTTGTGGTTGAAGTTTTTTAATAAACCAAAAGTACATGAGCTTATGTTGATCCTCTAGAAAGTGTATTTATAATGTAATATAATACTGGATTCTTGGCGATTTAAAATTTTTTTTTTAATTTATTTTATTATTTTATTCATTTTAGAGAGGAGACACAGAGTGAGAGAGAAAGAGAGAAAGGGGGGAGGAGCTGAAAGCATCAACTCCCATATGTGCCTTGACCAGACCAGTGCAGGGTTTTGAACTGGCGACCTCAGTTTTCCCAGGTCGACGCTTTATCCGCTGCGCCACCACAGGTCAGGCATTTTTTAAAAAATTTTTTTTAATTTATTTTATTATTTTATTCATTTTAGAGAGAAGACACAGAGTGAGAGAGAAAGAGAGAAAGGGGGGAGGATTCTTGGCGATTTTAAACATCAAGTCTTATTGTCGTATCTGTGAGTATATGGGGTACCAGTTGGAGATTGGGTTTTACTTCTTTTTTTGAAGTTGCCTTGCTGAATGGTCTATGCGATCTCTCTTCAGTTCCTTGAGCATATTGAGCCATCCCATATCCAAGCATCTTCCATACAAATCTCTCGGTTTAGAATGCACTGGCCACTTTACATGTCTTGATTCCAGGGAGCTACCTTTAATATAGAACCAGAGTCAGTGCTGGGAATGTGGAAAGCGGGTCTAAGCTTTAGGAAGAGAGACTACTGAGGACCAGTCATGATATCTGGGCCTGCAACAGGCATTCTGGAGGCAAGGCAGTGCTCACTGTGGAACATGATTGTGCAAAGGCAGAAGTTTAGTCCAATCACCTGGACAAACATGTCAAACTACGGGATAAAAACTATGGATATGCCTGAGTCTGAGAATGACACCTGGCCCAAGAGGGCTGAAGATTCGGAAAGCAAAGTGAATTACAAACATGAGTGACTGTAGAACTGGACCTAAACTGAACCCTGAATAGTCTATAACTTACTCATTGAATTTGTCTTCTATATGCATAAGGTGAAGGTGATGTCTTTCTGGGCATGCAGGGATAACGTGCCCTTTATCAAGGTCATCAGGAAATAAAGAGATATTGTAATTTTGTTCTTTCTTCAACAGTATTTGCTGGCTATATTTTAACATTGATATACAAATCTTTTGATAATTTGAGAGTCCCCTTTCTAGAGTCAAGGATGCCCTCTTTGAATTTTCATTGCCCTTAAAAGTATTATCTTTAGCTAACTCATAGATGGTAGCTTTTAATTTACTTTAAATAATGGAATTTACATATGTGTCTAGGCTGTGAGAATGTAATACACATTCTAGGTGTTTCAAAGTTTAATCAAATAGTCACTAAATAATTATAATAGGTATTAGTCAAAAAGTAATGTGGTTTCTAAATTACAGGGGGCCCTCTGGTTTTCATTTAAAAGTACTAATTTAATTTTACTAAGTAATGAAAAGTATTACATAACTAAGTAATATAAAAGTATTATGTAAAACTAAGTTGATTGAAAAACTATTAAAATCTAGGCTTTGGTGAACCCATTGAATTTGATACTCATACTATTTTAAACTTGGGCTGTTTCCACAAATCACCTTTAATTCCACTCCTTAGTTGGTAATCATCCTACCTTTACTATTCTCTTGAGCATCTTAATAACCTCATTTATATCCATTTTGAACCATTTTTCTCCAGTGAGCATTACTTTCAACTGTCCCTTAGAGCAGAAATATCAGGAGTCCATCATTTCAATCTTGTCACACAACTTTTCCATTTCATTTTCTGTAAGGTTGCTCCAAGATGGATTCAGAAAATTGGTATTCAAGTAAACAGTTTCCTGCTTAGGAGTCTTGTGTTTCTCTGCTATTCTGAACCACAGGATTGACAAAGTAGCTCACATTTATTTCATGGAAGCTTGATCATATATCTTTAAACTAACTGCATTTCCCACAATGAGGTTTTCTGCATAAATCCATGTTATTTTTTTCCCCTTAGAGTAAGAACTTCCTTTTTGGTCAGGGAATCCTAATCATATGGCTTGTTAATGTCAGAAGACCTCTAATGTTACTTTATAAAAATGGTATTTCTTAAATAGTGGCAGTTCCTTATCACTATAGGAATATGTAATTTCAATATATATATTTTTAATTTTAGCTTACTTATACACCTTAATTGTTAAGCAAAATGAATTCCTATAGTTTATGGGACAATACTTTCTTATTCTATCCCATTACATTATATTTCAGTGGTTGTCTTATACTGTCTGATAAGAGATATTCTACAACACATACCTCTTACTGGGCTTACTTCTCAGAATGCAAATGCTGGGATACAGAAAAAATAGGAATCATGCCTTTCAATATCACTTATGACCCAAAAGTTGGAAAATTTGCTTTGGGAATTTTGGAGAAGAAGCACTACATAATAGATATGTGGATTCATTATGTTATCTCTTGATATATCTAATGTTACTGTGAACATCAATGCCGATTATGTAAACTGTTTTCGCATCAGTTCTCTGCATTATCTCCTTAAAAATTCCCCTAGTTGGGCTATATGGGATTTGCCTTATGGCATGGTCTGTTCACTTATTTCTTTATCAGGCTATTTTTCTCCAGCTGGACTATGATCTCACTGCTTGTTAAAGTCTCCAGATTCACATTGCTTTTATGGTTAAATTTACTAATGATTACTGATCTATAACATTCTTGTACCCTAAAAGAATGCAAAACAGTTTTCCCCATATTGTGTAATTATTTAAAGGCAAAGAACACATAGTCTAGTGGGAAGGGTTTTTTTTTTGTCCTTATGTGGGATAGTGTGTTATATGTACACATAATTTGGAAACTTTTAGAAAACATGCTGGTGGCCTATTAAAAATTAAAATGAAAGATAGGATCGGGGATAGACAAACTTATTTTTTTAAAAAACAGATTGCTGAAGATATTTGCTATTGCTAGAGATAGAAATGTAGATACTCTTATGTAGTTTCTTCTGGAATATACGCACATTTCTTTAGGTAGAAAAAGATTCCCACTGGCTCTCTAAAACTCTAATTGTGTTTCTGTTCCATGGGCATACTTGGTAAACTTTCATGGAATTTTTGTGACCAAAGGGTGTTATATTAACACTGCAGTATAAAATGGGATATTAGACTATTTTTGGTTGCAAGTAACAGAAAACACAGCTTATACGTACTTAAGCAAAAAAAGAATGTATGGGTCAGCTCCCTGAAAACCCCAGGAAGACTTCAGGCACAGTTGGATCCAGAAGTTCAACTTGGGCCACCAAGACTTAGCAAACTTTTCTGCCTCTTTATTCTGTTTCCCTGTGTTGGTTTATTCTTAGGCAAGCTTCCTCTGGTGTTGGCAGGGTGGGTCTCAGAGCATCTTTATCTTAGACTCTCCAGCAACAAATTGGGGATTAATTCTGATTAGACTTGGGTTATGTATGCATTACTGTTCTTAGGAAGATGGAATAAGCTAATTGGCAAGGCATGGGTCATGTGCTTATTCCTGGACTGGGAGTAGAGTAAAGAGTGATATTTAAAGAAAACCTAGATGCAGTATGCTGGGCAGGCAAAAACAGCAAGTGTTGACTACAAATGGAGACTCAGAACAGTCTGATGAATGAAAGGAAAGTAATGTTATAAGAGAGATGATAGGCCTTTTCAGTCAAAGTATTTGCCTTAAAGTATAACCAGAACTGACTCCTTAATTATGATGTATTTCATTTTTGATAATTTACAAATAATGACATTTCATATTTAAATATTTAATCTTTAAATATTCAATATAAATAAGTTTACTTTATTGAATAGTCAAAGAGAAATGATTAGCTCCACATCAACTCTTGAAACCTGACTTACTGGCTTGTGATATGCCATTGACTCTTTTATTTTTCCCGTGGGAAAGTCTCTAAAGCAGAGAACGTGACTCCCCAGAAATAATTGGTGCTTCGTAGAAGCAAGTTTTTGTTTGCTGCTATTTGATTTTGAATTGAAAGCGAGCCCAGTACAGAGAGGAAAGTATCGACATTTGCAAATTGAGCTGCTGAGAGCTGTGAATGTAATGTGCTCATACTGGTGTCTCTACAGAAACATTGTTGAGGTGGACTCTTTCATTGATTTGGAGGTTGTTACTCATTTGGTAAGAAGGGAATGATGCATCTCATACTGACCCCAGTTACCGTCTTCGCCTTACCAGCGGGGTGAGGTAAGTCTACTCTCTCTGGTGTGCCTCTGGTTGGTTTCTCAGGTGGAAGCAAATCTGACTTTTTAACGGGAGGCAGCATTTCTGTGACTGATAGGTAGCAACTGCTGTACTAACGTGGAGGAAGAAATTTCCAGGTGCAGAAGGCTGCACTAATTGGGAAGGACCATTTCTGCCAATATAATAGAATTATGGAATCACAGAACTTTAGAGGAGAGAGGGATTTCTGAGATCATCTGGTTCTACCTGTCATTTCATACAAAAGAATGAGTTGTGCAGAAGTGATGTGAATTACACAGGGTAGTGTTTGGTCAGTGGGAGTGGCAGATGGCAAAATGGGGCCAGTATGACCCTTCAGAGGCAGACAGACCAGTGCATAGTGTCCATTCTTCCACTAAGTGTGCAGTCCTGAGACAATTACTTAATTTCAAGCGCTTCTAACATTAAATTGTTTAGTGGGGCATTAACGGTGATAATGTAGGCAAAACACCTACGAGTGTGCCTGACACCTAGTGTATGGTGAGGGCCCACCAATAGGCCTCCTCCACACTAGGGGATATTTGACCTCCTTTAGTTGAAAGGATTTCATCCCTATCTTGAAGTGTCCTTGTGAGCCTTCACTTAATAAAACCTAGCACACTGTCATTGATTAGTGCCAACAATTCACTTATATTTTATTGATTTGATATTTTTGTAAACAAGTTTTCTCCATGAAGCAGGACAAAGGTCTGAGTTCATATTTACTTGGCAATATCAGGAACATTGAGTATTAAAACAAATCTATCCCTGTGAACATTTCACATTCTGACATGGAAGTCAGCACAAATGTAAATACAGACAAATATAACCACTCGCAAAACAAAGGGACCCCAGAGCTTGAGCTGGCTCTTGCCTACCTTTTTACCACCCGTCAACCCTTGTCACTCTCATTGCCAGGTTCCTGCCACACTGGCCTTCAGGACATTCCTTCAGAAGGTCACATTAGTTCTTGTTCTACAGAGTTGGCACTGGGTTTCCCTCCACCTGTAATGCTCTTTCCCATTCGTGCTTGGATCCTTCTTGTCATTCAGATTTTTCCACAGTTCTTTCCTGATCACCCAGTGTGACATGGCTCTTAGCTCTCCTCTATCATATCATTCTGTTACGTTTTTACTTTAGCACTTGTTATTTATATGGTTGTTTGTTTATTGTATATTGTCTGTTTCCTTCCATTGGATTATTGACTACATAGTGACTGTATTGTTAATAGTTAACTCTATTATGTAGATAGCTACATAGTTACTATGTAGTTATTTCTCTTGTTTCCTACCCTATAACCAGTGCCTAAAGCACAGATAGGCCCTCAATAAATATTTGTTGGATAAATGAGGGAGTGAATTTTAACATTCCATATTAGACAGTATTGGATAGTATGGAATGAGGTCTGGGACAGTATTCTAAGCTACTTTTTCTTCAGACTTTGTGATCTTGGGGGGAAATGCCAGCTTTTTTTAATCTTGATTGTTTTTCTGATAAAATGAGGTTAAGCTGGGTCACATGAGGTTCTTTCAGCTCTTCCCTTCTGTGAATCTATGTCTGTTTTCCTCCATGCTGGGCAATTGATGGGGTTCAGGACATGTTACCCCAAAGTATGGCACTTTGGCATACTGACTATCATAAGCTGAAGGAAATTGAGAAACAGCAGGTTCAGGAAGGACTTTTCGATCTTCCCCTTCTTCCCTGAAGCAGGTCACAGACTCTCATGTGTAAGAGCAGCCCTTCCTACATGTATAGGAAATCTTGTCTTTGAAGATGCAGGTACTCCGAAGAATTGAAACAAACAGGCCTGGCTAAATTTCCTCAGTCACTACCCTTACCTCATACCCTTTGTTCTCTAATGTTTCCCTGTGATTTTCCACTCTTCCTCAAACCTAGTGTAAAAATGCTCAGATTTAACCACTTCTTCAGTTCTTCATTTCCTTATGAAGGCTCCACTATAATGCAAAACTTATATAAAATAAGGTTGAATGCTTTTATGCTATTAATCCGCCTTTGTTAGTTGAATTTCAGGTCCAGCCCCACGCTAAGAGGGTTTAGGAAAAGTTTTTCTTCTCCTATACCAGCTAATAAGAATTTACTCTTACATTTAAAGGTGATCTTTTCCATGGCTTCTGTGTATCAAAGCACAAACCACGTGCTTGGCAGTAGGTGATGGCTCTTGAGAATCAGACAATAGATAAAAAATAGACATTATCTAAAAATGAAAGAATAGCTTTATAGAGGGTGAAGTATTCCACTACTGGTAGAAGATAGCTTCATAAATATTAAAGAATCTTTCTGATAAATGGAAGAAAGGTAATAGCAATTAAAACATAAGTACTCATTCAAATTATTTTTTCCTATGTAATTTTAAGGAGAGTTATATAAAATTAATCTGTAGGCCTTTCCTTTTGTGATTTCCGTTATGAAGGAACACTAACAGTTGGCAGAATTCTTTTCCTTTGTTGATACTATTTACCTTTCAGAATAGATGGCATTATTTAAATACCCTGTGTTAGTTTTTTATTGCTGTTTGAATAAACTACCACAGCTTGAGAGTTTAAAATAATACAAATTTAATATCTTACAGCTCTGAAAGAGAGAGAGAGAACTCGCTTTTGTTAGGTTGATTATATTATCTCTGGTTTGGGAAGGATCAGGCTCTTTTTCAAACTAACCAATCAATTTTCCAACATTTTGTGTGCTTATATTGGTTCCTTTCCTCAACCAGTCATTTCCTAGATCTTCTGGGGTTCTCATCCAATATGATCCTCTCCCCAAGGTGGGCTCTGCCCCTCCTGCTTACCATCCTAGTTCCTACTGCTGCATGTGCTTACCTCTCAAGTGCCATCTTGACTTCTGGGCATGCACTCAGCAGAGGAATTTCTCCTGCTGTTTTTATTCCTTTCTTGGTAATAACTGGCACAAGTAACAATCCTTTCTGACTGCTTCCTGCCTGTTTTGGGAATAATGTCCTGAGGATGGAGAATACAGAGGTCCCCTGGAGAGTGCGTGAATCTATAACTTCCTAAGGAAGCAGGCTTTGTAATATCTGATTCCCTTTGCTCCCTTCCTTTATTAAAATCTGGCTACCTACACTAACAATATCACTTTGATGAATTGGGCAGCGTCCAATTTGGAAGACAGAAGGAGCTATACAAAATGCAAGACTTTTATAGGCAGAAGGGAGCAGGAACAAGGAAGTTACAGCTGGCAAAAAAATGGGTTGGTTATTGCAGTTTCTTTCCTTTAGGGGATGGCAGAAGTCTATTAGATAAATTACCTAACTAGTGATTACTTGGAACTAAGTTGTTTGGTGATAAGGGGCTTAGTTTAAGCGACTCTAAGTTTTTTCTACCCTTAAGGTTCTTCTGGCTGGCCTCATAATCTAATAGACATGCAACAGATTAGCAGGAGAAAATAACCAACTTTAATACATACATATGTATGGGAACCTGTATGACCAGTAGTCGCAGTCATCGTGGTCATACACATGCAGGATCTCATTGGATTCGGGTAGACAGTTGTAAAGCCAATGCCCGCAGCCACTATCACAGCCGCCAGGCTCATGTAGGTTCGCATTTGATTCGGACAGTCGGTAATGAAACAACGGAGCCAAGAACTGGTGAGCCATCAGCTTTAATCCTCGCTTGCACCCTGTGGGCAAGCAAAAACACACACTGGGCTCCAAAACCCCCTCATTCAGTCCTCACAAAGCTACTGACTTATCCGCGTTTCCTAGAATCAAAGGTTTCTAGCTCACTAGCCTTATTCACCTCTGTTCCTCATCTCCTTCCTTCTCCCTGCACAAACTCTGCACTAACTGGCTTCTCCCTCAGCACTCCACCATCTTGGCTGCTTTTTCCTGGCCTCCTCCACATGGCCTTTCTCTGCTTTCCTCTCTAATGCTAATCTCAGGAACTGAGAGAGCAAGCTCCCAGTCTGCCCCACTTTATAGTGTAGATTCAAACCTTTAATCCAATATACGAACAAGAAAGTCTTTGATACAAAGCCACTTATCTAAGGCATAAATGGGATTCCTCATAAGAGTGCACCACCCTACATCATGCAATCAGTCAAGGGTTGGGGGAAAAAACTTAGTCTTAAAACTAAGCCTTTGGCTATAACGACACTGCCTGCTTACAGCCTGTCCCCCCCCCCCACCCCAATAATATAATTACGCCCATCCCAAGCATAAGGGCAACTAATATCACCTGTGCAATGGGCTTCCACGTAGGCAGTGCCATCTATAACAAAGTGAGCATAATATATTTTATCTGCCCAACAATAGTAAAGAAACAATGGAGCCAAAAAATGGTGGGTTATTCCTTTATTTAAGTCTTGCACTGGCCGATGAGCAAACACACAGGGAAAACACTTCCCTTTCACTCATTCAGAGCTCCCAAAGCCCTGACACATTCTCCGGTTCCACAACCAGGGGAATCTTCTCCAGTTTCTCTTAGAATCAAAGGCCCCCACCAGTATCAGCGGAGCTCGCAAAGCCCCTCACTTTTGGATTCCCATCTGCACATCTTCTCTTTGCAAAAGAGAAGGCTTATTTTGCAACATGGCTTCTTTCTTTGCAAAACTGACTTCTTCTTCAGCACTCTGCATTCCTCTCTCTCTCACTCTGCAAACATGGCTTCTCTCTTCTCCTTCTGTTGTAAAGTAACTAAATCTACAATTCCACGGGTTTTTGTAGAGGCACCAAGTCCAAATAAGTTTTTGAAAAGTTTTATTAAAGGAGGAAATTTATTAAATATGTCGACCGCATATGGCTGACACAGGGCAACAGACCCAAATTGTGGAGACCCCAAATATAGTTCAGGGGCTGTTTATATACTCCTAATTATACATAGGAGGGGAGAAAACCTGATATCACAGCATAAGTTTACACTTTTTGTTTAGAGTTACATACATTAATTACATGCTTTCAGGGGGTGAGGGGTAGTTTCCATGGGAATAAATGCCTGCAAATGGTCCATCAACCCAAGAAAAGATTTAATTCTTTTCTCCCTAACCTGGCTAGCCATTGACCAGGGAATCTAAGTGTCCTTCCTCTTTCTGCATTTACAACACAATGCCATCTTGGTCTTATGCTAATCACACAAATATAAGGATTATTTTCAAAATCTTTCTTTTCACTCCTAACCCAAACCAATAAAATGTTCTTTAAACTTCCTAAAATATTAATATTAATTCTGTAGCTTTTGGCACCTTACAATGCTTCTTCTCTCTCTTTTCAAAACCTTCTGGTGTGGAAACCTCTCCTCCAGCAAACATTAGCAAAACAATGACCCTTCCCAAGCAGGAAGGTACCGTAATTTGCAATTTCACAGACCACATATACCTCACACTGCCCAGCAACATTTTGTAACAATAAAAGTGAGCAAACTAAAAAAATATAGATTTTACAAACTCATTAGCCCAAAAGAACCCCCATGTACAAGAGAGAGAGTTAGAGATTATGCAGAAAAGTTTCAGAGCTAGAAAGCAAACAAGGGTATATAAGACATCCTGAGCTAGGGTTGAGGTAATACATGTTGGGGACTTCAAAGGGTCACTGCAGGATGATAATAAGAGTACATGTTTAGTAAGTAAAAATTTGCCTTGTGTAAAGCCAATAGTCACGGCCACCATCACAGCGCCTGGACCGTGCAGGTTCACATTAGATTCGGACAGACGGTAATGAAACAATGGAGCCAAGAACTGGTGGGCCATTATCTTTAATCCTAGCTTGCACCAGACAGGCAAGCAAAAACACACACTGGGCTCCAAAACCCACTCATTCAGTGCTCACAAAGATATTGACTTATCCGACTTTTCTAGAATCAAAGGTTTCTAGCTCACCAGACTTATTCACCTGTGTTCCCCATCTCCTTCTCTGGTGCACAAACTGGCTTCTCCCTCAACACTCCACCATCATGGCTGCTTCTCCTATCCTCCTCCACATGGTCTTTCTCTGCTCTCCTCTCTAATACTAATCTCAGGAACCAAGAGAGAGAGAAAGCTCCCTCTCTGCCCCACTTTATAGTATAGATTCAAAACCTTTAATCCAATATACAAACAAGGAAGTCTCTGATACACTTATCTGAGACATAATGGGATTCCTCATGAGAGTGTACCATCCTACATTAGAAAGGGTGGTAAAGGCTTAGTCTTAAAACTAAGCCTTGGGCTATAACAACTCTGCCTGCTTACAGCCTGTCCCTCACACACATTAATATAATCACGCCCATCCCAAGCAAGAAGGGCAACTAATATCATCACTTGGGTGACGGGCTTCGACATGGGCAGCGCCATCTTTAACAAAGTGAGCATAATATATTTTATGTGCCCACACAGGCCCACCTGGATAATCTCCTTATTTTAAGGTCACATGATTAACAGCCTTAATTTCATCTGCAAGGTTAATTTGCCTTTGCCAGGTAATATAACATATTCACTGGTTCTGGGAAATAAGACACAGACATCTTTGGAGAGGAGGCATTATTCTACCTACCACGTATTACTTATGAGAAAACCCCTCCCCTAAAAAACCCTCACAAACCTCCAAGGCATCTGCTGAAATGAAAAGTACATATGTATTAATAAGTGAGAACAGCCACGTTCTTGTTTTAAGAAAAAAGGTGACAATATCTATTTGGTTTATTGAAGAGCAGCTACCATGTGAAAGGCAGAAACCACAGGCCAAACCAAAAACACAAGGCTAGTGTGTTCCAGAAGGAAAATTTATTTTAAAAAACACCTGAATGGTGTCCCAGTAGAGCCCAATCTCTATGTAGATCAGGCGTCCCTGATTCAACTTCCCTGTGCAGTGGGACACTCCTGCTTATCAGCAGGGCTGGCAGCCTCTTAGAGACTACTCTTGAGGGAGCTACGAGGATACTACTTATCAGTGCTGAGACTAACTGCCACTGGAGGAAAGACACAACTGACATACAAGTTAGTTGCAGGAATCACACAGGCAGTTTATTATTCACAAATCCTTTTTGCGTGCCTGCGTACAGCTTAAGGGGGCCCCGTCGATGTGCCCCTCTCAGCTGTCTTTGGTCAGAGCAGCATGGAGACAGTTCACATTTACATTGGAGTCTGGGTGACTACCGCAGCAGGGGGCCCTTCAGCTTTAGTACCTTTTCTGGACAATGCCTTCTAACAGGTGTTAATCTACAAGATTATCATCTCAAACCACCTTTTTGGGAGTTCCTTGCAGGGAGCCCTTTTTATGTTAATCTACTGAACAGTTACATCAAGCCACTTTTAAGATGTTCCTAAGGAAGCCTCCTGTCTACATCAACCCACAGAGTTATGACATCAATCCACTTCTTATCTATATGTAACTTCACACACACACTAACTGAGCGCTGCATGAAAGGCAGAGTCTGATTATCATATCTGTACACTCTATATTAATTCCTATCCAGGCGGCATAACTTTATTTAATTTCCTTAATTGCTTTTAATATTATATCCTAATTATTTTTATATATCTTCCATGTTTTTCTATTGTTGGGCAGTTGAAATATATTATGCTCACTTTGTTAAAGATGGCGCTGCCCACGTGCAAGTTTTAAGAGTAAGCTTTTCCCCACCCCTTTGACTGATTGGATGATGTAGGGTGGTGCACTCTCATTAGGAATCCTCCCAGTATGTCTCAGATAAGTGACTTTGTATCAGAGACTTCCTTGTTTGTAGATTAGATTAAAGGTTGGGATTTCTACACTATAAAGTGGGGCAGACCGGGAGCTTGCTTTCTTGGTTCCTGAGGTTAGCATTAGAGAGGAAAGCAGATTAAGACATTGTGGAGGAGAGAAGAAGAAGCCAAGATGGCGGAGTGCTGAAGGAGAAGCCAGTTTGTGCAGAGTTTGTGTAGAGAGGTGTAAAGCCAGTAGTCACGGTCAGGATCACAGCAGCCTGACCCATGCAGGTTCGTATTGGATTCGGACAGTCAGTAATGAAACAACGGAGCCAAGAACTGGTGAACCATTAACTTTAATTCTAGTTTGCACCTGACAGGCAAGCAGAAACACACACTGGGCTCCAAAACCCACTCATTCAGTGTGCACAAAGCTACTGACTTATCCGAGTTTCCTAGAATCAAAGGTTTCTAGCTCACCAGACTTATTCATCTCTGTTCCCCATCTCCTCCTGCACAAACTCTGCACAAACTGGCTTCTCACTCAGCACTCCGCCATCTTGACTGCTTCTCCTGGCCTCCACGTGGCCTTAATCTGCTCTACTCTCTATACTAATCCCTGGAACTGAGAGCAAGCTCCCGGTCTGCCCCCGTTTATAGCATAGAAAATCCAAACTTTTAATCTAATCTACAAACAAGGAAGTCTCTGATACAAAGCCACCCATCTGAGGCATAATGGGATTCCTCAGGAGAGTGCACCACCCTACATCATTCAATCAGTCAAGGGCGTGGAGAAGAGCTTACTCTTAAAACTAAACCTTAGGCTATAATGACCTGACCTGCTTATATTACAGCCTTATTTTATTAAAGTCTTGCACTGGCCGATGAGCAAACACACAGGGAAAACACTTCCCTTATGCCTCCACACCCATTCCAGGCATAAGGGCAAATAATATCACCTGGGTGACGGTCTTCTATGTGGGCAGCTCCATCTTTAACAAAGTGAACATATTATATTTTATCTGCCCAACAATCCACCCTATGCTCACTTTACTACCCACAATCTACACCACCGGCATCCCTGTACAAGGAAATTAAGTACATTACAAAAATTACAGCAATAGCACAAATCATACAGTTTCAACAATTACAAAGGTACTTTTCACCAGTCTCTAAGCACTTTGCCAAAAGTGCAAAATGTCCTCAGCCTTCTTTCTTGCCATTTGAAAGGCTTCCCGGGGCAGGGGGTCAGCCTATATCAAAGCCACCCCACCCCCATCAGGGTATTTCACATTGTCCAAAATACGTAAGTCCATTCAACAAAGGAGCTTGTGCCCATCCGTAGTCCAGGAAATCAGTCCACACACATGAGGTGTTAGCCTCCCCCGTTATTCCTACCATCATGGCAGGTCTCACACTGTCCTAAAGAGAAGCATGTGGCAAAGGCAGTCAGTATTTTCATCTCTGCTCTGGGGAGCATGATGGCATCCACCCCTATGTCCCAAAATTGCAGACCTACCAGGAGCATAGCTACTCCTTGCTGCTGGGCTCTCACCTTCTGGAGACTGCGGATTGCAACTCCAGCACGATTCTCCTCATCCTCCAAAGAGGAAATGAAAACATCAGCTCCTGCTGCCGGGCTCGAGCCCCAGGCTGCCATCGCCTTCTGCTCAGCAGGTCTTGCAGCTCCAGCCCCGGCCCCGGCCTCAGCTCCGGCCCAGGCCTCAGCTCTGGCCTCATGCCGCTACTGGCTCTCCACAACATCCAGGGCAATCTCCAACTCACGAATCTGTGATTCCTTCTCCAGCGTCTGCTCCATTTCCAGGCGAATATCGCAAACCTGGTTGGCCTCCTCCTCCAGCACTTCCTTCAGCTCCAGGGTCAGCATCTGTTTCTCCCACGTTTCCTCCAGCTCTTTCGACTGCTCGGTTTGCAGGTCCCGGGCAGCTTCTTCCATAGAGCTCTTGGTTTCCTCACACATGGCTGTAAAAGTCAGCCAGCTTACAGTCCCCCAAAAAACAGCTATGGGAAACCATAACAGCAACCAGTCCTCTACTCCACCCCTCAAAGGTGGTGGTGGCTCCATGCCGATCTGTATCGAATCCTGCTGACTATGCCAAATGTAAAGCCAGTAGTCGCGGCCACGATCACAGCCACCTGACCCATGCAGGTTCGTATTGGATTCGGACAGTTGGTAATGAAACAACGGAGCCAAGAACTGGTGAGCCATCAGCTTTAATTCTAGCTTGCACCTGGCGGGCAAGCAAAAACACACACTGGGCTCCCAAACCCACTCATTCAGTGCACACAAAGCTACTGACTTATCCGAGTTTCCTAGAATCAAAGGTTTCTAGCTCACCAGACTTATTCATCTCTGTTCCCCATCTCCTCCTGCACAAACTCTGCACAAACTGGCTTCTCACTCAGCACTCCGCCATCTTGACTGCTTCTCCTGGCCTCCACGTGGCCTTAATCTGCTCTACTCTCTATACTAATCCCTGGAACTGAGAGCAAGCTCCCGGTCTGCCCCCGTTTATAGCATAGAAAATCCAAACCTTTAATCTACAAACAAGGAAGTCTCTGATACAAAGCCACCCATCTGAGGCATAATGGGATTCCTCAGGAGAGTGCACCACCCTACATCATCCAATCAGTCAAGGGTGTGGAGAAGAGCTTACTCTTAAAACTAAACTTTAGGCTATAACGACTCGACCTGCTTATATTACAGCTTTTCCTCCACACGCATTCCAGGCATAAGGGCAAATAATATCACCTGGGTGACGGGCTTCCATGTGGGCAGCTCCATCTTCAACAAAGTGAGCATATTATATTTTATCTGCCCAACAAGAGGAGATGGGGAACAGAGATGAATAAGTCTGGTGAGCTAGAAAGCTTTGATGCTAGGAAACTCGGATAAGTCAGTAGCTTTGTGAGCACTGAATGAGTGGGTTTTGGAGCCCAGTGTGTGTTTTTGCTTGCCCGCCGGGTGCAAGCTAGAATTAAAGCTAATGGTTCACCAGTTCTTGGCTCCGTTGTTTCATTACCGACTGTCCGAATCCAATGAGAACTTGCACTGGCCAGGTGGCTATGATAGTGGCCTGGCCACTGGCTTTACATCTGTATTTCTATATATTTAATTACTATAACCTTTGTAATGTCAGTGGACAATGGGGATGGTCACATGAGGAACTCAGGTCTGGGAACTTTGACTAAAACCACCCACATTCTTGCACGCCAAAAGAATGTTCCTAGAGATCCTTGGGAGAGGAGCGACTGTCCATCAGCCAATAAAATTTCACCATGTCATAATTGCTCGACCACCCTAGAGAACCCCTTTAAATACCTCTCACTAGGTTTAATTTGGGTGACTCACCTAGCCTCTGACCCTGGGGCTGGGGGACATCATCGGGCAGGATGCGCAGTATTTAATAAAGCCTTTGCTATTTCTGTTGCACACTTTGTGGCTCTGGTCCCTCTTCCTTCTTTCTCGGCAGAGAAAAATACCTTACAACCTTATATTACTGCAACAGGAGAAGACAGTCTGAGACCAGCAAAGAGTGTGAGCCCCGAGGGAGGGATAGGACAAGGGTTATATGGATTCGTTAAAGACCGTTGGGCAAAGACGGCTACAAGATCTCTTCTAGTTGTGGTTGAGAGTGTTGCCATAGTTCCTCAAAATTGTCTGCACCCTTATCCAATTGTCCCTTATCAGCATCCAGCTACAAGGGAGATTGAAGCCAGATTACTGAGTAGGCAAGTCCTTCTACCTCCTTTAGGCTTGCATTGTTCTTAAGATGGTGGCTGAGTAGCCATTTTACCTATCACCACGGAGGGCAAGCAAGGTCCTCAATAGCTGGCTAAAAATAACTAGGAGTTGGGGATTGGTTTTTCCCAATTTCAGAAAACCGTCTTGATCCTAGAATTCTTTCCTTTGTCCACTAGCACCATCATTTACGCACTGAGGTGGTAGAATGTTGGCAGTCCTTCTTACAGAGAAACATTGCCCATAAAACATGTTCACAAATGTAGTTCAGTTGAAACCCCTTTGCTCTGACCTCAAATGATTTATGCACAAATCTAGAAATATGAGCACACAATAGAAACCTGTAATATTCCCCTATGGAGCAGCAAATGTAAATTTCTGTTTTGCTTACCTGGTAGCAAGATATTCTGAGGAAGGAAAAGTTAGCTTCTGGCCCTGATTCATCACTTTTATTGAAGTTAAATTCCTTTGTTTTAATGCACACTTGATTGAGCAAGCATTTATTGAGGCAGTTATGGTTTGTAGGAGAAAGACAGTTGAAGAAAGAACAAATGAATCTAATGTAAATCAAATACTTAGTCCTTTTATAGGAACTACAAAGACTTAAATGTGTGTTCTTAATGGTAATTTTTACTAAACTCCAATAGGAGGCTTTGACAGTGATTGTTTCGGTGGGGAGATGGGTTTTTCCTTTCACATGCTAATCCCCTGCTCCTGGTGATATTTCTCTCCTGACTGTAGCCACCGAATTGAATAATTTATGGAATAAATTTTGTTGTAAATTTATTGTGTCACAAGCAGGTTGTAATTTCACTAACAGTTCACTTAAGTTATTAAGTTAAAAAAAATGTGGTTGATAGGATATAGTGCATTTGGAGGGACTTTTTTTCCCTCCCAGCAAGTTCACATCTTATATATTTTCAAAATAGAGTACCTGCCGAAATTTTATTCAGAATCTGATATGCGAGAAGGAAGCACGTATTAACATAAGTGGCATTGCATTTGCACACTATGGTTGAGTTTTGGAAATCGTAGACAACTTACTGAATATTTCTAGAGACAGAAATAGCATTACACCCACAGTGCTGTGGTGCTGCCGCCATTGTTTCCTGAGTTACTGTCCTCGGCTTGCTGATGAAGAGTGAAGAGTTGGCAGCTTGAAGGTGAAGATGGTCCTGGAAGGAGAAAAAGCCACATTAATCTCTTTAAATTTTATTTCTACTCTGAGGTTAAGACAGTGGCAAATTATTACTGTCCCAGATCTTATCCAGTCCAAATGGACCACAAGGAGAATAGGAAAGAAATCTTTAAAGATCTCTCACAGGGGTATCTGATTGGCCTCTATCTACATTCACAACATTCTCAGGCTTCTTTTTTTAATGGCTGTTCTGCTGTGATAAGAGGCAACATTTGGCCACTGCAGAAGAAACCTTTGCTTATTTTCTGCCCCCAGTGTTTCAGCATTCAGCAAAAACACATAGAAAGTCTGTTATTTACATTGAAATTTTTCTATTGACCCTGCCAGGGTGAATGAATTTCAAACAAGTCGTTTCTTTCTCTGTATAGATGATTTCCCTAGGTTCCTGGTGGGGGTTACTTTTAATTCCTTTAAGAGTTGCCTCTATTCTTGTTAACACCCTGAGGATTTGCTTTCTGTTTTCCCCTGTTGCCTGGTGTGTGGCCCCCTCTCCCCACAATCTACCCTGGGTATTCCAGCCCTTGTGGAGCAAGGCTGGATAATAGCCACTATTCTTGAACAGAAATACTTTTTAGCCCTTCAGAATAGACATTTCCACCATCTGTTACATAGAATCTAAAAATGTGATGTGAAAACAGGTTGTAATTAACTAAAAATGGGTAAGACTCCGTGTGTCTTAATGCATTTATTTAGATTGAGGAAATAGCCTCTCAAATTTCCCTAAAAATAAATGCATCTTGCATAATTAAAAACAATTAATAAGCTTTATATTTTGGAACAGTTTTGGGTTTTCAAAAAATTGAGGATAAAGTACAAACTCCCATATGTTTCTCCCTCCCCTCTGGCCAGTCTCCCTTGTTAACATCTTGCCTTAGTGTGGTAGACTTATTACAATGGAGGAGCCCATGCTGATCCGTCATTACTCACTACAATCCATAGTTTACATTAGGGCTTACTCTCCATGTTGTACATGGAGAGGAGAAAGAAACTTTCTTTTACCCTTCAGTGTTCTTTCAGCTGGTCTAATAAATGAATCAACATGAGATGATTTATTTTACTTTTTATTTTTTAGTGGGGGAGGGAGGGAGAAAAGGGGAGAGATGAGAAACAGCAACTTGTAGTTGTGGCACTTTAGTTGTTCATTGATTGCTTCTCATACAAGCCTTGACTGAGGGGTTCCTGCTGAGTCAGTGACCCCTTGTTCAAGCTGGTGACCCTGCACTCGAGCAGCAACCTTGGGGTTTTGAACCTGGGAACTCAGTGTCCCAGGTCGATGCTCTGTCTACTGTGCCAACACCAGTCAGGCTCTACCAGAGACAATTTAACAAAAGAAGATAACCAAATTTAATTACATGTGTGTGTATGGGAAACCACATACATGGATGAGTCAGTGACTCCACATACATGAGAGGTTCAGTGACAGAAAGGGAAAATGAGGAATGACATTCTTAACCTAGGATGAGGTAAGACATTTTGGGGCCTCAAAAGTTGAGAAGGTCATTTGCAAGATGATAAGAAGAGTAGATGTTCAGTAATTAGAAGTTTGCCCTGCTCTATAGACAAGTCATATGAAGTTATTTTTGGTGTTACCACTTACTGTGGGCAAGGCCCTTAATTTAAATTCCTTAAGGGAGAGGTAAAACTTTCTCATGGGCCTGCAGTCTTGATTTCCTTCAGCTCAGAATAATTCACATGCCAAAGTGGCATATTTTGGAGAGCCCTGTTCTGAACCTTGTATGTATTCTATGGGTTTTGACAAATGTATAATGATATGTATCCACCATCACAATATCAGATTGAACCGTTGACTGCCCTGTGCTCCATCTATTCATCCCCACCACTCCCACCACACACTCACACGCACACATACACAGCCCCCCTAAACGTCTGGCAGCCACTGTTATTTTTACAGTCTTCATATGTAGTTTTGCCTTTTCCTGAATGTCATTTAATTATGGCACCAGTGAAAGGGTTTATCCCCCTTCACTCAGCAAGATAGAAATTAAGAAAGGAGATGAAACTGATTCAATAGAAGGGTTTACTGAAAACAAAGTGGAGGGAAAGGCGAAAGGGAAAGAGTTTGATGCACCAATAGAGTACTCAGTAATGAAGAAAATGGCTCCCTACACTTCTGCCAGAGTTTGGCTTATATAGTGCCAGGTTCTTCACACAGGCACATAGCAGATTTCTTTGCTCTCCAGGTTACCTCTGTGAACTGGTATCGATTTGCCCAAGTACAGAACAGGAGCTCTGTGGGTCAAGTTTGTAAATATGATATATATGTTTGCTCGCTTACAGTTTGCACTGAATGTGGGGGACAGGCTGTAAGCAGGCAGGGTCCTTATAGCCTAAGGCTTAGTTTTAATACTAAGCCATTCCCACCCTTTTAATCCTAAAATCTTTTCAACACTAAGCTTTTCCCCACACCCTTGACTGTTGCATGATGGGGGGGGGTGGTGCACTCTTATGAGGAACCCCATTTATGCCTCAGATAAGTGACTTTGTATCAGAGGCTTCCTTATTAGTATATTAGTATATTGATTTCTACACTATAAAGTGGGGCAGAACAGGAGCTCTCTCTCTCTCTCTTTCTGAAATTATCATTGGAAAGGAGAGGCAGCCAAGATGGCGAAGTGCTGAAGGAAAAGCCAGTTTGTGCAGAGTTTGTACAAAGAGAGATGGGGAATAGAGGTGAATAAGGCTGGTGAGGTAGAAACCTTTGACGCTAGGAAACACGGATTTTGATGCTGGGAGCCCTGGATGGAAAGGGAAGTGTTTTCCCACTGTGGGTATTTCTCGCCCACCAGGTGTGAACTAGGATTAAAGCTAATGGCCCACCAGTTCTTGGCTCGGTTGTTTCATTACCGTCTGTCCGAATCAAATGTGAACCTGCATGGGCCAGGAGGTTGTGATGGTGGCCATGGCTACTGGCTTTACAAGCTCTTTGCTGTCCAGGTTTCCACCGTAGACTGGTATGGACCAGTACAGGTGCAGAGTGGAGCTCTTTGGGAAGAGAAACTTTAAACTTGTCTAATAGAGGCTTAAAACAGTAATTGAAGAACATTGCCATTCATTTAAGAGAGGCCCAACCTGACTCATTTGGAATCATGCAGTGGGTAGCCTTTTCAGATTGGCTTCTTTCGCTTGGCAATATTTATTTAGAATTTATTCATGTCTTTTGTAGCTTGATAGTGTTGTAGGGGACAAAAAAACTTTCCAATACTCTCCAAGATGCTTTTGGTCTAGTAATTAAATTGACAAATTAATAGGAGAAAATCAAGTTTAATTTTTTTTGTATGGGAGTCTCACATAGACATGAGAGGCTCAAAGACAGGCAGTTGAGGCTTATGTGACATCCTGAGCTAAGGAGAAAGGAGACCAGGGTAGGGATTGAAGGCCTCAAAGGGAAGGAAGACAATTAATAGGAAGATGGGAAAATCAAATGTTTGGTAAACAAATGTTTGCCATGGGACTCAGAGGAGAATTTGAGCAAACAGACCCTTCTAACTCCCCCACCCCCCACCCCGCCTCACCTAGCCAATACTCTTTGTAATGATATCTGGTGATAGTTCTCTTCCTGGGTCAGATACTTTAAATCAGTGGTTCTTAACCTGGGTTCTATCAAACCCTAGGGGTTCGATGAGTCGGTCTCAGGGGTTCGGAGAAGCCTCTGCCGCGGAGGCCAGAATAAAGTAATACCGTAATTTGTTGTGAGTTCATGCACTTTGTTGGTTTTGTTCTTTGAGCAAGGTGATGTTCATCCACGGCCCATTTTGTGCACCAGTAAAAAAACATATACCTATGTCTTGAATTTGGGAAAAAAATCATATTTTATTTATCACTAAAGAAGGGTTCGGTGAATGCGCATATGAGACTGGTGGGTTTGGTATCTCAAAAAAGGTTAAGAACCACTGCTCTAAATTCTTTGAGGCACTTAAGGGAGGGTGGTGTATAAAATTCTTCCTGAGTTTTTTGGGCCTTGAATTCTCAGGTCAATATAATCCATATGCCAAAGTGGCACATTTTGGGGATGCCTATTTTGTTCTCCTTCAATAGCTCATTTCTATTTTTTTTGTTTGTTTGTTTTCAGAGACAGAGAGAGAGTCAGAGAGAGGGATAGATAGGGACAGACAGACAGGAACAGAAAGAGATGAGAAGCATCAATCATCAGTTTTTCGTTGTGGCACTTTAGTTGTTCATTGACTGTTTTCTCATATGTGCCTTGACCGGGGGCTACAGCAGACCGAGCCACCCCTTGCTCAAGCTAGCAACCTTGGGTCCAAGCTGGTGAGCTTTGCTCAAGCCAGATGAGCCTGCGCTCAAGCTGGCGATCTCAGGGTCTCGAGCTTGGTTCCTCTTCATCTCAGTCCGACACTCTATCCACTGCGTCACTGCCTGGTCAGGCTCATTTCTTTTTAATTGCTGAATATTAGCTTTTCATTAAGTAACATTGAGTAGGAACTCAGATTTTGTGATATGGAAAAATCCTAAGGAGATTGACCTTTGCTCTCCTGAAACTAGCATGGTATCTTGTGTTTCTTTAATACCAAAAACCTGGTGAAGTCACCAGCAGAACATATGTCCACAAAATAATGAGACAGATTTAACAATCCACATGGGAAAATCAGACTCATTAATCTATTCATATTTCATATATTCCTGTTAGTGGTTTCCCTTGGTTAATTATAAATGACATATATATGTAGTCTCCTGCTCTCTGAGAAGGAGAGAGTTGTTCTTAATGCTGTAAGTATATTCTTGATTTGAAACCAGGTCAGGCAAGTAATGATTTTTTTGTGTCTATACCTGTCTAATATCAGGCACATAGTTAATCCACAAATACTTTTGAATATGTACTGGATGTTAGATACCAATCTAGATACTGGGAGGAGATAGGCAAATAAGATGGAGCTTACAACATTATATTGTAAACAATAGAGAAGTAAAAAATAAACAAATAATCAATACAATTTAGGTCCTGAGAAGTGCTATAAAGAAAACAGAGTAATATGGTTGAATGGGCATGTGGATACACGTGTGTGTGTGTGTGTGTGTGTGTGTGTATACTGTGTGTGGATGCGTGTAGTGTGCACATATATGATTGTTGGGAGGCAGGTTGCAGCTGCTTTTGCTAGGGTGTTTAGGAAAGGCCTCTCTGAGGATGTAGCATTTAATTTGGTGAGCAGCAGTCAATCGTGTGAAGATCTGGGGAAGGGTGTCTAGGCAGAAGGTACAGCAGGAGCAGAGCCCTGAGCTGGAGTTGGGTGTGTGCCAGGAACTGAAGGAAGGCATTTGTAGGGGTGTGAGGTAAAAGATCTAATTTAATTGCACCCTGGATGCCCAGCTCATTGTTCCAAAGTATTGACTAATTATCCTTTCCTGACCAGTTTTGAAGGCCAGTCCATAAGGATGATAAAGGTTAAGATCCAAACATATCATTGTATTGTTTGGTGCTTTTCCCAACGAGTGCTAATTATGCTAGCATCCCTAAAATAATCTAGAACCCTTTCCTTCACTGTGGAGTTTTTTAAGATGTTGGATCCATTGACTGTTTTAATTTGCTCCCCAAGAAGCAGCCTCTGAGGCAGAAGACGGCATTGGGGGAGTGAAACAAGGAAGGGAAGGTAGTCAACAAACATTCCTCTATGAATCAAGTTACCATTGTGGGTAATTAGTTTTGGTCTTAATCTGTGAAATAAAAATTGTAATAACTAACACTTATGTAGTACTTATTATATACTAGAAACTGTTCTAAATCCTTTAAAAATCTTAACTCATTTATTATTTATAACAACTTAATATTTTCTCCATTTTATAGATGAGGAATCTGAAGGAGGGAGAGATGAAGTCTGTGTCCAGAGTCACATAGCTTGTAAGTGGCAGATCCAGGAATCTGCAGGACCTTCAATGAAGATAGGACTGATTATCTGGGGAGAAGTATTCTTGATAGTGAAGTAGTTGAAAAGCCAGGTCTTCTGAAATTACATCACTGGTGAAACCTGGAGTGGAGTACTGCCTTTGTCCTTTAGTAGTTAAATATCTGTGAGAACCAGGGGATGACCCTTGGATATGTTTTTCTAATTTGAAACAGAGTGGGCAATAATTTCCCAAGGAAACCATTTTATTTTATTTATTTTTTTTTACAGGAATAGAGAGAGAGTCAGACAGAGGGATAGATAGGGACAGACAGCCAGGAACGGAGAGAGGTGAGAAGCATCAATCACTAGTCTTTCATTGCTGTTGTGACACGTTAGTTGTCCATTGATTGCTTTCTCACATGTGCCCTGACCATGGTCCTTCAGCAGACCGAGCCACCCCTTGCTGGAGCCAGCCACCTTGGGTCCAAGCCAGATGGGCTCGCGCTCAAGCTAGCGAGCTCGGGGTCTTGAACCAGGGTCCTCCGCATCCCAGTCCGACGCTCCATCCACTGCACCACTGCCTGGTCAGGCCCAAGGAAAACCATTTTAAAAATAGTGATTAAAAGAGAGTATCACTTGAATGATCTTAAAATGGGGGAAAACCAACAAAAACCTTTTGTTTTTGCTGGCATTGTTTTATATATCTAGCTTCTTTTCCCATCACCGTATATCAAAAATTAAAATGGAGAAGATATTTTTGCATTTTATCTTTTTAAATTAAAAATACTGTTATGACTCTAATGTAGTCAGGATATGTTTAATATTTTTATTTGCGTTTCACTTATCTGTCCCATTGATGTAATTGGTACTCATCCACCCCAGGATACAGGTTAATATCTTCTTAACCTGAGGGGGGAAAAATGATAAAAAAAGAACACCTCTTGGTTTAGGTGACCATTTAAGTCATTGTTTCTCTCTTTAAAATAACCTATTTTATTTCTTGCACTTTCTGCTCATTCCATTTTGTGCTTCCCAAAGCTCTGCTAGCCATTACAAAATTAAATTCTTTCAAGGTATTATTGTCAAAAGAATTATATATAAGTTACTTTAAAAATTAGACCTTGGTTTGCATAATAATGGCTAGAAGTAAAGTATTTCTATTTCCTGTACCTATATTCAAATTAGAGCATTGTTGTTTGTGGCTTGAAATATACACTAAGCTACTTTTCTTATTCTTGTCTTAGGAGCAGTGTTTGTTCATGTGCTTCTTCAGTACATGAGCTAATTTATCTTGTGGAAAGTTATGTAAAGACTATAAGAGAGTTTTAAGAAAGGTAAAAAAAGTATGCCAAATTAATGTAGTTCTCATCATTATGTGTTATAAATAAAAAACATTAGTGTAACAGCTAACATTTATATTCCAGTGGAACTTAGCATAGGGTTTTGGACACTTGGAATTGAATAAAAGTTGTACACATGTTGAATAAATGAATGAATGGATATGATAGTAATTTTACCTGTCAACTTAGCTAGGCCACACTACCTGGATATTTGGTTAACATTATTCTAGATGTTTTTTTGAAGGTACTTTTTAGATGTAATTAACATTTAAATCAGTAGATTCTGAGTAAAGCAGATCACCCTCCATAGTGTGGGTGGACCTTATCTAATCAGTTGAAGGCTTTAATGGTGGTAACCATTAAGTAAATGTATTATATTATTGCATGTGCAATTAATTGTATTAGAGTTGTGGGGGCAAAAAATGTACTCTCCCAAAATCTTACATTGAGATGAACATGAGTTTGGTTATTAACATTGAAATTATTTTGAAAGTAATTTTTCTTATTTTAATTTTCTTTCTTTCCCTCTTTCTTTTACTTTCTTTTTATTCTTTATAAAAGTCTTTTTTAATCCTTTTTTCTTTTTCTTTTCTTCTCCATACATACTTTGAGTTTATACTGATTTGTCTCTTTAAATGTGTTGGATTATATCTTTCTCTCAGAATTTAAATAGAATCTAAGAGTATAGAAATTTCTCTTATCATTGGGAGAAATTCTTTTTCTGTGTTTTCCACTGAGTAGCTTTGGTGACCTTGAGCAAATCATTTAACACTCGCAGCTTTGTCTTGATAAATGTTGATCTTTAAAATGTGTTATATCTTTAAAGGTTGACAATATCACTACTTTATTCAGTTATCTTTAAAGAGTTATCACTGGTCTTTGTGGAATGTAACTTAATACCTAATTTTATTTGGAAACAATGATGTCACCAGTATTCTTTTGGTATTTGTTACCTTGTGTTCTAGCTGTCTACGTGGGACTATAAATTAGACAAAATAAGAGAAAATAAAACCTTGTCTCCATTTTAAGAAATCAATGGTTATAGATAGGGGAATGCAGATGGCTCCATAACGAAAGTATGAGCACCAGAAGACAGCAACACACAGAGCAGCCATGGAAGAATTGTAGAAAAACATTCAGGAGAGACCGTTTCACTGTTATTTCTGCCACAGGTCATTGGTCAAGGCCATTTTGAGGCCATGGCAAGGGTTTGGGTGCAAATAAGGATAAAGATTTAGGGCTAATCACTCCATCTATACTCTATATGGTATATATTGTTTTGTACCTTTAACAAATTATCTTTAAAATCTTCAAATATATCTGGCAAAGCAAAAGGAATCTTTGTTTAAGAGATTTCCTTTTAGTTCAGCAAAACTTGATCTCTACAGATTAGCATTTTGTTGGGTGAATAACTAATAAAAATACAGTGGTACCCTGAGATACGAATTTAATTCATTCTGTAACTGAGCTCGTAAGTCAGTCAACTCATATCAAACTGCCGATACTGGACCCGTGTGCCAATGCACCAACTAGTGGCAGATTCCGGAATCACAACTCATATCTCAGAACTTTGCTCGGATCTCGAACAAAAATACGGACTGAGTCCCAGCTCGTGTCTTAAAAATTCGTATGTTGGTCTGTTCATATCTCAAGGTACCACTGTATTAATAAAAGGATTGAATGAAGAGCTCCTTTTCCATGTAAGTTGTTGTGACTTCTGATGACTACTATAATTAAATGTTTTAGGTTCTCATAGGGAGTTATACATATTACCTTAGTTCTTTGAGCCAGTTGTCTCTTCTGATGTAGACATCTTTACAATGTTTTTGCATTTGAGGGAGCATTGATCAGTTTGCCAGCACTATAGATTTTCATTCAGCAATAGGGCTCCTGAAACCATTGCAGAATTGCCTTTAAGTGAAACTCCTGTCTTATAAAAATTTTAAGAACAGTAGCAATGCCTATCTGTTTTGATTATTTTAAGTGCAGCCCTTCTTGGCAGTCTGTTACAGAAGATGACCTCTTTTAGCCCAACTTCCAGTAGTATGACTTTAAAATTCTCTGCTGGAAAAACTGACCAAATCTCTTGCAGAAATGGGTCAACAAGGGACTCATAAGTGTTCATTGTTTTATATTTGAAAGTCTTTTGCTGCTCTGAGGATAAGGACTGGCTCGTTGCTGGGGATTAAAGGGTTTTAAGGCAGACCAAATAATAACCAGCTGGCCTCAAGTAAAGTTTATATTGTAAGCCGTTCTTTTATATCCCCCAAAGATTTTATGTTTACAAGAGAATTCAGAATGAATTTGCCATTGATGCATGTTGGTATCCTTTAAATCTTATCATATAAGAACCTGAAGAGGAAGTTTATGAAGATAAAAGGAAGGAGGTATAACATAGCAAATGTGAGTGAGAACCAAGGAAATTTTATAGGCCTGAAAAACAATGTGGACCTAATAATGTTTTTGGAAACATTGAAGGCTAAACATATGAAAAGTTGGTATTTTCACCAACCTAAACAGAAATCCAGAATTAGGAAAATGGTGCTTGGTAATGTAACTTCTTGTACTCTTTATTTTCCCCAGTAGTAATTCTCTGTTTCAGAGAGGGAAACAATCTTAACAAGATGGCTTGGGCACAGTCCTTCAGACGTGGTGTTCTGGGATAATGGCTGAGGATCAACATGGCAACAGTCAAGAAAGCATCAGTGGCTCAATTTCTAGGCAAAAGCAAGGGTTGCTGTTGGTATTTGGGGGGAGGGATGCATTCACTGAGATACAAGGTCAGTCCCATTTTTGTGAAGAGGTTTTACTTTGATCTTTACTTTTTGCCCCATCAGGATTCTGAACAGGCAGACCTTGCTTCATTGTGACCATTTTCCTGCAGCCTTCCCTGTAGCAAAGGTGTATACATGAAATAGACGGTGGGGCTTTGAGGCAGGGGCAGATCCAGGATTTGTGGAGCCTGAAGCTTATACAATTTTAAAACACTCTTTAAGAAAACACAAAGTGATACAAGTTATGTATAGAAGTAAATATTTTCATTTTGGCTGGTTAGCTCAGTGGTAGAGCGTGAACCTGGTCTGTGGAAGTCCTGGGTTTGATTTCCCATTAGGGCACACAGGAGAAATGACCATCTGCTTCTTCCACTACACCCTTCTCTCTCCTCTCTTCCTGCAGCCATGGCTCAATTGATTCAAGCATATTGGCCTGGGCACTGAGGATGGCTCCGTGGAGCCTCCACCTCAGGTGCTAAGGATAGCTCTGTTGCAAGCAGTTCCAGATGGGTAGAGTGTTGGCCCTAGATGGGAGTTCTGGGTGGATCTTGGTTAGGGTGCATGCTGGAGTCTGTCTCTCTATCTTCCCTCCTCTCACTTAAAAAAAAAGAAAGTTAATATTTCAATTGAAGAAAATTACAGAGCTTAAAAAGCAGACAAATAGAACAAAATCATATGAATGGAAAATAATTTAACGTTTTTATTAATTGCTCAACACACCTCAATACTTTTGTCTGTACAGTTTTTGACTGCATAGCCTTGACTGTGATTTATTTTAACTTTAATTTTTTATTTATTTTTATAATAGAGACAGACAGAGAGACAGAGAGAGGGACAGATAGGACCAGACAGACAAGAAGGGAGAGAGATGAGAAGCATCAGTTCTTCATTGCGCTCCTTAGTTGTTCATTGATTGTTTTCTCATATGTGCCTTGACCAGGGGGCTATAGAAGAGTGAGTGATGCCTTGTTCAAGCCAGTGACCTTTGAGCTCAAGCCAGCAACCATGGGCTTCAAGCCAGTGATCTTTGAGCTCAAGCCAGTGACCATGGGGGGTTATGTCTATGATCCCATGCTCAAGCCAGCAACCCCATGATCAAGCTGGTGAGCCTGCACTTAAGCCAGTGACCTTGGGGTTTCGAACCTGGGTCCTCTGTGTCCCAGTCTGACACTCTATCCACTCACTGTACCACTGCTTGGTTAGGCTTGACAGTGATTTTTTTTTAATTTAAAAATTTTCCAGCTTTATTGAGACATAATTGACATTTAATTTTGTATGAACTTGAGGTGTACATGATAATTTGATACATGTATTTGACAGTGATTTTTAAAATTTGTTTTCTAGTCTGAGGACAAAAAGATAATTCAGTCCTTTTCTCTAGCATAGTTGATTGGCATTATTTTTCTTACAAAAATTTATTTTAGTGTGCTTAGTATTGGTAATACCATGTAAATTTTTAGGATTGTTTTAGAATTAAAATTTAGAAAACTTGCCCCCACATTTCTTTTCAGTTTGAACTATGAGAGTGCAAGGCATTTTAAACTTTCTCAGAATAGTGTTGGTCTTTGAATTGGCAACACTCATTGTTGTCAATGTCCTGTGTATTGTAAGTTTTATGTTTTTTTAAAATTTAACTTTAAATTTATTTTATTAATATGGATTCAAGTGTCCCACTCAGTATAACACCCTCAACCCTCAACAACATGTCCCCAATACACCTCTCCTGCCCCCTAAATTTTATGTTATTTTCATCAATATCAGAACTTCCTGTCAAATCAGAAAGAAATGTAATCTTTTTTCCAGTGTGTTCATTTGAATTCCTCCTCATTAATTTAATGATCAAAGAATCCAAGAGTGTATTCAGTATAACTAGCCAACATTTATCTCTCCTTTTAATGAATTATTGCTTTTAGTATAATTTAAACATTTTTGATGCAATTCTTTTCTTGATGGCAGACTAATTTCTATTGATTTCAACTCTCATTTTTATCTTTTTTGTTACATATTCCATTAATTCTTATCTGAAATTTCAGTTATTTAATAAATAAATTTAAGGAAGCCAAAAGAAGACACCTTTTATATAATTCAAATCAGGAATCTAATTTTTTTTATTTTATTAAAACCTTATACAACTTTTTTTTTTTTTTACAGGGAGAGAGAGAGGGATAGATAGGGACAGACAGACAGGAATGGAGAGAGGTGAGAAGCATCAATCATTAGTTTTTCATTGCTGTCGCAACACCTTAGTTGTTCATTGATTGCTTTCTCACATGTGCCTTGACCACGGGCCTTCAGCAGACAGAGCCACCCCTTGCTGGAGCCAGCGACCTTGGGTCAAAAAGCTGGCGAGCTTTAGCTCAAGCCAGATGGGCCCATGCTCAAGCTGGTGAGCTCGGGGTCTCAAACCTGGGTCTTCCACATCCCAGTCTGACACTCTATCCTCTGTGCCACCTCTTGGTCAGGCTACAACATCTTTTTGATAGGTAAAAGTGTGTGTTTAAACTTTCCTGTTAAGAAAAGAAGAAAAAATGTATGATATATTTCAGTTGTACACACTGTATCATTTCTGACAGGAGAGAGCTTCTGTTTTGACTATGCATTGATGAGAACTGAATTCTCTTCTTTCAATTTTGTATATCTGATGATTGGAAGAATTTTTTTAAGACTAGCTTCTGGCTTGATACCTTTCAAACCTTGTCATATCATGGTACATCTCCTGACTTTGCTCCTTCATGTCGTCTCTTTGGATGAGTGGGCACAGTGGGAAGTCTGGGCATTCCTGGAAGCCATTTCTTTGGGTAGAGGAGCAACATTTTAACTATGTGTAAGGGACAGCAGAACACGTTAGTATATCCCATAGACCCCAAATCAATGTATTCCCAGCTCAAATTCTCCTTTACAAACATCGTAAATGCCTGAAGTCTCTCTAATGCCACCTGACACGGGGGGAGTACAACAGAGAAATCAGAGTGGAAAGAGACAATGTCTTAGCTAATTATGGTTAAAAATATTTTGGCTCTGAAAATTTTATAAAAACATTTTGCTAAGGTTTCTCCAGAGCTTTGAAAGGGGCTGTGAAAATGAGGCCCTGGAGCTGAAACTGTATTAGCTTCTTGGTAAAGATGCCTAATCTGTAAAGATAAGACAATTTTGTACCTTCAGAGGTCTTCTCTTGGTCATTGTATGTGTCTTCCTGGAGCATACATTTTCGATATGGTAGCTAAGGTAATTTTTACATCTAAATATTTTCTAGAATGTTTATTTCCTTCTTATGGTTTTTCTTCTTTCACTTCCCTCTATCCATATGTTTATCTTGAAGGAAACATCTCTTGGCCTACATAGCTTCAAGTACTTTAACTTGGGAGTGAATCCAGGTGTTTCCCATGTTCTTCATAGTTGCACTTGACAGTGGTTCACTTATACCTTGGTTTCGATTGTGTTTCTTAGTTTCACTTAAAGCTAGCTTAAGCATAATATACATAATGTTGTGGGTTATTTTGCTGATTTTTATGCTTGTTTTAAAGATACTATTTCCAGTTTGATTTTGCATTGAAATTTTTTTATAGTGTTTTACAAGTTGCAAAAAAAATGGCTTGCCTCCATTTGTATATAAGGATGTGACAACTGTGATGATGGTCCCTCATCTAAGATTTGCCACATTATCACAAACAAATGATCTTTCTCCCTGTACCATGTTCTTGCGTAGGTGTGTGTAAGGAATCTCTTGGGGGAATATGAGGGCAGCAGAAGATGACTGCCTCATTCATAGTTATTAAAATACCAGTGATGGAGACATATAATACTGTCAAATGCATGTAAGCCATAAACTCCACAGAGTCCTTGGCCACCTATTCCTTGGTTTTTGGTATATAGTTATGTGAGTTGAATCTACCCGCTTTAACACTAACCTAGGTGCTTGCTGGGTATTATTTCCTAGTGAGAAAACTATTTTTTTCAATGTAGTGAAGCTACCTTTAAAGATATAATTTTCTCTTGTCTATTTGTTCAGTACAATAACAACTGAAGATTTTTTAAAATTTAATTTAATTTTAATTTATTGTGTTTGCATAGATTCCAGTGTCCCCCTGAATACATCCTCCCCTCCCTCATGTTCCCTACTACATCCCCCTTGTCCGCCTCCCCATAATGCCCTCCCCCTTCCCTCCAGGATTTGCTTTTCTGCTCTCATTCCATCCTAAAGATATTTTTTAAAAAACATCATTCATAAGGAAAGCAATATCTGATTCTTGTGATATTTTTGAGGCTACCTTTTTAATTAAAAAACTAAAGTTCTCTTATTTTCTGTGAAATTCAGTATACTTCAGGTGTGAGAAGCCAAGTGAACAGTGTGTATTTTCTCATTGTATTACTCTAATAATCTCTTTCTTTAGGTCAAGGTTAAGTAGGTCTAGAAAAACAGACATCTGTGTTTGTAATGCAATAAAATATAATGAGTGTGGCAACTTTTTCTAATTTACCTCAGCTGGATATGCAAATGAAACAATTAAACTTATAACCCATAACTCTGTGGGGGAACTGATGGGTAACGGCAGTGCACAGTATTTACTGTAGCTAATGGGAAAGTTGTTAGATGATAGGAATGTAATATGGTCTATTTGCAAATGTACTAAAGAGCTAGTTAGCAGTGTAAACGAGGATTTGGTTATTTAGGAATAACCTTCAAATTGGCAAAATTAGTCCCCACAGCACAGTTTAAATTAAAAATGGATCAATCAT
Source organism: Rhynchonycteris naso (assembly GCA_037038555.1). NCBI lineage: Eukaryota > Metazoa > Chordata > Mammalia > Chiroptera > Emballonuridae > Rhynchonycteris > Rhynchonycteris naso. The sequence goes on from CM073001.1 coordinate 19,312,477, forward strand.
TTATTTTATGGTGTTTGAATTTACTAACTGCAGCTTGTTATGTGTATTTAGAGATTCAATTTTATGAATGGGAAGTCAGTAGCCTCAACTCGACATAATACATCAATGCAGTATACTAGTTTTCTATTTTTATGTAATTTATTTTTTCAAGAAACTCAAATTCTTCACAATGTTCAAGAAGTTAATCCTGCCTGACGAGGAGGTAGCACAGTGGATAGAGCATCAGACTGGGATGTGGAGGGGCCCAGGTTCGAGACCCTGAGGTCGCCAGCTTGAGTGCAGGCTCATCTGGTTTGAGCAAAAGCTCACCAGCTTGAGTCCAGGGTCGCTGGTTCAAGCAAGGGGTTGCTCGGTCTGCTGAAGGCCTGCAGTCAAGGCACATATGAGAGAGCAATCAATGAACAACTAAGGTGTCAAAACAAAAAACTGATGATTGATGCTCTCTGTCTCTGTAAAAAAAAAAAAAAAGAAAGTTAATCCCATAGCATACTTGTTAGAGAGGCAAGGTCAGGGTTATAAGGATAACTTCACAGATGTAAAAATTATAGGTTCAGTCATTTGCTCAAATCCTGTCATTAGGGTTGCCTGGAATAAAGTTTATGTATTTGGTTTTAGCCAATATTTAAACAAAACAATGATTTCTACAGTCAGTTATAAAATGTTTCAGTTTTGTAATCTGTGTATGTATAAATTTTCCAGCCTTTAGGGGTCACCTTCCCCCTTTACACTCAAATGACCTGCACTAACATATTCTATAGTCACAGGGATAAATGAGTAAACAGTTGCAAAACAGCAAAAGGTAAATCCATCACGTTAAGGGAGTAGAAAACTCTCTCTTCAGACTAGCCTGAAAGAGGACTGTGCAGAAACCATCTACAAAATCATGGACTTATGATTAGAAGGGGTGTAAGAGTTGGTTCAGTCTACCTTCCTCATAAGGCTGCATAGATTGCTTTACTCTGTAATATCCTTCTTGTCTGGAGATCATCTGACTTGAGTCCTTGCAGTCACAGGAAGCTAACAGGTATATAGCATTTCTGATAAGCAACCAGTTTTGACCTATAAAAGGGCAATTTCATATATAGTTCATACTAATAAGTTCTGCCTTACCAGAGACCAAAATAGAACTCTCTGTCCCATTGCTACGTAGGGATATCTTTAAAACTGTTTAGGAAAAGATGGCGATGGAGTAGGTGGATGTTCCAACTTCCACCTCCCAGAACCAAAGTGGATTACAACTTAATTTTAAGAATAATCATCTGGAAAAACCAACTTTGGGCTAAACCTAGAGGAATCTATAACCAAAGATCACCAAAAAGCCACACTGAGACTGGTAGGAAAAGTGGAAACATGGAAAGGGTTGCCCAGCTTCCGGGAGTGAGCGGCAGCCGGAGGGACTCACATGGTGGTGGGGTTTTACCAGAGAGGATAAGATCCTGGGCCCCAGAACCGAAGCCCCAACCTGTATCCCCAGAGCCTAGAAGAGGTGTACAGACAGTATTTAGCTACGAAACAAGTCAGGATACTGTTTGAGAGAGACAGATTTCTCTGACCCAGGATTTGTCTTAAAGGGACCGTGCAGAAAACCTCTTTCACAACCACTCACCCGGAGCTCCGGGGGACCGGGAGAGCTGAGAGGACCGGAGTAGCAGGAAAAGAGTGTAATCTAGGAGGCACAGGGAGAAACACTCTGAGGAACAGCCACCCTAACCCCTGGGCTGAGTCACTACTCAAATATAAAGTGAATATTTTTCCTGGAACCAGCAATACCAGCAAAGGGAAGCAGTCACCAGCCAAATGGAAGCTCTCCTGCTATACTCAGAGCAGAGTCGCTTAGAAGCAGGAAGCTCGTCAGGGATACAATACTGAGTGCTAAGGTCTGAGCTACAATGCCATCCCCACCCTGCTGAGTGCTTTCCACAGGGCAGGAAGCATGGTCCTGTTTGTGGGGGTGGAACTGGGAGCCAGCTGTGGCTGTGGCCTAAGCGCATGAATGCAGTCCTGCCCATGGGGGTGGGGTGGAAGCTGGGTAACCTGTCCAGACTTGCAGCCCAGGTGCACCAAAGCAGCCCGTGGGGGCAAGGCTGAAGCTGGAGGCCGGCCAAGGCTTACAGACCGAGCGTGCACGTGCAGTCTCACCCATAGAGGCAAGGTCTCACCCTCAGCGACTGCAGTGGCAGCCCAGCACTGGCAGTTCATCGGTGCCTGAACACCTGAGGCAGCAGCAGCGGTGGGGGCAGGCCTGCGGACAGACCGCACCTCGGGAACACAAAGGCCACACCCATTGGATTCCTGTGGCCACATCCTTCTGAGGGCTGAAAAGAAATAAAAATATAAAATAAAATAAAAAAGAAGGTTGGATAGAACTATACCTGAGGCTAAAGGGCAAGCCACATCTAATACCGCACCTAACCCCTGATTTGTAGAACTGAGCCTAACAAGTAGCTACCAATAAGAGGCGGCAGAAAGTGGATCTCAGGGGAACTTGAACATTTAAACAAACATCCTCCAGGCCAAAAGTAGATAAAGCCAGCCTAAGTTGATATTAACAATAGTACATGGGCTCAGCAGAGGCAGCCACAGGATCTGGATTGCCTGTTGCTCCAAAAAGATAGATAAGGGCCAGTCATAGGTAGTGACCCCCACTGGTCTTCACCAGGCTCTGGCCAAGAAGGTCCAGGGAGTGCACATCCAGAGGCCAGCTACAGAAAGCATCAGTTCAAGACCTAACAACCCTTGTTAGACTGACATTTTAAGGAAGGGCTTCTCACACCTGATCCAGTTAAGATATAGAAAATGGAAAAGTGGCTCTACTAGTTAAGGAGACCACAACTCGAACAAGCCTGCAAACCACAAACAGAAACAATGGGAAGACAGAGGAACGTAAGCCATATGAATCAACAACAACAAAAAACCCCAGAGAAAGGTCTGAATGAAATGGAAGTAATCAAATTACTGGATGCAGAGTTTAAAATAATAATTGTTAGGATCCTTACGGATCTCAAAGCTACAATGAACTTAATGAGCACCTAAATAAAGAAATTGTAAGCATCAAAGAGAACACTGAAATCATAAAAAAGAAAACAAGACAGAAATGACAAATACAGTATCAGATGAAGACTACACTAGAATGAATTAAAAGTAGGCTGGATGAAGCAGAGGATCAAATCAGCGACTTAGAGGACAAGATAAGCGAAAGCATGGAAGAAGAACAGAAAAAGAGGATTAAAAAGTCTGAGGAAAGAAAAAGTCTGAGGAAACTCTAAGAGAGCTCTGTGACAACATGAAGAGAAATAATATCTGCATAATAGGGGTTCCTGAAGGAGAAGAGAAAGAACAAGGGGTAAAGAACCTGTTTGAAGAAATTATAGCTGAAAATTTCTCTAAATTGATGCAGAAAAGAGTCATACAGGTTCAAGAAGCAGAAAGAACCCCATTGAAAAGGAACCAAGACGCATCATAATCAAAATACCAGAGCTAAGAGATAAAGAAAGAATACTAAAAGCTGCAAGAGAAAAACAGTCAATCACCTACAAAGGAGCCCCCATAAGGATGACATTTGACTTTTCAACAGAAACACTTGAGGCCAGAAGGGAATGGCAAGAAATATTAAAAGTAATGCAGAATAAGAACCTATAACCAAGACTTCTTTGTCCAGCAAGGCTATTGTTTAAAATTGAAGGAGAAATAAAAAGCTCTCAGACAAAAAGAAAAAACTCAAGGAATTCATCACAACCAAACCAATGCTGCAAGAAATGTTAATGGGCCTGCTGTAGACAGAACAAAGCAGGAAAAAAATCTAGTAAAAGAGGAATGTAGAGTTAAAGCAAAAAATGGCAATAAACAACTACATATCAATAATAACCTTAAATGTAAATGGGTTAAATGCTCCAATCAAAAGACATAGGGTAGCTGAATGAATAAGAAAACAGGATCCGTATATATGCTGTCTACAAGAGACCCACCTCAAAACAAAAGATACACATAGACTGGAAGTAAAAGGATGGAAAAAAAATATTTCATGCAAATGGAAATGAAAGAAAGAAAAGCTGGGGTAGCAATATTTATATCTGAAAAAATAGACTTTAAAACAAAGGCTATAGTAAGGGATTAAGAAGGTCACTACATAATGATAACAGGAGCAATCCAACAGGAAGATATAACCATTATAAATATCTACGTACCTAATATAGGAGCACCTAAATATATAAAGCAGGCTTTGATGGACATAAAGGATGAGAGCAACAGCAATACTATAATAGTAGGGAATTTCAATACCCCACTAACATCACTGGTAATATCCTCAAGAAAGAAAAATAACAAAGAAACAGCAAAATTAAGGTACACACTAGATCAACTGGATTTAATAGATATCATCAGAGCCTTTCACCCTAAAGCAGCAGAATATACATTCTTTTCAAGTGCTCATGGTACATTCTCTAGGATAGACCACATGTTAGGGTATAAAATGAGCCTCAACAAATTTAAGAAGATTGAAATCATATCAAGCATCTTCTATGACCACAATGGCATGAAACTAGAAATCAACTACAATAGAAAAACTCAAAAACACTCAAACACTTGGAAACTAAACAGCATGTTATTAATTAACAAATGGGTCAACAATGAGATCAAGGAAGAAATAAAAAATTTTCTTGAAACAAATGAAAATAAGCATCAAACAACTCAAAATTTATGGGACACAGCAAAGGTAGTCCTGAGAGGGAAGTTCATAGCATTTCAGGCATACCTTAAGAAGCTAAAAAAGCTCAAATAAACAACTTAACCCTGCAACTGAAAGAACTAGAAAAAGAACAGCAAGTAAAGTCCAGAGGAAGTAGAAGGAAGAAAATAATAAAGATCAGAGCAGAAATAAATGATATAGAGGCTAAGGAAACAATACAGATGATCAATGAAACCAGGAGCTGTTTCTTTGAAAAGGCAAACAAGATCGATGAATCTTTAACCAGACTCACCAAGAAAAAAAGAGGGAAGACTCAAATAAATAAAATTAGAAATGAGAGTGGAGAAGTAACAACTGACACAGCAGAAATACAAATCATTGTAAGAAAATACTATGAAGAACTGTGTGCAAAATAATCAAACAACCTAGGTGAAATGGACAAATTCCTTGAGAAATGTAATCTTTCAAAAATCAATCTGGAAGAATCAGAAAACCTAAATAGACCAATTACAACAAATGAGATCAAAACAGTTATCAAAAAAAACTACCAACAAACAAAAGCCCTGGGGCAGATGGCTTCACAGGCAAATTCTACCAAACATTCAAAGAAGAACTAACTCCTATCTTTTTCAAGCTATTTCAAAAAATTCAAGAGGAGGGAAGACTTCCAAGCTGCTTTTATGAGGCGAGCATAGTTCTGATTCCAAAACCAAGCAAAGACAACCCAAAGAAAGAAAACTATAGGCTAATATCCTTGATGAATTTAGATGCTAAAATTCTCAACAAAATATTAGCAAACCGGATCCAGCAACATATGAAAAAAATCATACATTATGATCAAGTGGGATTTATTCTGGGGAGGCAAGGCTGGTACAATATTTGCAAATCAATCAATGTGATTCATCACATAAACAAAAGGAAGGAGAAAAACCACATGATAATATCAATAGATGCAGAAAAAGCATTTGATAAAATCCAGCATCCATTTATGATCAAAACTCTCAGCAAAGTCGGAATACAGGAAACATCCCTCAACATGATAAAGGCCATCTATGACAGACCCACAACCAACATCATACTCAATGGGCAAAAATGAAAAGCAATCTCCTTAAGATCAGGAACAGCCTGACCAGGTGGTGGTGCAGTGGATAGAGCGTTGCGCTGGGATGCAGAAGACCCAGGTTCAAGACTCCGAGGTCGCCAGCTTGACCGTGGGCATATCTGGTTTGAGCAAAGCTCACCAGCTTGGACCCAAGGTTGCTGGCTCGAGCAAGGAGTTTGTCGGTCTACTGGAGACCTGTGGTCAGGGCACATGTGAGAAAGCAATCAATGAGCACCTAAGGTGTCACAACAAAAAACTGATGATTGATGTTTCTCATCTCTCTCCGCTCCCATCTGTCTGTCCCTATCTATCCCTCTCTGACTCTCTCTCTGTCTCTTTAAAAAAAAAAAAAAAGATAAGGAACAAGGTAGGGGTGCCCCCTTTCACCACTCTTATTCAACATAGTTCTGGAAGTCCTAGCCACAGCAATCAGACAACAAGAAGAAATAAAAGGCATCCAAATGGGAAAAAAAGGAGTAAAACTATCAGTATGATAGTTTTTTGATGATATGATACTCTACATAGAAAACTCTAAAGTCTCAGTCAAAAAACTACTGGATCTTATAAATGAATTCATCAAGGTGACAGGATATAAAATTAATACTAAAAAATCAGAGGCATTTTTATACACCGACAATGATCTGTCTGAAAGAAAAATTAAGAAAACAATCCCCTTCACTATTACAACAAAAAAATGAAGTACCTAGGAGTAAATTTAACCAAGGAGTTTAAAGACTTGTACTCAAAAAATTATAAAACATTGATAAAAGAAATCAAGAAAGATAGAAACAAGTGGAAGTTCATGCTTAGGAAGAATAAATATCATTACAATGTCTATATTACCCAAAGCCATGTATAAATTTAATGCAATTCCTATTAAAATACCAATATCATACTTCAAAGATATAGAACAAATATTCCAAAGATTCACATGGAACCAAAAAAAACACGGATAGCCTCAGCAATCTTGAAAAGGAAGAATAAAGTGGGAGGTGCCACATTTCCTGATATCAAGTTATATTACAAGGCCATTGTACTCAAAACAGCTTGATACTGGCATAAGAACAGGCATATAGATCAATGGAACAGAACAGAGAACCTAGAAATAAACCCACACCTTTATGGACAACTGATATTTGACAAAGGAGGTAATAGCATACAATGAAGTATAGACAGTCTCTTTAACAAATGGTGTTGGGAAAATTGAGCAGCTTCCTGCAAAAAAATGAAAATAGACCACCAACTTACACCTTTCACAAAAAGAAACTCAAAATGGATAAAAGACTTAAATGTAAGCCGTGAAACCATAAACATCCTAGAGGAAAACATAGGCAATAAGCTCTCCGACATCAATCGCAGCAATATATTTGCTGATTTATCTCCACACGCAAGGGAAATAAAGGACAGGATAAAAAAATGGGACTATATCAAACTAAAAAGCTTTTGCACAGCTAAAGACAATATGAAAAAAATTAAAAGACAAACCACACAATGGAAGAACATTTGACAATATGTCTGATAAAGGGTTAATAACCAAAATATATAAAGAACTTATAAAACTCAACACCAGGAAGATAAACAATACAAAAAGTCGGCAAAAGAAATGAATAGACACTTCTCCAAAGAGGACCTACATACAGATGGCCAACAGGCAGATGAAAAAATGCTCAACTTCACTAATCATTAGAGAAATGCAAATTAAAACCACAATGAGATACCACCTCACACCAGTCAGAATGGTGCTCGCTAACAAAACAACACAGAGTAAGTGCTGGCGAGGATGTGGAGAAAAGGGAACCCTCCTGCACTGCTGGTGGGAATGCAGACTGGTGCAGCCACTGTGGAAAACAGTATGGAGATTCCTCAAAAAATTAAAAATGAAACTGCCTTTTTACCCAGCCATCTCACTTTCATGAATATATCCCAAGAACACCACATCAATGATTCAAAAGAAGAAATGCACCCACATGTTTATGGCAGCATTGTTTACAATAGCCAAGATATGGAAACAGCCCCAGTGTCCGTCAGTGGACGAGTGGATCAAAAAGCAATGCTACATATATACAATGTAATACTATGGGAACATGAAAAAGAAGGAAATCTTACCTTTTGCGACAACATGGATGGACCTGGAAATTTATGTTAAGTGAGATAAGCCAGGCAGAGAAAGAAAAATATCATATGACCTCAGTCATTTGAGGAATCTAATGAACATTATGAACTGAGGAGTGGAATAGAGACAGAGGCGGGATCAAAGGGTCCAGAGGGAAAGTGGAGGGAGGGAAAGGGGATGATAGGAAGGGATCAGAAAAGGGAAAGAGATTGGGGAAATTATACACACATAATGCAGCGTTATAGAGAGCAGAAAAGCAAATCCTGGAGGGAAAGGGGAACGGCATTGCAGGGAGGGGGGGAAGGGGGATGTTGCGGGGAACGTGGGGGACGGGGATGCATTCAAGGGGACACTAGAATTTATGTAAACACATTAAATTAAAATAAAAAAGTGTCTATATCATGAAAGACAAGGTGGGTCTCCAGATTAGAGACTAAGGAGGCATGGCAACCACATGGAATGAGTGAGTCTGGATTGCATCTCACACTAAATGCCATATAGGGTTGGATTGGGAAAATTGGAGAAATGTGAATATGGACTGCTTAGTGGCTTATAATATGAATATTAAATGCTTGACTTTGATAACTGAGCTATAGTTACATAAGAAATATCTTTGTTTTTGGGAAATACACTCTGAAAGTAGTTAAGTGCTAAAAGGAATGTCTCCAACTTACTCTCAAATGGTTAAGAAAATAATGTTATGTAAGTTCTTTACACCAGTCTTGCAAATTTAAACTTAAATTATTTCAGAATAAATCATTCTATAATGTTCTTCATTAAAAAAATATGTAAATCTGCTGGAATTTCTTCCTTTGATTTTATATTGGCCCACATAGGCATTTAAAGAATCAGAGTGTTAGCTGCTATAAGGAAGCATGGTAGCATGTAAAGAAACAAACTCAAATGTTACCAAGGCCAGAGCACATTTTTTTTTTATATATTTTATTATTATTAATTCTAATGGGGTGACATCAATAAATCAGGGTACATATGTACAATGAAAACATCTCCAGGTTATCTTATCATTCAATTGTGTTGCATACCCATCACCAAAAGTCAAATTGTCCTCTGTCACCTTCAATCTGGTTTTCCCTGCGTCCCTCCCCTCCTCCCTATCCCATTCTTCCCTCCCTCCCCCCATCCCATAACCACCACTCTCTTGTCCATGTCTCATACCCTCACTTTCATGTCCCACCTATGTATGTAATCGTGCTGTTCTCAGTTTTTCTTTTTTTCTGATTTACTTATTTCACTCCGTATAATGTTATCAAGGTACATCCATTTTGTTATAAATGATCCGATGTCATCGTTTCTTATGGCTGAGTAGTATTCCATAGTATATATGTACCATAGCTTTTTAATCCACTCGTCTTCTGACGGACACTTGGGCTGGTTCCAGATCTTCGCTATTGTGAACAATGCTGCCACGAACATGGGGGCGCATTTCTTCTTTTCGAACAGTGCTATGGTGTTCTTAGGGTATATTCCTATAAGTGGGATAGCTGGGTCAAAAGGAAGTTCGATTTTTAATTTTCTGAGGAATCTCCAAACTGTTTTCCACAGTGGCTGCACCAGTCTGCATTCCCACCAGCAGTGCAGAAGGGTTCCCTTTTCTCCACATCCTCGCCAGCACTTATTCTGTGTTGTTTTGCTGATAAGTGCCATTCTGACTGGTGTGAGGTGATATCTCATTGTGGTTTTAATTTGCATTTCTCTAATAATTAGTGATGTTGAGCATTTTTTCATATGCCTATTGGCCATCTGTATGTCCTCTTTGGAGAAATTTCTATTCATTTCTTTTGCCCATTTTTTGATTGGGTTGTTTGTCTTCCTGGTGTTGCTTTTTATAAGTTCTTTATAAATTTTAGTTATTAACCCCTTATCAGATGTGCTGTCAAATATGTTCTCCCATTCTGTGGTTTGTCTTTTTATTCTGTTCCTATTGTCTTTAGCTGTGCAAAAACTTTTTAGTTTGATATAGTCCCATTTGTTTATCTTGCCTTTTATTTCAGTTGCCCATGAAGATAAATCGGCAAATATACCGCTGCTACAGATGTCGGAGAGCTTGCTGCCTATGTTTTCTTCTAAGATGCTTATGGTTTCACGGCTTACATTTAAGTCTTTTATCCATTTTGAGTTTGTTTTTGTGAATGGTGTAAGTTGATGGTCTAGTTTCATTTTTTTGCAGGTAGATGTCCAATTTTCCCAACACCATTTGTTAAAGAGGCTGTCTTTACTCCATTGTATGTTCTTTCCTCCTTTGTCAAATATCAGTTGTCCATAAAGCTGTGGGTTTATTTCTGGGTTCTCTGTTCTGTTCCATTGATCTATGTGCCTGTTCTTATGCCAGTACCAGGCTGTCTTGAGTATAATGGCCTTGTAGTAAACCTTGATATCAGGAAGAGTGATACCTCCTGCTTTATTTTTTCTTTTTAAGATTGCTGAGGCTATTCGTGTTCTTTTTTGGTTCCATATAAATTTTTGGAATATGTGTTCTATATCTTTGAAGTATGTCATTGGTATTTTAATTGGTATTGCATTGAATTTATAAATTGCTTTGGGTAATATAGACATTTTAATGATGTTTATTCTTCCTAGCCATGAGCACGGTATGTGCTTCCACTTGTTTGTATCTTCCTTGATTTCTTTTATCAATGTTCTATAATTTTCTGAGTACAAGTCCTTAACCTCCTTGGTTAAATTTACTCCTAGGTACTTTATTTTTTTGGCTGCAATAGTGAAGGGGATTGTTTCCTTAATTTCTTTTGCTGATATTTCATTGTTGGTGTATAGAAATGCCTCTGATTTCTGAGTATTAATTTTATATCCTGCCACCTTGCTGAATTCATTTATCAGGTCCAGTAGTTTTTTGACTGAGACTTTAGGGTTTTCAATATACAATATCATATCATCTGCAAATAATGACAGTTTTACTTCTTCTTTTCCAATTTGTATGCCTTTTATTTCTTCTTCTTGTCTGATTGCTGTAGCTAGGACTTCCAGAACTATGTTGAATAAGAGTGGTGAAAGTGGGCAACCCTGCCTGGTTCCTGATCTTAAGGGGATTGCTTTTAATCTTTGTCCATTTAGTATGATGGTTGCTGTCGGTTTATCATAGATGGCCTTTATTATGTTAAGGAATGATCCCTGTATTCCCACTTTACTGAGAGTTTTGAGCATGAATGGGTGCTGGATTTTATCAAATGCCTTTTCTGCATCTATTGAAATTATCATGTGATTTTTGTCCTTCCTTTTGTTTATGTGGTGAATCACATTGATTGATTTGCGAATATTGAACCAGCCTTGCCTCTCCAGAATAAATCCCACTTGATCGTGGTGTATGATTTTTTTCATATATTCCTGGATCCGGTTGGCTAATATTTTGTTGAGAATTTTAGCGTCTAAATTCATCAGGGATATAGGCCTATAATTTTCTTTCTTTGTGTTGTCTTTGCCCGGTTTTGGGATCAGAATTATGCTCGCCTCATAAAAGGAGTTTGGAATTCTTCCTTCCTCTTGAATTTTTTGAAATAGCTTGAGGAGAATAGGAGTTAGTTCTTCTTTGAATTTTTGATAGAATTCACTTGTGAAGCCATCAGGCCCAGGACTTTTCTTTTTTGGGAGTTTTTTGATAACTGTTTCGATCTCATTTGCTGTAATTGGTCTGTTTAGGTGTTCTGATTCTTCCAGATTGATTTTTGGAAGGTTATATGATTCAAGAAATTTGTCCATTTCACCAAGATTGTCTAATTTTTTGGCATATAGTTCTTCATAGTATTTTCTTACAATGCTTTGTATTTCTGTTGTGTCAGTTGTTATTTCTCCACTGTCCTTTCTAATTTTATTTATTTGAATCCTCTCTCTTTTTTTCTTGGTGAGTCTAGTTAAAGGTTCATCGATCTTGTTTACCTTTTCAAAGAACCAGCTTCTTGTTTCATTGATCCTCTGTATTGTTTCCTTAGCCTCTATGTCATTTATTTCTGCTCTGACCTTTATTATTTCCTTTCTTCTACTTGTCTTGGGTTTTATTTGTTGTTGTTTTTCTAGTTCTTTTAGATGCAGGGTCAAGTTGCTTATTTGAGCTTTTTCTAGCTTCTTATGATATGCCTGTAGTGCAATAAACTTCCCTCTCAGAACTGCTTTTGCTGTGTCCCATATTTTGAGTTGATGTATGCTCATTATCATTTGTTTCTAGAAACTTTTTTATTTCTTCTTTGATCTCATTGTTAATCCATTCATTATTTAATAACAAGCTATTTAGTTTCCAAGTGTTTGAGTATTTTTCAGTTTTTCTTTTGTGGTTAATTTCTAGTTTCATGGCATTGTGATCAGAGAAAATGCTTGATATGATTTCAATCTTCTTAAATTTATTGAGACCATTTTTGTGTCCTAACATGTGGTCTATCCTAGAAAACGTACCATGAGCGCTTGAGAAGAATGTATATTCTACTGCTTTAGGGTGAAAAGTTCTGAAGATATCTATTAAATCAAGTTGATCTAGTGTCTCCTTTAAGTCTGCTGTTTCTTTATTAATTTTCTTTCTTGAGGATCTATCCAGTGTTGTTAGAGGGGTATTGAAATCCCCTACTATTATAGTATTGCTGTTAATCTCGCCCTTTATATCCATCAAAGTCTGCTTTATGTATGTCGGGGCTCCTATATATGGTGCATAGATATTTACAATAGTTATATCTTCCTGTTGAATTGTTCCCTTTATTATTATGTAGTGTCCTCTTTTATCTCTTACTACAGCCTTTGTTTTAAAGTCCATTTTGTCTGATATAAGTATTGCTACCCCTGCTTTTTTTTCATTTCCATTTGCATGAAATATTTTTTTCCATCCTTTTACCTTCAGTCTATGAACATCTTTTATTTTAAGGTGTGTCTCTTGTAGACAGCATATGTATGGGTCCTGTTTCTTTATCCATGCAGCTACCCTATGTCTTTTGATTGGATCATTTAATCCATTTACATTTAAGGTTATTATTGATATGTAGTTGTTTATTGCCATTTTATTCTTTAAAGCTGTATTCTTCTTTTGCTCTATTCTTTCCTCCCTTTAAACTGTTCACAAGAGGCCCCTTAGTATCTCTTGCAGAATTGGTTTGGTTTTTATGAATTCCTTGAGGCTTTCTTTTTCTGGGAAGCTCTTTATTTCTCCTTCAATTTTAAACGTTAGCCTTGCTGGATAAAGTAGTCTTGGTTGTAGGTTCTTGTTCTGCATTACTTTGATTATTTCTTGCCATTCCCTTCTGGCCTCAAGTGTTTCTGTTGAGAAGTTCGATGTCATCCTTATGGGGGCTCCTTTGTAGGTGATAGTCTTTTTTTCTCTAGCAGCTTTTAAAATTTTTTCTTTATCCATTAGCTTTGGTATTTTAACTATGATGTGTCTTGGTGTAGATTTTTTTTGGTTTCTCCTTAATGGAGTTCTGTGTGCTTCTTGAATGTGTGGAGTGTTTCCCAGCCTTAATTTAGGAAAGTTTTCTGCTATAATTTGATTGAACAAAGTTTCCATTTCCTGTCCTCTCTCCTCTTCTTCAGGCACCCCTATGATGCGAATGTTGTTTCTCTTCATGTTGTCACAAAGCTCCCTTAGAGTTTCCTCACATTTTTTAAGTCTCTTTTCCTTTTTCTTCTCTGCTTCTGTGCCTTTGTTTATTGTGTCCTCTAACTCGCTTATTCGATCCTCAGTGTCATCCATCCTGCTTTTAATTCCTTCCATTGTGGTCTTCAGTTCTGATACTGTATTTGTCATTTCTGTCTGATTCTTTTTTATTATTTCAATTTCATTTTTTATACTTGTTATCTCTTTATTTAGGTGTTCATAATGACTATCCATTGTTGCTCTAATTTCTTTGAACATCCTAACTATCATTATTCTAAATTCTGCTTCTGGTAATTTGGTTATATCTGGTTCATTCAGGTCCTTCTCTGGGGATTTCTCTTGATTCATTTGGTTTGCATTCCTCTGCCTGCCCATTTTTTCTGTGTATAAGCAAGTTGTGGCCACTGGAGTCCAGTAGGTGTTGCCTTTGTGTTCTCTAGGTGTGGTCTATCTGCAGGCCCCCCACCCCCTCTGCCGGCACCTAGGGTGGTTGGGTATGAGCGTTGCCAGCGCCGGCCCACTGTGGCTTTTGCTGTGATTTCTGCCTCTCCTCCATGGGAGGGGCTGTCACTGAAGCCACAAGATTAGCACCAAGGGTAGAGGCGAGCACCTTTCCTCAGCTGCGGACCCAGCCTATTTCCGGACTTCCGCCCAGAACCAGCAGTCGGAGCCTGCTCGCTACAGTTCCGCGGGTTAGGCGGGGCTTTTGACGTGCTCTCAGCTGTAAGCTTTTGCCCGTCAGGAGCTTTAGCCCCGCCCTCGAGGCCAGGGCCCTTTGCGCAGGGTCGGAAACCAAGATTTATTGGGGCGGGCGTGTTTGCTGGCTTCTGCCGAGCTGCGTACTTCCGCTCGTCCCGGACTCTACCCCGCCTCCGCGTTCGGAGCCCGCTCGTGCACGTATTAACGCTATCCGGGGTTTCTCCGGCCGGATGGGGATAGCAGCCGTGGGCTCAGCTGCGAGCCTCCGCCTGTCTCGGGGTCCACCCCGTTCCCGCGCTCGGAGCCCGCTCGCGCACGTATACTGGCCAACCGTGGTTTCTCCGGCGGGCGGCGGGGGGGGGGGGGAGGGGGGGGCGGACTGGTAGCGTCAGCTCAGCCACGAGCCCCTGCCCGTCCCTGGTCCTAGCCCGGTCCCCGCGGTCAGGGCCGGCTTGCGCAGGGCCTGCCTGTTCCTGGCCTCCCGCTTTGTCCCCGTAAGTGGGATTAAAGGCGGGCCCGCAGCTTCCGGACCGCTCTCGCGCTTACCCTCCGACCCTCTGGGCTAGACCGATCTCCCACCGGCTTGGCCCTGCCCACGCCGACAGAACCGCCTTTCAGCGTCCTGCCGCCCACCATGACCTTAAGCAGCCCTCAGCAGAGTAGGAAGGGACCTATTACTCCACACTGTAGGCCTGGGAGCTCCCTCACTTGTTTCACAGCTCAAAACTGTCCAAACGCCTCTTCTTGGCTCTGGGACTGCAGGCTGGGGCTTGGTTCCTGGGACCCAGGTCCCTCCCTCTCCGCCAAAATCTCCTCCCGCCACACGGGTCTCTCCGGGCTGCCGTTTGCTCCGGGGAGCTGGGCAGCCCTCTTCGCGTTTTCGCTATTCCTACCAGTCTCAATGTGGCTTCTTCTGTGTTCCTTGGTTGAAGAGTCCACTTAGTTTTGTTCAAAGTTGGTTTATCCAGGTGATGGTTCTTAAAATTGAGTTGTAATCCACTTTGGTTCTGGGAGATGGAAGTTGGTACGTCCGCCTACTCCGTCGCCATCTTGCTCCCAGAGCACATTTTTAAATACTGAGTTTTATTCATTCTGAGATCATATTTTAACATTTTGGAAATAAAGGAGAATTTTACAATTGATGGTATGAACCATCGTTTGTAGCATTTTTTTTCTTTCTTGGTGCTACATAAAATAGTGATTTGATAAATATCAGAGTTGATAAAATATGGTGGTTTTTAGTCCTGTTGGTTCTGGGTTAATTTAGAAGGAGGCAGTAAGTTGGCAGATTTTATTTTGTTCATGAAATCCTTGAGAGATTCTAGCCCCTGTGTGGTGCCTCATGCTTGGTGGATGTTGGACCAAGATTGTCTATAACAAAGAAACTCTAGGTCAAGCATGGCATCTCAGTCTGCTGCTGATTCCAGCCCTTCCAACACAGCATCCTACTTACCTCTGAACATGACAGGGGTGACGGGAGGGATGGGGAGAGAACACTATCAGAAGAGATGAGGACACTCAGCTTGCCATTGCAACTTTCACTTTGAAATTGGACAGGTCTGTATATTTTCCCAGTGAGCTTTTGGCCTGGTGTGACTTACTGAATATAACCGCCAAAGATTCTAGCTTTACTAAATATTTTTATGCTTGGGTCCTTCCTGCAAACCCCAGTTCAAAAGATCAGAGATACTACATATTATTTAGGGTAGTCATTCTCAAAGTGACTGAATCAGAAATTTTGGTGATGGGGGTCGTCACGTGTGTTTTAACAAGCCAAAGGTAATTCTGATATTCGTTCAAGTTGGAGTACCTGTGATCTGAAAGAAGGTTGTTCTGATTGCAAACAGATGTCAGAAAAGCTGCTTTTCACAAGAATTTCCCCCAATGTTTATTTGCATCTCTAAAACTCCTGTCATAAATCTGGTTTTGAACTGTTAGTTGAGGCTAATTAAGATTTGAACCTATTTAAAATGAAGAAGTGCAGCCTCCTCAAACATTTTTTTTTTCAATTTAATGCCCAAATGATCATTTCATTGCTTTAGATGAAAGTAACTAATTTGTCTTATGGTTTCCAAACTGTAACTAACTCAAGATGACCAGGAGAGTTTCATCTAATTGGATCAATTCTTTATGGATAAACTCACCAGAACTCCTCTGAAAGTAGATTTACTTTTTCATTTGTCTTTCTCCACCCACAAAACAGGGACAGGCATGAACTGCCCATAGTTAGTCCTTTCATCCATTCCATTTCTAGTTTGCATTTACTATCATGAAACGCACTTAGTATGGTTCCATGTAGATTTGCTTCAGAATAGATTGGCTTCGATGTTTTGAAATAATTGTTGGAAGCTAGAGGACTGAAAGCAGGTGCTCTTAGCTCAGGAGACCCTAATCTGATAGCTGGTGACAGGGATACCTCACTTTATTGGGCTTGGCTTTATTCCGCTTCACAAATGTTGCTGTTTTTGTTTGTTTGTTTTTCTTACAAACTGAAGTCAAGACCCTCTATCAGCAAAGAGATTATGACTCATTTTATGGCGAGACTCACTTTATTGTGGTGGTCTAGGACTGAGCCCACAGTGACTGAGGTATATGCCTGTATTTCAAAGCCAGAGAGAGGAAAATGTTACCCTCTCGTCTGCCAGGGGAAAGGAAAGATCTTTGAAAGGTGAGTTTTAGAATTTTTCTGCCCTTGTAGGACAGAAGTTTCTTAAATTAAACACTATATCACCTTAAAGGGTTGATAGTATTATGAAAATTTATGGCTGTGCACAGTGATAGAAAATCATTGCTTGTGATGAGGAATTTCTCCTGTGAGTTGCAGTGAAGGATATTTGCTCTCTTTGAAACTTGCAACGAGTATTGGATATTAATATTATGGAATTTAATCTGACATTTAGGCAGTTGTCAAGTTCTTTATTCTTACTTAGTTGGCCTCATGAGATTCATGCTCTGGTAAGCAATGAAAGTTACCGGTGGCGAAATCTTAGCACGAATTTCAGACATATCTATGATTCTTGAACTCAGAGGAAGCTGGCGTGTGCTGATAGCTTCTGAAAAATGGGCTAATTTTGGTAGTCCTCTGCCTTCTGGGCTAAACATCCCAAAGTAGCCATTATAAAGCAGCAAGTTTGGAAAAGCAAATCCTTGGGAGGTACATAGAGAAAATGGTCAAGTCAATTTTTTTCCTGATGACTTCATGTATAGTCATCACTGAATACCTTGCTATTATGTTTTTATTTATGTGGTTAAATGCTAATAAAGCTATCAATTATGGCTTCTAGTAGGATTAGCAGTGTATAATAAATAAGTTCCTCAGGGCCTGGATAGCTGTATAGATTTGGGATTACACATTTGTACAGCTGTATGAAGCTCTTCATTCCCCAGTTTCACCTCTCAAAGCAGCTGCTTCCAACTCTTTTAGCTATTGTGGTCAGGACTTTTCTCCTATCTAATCTGTCTGCATCACTGCTACTTACCCCCACCCCGATTTTCAGACAGTCTCCTTAACTTTTGAGTAGAAAAATAAGAAATTTTTAACTTTTAGCCTTTTTACACTACTCATCTTCCTATATATACCATATCCATACATTTCCCTTTTCTTTATTCTTCTAATATAGTTTTGCCATAATTTTTGGTTAAATTTAAAGTTTGTATGATTTTGTCTATGTAAATATTGTTCTTAATTGAACCATATAATGTTCTACAATTTGATTTCTTGGGACACGTTTTTGTTTTCCTAGAGATAATAATTTTCTTGTTTTGTTTGTTTTGCTTAGTTTTCTGAATCTGTGTCAGTAAGTTTCCTCAAGTTTGTTTTGGTCACCTTATTTCCTTCCTTTTTTTCTTCCTTCCTTCCTTCCTTTTTTCCTTCCTTCCTTCCTTCCTTCCTTCTTTCCTTCCTTCCTTCCTTCCTTCCTTCCTTCCTTCCTTCCTTCCTTCTCTCTCTCTTTCTTTCTTCCCCTCCCTCATTCCCTCCTTCCTTCCTTTCTTTTCTTTTTTCTTTCCCTCTTTCTTTCTTTCTTTCTTTCTTTCTTTCTTTCTTTCTTTCTTTCTTTCTTTCTTTCTTTCCTCTCTCTCTTTCTCTCTCTCTCTCTCTCTCTCTCTTTCTTTCTTTCTTTCTCCCTCCCTCCCTCCTTTCTTCTTTCTTTCAGTATAAACAGAGATATAGCTCACATATTCTGTAAGTAACCTATTTCAAATAGACAATTCAATGATTTTTAGTATGTTCACAGATATGTGGATCACAAATATGTGACCACAATTTGAGAACATTTTGACTACCTAAAACTTATCTTTTGATAGTGCTCTCCTTTCCTGAGGTTCCCTACTCTGAGCGGATGTTAAAAGATGTCAGCTCTCTGTGAGTCTCTTCATCGCCCCTGCCTCCAATTTCCGTGCCCCTCCGGGATGCTGACAGATGAACCCTCTCACTTCTCTTCCACCTGCTTCTGTGGACATTTGTGCTTCAGCTTCCCCAGTCCTGCTCAATGCTCCTTTTCTCTCTCGTCATCCAAACTCTAAATATATCTTTTATCTGTTGTATTCCCCTCACTCATTTTCTTTGCCCTCATCAGTATACACGTATTATAAAATATTCATTTGGTGTCTCTGTAACAGGCTGTTAGGAACAGAGATGATAAGGTATCTGAATCAGAGACCCTCTCTACTGACTCCCATCTGGCCTATCTGCCTCTCTACCTTGGTTCTCCACCATGAGTACATCAGAATCACCCAGAGGGCTTATTAAACAGCAGAGCTGGTCTCGCCCTCAGTTTCTGACTCAGCAGCTCTGAGGCGGAGCCTGAGAACTTCATTTCTAACAAGTTCCTAGGTGCTGCTGATGTGGTGGTATGGGGATCCCACCTGGAGAACTACTGCTCTAGGCTCTATCCCAACCTATTGCTGCAAGTATTAGTTTTCCTTAAAAACATTTCCCCCCTTTGATTAGAGAGAGAGAGAGAGAGAGAGAGAGAGAGAGAGAGAGAAAAGAAGGGAAAGAGCGAGAGAGAGGGGCATCACTCATTGTTTCATTTAGATGTTCCATTTATTTGTGTATTCATTGATCATTTTTCGTATGTGCCCTGACTGAGGGGTTGAACCCATGACCCCTGGTGTGCTGAGTCAATGCTTCATCTACTGAGTTACCTGGTTGGGGCAATTATTTTCTGAAACAAATGTGCTTGTGTCAATGACTGCATAGGCATTTCAGTGATCTCTGCTTATATATGGGATGACATCCAAACTTCTGGGCATGTCCTGGGTAGTCTATTGTAGAGAAACCAATTTACCTTTGGTTGGTTCAGACCTCTTCCCTGCATCCTGTGAAGGTGGTAGCCAGATCTGTTTTTCTGTTTTTCTTTGCTTCAGGGGACTTTGGGGTTGTGGACAGGAAAGCAAAAGTTTTACACACACACACACACACACACACACACACACACACACACACACACACACTTCCTTTCTTGCTTTTGGTTTCCTAAAATGACTATACTAAAGGAGTATGCCAAGGTAAGAGAAAGAAGGAAAGGAGGAGGAACAGGGAGAGAGATTTCTTATAGCCTGGGCTGATTCTGGATGAAAGTGGAACCCTGGCTTAGGGACCTTGGTATTCACCATGGCTAAGGAACAGCCTGGGAAGATGTTAGATGGATGTTTGCCCTTTGCTCTGATGGCGATTAAGTTTCTTTTCTTTTCTTTCTTTTTTTTTGTGTATATATTTCTGAAGTGAGTAATGCGGAGGCAGAGAGACAGGCTCCTGCATGTGCCTGACTGGAATCCACCCGGCATGTCCACTAAAGGGCAATGCTTTACCCATCTGGGCTGTTGCTTGTGTTGCAACCGGAGCCATTCTAACACCTGAGGCAGAGACCATGGAGCCATCCTCAGTGCCCAGGCCAACTTTGCTCCAGTGGAGACTTGGCTGCGGGAGGGGAAGAGAGAGATAGAGAAAAAAGAGAGGGGGAAGGGTAGAGAAGAAGATGGGTGCTTCTCCTGTGCCCTGGCCAGGAGTCAAACCTGGGACTTCCACATGCAAGGATGACACTCGACTGCTGAGCCAACTGGCCAGGGATGTGATCAAGTTTCTTCTGGCACTGATTGCAAGATGCATTTTAAGTGTTTTGTTTGTTTTTTTGTTTTTTAATTTTAGAGAGACAGAGAAATGGCAGCATTCATTTGTTGTTCCATCTAGTTGTGCATTCATTGATTGCCTACCATATGTGCCCTGACAGAGGATCAAATCCGAAACCTTGGTGTTTCTGGATGACACAATAACCGACTGTGTTAATGATCAGAATTAAGATGCATTTTTAATCAGAGGAACATTAAATGTGAAAATATAGGCAGTTTAGAGTCAAATATAGTAGTTATTAGTATTTGTTGACCACTTTACTTTTTCCAGGGACAGGGTAAGTGCTTTCAGTATGTTATCTTTTATTACTGATTATCTCTACTTCTCAGATGAGAAAACAGAAGCACAGAGAGGCATCACTGGCCAAAGTTACACGCTAATGTGACTCATTTCACCCCTGATGTGAAACTTTTCCAACTGAGTCCTATCCTTCTTCTCCCAGCACATAGAGCAACTTTTCCACCTCGCTCTTCACCAATCTGTGTATACATCCCTTCCCATTTCCCTTTGCAGAATTCTAGTACATGAGTTATATTTCTGTATCAGCCTTGGCAACTGAGAATTTCACTTCCAGTATATGTGAAGTGTGAGTCAGTCCTGTTACTGGCATTTACAAAAGTTGAAGCTGGGAGTTTGGAAAAGAAGTAGGTGCCATAAAATTTAGAAGATGTAAGAGAAGCTGAGGAGAGAGCAACCTGGGTCTTGGGCAGTGTCCCTGATGCTATGGGAGGAGGGACAGGGGGTTAGCATGGCCATACAATTCCCGAGGGCCAGGGGAGGGAGGCTCAGAAATACTTACTCAGCCATGCTGAGTAGGTTAAGTACGTGTTACCCAAAGTAGTGGTTGTTGTTGCTGCTGCTGTTCTCCTTTTTCTCTGCCTCCTGCCTCTCCTTCTCCTCATTCTTATTCCTACTTCTCATCATATTATTAATCCAGTTACTCCACAACTCAGTTCCTTTGTGGAGTTTGGGAAGACAGAATTTATTTTGAGTTATAAAATCAGAAGGGATTGAACATTTTGTTGAACAACTGCCACGATATGTAGATACTGTTAGTTTACACTACTGCAGGAAAGCAAAATGAACTTAACGGGTGTAGATGTTCTATAGAAATTGTGGCAAGATTGTCCTCAATTTTTCTAGCCTCTCTGAGTCTAACCCTGTATGGGCTCTAGTCTTGGCCATGTGACTTACTTTGGCCAATGGGATAATAGCAAATATGATGCAGAGGCTGGAAAAGTACATGCTCTTGCTGCTGGGAACCCTTCTTCCACTGTGTGAACAAGCCCAGCTAGCCTCTAGAGCAGGGGTCCCCAAATTTTTTACACAGGGAGCCAGTTCACTGTCCCTCAGACCATTGGAGGGCCGGACTAAAAAAACCTATGAACAAATTCCTATACACACTGCACATGTCTTATTTAAAAGTAAAAAAAAAAAAAACAAAACAGGAACAAATACAATATTTAAAATAAAGAACAAGTAAATTTAAATCAACAAACTGACCAGTATTTCAATGGGAACTATGGGTGCGGATGCATCCTGTGCTCCTCTCACTAACCACCAATGAAAGAGGTGCCCCTTCCGGAAGTGCGGCGGGGCGGATAAATGGCCTCAGGGGGCCGCATGTGGCCCTCGGGCCATAGTTTGGGGACCCCTGATCGAGAGGGTGAGACTGTGGAGTGACACCCAACCATCCATGCCATCCTGCGAGGCCACGGACATGAAGACCAGCCTACATCATCTAACCCTGGCTGTCCCTCCCCAGATCACAGAATCATGAGAAGTAATTCATGTTTCTTTTAAGCTCTAAGGTTTGAAGTTGTTTGTTTTGTATCAGGAATTGATAGTATAGTAACCTCTTTTGCACATTTTTGCTATATGAAATATTCATTTTCTCTTTATGTGTTAACTTCTGTTGCAGTTTCATCAAGTTTTATAGGTTAGTCCTTAAGAATGTGGGCTACATTTGTAGTTGAGTTGGACTACTTGAATTTAAATTTTGACACATCTGCTAGTTGCATGACTTTGCACAAACAACCAAACCTCTCTGGGCTTAGTTTCTTTATCAGTAAAATGGGTGCGGGGAAGATTACATGAGAATGCATGAAAGACAATTTATGTTGTGTCTGACAGATAGTAAGTGTTCATTAAATGTGAGCAATTAGAAGTAGTATGTGATATTCATAGAGATGCTCATAGGTTAACTTAGTACTCTGACCCTACTCTTCCATAAACTTCTATAAGGTTTCTTAAATGTCAATTCTACTGTTGGATTTTCAGGAATAGACTTTAGGGTTGGTGAAGAACTTCATCTTCATTAGCATTCATTACATTTTTTTTGTACATCTATTTCCCTTCTTGGGCCTTGGTTCCCTCAGGGCTAAGACCAGGAACAGCTGTGTTAATATTATCTAACATGGTTTCTGACATGCCAGAGAGTAGATAGTCTGTCCACTGGATGACTGGAGCCAGCAGGCATTAAGTGGAAGCTCCAGAATTTGGCTTGCTTTTGCAAAGACCTTTCCCCTCCCAGCACTCACCACGTTGGCAGCTGTGGCCTCTACATTGGAGCCAACAGAATCATTCTCATTGAGCATTTATCCCTGTTTATGATGGTCATAAAGCCAAAGTTGTAGAAGGTCTTTAAATTTGTGACCCCTGACCTGAACCCATCAAATGTGAAAGCTCAGTGATATCTCTACACCTCCCTGTACTGTATAGTAAAAACCATCATCATATCCCATTTGGAGTAAGGGATATGAAATGACATGGATCAGAACTCAAACTGGAGGTACAGATAGGGCCATGTGTAGAAACTAGGTTTCTGGTGCTGTTGATCTGACTATGATTAACATAGATGATCCAGCTTCACCCTGCCCCGTGTCCCCTTGGCTTACAACTGAGTCATTTGGGGCTATTTTGGCTAGTTCCTGTGCATTGTGCCAGCTTCCATTTTCAGTCCTGTGCCTCTGCTTCTCTCTCTGGGAGTTTTCTCTAGCTCTGTGTGAGGCTGTCCAGAAATTGGAGATTTAACTTTTTCAGGAGCAACCCAGAGCCCCTGAGAGATGGGAGTCAGAGAACACACTCTCCTGCTTTCCCTTCCTTTAGAGCAATGCTTCGGATATCAGAGTCCCTAGTGGGACCAAGACCCCGTTGCCTATGGCAGTAGCTCCTCTTTAACTCAACTCTTTTAGTTTTTCTCTTTCCCTGTGTCTCATTTCTTGCTCATTCCCTCCATTGTGCTCCAAGATCACCTCTTAAACAAACACTTGTGCTCAACTCCTTGCCTGCTCCAGATCGGCCTCCCACACCAGGACAGTGCCTGCCTAGCCTTTTGTAAAAGAGCATTTAAGCTAGAAATAAGATGACTATATTCTCCTACATCAGAGCATGCAGAATACTGGCATTGTTTAGAGTATAAAAATAAAGAGAATAACTGCCAACATTATAGGTCAGATTTTTACCAAGTTTCATGGATTTCATAACTCTCTAGAGATATCCCAGGATGGCTGATATATTCATTTGTTTTCTGGGTCCCCTCCAAGCCTGTTTATACATTATACCAGGTCTCCTGCCCATATGAAAACACAAGCTAAAAAATACTGCTGTGGAGCAGAGTTGAGAAATCTTTCATATTGAAAGTGACTGCTATTAACTGTTGAGTAATGTGCCAACCACCCAGGAAAATAAAATATTTGTCTTTATATTTTGCCTTGAATTCAGTGGGTACTTAATATATCTTTGCAGAATTATCCTCGAGGATCTTACATTCTAATTAAAGAGGCAAGATATGCACTCAGTGGTTAAGCACTTCTTCAAGGTGTTATTTAATTAAGGACAATAATTAACAGAATAGGTAATAAGTGCTTAGAGCCATTCCTCTGGGGTCTGGAGCCTGGAGTGAGTAGAAGAAAATTATAGAACTGGCTAAAAATGTTCTAGTCTCTTGATTTTACAGATGCTGAAACAAAGAACATTCTTTGCAGAGTCCTTTCTCTTAACATACTTCTATGATTAAATCTAGTTAGAATCAGTATTTAGTGATGTACTCTGAGCATAAACCTAGTCTAAAGGCTGGCCTGTTACAAGGATTAGTTGCCAACCTTCTATAGTTTTGGCTTTTTTTTTTTTTTAAAGCTACTGCCATTCTTGTATTTGATATGAGGTCCCCTAATGACTCAGGGATATATCAGAACTGGCTATTAGCGTCTTAACTTTTTTTCTTCTACTATCAGCAAAAAAATAAATGAATAAGGAATAAAAATGGCATCCTTTTTTTCTCCTATGCTCTCAGTTCAACAGGATAGTGAGTCTGAATGTCTTGAAATGCTCAAGCATTTCAGAGGCAACGGGGGAAAGGAAAAGAGAAGAGCCCTGGCATTTGGAGATGTTTGTGACTTGCCTAGAGGACAGTAGGATGACTTGTTCCATGTCCATATCAAATCAAATCAAATCAGGCTCTCTGCTGTCCGTGGTTGGTGAAAGGTTCTGTATCAGTTTTCATATAATTTCCCTTGAGCTGAGCCCAAGGCTCCTGCCATTCAGGATAAAGAGGGAAGAGATCTCTGACTAGGCCCATCCTGTATACCACTGAGGCCATTCCCTGGGTCCATTCATAGATCAGTCCTCCCAGTGGTATCTATACCAAGCTTGTCTGTGGCTCCCATAGCTGTGACTCTGAGTCATAGATTTCCACATGATCATTGCCATCTGAGGTCTGTGACCTACAAGACACTGCCATCCATTGAACCTGCTGTCTTTTTGAGAACCAGTTCTAACCTGGTGGGAACATAAATCTAGACATTGGAAAGTTGGTCTGGCTATCATCCTAGAATAAGGGCTTAGAAGGAGAAAAATGTATTTTAATATTTTGCTGATGAATTAAGTTAGGACATTCATTAATGTATTCATATCTCCATAGTGGAAGCCTCCTTTTTGCAGAGTAATTGAGGGAAATTGTGATGGAGCCAGATTATAAACTTTTATTACTAGTTTACAGAAAACTTTGATTACCTCAATATCTTGACTTTTTCCTAAAAAGGATATGGTGCATTTATTTTATTTATTGACTTTAGAGAGAGGAGAGAGATAAATGAGGGGAGGAGAGGGAAACATCAACTTATAGTAGTTGCCTCTTACATGTGCCTTGATCAGGCAAGCCCAGGGTTTTGAACCGGTGACCTCAGCATTCCAGGCCAACACTTTATCCACTGCACCACCACAGGTCACGCAAGAATGTATTGCACTTTGCACAAGGGATTGATGTAATGAAATCAATGTTTCAGATAGTTTAACCTGGTGGTGTTCAGGACAATTAGAGGAGGGACAGCATGGAGTTTATTAGATAGGAAGTTTTATAGTAAGTCTTGAAATGAGATGCCTGGTAGCTGGCAATATGATTAGAAAGAAATTAAGGGATAGTTGGATGGATGGAATACTATTGACTTATTATTTGCTATGTCAAAGGCACATGGTAAATAAGACCTACAAGGTCCTTACTGTCATGGAAGGAAGGCAAATGATAGACAAAACAAATAAATGAGTAAGAATTTTGAATGGTGATGCATGCTCTAAAGAAAATAAAAGATGATGGTGCCCCCCCATTAAAATTAATAAAAGAAAAAAAAAAGATGATGGTGCAGTAAGAGGTGACTTGGCAGTGGGTGAGGATTTCTGCTTTATAATAGTTGGTCAGCAAAGGTCTTTCTGAGGAGGCATCTCTGAACTTCCTCCCCTTGCCCATCTTCCCCCCCTATCCCACCACATCTGTCTCCCCCTCCCCTGCACCCCACTGCATCATGCATGAACTGCTATGCCTGAGTGCATGCCCGTTAGCATCCTCCACTGGATCACTTATCACACTAAATTATGAATATGCATTGGCTTGTATGTGTAACCCACTGTACTATTATAAGGACAAGGAATTATTATCTTTATTACCAAAGTACCTACGACTATACTTGGTACATCAGAGGCATTCAGTAAAGATTTTTTGAATGAATCAATGAATGAATGATTCAGTCACCAAGATAAAGAGTCTAAAGAGAATGGGGTAGTGGGTAAAGGATGAAGCTTTGGGAAACTCCCCTAGTTGGGAAGGGGGCCAAGGAGGGGAGTTTGGCGCTTGCCTTCTGCCATTCCTGCCCAGTTAGCACATTGGTCTGTGCCTGCCTCGCTTCCTTGTGGTTTCCTTGTCTGTCTGGACTTGAGCTTTCCAGTGTGGTAGCCACTAGCCACATGTTGGCTCCTGAGCACTTGAAAGGTGACTAGTCCTAGTTGAGATATGCCATCCGTATAAAATACATATTGGATCTCAAAGACTTAGTTTTTTTAAAAAAGGATGTAAGATATCTATTGGATACTTTGTAGTTGACAGTGTTTAAAAGATGTCTTAAATTTATTGGCTTAGATATTTAATATTAAGTTAATGTCACTGTTAATTTTTACTTTCTTAGTATGGCTACTAGAAAGTTTAAAATTAATATTTGACTCACATTTTATTCCTATTGCTCATTACTGGTTGATAGCCTATACTAGCTAGGCCCTAGCTACTAGGGTCATTTGGTATTAGCTGATCATTTCTGAAATGATTGGATCAAAGAAGAGTGATAATTGTCCTTTTATTTCCTTCTCAACAATATAAGTATCTCAATGCATTTAAAATAATGGAACCAGATATGGGAGATGTAACATAAATTTTGTAGCAAAGAAACATATCCCAGTGAAAAACATGTTTTGGAAATACTGAGTTAATTTTTAAATTCATAAGTAGATTCTTTTTTTTTTAAAACAGAGACAGAGAGAGAATCAGAGAGAGGGACAGACAGACAGGAATGGAGAGAGATGAGAAGCATCAATCATCAGTATTTTGTTGTGGCACTTTAGTTGTTCATTGATTGCTTTCTCATATGTGCCCTGACCGCGGGCCCTCAGCAGACTGAGTAACCCCTTGCTCAAGCCAGAGACCTTGGGCTCAAGCTGGTGAGCCTTGCTCAAACCAGATGAGTCCACGCTCAAGCTGGCAACCTTGGGGTCTCAAACCTGGCTCCTCCACATCCCAGTCTGACACTCTATCCACTGCACTACCACCTGGTCAGGCCATAAGTAGATTCTAGCACCTTCACTAGAAGACTGCTATCAAATTTCGGTGTGAAACTCTCCCCTTGTAATTTTATCCTAAAAAGTGTCTTTTCTAATTTTTTCTTTTATTTCTACTTTTTGAGATTTCTGTTACAGAATAACTGCATGCCTTAGTGTTAGTTTTATTTATGTATTTATTTATTTTTATTTCACACATAGGTGGGATACAAACCTGAGACTCATGAACATAGATAACAGTGCAGTGATTACCGGGGGAAGGAGACGGGAGGGAGTTTTATTTATGTATTTATTTTTAACAATCCTCAAAGAGTCAGTGAATGGTGCCCTAGCAGCCCATCTCCTCCTGGCCTCACATAGGTGATAGCAGTGTAAGGATTCTTAAAGAAGCAAAGCAGGTGTTACTTAAACACTCTATCTGTATCCTACCTATAACATTTTTTAAGATTGAGCCCACAGTGCCCAGATGTTAAAACTCTTTCACTGATCCCAAATTATGAATGCTCCATGTTGCTTTAATCCATTCCCCTGCAATGGCTTTATTAGATGAAACACCCTGTTGAGCATCTGAAGAACAGTGGGATTATCACATTTCCCTTTGAAAACCCAGTAAAGACAAAATAAATGGTTAACAAAACAGAGCAAATTCAGTTTGCAGGTGTTCATAAGCAATGTAACCCCTGATAAAATCTGTGTCTCTATTCTTCTTTCCTTGTGAAATGCCTTTTAAGCAGGCTAAAGATATTCTTGAGGAAAAAAGAAAGCATGGGGCCAAAGTTACTTTCCCCTCCTTTTGATGTGTTGCTAATTGCCTTGTGTAGACTGCAGAGACAGTGGGTAAGAAATCCAAAAAACTTTGTTTTGTTAAGCTTCACTTTTGACTGCACACTGGGTGTGCCAATAAAACAGTTCTTCATCATCTGTATCTCCTAGAGTGTTGACTCTTAGCGATTGATTTTTTTTCCTTGGCAAATCTAATTAACTATTTGAAGTATTTCATCATGCGGTACCCAGTTACTGTACACATTGGTTGTTGGCTCTTAAGAGATTCTCTTAAAAACTCAGTTACATCCCAGCACTCTAAAAATTCTTGTCTGCCAGAGCAATTTGAATTTTGTGATTAGTGTCTGCTGGAAATCATAATTCAATAAAGACCAACTTATTTAAAAATGTTTCGTACTGGGCTTGCATTAGGTAACATGGGTAACAGGAGACACAGAAACACATACAAATGTTCAGATCTACATAGGTAATCGGAGTGGTAGTGAACAATTTGAAGGAGACTTTTTGTATTTTTTAAGAAGCTCTAGCCAGATTAGGAGTGTGCGTGCGTGTGTGTGCGTGCATGTGTGTGTGTGTGTGTGTGTGTGTGTGTGGACACAGTAGACATAGTAGTCTTTTCTTTTGCTCTCCTCATACAAGCATTTACCACCAATT
Organism: Rhynchonycteris naso; assembly: GCA_037038555.1. Classification (NCBI taxonomy): domain Eukaryota; kingdom Metazoa; phylum Chordata; class Mammalia; order Chiroptera; family Emballonuridae; genus Rhynchonycteris; species Rhynchonycteris naso. Next base: position 19,341,348 of record CM073001.1, read on the forward strand.
CCTAAATGCAAACTTGTAGGTATAAAAAGAATCTCTATCAACATTTAAAATAATAATAAACAAGAGCCCCTGCATATTTCTTTGTTTAATGCTTTGATGACCCTGGCTTCTCCCCTTGAATGAGACTGTATCCGTCTCCTGGCCTCCTCTCTTTCTTCTCTTGCTCCTTTTTTGAACATAGGATTATTGCTATAGAAAATATGGTCATGCCATAGGGGAATGTACCTCCTGCTCAGGGTATTTTTTTTTCTTTCTATTTCCAACTACATTTGCAGACCGCAGCTGCTGCAGCCTTTGGGGGGAAAAATCTGTGTCCTGATGAAACTGTAATTCTTGAACAATGAATTCTTCCTTACAGGACACTGTATTTTTTCACTGCTGTTTAGTGCAGTCTGCCATTAGTCTTCCCTGCGGTTTATTGGCTGCCCAAATTCATCATTTGATATATGTAGGGATATTTAAACATTCTCCTCCCACCCCAGAAAAGTTTGTTTCATCTTTGGACCATGGGGCTTTCCGCTGTCTTCACAGGAACCCTCCTACTCTTCCCTCTTTTCTTTTTTATACGGGCTGTTTATCTGTGCCCGTGCCCACGTGTCCCTTTTTTATGATGAGTATCGCACCCTGGTTTCCGTTTGCCTCCTAAAGTGCATCCAGACAATACCATCCCTTGCCTGTTTCCCCTTTCTCATCTCTATTCCAAACCTCTTCATCTTTTACAATATATCAGCCAAGTTGAACTTCCAATTTCTCCTTCTTTTTCTATGGCTTCAGTATGTTTTGTGTTTTCATGAGTTGTAATTTCCCTTGCTTTTAAAATTACAGTGCTCAGAGAGATTATGAAGTTTTTTCTGAAATTTGGGAAAATAAAAATATGTATGTATTTTATTTTGGTATATTTTCCTCTTTTGTCCTCTAAACATTATTAGATACTTGAAAAATATGAGGGACCCATCCTTATTTGATGAACAGAAGGCTTCAGCCTGCATGTAAATGAAGACAGTTAGATTGTGCTTGGTGTGAGATACATTTTTGTTTTAAAAACATATTTTTTGTACATATCAGACTAAATCAACTTTGATGTGTGATTTTGTAGCTCAACTTAACAATCAAAGGTTTAAAAAAATAACAGAGGAGACCAGTTAGTTCTTATTGTTTCTTTAAGCTTCAAGAGCAAGTAAAACCAAACTTATTGATTGCCCTGTGATGATTGTATGGTATTTCTTGTAAATCCTTTACAAAGAAGAATCAAACTGAGAAAGAAACCTAAGGTTGTTACTTTCTGATTAGTACAGAGGTCTTTGCTAACATATAAGCTTCTTGTCAGTTAATATTTTTATGGGGAACTTTTGGTGCCTTTTCTTTTAAAGGATAATATAAAGAAAACAGTTGGCATGTTGACATTAAGCTGTATTGAGGAAGGTGGGTCCCTACTCCCCACATCTGTTCAGTGTTTCTGTTGCCTTTCATTTTCTAAAGTGTTACATATGGAATACATATGTCTTTCTGTTCTAGTACCACAGGGAAAAAAAAGGAAAGAAATAAAAAAGAGAAAAATCACAAAGAAATCAATAAACACCTGTTATTCCCAGATCTGCAGTTATTTGGGCTCAGAAGTGCCTGCAGGCAAAGTTAGAACAAAAAATGCTAGATGTCTATCTGCCTTCATAGATTTCTTAGCCTGTATGAGATTTTTAAATTTTATTTTATATTTATTTCATTTTGTTTCATCTTATTTTATCCCAGAGTGGACCCTTCACCTTCTGTTATTTTACTGCCCCGGATTTGTTCTCTCCAATGTATATTTCCTCTTTCCTTACACGCTGCATTTTGTATTCAGCCAAGTGGAGATTTTTTTTCCGGACGGCTCTAGAAAGTAGCCTTGCTTTAGCTCCCGCCCGTTTCACAGCAGGTTTCCTGCATTAGATTGCCCCCTGCTGCTTCTGGAACATTAAAAATAAAGCTAGAAATGAAATATGTTTGGGGACCTACCATTATAAATATATATATTCTAGTGAAATATATTGGAACCTAACCGTTTAAAAATAGATTCAAATATAAGTAATAACTGGTCAATATTTTGGCATGTCAGATGAAGATTTTAAACTGTGTGTGAGTGTGTACATGTACGCACAATTCAGACATTGTCCCTTTCCAGTGGAAGTTACCTGTGATTTAGAGGGCATCATTTAAATAAATATACATCACACTGTATGCTTTTTCCTTTGTCTGTGATAGGCGATGTACTTCCCATTAACATGTTCTTATCCAATTGCGTAGCATACTTTTTCTTTTTCTTTTTTTAATGTTTATTTTATTGATTTTGGAGAAAGGAAGGGAGAGAGCAGGAAAGAGACAGGAACATCTGTTCCTGTATGTGCCCTGACTGGGATTGAACTGGCAACCTCTGTGCTTTGGGATGATGCTCTAACCAACTGAGCTATCTGGCCAAAGCAACTTTTTCTAAAAAAAAAAAATGTATATTTTTCCTTAAGGGAAGGGACCATATCTTGTTTGTTTTTGTGTTTTTAGTCCAGTGCTTGACACATAGAAGATACTGTTTGTTAATTTCAATAGGTTCAGTCATTCAACAAAGAGAGAATAAGATCACTTAAATTTAATTCATCAAATCACTCTTGTTGGGCTTATGATGCAGAAGAGTAAATAATGTTGCTAACATTTTGACAGAAATAACTCCCAGCAAAGGTACAGAAAATTTTTAGTAATCCCTAATGTTAGAGGGACATTCCACATTAGTGGCTTGCATTTTTGGCTGTCACAATTTTCATTCTTTTTATTGCTGCTTTTCCCTTCTTTCCCAGCTCACATTATATATATATTTGACCTTCTCTCCTGAGCATACCTCCCCTAGCTCACATACATGTCTAAGATATCCCATTCAATATTTTGGTTACTAGAACTTGTCTGCATTCTCTGCTAAAGCTTTAAGTGACTTGAGGATAGGAATCACGTCTGATTCATTTCACATCCCCAGCAATGTCCACATGTTATTTAATAGTTGACACTGAAATGGAATTCAGATATTCTCCAGAGAAACCAAGTATTTTAAAATAGGAAAAGTAATAAAAATGGAAGTAAAATATTAGACATGGTATCTGGTTTTATGGATTATCCAACTAAAACGAAGGACTGCAATGAGGTATAAAATCACTGCCAAAAGCAAGGATGGGATCATAGAGGACTAAAACGTGACATCAGTCATGGTTGGCTGCCCTAATCTCCGTTCTCTTTCCCCACCTGTAATCATTAGAACATCTCTAGGCCTACATCCTGGCATTTCTTCTTCCCTTTCCCCTCAACGGTTGAGCCCCACTCGATCTGGCATTTAGCTTAACCAGCATTATGACAGACAGCTTGATTTCAATAGAATTATGAGATTCTAGGCTGAGAGTGAGACATCGTGGCCCCCTTACTTATCTGCATACTAGTTGTTAGAGAGTCTAACCATACTTTGCTTCTCTTTCATCTCTGGCCTGCAAGGAGTTGAGTTCTCAGGGTGTATTTCTAGGGATAATATGAAGAGAGGCCAGACCTCTCATGCTGGTATTTGGTCAGCCAAGAAAGGTGTACTCTGTGTGACCCAGGGATGTCTTCCACCACCTTTGGTTTCAGGAATGTGCAAATGAGGTTTGTAATAACTATATTGCATTTTTAATCTTTTGCTATTTAAATAAAGAAGAGTTTATTAAACAAAATTCCTTTGGGACTAATTTTTCTTTACCAGGCAGAAGTAACTAGTTTCCTGAAAATTACTTTTCTCATGTTGCCCTAAAAATATTCTTTAATTTTGATTATTTTGAAACTTTATAAAATGATATCCTATTTTAGGTACTCTCCTGTGACTTTCTTTTTTCATTTAAATTTATACTTTAAGATTCATTCATGCTATTGCATGTAGCTTTAGTTCATTCCTTTTCACTGTTACAAAATATTTCATTGAATGAATGTAGCCTGGTTTACTTATGCAGACCCCTGCTGATGGAAAGTTGGGTTGCTTCCACTCTTTGCTATTTCCAACATTGCTACAGAAAGATTCTTGCACACATGTAAGCATTTCTTTAGGGCATGTATAAAACACGAGAATTGTAGGGTATGTACCTTTTCAATTTGGCAATGCCAAATTATATTCTAAGATAGTAGCACCCATTTACATTCGCATTAGCAGCATATAATAGTTCTCATTGTTCCATATTCTTGCCAGCCCCTGGAACCATCAGACTCCTAAAATTTTCTGCATCTAGTGATCCACAATTGTTATCTCACTGTGGTTTTAATTTGCATTTCCTTTATTACTAGTGTGACTGAGAGTCTCATATGAATATTGGCCATTTGTGTTTTCCTGTCTGAGAAATTCCTGTTTATGCCCTTTGCCCATTTTTTTTTCTATTAAGTTATCTGTGTTTTTCTTATCAGTTTGTAGACATTTCTTATATATTCTGGATACTCTTTGTTAGTTCTGAGTGTATAAATGTCCTTTTTCATCCTGTGGCTTGCTTTTTCATTTTTTTATTGTTTTTAAGTTAAATTTAATTTTTTCCCTTTTAATGGTAACCTTTTATTGTTTTAAGTGAAAGTAGGGGAGATACTGAGACAGACTTCCACATGTGCCCCAACTGGGATCCACCCGGCAATCTCATCTGGGGCTGATGTTCCAATCAACCAAGCTATTTTTAGGTTGTTGTGCTTGGACCAACCAAGCAGTCCTCAGGACCTGGGGCTGACACTCGAACCTATTAAGCCACTCACTTGCTGTGGGAGGAAAAGAGGGAGAGAAGGGTCTTCTTAGAGAGGGAGGCAGAGAGAAGCAGATGGTCACTTCTCTTGTGTGCCCTGATAGGGAATCAAGCCTGGGATGTCCATTTACTGGGCCAACACTCTATCTACTGGTATCTTTTGATGAAGAATAGTTCTTCATTTTAATATATTCTTATATATCAATCTTTTGCTTTGTGGTTTAAATTTTTAGTATCTTATAAGAAATTCTTCCCTGTGTGGAAGCCATAAAATTATCTGTCATATTTTATGGAATTTTAAGGATTAAAAAATTTTTGAAGTTGTGCTTTTCATGGAAAAATGCTTAATCTACCTGGTACTGTTTTTTGTGTATGATGTAAGGTAGGGCTCCAAGCTCATTTCTTCCCCCACGTGAACAATCTGTTTGGCTTCAAGGGTCTTGTTATCCATCCTCTGCCTTTATGGATTTCCTTTCTCTTTTGTTTTTCCAAGATTAAATATAATAGTCCTTGAAGGACAAAACCATTGTTTGCATCACTTTTTTTTTTTTTTAATCTGCCTTGATGTCTATCATGGAGGGAAGCAGTTAGACAACTACTTGTTTATATTAATGTGTTTTAGCAGCTATTTTTTAGGCATATTTCCCTGTGCTTTAGTGACAGCACAGTCATTTTTGTTATCCAAGTCCTTACATCAATTCTCCATCTGTTAGTACTTCCAGCTCTTGTTTGTAAGTCACAAATGAATTTTTGTCATTGTGATTGTTTCCTAAGGGAACTGTTAGAACTGTGGGATTTTGTTCTTTCGTATCCCTATGCAGAAAAGCACATTGAAATAATGTTACTTCCACTAATAAAAATTTGGTAGAATCTCATTATAATGCTGATGTGGGAGAATAAATGTCATACCTGCTTTGTTGTGGACTATCTGGGTTATAGTGTGAGATACTGTGTGAGCTGGGAAGTTTGGTGGCACGCAGTTTGAGTCATTTGAATCCTTGCAACAGTGAGAACCATTATAATTGTTTTTGTTTTTAGTACACATGAAACATTCTAGAAGTAAACTTCAGATTGTTTTAAAAAAGGATTTCTTAAAATGAAATCTTTGATTAAAAAATTAATATGGCAAGTTTAGAAGTGTTTATCACTTAGATTTTAATAAAAGACATATTTTTATTTCAATTCTGTAGTAACCTGTATATATATGTTTGTATTAATTTTAATAAATAATAAGAAAATAGTGACTGAGGGATCCACACCATCTCAATGGTCTAACATAATCATAAACTACTCAGTCTTGACTCTCTGGCTAAGACAATATGAACTAGAATTTCATTGATATATATAGCACTGTTCTCTTAAATCATGGTTCTGTGTGTGTACAGGTACACTTGTACCATTTTGGTAGATTATGGTCTCCGTGCACTTTATATATTTTATAGAAATTTATGCACTGATTTTTGTCACTACACCATTAAGCCTATGCATTGAATTTAATTATATTTGCTTGCTGAAAAAAGTAGTTTTTGTTCCAAAGTCAGTTCGGTTCATAATTTTTGAATAAAGTATTTGTTATTCTGTTTTATTGATACTACAACCAATCTTATATTAGGCATAAGGATCATTTGGAGAAGGGTACCATTAAGTGCATGATCTCCAACTTAGATGCCATCAATGTAGAAAACTAACCATTTGCTGGGTATTAAGGAATCTGGATTTCTGTCCTTGGTAGAGGTGATGCTCCTCCAGTCTGCAAACCTTTCTCCCTTGGGTGCGTCCCATTACAGTAAGGAAATCTAACTGAAGCTCTCTTTTGAGGTCCTTTTAGAAATGAAGAACAGCACTAGACACTGCTCAAACCATGTCTGTCTTACTTGAAACTTAAACTGTTAGGTACATTATATTTCTTCTTAAATTTCTAGCTTTTTCAGAGGAAAGAATGTAGTTGGAGGGAAAAGCCTAGTAGGAGACCAAGGGTCTTTCTATTAGCTTTGTGGAAAGGTCAGGAAGCAGGAACCTACTTTGGACTGTCATTTTCAGTTTCATGTTTTGAGGTCCTTAGCGTAATCAAGAAAATAAAGATCCAAGCCAGTGTTCTCCAGGTGTTTTCCCTGTAGCAGGGGAACCAGTATCACTTGGGAATTTATTAGAAATTCACATCTCAGGTCTCAGCCAGTCCTGCTGAATGGGAATCTCTGGAGGTCAGGCCCAGCAACCCTCCTGGTGGTTCTGATGCACACAAAATTTGACACCCAGATACTATTAAGTATTTAACCATTTTTTAAATTGGGAAACAAAATTAAGCACCTCTGTGTACATGACAGTTTATCAAGTACCTTTTATTCCTTTATCATTGGTAAACAATGGGAAAAAAGTTTTTTTAATTTATATATTGTTATTCTTTTTACATTAGCATTCCTCTAGTACTTATTTTTTCTGGCTAATTTTGTTGTTGCTTAGTCTGCTGTTGCTTTTAAGTATTATAAAATTTTATCACAATTTGACTCGATAATTTTTTGCAACAACTCAATTTTCTATGTGAAGAATACTATACTGAGTGCTTTGAAAATAACAAAGGAGAAAACATGATCTTTTATTCTTAGGGAAAAAGAAGAAAATCTAATTAGGAGGGCACCAATTCCTTGGCTTGAAACTTCTCTACAAATATAATAAAACAGATAGATAGAAAAGAACTACCTGAATTAGGGTAGATGAGCTTTTTGCGTGAAGTAAGTTATATTTTTTGCATTAATTTTTGAAATTTCTGGTGAGATACACTTAAACATTGTGTATTTTAGTGATTGGGTTTAGATGTTTGGAATGATGGTGGCCAAAGAGTAGAGGATGGGGTGATCAGAATGAAAAAAAAAATACACATAAACATAAAATGTTATCATCTTAACCATTTTTTAAAAATTTATTTACAGGGACAGAGAGAGAGAGTCAGAGAGAGGGATAGATAGGGACAGACAGACAGGAACGGAGAGAGGTGAGAAGCATCAATCATTAGTTTTTTGTTGCTGTCGCAACACCTCAGTTGTTCATTGATTGCTTTCTCACATGTGCCTTGACCGCGGGCCTTCAGCAGACCGAGCCACCCCTTGCTGGAGCCAGTGACCTTGGGTCCAAGCTGGCGAGCTTTTGCTCAAGCCAGATGGGCCCGCGCTCAAGCTGGCGAGCTCGGGGTCTTGAACCTGGGTCTTCCGCATCCCAGTCCGATGCTCTATCCACTGCGTCACCACCTGGTCAGGCTCATCTTAACCATTTTTAAGAATACAATTCAATAGTGTCAACTGCATTCACATTTTTGTACACTCAGTCTTCAGCGCTTTCTCATCTTATAAAACAGAGACGGTGTGCCCACTTAGCAGCAACTCTTCATCTTCCTTTGCCCTCAGCCCCAGGCAACCACCATTCTACTTCCTGTTTCCATGAATTTGACTTTTTTAGGTATTTCATGTAAGTAGAATTATATAGTAGTTTTTTGGTGTGTGTGTGACTGTCTTACTTCACTTAGCATACGGTCCTGAGGTTCATTCATGTTGTACCACGTCAGAATTTTCTTCCTTCTTAACCCTTTGAGTAGTGAGTATTTTTGTTAACCCTTTGAGTGAGGAAGTACATGAATGCTTGTACTACTCAAAGGGTTAAGACGGAATATTTCCTTTTATGTAGATGTCACATTTTGTTTACCTATTCATCTGTTGATGGATATGTGGGTTACCTCCACCTTTTGGCTATTGTGAATAACGTTGTTATGAGCATAGGTGTGCAAATATCTCTTTGAGACCCTGCTTTCAATTATTTTGAATATATAGCTAAAAGTGGAATTGCTGGATCATATGGTAATTCTACTTTTAAATTTTGGAGGAACTTTCATACTGCTTTCCATAGTTGCTGTGCCAGTTTATATCCCTACCAACAGTGTACACTGTCCCAATTTCTTTCCTTCCTTCTTTCCTTTCTTCCTGCCATCCTGATGGTTGTGAAGTGGTATCTCATTGTAGTTTCTATTTTTATAATATAATCTCAGAATTTTTAAAATTAATTTTAATGGGGTGACATAGATCAATCAAGGTACATAGATTCAGAGAAAACATCTCTAGGTTATTTTGACATTTGATTATGTTGCATACCCATCACCCAAAATCATATAGTCTTCCATCACCTTCAATCTGGTTTTCTTTGTGCCCCTCCTCTCCCCACCCCCTCTTTTCCCCTCCCCACCCCCGGTAACGACCACACTCTTTTCTATGTCCCTGAGTCTCATTTTTATGTCCCACCTATGTATGGAGTCATATAGTTCTTAGTTTTCTTCTGATTTACTTATTTCACTCAATATAATGTTATCAAGGTCCATCATGTTGTTGTAAATGATCTGATGTCATCATTTCTTATGGCTGAGTAGTATTCCATAGTATATGTACCACATCTTCTTTATCCAATCATCTATTGAAGGGCTTTTTGGTTGTTTTCATGTCTTGTCCACTGTGAACAATGCTGCAATGAATACGGGGCTGCATGTGTCTTTATGTACCAGTGTTTTTGAGTTATAGGGGTATATTCCCAGTAGAGGAATTGCTGGGTCATATGGTAGTTCTATTTTTAATTTTTTAAGGAACCACCATACTTTCTTCCACAGTGGTTGTACTACTTACATTCCCACTAACAGTGGATGAGGGTTCCTTTTTCTCCACAGCCTCTCCAACACTTGTTATTACCTGTCTTGTTGATAATAGCTAATCTAACAGGTGTGAGGTGGTATCTCATTGTAGTTTTGATTTGCATTTCTCTAATAGCTAATGAAGATGAGCATCTTTTCATATATCTGTTGGCCATTTATATTTCTTCCTGGGAGAAGTGTCTGTTCATGTCCTCTTCCCATTTTTTTTTTATTGGATTGTTTGCTTGTTTGTTGAGTTTTATGAGTTCTTTGTATATTTTAGATATTAGGCCCTTATCTGAGCTATTGTTTGAAAATATCATCTCTAATTTAGTTGGCTGTCCGTTTGTTTTGTTGTCAGTTGCTTTTGCTGTGCAAAAGCTTCTTAGTCTGATGTAGTCCCATTCATTTATCTTTGCCTTCATTTCCCTTGCCTTTGGAGTTGAATTCATAAAGTGCTCTTTGTAACCAAGGTCCATGAGTTTAGTACCTATGTTTTCTTCTATGTAATTTATTGTTTCAGGTCGTATATTTAGGTCTTTGATCCATTTTGAATTAATTTTAGTACAAGGGACAAAGTGTAGTCGAGTTTCATTCTTTTGCATGTGGTTTTCCAGTTTTCCCAGCACCATTTGTTGAAGAGGCTTTCATTTCTCCATTGTGTGTTGTTGGCCCCTTTATCAAAAATTATTTGACCATATACATGTGGTTTTATTTCTGGGCTTTTTATTCTGTTCCAGTGGTCTGAGTGTCTATTTTTCTGCCAATACCATGCTGTTTTGATTGTTGTGGCTCTATAATATAATTTGAAGTCAGGTATTATAATGCCCCCAGCTTTGTTCTTTTTCCTTAGTATTGCTCTGGCTATTCGGGGTTTTTTATAGTTCCATATAAACCTGATGATTTTTTCATTTCTTTAAAAAATGACATTGGAATTTTGATGGGAATTGCATTAAATTTTTATATCGCTTTGGGTCATATAGTAATTTTGACTATATTTATTCTTCCTATCCAAGAACAAGGAATATTTTTCCATTTAATTATATCTTTTTTGATTTCCCTTAACAATGCTTTGTAGTTTTCATTACATATGTCCTTTACATTTTTTGTTATGTTTATTTCTAGGTATTTTATTTTTTGTGTTGCAACCATGAAGGGGATTGTTTTATTGAGCTCGTTTTCTGATGTTTCATTGTTGGCATATAGGAAAGCAATGGACTTTTGTATACTAATTTTGTATCCTGCGACCTTACTGTATTGGCTTATTGTTTCTAGTAGGCTTTTTGTGGAGTCTTTGGGGTTTTCGATGTACAGGATCATATCATCTGCAAAAAAGTGAAACCTTTACTTCTTCTTTCCCAATATGGATGCCTTTTATTTCTTTCTCTTATCTGATTGTTCTGGCTAGATCTTCTAGCACTACATTGAATAAGAGTGGAGACAGTGGACGACCTGTCTTGTTCCTGATTTTAGGGGAAAAGTCCTCAGTTTTATGCCGTTTAATATGATGTTAGCTGATGGTTTATCATAGATGGTCTTTATTATGTTGAGATATTTTCCTTCTATACCCATTTTGTTAAGTGTTTTAAACATAAAATGATGTATTTTATCAAATGCCTTTTCTGCATCTATTGATAAGATCATATGGTTTTTTTCTTTGTTTTGTTGATATGGTGTATTACATTAATCATTTTATGTATGTTGAACCATCCTTGTGATTCTGGGATGAATCCCACTTGATCATGATGAATTATTTTTTTAATGTGTTGTATTCAGGATTTGCTAATATTTTGTTTAGTATTTTAGCATCTGTATTCATTAGTGATATTGGTCTGTAGTTTTCTTTTTTTGTGTTGTCCTTGCCAGGTTTTGGTTATGAGGGTTATGTTGGCCTCATAAAATGTATTCGGCAGTATTGCTTCTTCAATTTTTTGGAAGACTTTGAGTAGAATAGGAACCAAATATTCTTTGAATGTTTGATAGAATCCACTAGTATAGCTGTCTGGTCCTGGACTTTTATTTTGGGGGAAGTTTTTAATAGTTGTTTCTATTTCCTCCCTGCTTATGGGTCTGTTTAGGCTTTCTGCTTCTTCATGACTCAGTCTAGGAAGATTGTATTGTTCTAGGAATTTATCCATTTCTTCTATATTATTAAATTTGATGGCATATAGTTTTTCATAGTATTCTACAATAATCCTTTGTATATATATATGATATCTGTGGTAATTTCTCCTCTTTCATTTTGGATTTTGTTTATATAATTCCTTTCTCTTTTTTCCTTGGTGAGTCTTGCCAAGGGTTTGTCAATTTTGTTGATCTTTTCAAAGAAACAGCTTCTCGTTTTATTAATTTTTTCTATAGTTTTTCTGTTCTCTATTTTGTTTATTTCTGCTCTAATTTTTATTATTTCCTTTCTTCTGCTGGTTTTGGGTGGTCTTTGTTCTTCTTTTTCTAGTTCCTTAAGATGTGAAGTTAAGTGGTTTACTTGGGCTCTCTCTTGTTTGTTCATATAGGCCTGTAGTGATCCGAACTTCCCACTTATTACTGCTTTTGCTGCATCCCAGAGATTCTGATATGTTGTATTGTTATTTTTGTTTGCCTGTATGAATCTTTTGATCTCTGCACTTATTTCTTCTTTGACCCACTCATTTTTTAAAAGTATGTTGTTTAGTTTTCACATTTTTGTGGTACCTCTTTTTTGCAGTTGAATTCTAGTTTCAAGGCTTTATGATCAGAAAATATGCTTGGTATAATTTAAATCTTTCTGAATTTGTTGATGTTATTTTTGTGGCCCAACATATGGTCAATTCTTGAGAATGTTCCATGTACCCTAGAGAAAAATGTATGCTCTGTCACTTTGGGATGAAATGTCCTGTAGATGTCTATCATATCCAATTGTTCTAGTGTTTCATTTAAGGCCAATATTTCTTTATTGATTTTCTGTTTGGATGAATGATCTAGAGCCATTAGTGGTGTATTGAGGTCTCCAAGTATGATTGTATTTTTGTCGGTTTTTGTTTTCAGGTCAGTCAGTAGCTGTCTTATATATTTTGGTGCTCCTTGGTTTGGTGCATATATATTAAGAAGTGTTATGTCTTCTTGATTCAATGTCCCTTTATCATTATGCAATGACCATTTTTGTCTCTGATTACCTTTGCTGTCTTGTTGTCAGCATTGTTAGATATGAGTATTGCCACACCTGCTTTTCTTTGGATGTTATTTACTTGGAGTATTGTTTTCCAACCTTTCACTTTGAATTTGTTTCTATCCTTGTAGCTTAGATGTGTTTCTTGTAGGCAGGATACAGTTGGATTTTCTTTTTTAATTCATTCTGCTACGCTGTGTCTTTTTATTGGTGAGTTCAATCCATTTACGTTTAGAGTAATTATTGACATTTGAGGGTTTCCTATTGCCATTTTATATATTGCTTTCTGATAGTTTTGTATCTTGTTTGGTTCTTCTCTTTTATTTTTCTATCATTTGTTTTTGTTTGGTTGTAACCCATACTTCTTTTTTTAAGCCATGTACTTCTATGTTGGTTTTTTCAGGGGTGATTACCATTAAGTAATGGAAAGCATACATATCATGTTCATTGTAGTACATTATCTCATGAATGCTTCTGCACTCCATCCTCCTTTGCTACTGTTAATCTTTGTCCTCTCCCCTTTTTTGTTTCTTTGTCACAGATTAATCTTGTTTTTATTGTGATCTCGATGGAGCTTTTACTTGTAGTTTTGTTCTTTTTGTCTGGTCAGAAAACCCCCTTTAGTATTTCCTGAAGTGGGGGTTTTCTGGTGATAAATTCCCTCATCTTTTCTGTATCTGTGAATGTTTTTATTTCTCCTTTGTATTTGAAGGATAGCTTTGATTGGTATAGTATTCTTGGCTGGAAGTTCCTCTCTTTCAGAACTTTAAATATTGGGGTCCACTCTCTTCTAGCTTGTAAAATTTCTGCTGAGAAATCTGTTGATAATCTAATGGGCCTTCCTTTATATGGTGTATTCTTCTTTTCTCTGGCTGCCTTGAGAATTTTTTCTTTGTCATTGGTTTGTGCCAATTTTATTATGATGTGCCTTGAAGTAGGTTTGTTAGGGTTAAGATAACTTGGTGTTCTGTTTGCTTCTTGAATTCAAGGTTTTAGTTCTTTCCACAGGCTTTGGAAGTTCTCGTCTATTATTTATTTGAATATGTTCTCCATTCCATTTTCTCTCTCTTCTCCTTCTGATATACCCATTATTCTTATGTTGCTCTTTTTGATGGAGTCAGACAATTCCTGTAGGGCTTTCTCATTTTTTTTTTAAATTTGTGAGTCACTCTCCTCTTCTCTCTGTAGTGTCTCTAGTTGCCTGTCTTCTATGTCACTAATTCTCTCCTTTATCTGGCATGTTCTACTGGCTAAGCTTGTTACCTCATTTTTCAGTTCATGAATTGAATTTTTCATCTCTGTTTGCTTCGTTTTTATAGTTTCAATTTTCTTGGTGAAGTATTCTTTCTGTCCATTAAATTGTTTTTTGAGCCCTTAAATTGCCTTTCTGTGCTTTCTTGTATATCCCTGATTATTTTTAGGACTTCAATTTTAAATTCTTTGTCATTTAACTCCAAGGTTTCTAAGCTATTGAAATATTTTTCTATAGATATTTCCTCATCTATCTGAGCTACATCACTGTCTTTTGTATCCATGATATTCAATTTCTTTTCCTTTAATGACATTTGAGAGTGGTATTGTTGGTTTTTTTTTTTAACTTTTTTTCTCTTTTTTTTTTACAGGGACAGAGAGAGAGTCAGAGAGAGGGATAGATAGGAAGAGACTGGAACAGAGAGAGGTGAGAAGCATCAATCACTAGTTTCTTGTTGCCCTTGTGACACCGTAGTTGTTCATTGATTGCTTTCTCACAGGTGCCATGACTGCGGGCCTTCAGCAGACCGAGCAACCCCTTGCTGGAGCCAGCGACCTTGGGTCCAAGCTGGCAAGCTTTTGCTCAAGCCAGATGGGCCTGCTCTCAAGCTGGCGAGCTCGGGGTCTCGAACCTGGGTACTCCTCATTCCAGTCTGACGCTCTATCCACTGTGCCACCGCCTGGTCAGGCGAGAGTGGTATTGTTAATAACACTAATAAGAGTTGAAAAAATTTTTTTTGAGAGAATGCAGTGAAAAACTGAAAATTCTATTGTACTAAGTGGAATAAAAATACATAGAATGGAGGGAGGGCCTGGGTTGGGGGGAGTGACAAAGAGGCAAAAAATGAGGCAAGAACCCACAAAATGCCACAAGGAAAAAATTTGGATCAAGAATAAAATAATTTGTTTGTAAATGATGGTCAAATGAAAGAAATAGTGTAAGAGAAAAGAAAGAAAAAGAAAAAGAAAAAAGAAAAAATACAGTGAGAAATGAAAATTCTATTGTATTTAGTGGCATAAAAACTATAGAATGGAGAGCTGGAGTTGGGGAAAATGCTAAAGAGATAAAAAGCAAGGTGAAAAGCACACAAAATGCCACAAAGAAAAAAAATTTGAATCCAGAATAAAATAATTTGTTTGTGGGTGAGATTCAAATGAGAGAAAAAGTGAAAGAGAGAGAAAAAATATTAAGTTAAATTTTTGGAATGTAACACTCATAGGAAAGAAAAAGAATGAAAAATGTAGCACCTATGGGTAATAACGTTCAAAATGAAAAGAAAAGAATAAAATGGATAAAATGACCAAGGTGGAAGGAAAGAAAATACAAGAAATAAAAAAGCAAAAAGTTATATAAAGACTGTGGATTTTTTCTGGTTTTGAGAAGTTATCTTCTTCCTTTTTTCTTTCTTCTTTCTCTTTTTGGCTGGTGGTGCTGTACCCTAGGTTCTGCCCCTGTGGCACTCTTAGGCAGAGATTTGCTGTTGTGTCGCTATGGTGATGACATAAACTAGACCTCAGTCCTGTTGGTAGTTGGGGCTTAGCATTTGCAGGCTCCAACAATGGGAGAGTCTATTTTCCCGGAGCCTCTCCCCAAATCTCTCCTTCCTGAACCAGCAGCCTAGGACTCAACTGTGAAGTTGCCCCAGCCATTGCTCAGAGAGCAAGAGGCTCTAAGAGCTGCCAAATCCCCTCTCTATCACCATTCAATGCAGGATTCTGGGTAAGACTTTGCCAGCCAGAGACGCCAGTGTAATCAAGCAGGGCTGGGATCCGATTGTCTTTCAGGTGCCTTTGTATAAGCCTCCGGGCATGTGCAGTATGCCTCAGCACTCCGCAGGTCTGCTCTCCAAAGGCTGTCTGCAAGCTGCCTGTATGGCTGGCGGAGGTGCCGGCGCCCAGACAGGTCTAGGTGTAGGGAAGCCGGCTTTAGTGCACTTTTCGCGCACTGTTGTTTGGGAAGCCGGGATTATTCAGAAACTCTGGTCACAGCCCACACAGAGGATCACTACTGACAGTCTCCGACCCAGCTCCTCCATCCCGGAACGCGAGCACCCACACCTGAAGCTCCAGGTGGATCCACTTGCACACTGCCCATGCTTGCCGACTGGGATACCGGGAGTAAACAAGGCAACTGCTTGTCCACCTCTGCCCGGGTCTGCCCCTGGCGTTAACTCTGCGTGGGCTGAGCCGCAGGCCCACTCTTTCCTCGGCTTGAATGTCTCTGCTCTAGCCCAGCTTTTCCCCTCCCCCAGCCCTCACTTTCTCTCAGTTCCAAGTGAAAGCAGCCCTTGCTCAGGTCAGTGAGGAAAGCGGAATACTCCGTTCTCCGTCTTATTTCCTTCAGAGTGGGTTATATATTCAGCCACCTTTTCGCCCAATCATACCTTTGTTTGACGTATGTGTACTTCAGATGCTCCTGAGATTGTTTTTCTGTCTCTAGTTGTTGAATTTGTTGAAGTTTCAGGGAGAGGTATCGGGAGCACTCCTCACAGCGTCATTTCTCTGACGTCACTTTCATTGTAGTTTTGATGTGCATTTCCTTAACGATTAGTGGTTTTGCTGTCATATAAGATTATGAACTTGGGCTGATGAAAGATGCAGTAGGTTTCCCAAACAATCAAAGAGCCATGAGAAAAACAGAGAAAATGAAGTTTCTATTATTATTTGTGGAAAAAAGAGACTATACTGAATGATAGTGAGGATAGTGAGGTAGATGGTTTGGAGAGTTGATGGTACCAGATGAGGGAGGACACTATTTACCACACTGAGGCATGTGCTGCACTATCATCATAGGAGCTCCTGGAGAGTTTTGAGCATTGATATTATCTGATAATAGTAGAAGCTGCCTAGTTGTGTTATTCTGGCCATTGTTGATTGAATCACAGTGGCAAGGGATGGAGCCAAGAGAATATTTTTCTAAGAGCTATCACCCTCATCTGTGTCTGAGGTTTTGAATGACAAATCAAGGATCTAAAGAAGAGTGTTAAGTTATAGTAAGTAGTCTTTAGAAAATTGGTATAATTTAAAAATCTATTTAAATGAGCTCCAATTTCATATTTGCTTCTTTAGCTTCTCTATTGGAATCTTTATTTACAATAACCATACACATTTTTTTTAAAAGGAGCTGACCCAAGCCATCAAAAACTATTTCAGCAAATACAGTGGGTGTGGTAGACTAAAAGCTGCCCTCTGCCCTGGCCGGTTTGCTCAGCAGTAGAGTGTTGACCCAGTGTATGGATATCTGGGTTCAATTACGAGTCAGGGCACACGGGAGAGGCAACCGTCTGCTTCTCCTCTCCTCCCCTTCTCTCTCTCTCTCTCTCTCTCTCTCTCTCTCTCTCTCTCTCTCTCTCCTCATCCTGCAGCCATGGCTCAATTGATTCCAGTACATCAGCTCTGGGTGCTGAGGTTGGCTTGGTCGAGCCTCCACCTCAGGCACTAAAAACAGCTTGGTTGCAAGCATGGCCCCAGGTGGGCAGAGCATCAGCCTCAGACCAGGTTGCCTGGTGGATCCTGGTCAGGGCACATGTGGGAGTCTGTTTCTGTATCTCCCCTACTCTCACTTAAAAAATAATAATAAAAAAAAAATAAAAATAAAAGCTACTCCCCTCTCAAATACAAATAAGTTCCTAATGTCTGGAACTTGTAATATTGCCTTATTTGGAAAACGTTTTTGCAAGGATTTTGAGATGGTGAAGTTATCCTAGGTTATGGAGGTGGACCCTAAATGCCACCACAGGTGTCCTTTGAGAGAGACAGGGAGATTTCACACACACAGAGGAGAAGGCCATGTGAAGATAGAGCAGAGAGAGATGGTAATCTTGAAGATTGGAGTGATGTGTCTACAAGCCAAAGAATGCTGGTAGCTACCAGAAACTAGAAGTCAAGGAATGGATTCTCCCCTACTGTTTGTGGGCTGAGTGCAACACTATTGGCACCTTGATTTTGGTCCTCTGATATTGAGTTACAACTTCTGGCCTTTAGAACTGTGAGAAAATAAATTTCTGTTGTTTTAGACCATAAAGTATATAGTAATTTCTTGCAGTGACTACAGGAAAGTGATATAGTAGATGAGAATATTGCAACTAGAATTTCTGGATAGACAGGTTGGCATTGCCACTTGCTGGCTATGTAAAGTTTTACATTTAACCTACTTCTTTGTTCCTTATCTGTAAAATGGGAATAATAAAAATGGAATGTTATCTATTTGAAAGGGTAGTTATAAGGACCAAATAAGCTTGCTGGCCATGGTAAACTCTGTCATCACCATCACCATCACCATTGCTGACATCACCGTCACTGTCATCATCTTCTTTTGACCATCAATCCTCCACTCTTCAAAATTGAATATTTCTTTATCTTCTCATAATCGCAGTTCATTTCCTTTGCCTAGAAGTTTTTACCCTTTTCTTATTCTGTATCTGAGCTCATGGTTTGGTTTCTCACTGTAATATTATCATTTTGACAAAGTAAGGCCAGCTTCACCTTCATCAAGAGATTGGAGGATGCTGCAAAATAAGCTAAGTTACAGCCAAGATCACCCCGAGCAGCTGTGAGGCTTTTCCTTCTCTTTCTTTTCTTTCCTCTTCCTTCTTCCCCTACCTCTTTTTCCTCCTGCTGCTTCCTACTATTTCTTATTCCGCTATGTCATTCTTCCTTCTCCTGCTTCTATCTAAATGGTTCTAAACCCTTTCCTAGCTAAGTATAGAGTGAGTTCTTGATTATAAATTCTAAAGAAAGAAGACATTTTAATGATAACGCTAAATGTTAGATGAAGGCATGGCTTGTTACATGGCAGCACAACAGGCTATCTGGCTTTACAGGATTATAAAATTAACCATTCAGCCACACATTTGTTTTCTAAATTATTTGAGAATTCAGATTTTGAGTAAATGATCTCTTCCATTTTTTTTGCTTATCTCTACTTCTTGGCCTTTACTTAGCTATAGACTAACTTCTTGGACCTGCTAGAAAACCACAACTGCCAACAGGGCTAAGCTTGCCAAGTGTCACAACCAGCTCCTGAATACCAACCCCATGAACTTACTGATGCCTAAAACAGAGTTGGCCCATGAGAAAAGTAATACCCAAGGTCCAAAGAGCTTGGATCCTTTAATTCCTTTAAAACTTACCAGGTTTTAATTTTCTCTGTCACCCATCTGAGAGGTATTCACTTAAAGAATAAATGTTATTATGAGCACCTACTGTATGCTGGGTACATTGTTCTCATTAGAGACCAAAACATTGTTCATATTCTCTTTTCTAGAAGGAGAGACAGGCAATTGAAAGGCCAGTTAAAATGCAGGCTGATGATTATTATCCTGGGCTAGTTCAGGGCAAACATGTGAGGGCTCTTTTCAATGTCCACGCTTTCACTGAAATTGAAAATAGGACTCCACTCTCTTCTGAAAAAGCTATCTACTTCGCTCAGTGCTGGATGTTTACAGGATGTCTTTGAAAGGCCATAATGATGTGCTTTCTTAGCTACAGAATGAGTTTCTGAGTATTTACTTAGTTAAAAGTAGCTTGGGAACAGATTTTTCTTCTGTCACTTTGGCACATACGGGGGAGCGTTCAGAAATTCTGAAGAGGCATGGAAATGGCAAATAATGAGATCTGGATGGAGTGCTTCATCGTGGTTGGATTTTAAAAGCATTTTTGTTTATTAACAAAGCACGGGTTTGTTCAGATCAACAAACATTTCTAAGTAGGAGGAAAACTATCTTTGTGAAGTAGAGCATTTTTCTGGAACTTAGTTTTGAGAGAAAAGGGCTGACTCTCACAAAAGCTAGTCCTGATAGGTCATCTAGTACTCAATGAACAACTTCGCTCTAACTTGCTTTATTGTAGGAAAAGTACAATTCTGGACATATTAGAAATGCTGTTATGGTAGTTAGTAAGGTTGGTTGTAAAGAGTTATGGAAATCATAAGGTGGGTCTAGGACTTCTTTTTTTCTTTTTTTTTTTTAAGGTGGACACATCTCAAATTTGTTACATGGCCAACACTTCTTACCCTTTTCATGATTTCATGGCGCATAGTGACCTGAAGATTTAATACTATTGTTAATATGGCAAGATTTCAAAGAGTCACTTGTTCATTTTTCAACAGACAGAAGAGAGCCCATGCTCTAAATAGAGTAAGCTTTCAGTTTACAACATTAAATAAATTCTCTTATTGGCTTTAAAATCTTTGGGATTAAGAACCCTCATGCTGCATTGAAATGGATTTATGGGATGTTTTAAAGACAGGATGTTGGGACCAGAAAAAGTCAGCTGCATATTTTGATAATTTGCAAGTAAGTCCAGAACATCATTATGGGCTTGTTTTTGTTTCTGGTGATTATGAGCTGCCCTTTCTGGACTTTCTATCCTGTTATTTATTAGGGATTTCACTCTTAATCCCCTCCCTGTGGACCATTTGTTTTGTTGAACATTCTGAGCTACAGCTTCTTCATAAAAGTGATACCATTCAAGGTCAATTTATGCACAGCCAGAGGCAGAAATTCTTAAGGAGCGTCTTGCGTCTTGCATGACCTGGAAAACTCCTTCCCCACGAATAACCTGATTTTCCATATAGCATCAGCTGTTATTGTTTGAATTTTTCAATCAGTGAGTCATTCCTCTGGGTTAGCAAACAGCACTAGAAAAAACGCAAGCAACTATCAGTCACACATGCCCTAATGCAACTCATCTCTTTAACTCTTCCCAGCCAAGAATTGAGCTTCTTGGGAACGGAATTTAAATCTGGAATAAGGGAGGATAACTTGAAGTAGAAGCTCTGTTAGAGATCAGGCTTAAAGTGGGGGTGATTGGAAGCTAACCTCACGGCAGCATTTGGGAGTGCAGAAAGGGAAAGTAGGAAGATGCATTTCAGTGACTCCACAGGTTTTCTAGTTTAACTTCATGTTGGTGATTTACCATGCTGAGAGGCTCACCTATGTGATAGGATAAGCTCCCACTGGATTAGAGCTCTGCACAGACAGGCCTATTCATTCAGAGGTCCTTGTCAAGCAACTAATATGGTGCCAGCACATAGTATGTACTAAATAAATATAAACGAATGAGTGAATAACTTGATATGGAAAGGCTACTTTAAAAATGTTTTTGCTCTATACTGCTAAAGCTATTTTTTTAGTTACTTTATAAAATGCCCTTATTTTTTACTCCAACCCTCAAGTGATTTTTAATGTTTCACTATACCAGATTTAAGTAATTTCTACCCCCCTTATATTTAAAATACTAAGAATTAGATATTCTAGCAACTAAAAAGCTTATTCTAAGAATTAATCAATCAGGTATTTATTGACCACATATTCTGTGTCCAGGATATTTTTTATTTCCTTAGGTCTGGAAGAGGGAAAAGACCAATCTGTTGATCCATACTTTTACTTTTATACTTATCAAAACCCATGGCAAGCAATTAGGATTTTTACTATCCTGTTCACAAAAATTAGGGGATATTTCAAAACGAATATGAAGCAATAAAAAAGAAGCATTAGATTTTTTTATTAAACAAGAACATCAGAAAAGCAAACGACAAATCAAAGAAAGTTGTTCGATTATGCAAATGAGCTGCAAAACCAACTTTTATTTCATTGGTAAAAATGCACTACACAAAAGGCTGAAAGTACTGGAGTATCTGAACGTTCCCTGATCCCCTAATTTTTGTAAGCAGAAATATCTTGAATATTTGGGGATGCAAATATTTATGATAAAAAATAGCTATCATTTTAATCTTTCAGATTTTCATTTTGTCGTTGCATTTTTACCATTTGTCTGATGTATTTAATTTTCTAAATTTCTGTTACATGAAAAATGAAAACTGTATTATTGATTTAACATCAGAAAAACACACAGTAGTTAATATACAAAAGGCTGCATCTAATTTTGTTAATAAACTATAAATGGTAAAATGACATACAGCTTCGATTTCAAAGCATTGGGAACCCACGTTTTTCTGTAACATTAATTACATAGTTTTGATTTTGGCAGCGTCATAATTCTGCAGTGTGATTTTTCTACTTCACTGTTTCTCAAAGTAGGCCTAAAATGTTACCGTAATTTGGGAAATACTCCCCTTGTGAAGTGTGCACTGAGCTAGGTGATGTAATGTTTGTATTACAACGGCAACTCTCGCAGAGATTTGCAGACTAGGCACACTGGTCCTCACAGCTACCCTCAACCCTGACACGGAAAGGTTTTATTAATGGCAGATGATACATATTTGCCATTATCTGTTATCAGTTCAAATGTAGCTTGTTCTTCTGGACTGTCTTTGGAGTAACACACAACTTTAGCACTTAACTCTGGAACCTTATGTCCTTGATTGAAGTCCTGGCTCCTCCAATTATTAGCTGTGTCTGTTTCCTCAACTATAAAATGGGGATAATAACTAGATCAACTCATAGGGTTGTTCTGAAGATTATAAGTTAATGCAAATGTTTAGAACAGTGACAACATAGGTACTTGATAAATATTACAAATTTTATGACAAATTTTGAATATTCTTGTCTATAGAAATTTTAGCTCCAATGAAATAGTAATATGAAAGGACTACAAATAAGGTTAGTTCATGAACAAAATGTAGTGAGCTGTGTGGTATGTCATGTCTTGGAAGTGTAGCCTTATCGGGGGAGGTTAGACTAAGCACAGAAGCCTTTAAAGTGAGAAAGAACGTGCGTCTTTGTATTGGGAAGTGCAGGAGTTGTTGAGTTTGTGAGAGATGAGGCTGGGTAAGAACTGAATCCTAAACATGGGAGTAAGAGTTTGGCTGTTATCTTGAGGGCAGTGGGGAAGCCCCTTGGGTTTTAAGCAGAGGAGTGACACGCTGGCTGAGCTTTGAGCAGCAGCACTGTCTGCAGCACAGAGAAGCGAGTGGAGGGGCTTTGACTGGTGCAGGGAATCAGTTAAGGGGCTGCTGAGAGACAAGAGTGATGGTAGTGGCTTGGATGACGCAGCTGGTGTACCAACGGGGATAAAGAAATGACAGGTTTGAAATCCATTAAGAAGACAGAATCAGTAGCATCTAGTGATTGTTTCAGTGTGGTGCGTGAGAAGGCAGTGAGAGTTGAGGATGAGGGCAAAGTTCCAAGCAGTGGCTGACTGGGACATCACTGCCTCCCTGAACAGGTGCCTCATGTCATGGTTTACCACAGGGTTTACAGGAGGAACTTGATCAGGTGGAGCTGCTGTCTCGGAGAGGACAGCATCACAGGTAAAGCTGAAGCATTTGGTCGTGGGCTGGAGGTCAGGAGGGTATATATAAGTAAGAGGTATATGAGGTTAAACACAGAAAAGGAGGGCAAATCTGGGGCAAGTGTTCAGGACAGCCTGGGATATAACCTCCATACTCTAAGGGTTCCACTTGGCAGTAGGCAGTCTTTTAATATTTTAAAATCTAATGTGACTCTTCTAGTGAGTACTGTCCCCCAGAATAGCCCCTGTAGGCTTTAAATGCCCTGGGCAATTCCAAACCTCTGTTGATGCTCCCCTTATTTGCCCTAGAGCCTTGGTATTAGCAGTTAAGGGTTGTGTCTGTATCCCTGAGGCAAATTGGAGGTCACCTTGAATCTGAGATTTTCTTGGGTTTATACCTTTAGGTTCTAAGATGCTCTTTTCCCTCTGGAATAACGGACCCTGAGGAGTTAAAGCAGAGAGTTCTTAATTCTTTTTCTTCATTCATGTTTGTGATATATCCATTCCATTTCTGGATTCTTCTTCTTCTTTTTTTTTTTTTACAGGGACAGAGAGAATCAGAGAGAGGGATAGACAGACAGGAACGGAGAGAGATGAGAAGCATCAATCATTAGTTTTTTGTTGCCATTGCGACACCATAGTTGTTCATTGATTGCTTTCTCACATGTGCTTTGACCGCAGGCCTTCAGCAGACCAAGCAACCCCTTGCTAGAGCCAGCGACCTTGGGTCCAAGCTGGTGAGCTTTTGCTCAAGGCAGATGGGCCTGTGCTCAAGCTGGCAACCTCGGGTATCGAAACTGGGTCTTCCGCATCCCAGTCTGATGCTCTATGCACTGCGCCACCGCCTGGTCAGGCCCATTCCTGGATTCTTAAGGTATCTTTTAACTCAGTCTGCTGAAACCTGAAACCTGATGCATTTTGGTGAGATATTTCTGCCAGCTTGGCTCTAGAGGTGAATTAGGTTGAAATCAGCTAATTGACAAATTAACTTTCTAATTTCACAAAGTTTAAGTTTTACGAATCATCGCAACACTTTCATGATAACATAAAAACCTGAACACTGTGAATTGCAGCACTGGTGGGTGGGAATTAAAAAATTAATCTTCAGAATTTAACTATCTAATCTTTCATGAGCGTGCTAAAAATAGTAGAATCATTCATTTGTGTGAATGAAATGCGAATCTGTTTTCAGTTTGTTTAATATTAGAAATTCGAGAACAGTAAGATCCAAAGCATTTCAAATATTTTACAAATCTTCTTAAGGTGATCATTATAGCTAGCTTTTCTGAATGTAAGCAGACCTTTCTTGCTTTTTCAATAGACAAGCTGTGATGGTGGGAATGAAATTAGCACTGAAAGTATTAAAATATTGATAGCAATCATTCCATGCCCACACTTCTCCAATTAATAATTAATTATACCTTGAAGGTAACTCTAAGAATTGTTTTCTTAGCAAGAACGTTTGACTTTTTTACCTCAATGTTATCAAGTCTCCAGCAAATAACTCACATTTTAATGCGGTTAGTGGCTGGAATTTCTTCTGTGTGGTTTCGTAAAGTGTAAAAAAAAAAGTTTGCTGAAAACGATTTAGAGAAGGCCTGAGTTCATCATCTCCCTGATTTACAGGTGGCAGCAGTGCATTTTTATGTCGTTGCCTGTTATGTCCTTCTCAGTGTACATGTCGTTTCAAAATTTTTCCAGGACTATATCCTAAAGTATAGGGAATGATTGTTATTCCCTACATGCTGATAATTACAAAAGGGTTATAGACTGTTACAAAATGGATGCTTCTCACCTACATAGAAGCATCCTTCAGTTTTTATGGCTTAAAAAAAATTTTTTTTTTGAGTAAGGTAAGTTTTGTCTTGAACTTCTCCCAATATCAAGTGTTAACTAACTTCTTAGCGTGATATTCTGGAGTTAAAAGAACTTATGCTGGCTGGTTGACTCAGTGGTAGAGCGTCGGCCTGGCATGTGGAGGTCCTGGGTTCAATTCCCGGCCAGGGCACACAGGAGAAGCACCCATCTGCTTCTCCACCCTTCCCCCTCTCCTTTCTCTCTGTCTCTCTCTTCCCCTCCTGCAGCCAAGGCTCCATTGGAGCAAAGTTGTCCTGGGTGCTGAGGATGGCTCCATGACCTCTGCGTCAGGTGCTAGAATGGCTCCAGATGCAACAGAGCAACACCCCAGATGGGCAGAGCATCGCCCCCTAATGGGCTTGCCAGGTGGATCCCGGTCAGGCACAGGCAGGAGTCTGTCTCTCTGCTTCCTCGCTTTTCACTTCAGGAAAATACAAAAAAACAAACAAAAGACATTATGCTAAGTGTTGATCTTGCCCTAACAGTTGATAGGAAAACTAGGTCCTAACTGGTTTTATACACCCAATAGTTACCATTTTATGTTGTATTTTTAAAAATATTTTCCAATGAACTTCTAAAAAGTGTTGTATTTTTTATTTTGATAAACAAAAAAGTGGCTAAAATGTTCAGTTATTTTCTCAACAACTATTTGCTGAATACCTAGTATGTGTTGTTCTAGATAAAAGCAGACTTAAAGCCTGTTTGTTATACTAAAACAGTTATTAAAGAATAATACATACTCTATTTCTCTCTCTCTCTTTTGTAGTAAAAAAGAGAGACAGAGAGACAGATGGAAGGGAGAGAGATGAGAAGCATCAACTCGTAATTGCTTTAGTTGTTCATTGATTACTTTCTTATTCATGCCTTGACCAGGTGGCTCCAGCCAAGTCATTGACCCCACACTCAAGCTGGTGGTGACCTTGCTATCAAGCTGATGAGTTTGTGCTCAAGCTGGCAACCTTGAGGTTTCCAACCTTGGTCCTTAGAGTCTTAGGTCGACTCTCGATTCACTGCACCACCACTGGTCAGGCTATTTCTCATTTACTAAAATGGAACGAGATATGTATAGCCTTTGGCCCTTATATGAAAATATCCCCCCTTTTAAAATATCCATCCCTTCCAATTAAAAGCATAGATTTAATTTTAAGTATGCACATTTAGTTTAGTCATCTGTCATTCCAAGTTTTGGAAATGTTGTGTTTAAATATATTTGTTTATGTGTGCAATTTTTCTAAGTGTTTCTGTTCAAATGTTTGAAAAGGCACCTAGCACTGTGCCTGGCCCACATTTGTCGATGCTAAGTGTGCCTTCATCCTAGTCTCCGGAACCAGTAACCCAGCCCCTTCACACTGTTTAGTCACCTGTCTTCTCAGTGGTGCTTTCTTGTCTGTATATCAGTCGTGGTGCCTCAGCGCCGACTTACCCCAGCCTGTTCAATCTGCTTGGTACTACTTAGCATATGGCGAGCAGTTTGCAGGCTAATTGAAATATTAACGTAAGACTTGGCAGACATTGATTGTTTTGAATAAAAAGTCAGGAATGGAAGATAGTGTTTTTATCTGGGTGACCACATTTATGAATGAAAGTGAGACTACTGGTGAGGTCTCACCAGTTACCACACTTACTAGTAGGATTTGTGTGGCTCATGGTGTGCCTACCAACTCTTATAATGATCCAATTGTGTAAGTGATGAGATTCTTGCAAATGAGTTAGACACTTCGAGTTTTCTGCAGTTACACATGAGATTTATATGATCATGCTAATAATTTAATTTCTGCAATTTTAAGGTCAATCGGCATTGTCATTCATGAAATGAAAGTGAGCCAGAATTTATACTAGCCTTCAGATGGACTTTATTTTGTTCTTTATAGTTACTCATGGAGAGAGAATCTGTGGAACAAAGAAGTACTAACACGGTACATCTTTGAAAGTACACTTCTAGGTTATTTGTATTGGTCACAGAAGAGTTCCCAAGGTAAGTTGACAAGAAATGCTATAATATTTTATATTCAACTTTCAAAACCTTGTTAATTATGAATAAGATAACACTCTCAATATCAGTGGACAAATGAAATCATTCATTTTGTATTCCAGAGCCTCATCCGCATCTACTCTAATAACTATGTGTTAGAATGCCTCCACCCCATTTCTCAAAATCATTTGATACACATTATAATGTGATATTATAAATGAGTATGAATGTTATATAGTGAATGAAACTGTACAAAAACATTTTAGCTTTTGAAAATTACAAACCTATCTCTGACAGCCCATTACAACGGAAGGACAGGTATTGAGCAACCATTTACCATTGTCTTTATTTCATCATCTGGGGCCTCTGACAAATGTCATCCACCCAACATGCTTAACACGCTGCATGGTTGTGTCAGTGTAGACAGAAGTTCATCTTTGTGGTTGTGCCTTCGAGGAATATGAAGTCTAGCTGAGAGAGGTACCTTGGCTTCCTGCAAAGCTATGGTTATGGGATATACAGGATGTATCTGTATATTCTTTTAAGTTTGAAGCATTCTAGAGAACTATTTTGAGAAGTAGGAGAAGAAATGTACAGTGTACATTTAAAATGACTTTGTAAAATGATATGATTTGCCAAAATGCGCATTATTGTAATTTAACCAAGATAGGTGGCCAATTGAATGTTCCCAGAACTGTAATTGCCTGCATGCTATTTGCAGGGCCCTTTTTGATAGAGCTAGCAAAATGTACCTTTTTATTTCAATACCCATTTTGTTACGAATGCATCTATTACTTATAAATGATGACTCTTTTTTGGGGGGTGGTATCTGTAAATATAGGTGAAGGTAATTTCTAATAATGTAGATCCAAAAAAGTCTTGTAGTTATGGAAATTATTTTTAAATATATTGTGTGTTATCCTAAAATTCATGCTAAACTGCACATTTGCTTAAGAAAGAAAAGGGATATAATGTATAATCTGAGAAAGACAACCATAACCAAATAGAAGATAGTTCTAGCTATGCATTTTATACCCAGAATTTCAAAACATGGATGGAAATATTCTCTAAGTTTTCATTATTAAAAACTGGTTAAACTTTTACAAACTTCACTTTGCTGACACCAACCAGAATCAATTAAAATACAAAAATAGAATCATATCTGTTACAGAAATGGTACATTTTTACAGGAAAAAAACATGATTTATTCATTGGTAGACACACTGGTGCTTTTGTTTTATGGTTCTGAAGTATAAACACATATGAACCAAAAGGGATTTTGTCTATGAATTCCAGTCTTAGTAGTAAATGTTAAATATACCTTCTCATTGAAATATTTTTATTGGAAAATATAAAATAAAAAGATGAAAAAGTAATCTTTGTAAATTCTGAATTGTGTTATCCATCTTAGACTTGATAACTCCAGCACACATAGCTAGTTATGCTCCTAACCTAGTCTTGTCTATACTGGCTATGTGATTTTAGGCAAGTTATATAAGTCTCTCTGTGCCTTAGTTTCCTCATGTGCAAAATAAAGAAAAAAAAATCATAGTTCCCTCAAAGTATTATAAAGATTAAACGATTTAACACATGTATTTTGTTTAGGGTTTCCAGAAAACATTCAGTGTTGGATCTTCTAAGTTAAGTTATATTAATAAAATAATAGTTAAATATACATGTATTTCAAATTTTAAAAATAATATACATTTATTTTTTATTTTTTTTACAGGGACACAGAGAGAGAGAGAGAGAGTCAGAGAGCGGGATAGATGGGGACAGACAGACAGAAACAGAGAGAGATGAGAAGCATCAATCATCAGTTTTTCATTGAGACACCTTAGTTGTTCATTGATTGCTTTCTCACATGTGCCTTGACCGCGGGCCTTCAGCAGACCGAGTAACCCCTTGCTTGAGCCAGCGACCTTGGGTCCAAGCTAGTGAGCTTTATGCTCAAACCAGATGAGCCCACACTCAAGCTGGCGACCTTGGGTCTCGAACCTGGGTCCTCCGCATCCCAGTCCAACGCTCTAGCCACTGCGCCACTGCCTGGTCAGGCAATAATATACTTTCATTTAAAAATTTTGGAAAGTAAAGAAAGATATAAAGAACATAAGAATCACTTATCTCTATTATTATCTCTATAATATCAGCGTGTCCGTAAAGTCATGGTGCACTTTTGACCGGTCAAAAGTCAAAAGTGCAGCATGACTTTACAGACACATATGTTTAGTTAAAAATAGTCCCATTCTTAGTAATTTTGCTTTCTTTTGGTTGGTATTTGCCTAGCATACCTTTCTTTATCAGTTTATTATCAACCTTTCAGTGACACTCTACAGTGTCTCTCTAATAAATAGCAGATAGCTAGATTTTTATTTTAACTGAATTTGAGTCTTTTTTAAAAAGATGATCTAAATCAGTGTTTTTCAACTGCTGGTCCGCCAAAAGTTTCATTCTGGTCTGTGGGAGTTAAACACCTTGGACCAGTGGTTAAAACACACTGATCTAAATCCTTTGCGTTTATTGTGGTAATTGAGACTTACATTTTTTGGGTATCTTTATGTTTTCTATTTTCCATATATTTTTTTCTTCTGTCCTTTTTTTTTTTTCCAGGGATAGAGAGAGAGTCAGAAAGAGGGATAGATAGGGACAGACAGGAGCAGAGAGAGGTGAGAAGCATCAATCATTAGTTTTTCGTTGCTGTCGCAACACCTTAGTTGTTCATCCATTGCTTTCTCATATGTACCTTGACCACAGGCCTTCAGCAGACCGAGCAACCCCTTGCTGGAGCCAGTGAACTTGGGTCCAAGCTGATGAGCTTTTGCTCAAGCCAGATGGCCTGCGCTCAAGCTGGTGAGCTCAGGGTCTCAAACCTGGGTCTTCCGCATCCCAGTCCGATGCTCTATCCACTGCGCCACTGCCTGGTCAGGCTCTTCTGTCCTGTTTTTAGTTGAATTCTGTTTTTTTAAATCTCCCCTGGATATTTTCTCTCCTTTATGGAATTTGAAGTTTGCATTTTGTTTCAGCTGTTTCGATATTTACCCTAAAATATTTGACATACATACTTAACTTTAGACTTTTCTAACACAGTGTAAAGTTTATGAAAAGCCTGTCCTGCTCTTAAATACAGCAATAATCCTAGAACCTTGATAACATGTTCTTACTACCAAGGATTCTATTATGATTTGAAACCCTTAAAAATGAGCTATCATTGACTTACATTTACGAACTTATGTTACAAATTTCTTTGCTTGCTATTATTTCTTAAGTCCCATTTCTTACTTTGGGATTCATTTTCTTTTAGTTGAATACATCCTTTAGTAGTTCTTTCAGAGAGGTCAGTGCTTAGCAAGCTTTTAGTTTTTATATCTTTGATAGTCTCCTTTTGTTGGAACACAGGTAATTGTTAGCTGGATATGGAATTGTAGGATGTTATTCTTCCTTAGTATTTTAAATTTACTGTTGTCTTTGTGCATTTATTGTTGCTGATGATAGAAGTCCTATTGGTCTGATTCTTGGTGCCCTAACGGTAGGTTATTGTTTTTCTCTTGTAGCTTACACAATTTTTTCTCTCTTTAGGTGTTCTGTAGTTTCACCACAGTGTTTTAGATGGGAATTTGTCTTTATTTAGTCTGGAAATTAATGAACTTTTTCAGTCTGAGGATTTATATCTTTCTTCAGTTCTGTAGAAATTTTGTTTATGATCCCTTTGTTTTCAGATGATCCCTTTTTCTCAGATGATTATCATATGTGGAGTGTTCTCTACTCTCTAAATTTCTCTTCCATATTTTTTATATTTTTAACTTCCTATGATATATTCTAGGTGATTCCCTTAGATCTTTCTTTCAGTTTAATAAATAGCTCTTTTTGTCTTGTGTCCTCTTTCACATATAATTCTTTTGTTTTACAGTAATAGTCTTTTAATTCCATTTTTTTTCAAATTTTCTGCTTTCCATAATACCATATACCTGCTCTGTGGCATTTATTATCTTTTATTTCTGTTTCATGGTTATAAATGTTTATTGTAAAGTTTTTATTTAATTGCTTTAATATCTAAAGTTTTTTGAGTATGACTTTTTGTTGCATTTGCAAACTTTCATCACATCATATCACTTTACATTCTTTGCCATCTTTTCACTTAGGTTCACCATTTATAATTATATATTTATAGATTACATGTTGGCTTTTGGAAGCATCCTTATGGGGAAGTTTTGTGCTTTTATTCTGTCATGTATGTATGGACTCTCCATCTTTGGCCTATTTTTTATATTAATTTCTGAGTTTAGAGTTTCCTTATGGCTCCAAGAATTTTATGCTGTGCTCACATGCTTTGTAGGATTGAAAGTTCCAGATTGTTACAGTTGACTCTGCTTCCGGCCCATGCTTTGAAGCAAACCTTGTCTTAGGCAATTGGGAGTTTTTCTAGTTCTAGTTTTTCCTGGTCTTGTTTCATGGAGAAAGCTCAGGATTTACAATCATGACTTCTGTGCACTGCCAAAATTTGCATTCCATTTCTTCCTGAGGGATACAATGGCTAATTTTTCTGGACCTTAGAAATCTATTTTCCCCTTATTTTCAAGTATAGTTGTGTACTTAGAGAAATTTTAAAAAAATTTTTATCTAAGATTTATTTGTGTTTAAAGTAGGAGGAAGGACTTCACACCTCAGATCAATCTGCCATCTTGGCTGGAATGGCCTCCCAATTTTTTTTAAAGGTATTTTTTAAAATTAGTTTTTCAATTATAGTTTACATTCAATATTATTTTGTGTTAGTTTCTGTTGTATAGTACAGTGGTTAGGCAATCATATACTTTACAAAATGATTCCCCAGTATTTCAGGTGCCCACTTGGCACTTTATGTAGTTATTACAGCATTACTGGCCACATTCCCTACACTGTATTTCACATCCCCAGGACTACTCTGTGACTACCCATCCGTAGTTCTTAATCCCTTCACCTTCTTCACCCCCTCAATGCCCTCCCTCTGGCAATCATCAGTCTGTTTCGATTTTGTTTGTTCTTTTATTTTTCTCTTTATAGTCTACATATCAGTGAAATCATATGGTACTTGTCTTTCTCTAGCTGACTTATTTCACTTAATATAATACCCTCTCAGTAAATCCATGCTGTCACAAATGGTAAGATTTTATTCTTTTTTATGAGCACATAGTGTTCCATTCTGTAAATGTACCATAGCTCTTTTATCTACTCATCTATTGGTGGGCACTTGGGTTGCTTCCATATCTTGGTTATTGTAAATAATGTTGCAGTGAATATAGGGATGGGTGCATATGTTCTTTTGAAGTAGTGTTTTTGGTTTCTTTGGATATACTGTATATACTCAGAAGTGAAATGGCTGGGCCATAAGGTAGTTACATTTTTAATTTTTTGAGTATCCTCAATGCTTTCTACAGTGGCTGTACCAGTCTGCATTCCCACCAACCATGCATGCATGAGGGTTCCCTTTTCTCCACACTCTTGTCAACTTATTGTACATAAATGTTTTGATGATAGCCATTCTAATAGGTGTGAGGTAATGTGTGCATATCTATTTATGACAACTTTTGTTCTCTTCATGTTGCAGATAGATATTATAGAAATTTAGAAAGTATTGAAAATTACTAAGAAAATAATTATTGTGAAGCATTTGCATATGCTTCCAGTCTTTCTGCTCTTTATATATTAATTATATAAATAATATCTAAATCCTGCTTTTTTTCACTAACATATTGAGCATTCCTTTTTTATTTTATTTTTTTATTTTTCCAAAGTTAGAAGCCAGGAGGCAGTCATACAGACTCCCGCATGCACCCGACCGGGATCCACCCGGCATGCCCACCAGGGGGCGATGCTCTGCTCATCTGGGGCATTGTTCTGCTGCAACCAGAGCCATTCTAGCACCTGAGGCAGAGGCCATGGAGCCATCCTGAGCACCTGGGCCAACTTTGCTCCCATGGAGCCTTGGCTGTAGGAGGAGAAGAGAGAGACAGAGAGAAAGGAGAGGGGAGTAGTGGAGAAGCAAATGAGCGCTTCTCCTGTGTGCCCAGGCCAGGATTCAAACCCGGGACTTCCACATGCCAGGCCAACGCTCTATTGCTGAGCCAACCAGCCAGGGTCTGTGAGCATTTCTTCATGCCATTAAAAAGTTCTCATAAACCTAATTTTAGTTGCTTTGTGAGCTGTATCTTATGAAAGTACCATGGTTACTTTTACCCATCATCTATTTGTTTGTTTAAATTTTAGTGAGAGGAGAGGAGGTAGAGACTGATTCCCACATGTGCCCCAACCAGGAGCCACCTGGAAAGCCCACTAGGGGGTGATGCTCTGCCATTCTGAGGCTGTTGCTCCATTGTTCAGCAACCAAGCCATTTTTTTTAGCACTTGAGGCAAAGGCCATGGAGCCATCCTCAGCAACTGAGACCAACTTTGCTTGAACCAATCAAGTCATGGCTGTGGTAGGGGAAGAGAGAGAGAGAGAGAGAAAGAGAGAGAGAAAAAGGGAAGGGGTGGAAAAGCAGATGGTCGCTTCTCCTGTGTGCCCTGACTGGGAATCAAACCCAGAACATCCACACACTGGGCCGATACTCTACCACTGAGCCAACTGGCCAGGGCTTATTATTTATTGTTAGACATATAGTTTCAAATCTGTTTTTATACATTGTGCATTACATAATTCTATGGTATTCTTGCATTTAATTTGTCAACTGTGAAAAGATTTTTGGGGGATAAATTTCTCAAAAGAATACTGGGATAAATTTCTCAAAAGAGTACTGGGTCAAAGGTACAAATATTTTCAAAGCTTTTATTATTTTTAAGCTTTAGATAAATTTGTAAATGTACTTAATGATATTATAGAAGATGAAGCCATATCTATTTGATTGCAGCTGGATAATTGTTGATGCCTCAGTAAAATCTTCTATTAAAGATTTTAGAATTTAGATGACAATGAAAGGAACATCTAAGTTAGATTTATCAACTTGAGCAGATAGTAGAACTAGGCCACCTTGTTATTTAAGAGAATTGGTTTTCAGACACTTTATCTTGAGTCTCCATTCCTTGGGGATTCCACCCTCCAGGGCCTTCTGCAGCCCTGGTTCTTAGCGGATTTACATTTCCTGAGTTTCATTTTCATCTGGCCTTTCCCTAAAGAGAACCTGCTAAGGCATGCACTCCACTTACGTACCAGCTCCCATTTGCTATCTCACAGTTTCTGGACTGAGGAATACAGGCCTGTTTTCTTCTCTTGATTTTGCATTAACAAAGCTTTTTAAAGCTCACATATGTGGAAAGACTTGAAATAGTGGGAGCATCGTTTTGTTTCAGGGAAGGGATGATTTGTAAAAGGGGAAACGTTGAAACTAAATTCTTACATATTTAAAAAATTTAAACTACCCAGAGGCAGAAATGATTTGGGGCTAAGGAAAAATATAATGGATAATTTGAAATCCATACGTTATTATTTGACTTAAAGTAATATCTTTTTTCATCTAGGTCATATCAATCTAATTCTAAGAATCATATCCAAGGGCTTTGAGTGGATTTTTTTTTTTTTAATGTAAAGAAATTACGCTTAAAAAAACCCACGAATTGGCTTTTCACAGTGGCAGACTTGCAGCTGTTAACTAATCCCATAACGCGTGGTATTTACCCACACATTTTCCAAATTAAATGTGGGCATATGCAGGCCTGGCTTAAGATCCTATAACACAGATACTTTACCTGCTAAGAAAAGAAATTAAAACCAAAATCGCCCCAAGGACTGTAAGCACTGAGGAAGAGGTGCGAATAAAAACAGCAGAGAGAAGGGAATGCGTATGACTTTGTAGAATGCCCACTTGAGGTAGAGGGGAGGCAACTGCAGGGATGGATAAATGCAAGAATGCAAGTGCCTGTGAGAGCATTGGTTAGAAGATCTGATCTGTTATCCAGAAGTCATGCTTGCAGTATCAGAGCCTGGGAATTAAGAACTGCCGTTTTAGCGAGCTCTGCTGACTTCTTTATTTTTTTTGCTAAAAGGTGTTAGAAAAATTTCTTTTTCAGAATTACTTACTTCTGTTTGCGCTTCCCTTTAAAATTCTTTTTCAGATTGTGAAATGACATTTTTATATCTTTAGTTCAATTTGGATTTCCATCACTATAGTTTTTGAAAGCAAGAAATTCACCCTGCACTGGGCTAAAACTTGGTTTTGCTGGAGGGGCTGACTATCACATCTCCCCCTAGCCTGCAGAATTTTTGAGAATCCCATTAAATTTTATTCAGGAGTCCCTTATCGCCAAATGTATTGTTTCCATGGATACAATTAATGGGGAAAGCAATTTTATGAGTGATGTAAAAAATGAGCACTTCATCAGCCCCCTGCTGGCCGCATTTAGAGACTGGAGGAAGGAAGTCGGCTCCTGTGGGGTTGGCAGAAGCTCTGTGGTGTAAAGGGGGCACAACAATGAAAGCACAAGTCAGAAGTGTCTTTTTAAGTGTAAGGAATTCCCCTGAAGACTTTATTAGGAATTGGAAAATGCCAGTAAATTGTGACACCTTTTCACACTCTTTCCATTTACAGAATGCACTCTATGACAACCTTAAAAAACAAAATAGCAGCCCATTTCTTAAAAATACAGACTTCCCCCCTTTTTTAAAGCACTGGGACAGGTTTTCAGATATTTGGTACAAACAGAGACCCAAGCAAGAAGGAAAGCCTCAATGGTGTGAAGGATGCTCTGATTTCTACCGCAATGTTTAAGTTATGACTCAATCACCAACATTTCTTTTAATTAGCATTTTTATTTAGTTTTTGAAATGTATGCAATCGATAGCACCTCATCTCATTTTCAAAATATTAGAGTGAAGATAAAAGAACCACAATGCAATTTCTTAAGCACTGAAGAATGCTTTCACTCTACCCACTCCAGCCCAAGATGAGGGCAGAAATCGAGAGATTTTTTTTGAAGAATTCAGGGTCCTACTGTCCAATGGTCACATGACATTTGGATGACTACTAATAAAAATATTTTGTGTCTACTCTAATTTGGGAAAGAAATTAGATCTCAACAATCCTGTGTTCAGTTTAATATCGCCATGATGCTCATGACCACAATGCTGCCTGCCCTTTTCCTACTTTTGTGTGACTTGACATATGGAATAAACTAATGTGAAAAAGAGAAGAATGTACACAAGTATATTGTAGAAAGAGTATAAATGTAATTGCTTACAAGCAAATTCGTTTAAGAAACTATTTGTTTAAATTTTCGGGATCACGGCTGTACTGCTTTTCTTTCTGAGCTCGCGTGTGCGGGGCTGTTAGAGAGGCAGTTCTCCCTGCAGAGGGCACTCTGCCTCTACAGAGCACACCGACCCCAGCAGCATTAGAGCACAGGGAACGAGTACGTATAATTATTTTTTAAGCTGTGAATGTAAATAATTATTTTTCTTTTGAATGACGCTATGGGAAAATTTTTCTATATTAGAAAATTATAGATTGTGTGCAGCTCTGAGTGTGTTTTCCTCTTGCTCTTTTATGTATTGTCTTGCTGACCATTTCTCCCCCCCCCCCCTTAAAGATTGAAGGCATTTTTGAATAAGCACTGAACAAGAGAGATAACAAATAAGGTCCCACATGGAGGGGGAAATGGTAGTCAGGAGAATAAGAGAAACATCAGGGCAAGTTGTAGATAAAAAATGTATTTATATTAAGAATTTGAGGGCTCACAAATTGCACCACAAATGCAGAGAAAGTAAAACATACCACCTGATTTTTTTTAAAATATAGTAATTAATTTCAGTTTAAAGAGGTTTCTATCTGCAGCTGGAGATGGTTAATCTGAAAAGTGTGAGGAAATAGGTATTTCTTTCTGTAATATTTCTTTCCTGTTTGATGTACTTCTCTGTCTGGGAGAGGAATGGATTAAATAGAGGCAGCAATTCCAGAGGAGAATCAGAACCTTTCAAGAAGAGGCACTGAAATACATGTAACTGATGCACAGATAAATACAAGACAACAGGATTCCCAAACAGTTTAATCGTAGGTTTCCTGGACTTCGAAGGGGAGGTTCCACTTTCTGCTGACCAGGAGAAAAGTGCTTAGAGATATTGTGAAGTCTTAGTTTAAGGGTGTGTGAAAAATGATCAAGTGTCAAATGATCATTTCAATAGATCAGCATCAATGAATGGGCAAAATAAGCCACCTTCTTAGTGTAGCAATTCATTAACACTGAAGAAAAATTATACGACTTTTGTTTATTGAAAAACAGAAAACGGTGTAAAATGCTCCTTAAAAAACAAACTAACTAATCTAAGGGAAAATACTCAGAAACTTACGTCTTGGGAATATTACAGGAATCTGCAGCTCACACCGATTTTCACGCCGTGAATGCAAGTTTGGAAATACCTTTGAGAATTTCTCTTTTGCTGCTTGCCTGCCTATTTACTTGCCAGCATTTTCTCAGTTCCTTTTCTAAAGCAGTTTGAAAAATGTGATTTCGTGTCGAGATGCTTTTGTAATGTGCAATTTATT
The DNA here is from genome assembly GCA_037038555.1 of Rhynchonycteris naso. Classification (NCBI taxonomy): domain Eukaryota; kingdom Metazoa; phylum Chordata; class Mammalia; order Chiroptera; family Emballonuridae; genus Rhynchonycteris; species Rhynchonycteris naso. The sequence continues at coordinate 19,378,690 of CM073001.1, forward strand.
TATTCGCTTCTCACCATATGTTTTTATTAATGTACAATTATTATACAGCAAGATAATGCCAGCGCAAAATTTATTGCCTCTAAATGAAGAGGAGGGACTGTAAGTGGTTTAATTTTTGAAACTTATATTTTTTGGAGCTGAGTCTCAAATCATGCCGCTTTGTAGTCTGCGATTTATGATGGCTGCGGTCGAGCCAGGTGGAGCAAAAGCTGCAAAATGGCAGGACAATTACTGTAAGGGAAGATCATGGAGGAGCCTTGTCAGTTTCTAACGTGAAATTTAATCAGGTTGCATAGAGTGATGTGATCTATCTTGTTAGCCCATTCTGAACTATTTTGAAAATGTAAATTATGAGCCTCTCAAAATTTAAAACAAAGAGATTCAGCACTGCATAGGTTATCATTTAGATGTTTATTTTGCTGCCATGAATTTTTATATTAGCAAGTTTATTTTAATCAGGTGGCCCATTCTGTATCATATTGATATTGTACATGCAATCGTGGTTGTTAGATTCAACCATTTAGGAAGCATGTTATTATAGCCACTTTATTCTGATTAAATACTTCAGTTTCTATTATATTGACATTTTCCTATCCTATCATAGTTGCCAAGGCCCACAACATAAAGTTATTCTTTTCCAGAACTATAGAACAGTATAAAATGTTTACATACATCAAAGTACCTCATCTTAGAGGGGTATCTTGCCCTGAGCTATCATAAACAGTTGAACATTGCTTATGCTGTTAATCTAAACAAATCTTAAAAAGTTATTTGTGTTGTGTCCTTTTGTTTTAAATGAACACTACTTAAAAGTCCTTGAATATTAACAGTTAAATATTACAACAAAGTGTACAAAGTACTCTTAAGCCTTCCAGATAATTAGAAGGTTATATTGTTGGATAGACTGGCTGTTTTTCACTAAAAATTGAAGTCTTTAAACCTGTGAAATTTGTGTGCATTTTTGTCACCAATACTGATGCAACTGAAGAGAATGATGCTCTCTTTCTCTCTTCACTCACACAAACACAGTTGTGTGTGTATATATATCTCACACAAATACACATGTGTGTGTATATATATACGCACACATATATGTCTTGCACAAACACATGTAGATATATGTATGTATAAAATGCATAACAACCTCTTCTACAAAAAATATGCATAATTTCTTCCATGGCTAGTGAGGTACACTTAATCAACTATTTGTAAATTAGTGCCCTTTCCAGAATATGTTAACTTTTATGGTCTGTCAAGTGTTTCATGAACACTACAAAGTCTGCACAGTTGGGTTTGTCTTGTACCTCCTAACATCTCGGGAGCAGTGCTTACAGAGAAAAGGGTGGGTGGCTTTTGCATGGTTTGAAAATTTGAAATAATATTCCAACTTGTGTATGTATGTACTATTAAGTGATCTTAATGCTTTGATTTCTTTAAAGGACTGTCTTAGAATTTTTAAGTATACGTTGAATTAGGAAAAATATTTTTCCTCGTCATCTCAAGAAAACTCAGTTTGACCAACTTTCACATTTGATTTGAAAAGCAGTAGCATTCAGCACTGTGGCTACTCCTCCTTCCTGAGTCTGCATTGTCCTGTGTTTCCTTGCTGCCATCCGTAGCGGAGAGCAGAAATCCACAGTGTGAACCCTGATTTTTCAGCCATCCTGAATCTCTGTTGCTGTTAGACTCTTAATTCAGGTTGAGTTTATAATATTTGCGTTTGCTCTTGTTACATCAGAAGAAATTCCTTGGAATGCATATTCACTTTCTCCCCATTCCTTTCATTTGCAGATGAAAGGCAAATGCAGATTTAAAAAAAATAAATAAATAGGATGTGGTTAGGAACATTCATCACACTCCCTGTCTACTGGGTCTTTGTTTCTGTTTCACGCTGCGTGCATTACATTACATTTCTGAACCTGTTGTGAGTTCTTTTTTTTTTTCCCCAGCATTTTTCTTTTGTAGTTTATTAAAATAAAAATATTTTCAGTCAGCAGAAATCCCATTGGTTCTTCTGGAAATCTTGCCCCACAGGCCTTTGCAGGACAAGAACAGATTGTCTGGGGCATAATTCTGAGCATTGTTTTTTTATGAGGAAATCAAAAGTATAATTGTTAAAACCCAGTGTGTCCTTTTATGTCTGAAAAAGAGAATTAAATTGCTGGTGGCAAAGCAACAGGGGATAGAGAGAGAATGGATGTGAGGCAGGCCCTCTGGAATTGGGGGTTTGTTTTTGAAAGTAAATGGAGAATACACTTCAGTGTGTACCCAAGTGAGTGTGCATTTGGCAGGTAGATCATGGGACCCACCAAGTATAATGCAACAGGAATTGAAAAGGAATAAATGTAATAAAATGACCATCCAGTTTGCTGCTGTCCAATTCTTTCTTAAAAGCCCCAATTTGCAAATGGTGGAGAAAACATTTTGATTCAAACTTAGACCATAGACTATCGAATATCTACCAACCTTGGTCCTTTCTGGGGTAAAAATCTTTATATACTTGAGGGCTTTTTACTCAGGCATGTGACTTTTTTCAGCATTATTCGTAACAACACTTTCTTAGTTCTTTGACCTGTACTTTTATTTTTAATTTTGAGAAGAAAATGGTTGACATTTTTATTTTATTTGTGCTAATTTCACTATCTTTCTCTGATCACTAAGTGATATGTCTTCATTTGGAACTTCTGGTCTAACTGTTCTAGATTCCTAGATTTTATGAACCTCTAAAACCATCCTGAAAGGTCTGATTTTCATCAGAATAGTCACACAATTTTGGATTTTTCCAAATGGCATATAGCATGCCCGAGTATTTTAGGTTACATGTGTAAGACAAAAGATTCCTCAAAAGCACTTTGTATTTCAAGCTTAATTGGGATGTAACAAAATAGATTAAAAACAAAAAAGAGTGCTATGAATCCTGGCAAAACCTTTTTGGTGTGCTGTGGTGGACAAATGGTTAAAATATACACTCATTGAAGTATGAAGGCAGTTCTTCTTGGCTGTCAGATAGTTTGACCAGTGTCAGGCTATCCTGACGTGTGCAGCATACCTTCATTGCATCATAAATAAAACAGACAAATTACTTTTTTTTCCTCCCTAGGATGGAATAAGCACCATGAGAGGGGAGGGAAAAGGATTACGGGAAGGGGTTGTTTGGAGGGTCTATTGGGGGGGGGGTGAAGAACTAGAAGGGAAAGGAAAAAAAGAGAGATCCTTTCAGCCCCTCTATGAATCTCAGAATGGCAGCTGAGAACAATGAGAAAACCAGGCAATTACCTAGAATCCTGTTCCCTTATCCAGACATAGAAAATATATTCTTGCACCAGCCTTCCTTCCATCCCCCACTCCCCACCACCTCCTCCCCTTCCCCGTCTATCTAATTCAGTTCTTTAGTGGAAGGCCCAGCAGATGTAACAAAGGGAGAAAGGTTTCGGATGATGGGCCACTGAGGACTCAAGTGCCCAGCCTTCCAGGTATGCAGTGGGAAACTTTTCTTTCTTTTTTTTTTTTTTTTTTAAATATTCTGTGCCCTTACAGACTTTGGTAACCTCTGAAGCTGCAGCAGTGAAATATGAGCGGAAAGGTATTTTACAGCTTGAACTCTTTTCCTGATTCCCTGAAAATCAAGTGGTCAGGATGCTAAATCACCTAGCCCAAGAGCACTAAGCCGACTACATGCTTTCAGCCTTTGGAAATTCAGCCCTAAGGTGTGCTAGGAATTCTGGGCTTTGAAACAGTTTTACCCAGAAACCTTCCTGAATTCCACTGAGGAGTTCTGCTTTATTTCTTACTTAATTAATCATTACAGTTCTGCAAAAGGCAGTCCCTCCCCAAACCCTCAACATTTTCAGTTCAATTATGCACCAGTGAACGTCGATGCAGGTAATATTGCTGATTTGACAGGTTTTGCCAGAGTGATTGGAGTCTGCCCTTTCTTCACTCCTGTGCTTCCTGGCCAGCTGGCCAAAGCACTGAGGACGTGTATGGAAGGATGAGCTATAAATGACTACTCTCTCTGAGGCCTTTACTGTTGGAATGTGTGGGTCCCATTTTATGCTGAACAGGAACTTTAGGTTAACCCGTATATTGAAGAGCGACAATTAAATGAGAATGTGTGTGTGTACCCGTGTCCATTATATTCCAAGATGACAAGAGTAGACCTATATATGATTTCCTATGTCCTCCATCCACCTTCTCCCACAATCAACAAGTCTTTGCATTCATTGTGTTTAAAGTGGTGATGTCTTGTAATACACCATCCACTCATCTTGTCACGACCAGTAGTTCATAGAGCAAGACAGCTGCCTGGGGTTAGGGTGTGGTTGGCAGCTGCTTACAAAAATTCCTCTCTGTGCTCTTTACAGTAGGAGTGCAACCACTATAAAAAGTGGAATGCCTAGGCTTTCCCATGGCAACGCTTACTCAAGAGAGTGCCTAACACAGACTTAAGTATCTTCTTAGAAAAACAATTAGCAAAATCTCAGAGGCCAGAAGATTGCCAAGACCACTTCCCTACAGTAGCCAAAGAACACTAGTTGGTATTCCCTGGCTTATTTAACCTTTTCCTTTAAGTAAAACAGATTTCCTGGAAATGCCATTGTTTCCAGTGGAGTGGTGGTATTTGGTTTCTAAGTGGATGCAAAGTGCTTTGGCACTTCTTATGCCTTAAAGTGTGACTTACATCTTTTATTATGTAGTTTTCACTGTATTTATTTTTACAATTCAGTTGATGGTTAGGAAGGACTGGAACCCTGGTTTAGACTTCCCTGCATCATCCCATAGGATCTGGAGGCTTGCAGTTGGAGTCTTGGGGTTCAGGATCCAGTTTTGCTTCTCGCCTAGTGCAATGTCAGAGAAATTGATGACTCTACTCAGGCTGAGATTCAACTTCCTTAGGGGACCAAAATTCACCAGCAGTCTGGTGAGGTTTAATAAAATAAAAGTATATCATATCACTTGGTAGATTACCAGATGCCTAGAAAGCTTAGTTATGATCACTCCAGTATGTACTCATAAATATTTGTTGATTGAGGCTCCAGTTATTTAACGATAAGCCTAGACTATGCAGCTACTTTCTCAAGAGTGTTATATTGTTCAGGACCAACCCTTAGAAACAAAGGTACTTCTGGGAAAATACTAGAAAAGATGTTGTAAGATGACAGTGTTCAACTTAAAAAATATGTCACCAGAAACAGCTTTATATTGCCAGATATAGCTTTTTCTGTTTCTCCTTAGAAGTCACATCTGAATTTAACAGAAGTTCCAAAACTCAGTGCTGAGACAAACCATAAAATAATCCAATTAATGAGTCCCTAGTGCAATTTGTAAGCTTATAGCAGATTCATCATTAAAAAAAAAAACACCTCTCAATATTCTTTATTAGTGTTTTCTGATATTTAGAACAACTTAATTGTTCTAAATTAACCCTGTTGACGGCTTCTTTGGTGTCATCTTTCCAAGATTTATCTACTCCTGTCTATTATAGATAATCCTTCATTAGGTGAGATGATGTAATATCTCCAACTTAATTTCTGTAGACTTTGTATTTTATGAAAACTTTGCTACAGTTGAGGTTTTTAATTGTCAAGATAATTGTTTTCAACCTTAACTGAGTTTTAAATTCCATGATCCAATTCATTCGTCATATTATAATCACCGTCACTCCCCATTGTTGACAGTGGGGGTGGCTGTGCGTGTTATACAATGCACCATGTTAGATAGAGTCCACGGAGCTGATCTGAATGGCTTTTACCTCCAAATCTCATGTATGGATAACAATGCATGAAAGTCTGACAGAACGAGGCAGAATAACCTCTTCTGGGTGGTTGTTGTACTCAAATGACTCACCCCGTGTATTTTGCTTGGGATTGAAGATGCCAGGGAAGAATTCCAGTCCACCTATGATAGTTCAGGTCCTAATGACTATAAAACACTTATTTGAGTGAATAATTAAATATTATCTAAAACTACTACCCATTTTTTAAATGTGGTTAAAGTGTTGTTTTTTTAAAAAAATGTATTTAATAAATCAAAGTTTTATTTGAAAGTATGGCTTTAACTTTGGAGAGGTGCAGAAGCAGAAGGAAAGAGTTAAAGATCACCCATTATGTAAATATACATTACTCTTTTTAAGATGCTCCTTGGATGCTGAAATTTGTTTTTTAAATGTTAGAGGATGAGAAGTAATTCTAAAGGGACATCAAAGGACAGAGGATGCTATATCATATTAAGATCACAGTTTGGTGAATCCATGCAGGGCTTTTCCTTAATCTAATGTAAAGATTTGTAAGAACCTGTCATCTCGCTGCTGCTCCTTGGCTGCCTTTTACATAATGCCCTTCAGCATCGTTGATACCAACCTGGATGGCATTATTATTGCTATTTACAGTTGTGTGCTAGTAATGTTAAACCCGAATGAGATTAATAAAGTAAATTAAGTGATAAAGATTTGAATGCTATTAACAATCAGTAATACTTCTTGACAGCACAAGAAAAGGAATAGCATGCTATTAGCCAGTCTAGATAGACTGTACAGTGTGTAAACACAAAGATGCCTCATAATTTATGTTGATAAACCTTACTTTCTTCAAGTGGCATTCCCCTCCACTTCCATATTTTTCTCCTCCTTTTGATTCTTTTTTCCCCTCCCTCCATCCTTCCCACCCTCTACCTTTCCCTCTCTTTGTCATTTCTCTGTGGATTCCTCATGATCTCTCATCTTTATTACTTTGTGGTTGTTATTGTCTGGAAATTGACCATTGTCTAGCAATAGTGTGTGCGACTTCTGCCAATAAACCTGCTGGCCCAGCCCGCTTTCCTCCCAGCTTCCCATACCTTCCTTAGCTAGTGCTTTCCTTACTCCCACTGTCTTCCAGCTTCCACCTTAACACTCTTCATCCTCCCGCCGATGCTACCTGGGGTTCTTTTTGAAATTGATGCTAGCCTTTTGTTCCAGTCCCACTTTGAGCCGCTAGGGTCAGGCAGCTAGCAGCCTCCCTGGGGCAGTGCTATGATGAATTTTGGCATGGCCAGGCTGTTTAACAACTCCATCGCAGAGTGCCAGCTTCCTCAAAGATCGGAAGGAGCTGTGATGAGCTTTTTCCAAAGGCTCCACTCAAGTTTTGAAATGCCAGAGATTCCCGTGGATCTCTAAATTATGTGGTAATTTTTGAACCACACCTTCCCAATAAAAAATGAAATTTCTTTTCCAAGAAACATAGCTACTCTGTGATTTTATTAGTTCAGCACTCAATTTTTCCTGGCATCCATGTTGTTTGGATTTAGTAATTTTTTTATTTAAAAATGTTCAAATCCTGTCAACCTTTTTGTTGCTGATTGCCAATTATGTCTCATCTTTGCCATCATTCACATTCCTTCTTCTTTTTTTAAAGTCTTAATTGTTATAAATGGCTTCCTCAAATAATTTTTTTAAATCCTAGTCATTTTAGAAACATCTAGAAACCTGTCCTAATTCAGTGCAATTTTTAAAGAAAGTAGAAACAGTTATTTTAGTCCAAGTTATTTATCTAGCTCTGTGTCTATGTGAAAAATTATTTAAATTAGAATACATCAAGCTGTCTTTTATGGTATTTCAATTTTACCTTTAACAATTATTTTATCTGTTGCTATCTACATATCTGGGTTGTAATGTGGCCACAAAGGAAGCAAATAGTGGTCTTTAATTGAGACTACTTAAGTAGTCAGACAAGAAGGTGCTGCGGCACGCTTTCTGATGTTAGCCATGAGTCAGAAAACATGTAAACATAGTTTATTTGACTTGATACACAAAAGATCAGCACATTACACGGTCTCTTTGCAAATCAGGTATGCCTTTCATTGGTACTTCACTGTGATCATACCCCCTGCCCCAGCTTTTCTGGAACCAAGAATGGGAAACAAAGTGCTTGAGTGTGTGTGTGTTTCCACTGCATGTGATGAGTGTTCTCAGGAAGGATAACTTGGGCTGAGTGAACAGCTCTGTGCCTTCTTTCTTGTCCTTTCTGGTATTCATTAAGTTAATATGCTGCTGCCTTGCATGGGGCACCTTCTTTGATGGTGAGTACAGTTAAATGCCTATTTAGACATGTCATGGACTAACCAATGCAAGAAGGTACATGAAGTGTGGAGGAGAGAGAGAGAGAAAGAGAGAGAGAGAGAAGTGTTGCTATATATTTTTTAACTTAAAAAAAAAATGCTTCTTCTTAACAATCCTTTGCAGCTGGCAGAAGGCTAAGGTTTCTCACACTATGAAAGGAAGTCAGACCATAAATAAGCCAGTCAAGCACACCTGGAACGAATAAAATGCCTTTCTAGACTTTACACTGTGCTGAGAATGGATGCCAGCCTGGTGAGTGCATTGAAATGGTAGGGAAGAATGTGTAAATGCCACATTAGTATAAAGCTAGGGAAATGTTTCCACTTTTAATCTCCAACTTTTAAAGTAATGGTTTATGGAAGAAAATATGGAAAGGCATTTTTCAAAGTTTAATATCTTGCTGTCATGTTTGGGGCAATGGACCTCTTCCAAAAAGTAGCTACAGAATAAGACAGAAAGGTATGGTACTTTCAGAGGCAGATGGAAACTAACAAGCGTCCCAGAAGTTGTCACTGTTTTCACACTTATGGATCTAATTCGAAGAGCAAAGATAAGTAATACATTCCTCATTTGATGTGCATAAAAGACCTAATATGATCCAGTGATTATTAGCTCTTTTTACCTGATCCCCTTTCAAGCCGTTACACAAGAATTTTTATCGCTGCACCAGTCACACAAGCACTGGTGCAGTTCTTGGACTGGAATTCGTGGATGCTTCTGTTTAGTCATTTGGCTGTCAGTACTGTCCGGGAATTCTATTTCATTTGGCTTGGGTCTTCGGTAAGTTTTCAGAGAGGGTACTCAACCTCCCCAGAAGCTGGGCACAGATGAAACAATTCAGTAAATGGTTAGCTGTACTACTTTTATGTGAAAAGGGGACATTTGGCCTCCTTGATCTGTGCAATAAACAGGGTTCATGTCTGGGCCACAGATGGAAGGGATGAGGGAAGAGCAAGCTGCAAGGTAGATACTTCCTAAGTTGAAAAAAAAGAAAAGAAAAGATGGGCTTGTACAACCCAGTTCTTACTCTGCTAACTTTCCCCTCAGATTCTAAACTCCAGATGCAGAACAAAGCTTTCTTTTTGTTTAGTCTGTGTCAACTTTTACAAATTGATACCAATGCCAACTTGATCTCTAATACATTTAAACACTTTGATGGGTGTAGCAGCACAGTAAAAATAAAGGTATGTCTGGGTCTCGCTGCTTAGTGGTCACATTCTCTCCTTTTGCCCAGTTTATCTCTTACTGCTGTCTCCTGTTAATGTCTGTGTGTCCCTGACCAGTCCGCGTCATTAGTACATGCTGGTACAGCGAGGGAAGCAGTGAGCGGAGGAGCGCTTCTGAGAGCCAGCCGAAGGCTTCCCTGGTAAAATGTATTAATCTTCTTCATCCAGGTAGCTGCTTCGCAGAACATGGGCTCTGCCTCCCACGGTGAAGCCAAAAGGGGATGGGAAAAAATGAATAATTATGAAGTGCCTACTATTTGCCAGGTATTGCCAGAGCCAGATGGCAATCAGTTTTTCTGAGTCACTGTGATTGTGTGAAGGGTTTTCCTTCCTGGCTTTCAGACTTTTTTCAGGGACTCCATATTCTTTCTGAATCTTCATGGACTAACACTTCTGATGATTATTTTGGGCCAAACACTTTGTTAGAATATCACATTGTATTATATAGTTTAATCTATTAAAATAGAGGAAAGTCTTAATATTTGACTTTTTAAATACCAATTTAGTAAGTCCTTTAAAAAAGAAGAGGAGGGAGGAAATAAGTGACAAAAAGAACTTATTGCTACTTTGTTTATTCTGTGGAAATATTAGTTTTACATATTTATTTATTTTTTCATTCTTTTTTTTAAATTCAGGGACTATATACTGGGTACTCTTTTATGTAAGATATTGTTCATGGTGCCGTGGGGGAATGAAAGAACTATAAGTCATAGTCCTTATCTTCAGAAAATATATACCTTAATTTGCATCATTTACAGGGTATGTTGTAATTTTCACATATGCCAAAAACTGAAGTTTCTGAGTCAAGACTTTTTTTATTTTTGACAGAGGAGTCAAGAAACAAATGAAAATATTTTCCTCCTCTTTTTTTTATCAGAGTAACAATAATTTCTGCTGATCTTAAGTAAGAAAAAAAGAATACTTTCACCATGAATTTTAAAGAATTTTTTTGTTCCATTAATTTAAAAATTATGGCTTAGGCTGGTGGCTGAGTGGATAGAGTGTCGGCCTGGCATATGGACATCACAGGTTCGATTACCAGTCAGGGCACACAGGACAAGCAACCATCTACTTCTCCCCCCTTTCCTCTCCCCTTCCTCTTCCCACAACCAGTGGCTCAATTGGTTTGAGTGTGGCCCTGAGGGCTGAGGCTAGCTCCGTTGGAGCACATCAACCTCAGGCACTAAAAATAGCTTGGTACTTGAGCACTGGTCCCAGATGGGGTTGCTGGGTGGATCCTGGTAGGGGTGCATGCGGGAGTCTGCCTCACTGTCTCTGCTTCATTCACCTAAGGGAAAAAAAAACATGTGTGTTGAATATGCTTAGGTGATTCTAAAAGAATAGGTACCTTAGCTTTGAGACCAGAAACTTAACTTGATGATTTACATAAATGCTAAGTGAAGCCAAGGGTCTATTTTAATACAAGTTTGTTTGTAGACCAAGTGCTAAGAAGATTTGCCTTTCCATAAAGATGGGATTCACTGTTCATAGGTACTGTATACCCAAAAGAAGAGCAGGATTTTTACAGTAATGTGCTGCTAATGTTTAAAAGGTTGCTTCTCTCATATTATTGCTTAAATTTTCCAAGGGTGTAAATTAGACCCTCTAATCCTTGTCTCAGCAGTAAGCAATAATTGAGGATATTTGATGGTTTTTATCCACATGAGAGAATGTACCATATAATTCAAAAGCATCAAACTCTGTATTTTGTTTATTTATATTGCATTTTTTAGTTTCAATATTTTGAGATAAGAAGTAACGGTTAAATAATTTTTTGTTAGGTGACCAATAATGATGATAGAAACTTGATAAAGAAAGAAATGGGATAATTACATTAATATACATTTCTCGTATGTGAGTTCAGTTTATATTATTTTTTAGCAATTATTTCTCTCACTTCATAAGACTTGATTGATTTTGGAAGCATGCATCATCTTTCTGATTTTATGATCTATTTCTTTGTTTTATATTGAAGCATTTTTAGTTTATTATCTTTTAGTTCCTATTTGGTTTAGAATCATATGGAGAAGCCAAACATGAGAGTAAAGTCATCAATGTTATTAGTTGGTTAGGAATGTCACATGACGTATGTAGATATTATATGTCATGGTGTTATATATACATCTTTTTTACTGGGTTTATAACTTTACTTTCAAAATTTACCTGAGGCTGACACTCTATAGGTAAATCTTAATTGAAGAGAGATTTACAAAACCCAATCTTAAAGAAAACACCAGAGCAGTGGTTCTTAACCTGGGTTCTATCGAACCCTAGGGGTTCGATGAGTCGGTCTCAGGGGTTCGGAGAAGCCTCTGCCACGGAGGCCAGAATAAAGTAATACCGTAATTTGTTGTGAGTTCATGCACTTTGTTGGTTTTGTTCTTTGAGCAAGGTGATGTTTATGCACGGCTCATTTTGTGCACCAGTAAAAAAACATATACCTATGTCTTGAATTTGGAAAAAAAATCATATTTTATTTATCACTAAAGAAGGGTTCGGTGAATGCGCATATGAAACTGGTGGGTTCGGTACCTCAAAAAAGGTTAAGAACCACTGCACCAGAGAGTGTTTTTAATTTTCCTTAGCACAGTTTTTATATTTGTTATTCCCTTTAATATGGCATTATGATTTTTAACGTTAAATTTGACAGGCAGTAAAGCTAATTATTACTGAGCATATGAAAAACAAATATGAGAGCGCTGGCATCTAAATATTTTGCTTTCACATTCACAAAATATTTGTTAAGAAAGTTTCAGAAGGATTTTAAAATCGTTAGATATCACAGTTATACCTCTAATAAACTAATTATATATGTTGTTTCTACTCTGTAATTAGGTATAATTACACTAATTGCATAAACAGATGATAATCAACCTGAAATTACTTTATAAAACAAGAACATTTACACAACAATATGTCATTAAAAAACATAAGCCCCCAAGTACGAGACAAAGCAAGCACCACCAGGAAATTCAGTTAGGGATTAAGTGTCTAGCGCTGTAGGTATAATAGGGACGCTGTCACCTTCCCATTACCCTAATGCACTCTATTCCTCTTAGATATAGTATGTTTAAATTCCAAGCTGTGAATTTCTGGGCTTTTGTGCCTTTGTCTCACCACCTTAACATTTTTAATGTAGTTTTTGTTGTGTAAATCTATATAAGTGCCATCACTCGTCAGCAGTGACATTTGATGGCAAGAGGCCGACCCAGTCTGCATGTATTAGGGCTTTTTGTGTTTGTGCAGTGGAACCTACTCAAACAAATTCCCATTGAAGGAATAAACCTATAAAAGGAATACATTTTCCCTGTTCTGAAACAATAGCTCAGTGTTGAATGGATGCCCATGAAAAGAATAAATCACATAGAAGGTAAGTTCTTTTCCTCCAAAAGGCAAGAGGAAGGTAATGATGATTTTCACCTATTGAGGAAATAAATCTCTTGATTTTCAAGTTTAATGTGGAGACCAATCTAGAACACATAGAAGCCTCCTTGAAATTATTGCTCAATTTTGGAATGTCCAACAAGAATTTCAAATAAGAAAAACAACATCAAGAACTCAACATTTTCACAATAAATGTTGAGGACCCAAACTGGGCAGGAGCGCTCTTGACATTCCTTGAATAACTTTGGTATTTAGTAATTCCATCAGTGGTAGACACCAGTAAACCAAAAACCTGGAGTGCTGGGATTAGAGGTAAAATCAGCCTCCATTAAAATATAGTATTTCCGTCACAACTGACCTTTTCTATTGTCTGTGAACAATAGTTCAGGAATTCTATCTGGATCTGTTATTGGATGTAGCTTGGGTAGAATTTTCTGTGAGTTGGCAATGAATTTGGGCTTTCAGAAGGTGTAGATTCTTGAGTCTTCAACTCCTAATACATGAGACATCCATGCCATACAAAAGTTCAGTGCCTATTATTACCTTACTTTGTAATGGAGCAATCGGCATGTAGTTAAGAGCACTTAGGACTTGAGATGCCAACTCAAGTTCAAACCTAAGACCTTGAAGATGCTAATTTGTATTCTGATTTCTCTATCAATTAAAAAATGTAGCTGACAAAATAATATAACTTTTACAACTGCCAGCTGCTGATACAAACAGATGCTCAATAAATGCTTGCTGAATATATATGTGAATATAGGGAACAAAAGAAAAAAATAATATTTGGTATGTTTCTCCCAAACAGAAGATAGAATGTGAGCTGTGCATTGCCTGAAAGCTTGGAAATATTACTTGCATTTTTAAATAATACTTTTTTTCTCCTCTGATTATGAAATAATATTTACTGTAAAAGATTTGGAAACTACAGATAGGCACAAAAGAAAATTAGAAAGACTTTGAGGTATGTGCTGCTTTTCTGCCCCCCAGAAAGCCTCCACTCCTTCTAGAATAGGGTATAAACATAATTTTCCCCACATTTTACTAGTATTGGATGTTTTAATTTTTAAAAATCTATTCTTTGCACAAAGTATTATCTTTATGTATCATCTTCAATTCTAAAAATTTTCTTTTGGTTTCTGTTTCCATTTGATTCTTTTGGATATACTTGGTGTGTTGATTAATATTCTCTGAATCCCTTTTCCATGTTAGGAGAACTCTGCAATGTTTTGAGTCTTAGTGGCAGCCTGCTATTCACTATAAAAACTGAAAAGTTCCAAATCTTTCTCAGTATGAGAATACAGGCATGTATATACCCATAAGATGCCCCGATTCAGAGTTAACCATGAGGAATGCTTCTTAGTGACAATTTTAGAAAGAGTGGGTTCCTGGGAAGTAGTGGCAGCCATGCTGGTGTGTCCATTGTCTACTGATAGGGTGTCTTCAGTAGGGCTGTGTTGTTCAGTACTCAGCAGGGCATTAGTGATGTCATCACTAGTCCTCACTGCTGAGCTTCTAGGCATCAGTTCTAGCTTGGCAATCTCTTCACCTGTATGCACAGCTTTCACTAAAATTCTGTGAGCTAGACAATATTTTTTAAATTAGCATAATTTTTGCTTAAATAAGCCAACATAGTTTCTATTATTTGTGACACAAGATATTAACTGATGAATAAAAGAATGCTAGGGCTGGGTGCTTCTAATGTGTTTTTAGATGGTTCAAAGAAAAAGAACAACAAACTTGAAAGTTCTAAACTCTTTGTTCTAGAAAGGGATTTTCTATTACAAACCAAAAGAACATCTTCTCTCTTTTAACCACAGAGCTGGGGAAATTTAAAGGATGGTGGATTCCTAATGTTGTTTAAGCAGTGGTACTCATTTCTTGGTGTGGAAGTGTACTGATGGACAGGGAGTGAAACCTCAGAATCGGGGTGGGATATAGGGAAGGATTCGAGTGATTCAGCTATAATGAGCTGCCAACCTCATGATTTTCTATTGTGGGTTAAGCAGCCTTCTTGCCCTGTCTTGCTTAAAAATCCTAAAATGACCTCCTTACAAAGGGAATCCACTCCTCCTTAGAACCACTCTCAACATCATACACCATCCCTAAAAACTTTGTTTCTAGAGACAAATCCCATCTTGCCCTGGAATATCAAGTACATAGTCAAAACTATAAGATATTGTTAATTTTCATTTGCAAAATCTGATGTGTGTAAATGGACTCTGAAGTTAACAAGAATGAGGAAGAAGGAATATAGTTTTAAATGTGGTTGAATTAAGAGATGGATACACTTCATACTTATTCAGGATTAGATATTGTAGCTTAAGTGAAAGTGTTCAATGTCACACTAGCTGTTCAGCTGCTCGGGAAGTTAGAAATGTGGGAGTGGATTTATTATGTTTGCCTAACTCCAACCATGTCTTCTAAGAGGATTCAGAAGATACTCCCTTTAGGCATTTAGACATAGATTAATGAGAATATTCCAGGTCTTAGAAGAGTGCTAAAGTGGCAGTTCTCTGAAAGGCAGGGAGGCAAGTGGGAAACACAGAAGGGGTTTGTGAATGCAGTGAGGCTACACTATCCCTGGGTGACAAAGGCTAAATAGTAACTCAAAACCATTAGAGACGAGGTAGATTTGATTATCATAATGTGTCAGAATTAGTATGATAATAGTGTTTGGTGGTAACTAGGGTTAAAGGAGATGGGTAGTCCAATCAGATTTTACTTAATATACACACAGGAAAACTGCATACTTGAAACTAAGGCCTGACTTGAACCACCATGATAGTCATGCTCTCATAAACAAGTCCCAAATCTGTATAAGTTTATAACTTTAGAATTCTTTAAATGAGGGAGAAATCCACAACAACATCACAATTAGTGTATATAAATCTTTGTCTTATTTTCAAAGGGATTTAAGCCATTCACTGCAGTAACTGGGCACTTAAAGAAAAGGGAAGATCTAGATCTAGATCTTTCAGAAAATATTAGATGTTAACTCTGAGCTAATGATAAGTCCTGGGGCCAGAACACAATGTGGTTCTTCTGCCAGAATATGGAGTTTATGGAATTCAGATGATAGAGATTTGATCCATCTCTCATGTGTAAGGCCCAGTGGGACTCTGAATGCATCCCTCCTTTATTTACTTAATTCATGGATTTGTTGTTGAAATGTATATCATCAGCAATAGAAGAATCTCACAATGACTTCTGCCATGTTAGAAAGGACCAAGTGAAACCGCTGGAATTTGTCTCACTACCAAGAGAGTAAATGAAAAACAATACTACATCCCTGGGTAACTTCAGAGATAAGTGTCATCATAAACTACTCAGATGGCAGGGATGTTGAGTACTACTTCTTGACATACTCTCTAGTGTAGATAGACCTTGGAGAATGCTGGCAAATTATTATTATCATAGCTTAATAGGTGGTAACTCCAGTTAAATCAAGTGCTTCAAATGTGAAGTCTTTACTAGAGCAAGTGAACATTGCCTTAACTGCTAATCTTACAAACATATATATTTTTTATTTCAATGAATGCAGAATATCAATAGCATGTTTTTCTTACATTTGGCATGATTATAGCAATATACTTTTGCCATGTTGCCAAAAAATATGTAAACTCTCCTAACTTGAGCCAAAGTTTAATATTTAGGGAACTTGATCATCTCATCTCAAAGGAAATCAAGTGAGGCCATGACCTTGATGATTTTATTCTGATATGATCTGGAGAACACAAAGTAGCAGACAGACACTCTAGGTACGTGCGTCTAGAAAGAGGGTGTGATAGCCATGAAAATTCAAGGCCTGGGTTGCTCAGTGAAGGGTGTAGAGGGGCTAGCGGTTTAAAAAATCTTATAAGATCTGTTGAAGTTGGAACCCTTTATCATCAAGAGAGAGACACTGAACTTGGTGGGTCTGTTTTCATTTTGAGGGCACTATAGCACATTTGGTTGTGCTGTTAGAAGCCACTTATTGGTGTTAGGACCAATAAGTGCAGATGCTGTTAGGACCTCACCCAATACTCCCTCACCTTTACTCCCATCACCGCTTTAAGAAACTTACAA
The DNA here is from genome assembly GCA_037038555.1 of Rhynchonycteris naso. Taxonomy (NCBI): domain Eukaryota; kingdom Metazoa; phylum Chordata; class Mammalia; order Chiroptera; family Emballonuridae; genus Rhynchonycteris; species Rhynchonycteris naso. The sequence goes on from CM073001.1 coordinate 19,395,463, forward strand.
CTGCTAGCACCTGCATTCTTTTTCCTGAGGGATTTCTCTGGCTGCCAGACTATACTCTCTCTCCCATTACTCAAAGTGTCTGACAAACTGGGATGCAGCATGAAGATTGTATTAAGTCTCATTAGGCGAAGCATAGCAAATGCCTCTGGGGTTTGGGATTAAAGCCATGCTTTCCTCGTCAAGTAACTGGCCTTGGGAAACATCTCTCAGCTTGCTTTAAGGCACGTATGGAAATGAAATGCTTAACCATGGCATACCAGATAACCATTCAACGTGAGCTGTCCACAATGTGTGTTATAATTCACCTAGTTTAATGCACGCATATATTTGGATACGCTAAACTGTAAACCATTTTCATGTGGAGTTGGTATATAGAGACCTAACTCAAGTGAGTTTTTCTCAGACTTATGGTCTCAGGAGGAGGCTCCTATGTCTAAACTGATTAAGGAGGAAAAAAAAAGTGGAGGCTTGATTACCACAGGTTCTGCATGATAAGTTAGTACCAACCTGAAGTGCACTTACTCTTCCAGTTTTACAAACATACTCAGGGATAGCCTGGCCTCAATTCTTAAACTTTATCTCATCAAGGTTGACTTGATTATTGTTATTGCTGAATGTCCAGCCTGCTAGCTGTCACCTCCCTAACGGTGCCCTACTCAAGGCAGATTAGCCAGACACCTAACTGTATAGTAGACTGTGTCATCACGAAACAAAGAAATTTTAAATTTGAATTTTCTTTCATTGCCTGCCATCTGTTAGCCAGCCCCACCAGCTTTAGATTCACTAAAGGCTTTGTTTTTCATCATGGTGTCCCTATACCATGGAGTTTCTGAACAGGAATTCATTTCATATCAAAAGGAAATGAGGCAATAGGTGTAGCACCTAAGACCCATGGAGTTTCACAGAAACTGCAGTGGAGTTCGTGAAATATAATTCTCTGCTCTCCAGCCTCTGTAATTTAGGGGTCATATAGAAGGTAGGAATGAATGGAATCAACCATTTTCTGAAATCGCTTAGGAAGTTAGAATGGCATATTGAAGACTCTATTATAGCTTCAGCTGAGAGACTACTTTGTGAGGTTGAGGTGCTGTCCTGTGGGATACAATGTATGCTTTGAACCAGTGATCAGAATGTGATTCTGTGTCTGTCATATCAAGAATATATGTTTGAGAACCAAAAGGGAATGGCACATCCCACAGGTACAGCTAATGACCCACTCAAATGTTTTACTTCCCTATCACTCAGGGTTCAATGCAGCAAACAAAAATCACTTCAGGTATTTTAGATAGAGAGGGCTTTAATATAGGGAATTAGTTACTTATGAAATCATTGGAAGGCTGAAGGAGTGAGAATCAGGAGTTATTTCAGGAATGATCAAGTTCTGCAACCCCACCCCCATAGCCAGAATTGTGGAATTCTTGAAATGAAGAAATGGTTGGAATGGTGAATACCTGTCAACTACACCTCAAATAAGGTGATTTTGTTCAATGGTTTGTTAAAACATTGGTGAGATGCTTTAAGAACTTTAATTTGTATGATTTAACCTATGATAATATTGGTTTTGTTATATGTTGTTTCTCTGTAGTTCTAAGAACATATAAATAACTTTAAGTGAGGAGTTAATACATATCTGGCACGTTTCTCGTCTCAGAAATTCTGGTATCTGCTGCTTCAGAGGTTTGGTACATAAAGAAGGATGGCTCCCATCAGGGGAACAGCAGTTATTCTATTGAATTCAGGCTGAGCCAATCCACCCCATCATTTCAGACTTCTCATGTCATTTGACAACTATGTGAAAAAAGGGTGTTTTGCGTAGGCATGGGAGATTGTTTCTGTTAATAAATTTATTGCTAACACGATAGCAGCAGGAAGGAGTTTCGAACCCAGGGGATGTTTTAGGGTAACTTCTTGTACTGCTCTAGGAATAAAATGTAATTAAAGACTACATCCGTACCATGAATCCCATGAATGAAGGTTTTAGGTCATCACACTGCATAAAGACACCTGGTCAGCTGAGGCACAGGATGAAATTGAACCTGGAAGGAGGTATAGAGGAAGAAAGCCAAAAGTAGCTACCATAGTATCATGGCCCTTTGCAGATGACTATAATTCTGCCATATTTTTGTACCTGCTATGATGTCTCATGTATGTTTATATAGCTTAAATTTTCTTCTTTTTTTTTTGCCTTTGCCCAGCTATCATTCATATTTATATCAATTTCTATATTGAGTGTGTTAGTGATTATTAACTTTATAGTTTAGTTTATAAATTTGAGAGTATTGAAAAGAGATAGTAGCAAAGAAGATTTTGGGCTTGTAGCTGGGCACATTAATTTAAAGGTCTTTGGGTTGCCCACTATTGGAGGAGAAAGGGCATGTTTTTAGATCAGATAAAATGTGTTGCATTCTGTTAGGCAACAGCTTTTTGGGGAAGAAGAAAAAGTATGAGAGAGAAAATGTATGTTGTTGTGGAGCATTTAAAAGGGGGTCATTCAGAGAACTTATGTCATCTGTTTTGGCCACTCAATATTTAAACCTCCTTTCCATGTTGTGGGTTCTCATTTTATGAGCTTTGTTGCGGGCACTACCTACCCCTTGCTGGAAAAGCTGAAAATGCTGGTTATTTGCTTCTCTGATCTCACACACTCTTGGTTGGGCTCTCTTGCAGCTGGAGTGCAAACACATAATCTAGACTCCAGGGACAACTGTCCTGGAGTGCCAGGGAAGGCACACTCTCAAGGTTGTCTTCTTGGTAGGGGCAGTGGCTGCAGAAAGACTGCATTTCTGGGACGGCAGAGATGCCGCCTCAGTGAGAGCATCCTGTGTTCCATCCTGATTGCATTCAGCAGTGACAGTAGTGTTCTCTCTCCAGTTGTTTTGATGGTGTGATTTTGGGAGTCTTTTTGTCTGTGTGCCCCAAATCTAGCTCTCAAACTGTTCTGGCAGTTCTGTGCATTACCCGCATTCTCTTTTTTTCAGCAGTCATGGTTGGTTTCTGTTTCTTGCCACTAGAAAAACCAACCTATTAAATGACATAATAGGAGCACTGGACTTGTAGGTAAGAACCTGCGTTGGAAACAGGGGCTGCTACCTTGTGGCCATGTAACCGGGGGCTCCTTGGAGCCACAGTTTCCTTATCTATAAAATGGGAATAAAAATGCCTACCTCCACCATTTGGTACAAAGATCACATGAGCTAATACATATTTGCAAAGGTTCTCAGACCTGTGCCTGTCGCATCTTGATTTTATTGTTGGTGTTTTTAAATAAGCAGTACAATGGGAAGATCCAGTGTTTGAGCACAGAGAAATTACACTCTTATTGCAATATATGACTATATTTAATATTACTTTCATTACAATGTCCTGGAAAAGGATATGTTTTCTTGCTTGCTACTGAGAGTGAATAAGTAATTGAGTCGCAGTTGCCAATTCTACCACATAGTTCAAATTTCTGTGGGTCATCCTGGGAATTGCAGAGTAGTAAGAAATACTTTCATATCTAAATGCTGTGAGAAAGTTCAATAAGGTTGGTGAATATATTAACATGTATGCCTTTTGTGGTAAAAGAAGCTTGCTTATTGTCAATTAAATTATTTTATATTTATAAAGGAATATTATATAGAGAAAGTATAAATAATAATTAAATGAATACCTATATACCCACCACTCAACTGAAGCCTCCTGTGTAATTCTTCCTTTTCTCTGTCTTCCTTCTCACAGTATGGATAAAAGATGCCTGCAGTTATGTACCATAAACTGTTAGCAGAAGCAGGAATCATGGGGTGCTTTCACTTTCTTTATTTCTTTGTTGTTTATATATTTTTAGGCCAGAATATTTCTTCAACTAGGAAAATAATACATTAAAAAAAGAAAAAGAAAAACCATATGAATTGTATTGAGCAATAGAAATTAGCTAATAAATTGGAAAATATAGTGTGGACTTGCTGAAATAAATACATGAATTTTCAGAAGCACATTAGCAACAATTGCTCAGACAATGATTCACTTTTCTGGTTTAATTGCTTCTTGTGATTTGTAGTAATTAGAAGGGTGAGCCCTGCAGTCTGTGGGTGTAGTTTCAAACCCAGCTCCAAAACTTACTAGTTGTGTGGCTTTGAGCAAGACATGTGTATAAAATCCCTTTGTGCCTTCGTTTCCTCACATATGAACTGAGGATAGTTATAGAATCAATCTCATAAGATGGTTGTGAGGATTAGATGGATGGTTACTTAAAACAGTGGTGCATAAATAGAATGTATATATGTGTATGTATATTAAATATCAAATATTAAAACATTACTGTTTCCTGCATTGATATAAGGTCTATTCCCTTTGACTTTTCAGTTGTTTCCCCTCTTTCAATTTGCTGGTGATCTTCATGTGTTTAGTAATTTTTCCTTATTGTTTGACACTTAAAAATTAAGTTCTGTACCTAGTGGTTCCCAACAGTGACTATACCTTAAACTCATCAGAAGGCTTTACCAAAAATATAGATTCCTATGTTTTACGACTGGGGATTCTGATTTGGAAATTCTGGGGCAAGACCCAGGAATTCTAATTTAAAAAGTTAATTTTAATCATTTTGACACTACTGGTTTGTGTAGACCAATGTTTGAAAATCCCTAATTTGGGTTACTCAATATTTATAGCTAGTATAAGCTCTTGTTGGCTGCAGTTGTATATTTCTTCTGTTTAGTTTTTCTTGTTAGAGTTGTCTCTAGACACATAAGTTGTTGCATTAGTAATAGGCCACATCTTCTTTTCCCAACCTACCAATGGTAAACAGAAGCCAGTATCTGTGAGCATTTCCTTGGGAGTATTGATGCTGATTGTAATGGGCTTCTTTAATAGTATACCATATACATAAATATATATATATTAAAATATTTGGATTGAATACTTGTTATTTTTATTTATTAGTATTTAATAAGCTAACAAGGCAATTAGTTTGCCTCTGGGCATAGCTTTAGGTATACCTTATAAATGTTGCTATAGTAGTATCATCACTAATTATCTGTGAATGCTTTTAATTAGGAGGTTCCCTAAAGTGTTCAAGTTGCTGAAAGTTTTCATTTTGTTTATGCTTAAAAATTTATTATACTGTGGACAGATAATAAAGTATAATGCTTGCATAATTTTTACTAAATGGAGTTCAATCACTATTTCTTTATAGGTAATATATGGTAAAATAATGTTAATATTTTGGGGGTATAAAAGTATTTGTTTTGTGTGCAAGTAGTCATATGTATTGTTACTTACATTTTGACTAATCTGTAAATTTTACAGTCTAGTATTTCTTGTGTTTTTGTTATATTGTTTTCCTTTGCTTTTTTTAGGTTTATATTTCTGTTTCAAAGCTCTGTTATTCTCTGTATAACAGTTATTCTATGTATAATAGTGATTATTATAGCTTCATTATATAGTTTATCTTTTATCAGTAATACCCTCTTTATTTATTGGATGTTTTGCCTTGATTTTTGCTTTCACTGATACTAAAATAGGAACTATCACTTTTTTTTTTTTTTTTGGTTTATGTTAGTTAGTCTGTTGCATCTTTGTCCACCCTTTTATTTTTTAACTTTCTATGTCACGTTGTAGGTGCTCAAGTAAAGTTTGTTTTTTTAAATCTAATATAAGAACTTTTGTACCTTCATAGATATGGTTAACTCGTTTATATTTATTATAATCAGTAGATTGTTTTCAGAGATTCCTTCTAGTTTATTTTTGTGTCTCCTATCTTTTAAAAAAATACACATGAACTGTGTATTTTTTGCTTCTATATTTTATCAGTGTCTTGGAAGTTATATATCCATATTTTAATTCTAGAAATGGTAATCATGCTCTTTCAAAAACATTTATTATTAAATATGGCTTTGTAAAAATAATTTCAAAGCTGAATAAAATAATAGCTTTAACAAAACACTGATTGTCAGCATTTTCTGGCTCCTGTTGCTAAGGGGTTAATAAGTAAGAGAAACAAAATTTTCCCCATCTTGACTCCTGCCTGTTACTACAGGAGCCAGCAGAATAAAAACACCCATTGCTCCTGCAGAAGCCATCAGGGGGAAAACACCCATTGCTCCTGCTGGGAATTATGGTAGGAAACAAATTGAGGTTTTGTGTGAACTTGTATATAGTACTTGCCATATTTTTTAGCATACAAGACTGTATCTATTGGCCCAAGCCGAGTATCTCAATTGATTAGAGCATTGTCCTGGTGTGAAAAGGTTGGGGGTTTGATCCCTGGTCAGACCATATACAAGAATCAACCAATGAATGCATAAATAAGTGGAACAAAAAAATCAATATTTCTCTCTCTTTTTCTCCCTCCTTTTCTTCACCATCTCTCTATCCCTCTCCCCTTCCTTCTCTCTCTAAAATCAATAAGTAAACAAATTTTTAAAAAGAACATACCTATTTTAAGATCATAATGCATCTGCTCTTTAGAATAGCCACCCCTATTACTTTGTTATAATTAAATAAAAATGTAATGGAACTAGAAAAGATTTAGGGGAGAAAATGAAAACAAAAGCAGTGAGAAGCTTCCATGTGAAGAGAATTTTGGAATAATAAATTTAATAGATCCACTGACAGGACAGAACTCTGAATGAAAAGCTGCCTTAATATGAAATTTTAATTGTTTTTAACATAATGAATTTCTTTTCAAAATGCTGTTAATTTAAGAAAAAATTACTATATGCATATCTTTTGACTCCCTATAAAAATGGGATATGAAAATTATCATTGCTGCTTTGACCAGATTGACAAAGATGAGCTCGGATTTTTTATTGTGTTTTGCTTTGAATGAGGCCTGGCTAAATACATGACTTAGAGATAGCCTTTTGAGTTAGAATGAGTTAGAAGTGATCAAAATGGTTCAGTCGTTACCAGATCTATCACCATCTGAGTTGAAGTCACTTTAAAGAGTTTTGAGATTATTTATGTGTTTCTAGATGTCCAAAGCCCACATTTCTGAATGGGAGATGCTATTAAATAATACAAGTAAAGGCATAGAACAAAAGAGAAAACAATTTAAAGGAACTCACTGAAAAATCAAGAGAAATGGAGAACTGATTATCTAGCGGTAGGACTGTTAACCATTTTGGTATGACTTATTGTGGGACTTCTACAGGTGATAGTCATTTTTCTGGAACTTTTCTTTAATAAGCCAGATAAGTTATAAGGCTGACCTGCTGGTTTTGATAAGTCAAGATGTGTAATATCAGAATGCATATCCATTGCAGCGCCATAATTTACGATGACATTTTGCATCTAGATCAGTGATTTTCAGCCGGCCTGCATGGCACACTGGTAGGTCACAAGAATATTAAAACATGCAATACCTGACTATTTAGTCAGAGGCACTGACCTCTTTTTCCTTAGATTTTCAAATAACAAATGACAAGAACCAAAACAACAATAGCCACCCAGTGTGTATGCCCTGTCTTGAACCATAAATATATAGGTCATATAAGAGAGGTGCATCTTATTGCTCATGTTGCATAATAAGGTTGCATCTGATTGGTTAATTCTGGGCACCAGAAATTGTTATATACAAGTACAGACACCTGACTTTTTTTTAAAGTCTTATTTCCCCTTTTATTTTTAATTTTTTAATTGAATTTTACTGGAGTGGCACTGATTAACATAATTATACAAGTTGCAGGTGCTCAATGCTACAAACATCTTTGTACACCATATTGTGTGTTCACCCTCCCCCAAGTCAAGTCTTTGTCCATTACCATTTATCCCCCTATTCCCACCTCTACCTCCCATGTGTGCAGTGGGATGAAAAAAAATTGAAAACCACTGGTCTAGGTGATGACCCTGTGAAAGGCCTAGGTTTTACAATTTATTGGCATTTTTAACCCTCAAGGGAATATTTTATAAGAGTTTGTTAAAAAGGAAGTTTATTTCAAGCATTTGGTGAATAGTACAATATTTGTAGCCATCAGGCAATGTTAGTAAGCATATTGATTTTATTGGTAAAGTGGTGAATTCTTTAAAAAGTGCCTGTTTTCCAACACCAGTAGGTAAGAATAATCTGATGAGAATGACTCATCAAAGTACATCTTAAATCAGAAATTCCTTGGCCAAGGAATTCTGAATATTGTGAATTTATCTGAAAGCAGTTATTTGGAGCATTTGCATATTAATATTAGTCACTGTGAAGAAAACTATTTACAAAATCTATTCAGTAGCAGTTTTTCATATTTTAGAGAAAGGCATGGAACTGCTGCAACCTCTTTGGAATGTAGCCCAGTGGAAGGAAAGCAGACCTGTGGAAGACAGTTTGAGGACATTTATTCCCTGCCCACAAATGGCACATTTTTCCAAGTTAAAAAAATCTGAATATGTCTTAGTATTACTTGACATCTCCAGCATTTTCCTGGTAGCTGATGAGCTAGATAATTCCCTTCTGCTCCACTTCTGTAATAGGAAGGCTGTAGCATTGGATGGGATGGTCATTCTCCAATATGGATATCAGTTCATGAGAAAAACAGCCACATGCCTGACAGTTTTGAAGTTCAAGTTGTTTGCATCATGTCCATTCTTTTTTTTTCTTGCCCATTTGGCTATCTACTTATAAGGGCAATAGATTTTATGGTGGCTTGCCATGGTTCTCATTGATGTACTGTATTTCATTGGGTCCTAAGTTAATCAAGAAAGGCATTCCAACAGAGTTTGACAATTCAAACAGAACTATTGTAGTACCCATGGGATTAACAAAACCTGAATCATGATTTTTCTGAAGGCAATAGTAGCAAGGAATACCTGTTTCTAAAAAAAGTTGAGAGACAAAGAGGTTTTCTCTAGAAAACAAATGTACGTGAATTTGAAGTGAAAGAAAAAAGGGAAAACCAAAATGACTGCTAGTAGTGTTTTGCTTGTCTCAGAGCTTGCACACTTATTTATGTTCCATTGTTTGTGACATAGCATGTGATGTCACCCAGTACTGGTCCCTGGAGGGGAAACTAAGTGTGTCCAATGTTAACCATAGTGCAGTGGACTTTGCCAAAAGTTTAAAAAGAAACACATGATTCCTGGATTGCTGTAATATCTAATTAGATACTGAGTAGTGGGAGAATGTTGAATAATAAGAGCAGGAAAAAAAATCTGGCATGTCTTTTGTTGAAATTCAATCCCCTCTCACCCCCACTGCATTCCCTGCAACAGTCTGAAAACTTTTCAATCACTTTTTTTAAGGATGCAGTGAATTTTATCACAATTTTGTCAATCAAAACCACATGTGCTTGCTCCATTGATGACAGAGAATAACAAAATCATATTTGTTAAGACCAAAACTCAGGTAATAAATAACTGGGATGCAATGTGAAATCTAATGTTCTTTAAAAGAAACAATGAACATGGCCGAAAAATTTAATTTGAAGAGTAAAATGAACTTTTTGAAGAGAAAACCATATGAAAGTTGTGCATGTGACTCAATGACCTTTTTTTCCCTCCTATCAGACCAATTCTAGTTTTTGGTCCTAAGTAAGGCCTTAATAAGAACTCTTGTGCAAACTGTCCAGTGTTTGTGTGATGTAGACTAAGCTTTGTGAGTGTAGGTTATAGTTATGACAATATTTTAGAGATGAGAAAACTACCATCCACAGGCAAATCTGGTCCAATGCCTATTTTTTTGTGAATAAAGATTTATTGGAACACAGCCATACACATTCATTGACATATAATGGTACAGCGGTGGTGTTGAGAGGTTGCAAGAGACTGAGTGGCTCACAGAGCCTAAAACTATTTACTGTCTTACTTTTTACAGACATAGTTTATTAGCCCCCATTTGGGGCCATCAAGAGTATTAAGACACAGTACAATTAAAATAACTGACTCCTGGGGAACAGAATTAAAAAGGGTCGTGGTAATTTAAGAAAAATTTCCTGCTAATTCTTGGGCGATGACATCTTTTTGTTTTGTTCTATTTTGTTAGTGGTAAAAGGAGGCCTAATCCTATGTACGTGACAAAGACCATCAGCAGCCGCTCAAAGGCTTCTAGTCTATCTTACTGAAATTATTTGTTCTTGGGTTTGGCTTTGGCGAGTGGCCAGAACTTCTCTGTCTACCCCTTTCCTGAGGAGGCCTGGCCATACCCTATATGCATAGTAGCTGCTTTAAGAGTGTGGAAGCTTCAAGTTCCTCCTTTGGCATCATCACTGCAGAATGATTTGTCCTTGCATATGTATGTATCCCAGGATAGTTTAGCACCAGTCATAGCTTTCAGTAATGAATGTTAGGGTGTCATTTTGTCTGTTTTTATTTTTAGCTTTGGAACCCATTCGATTTTCAGACTGCTCTCAATTTTAATATGCTTGTGCAAAGAGAACAAAAGAAATGTAATCGTATTTTGAACAAGATCTTTGATCACTTAATTGATAAATTAAAGACTCTCAAAGGCCATGCACGAGGAGGAATGCTTCAGATTTACCGGTAATTTTAGAAGCGCTTTGTTATTAGTTCCGTATTTCCAGCTGTCCTGCAAAAGGTATTTCAAAATGTGTATTAAAGTCAAAGCCAAGCTGCCTCTCTTCTTTAACGGCTACAGAGCTCCAGGGAACTTTTCTAGGAAGGCAATGTCAGGATATTTGGAAAGGTTAATTCATCTCTAGGTGATAGGAACCAGGTTCTCTGTCCATTTAAAGGGGAAGGATAGAAGAGGGAGGGTGGCAAAATGAGACACTAGGAAAAAAATAAAGGCTACATAACTAGAGAAAGTAACCATGAAATGTGTAAGGCCTGTAGGTATTTGCTTGAAAGAAATCAGGCTGGGGGCAGTTAAGAATGTGAATGATAATACAAAAGGTCTTACTCTGATTAAATATTTTCAGGTGACTAATGATCTTATGATTATTGGTAAATATAAAGATGGTAATAATTTTAGCAGACTAGTTTGATTTTATGTATTGCTTATCTAATACAGCATAGATAACAAGTGATTTCTCAGCTGCTTCTTGTAGCTCTAACTTATTTGTATATCTGAATTGTAAAACATCTTTCAAACCTACCCCTGCCACTCAGAAAACAAGCTGAATCTGTTGTGTGAATCTGTGCCCTGGAGATTCCTGGTACCTTTGTGCTTTGAAGCATGAAGAGGGGAAAGGAAGCAAACTAGTGAGCCATCATGCACCTTGGAGACAGGGTAATAGAAATAGTTTTACATAGTGCATACGGTAGTCCTCCCTTATCTATAGCTTTGCTTTCAGTAGTTTAAGTTACCTGTGATCAATTTTAGTCTAAAATATTAAATGGAAAATTCCAGAAATAAACAATTCATAAATTTGAAATTGCTCACCATTTTGAGTAGCCTGATGAAATCTTGTGTCGTCCTGCTCTGTTCCACCCAGGATGTGAATCATCCACTTGTCTAGTGTACCCATGTTGTATATGCTACTTGCCCGTTAGTCACTCAGTAGCTGTCTCAGCTATCATGTTGACTGATATGGTATCGCAATGTATGTTCAAGTAACCATAATTTTATTTAATAATGGCTTCAAAAATCCAAGAGTAGTGGTGCTGGCAATTTGGATATGCCAAAGTGCTTTCTTTAAGTGAAAAGGTATGCATGTATAGGAAAAAACAGTATAAATGGGTTTTGGTGCAGGCACCCACTGGCGGCCTTGGAAAGCATCCGCTGTGAGTAAGTCAGCACTACTCTATTCCCTATGGCTGGCAGGTGAAAATGTTTTCTATTTGGGGGCCAAATTTGATTGGGGACATTCTCACCTGATTTTAGGGAGGCAGTACAAAGAGCACTGGATTGTGAACTAGAAGCTTGCATTCTGTACTGATATTCTGTGAGTCCACATTCAGAATCTCTCTTTGATTTTTGACATACTGACTACCAGAATGGTGACATTTACCAATGGCAGAGACACAGAGGTTATTAGATCACTTTGTTGGGGAATTTTGTGAAGGAGGCTGTTCTGATATTGGAAAGGAGAGAAGAATTAGATAAACATGGCATGCCTGGATCCCTCTAAAATGGTTAGGCCTCACCTGAAAATTTGAGTTTAGTTTTGGGGACATTAGAATATGTCCAGGGTAATAAGGGGACTTGAAATCAGGTATTCATTCATTCAATGAATTTTTTTCTTGGTACATGAGTATCCTGTACCAAGCACTGAAAATACAACTATAATAGACAAATGTGGAACCTACCTTTATGGAGCTTACAATCGGAAAATGGAATAATTAAGGAAACGCGCGTGCGTGCGCACACCCACGCACACACACACATTAACTAGCTAGCTAACTAACAAGTCATGAGTGAGCTTTGGTAAATAGGGAGGTGTGAGTAGGACCTAATTTAGAAAGACTGTCAGATTTCAAATACGAGTGAAATCATATGGCACTTATCTTTCTCTGACTGCCTTATTTCACTTAGCATAATGCTCTCCAGGTCTGTCTATTCATGTAAAAGGTAAGATTTCCTTCTTTTCTTATGGCTGTATTATATGCCATTGTGTAAATGTGCAACAGCTTTTTTTTATCCACTCATCTAGTGACGGGCACTTGGGATGCTTCCAAATCTTGGCTTTTATAAGTAGTGCTGCAATGAACATAGTGGTGCATATATTCTTTCTAATTAGTGTTTTGAGTTTCTTCGGATGAATACCCAGAAGTGGAATTCCTGGGTCATAAGGCAGTTCCATTTTTACTTTTCTGAGGTAACTCCATACTTATTCCATATCTAATGAACAAAATGAACTAATAAGCAAAATAGAGACTGACTCATACATAGAGAGTGTGTGGACAGCTGTCGGGGTTAGGGGCTGGGTAAGGGGGGTTGAAAGGTTGAGCAAAATAGGCAAAAGAAAAGATAGGAAAACTTATGGATGTGAACAACAGTGTGGTGATTGCCGGGGGTGGAGTAGATGAGGGCATAGGGGGGAAATGGTGATGGACAAAGACTTGATTTGGGGGATGAACACACGATATAGAGTACAGAGATGTATTATAGAACCAGGCTCCTGAAACCTGTATAATTATGTTAACTAGCATCACCCTAATAAATTCAATTAAAAAATGGAATGTTAAAAAAAGAAAGATTATCAGAGACAGTATCTCTAAGGAAATAATAACTGATGACTAAAGGATGAGAAGAAACAGAGTGAAGAGCATTCTGAAAGAGTGCAATGGTCCTAAAATGGGGAAAAATTAACATGTGCCAGGGATTGAAAGCAGGCTGTTGTCACTTTAATGTAGCAAATGAGGGGAAGGAGGAGAGTAAGGTAGCATCTGAGAGGAAGACTTGGGTCAGATCTCCCAAGGTCTTAAGGCGCATGGATAGGAGATTGAAATTTTTTCCAAGTATCATGGAAAGCCATTGAGGGTTTCAGGCAAGAGGGTAAAATGATCTACTTTGTATTTTAGAAAAACTGCTCTTGGCTCTCCTATGAAGAATGGCTGAAAGAGGGGTGAGCATGGAAGGGGGAAGGAGGCAATTAGGAGACTATATTGGCTCAGAATGGAAAATATAGCAGCCAAAGTGAAGAAACATGTATGGACTCATGCACATTGAAAAGAAAAATCAGATGCCTTGTTGGATTGGAGGTGAGCATGAGGGATGATGAAGAATCAACATGACTGTCGAGTGACTGCCATTTGATAAGATGGGGAAGAAAAGGGAAGAATGTGTGTGAGCAGTACAGTAGGGGAAATCAAGAGGCATGACTGGCTAATCTAGTGATGCTTAATTTGGGGAGGTGAAAACTCTGGGGAAAAGAAGCGCTTCATAGACACCTTTAAGTCAATGGTTCTTTAATATTTGGGAAGTCAAAGATTATCTTGGAATCTAGTAAAGGTTAAGAACCTTCTCTACAAAAGAAAAAATTATATGTCTAATATTAAATGCCTTTTTAAGAGCTCCATGGACTACTAATAGCTGATCCATGGATTGTTTGTGGACATCAGCTTAAGAGCTCTTTCTTTAAATATGAAGGGTTGCCTATGGAAAAGAAATTGGCATGAATCATCATTGTTCATCAGAGTCGGGATTTAAAATCTCCTAAATTTGTTGAGTCTCAGATTCCCAGTTGGTTAGATGAGATTAATAATGACTATTTTATTAATTTAGATAGCTTTTCTAAGATTTAGATGAGTTGCTTTCTTAATTAATATAACCCTGTGACTACTAATACTTTATACAAAATGAACCCACAGGGAGATAGGGCTTGGATAAAGAGGAACTTTGAGAACTGGTAGCATTGTATGGACAGTATAGAATACCTGGTAAGATAGCTGTTCATGAAATTGTTCAAAAAGGGCTTGAATGATATCTTGCCTATAGTGAAATAGGGAGTGTTGGACTAGATGGTCCCTAAAACCCTGCACCATAGACAGTCTTCACCAAAACCTACTAAATGTGAATTTGTAAGGTTTAACAGGAAAGTAATCTGTACTAGGCAGTGCTAAATAAAGTTTTTAATAAATAATTGCTATGGCAGACAATGCTGGTGGTTGCCCAAATCCAAATGCACCTTCAACCAAAGTCCCCATATGACAGACATTCTACCTAATGAACTAGCAAAAGTTTGAGAGAGACTTTGTTTTTCTGACAAAAGGTGGCAGACCTAAAGGGTAAGCATATTTTAAACTTTGTTCTTTTATATTTACCTTCTTTGTCCTGGAAAATGGAAGTGACAACAAGAAAAGGGGCAGCCACCTTGCGACCTTGGTATAATAGCAACGAGGAAAAGTCTAAGAGAATTGTAGAGATGTTTTCCTTTCTCTTGGGTATATACCTAGGAGTGGAATTGCTGAGTCATTTGGTAACTCTATGTTATAACTATTGAGGAACTGCAAAACAGTTCTACAGTGTACCATTTTATATCCCACAAGCAGTGCATGAAGCCCCAGTTTTCCCATGTGCTTTTCAAAACTTATTGTCTCCTTTTTGATGATAGCCATCCTAGTGGGTATGAAACGGTCTCTACTTGTGGTTTTAATTTGCATTTCCCTGATGCATAATGATGGCAAGCATCATTTTATGTGCTTATTGGCCATTTATGTAACTTCATTAGAGATGTCTATTCAGATCCTTTGCCCATTTTTAATTGGGTTATTTTTTAAATTATTGAGTTATAAGCATTCTTCATGTTTTCCAGATACAAGCCCTTATCAGATATTTAATTTGGAAATATTTTCTCCCGTTATGTGAGTTGTCTTCATTTTCTTGATGGTATTATTAGCAGCACAAGACTTTTAAACTTTGATGTAGTCTAGTTTGTCTATTTCTTTTGTCAATTGTACTTTTGATGTTGTGTCCAAGAAATCTTTGCATATTCGAACATTATGAAGATTTATACCTATGCTTTTATCTGACAGTTTTATAGTTTAACTCTTATATTTACATCTCTGATACATTTTGAGGGTATTTTTTTTTTTGAGTCTGATGTGAGGTAGAGATACAACCTCATTCTTTTTTATGTGGCTATCCAATTGTCCAAGGACTATTTGTTGAAAATACCGTTTCCCCCCAATAAATTGTCTTGACACTCTTGTCAGAAATCAACCAACCATAAATGCCAGGGTTTATTTTTGGACTCAACTCTGTTTCCTTGATCTACATGTCTGTCTTTATATCAGTACTATACCATCTCAACTACAGCATTATAGTAAGTTTAAAATCAGAAAGCGGGAATACCCAACTTTGTTCTTTTTTCAAGATTGTTTGCCTATTTTGGATTCTTTGCTTTTCCAAAGAGATTTTAAAATAAATTTGGCAATTTTTGTAAAAAGTTAAATGAGATTTTGATAGAGATTTTGTTTAATCTATAGATCAACTTGGTCTTTTCCTACTTAATAATACTGTCTTTGGATTCATTAGTGTGGAATATCTTTCATTTACTTAGGTTTTCTTTAATTTCTTTCAGCAATGTTTTGTAGTTTTCCATCATAAGCTTTATATTTCTTCTACTAAATTTATTCCTAAGTATTTTATTCTTTTTTATGCTATTATACATGGATTTTTTTTCTAAATTTCATTTTCACAAAATTCATTTCAAGTGCATGGAAATACAATCTTGCTAAACTTTTTATGTATTTTTAGTGGCTGCCTTAGCGTTTTCCATATACAAATCATATCATCTGTGAATAGAGACAGCTCTACATCTTCCTTTTTTAATCTGCATACCTTTTATTTCTTTTTTCTTGCCTAATTTCCCTGCCTAGACCCTCCATTACAATGTTGGAATTGAATTAGTGAGAGCAGACATTCTTGTTTTGTTCCCTATCTTAGAGGGAAAACATTCAGTCTTTCACTGTTGAGTAGGATGTTAACTATGGATTTTTTTTGTAGATACTTTTTATTGGGTTGATAAATCTCCCTCTAATTCTACTTTATTGAATGTTCTTATCATGACAGTGTATTAGATTTTGTCAAATGCTTTTTCTGCTTATATTGAGATGATTATTTTCTTTGTTCTTTATTGTATTAATGTGGTATATATTGCATTAATTGATTTTGGATTTTAAATTATCCATGTGTTTTTGGGGTAAATTTCACTTGATCATGGTATATATTCCTTTTAATATGTTGCTAAATTTGCTTTGCTAGAATTTTGTTGAGAATTAAAAAAATTTTCTTTTTAAATTATTTATTATATTTTATTAATTGATTTTATTGGGGTACAGGTTCAGGTGTACAACTCAATGAAACATCTGTACATTGCATCATGTGCCCATTGTCCCTGGCAAAGTCTCCTTGTATTCAAAACAAATATTGGTCTATAGTATTTTTTTTCTTGTGATATCTTTATCTGGTTTTGCCATTAGGGTAATAATGGTCTCATAGAATCAGTTGGAATGTATTTTCCTTTCTCCTTTATTTTTTTGAAGAATTAGTGAAAGATTTGTATCTATTTGTTTTTGAATGTTTGGTTGAATTAACCAGTGTTATCATCTGGGCCTGGACTGTTTGTTGTAGGAAATCTTAAAATTACTAATTTGCTCTCTTTACTTTTTAGATCTATGCAAATTTACCATGTCTTTTTGAGTATGTTTTGGTGATTTGTGCTTTTCTAGGAATCTATTCATTTTATCTAAGTCATCTAATTTGTTAACATACTGCTGTTCATAGTATTCCCTTAAAATTAAAATAAATTCTGTAAGGTTGGTGGCAATTTTTCTTATATCATTCCTGATTTTAGTAATTTGTGTTTTCTTTCCCTCTCTCTCTCTTTTGCCAATCTAGCTAAATGTTTGTCAGGTTTTTTCAAATAAACAACTTTTGGTTTATGTTTGATATCTCTATATTTTCCATATATATTTTTCCAATCTAATGTTTACTATTTCCTTGTACTAAGTTTAAGTTAGACCTGCTATTCTTGTTCTAGTTTCTTAAAATGGGAGTTTAACTTATTGACTTAAGATGTTTTTTATGACATTGGTGTTTACAATTATAAATTTCTTTCAGAATACTGAATTATATGTATCCCACAAGTTTTGATATGTTGTGTTTTGGTTGTTATTTATCTCAAAATAGCTTCTAATTAGCCTTGTGATTTCTTCTTTTACTCATTAGTTATTTAAGCATATACTGTTTAATTTTCACATATTTGCGAATCCCCTATCCCCAATTTCCTTCTGTTGTTGCTTTCTATACCTTGTATGATTTCAATCTTTTAAAATATATTGCAGTTTGTTTTATGGTATAGCATTTGGTTTATCCTGGAGGCTGTCCTTTGTGTGCTTGAGAAGAATGTTCCATGTGTGCTGTTGTTGAGTGGAGTGTTCTATAGATGATTTTACATATAGTTGGTTTATAGTACTGTTTAAGTCTCTGTTTCTTACTGATCATCTATTCATAATTGAAAATGGGCTATTGAAGACTCACTCCATTGTTGTTGAATTATCTATTTTTCCCTCAATTCTAGAAAATTAAAATTTTGGCTATATTATTTGGGGACTTTGTTGTTAGGTGCACATATTTTTATTATTGTTTTCTATTCCTCAGAGATTGATCTTTTTTATTTTTATTTTTTGTATTTTTCTGAAGTGAAAAGTGGGGAGGCAGAGAGACAGACTCCTGCATGTGCCTGACCAGGATTCACCCAGCAAGCCCACCAGGGTGTGATGTTCTGCCCATCTGGGGTGTTGCTCCATTGCAATGGGAGCCATTCTAGCGCCTGAGGCAAAGGCCATGGTGCTGTCCTCAGTGCCCGGGCCAACTTTGCTCCAGCAGAGCCTTGGCTATGGAAGGGGAAGAGAGGGACAGAGAGAAAGGAGAGGGGGAGGAGTGGAGAAACAGATGGGCGCTTTTCCTATGTGCCCTGGTCGGGAATCGAACCTGGGACTTCCACACACCAGGCCAACGCTCTACTACTTAGCAAACCATCCAGGGCCAGACCGATCTTTTTATTATTATGAAATACCCCTCTTTAATACCGATAATATTTTTTTGTTTTAAAATCAGTTTTGTCTGATATTAATCTAACCATTCCAGTTCTTTTGTTACTTTTGTTTATATGATATATCTTTTCCCATAATTTACCTTTAACCTATTTGTTTTTTTCAATCTAAGGTGTTTCTCCTGCAGACAACACATAATTGATAATGTTTCTTAAAAAATCCAATCTAACAATCTTTGTCTTTTGATTGGCTTGTTTGATCCATTCATACTTAGTGTTATTATTAATATGGTTAGAATTACATCTACCATTTTGTTTTTGTTTTCTATATGCCTTCTTAATTGTGTTCTTTTGTATTAGATACTTTCTAGTGTAATATTTTATTTCCTTTGTAGACTTTTATATTTGTTTGTTATTTTATTAGTGATTGCTCTAGGGTTTACAATTATACATTTTAAGCTATCAGACTCTATTTCAAGTTTATAGTGCCTTTATTTCAATGAAATCTAAACACTTTACTCCCTTGTTGATACATTTCCTCCTCCTTTTTTGTGTGGTATTATTGTTATATAATACAAGCTATGTCTATACCTATTACAAAGACAACAATGCATTGTTATAAATATTACTTTATTTAATCATATACTTTAAAGAAGCTGAGTGAAGAAAGGGGAGAACAAATACATGTTTATGAAGTTTGTTGTATTAATTTTTTTATATCCTCTTTCTGGTTCTCTTCCTTTATTACTATGGATTTGAATTATCATCTGTTGCCATTTTCTTATTCCAAGGTAACTTTCTTCTTACCTGCCTCCTTGATGATGATGTCAAATATATTACATTTTTATGTTATAGGTCCAACAATGTAATTACATATATTTGTTTTATGCAGTTGATTTTAAAATCAGATAAGAAAAAAAGGATACAATTATATTGGCTTTTGTAATTACTGACATAATTACCTTTACTAACATTCTTCATCTTTTTTTTATATAGAGTTAAATGACTGGTGTCACTTTCAACCTGAACTTCCTTTAGTGTTTCTTATAAGGCAGGTACACTAGCTGAAAATTATCTCAATTTTTGTTTATCTTAGAATATCTTCCTCACCTTCATTTTGAAATAGTTTTGCTTGATATAAGATTCTTGGTTGATAGTCTTGTACTGTCATCATCTAGACTCTATCATCCAATTGCCTTCTGGCCTCCACTCTTTCTAATGAGAAGTCCGATCTTACTCATATTGGGGTCCCATTTTGCACAATGACTTGTATTTCTCTTACTGCTTTTAGAATCTTTTTTTTTTGTCTTTGGAATTCAACTTTTCGATTATGATATGTCCGCGGTGTGGATCATTTAAGTTTATCCTCTTAAAGTTAATTGAGTTTCTTTATATGTAAATTTATTTATTTGATCAAATTTGGGAAGTTTTCAACTATTATTTCTTTAAATATTTTTTTTCTGTTCTTTTTCATCTTTCCTTCTGGTCATTCTATTACATGTGTTTTGATGCATGTAACAGTGTTCTACATTCTTCTGAGGTTCTTTATGTTTTTATTCATTAATTTTTCTCTGTTTTTCAGAATGTACAATCTCTACTAATCTCTATTCAAGTTTATGGAGTCTTTCTTCTGCCAGCTTTATTATTGAGCCCCTCTAGTGAATATTTCATTTGGATTATTATAAATGTCAGAATTTCTATTTGGTTCTTTTAATAGCATCTGTCTTTTAATTGATATTCTTCATTTTATGAATCATTGTCATCTTATAATTATTTAATAACTGTTTCCTTTAGTGTTTGAACATAATCATAATAGCTGCTTTTTGAAGTCTTTGTCTATATAGTCTACCATCTGAGACTCTTGATAGAAGATTCCACTGTCTGACTTTCCCCCTGTATGTGTGTCAGACTTTCCTGTTTCTTAGCATGTCTTGTAATTTTCAGGACCAAGAGATGACAAAATATATTTTAGCAACTTTAGATACTGATCTCTACCTTCTGGGGTATCTTGTTGTTGTTTACTCATTTTATTTGTGTATTTGTTTAGTGACTTGACTGAAATAATTCTGCAAAGTCTATTTCTCTGGAAGCATGGATCCTCTGATGGCCTTGCTAAGATCCCCTCTTCCCCTGTTTTCATTTAGCCTGGCTACTGAGGGAATGCCTCTGGATTAGAGTAGATTGTTGTTTATTTACTGTTTGGTTCGAAGACCCTTGTGCTAATGAGGCTCCCACCCTCTTTGATAGGTTTGTGTGCAGTTTGGGTAATGCTTTCAAGTTTTCCCTGTACCTGAGTCTGTTCCTTAGTTCGAGCAGCATATGCACACATTCACCTCTTCCCAGTTTTGTCTGTGATTCTAAGAGGCCTCTTCTTCCATGTCTTTTTCTTTCATTCTTTCTATTAAACTTTCAGCTGTTCTGACACTTTGCTTGAACCATGGAGCTATTGACCTTTTCTTACCGTTCTTCACCATGATCTCCACTATTTTTAATAAGACCCATAAGCTTGCACAAGGACCCAGTGGCTGAAATATTCCTGCCAGAAGTAGTAACTTTATCTTGGTTAAGTGTTTTGTATCTCAGCTGGAATCTCCTGTTTGTCTGTTTTACCCTTGAGCAGAATTCTTTCCCTGAGATGAATCGTATATAATCCCTCTCATATAAAAACTAGTGAATTCCTTTAATTTTGAGTGTCTGGAATCTGCTGCACTCTGCTTTACTCCCCCTCCTTCATCTCTTATGGATGCTTTTGGTTCCTTCTCATTGCTTTGAACTTCCGGACACCTGTCCTGTTCTATCCTACAGTCTTCTCAGAGCCCAGCATTATACTCACATCTTTGTGTGTTTGAAATTCTATGTCATTTCAAGTTTTCTGAGGTCTTATAGTTAAAGTGAACTTTCAGAATTTCCTGAGCATCCCAGTTAATTTTCTTTCTCTCTCTTATTTTACTTTTTTATGCTACACTTTGCTTTTTGCGGGTCACTATTTCTCTTTCCTCACTCTTATCACCAGAGGAACATGGCTGCAGTGTGTGGCTGAATGTTAGTGAAGATTGGAAGGTCAAAGAGAGTGACTACAATGCACAATGAGGGATGAACTAAGATCATTTACTACCTTGCACTCTTTTTAAATGTCTTTTAGATACTTGAGGATGTCTCACTGGTTGTTCTTTCGTTAAGCATGTGGCTGGCTTGTTGCTGTGGTCTCTCTCTCTCTCTCTCTCTCTCTTTAATGTTTTATTTATTTATTTTTTACAGGGACAGAGAGAGTCAGAGAGAGGGATAGACAGGGGCAGACAGATAGGAACGGAGAGAGGTGAGAAGCATCAATCATCAGTTTTTCGTTGTGACACCTTAGTTGTTCATTGATTGCTCTCTCACATGTGCCTTGACCGCGGGCGTTCCGCAGACCAAGTGACCCCTTGCTGGAGCCAGCGACCTTGGGTCCAAGCTGGCGAGCTTGGGGTCTCGAACCTGGGTCCTCCACATCCTAGTCCGACGCTCTATCCACTGCGCCACCGCCTGGTCAGGCTCTCTCTCTTTTTTTTAATACCTTTGTCCATATTTTCTTCTCTTCCTTGCAAAGTTTCCAAACCCTATATCTCTTTTTGCTGACGTTTTTATCCTTTCTGAGTATTGATCATTTTTGTTTTTTTAATATATTTATTGATTTTAGAGAGAGAGGAAGAAGGAGTGTGTGCGTGAGAGAGAGAGAGAGAGAGAGAGAGAGAAAGAGAAAGAAACATCGATCTGTTCCTCTATGTGCCCTGACCAGGGATCAAACTGGCAACCTCTGTGCATGGGAACGATGCTCTAACCAACCAAGCCACCTGGTCATGGCTGTGTTTATTTTTTTTGTTTTTAATTGTGATGAAATATATATAACATAAAATTTATATTTAAACCATTTTAAGTGTATAATTCAGTAGTAATAAGTATATTTACAGTGTAATGCACCCTTTTACTTACTGTATTCACTTCCAGACCCTTTTCATTATCCCAAATAGAAATTTTGTACTCATTACACAGTAACTTTCCATTCCTGCCTCTTGGTCCCTGGTAACCTCTATTATACTTTCCATTTTACATGTAATTTCTATATATGAGATACCTAATTTCTAGGGTATGTCATATAAATGGAATCATACAATGTTGCACCTTCTGTGTCTGGCTTACTTCACTTAGCATAATGTCTTCAAGGTTTATCCATGTGGTAGCATGTATCAGAATATTATTCCTTTTTTAAAGGCAGAATGATATTCCATTGTATGTATATATCACATTTTGTTTATCTGTTAATCTTTTGATGGACACTGGATAGTTTCTACCTTTAGGCCATTGTGAATGATGCTGCAGTGAACATTGGCTTGAAAGTATCTGTTGGAGTCCTGTTTTCAATTCATTTGGATATATAGCTAGAACTGGAATTCTTGGGTCACAGGGTAATTTTATTTTTAGCTTTTTGAAGGAACTCCAAACTGTTTTCCATAGTAACTGCACCATTTACCTTCCCACCAACAATACACAAGTGTTCCAATCCCTTTGTATCCTCAGTAACACTTGTTTTCTTCTGTTCTTTTGATAATAGACATCCTAATGGGTGTGAAGTGTCCTGCCCACTTTTAAATACTTTTCTCTCTACTGCTGCCAGGGTGTGAATTCCATTTATTTTATTATATAGAGCTAATTATCTGAGAGAACAGGGAGAAACAGTTGATTATGAATTTGTCTACTTTTTAATTGTAAAATATTTCTAATGTACAGAAATGTATGAGATCATAAACATCTGCTTTAAAATCAGTTTTATGGCCCTGGCCAGTTGGCTCAGTGGTAGAGCACAAGCCTGGTGTGTAGATGTCCTGGGTTTGATCCCCTGTCAGGGCACACAGGAGAAGTGACTATCTGCTTCTCCACCCTTCCCCTTTCTCTCTCTCTCACTCTTTCTCTTCTCTACCCTTCCCCCTTCTCTCTCTCTCACTCATTCTCTTCTCCACCCTTCCCCCTTCTCTCTCTCTAGCTCTTTCTCTTCTCTATCCTTCCCCCTCCTCTCTCTTTCACTCTTTCTCTTCTCCACCTGCAGCAGCCATGGCTTTATTGGTTCAAGTACATTGGCTCTGGGCACTGAGGATGGCTCCATGGAGCCTCTGCCTCAGGTGCTACTAATAGCTCAGTTGCAAGCATGGCCCCAGATGAGATTTGCCAGGTGGATCCCAGTCGAGGTGCATGGGGGAGTCTGTCTATATCTCTTCTCCTCTCACTTGAAAAAGAAGAAAAATAAAATAAAATAAAATTTATCATATCTTATCATTTTGCCATATTTGTTTTATATTTTATTTTCTATAGTTTTCTTTGCCTTAAGGTAGGTTTCCTACTTTTTAAAAATTGTATTTATTGGGGTTACATTAGTTAATATAATTACATAGGTTTCAGGGGTACAGTTCTATAATATATCTCTGAATATTGTGCTGTATGTTCACCAACCCAAGTCATATCTCTTTTCATCACTATTGATTTCCCCTTTACCCTTTCCTCCTTTCCTCCATCCCTCTTTCCCTCTGATAATCACATATTGTTCAATGGTTACCTGTCTATAATTTAAATGAGACAATTAAAATGATTCTTTTTATCAGGTCCAGGGGAAGTCCCCTACTGTCAAGATATGTTTTGTTGTTGTTGTTCTGCTTTGAGTTCTTGCTCTATCATCTTTGTATCCAAAGGCATTTTCCATAGTCACGATGAAGCTTTTTCTTGTGTTTCAGCAGACCCATTTCCAGTGAGTCTTTTCACATTTCCTAAATTACATTCTAAAATAGCATTACCATCTCCTAATAGGTATACTTCAGGAGCGCTGTTGTTTATGTGAGAAAACTGAGGTTTGGAGAAAGATAGGGGAAGCTTAAATCAGCAGATGAACATAAGCATTTAAAAGGAAGCATGAGATTCTGACAATCACTCTTCTGAGAAGTTATGTTCACTTTTCTTATACTAACACTTGAATTCTAGGAAATCTTGCTGCCATCATCATTAGCATTTAAAGAAATCCAGTGAGATTGTACTTGTTTACATGACCGAGAATGTTCTAGTATTTTGAAAGTATTTGAAACCACAGAGGAAGTCAGAATAGCAAACTGTGAGGAGGTGAAAACAAATGTAGAGGACTCCAGACACCAGGGTTCATGGATTCTTTGGTAAAGGTGATACACCAAATGTATGAAGGAAAAACAATGCTTGGGTTTAAAGATGATGCCAGAGTTGCAGAAGGATTAGAAAGATCTAAGATGATAATGGTGACTGAAGAAATAAAAATAGACTAAATTAAACTTTTCTCAGCTAAGGAAATAAATACTTTATATTTATTTAATGGTTTTTTTCTTTTTTTACAGGGACAGAGAGAGAGAGTCAGAGAGAGGGACAGATAGGGACAGACAGAAATGGAGAGAGGTGAGAAGCTTCAATCATCAGTTTTTCTTTGCTGTTGTGACACCTTAGTTGTTCATTGATTGCTTTCTTATCTGTGCTTCGACTGTGGGCCTTCAGCAGACCAAGCAACCCCTTGCTCAAGCCAGCGACCTTGGGTCCAAGCTGGCGAGCTTTTTGCTCAAGCCAGATGGGCCTGCGTTCAAGCTGGGGAGCTTGGAGTCTCGAACCTGGGTCTTCCGCATCCCAGTCCGATGCTCTATCCACTGCGCCACCGCCTGATCAGGCTATTTAATGTTTTATAGTTTACCAATATGTTACAATCATCAATCATTATCTGATTTTGTTATTACAATTGCCTTGAGAAATGCCTTTTCTTCTGAATCCCATTTTATAAATTTTTTTTAAGGAAGGGCACTACTTTTCAATTGATCAATTGCTGGCCACTTTTACCCTCTTAATCTCCTATAATCATCACAGCAAGCAGGTAAATAGATATTAGTATTGCCATTTTACAAAGTAGGAGACTAGGGTCAGAGGTGCTCAAGGGTTCAAATTCAATTCTCCTTCTACCAGTAATGTTGACTTTCAGAAATTCTTTATCTGAAACTGTAAATCTGTGCTTCTTCTTATGGTGTTCTATTCACCACATGTGGCTATTTAAATTTAAATTAATTAAAATAAAAAATAAATTAAAATCAAATGATTCGTAAAAATTGTTTCACATATAGCCAGTGGCTACCACACTGGGCAGTGCCGCTATGGGACACTTTGGTTCTTACAGAAGTTCTGTTAGACAGGGTTGCTAGAAAAGGTTGTGCCAAATGTCTAATATTTTTTGTTACGTGTGCACATGCCCAAGAATGAAAAAAAAGGCAAAGTCAAAAAAATAAGGTAGCAGAACATAAAGCAATACCAACAAACCCATTATTTGTTTTGTTTATGTAAGGGGTGAAGGAAATTATTCTTGAGTGTGTATACAGCAGGCAAGAAGAAAAAAAGGAAAGATCCCTTTATCTCTGCATATGGAAAGTAGCAAAGGTCCATGTCATAGGGAGTATGTATTGGTAAACATGGTAGTTAGTGAATAAGTAGTCGAGTGTCCATAGGATGCTTAGCTCTAAACTAGCTGCTGGAGGGTACATATTAAAAATGGACATGGTCTAGTGCACAGTTTGTGGATCCTATGATTTTTCAGAACTCCCAGAAAAGCTGACAAAGAATTGCCTCATGCCCTGCGCAAGAACCATACAGATAAAAACCATTCATACCATCAACACAGTCATACAGAATATTGGCTATTATTTTCCTTCTCAACAAATGTGAGAGATAGATTGCCTCAGGCAAAATAGTATTTTACACATGGTTTCCCAAAAGCCCTGTGCATATTTAGAGCTCTTCTCAAAATGTTTGCATTTGTTCTTCCTAAAAGAAATTTGCATGACATTTTAGAATTGCATTCTGTCTAGAAAGCAAATCCTAGCTTTTCATATTTAAATTCAAAGCTTTCTGATGTAAAATCTGCCAGGAAAATGTATGTTCCAAATTAGGCTCTTCTCAGAGCACAGCAGACTTTTTTTTTACCATTAAAATTTTTTTGGAGGGGAAATTCCTAACATCATGCTAGTCTTCTTTCTTGGTTTAGGAAACCATTGATGGTGACTCAAGGATCTGCTTGGTCTTTTACTTACAGAAAAATTGAGGCTGGCTACCATTTTGATGGGTCTGCCCAGACACAGTCATGTACTGTATTGGCTAGATACTTGATATTATAGTTGTTACATATAAAGGCCATTAATAGAATATTTGACAGACAGCAGTAGCAAAAAATATATCTTTATTAAAGTAGTCGATGATCAATATAATTAACAAAGATCCGTGAATTACTCAGGTTGAATAAAAGGGTTCTTGGTAATCTTTGAACTTAACCTTCCACATTGACTTCATTGGGCATTATAATCAATGGCTTACAGCCATGATCCTTTGAGTTTTTCACTTTGGGGCCCAATTTCTCTTGTTCAGGTATCTGTGCACAGTTGCTCAGCATCCTCCTCTTTAAAACTCTGCAGCAAGTTAACAAAAGTTCTGGTTCTTTCTAGTTTTTTTTAATAATGTACATTGTTGAGTATGAACCACAGCAAATTCTAATGTAACTAGACTCAAGCAAAACATATGTTCTGGCGGCAGAGATCAAGTTGGTGGAACCAGAGCCAGTGGTATGGTTACTTGGTGTAGTAGATTGTTGCATAATATTCCTGCCTTCTTTACAGCAAACTCCATACTGGCTCTGGTCTTGGTCATGTGACTTGCTTTGGTCAACAAGATGATACCAAATGTGACACAGCAGCAGCTTGAAACGTGCTTGTGTATTTGGGCTTTCCATTCTCCTTATGCTCTTTGGAACTCTGAGACTACCATGAGAAGAAGCCTGAAGCCTGGTCTAGAGGATGCTAGATAGGTCATATGGAACACAGATCAACAGTTTCAGCTGAGTTCCCATTGGGCCAACTAAGATGGTAGCCACCAGACATGTGATTGAGGCCACTTAGCCTCAGCCAGTGCACCAGCTGACATTAAAGATCAGGCAAGCTGGCCCAAGGTAGTGTTGCCGCCTGGTTAACCCAATGAACAACCTATTGGTTTGGTTGATCTCTTGTATTTGTTTTATATTACCAATGCTTTTATCTGTATCGCCTCTTTTCCTATATTCTCTTTGGCCTCTTTTTTCCTACATTTTTGAATTGGATGCTTATCTTATTAATTTTCAGTCTTTTAGAAAGGTTGAGAAAACCTGCTTTAAAAGTGAAATTGAGCCCTGGGTACGTAGCTCAGTTGGTTAGAGAGTTGTCTCCACATGCTAAAGTTGCGGATTCAATCCCTGGTCAGAGCACACACAAAAAGCAACTGATGAATGCAAAAATAAGTGAAACAACAAACTGATGTTTCTCTCTGTTTCTGTTTATTTCTCTCTCTCTCTCTCTCTCTCTCTCTCTTTCTCTCTCTCTGTCTCTTCCCCCTAGAATTAATAAATTAAAAACAATTTTTTGAAGTAAAATTGGAAGGATTTGGTGGTGAATTGGATGTTGGGTCTGAGGGAGACGGAAGCATTTCAAAAGACTGCCAGGTTTGGAATGCATTTAGATTGGCATTTTCTTTGCTCTAAAAATCCCAGACAGGTTGACCTTGTTTTTGCCAGTTCAGGTGTAACAGAAGTCTTTATTAAATTCCCAGATGGTATTATAGGTGGTAAGTAGCCTACGTTATCTCTCTGTAAGATTAGTATAACAATAGTACTCATCTAAGAGGACTGCTTGAGATTTAAATGAGATAATATACGTGAAGAATTTGACATGCATACTGTTAGCTATTATATTATCAGGCAGGCATAATACAGATCCCAGCATGGGAATTCCTTTGATGAGTACTGCGATTTATCTTGCAGGACGTGCAATTTATCTTGTAAGACCTGCCACCAAAGTGGGGAAACAAAGGCTTGGTGTTGAGGGAACTGAAATGTATCTCCAGTGTACCTCAAGCTTGCAGAATTCCTATATTCTTGATTCATTACCTTCTTTTTATTTTATATTTAAACCGTGTCCTCATTGTGTTCATTAGATCTTGTAAGTCAGTATCACTGTACAGTGGTTCTTCATGATCCCATTGTGTTCTGAGTACGGAGAAATGAGCTACCACGAGTTCCACAGTTAGTGATGACATTGAAATTAACAATCTGTTTTCTGCATTATTGTTTAAGCTTTTGAATACCTGAACTTTACTGACAGTTTCTCATCACTTTAACATATGAAATGAGTATTTTTAAAAATATCCCTTTATTTCCAGAAGGCAGGGTTTGGCCTGTGTCCCTTTGGATAGGATTTGCCCATCCCACGTGTCCTCTCCAAATGGAAACTGGGGTCTCTGTAGCAAAGGCAGGATGCTGATCCGTGTTCTTTAGGTTTCTGGCACCTGCTGCTTTGTCCTGCACCAGCCTTCCTGACTCTTTGTTCTTGAGTTCCATTTCCCTTCAGTTCTGTTCAATTGTAACAGAAAGTTACTCTTCTTTCTGTTGTAGCAAACTATTTCCCTTTTCCCATGGGGCTCTCTCAATAATTACAGTTCTTTATTTTAACGCCTTGCGCAAGCATGAGGTCTTGTATTTGCACCAACACTTGGCTCTTTTTATTAACTTCTATGCTGCTTCTCTTTGAGGTAGGTGGAAGGTCTGCCTCGCTTCAGCCCCATGGCTGCTATATTGGAAGGTACTAGGTGCCCTGTTGGTGCCCAACAAATCAGCTCTAATGCTGATGAGAATGAGCAGGCAAGGGGAGAGCTATCCATCAACTCTCCGTCATACAGTATTGAAGCAGAGCGACTGCTGTGCGGAAGGCAGATCTGTGCAGACTCTGGGGAGGTATGGGCGGTGTACTGGGCACAGGCTGCCTTAGTTAAATCTTGCTGAGAGTAAAATACCACCACACCCCACCTTTGATTGATGCCCCTGAATATTGCTGACCAAAAGAACAGCTCATCTATCCCAACCTGTTACAGATTTCCGGCTTGGTTTGTTGCCCTCTTACATACCACAGAAAAGGTGGCAGGGACACTCCACCCTGGAACATAGCGAAAGGCCTTCTTGGTCTCATGCCACTTTTGCTATATGTGCTCTGTAGCTTATGAAACAGACCCTGCCTCAACTAAAATCTCTTTTGGCAGGGTGAAGTTGAAATATAGACACATTCGGTGGTTTATTTTATCTCTTTGAGTCTATGAATAGCAAACCAATCACCAACCCAGGCAATGCTAAACCGTCTAATCAACATTTCTGTCTGAATGTTGCCCCTGGAACTGAGTTTCTTTTCCTGGTTTTGCAGATTTCTTCATCTTTTGCTGTTCTCTGGATAAAAACTATGTCATTTTAAATTAAATAAGGTAACTAATTTTATTTCATTTCTAAAAAAAAATTCTAGGTTTTCACTTCACTACTTAAAAGTGTCTCACATGTCAGTCTCACAAAGCCTTATGAGTTGAATGGGAGCTACTATAAACTCTGGTTTTTACCAGAGAAGACCGTGTTCTATCATAATAATAAAACTGCTGCCACTGAAATAATTTTGAGATGCCATAGTCAGCTTTCAGTCTCAGGTGCCATAAATACAAGAGCCTTATTCTCCAAGTGCTTTAAGGAAAAACTGTGATTACAGTTTCTTCTACGGCTGTCTCGACTTATAGTCTGAAATTCTTTAGAAGCACCTTCCAGATTTGATCAGTGGAGGGAGTTTCCATTTGGGCAGTTCTTCTGTGTGGGATCTAGGAGTGGTGCTAATGGGAATGGGGGCTGGGAGCAGAGATTCTTCCAGTTGGAAGAAATAACTACTTAAAGCAAATGCTAATGATTTAAAATGTTATTCCTTCTGTGCTTTTAGAAAAAAAATAAAATTAAAGTAATAAAGGCTCACAGCCTGTACCTCATCTCCAGTCACTCCACTGAAATTCCCAAGAGGGTCTAGGCTCCCCTCTCCTCCCTTTAAAAATGGTGGACCTGGAACCACTTACAGGAGAGGTTTAATAAGAGGCAAATGTGTTTTATATTTTGTATCTTGTTAAGTGAAAAAAGATGGATTCTCACAAGTAGTCTCTGGGTGCAGATTGGAGTGGGCTGTGCATGCAAACTTGGGGATGCTTCGCCAGCTAGCATCTCTGTTCTGGTCCCCCTTCTCTACTTAAAGTCCCCCTCCCAGGCCACTCCCCCCACGCCAGAGCCAGCAGGGATGAAATTGCTTCATTTGTAGACTGGATCTGCAGATCCAAGAAACTTTTTTCTATCTCATTTGCTGATAATTTACTCCTCATTTGATTTGGGGTGGGGAGGAGAGTTGGGGGAGAAGCCCAGTTCCAGCTCGTATAGCCTTTTCTTAAGGAAAGAGAGATTGTTGTGCAGGTTGCAGAAAATCATGCTTGAAAGCAACTGAAAAATTAATAAAGATTTACTTCAAGGTTGTACATTTATTAGTGGAAAAGCTGGAAAACCTTGCACCTGTGACAGTGACAAAAAAATTCTTCACTTAAAGTAGCTCTTTGGAAACTGGAAGAGGAAGAATGATTTAATAAATACATATTTTATCTTAGATATATAATTTTACAATGAGACACATTCCCTTTCTGGCAATTTTTTTATGACCTTTGGGTGCCAGATAGCGCCATTCCTGCTGTCTGCTTTCGCTATTCAGCGTTGAGGAAGCCCATTATATCTGTCTTTGATCCGGAGATCGGGATTGCTAAAACTGATGGCCACAATTAAAGACAGTCCTGTTGAAAAGCTGACCTCTGTCTGCTCTCAACTGCATGTAAACTTTTCAATATGGATGTAATTTGGTATTAAATTACCCATGCTTTATTGCTTTTTAGTACAGCCCTGTCTGTTGGCTTTTAAAGATAAAGGTAACATAAAAGAAAAATTGTGGTGTGTCTGCATAATTATGTAATTATAAACTTGTTTTCCTACATTCAGAAAACCCTTTGTGTGTGTGTGCGTCTATTGAAAAGTAATAGACTGGTAGGATTGGAGAAGAAGCCTTTATGTATTTTTTCCTCCTGATTTGTTCAACTTGGACATACACTGTGCAAGATAGGTCACTGTATTTAACAATTTTAATCTTGGATTTCAGCGGGTATTCTTGATTTAGAAGTGAGGTAGTTTTGTAAAAAAGACGTTGCCATGTTTATTCTTTAAAACTGGCCAAACCAGAATGGAGTTTATGCCAGGGTTCTGAGGCAAAGCCTACCTACCTGATCCACCAGAGATTGGTCCTCATTCTACAACATGATAATATCTGAAATGTCTGGATTAAGCTCTTGAATAAATTTGAATCTCACTATTCTTGAAACTTAGAGTGATGGTTTGGGTTTTCTTTTTTTGCATTCTTTTTTTTTGGGAATTCTGCTGAGGGGACCTGATAACAAGCTGGGAAGACTGGAGCAGATTTCCCTTCTATGTTACAGAGCCGCCTGCTCCTCTCAGCTCTGCTAACTACTGCTGTTATTTCAGCCGCGAAGAGCATAAGCTATCATTAGAGTTTGATACAGGTTTCTAGAATTGCATTTTCTGAATAGAGACACAATATCTGTTTGGAAGGATGGTTGAAATCGCAATCCCATCATAAAACTTGGAGGAAGACATACTCTCAGACCTCTGGAAATGTGCAGTAATTCTGTGTGTAAATGGAAAATTTTCAGCCTGCCTCCTCTTCTTGTTAAATGTTCCATGGCAAGATTTTCCAGTAGAACCGCATAAAAAGCCAAGCAGATAAAAGACTGATATCAAAACAAACAGCCCAAGGGAAGTCAGACAGGCTGCTCCAGATACCTTAAAACATAATAAAGCAAAGGTTTCAAGTTGAGGAAAAGTGTCTGCAGAATGGAGGCCAGTCCATCTCTCCCTCCTTGTCAGACTACTATTGAGTTACATGTCTAGTCTGCTGCCCCTTTAGTCCAATCCTCTGGGCACACTGAAGAACTGCGTCCTGACCAATACTGTAATTCATCTGGCTGCACTATAAAAATTGCATCCTGTGGAAAACATATGCTATATACACTTTTATTGGTTCTCATGCAAAG
This sequence comes from Rhynchonycteris naso, assembly GCA_037038555.1. Classification (NCBI taxonomy): domain Eukaryota; kingdom Metazoa; phylum Chordata; class Mammalia; order Chiroptera; family Emballonuridae; genus Rhynchonycteris; species Rhynchonycteris naso. The sequence continues at coordinate 19,427,856 of CM073001.1, forward strand.
AAGTAATTTCAGAATATCGAGGAAGTGTTGAAAATAGATTCCATGCTAGATTTAATTCCCCACCCACAACATAGCTTGCTCTAGGGACTGAGACCAAAGAGAAGGCTCAGCTTTGAGTAACCTTTTGTCAAGCTACTGTATGAACAGAGCCCCTCCTTTTTCTTTCATTCCTCCACGATGGATCTTCTTTGCTCTGATGTTGCTATTAGCAAGGATGAGATGGCTGTGGGCATTAGATTCATGCGGGGGTAGAGGACCATGGGGCTAAATCTGAGCTGTCCAAGATGGTAGCCATTTGCCCATATGACTATTGATGTTTGAAATAATTAAAATTTTAATAAAATTCAATTTCTCAGTCAAACCCAATGCATTTCAAGTGGTCAGTGGCTACATGGGACTAGTGGCTACCAACTTGGACAGGATATAGGTCACTTCCATCATTGCAGAAAATTCTAGTGGACAGAAATGGGCTACTGAGGCTTGGAGTATTGGCTTCTCTCTTGCCTTGGCTAAGTCACTGCACCTAAGTTTACTCATCTGTAAATGGGAATAATAATAGTATTGACTTCATTAGATGATTATTGAGATAAATAAATGAAGTAATATATGTGCTGTCTAGTGGAACTTCATGCAATGATGAAAATGATCTATATCTGCATTGTCCAACACGGTAGCCACCGGCCACGTGTGGCTATTGAGCACTTAAGATGTGGCTAGTGTGATAAAAAAAAAACTCTCAAAAGTGAAGTCTTATTTTATTTACTTTTAATTAATTAAAATTTAAATATCTACATGGAGCTACTGTATTGTTCAGTGCAGATCTAGGATACAGCACTCGCTCAGTAAATGTGAGCTCTTGTTTCTGTTGAATTATTCCACTTTTGGGAAGATGGATAATGATAGGTCGCAGGCTTATTTTGTGGTTTAAATGAGAGAATTTTTCTGAAAGCACTAAAGAAATACTACACATTTAATATTTTTTCACCATGCATGAAATATATTTATAAATATAAGGCTTGTGGAAATAGAACAGTTATGAATGAATCAGAATCACAAGGTACTATGAAAAAAGCAAAGGACTGAGTAATAAACAGGTCTTCTGTTTAAATACTCCACTAAGCTTGAATTCTAAGAAGTTTAAATTATTTAAGTTAGTTCAGAAGACTAGCGAGAGGATTATAATTTTTCTTTTTGTCTCCCTTAATTTTATTCATTGCCATTAATATATAGGCAAAATTTGGTATTTTTTAAAAGGCCACTGGATCTGCTGCATTATTTTCTAGCACGAATAATGCCATCTAGCCGTATTCCTGTTTAATTTTGCATACAGCCACAAGTTTGGGGAAGAACAGAATCCTCCTTTTTCGAATGCAGCTGTTTGAAGCTAGACCATGGAGGAGGGTCTGTGGTGCTAAAATGAAGGGGTTCAGCCACATCTGCAGAGCATGCAGACCTGCTTTTGATTTCCTTACTTGCAGAATGACTTTGCAGCAGTAGCTACAAAATTTCACTTAACATTTGACTGTGAGCTCTCTTGTGTTGTTTTGTGGGATTTCGTCTTGCCTTCCCTACTAAATCATAAGCTTCTTGAAGGCAAAGCCTTTCTTTCTTTCTTTCTTTCTTTCTTTCTTTCTTTCTTTCTTTCTTTCTTTCTTTCTTTCTTTCTTTTTTTTTAGAAAAATCAGATAACTTGGGGGCATCAACATTGCCTCTAGCCACTCTTTAAAGATCATCACTTATTTTACCAGTACAGAAACCACCTGACCTTTTTAACCTTAGGAAAAATATTCCATTTTATTCTGAAACATTTGGTAAAAATTAGTGTCTATTTTAAAAAATTATTAGCAATTAAAATTAGGTATGCAAGGGAGGAGGCTGCAATTTGGGGCAACTTTCAAGATCTAATTTAGTAAAAGATCTGAGAATAATTTAGCTCCTTCTACTGAAATATTCCATGGAATATCATGATGCATATCCAGTTTAGCATTTCTTGAGCATAAGAAAAACCCACCTAAACATTTTTGGGGAGAATTCCTCAGAGAAGCCAATTATAAGAGAAATGTGCCTGCTCAAATAGGCCTCGGTCCGAGCATAGAATTTTAGAGCTGAAAGGGACCTCAGAGCTCACATGGTCTGGTACTGCAGAGGTTAATTAACTGACTTTTGATTACTCAGAACAGATCAGGTTCAGTTCAACTCTGAAGGGTCCACTTTACTTGCCAGTGTAGACACAAGATATCACTCATTTAAATGCATCACGAGCTCAGTGCTAGTTTAACCCTGATTGTAACAATCAGGCTACCTTGTGGGCCCTGTGCTACGTTTTTATTAATCTCTAAGTCCTCATTGAGATAACTTTATTTAAATGTCATCACCCAGCTCTAAAATATGCTTTCAAAATAACGGCGGTGGCCTCGGGATTCAAAGTATTGAGAGAAAAAAAGGAAGCAGTAGAAGCCAACTTCTGTTTGATATGTAGGCACGTTTCAGTCTCCTGGGCCCCTGGTGGTGGTACTGAGGCAGGCTTTACAACCAGGCCCGGACATCCCAGCTGTCAGAGGGGGACTGCCATCACCACTGGCAGGGTTGTACCTTTGGAGGCATTTGGGTCATTGGTAGAGTAGGATCAGAGAAAAGTATGAAAAGTGAGATGAAGCGAAGGGGCCTATAAACTAGTCTTATAATGCAAGGTTGGGTGGGGGAGGCCCCTGGCATTAGACAGACAGAAGATCAGAGTCAGTTATTAAGTTTGGGGTGCTGGCGACTGAAACCAGATCACTGGTGGCTGTCAGCTGGAGAGAGGCGTTATCCCAGGTGGATGGTGACCTGGTCATCCCTGCTAGAACATGTGCCTTAGTATTCATGTCTTTCCACTCCTGTTCACTTTTTTCAGTCCTTTGTCAAAAAACAGTGAAGGGTTGGCCTTTTCTCCCCCATGCTGATACAGGTAAAGGCAGAGACTGATGGTGCCAGCCTTAATTCCCCAAAGAAAAGGCAATCCAGACTTATGTGAATACCTTTAGTTCTGAAACAAGAAAAGATAAAACAGGCTACATTCATGTATTCATGAAGCAGACAGTGTGTGTATTGGCAAATTCTGTACAAATTCACTTATTGTTCCATCCCTCTTATTTCTGAAGACCCCGTGCTCGTTTTTCCCCAAAGACATAAAAGCAGTTTTAACGCAACTGAGTTTTTGAATTTAAAAAGAGGTATCCACAGTTCAAAAATGCCCTTGATGTGTGTGTTTATGTGCAACAAGTTGATTAAAAGATCAGTGTGATTCCGTTGGGAACAGAAGTTTTTTTGGTTTATAAGGTGTTTTTTTTTTTTTTTTTTTTAAATCTGTAAAACTAAAGAACATCTTTCTGCTGGGGGAATTGTGGTCACGGGTCAGAATTGTGACATCTTGATAGAGATGGTGAACTGCGACAAACAGCCAATTTTCTTTTTCTTGGTTTGTATCACTTGTCTTGCTTTCCCCACCATTGATAGATGTTCTAACTTTGATATCTGGAATGACAACTTTTAGGGAGATTGGAGTAAAACTGGGTCTAGGAACAGTGATCCTTAAATGTTTGTATGTCTATAAATCACCCAAGATACTTGTTAAAAAAAGAAGCAGGTTCTGATTTAGTGGGACCAGAATGCAGTTCATGAATCCCTAATTTATACAAGTAGCCCAAGTGATTCTGATTGGTAGCCACACTTTGAAAGGTATTTGTCTGGGATGAAGGTGAGCAAATTACAACTTTTGGGCCAAGTCTTACCCATTGCCTATTTGTGTTAATAAAGTTTTATTGCAACTCAGTCACCCTCATTTCTTTTTGTGTTGTCTGTGGATACTTTTGTGCACTGCATTGGCAAAAGTTAAATTTTGTGACAGGGTGTAGCTCACAAAGCTTAAAATATTTACTACCTGGCCCTTTACGGGAAAAATTTGCTGACCTCTGATCTAGGAGAAGAGAAAAATATTCAATTTTTTTATCAAAATTATATATGTGTGTGTTTCTGTGTATTATGTATATCTATATATGTGTGTGTGCATATGTACACACAGATTTTAAATGTCTAGTATTAGTTAACCCATATAAAAGGTTCATAAAAGGATGGATGATTTGGTTCAAGGGCCAGAGGAGTGAGGTGCTGTCTCAGTAATTTAGTAGGAGGGCAGTAAAGTAGTGTAATCCCTGCGTTTGTGCAAACAGTGATCCAAGAGCTGACTCTGTTACCTATTGGGCTTATGGCCTTGGGTTAGGAACTTCAGCTCTCTTACCTCAGTGCCCTAACCAGTGAAAGGGGAATGATAGTAGTACCTATCCTGTGGTTGTGAGGATTAAAGAGATACTGTGAGCGGGGTGTGTGGGATTGTGTGGCACATATCAAGTACTCGTGAGTATTGGCTCTTTGGATCACCTGCGTCCCTACCAGGGTTGCACACTGCTACTGAGCTGGGGGTATTGTGGTCAACAAATTTTGCTACTGTACCTGTTTCAGCACCTTGGGCTGACAATGTGGGCCAAAGTTTAGGATGCTGGACAGCCCTAACCCTGAGTCTGTTGATTTTGAACCAGGCAATTTTGGAGGCATGCTCGTCTCTTATTAAATGTCATTGTCAATTTTCCCCTTGGATACACAGTTTCAAGGAGGTGCCTATACCTTTGGAAGTGCTTATTCCTGTCTCCTTGAAAAATATTACTTAATTGTAGCCATGAAACCTTATTTCCCATCAAAGTCCTATCAAACAACAGCCAATAAATAGTAAATTAAGATAAGGACTGTGAAAACCCTTTGTGCTTTATTATAATGTTTTCAATCTACAGTAAATCACTGATGGTCTGATATGATATAAATGCTCATCTCATATGCAGTTGTGAAAATATCTGCTATAATCCAACAGCTGTTTTCTTTCTTCTCTGCTTATTAACTATGAGCCAAGTGGTTAGGGAAACACAGACACACACACACACAACACACACACACATGTACACACACATGGCAAAAAATCCTGGAAACACAAGATTCAGGTTAAACACTACTTTGGTGTGCTTAGAAAAGGGAATGAATTTGTCCTTGAGCGAGGAAAGAACAGATAAAATATTATCATCATCACTTTTACATATTTGTTCTATGCTGAGACAGCGTCTCAGTCTCTGAGATCACCCCTCTACCTCTAGTCTATCTAAATCAGTGATTCTCAATCGGGGACAACTTTGCCTTTCCACTGGGGATGTTTTTGGTTGTCAAAGCTGGGGGGTGTGGGGTGGAAACACTACTGGCATCCAACGAGCAGAAGCCAGGGATGATGCTAAACACCCTACGGTGCCCTTGACAGCACCCCCTTATCCCCAGCAGTGGATTATTTAGTCCAAATTGTCAGCAGTGCCACTGTTGAGAAAACCTGGTCCCACGGGAGAAAAATCCAGGTCCTCCAGTTTCTGGACTAGCTTCCGGCATAGATACCCGGTGGTTAGTAATTATAAATTATGTATTGCCATTAGGTCACCTCCAAAATCTTCCTTCTTTTTAGCCTTTCTGCTAATTGTCTGCTTTGTTACCCCAAAAAGTAAGCTTCCCATTTAAAAGAAGTTTACCAAAGTAAAATCTATTCACCTGAGGAAAGGTTTTAAGAGAGAAGGACTGATTCTATAGGACATGGTCCATAGATATTTGAAGGTGAATAAGTTCTTAGCTTCATGGCATACCAACAGCCACAGTGGTTTCTCATTATTCCATGTGGCTTATGCCAAAATTATTTTTAATTATCACATATTTTAATACATTATATTTATTCTACTACATATTATTATATACTAAAATAAAAATAAACCAATTAAAATTAAGGAGAAAATGGGAATAGTATTTAACAAAAGAAATATTAATTAAAAATACAATTGACATTAAAAGTTTGTTCTAAAGATTAAATTTTATAAACATATTTAAGTTTTCAAAAGTGAGTTGTCTTGAGAAGAAATATTAATTAACAAGTTAGTGACACAGGATATCGCAAAGCCACAAAGGTGACATTAAAATCTGGCATCTGGGGCACCTTGATGTAGTTTACCTCCCTCACTTTAGGCCTGAGGATGATGTTAATAATGATTTTTGAAAACACTGTCCCACTTATTGATTACTGTGAAAGAAAATACAAGTTTAGGGGCTTAAAGCAGTGGTAACATCCATTTTGCTTATGAGTCTACAGTTTGGGCAGGGCTTCGTGAGAACTGCTTGTCTCTGCTTTCCTCAGTGTCACTTGGGATGGCTGGGTGGCTGGGGGCTGGAATTTTCCAAATGCTCGATCACTCACATCTCGTGGTCGATGCTGCCTGCCAGGTAGGACCTCAGCAGGGACTGTGGTCAGAACTTCTACATGTGGTCTCTCCATGTGCTGTCTGGCTTCCTTACAACATGGTGGCTAGATGCCCAAGGGTGAGCATCCAAGACAGAAGAGCAGGCAGAGCTGCTCTGCCTTTTATCACTTAGCCTCATGTCATGCAGCGTCCATTCTGCCATAGTCACAGCCGGTGGAGACATAGACCCTACCTCTCAGTGGGAAAATTAGTCTGCTGTAAGCATCGTACATGTATTATTAGTATATTTTAAATTCTTGCGACCATTTTGTGTGAATTCTTTTGTAACCCTCCCTACCCCTGCTCTTTCCCAGTTAGTGAAATCAAGGCTCAGAGAACTTAAGTGACATGTCCATTAAAACACATAGCTAGTTTGCTGCTGAAACAAAGTTAAATCGGTTTTGGGGTCCATGTTCACAGGGATGCTTCTCACATTCTCTCTCATCCTCCCACAGGGCTGTTGCCTTCCCTCCACCTGGGACCACTCATTGTGCCGTTCTCGAAGAGGTCCAGGTACCTCTTAGAAACAAAGAACTTCTTACAGCCTCCCCCAAAAGTCATTAAAACTGAGTCACTTTAGTTAGAGGCTATTTACTGTTTTTGTTCAAACAAGCAGCTTAATTTCTTCTAGGCACTAAGACTAGAGGTCAGAATTATTTTCTTGGTCTTCCTGATGCAATTATAATTGTGTTGATCATGTTTTCTTGTGTCTTTAAAATATTTCTAAGTTTTTAATTGTTAAATATTTCAAATAAAATACAAACCAATATTCATAACCTACCACCTGGTTTTTATCAGATCTTTGCCATATTTATTGTTTCACTTTAAAAAGTGGGATATTTCAGATATCCAAATCCTCTTTCTCCTGCCCTAGAGGTAATCACTATTCTAATTTTGTGTAGACCAGTCCCAAGGATGTTTCCATTCTTGCTTCATATATATATGGAGAGAGAGAGATAGCATACATATCTAGAAAGAAATCTAATTTTTTAATTACAGTCATGCACTGCTTAATGATGGGCATACAGTCTGAGAAATTCATTGTTGGGCAATTCTGTCCTTGTGCAAACATCCTAGAGTGTGTTGACACAAACCTCGATGGTCTAGCCTACACACCTAGGCTATAAGTTTGCTGACAAAAACATTATGCAGAGTGTTTTGTTTAATATTATAAATTCCTGTATTTTGTTAAACGTTATAATTTTGAGGTTTATTCCTGTTTAAACTTTTAGAAATAATTTTCTTTTGTTTGCTATATAGTTTTCCACTGAGTGAATATATTAGCTTAGTTTTTCCTGTTTGTTTTAGTTTCCTTTTGTTGTTGTTGTGAGGAGCATGCTGGCATAGACATCCTTATTATGTGATTTTTAGAGCATGTGCAAATATTTCTCTAGGGCTGATCATTAAATAGAGGGTTTGCACAGCTTCCTCTTTATAGGCACAGCCAAAAGTCTCCCAAATTTCTTCCCGCGATGATATGTAACAGTTCTAATTGCCCCCTAGCTGTACTGACACTTGGTATTACAGGCATTCTTATTTTTTTTAACCAAACTGATGGGCTTAAAATGGCATTTTAATATATTTTAATTTGCATTTCTGTGATTACTAGCAAGTTTGAACATCTTTTCATACATTTTCTGCTCATTTTGGAGTTCTGTTAATCGCCTGTTCATTTCCTCAGCCCATTATTTTTCGATCAAGTTTCTTTTTCTTATAAATAATATAGGAATTCTTTATATGTTTGATCAGAATACTGTGGTAATTATATGTATGAAAAATATCTCCATCTACTCTGTGGCTTGTCTTTTCACTTTGTTCCTTGTATGTTTTGTGAGAAGTTTTAAATTTTAGCATAGCCAAAATTATCAGCCTTTTGCGTTTTGTGCTTTTTGAGTCTCGTTTAAGAAATTATTCCCTACTGGGATGTCATTAAGATAGTCTCCCATATTTGATTCTTCAAGTTGAATGATTTTGCCTTCTCAAGTTTAAATATTTAATTTATGTACAATATATTTTTTTATTTTTTTGAGAAAGTAATCTAATTTTCTACTTTTCTAAAGTGGTTGATTGTCTTAACACTCTTTGTTGAAAAGTCCATCATTTCTCTGTGGATTTGCAGTGCAGCTCTGTCATATGCTGGGTTCCTACACATCTAGGAGAGTGTTTTAAGTTTTCCATGTCTATCTCTATGCTAATATTAATGGTTAAAATTTCTGTAGCTTTATAATAAGCTTTGCTATCTGGTGAGGTGAGACTATTCTTTAATAATCTAAATTTTCCAAAACTTGCCTTGGCTATTCTTGACTTTTTGCTTCCACATGAATTTTAGAATCAGTTTGTCAGCTGCTAAGAAATGTCCTGCTGAGGGTTTGATTGGTATTGTGTTTATTTTGAAGATTATTTCAAGGTAAATTTCCATTTTAAAATAGATTCTTGTTGTCCATGAACAAAGTATAGCTCTTCACGCGTTCATACCTTTCGTCAGTCTTCAGGCCTTTCTTTCTGGCACCCATGTGAAGGGATCAGTCAAATAGGGTTTTCTAGAAGTGCATGCAGGCTTCTCCTATGACTGCCTATGTCTGAGCCCAGCGAGCAGCCTCTCACATCAGTTGTGATGCCGGATGGAGTGTCAGCTCCCATAGCCAAGGACAAGGGCACCATGATATAGGAGTCCCCACCACCTTCTGCTCAGCCCATTTGTTGCTAGAATCTGGCTGCTATGATGAGGCAGAGATGAGTAGTTGGAAGCCGAGACCAGGGCAGCAGGTGTGAGGAAGAGGCCTGGGGGCTCCAGGCACTGGGAGTGCACAGTTATTTCCTGGGTCTAGTTGCTGTCTGTGTCCTAGTGGCAGCGTATCTGTTTTGGAACATAGTTTCTGAACTAAACTATGTGGATTCAAATCCCATCTCCACCACTTACTAGCTTGAGGAACTTGCTGAACTCCCTATACACCAGTTTCTTCATTTGTTAAATAGGGAACTTCATAGGGTCATTTTGAGGAGTAAAAGAAGTAATATCAGAAAAGCTCTGAGAACAGTACTTTGCTCTTTGGGATTGCCTGCTGCTCCAATATCACATTAGTAGTCTCATTATAGCATTGAATTATCTTGGATTTAAGTTGGTATTTTCCTATGTGTGCATTCTCTTAAAATGAGCTTCCTGTGACATATTCTGTTTAACCCATAGAAGGTTGATGGCATTCTTAAAATATTTGTAGTAAAAGGAACCCCCAAACTGTTTAATCTTATTTGAGCTAATATTTTCCAAACCCACCTGTTCATTGAACTCATTTTTCCGGAGAGTACCTATTAATGTCAGTGTAATTAGTATTCAATAGAAGACAATTTTAAGAATAGTCCATAGGGCATTACTTATTAAAATTATCTCTCTCTTTTTATTTATTTTGGCATATATTACAGAAAGACATCCCAAGAACTTATATTTTTAGTGGTGGGTTTTGAAAACAGAGGTTGGCTAAAGAAGAGAGAGTGACATCAGTAGGCAGTCTTTGATCAGTAAAATATCCTTTAAGTATATGAAAAAAATCTATATCGTACATTAGCCAAACAGCTCCCACTGATTACAAACATATTTCCACTTGAAAAAGTATGTGTGTGTGTTTGGAGGGGATGTTTTTAAAGGGAAAGTAAACGTTGTATTTGTGGTGCCTATAATGTAGCCTGGTGCAGAGGTAAAATTTGATTCATTTTGCAGAAGCCCTGTTGGACTTTCTCCTGAAGGCAGGAAGTCTAGTTTATTGGTATTAATCATGGTTCATTTACTGCTTGTTTTTGTTTCTTCAAAGAATCCCACTTGCAATTGGAAATGGCATTTTGGGAATGTTGGGAATGCTACTGAGATATATACAGACTTCTCCACCCCTTGGATGTATTTTGTTATTTCCTTATCCTTATTCTCTGTGAAAATGTTTGACTAGTTAATTGTTTCAAATCAAGAACAAAATGTAAAGACAAAGCAAAGAGGGGGCAGCTCCGCGCTGCCTGCTCCTTGTAACTGCTCTGTCAACTTCTCTCTCTGCTCTTACCCAAGCTGAGGGAGAAGTGGATTATGCTAGTGTTTGATCCAAATAATTAGCTCTTTATCAAGGAAAGCAAAGCAAAATCAATTGCATACACAATTTCCTTTCCTTCTCTTTTGTTTCCTGAAAGATCTCTTCTTAGACTAGCTTCCCTCAATTCCTCTCTATTTTTCCATCCCATTGTACTGTTTACTATAGGAAGGTGGCATTCGTGTGGGCCACGGGCACTGTTTGAAAGATGCTGGGGGCAGGACCTGGTAGGGAAGCTCTAACTGGGTAGAGAACTAGAACTGAGACTTAAACTCCCAGACAGGAACATTGGTCTTCTCAATTATGCATCAGTAATTCCCTGTAATGCAGATTCCTCCCATTACAGTGTTTTATCCACTAAAGTAAACAATAAAACCCAGATGGTTTGCTGATGAACTGGAATACATTCAGTTCACATAAGTTAGCATAAAATGTCTAGTTTTAGGCCTAGGAGCTTCTAGAATCTTAAAACAATGATTTTATAGCTTTGGTTTTCATGGTTTGTGTTTAGTTCTCTCAGCACACTCCTGCAAAGTAATATGTCTTGGATTAACTCAAATTAGGAACATTTTGTTGTTTTACAGTTTTATGAATGAAGTTTTATAGATGTTTTTGTCTTGTATATTTCTTTTCAAATGAAGTTCATGTAAGTACTTAAAATCTGTGAATTACTTAGAAATCAAGTTAAAGAAAAGACTTTTGGCTTAAATGTCAAAGATATATTTTCATGGGACTTAATCTCCACTATACTTAAACAGAAACATTAAAATACAAAATGAGGCTTGTTTTTCATTAAAAAGGAAAATAACTGGTAACACTTGCAGAATGTAAACATTGTTGCCTGGTAAATTATACTCAGATTGCCATTGGATCAAATTTACATTGTGCTAATGCTAAAAGACTGATTCCCGTTGATGTCATTACAGACTTTGAGTAGACAGGGTCTGTTACTATTAAAAGATGCTGTGCTAACAATTTGCAACAGAGGAAGGAGTGATTTGATTGTAGTAGGATTGGCTAGAATTGTCAAGTCATTTATTTTTATTGAGAAAAACTTTCAAATGTTAGATTTTAACTCTGTCTGGGGCAAGATCCATTAGACATGGACCATTTTATTATTTTACAAAATATCTTCCATGCCACTAAATTCGTTCTTTGTGTACAGTTGACTTTACAGTAGAATCTATTGAAGGAGAAGTTGGGAATTGCAGAAGAAAGTTCTTTTCTTTGTGCATGCCTCTGTTATCATTGCGGGTAAAATAAGAAGTGAAGGGTCATGTAAATGGGTTTTAAAGTAAATGCTTTTTATTTTATACTCTTTCTGTGTTTTACTCTATGGAAGACAAGCTGCATCTGTGATTCTAATATGTCCACTAGTGGGTGCTACAGTGCTTTCAACTTTCTGTATATTTTTATCTGGGCATAGAATAAAAATAATCATACAGTAAATGGTGAGTTTCCCTTAAGAGCTACTGTCCTGTCACAAAAGACACCAAAAATACATTTGGAAGATTATATCTACTGAAATTATTTACTAAAATTTAAGAATAGAATAATGTGCTTGAGATTGCTACTCAGTTTTTGCTGGCATTCATTTATATTTGTAAATTGTCACATTTATTCTTGCTTGATAAGCATATACATTGAAGTCCACATTATGCAGAAAAGGAAAGATACTTAATGCCATAGTGCAAATTAACAATATTTATTAGGAGAAAATCCTGCCTCTTTCTATTAAAGAACAACATTTAACATGCTCAGTTGGTGTAATTTTGAGTATGAAGCAGTGTAGTTGTGGCTAAGATGTCTATTTGATATTTAGGGATGAGTTTGATGCTTTAATAAGGGAATCCTCTGTCTCCCTCATCCATCATCTGCCATCCTCATCCATCCAAACCCCACTGTAAATTTGTCAGAGCCTTTTCCATATTCAGTACTTGTATAAATAATAGCTGCTGTGATTTGAAAAAAAGGAAATGTGCACTTTCTGGCTATGTTATATATCTAATCACAGTCATGGCGACATCTCACAGATTTTGTTTTGCATTGCCGAGCCATGGTGCACATAATTTAAGCCCCAGAGCCAAAGGACATTTTCCCGAGTTGACCCTTATTGTGGTTAGTACTTGCCGAAATGAAATTAGTTTTTTTGGGGGGGCTTTTCTACAGCAGACGAAACACAGCCTCTGCTCCATTACCATGCTTTTATCGTTGCTCATCGCCTCTCCTTCTCTCCTCTGCTATCTTAGGGATTATGCAGGTTCTCTGCAATATTCTGAAATTAATCAAAGCAAGCAAAACCCCATGCCTTATTATCCATCACAGGAAGAGAGTGGTTTCCACAATTCAGACAGCTTTGTGATGTTGTCCAGTTGTGTAACTAGAATTTTATTATCTTAAAAAAAAAGGTTCTGCTTTTCACACAATGAAACCTTTTCATGTGAAACTTGTATGAGCAGTGGATGGCTCCATATGAGGGTAACAAAGGACCTGAATTTAACTGATAGGCTGTTTCCCTTATTTAAATAAGGAACTGATCTTGTGAACAATGTCCATTTCTTTCTTTGATTTTTAGCTTAGCTGAACAGCTGTATGTCCTTAATGCAGTTTGGGTCATAGAAGCTTTCTATGCAATGAGATAGGAGCACACTTACAGGATGCTTATCCAGTCTGGACCTTGTGTTCTAGCTCATCTTTTTATAATCATGCTCTACAAATGATGCCCCCCCCTCCACTAAATTAGTGGCCATTGTACAGATTGCAGACACTTAGTTTGATTGAAAGTAATAAAAGGAGATTATCCACTGGGTTGGTTGAGTGAAGGTTCTGATTTGACCCACTGCCTGGAGAGAAAAGAATTAATCTTATAAACCTGACTCACTTCTGCCATGCTTTGAAAAACTGCCAGGAATGCATTAGACCCTTTGTCTTAAGTCCAGTGAAAGCTAAAGGTGGGGTGGGACAGATTCTACGTAGGAACCAAATAGACCGAGGCCCGGCTGCTCTGCTCTGAGTGTTATGATGGGGCTTTCATCCCACTACCTGAGTAAATTTCTGCCGCCATAATCTTTGACTTTGAGGAGGAGGTGGAGAAGGAAGAGAAGGGGGTGAATGGTTTTCATTTATCAAGTGTATGCTTTGTGCCAGGTACTGTTTTAGATATATGTTTTTGTACCTTATCCTCATGAAATAGATTTTTATGCCAACTTTATGGGAGTGGAAACAGGTACAAAGAGGTGAGGTGCAAGATAACTATAGCTAACAGGTGGGTGATTAAAGAATCAAATCCATCTCCCACCCCCTGTGAAAGCACTTGCTGTGAACACCCTGCTCCCCTGCCTCCTCTGACATAGTGAAGATGGATGCCTGGACCCTGGGAGGCCAGACAGAGAGGCAGCACGCCCAGCATCGGGCTGGCACAGGGAGGCACTCAGGAAAAGTGTGTGGATGGAAAGTACATCACTGATAGTGAGGGGAAAACTGTCTTTTGTAAGGACCTAGCACAGTATACTAGAAAGGTAATAGGCTTTGGAGTCAGCAGAGCTGCGTGCATGTGTCTGACTCTTTGTTGATGTCATCACTGGGAGTATACCATTAACCTCTCTGAGTCTCTGTTTCTGTCTCCACAACACACTTGTAGGTTGCTGGGAGTGTGGGGGAAGATGGCCTCGGGAGTGTTGGATGGCCAATACTAGCATGAAAGGTTTGTTGAAAGACATGATTAATTGCTTTGGGTGGGAGGCTGGGGATGGTAATGGCGCCATGAAGGTGGCGGAGGGAGCCTTCTACGTGTTATATTGGAAGAATCTTAAGGCATCTAATTCAAATGGAAAATCCCAACTCGCATGACAGAGAGCAGGACTCAAACCTACCTTAAGAACCGTTGAACTCTGAAAAGACAGCCCTTCTCACAGAGGTTTAGGTAAAACGGTAGTGTCAACCCTGATCTTATTTTAGCTGTGTAACTTCCAGGGAGCACATGGAACAGCACCGAACGTTCAGGACCAGTCCCCCTCCCCTTATGGAGGCCCCTGGGATTAGTGGAGTGGGCTCAGTGTGAGCAACTCTTGTGTCCGTCCACTCCTCTCCTCCTTTGTCTGTTGATTTCTGTCCTGTGGGGGGTGTGGGAAATAAGGAAGAGATGGAGGGAAAACAAACAGAAAGCACTGTGCTGGAAGCAGTTCCTTTTACTCGAATTGTTCAGGTCACTTGGTTTGTCTGAGGGTGTTTTCCTTTGATTTTCAGTCTTTTGTTGTTTTTGTTGTTGATGATGATTGCAACCCATTTTCCCCAAGTTGCCCCTTTTTAGTCTTGAGATCTTGTAGGACAGAATGAAGGAGAGAAAAGGAAAGAGTAAGGGGGTAAGGAGGTCAAAAGGATAAATGATGTGGGCTCAGGCTGGGGGAACATGTTGGGATGGCTTTCACCCTGCAGGTCAGCATCCTAAGGGCTGCTCTGTGGCCTGAACTGAGTTGTGTGGACGGAGATGGTGGTGCGACATAATGAAGCCTGGTGTGTGTGTGTCTGTGTACTCAGAATACAATATGAGTCTCTTTTTACCTGTATTTAGGGATGCCTTTGTTACTCACTAGCAGAATAGAATGACACGATCTCCGTATCTTATCTACCTGGTTGCAAAGTTAGTAGGACTGGTCTTCACATTTTTAATGTAATTTTTCAGGTATTTTCACCCTGGTGAAACCAGTCCTCTGCTGTTTCTCCGGCAAGGGGAGAATATGCTCTCTCTACTCCAGGGCTTTAGATGAACTGGTGACCAGGAGACTGTCAAGGACTGACTCTGTCCTCTTTTCATCCTAAGCCTAAAGGGTTTTTGTCTAATGTCTGGACAAACCTCAGGGGACTCAGGATCAGAATGGAGGTGATTCAATACCCTCTTGATTTCTGAACTTAAGGGCCATTGGGGCTGCCGCTTCCTGTCCCTGTGCTGGCCTTGGGGTGGGGGTCTGATGTGAACACTGTGTGGACCCCTTGGTCATCTGGTTAGGGTTTAGCCAGATAGCCACAAGAGTCTTCTTGATGCATGAAGACTTCATCTGTTTCTCCCATTCTTGTCCCTTCTGAGGGAAGGAATCAGACAGAGAAGGCGTAAGCGCGGAGTCCCTGGAGTCAGACTATAGCCCTTCTCCCTGTTTCCCTCTTGCTTTTGTCTTCGCCAGAATCAAGCTCCTGGTCTGCAAGTTGTTCTGCAGATGTCTCAGCAGCAGACACCCAGCTGGGCTGATTTAACCCACAGAGTGTTTGTGTTTGTGTTTGACAGCCAAGACAGGGAGCACGAAAACTGTTTTCATTGGGATCAGCCTCAGTTGTTTCTCCAAAAGCAGTTGGTTGAACTGCTGTGCTGTTTCTGGCATCATTATGCCATGAAGTGAAGTTTGGATGAAGGACAGATGTATTATCTAGGAAGGAATCCTGGTTCTTCTTCCAAAGAATGTTCAGTCATGGCCTGTGCCAACAAATGAAACTGCTCTCCAATGTTCTGTTTATGTAGAGACTATTTTGGGAGAGAAATAAAATCCCTATGACATTAATCCTCCTTTGCTCTAAAGCAAGTAAGTAGCAAGTGTTTGTTGGTGACTATTCATTTTATAGATGAGGAAATAGAGACACTGAGTAATTAAATAGATTGGAGCTTCTCAAACTTGTCCAAGGATCTTGCTATCAATGCAGATTTTGATTCAGTACTCTGGAGAGGAAACTTGAGAACCTGAATTTCTAACGTGCTCCATGGTGATGCAGATACTCCTAATCTGTGACCATACTTTGACTTTCAAAGATGTGACTGACTACGTGTGTAGGAGTGAGCAACTTACCAGCTACTTGACTGTGTCCCAGGAAGCAAAACAATACAATCTTCTAATTAAGGCTATATCTAAGTTGCTTCAAAATAGTTAAAATATGAAGCATACCACTTCCTGGATGTTGGGACCATAATGCAACCAGATCAACAGTTTTTGTTTTTAACAGAATTTGCTAACTAGTTTGATTTCATACAGTCATAACTATCACCTGCCTTAGATAACAGGAGTAGAAGAAATTGTATTCAAGCATCAGGGACTTAGCAGTACTTAGAACGCAAGACTTATAAATTCACATTTTATCCCAACTAAAGCCCATAAATGGTGTGTGTGTGTGTGTGTGTGTGTGTGTGTGTGTGTGTGTGAGAGAGAGAGAGAGAGAGAGAGAGAGAGAGTAGTGTAGGTCCAATATTACTGTTTTTAACTGCACTCCTGTAGTCTATTTCCTTATAACATGTTATCAGAGCAGAGTTGGCGTCTGTAAAAGACAATGTTTCCCATGTGCTGCTACTCACAAGGATTGCACAATTTGTTGATGACTCACCCATCTGTGTGGAAATATGTGCTACTGCCCTCAGCTGCAGTAGTTTATGCCTTTCTCCCCTCCAGAATATGATTACCTAGAAGTATGTAATAGTCATTTAATGGGGAGCAGGTGTAAAAAGAAATAGTCAATTTGAACAAAAGGTGCAGATGCAAATTGCAGCATGAAGGATCTAGGTTAGACATCCACATGTGAAGAAAAATTCTCTTCTGCCAGTAAGAGCAGTGAAACATTGGAACATAGAATCAAAGCTGAGTTGTGGCACATTTTTCAGGACATTTGAAAGAAAAGGGCAGATGGTTTTATTTCAATGCTTTCTATACAGCTCCTCTCAGAGGGAGGCAAATGAATTCTGCAATCGCTGGAGATCATTTTTAGCTTTGTGATTCATGAGAGATGGATTCTGGGGACATCTGATTAAAAACCATGTCAAAGCGACACATATTCTAGCAATCCTTTCTGATCATCCTAATTGATACTGGATGTCAGCTTTTGGCATGAGGACAGAATTCAACAAGTATTTTTTTCAGACCAGTTTCATGTAATGCCTTTTACTTTGGGTGATTTTCACATACACCTTCAGTGATAATAAAAATTGTCTTCCCTGAGGGCTCATGAGATATTGTAATTATAGTATCATCTGGAATGCCTGCGCGATTCAAAGGTCACCAGATATTCTTTCTCCCAGTATTATTTGGAATTTTTCAAATTTTAATAGTCTATTCAATAGTCCTTCATTTTCCTTTATAATTGGAATTTCATCTAGGGATGCCTACAGTCATTGACTTTCCTCACTTGGAATGATTTGGTGTACTAGGTAGGCAACAATGAAGGATGTCCATACACTGGTCCAGAATCACTATGCTGCTATCATTTTGGCATTATACCATATCTCGAGAGAGAGTGACAGTGCCTAAAGATAGTGGGGGTTAAACTTTCCCAGCTTTTTTGGAGGATCCTGAAAATATAATACGATGTGTCTTCTAAGTGACTAATGGCACCTTCTTATAAACAGCATCATAAGATATCACACACACATGCATGCACACACAAACACATAAAGATGAGAAATGGGCATTTGAGTTTCTAGTGAATATTTTCTAGGTCTATTATAAATGGGGTCAGCAGCAGCGTACGTTCAATAAAATTCACAGCAGGCAAATAGGCATGTGGAGAAATTCTACAGACCTTTTGGAGCCAGATAACTCAAACATTAAGAAGGCCGGCAAACTCGCAGCTTTTGAAAACAAGAATTAGAAAAATGGAAAAAGAAGATGGGGGAAGCTAATACCCAGGAGTGACAGGCCTATATTTTAAAGATTGCTTACGTGGGGGGATTCATGGCATCTGAATTCCATACTTTTCTCTGTTGTTGTCTTTATTCTAATCACAGAATCATCTACCCCTCAATGAGCTGACCCATCAATTAGGCAGGGTCTGGACAAGGAAACTGGCTTCTGTGATGGTTGTTTTTTAGTTATTAAAGTCAGTTAGCTAAAGCTGAACACAACAATTCATTCTCATCACCTTGTCAGATTACTAGGCTTGTGAACAGAAAGAAAAGAGATGGAACTTACCTTAGTACACTTCTTATTCCACATATCCCAGAAATTAAAACTTCATAGATAGTTAAATTTAAAACTTTTACTAATTATTTTTTCCAAGAAAGGTTTTTTCACTTGTATACTTTTGTTAACCAGTGTCACCCCAATAAATTCAATAAAGAACAACAAAAAAGATGTTTCCAAATTAAAAAATAAAATCCAACGAACAAATAGAAAACAGAATAACCACCTGTTATTTACTATAGCCATTTCATAAAAGGAAAGACATTTGAACACTGAAGATGTGGGAAAGAGATATTCTAGAACAAAGAAATGCCTGCAGGTTAAATCCATTTACCTTTATGATAACTGAGTGAACAACAGTGAAAATCTCATCATGGACCAACACTGTCCATCTGATGAGGATTTGGGAACCACTTTTGTAAAAAATAGTTTCTTGTTTAGAAGTTCATCTGCTTGAGGGGACAGAGTGACTTCTGGAGGCCCACTGGACTTTGGTTGTTGGTGACCTTCACTCATGAAATAGATGTGCCGTAAAAAATTAGAAACATTGAAATAGTTTTTTAACAGAAATGTCTTAAAACACATAATTTTGACTTATTCAGGCTTAAAGATTTTCCCAGTACATACCAGATTTATCTATTGACTGTTTGCTCAAGATTTAGCAATTCTTGTGGTCCTTTACAAATGGAAAAAGATATGAAACCGGCTTTTCAAGGAAATCACACTGTATCTAAGTAAACTCTGCTCTGTTTTTCATTGTTTCAAACATGAGATGCTTTGGCAATTTCACTGCAGAAACTTACGCATCATAATGTTTGAATTGAGAAATCTTCCTGTTGCTATTGTCACTTATAACTCTTAACTCCTCTTACTATTGTGTTGTATGCACAGCCTTCTGAACCAAGAAGACTTCATTGAGAGGAAATGAAATGAACACTCATGCTTGAGGACTGAAACCAGGTTGTAAATGCCGACGTGAGTCTGAGCATTTTACTTTTACTGTTTTGTTCCTCACTGAGGTATAATAGTCCACTTGTTTTCACCCAGATTTTGTGTTGGGAAATAAATGCTGGTGATGAGGTAAGTGTCCCAGGACAAGCTCCCTTTCAGTGTTATCACCATTTGAACCAATTGTTTTACATTAGAACGTCTGGACCTGACTAGGTAGTAATCTCTTAGAATGGTACAGCAGGAGCGTCTTGAAGGATGCTTGATTTTATAGATGAGGGAAGGGTAGAGAAGGTTCCTGGAAGGGGTTCAAGTTGAAACGCAGATGTCTGAGAAAGGGTATAACAGGACCCAGAAGTGGAAAATTGAGGAGGATGACAGAGTTGAAAGGTATAACAATGTTTCAGATAAAACTTTACGGATTCTTTCCAGCAGTGTGTGGATTGCAGTTTGAGCTAAGTGAATGGTATTGCATATAATGTGTTCCACAGCTGTTAGGAGATGCCAGATGCGTGTGTGTGTGTGTGTGTGTGTGTGTGTGTGTGTGTGTGTGTGTGTGTGTTTTCTTTGGATAGACTGTGCTAATGAGGACCTGCGCATGGTCACTTACCTGTATTTGCAATCAGCTACAGCTTTCAAAAGCCATAAAGGCATTGCCTGGGTTCATTGCAATAAGGGTCTACCTCTGTGTGCTGTGATAATAATTTTGGCAAAAGTAGATGTTTCTTAAAACATTTGCTTATTTAAATATTATGTGGGCATTACACATAGAGAGTCTGCTCCAGTTTTAGGGTCCCTGGAAATTCTTTTCTTTCTTGATTCAACCCTTGTATCATGGGCTACTTTGGCTTAAAGGAAAACTTAAAAGTCAAGTGTCACTGAGTTAACCTTAAGTAAACAATCTAAAGATCAGAGTATAGTCCTTTTATTAAGCTCATTTTGACATTTTGGATTGCTTTTTATTTTTTTGGCCAGCTATACTAACACATTCAAGTACTTAGGTCTTCATAAAACAGTATCTTTCCCTGCTTGTGTTAATACAGATATTAAGTCTAATAGTATCTACTTAGTATAAACAAGAAGATCAAGATGATTCTTCTGATTGAAATGTTTGTTATTTAGCATTAAGCATTGTCCTGCTCCCATGCGTTTTGCATTTTAATCCACTCGGTGCTTGGTTAGGGGATTGCTAGATTAGTTTTAATCCCCTGTCTAATAGTGGAGTAGTGGTGAGATTTATTACACAGGCAGGGTTTGGTTCTTGGATTTAAGAGGGCTCACATGCACTCTTCATGCATATTAAATTTGGGAAACCACCGCTTCAGTATAAAAGGTTAGGGAGACATCCTTTAACTTAGAATGGTTCTCTTTAGGAACACAAAGTGCAGGCAGCACTTATTGGCATTAATGAAAAGAAAATTGATTATAATTGTTTCTCTCTTTTGGGGTCAGACTAATGTTCTCAGAATCTTTTTTCTTTCCTTTTGAAATGTGCTCTACCATCATTTCAAAGCATTCTAGATATTATTTTGTTTTAATTTTTTGGAAGGCCACCTCCAGGGGAAAGATAAATAGTTTTTATATATAATGTGTTCTTCCCAAGAAAAATGGAAAAGGTTGAGTATGATCAAACCGGGGAAATAATATTTCAGAAATCACAGAAAACTAGAATCACTCACTATTCCTACAGAACCAAAACATTGACAAATTTTCTCCAAATTCATATCAAAACCTTCTAGTTTGAAGACTGGAGGTTTATTATTATTGTTATTTTAATATTTCCTACATTTCACATGCTGTAAAAATGGTTCTGGAAAACTTAATAAAGAATCAGAATACTATGACTTGCAGATTTTTGTGATTAATGAATAAAAGTAGTACTGAAGCCGAACTTGCAGTGGTAGCTTAAGTTTTCTTCTGTTGCTCCCTCTTTAGTAATTTCACCTTAAGGAGAATAACAGAATGTATTATGCAGTAAATGGTGAATAGACAGGTGCTGGAAATTGGCTTCTTGGATGGAACTTAAAGGTTTTTTGTTCTTTCTTTTGGAACTTAAAGGATTTTATGGAGTCAAAATACCATCTACTATTTTAAATGAATCTTATCTACAGGACTTAACTTTGCATCTGATGCAATTAACCTGTGACCCAGGAAATCTCATTTAGTTTGTCTTTCAGGGCTGCTTTTCTCCCCACTAAGGTTTGATCTTCTAAAGGAAGAAGGAAAAATGTTTATGATGGTCAGCAGTCTCCTACTACAGAGGAACTCAAACATGGGCAATGCACTTCTGCTTATTTAAGAGCCATATTTAACATTTACAAAACAATGTTTTCTCTTTTGATTTGAAAGTTTGAAGGAGCCCTTCTATGTTCTTCAGTTTTCCTTCGAATTCTGACTTTTGTTTTTTCTCTAGATTCATAATTTATTTACTAAATCTTTTGGTGCTGGCTGTGAATATGAGTAAGGCAGAGTTGGTTTTCTTAAGAGACCAGAACAAGAAAGAAACATGTTCTTTTGGAATGTTAGTGATGCTATGATTTTAAATCCTGACCAACATGACTTTTAATATAAACATTTAAGAATATAAATAAATGGACTTAATAGTAACACCAAATTTGGACCCTTGGTCCAGCTTTTTAACATCAATGAGACATAGACGAGAATATGCTATTGGATTTGGTAGTCTCTAAGGGACCTTTTTGATCCAGGATTTTGTGATCTTATGTCAGACAGAGACATACAAACCTATTAAATTTCTGTTTTGAAATCTCAGCCAATTAAAGTTTTGAAATATGTCTTTCATATTGTATAAAACATTGATATGATGGTACTCTTTTCTTTTGTATCTCATCACCATCCCAATGTTGGCTTTGTGAGGCCTGGGATACGTCTATCTTGTTTACTATGGAATCCCCAGAGCTTAGAATAAGCTCTGTGACATTTGGTAAATGAATAAATTAATGGATGAATAGATGGAAGGATCTTTGGAGAAGAGAAACAGCTTCTTGATATATTCTACAGACTTAGAGAATATTTTTCTTTAAACATTACGGAATTCAGTCAATGGTCAGCCAGATCATACAAAGTGGATGAGAAGGGTTGAAGAGGAGGAGTTTGAATCTGGGGGCCAAAATTGAGGTACAGCATATTTCTATCATACACATAAAATATTAACAAATAATATTATACAGAGGTAGGCAAAAGTAAATTTACAGTTATGAATACATGAAAGTTTATTCTTGTATTTTTGTTAATTACTACATTATTTATTATTATTAACCTACTTTTGCCCATGTCTGTATATTATATTTAATATTAATATATAAATTATAAAATAAAATATATAAGTAAATAAAATATATGTTATATAATGAAAATATGCTGTAACTCAATTTTTGTTTTTAGAAATGTAGTTTCCTTCTATTCATAATTTGATGAGTGTTTTTATTATAAAAGGATGTTTTATTTTTCCAAATGCTTTTTCTGCATCAATTGAGATGATCCATGTGTTTTTTTCAGTCATTTTGTTAATAGTTCATATATCCTATCCAGTTTTCTTGTTGTTTATAGTGGGAAGGGGGCAAGTCTGATAGCAATCATGTAGTCATGGCCAGAAGGCTCTGGATTTTGAATTCTTTCAAGTATCTTTTTTCATATCTATTAATTATTAACTATTAACATCCTAGATTTAAGTTTTTGTAATTATTTTTATCTTTGGACATATTCGTATCATCATCTTTCTGTTTTCTATTTTTCTTGTTATTTCTTCCCACTTTATTTTCTTGTCTTAATTTTTTCTGGTTGAATACTTTTCATTTTTTGAAGGTAAATAATAACTTAATCTGCTTTCTAACAAATCAAGGATCTCAGAACTTTTATCTCAACCCTCAAGAATCATGTGCTGTTGTTGTTCAATAGTTCGGTTCTACATTTTCATTTTAAACACCACAAATTAGATATCATCATCATTATTAGTATTTTATATAGATGATATTGGTTTGATTTAAATCCATGTTTAAGTTTTATTTGCTTACCATTTATTTCTGTACCTCAGACTTCCTTGTGAATTTGGGGAATTATTTTTCTTCTTTTTGAAGGACTTACATTTAGCAGTCCTTGGATATAGGTCTCTTTGTAGTAAGATTCTCAGTTTCTAAGGACTTATATAAATATATTTACTTAACTACTATTCTCAAAAGATAATTTTGTTGAATACACAATTCTGGATTGAAAATCATTTTCTCATTACTTTGAAGAATTATTTTGCCATCTTCTTGTATGTACTATGAGCATTGGGATGTCTGTGATAATTCTAATTATTCCTTTGTCATTTTTCTAGTTCTTTCCCAATGATTTCTCTTAATATATTCTTTTGGTCTTTGGTTTTCTACTATTTAACTACAAGGGCAATGGCTCTTTATTTATCTAGCTTGGGACATATTATAGTTCTTGAACTGTTGAAATTATACATTTTATCTGTCCTGGAAAATTCACAATGCTTACCTCTTTAAAATTTCTTCTTCTTCTTCGTCTTCTTCTCCTCCTCCTCCTTCTTTTTTTTCTTCTTCTTCCCCTTCCCATTCTTCTTCTTCTTCTTCCTCTTCCTCCTCTTCTTCCCCTTCTTCTTCTTCTTCTTTTTATTTTTATTAAGTGAAAGGTGGGGAGTTAAGGACAGACTCCCGCATGCACCCTGACCTGGGATCTACCCGACAAGCCCCCTAGCAGGCGATGCTCTGCCCATTTTGGGCTGCTGCTCTATTGCTTGGCAACTGAGCCATATATATATGGCTGTGACTGTCAAAAGTACACCATGTGTGTGTGTGTGTGTATTTTAGTGCCTGAGGTGAGGCCACGGTGCCATCCTCAGTGCCTGGCGCCAACTTACTCAAACTGTTTGATGCATGACTGTGGGAGGGGAAGAAAGAGTGAGAGAAGAGAGAGAGAGAGAGAGAGAGAGAGAGAGAGACAGAGAAGGGGGAAGGGTGGAGAAGCAGATGGTCGCTTCTCCTCTGTGCCCTGACTGGAATCAAACCTGGGACTTTCACATGCCAGCCCACACTCTATCACTAAGTTAACCAGCCAGGGTTCCTCTTTAAAATTTCATTTCTTCCATTTTCTTTTGTTTTTCTCACTAATATTCCACTTAGATACATTTTAGACCCAAATATTATATCCTCTATACTTCTTAATATCTCTTTTATATATATTTTTTAAGTGAGAGGAGAAGAGAGGAGAGAGAGACTCCCACATGTGATCTGACTGGAATGCACCCAACAACCCCTGTCTGGGGTTGATGCTGGAATCAACCAAGCTTTCCTTAGTGCCCAGTGCCAACACTCGAACCAGTCAAGCCACTGGCTGTGAGAGAGGAAGAGAGAGAGAAGAGGGAGATGGAGGAGAAGAGAAGCAGATGGTCAATTATCATGTGTGCCTTGACTAGGGATTGAACCCAAGATGTCCATATGCTCACCCAACACTCCATCCACTGAGCCAGTTGGCCAGAGACCTCTTTTATATTCTATATGGCTTTTACTCTAAATTCTTGGTAATGTCTTTATATTTATGTTCCATTTCATGAATTTCTCTACAGCCATAATGATTCTATTTAATCCAGTGGTTCTTAACCTGGGTTCTATTGAACTCTAAGGGTTCGATGAGTTGGTCTCAGGGGTTTGGAGAAGTCTCTGTCGCGGAGGTAAAGACACACTTGTGTAAAGTCGTGATGACACGCCCCGCTTGGCCATCACTTGCTGCAGAGGATCATGTTACATTGCTTGGCCAACCAGTGCTGCGGAGAATTTAGTGTGCGCAGTAGTCAATGGCTGTCGTAGTTGTACGTCGTGTGGTTTCTTTCTTAATATTTTAATTCATACTAAATATGTCGAGCAAAAAAAGAAAGTGGTCAGATGAATATGGATTCACATGTATCACGGAACGGGATGGGAGTCAGCGTCCTATCTGCATGATATGCAATGCCAAGTTGAGCAACTCTAGTCTCGCACCGGCAAAACTAAATTTGGAAAAAAAGATCATATTTTATTTATCACTAAAGAAGGGTTCGGTGAATGCGCATATGAAACTGGTGGGTTCAGTAGCTCAAAAAAGGTTAAGAACCACTGATTTAATTCATCTATTAAGTATTTTATTTAAACAACATATTTTAATGGTAAGAGTTCTGTTTTATTTTTCTTTCAAATTTATCTAATTCTTGATACCGTCTTGCTTCTTTCTTATAACTGTAAAAGTGCTCTTATTTCTTTAAGCATTTTTTGTCCATAGATGCCCTCTCTATTCTCTTTCTACAAATCCCACTGTTTACATCCTTTGAAGCTCTAACCCTCTCATTTGTTATTTCTATGGCTATCTTAATAGTGTCTTGCTTTTGAATGTGCTTATTGATATTTTATTGTGAGTCCTACTTTCTGATCTTAATCAGTGGGACTCCTTCAGACCTAATTTGTGGATATTCTTCATTAGAAGAGATGTTTTCTTTCTATAGTCAGGAGATGCCCCCAATCTGCTTCAACTTTTGGGGGTCTTGATTTGGCACAGAAGACCCAGGCTCACCTTTCTCTTTCCTTGCTGTCCCAAATTTCAGTATCATCAAAGAAGTATTTCAACTGGCATTGCTTTCAGGGTAACATTGTACTTCCTTTTAATCTCAACTAAAGCTCTTGGTGAAGAGTGTGATATCCTGCCCTTTGAGTCCCTATAAGTTGTGAGAAGAATGAAGGCTTAAGAATGTGCCCTATTCTAAATATAGTTGTTCTGGATTATGATGTTCCGTTAGGACTTTTCAATAGTCATAATGCCCAAAGGAGAAGTCATATGGTTACTTTTACAATAATACCTTTTGTTGCCAGTGTAAAATAAGTGCATAAAGTTTATCTTTAATTCAATTATTTTTATCTCTAAATTCTTTTCGAATTTCTCTATACACATCATTTTTTTTGTAAATAATAACAATATTGTTTCTTCCAAATTCTTGTAGCTTTTATTTATTTTGTTTTCTTACTGTACTGACTAGAACCTCCAATACAATGATGAATAGAAGAGGTTATAGTGGGCATTCTTGTCTTGTCCTGGTCTTCAACGGATGTTTTCAGTGTTTCACAACTAAGTGTAATCTTTGCTGTAATGTGTGTGCATATGTGTATGACAATTAATTCTTATCAAAGGATTTGGAAAGAATTTTGTAGGATTTAAATTTGATTCTGAAAATGAATATGTTGTGATATGTTATAGCTATATGACATATATAACTAGATTTTATCTACCGATGAATGAAAGTTATGTTGGCATATTTTTCATTCATTTGTATATCCAAACATAACAAAATTAAACCCATATACGTTGTTTCCTAGCTTCTTTTGTAATTGGTATATATATACATTGATTTTCTGTGTGTATAATTCTAATGTCAGGTAAAATTAGTGGTATAGTGGAACTCAAACAATCCTGAAGTTAAGATCTTTCAGAGAAGAGTAGTGACGGGGTAGAGTTGATTAATTTGTCTTTTCATTTTTACAAAATTTCTTCTTCATCATCTTTTTTTAAGTGATTCTGATCAGGAACATGTAAATTACTACTTTAGCCTTGAATTCTGTGAGCCTCAGAGATGTTCTGTAGGAGATATGTGTTGTTTGTCTTTCAATAACTGGCATTCTGGGATATTTCCCTCCCTCCATGAGCTTCCATGTAGTTCTTCATGCTATCAGCAACCTTCTCACTAACTGTTTATTGGATGATTCTGAAAATTAGGAGTTAGAACCCAGAGAAAGCTTGAAATTCTCTCTTTGAGTAGGTGAACCTATAACATAAAAACTTAGTAGCTATGGCACAACCATGTGTATTCACTATGGGAACTGTGGGTAAAAGAAGATGATTCTGCAGAGAAGGGAGAAGAATTCAGAGAGAAGTTGAGATGAGTGGCAGGAATAAAGGACTGCCAGGGTTTCTGACAGCATTTCTCTTCCTCATTCCTGTTTCTTTCCAAACCTAGCTGCCTTACAACCTTTGGGTTCATGAGACAGCCTTATATTTTTGTAATGACTTTTCTTTTTGTGAAAGCCTTTGAACCACAGGCTTAGGCAACTAATACACCTAGATTTAAATTCTAGTTCAAGTGATTATGAGTTAGTTACTTAACCTCTAGGAACCTCAGTTTCCATATCCGTAAAATAGAGATAGTGACTTTTACTTTGCAAAGTTCTTGTGAGAATTTGAGCTAATGGATGTACTAGAATACTGGCTTGATTAAATTTTTAATAAATAGTTATTCTAAAATTATTGCCCCATCCAGTACAAATTCTGAGAGTGTAATGTTTGCTTATTTATTGCCACCCATCCTATTTTGCCTAAGGTATTACTTCTTGGATGTTCTTCCTGTATTTACAATAGATTTCAAACTTCCTAACAGAGTGAACTATAACATATGCTTCTCTATAACCAACCAGAAATCACCCCAAAGTTTTTACACAATAAATAGTTACTGGATGGGATAAATACTTTAGGGATTTCTTGTCAGGGAAAACCAGAAGAGCCCAAACTAGAATGCTTTACCTATTATTTATGATTGCTCTCTTTGTAAAGTGAGCCAACCACAAACCCTGATGTCTTCTATTCCAGAACGAACTGCCCTTAAGTGAATAGTGTTCTCTTTGGATAGGCTCCTGAAAACTATGTTATTTTAGTCATCAATTTTCAAATCAAGTTCTGTGAGGAACTCCAATATGTAAAGCAGATTTTAGCAGAGGCTTTATTGCTGAGAAGGAGAGAGAAGTTTTGAGCTTTATATCCCATCCTTATAGTAGACCCCAAGGTACCTAGGGCTCTGAGGAAAACACTTTAAAAAACATTACTTTTAGATTATTTAGGATAACCTATGTTACCAATAGTTATCATTGGTTTTTGCTAAATTAAAAAAATGTTGAAATCAAAGGAGCAAGATGCTATAATTATTCCCAGAGTGATAATGGAAGCTTTTAGAAAACTTTGGGGTGGTGAAGACATAATACAATATAGAGATGATGTATTATAGGCATGTGCCCTCAAAACCTATATAATTTAATTAACCAATGCCACCCTTATTATTGAATATAAATTCAATAACAAAAGAAAGCTTTAGGGATTGTTGTCAAGCTTGTTACCACTGATTATGTGGTAACTATTGGCCACTATTATAGGCAAGAGTGATTTTGAGGAGGTAGGATGGAAAGTGTTTTGTTTTTGATGTCAGAAGACATGGGTTTGAGTTCTGGTTCCTTTTCTTACTGGCCAGTGACTTTAAGTAACTTTGTAAGCTTACCAGCTCTCACCTTCAAATTGGGAATTATCATCCTATGTACTTCACAGATCTGTGAGCTCAAATGAAAAGAAAATGGTTTTGTAATCTGAGAAAACTAGTTGTATATAAATGAGACATTTTTAGTAAGAAGATTATGGAACTAAAAAGAGAAAATATAGTATATACAATTAATGACTTTCCCTAAACTCAACTATTTTCATTTTGTGACATGGTGTACACATATTCCTTTTATTTTTTCTGATACAAATCCAAGTAAGTATAGTATCAATAAAGACCCTCCTATTGGTCTGGCGGTTTCTCCAAATCTTTACATTGTGGAAATATATTTTATATTAACTAGTCATTGAAAACATATTGTGAACTTCAGATTCTGAAAAGATGAAGTAAATAATATTTTTATGCCTCCCAGTAAGTACAGCTAAAAACCCTGGACATTATATGTAAAACAAACATTAGACCCCGAAAGCTAGAAAGAAGGCAGACTGACAAGGGACCTTGGGTCCCAGGAAGAGTATGGTGGGGAGTTTCCTGGCTCTTATTTCTTTTGCCTCTTGTATCCCAGGCTGGTACTAGAGAAGCTGGCAATCTGGAAATGCTAATGGGCACACACAAAAAAGACCCCAGAAAATACTGCTTTTTCATCTAAAGGAACAAAAAAGCGACAGCTTTGCAAGAGAGGAAAATTTCAGACAGTATATTAATTTGCTGGGACTGCTCTAAGAAAGTAACATAGACTTAATAGCTTAAGCAACAGAAGTGTGTTGTCTTGTCACACAGTTCTGAAGGCTAGAAGTCTTAAATTAAGGTGTTGGCAGGATTGGTTTCATCTGAGGGCTTGGAGGGAAAGCCTTTTTCCTTAGACTGTGGGTGGCTGTCTTCTCTCTCTGTCTCTTCACAGTGTCTTTCCTCTTTGCATGCTTCTGTGTTCACATTTCCCCCTTTTATGAGGACACCAGTCATATAGGTTTAGGGTCCACCTCAATGACCCTGTTTTAACTTGATCACCTCTGTAAAGATCTTATCTATAAATAAGCTGACATTCTGAGGTAGTGCGATAGGACTTTAACATATGAATTTTAGGCTGACACAATTTAGCCTGTAACAGTGACCGTTCTACTCTAGCCACACATAACAGAAATATCTCTGGCCTTACACCATTTCCCACCAACAAAGGCCACCTGGAGAGCTTATACATCTACCCTTGCCAGGCTATAATGAAGTACCTATTGCTCTCCATCCCCAATTTCCATTGGTAAAGACCATGTGAGAAACCTGGGTTTGCACAAAGTTATTAGGATAACCCTCCATCCTCTGGACTGTGATGGTGTCAAAGGAGGCCTGGTGGGAAGTCTTAGCTTCCACTTATGGCCAGCAGTAACAGAAAACTCTCTTGGTGTCAATGGAGGCTGAGTGGAGAACCTGGACTCTTATTTCCATGTGCCACTAGTGAGATGTCGTTTTCCCTTCCCTGATGGAGTGGTATCAGAGGAGCCCTGCTAAAACAGAAGATTTAAATAAGATCCAGAGTCTTATAATGTCTAGAATGTTCAGTTATTTTGATAAAAAATCAGTCCTAATCAGAACCTGGTATATCTCAACTTAAATAAGAAAAGACAGTTGCCAGACACTGCTACTGAGATGACAAGAGATTAGAATGACCTGATGAGGGTTTTAAAGCAGCCATCCAAAACATTTTAGTGAGCAATTAGGAACATGTTTGAAATAAATGAAAATATAGAAAGTGTCAGCACAGAAATAGAAAGGACCATTACAGAAATGAAAGGTAGAAAGAAGGACCTGGAGATTATTATGCAAATAAAAATTTTAGAACTGAAAAAATACAATAATGAAAATAAAAAACTTAATGGATGGACTCAATTTCAGAATAGAAAGGAGGGAAAAAATTAGCAAATTTGAAACTAGACAAATAGAAACTACCCAATCTTAACAACACAAAGAAAAGAAAGTGAACAAAATAAAGCATCAGGGACATATGGAACTAGATCAACAACAACAAAAATCCAACATTCATCTCATTGAAGTCTCAGAAGAAGGGGAGAATAAGAGATCAGGACTGAAAAAGTAAAATTCAAAGAAATATTGGCTGAAAATCCCCCAAATTTGGTAAAACACATCCAGGAAGCTGAATAAATTCTAGACAGGATAAACCCAAATTAATCCACAGAAGCACATCATAGTTGAACTTTTAAAAACTAAAGACAAAACTTGAATGCAGCCAGAGAGGAACAATGAATTTTCTATAGAAAAAATAATTTGAATGACAGAGTATTTCTCTTCAGAAACCATAGAACCCAGAATGAAGTGGCATAATAATTTTCAAGTCTTGAAAATAAAGAGCAGTGAACTAAAATTATATATCAAGTGAAAATATTATTCAGGAATGAAAAAAAATATTTTCAGATAAACAAAAACTAAGGGAAATTGTTGCCAGAAGACATATCTTAAAAAAATGAAGAAAGTTTTCTAAACAAAAAGAAAATAAAAAAGGAAGAGGAAATATTAGAACAGTAGGAAGGGAAAAAAGAACAATAGATATAGTAGAAATATGAGTATAGATAAATAGACTTTATTGTTTTCTAAATTATATTTCTTGATTGAAAGAAAAAATGATAATGCACTGTCCCATATATTTCTCAACGTATGTAGCGATACTGTGTAAGACAACTATTTTACAAATAAGGAAGCTAAAGGAATGTAAATTAACCTAAGGTTTCTAGACCTCTTGAGCTAGTAAAATGTCAGTAGACTATGATAAATTATATAGAGCATATACTAAAGAAGCTACACAAAAAGATAACACTACAACAAAACCCAAAAAACTAAAAGATAAAAGTAAATGAGAAAAACTATTTAAGTAACTCAAAGGAAGGCAAGTAAAAAGAAAGAGAAATAAATAAAAATAATTTATTTCAAACAGAAAACAATAGAGAAAATGGCAGACTTAAATCCTAATTTCAATGATTACATTAAATGTAAATAATCTATATACACCAATTAAAAAAGAGATTGGAAGAATTTATTAAAATATTACCCAACTATATGCTGTCTGTAAGAAACACATTCAAATATTATATAGGTAGTTGAAAGTAAAAGAATGAAAAAAGAATATCATGCAAACATTAAAAGAAAGAAAGCAGGAGTGGCTAAATAAATATCAGATAAAGTAGGCTTTAGGGCAAATAAAATTATCCGAGACAGAGAGACACTTTACATAATGAAAAGATCAATCTGTCAAGAAGACATAGCAATTCTAAATGTGTATGCACCAAATAACACAACTGTAAAACATACGAAGCAAAACTGATAGAATTGAAAAGAGAAACAGACAAATCTATATTTGTAAACGGAGAATTCAACACCTTTCTTTTAGTAGTAATAGAACAACCCAACTGGGTAGAAAATCATCAAGAATGTGAAAGAGACCCTGGCTGGATGGACCAGTGGATAAAGTGTTGACCTGGCATGCCAGAGGTCATAGATTCGATCCCTGTCAGGGCAGAGCACATATGAGAAGCACGCAATGAGTACATAACTAAGTGGAACAACTAAGTGAAATGATGAATTGATGCTTCTCTCTCTTCTCCCCTTCCTCCTTTCTCTTTTTCTCTAATAAAGCAAAAAGAAAAAAAGAATGCATGCAACAATGCAACATCATCATCAACCAACAGAATGCAATGGACATTTATAAAGTACTCCACCCAATAATAGCAGAAAACACATTTTTTCAAGTGCCCATAGAATATATACCAAGACCATATTCCACACCATAAATCCAACCTCAAAAAGTTGAAAAGAATTTAAATTATACATTGAGTTCTCTACAGTGGAATCAAAATAGAAGTCAATAGCAGAAATATAACAAGAAAATATCTAAACACACAGAAACTAAACAATATGTTTTGCATAATCCATGCATCAAAAAGGAAGTATCCAAGCAAGTAAAAAAATACATGAAACTGAATGAAAATAAAAGCACAACATGTCAAAACTTGTGGGACATAGCTAAGGCAATGCTGAGAGTAAAAGGAACAGAACTGAAAGCTTATATTGGAAAAGAGGAAAAAAGATTAAAATCAATAATCTAAGCTCTCACCTCAAAGAAAAGAAAAAATAATAAATCCAAAGCAAGCAGAGGAAGGAAATAATAAATACACAAACAGAAACCAATACAATAAAAAACAGTACAACAGTAGAGAAAATCAATAAAACAAAAAGCTGGTTCTTTTAAGTGATCAATAAAATTGACAAACCTTAGCAAGACTGACAAAGAAGAAAAGAGAGAAGACACAAATTACTAATATTGGGAAAAAAACCCAGAGGTATCACTTGACCTCACAGACATCAAATGGATAATAGGAAAATAGTATGAACAACTCTATACACATAAATTTGACAACAAACCAAGAATACTCACATACTATGAAATAGATAATTTAGTGGTTCTTTACTGTTAAGGAAATTGAATTTGTGTTTCAAAACCCCCAGAAAAAGAAATCTCCAGGCCCTGATGGTTTCACTGAATAATTCTACCAAATGTTTAAAGAAGAATAAACTCATTTTCTATAGTCTCTTAGAGAAAATAGAGGAGAGAATATTTTTCAATTCATTCTGTGAAGACAGTATGGCCCTGATATTAAACCTAGAAGAAGACAGTACAAAATGAAAAAGGAAAAGAAAAAATTACAGACCAATATCCATCATGAATATAAGTAGAAAAATTACTTACAGTCTGACCTGTTGTGGTGCAATGAATAAAGCACTGACCTGGAATGCCGAGGTCACTGGTTCAAAACCTTAGTCTTACCTGGTTGAGGCACATATGGGAGTTGATGCTTCCTGCTCCACCCCCCTTTCTCTCTCTCTCTCTCCTCACTAAAGTAAATAAATAAAAAAAATAAAAAGAAAGAAAGAATACATTGATCAATCAATGCAAAAAAGCATTTGACCAAATTTGACACCCATTCATGGTGGAAAAAAAGTCTCACAAAACTGGGAATAGAGAACTTCTTCAATTTGATAAAGAATAGAAAGCCAGTAGGCAAGGCCATTATCACAACCGCCTGGCCAGTGCAGGTTCACATTAGATGTGGACAGTCGGTAATGAAACATCGGAGCCAAGAACTGGTGAGCCATCAGCTTTAATTCTAGCTTGCACCCAGCGGGCAAGCAAAAACACACACTGGGCTCCAAAACCCCCTCATTCAGTGCTCATAAAGCTACTGACTTATCCGAGTTTCCTAGCATCAAAGGTTTCTAGCTCACCAGCCTTATTCACCTCTGTTCCCCATCTCCTTCTCCAGCACAAACTCTGCTCTAACTGGCTTCTCCCTCAGCATTCCGCCATCTTGGCTGCTTCTCTGGGCCTCCTCCACATGGCTTTTCTCTGCTCTCCTTTCTAATACTAACTTCAGGAACTGACAGAGAGCAAGCTCCCGGCCTGCCCCACTTTATAGTGTAGAAATCCCAACCTTTAATCCAATCCACAAACAAGGAAGTCTCTGATACAGCGTCACTTATCTAAGGCATACTGGGAGGATTCCTCATGAGAGTGCACCACCCTACATCATCTAGTCAGTCAAGGGTGTGGGGAAAAGCTTACTCTTAAAACTTGCACGTGGGCAGCGCCATCTTTAACAAAGTGAGCATAATACATTTTATCTGCTCAACAAAGAATATCTACCAGAAAACTATAGCTAACATCATACTTAGTGGTGAAAGGCTGAATGCTTTTCTCCTCATATCAGGAATAAGGCAAGGATGCCCACTCTTACTATTGCTATTCAGATGATAAGATTGTCTATGTGTAATATTTTAAGAATCAATAATAATAATAATACCTTTTAATACCAATAAGTGAGTTCAGCAAGATCTCTGAATACAAGATCAACACACAAAATTAATTCTATTTTTATAGTTTAGCAATGAACAGATGGAAACTGAAATTTAAAATATAATACCATTGAGAGAATAAAATGACAGGCTATACACTGGGAGAAAATATTAGTAAAACACATACTGATAAAGATCTGATATGCAAAATATACAAAGAGCTCTTTAAAAACAAGTAAATAAAAAACCTGATTGAATAGTTGGCAAAATGATCTGAACACTTCACCAAAAAAGATGTAAACATGGCAAATAAACATCTGAAAAGAGGCTCATCATTATTAGAAAAGATCATTGGGGAATTGTAAATTAAAACAATAATGAGGTGTAGCTACATACCTGTTCCAATGACTAAAATCCAAAACACTAATAACATCAAGTGCTGGTGAAGGATGTAGAGCAACACCAACTTTCATTCACTTTGGGTGGGTATGCAAAACAGTATAGCCACTTTGGAAGACAATTTGGCAGTTTTGTATAAAACTACTTTTATCTTATGATCTAGTAGTCATACTCCTTTGTATTTACCCAAATAAGCAGAAAAATTAAATCTATGTAAAAACCTGTACAAAAAGATTTATAGCAGCTTTATTCAGAAATTGTCAAAATGTGGAAGCAACCAAGATGTCCTTGAATAGGTGAATGGATAAATAAAACTATATGGTAGGTATATTCATATGATGGAATATTATTCAGTGATAAGAAAAGAGCTATCAAGACAGGAAAGGACACAGAAAAACTTAAATTCATATTGCTAAGTGAAAGCATCCAGTCTGAAAAGTTTACTCTTGGATGATTTCAATTATATGACATTCTGGAAAAGGCAAACCCTCGGAGACAGTAGAAAGATCAGTGATTGCCAAGGGTTGGGAGGAGGGAGAGAAGGATGACAGATGAAACACGGGATTTTTAGGGGAATGAAACTACCCTGTATGATCCTATAATGGTGGATATATGTCTTGACACATTTGTCAAAACTCATAGGATGTAAAATACAAACAGTAAACTCTAATGTAAACTGTGGACTTTGGTTTATAATAATGTTAATATTGGCTTCTCAAATGTAACAAATGTAGCACTACACTAATGCAACATATTAATATAGGGGAAACTACAGGGCAGCATGAGGGGATATATGGGAACTCTCTGTATACTCTGTTCAATTTTTATATATACCTAAAGCTGCTCAAAAATAGTCTCAATTTAGATATCATTACATTTACAAAATATGGAATATTTATATTTGTACCTAACAAAAGATGTGCAAAACTTGTATGCTGAGAACTAAAAAAATAGATCAGTGATCTAAATAAATGGAACTCCATACTGTGTTCACAGCACTGAAGACTCAACATAGTAAAAGTGTCAGTTCTCCCAGTTTGATGTATAGAATTAAGGCACTTCCTAGCAAAATCCCAACAATGTTTTTGTTGATAACAATGAATATTCTAAAATGTATATGATAAGGCATAAGAACTAGAATAGCTAAAACACTTTTGAAAAAAACAATAAGTGGAAAGAGCCAGTCTACCCTATTTCTAGATACATGGTAAAAATAACATAGAGCTATACCATGTACACATTACACCAGGGGTTGGGAACCTATGGCTCGCGAGCCAGATGTGGCTCTTTTGATGGCTGCATCTGGCTCACAGACAAATCTTTAATAAAAATAATAATAACATTAAAAATATAAAACATTCTCATGTATTACAATACATTCATTTTCTACCGCTCATGTTCATGGTTGCTGGTGGTTGGAGCCAATCACAGCTCTCCTCCAGGACAACACCAAATTTTTATTGGATAATGCTTAATGTACACAGATCATTGTGAGATCAGGAAGTAAACTTCCCTCCTTTTAATCAAGTAGTCAGCTAGCTAATTGCAGAAAACCTTCTGACAAAGAAGATGGCTAAAAGAAAAAAAGATGAGGAGTATTGTACTTTTCAGCAGGAATGGACAGAGAAATTTGCCTTAGTGGAGAGAGCAGGTTCTGCAGGGTGTCTAATATGCAATGATAAAATTGCATCGATGAAACGGTCAAATATAAAGTGGCACTTTGACACACGCCATACTACATTTGCATCGAGATATCCAGCAGAGTACAGCAGGAAGAAAGCATGTCAAGAGCTACTGTGCAGAGTGCAAGCTAGTCAGCAGCAACTCTGTGTTTGGACCCAACAAGGTGACTGGAATTTGGTTAGCTTTGCTGGTGCTTTAGCAATTGTGAGAAACAGAAAGCCAATCACAGATGGGGAGTATGCCAAATCATTCATGCTTGATGTTGCCAATGAACTTTTTGACGAGTTTTTGGACAAAGACAAGATAATCAAATGAATAAAAGACATGCCTCTGTTGGCAAGAACTGTTCACGATTGTATCATCATGATGGCAAATCAAATTGAGGCAACACAAGTGAAGGACATAAATGCAGCACGATTCTTTTCTCTCACTTTGGATGAGTCAACAGACGTAAGCCATTTATCCCAGTTCAGTGTGATTGCAAAGTATGCTGTCAGTAACACACTACATGAGGAAAGTCTTGCTGTTTTGCCTATCAAAGAGACAACAAGAGGGGGGGATTTCTTCAAGTGTTTCACTGAGTTTGTTAAAGAAAAAAATCTACCGATGGATAAACTTATTTTGGTGTGTACTGATGGTGCTCCGTGCATGGTGGAAAAAAACAGAGGATTTTGTAGCACTTCTTTGTGAACATGAAAAGAGACCCATTCTAAGTTTTCACTGCATCCTACATCAGGAGGCGCTTTGTGCTCAGATGTGTGGTGAGCAGCTTAATGAGGTGATGTCACTGGTCATTTGGGTGGTCAACTTTATTGTTGCCCAAGCTTTAAATTATCACCAGTTTAAAACACTGCTGGATGAAGTTGGAAATAATAATCCTAGTCTGCTTCTGCACAAAAATGTGCGTTGGTTGTCAAGAGGGATAGTACTCAGCCGTTTTGCGTCCTTGTCTGAGCAAAATCAGGACTTTTCTTGCAATGAAAAACGTCGATCATCCTGAGTTAGCTAACATTGAGTAGCTCCTGAAGTTCTACTATCTTGTGGACATGACTGAACATCTGAACCAGCTCAATGTGAAAATGCGAGACATTGGGAATACAGTCTTATCCTTTCAACAAGCAGTGTTTGCATTTGAAAACAAGCTGGAACTCTTCATTGCTGACATTGAAACAGGTCGTTTACTACACTTTGAAAAATTGGGAGAGTTTAAAGATGCATGCACAGCAAGTGACCCTGCTCAACATCTTGATCTCGAGCCGCTAGCGGGCTTCACATCTAATCTCCTGCAGTCATTCAAAGCACGCTTTGGAGAATTTTGTGAGTGCACTCGTCTTTTTAAGTTCATCATCCATCCACATGAGTGTGCAGTGGACAGCGCGAACCTGAGTTACATCCCCGGTGTCTCCATCAGAGATTTTGAGCTACAAGCTGCTTATCTGAAGGCCTCAGACATGGGGTGAATGAATAAGTTCAAGTCACTGCATGAAGATTTGGGAAGACTTGCATGACAGTAAGCAGAGTTGGTGAGCAAACACAAGTGGGGAGAAATGAAAAAACTTCAACCCGTAGACCAGCTGATTGTCAAAACTTGGAACGCGCTTCCTGTCACATACCACACACTGCAGCATGTGAGTATTACTGTACTGACAATGTTTGGCTCTACGTATGCATGTGAGCAGTCTTTCTCACATCTAAAGAACGTTAAGACCAACCTACGATCACGTTTAACGGATGGAAGTCTCAATGCCTGCATGAAGCTAAACCTCACTACATATCAACCAGACTACAAAGCCATCAGCAAAACCATGCAGCACCAGAAGTCATATTAATGGTAAGAAGTACTTTATTCCTCATTGGTGAGCAACAGCATAACAACATTATTAAAAAGAATTCAGAGATTTATTGTACTTTAAAAGTGTTGGTCTTACATAAAATGCACACATTTACTTGTATTTAGTGTTAAACGTATTGTATGGCTCTCACAAAATTACATTTTAAAATATGTGGTGTTCATGGTCCTCTCAGCCAAAAAGTTTCAGAACCCCTGCATTACACCAATGCCAAATTCCTGCATTTGATATTTGAAGTGTACATAGGGTGATTTGATATATGTAGACATTGTGGAAGGACTCCCCCCACTTATTTAACTAACACATCCATTACCTCACATGTTTATCTGTGTGTGCTGTGTGAACATTTAAGTTTTACTCTCTTAGGAAATGTCAATTATTGATAGTTAAAAGAAAAAACAAACCCATTGCAATTGTGTCAATCATTTGCTGGTTAACTCTTCTGCCCTTGTTCTCACCCTTCTGTGTTCTATTGTTGTGTAATAATAAGAATGCCAGGGCTTTGCAAGTGTTTTTTTCCAAATTTTTCTGTCAACTGACTTCTATTAGGTCCTACCAATTAGTAGCCATGGGCAAGACTGGAAGACAGAATATAAGGAGAATCTTCTTACTTTTCACTTCCAGCTTCCTTTGACATTTCTCTAGCAACCATGAGCAGCTACAGAATACATATAGCATTTCTTGGCAGTTCAAGCACATGCCATCTGGAGCCTTTTCCTTGGTCCCATCCAGCACTCCCTCAGCAGTTCCAGCTTTAGTCATGAGGGGCTCCTTAGTTCTAGCACTGCAGTAAAGTCATCTTCTGTACTTCTGGGCTCTGGTAATACAACTACCTCCATTTACCAGCCTTAGCAGTAGTAATTGCTTTCTCTAGTTAGTTACTAGCCCTTCATACGACCAATTGTTAACTCTTGCTATTCTTTTAATATCCTTCTAATTCCCTGTATTAAATTTTTGTGTTAGAAATTTGTACAGTGGTTCCATTTTCTAGTTTGACTTTGACTGCTGATGCATCAGTATCAAGTGAAAAAGAGCTAATCTCTTCATTAAAGGAATTGCTCTACAGAGAAAAGACAATATTCTTTCCATCTATTTCAGAGTTGAGGCACCATTCATAGAAGCTTTGTGTAGAACCTTCTGGAGATGAGAAATAGCATGGGGTATCTTGAAACTGAACTATGGCTGAAACTTAACCCTAAGATCCATGAAATCTTTGTGCAAATGGTGGAAATACTAATACAAGCCATTTCAAATTGGGGCATACATTTATAATTTACAAAGAAAAAGATACTGGGATTTTGTTCCTTTTTTTTTCTAGAAAATGTACCTTAATAAGCCAAATACAAACAGTGATATATTTATCCTGAGGTTCCAACAACTTAAATCACTCTACATTGATGTTTCCTAGACTTTTGATTTTATGTTCCTGGAAAAAAATTAAGGACTCCACTATTCAGTTTTACTAAGTTAAAAATGGAAAAGAATAGTAATAGTTAACCATTTTTTTATTAAACAAAGAACAGTTTAACAAAAACAAATAGACGTAAGATCAGAAATATGGATAGCATTTTAAATTTAAGAAAGTGTGCCTTAGGGAATTTTACCATTTGTTCTTATTTGTTTATTAAAAAAATATACCCATGGTCCATTAAAATTTTCCACTGGTCTGGTATTTAGAAAGTTCTCCTGGAAAATTTAGCGTCAATTTTATGATATAGGTAAAGTGCATCTTAGAGACAGTATTTGTATTATGGAGATACTTCTTTTGTAAGTGGATTGAGATAACATAGTTAGAAAACTGTTGTTTTCTCATTCGAAGATGAGTGTCCTCTTGTTTTAAAGTTGCTAATAGAAGTTGAAAGTGATGTATTAGTTAGTTCAGGGGTAGTCAACCTTTTTATACCTACTGCCTACTTTTGTATCTCTGTAAGTAGTAAAATTTTCTAACCACCAACTGGTTCCACAGTAATGGTGATTTATAAAGTAGGGAAGTAACTTTATTTTATAAAATTTATAAAGCAGAGTTACAGCAAGTTAAAGCATATAATAATAATTACTTACCAAGTACTTTATGTCAGATATTCACTAAGTTTGGCAGAATAAATCTTTATAAAAAAACTTACTATAGTTAAATCTATCTTTTTATTTATACTTTCGTTGCTCCACTACCGCCCACCATGAAAGCTGGAACGCCCAGCGGTAGGGACCAGGTTGATTACCATTGAGTTAGCTTTTGGTGTGTAACCAACCACACCACAACGTATTCACTTAAAATAGCAAATATTTGTTTATTCTAATTGTGCATTAAGTAAGTAATTCATGTGGTTTTGCTGGCTTGATTGGGACTGGATGGTTCAAGATAGCTTTACATGTCTATGGCCTCAGGTGAACGGGAAATAGTTAGAAATACTGAGACTAATGAGGCCTATTTCCACATTGTTTCTCATCTTCCAGGAGCCTAATCCATGCTTTTGCAAATAGTGGTATTGGTTCCCAGTAGCAGGTGAGCAAAAGTACTTTTCCAGCCTCTGAACACATCATGTTTGTTGATATTCCATTGACTAAACCACCCATTGGCTTGGATGATGTTCGAGATCAGATTTACAGGACAGAGAATAGACTTTATGCTGCATAGGGGAACCTGCAAAATCATTAATAAAGGAGCATGGATATGGGGAGGGAGTATTTTGAGGCCAATTTGCAATATACTATATGGAGTAATGGTAAGAATCTTCACTTTGAGTTCAAATGACATATAGGATTTCTGATCTAGATGCTCAGCATGGCTTTAAGTTTCAAGGTGATGGAGATGGCTTCCATCATTGGTAAGAAAATTTTTGTCTTCTTTGGCAAGTGTCGCCTGATGTCATGTGCCATTTTAATATTGTGCCATTTATTAAACTATTGCCTTTCAGTTTCAAACCCAGTTTTATATATGTTGTTTTGTGATTCTGGGGGCTGGAGCCTTGAAAATTCTATTTTTTTTGCCTTGCCAGTGGGTTCCTTGTTAAGCTCTGATAATAGTAACCACTAGAAGGATGCTGAAAGGCTGAAGAGGAAGAAACAATGTGCTCATCTAGTCTGTCTCTTTTGTACTTCTTGTCAGTTTTTCCTTATGAGTATCATTCCAGCATCACCCTGTCCATAGATGTTCCTTACTGTAGGAGTGATTCAATCCCATTTGCAGTTTTCCTAACATCTTCAGATTCGATTTTATTACACCTCACTCAGACCCACCTGCACCAACCACCCAGCATCCCTCCTCCCTCACGCCAGGAATCTGAGTTTGACCTTTCTCCGAATCCTTTAGTTTTAATAATTCCAACCTCTTCTTTTTATTCTCCCAATCTTAGAAGTGGTTGGTAATAATTTGACACCTTAGATTTCTTTTTGTCTTTTCACTTAGAATTCTGGTTAAGAATTGTTTGTATGCAGTTAACAATTCTTTATATTAATTTTTCTCTGTTACATTAACCTGTATTCAGGCAGTTTCTGTCTTCTGCCTGAACCCTGACTGATCAGGTAGAAAGAGAAAGACAAGAAAGTAAAGCTGGCTTGAAATGCTCAAGGCACCACTGGCTTTCTGCCTTTAGGTTTGTGACTATAATTACAAAGCATTTAAAACATCATCTAACATATGTTATGAGGCTAGCGTAAACTTGATACAAGACTTGACAAGGATAATAGAAGAAAAGGAAAATTACAGCCTA
This sequence comes from Rhynchonycteris naso, assembly GCA_037038555.1. Taxonomy (NCBI): domain Eukaryota; kingdom Metazoa; phylum Chordata; class Mammalia; order Chiroptera; family Emballonuridae; genus Rhynchonycteris; species Rhynchonycteris naso. The sequence goes on from CM073001.1 coordinate 19,469,951, forward strand.
TGTATTTGAGAAACAGTGATGCAAAGTCAAGAAAAAAATATTAATAAAACAAATCCAGCATCTTGTATAAAAGATAATATTTTATGTCCTGGGTTTGTTTCTGAAATGCAATGTTGATTTAACATTATAAAATCAGTTAATATGTAATTATTATATATTATATGATAATGCATACATAATTACTTATAGGAGAAAAATGATTAGATCATCTTAATAGGTATAAAACAAAAACTTGAAAAAAATTAGTTATATCCTATGTGGGAATTTTTAGTGAACTAGGAATAGAAACACTCCTTATTTGATAACTAATATCTAAAAAACCTGCAATAAATATTGTTTTTAATGGTAAACAATAAAAAAAACTTTCCTTTTGAGGTCTGGAAAAAGACAAGTGTACCCATTATTACTTCTATCTGACATGCCATTGTACATTCTAGCCAGCAGAATAAGTCAGGGAAAAGAAATTACTGTAAAGGTATAAGATTGTAAAGGAGGAAATAAAGCTATAATTTTTCAAAAATTATATGACTATAAATGTAAAAAATCCAAAAGAATCAGTTGAAAGTTATTAAAATTAACAATAATTTAACAAGGTTGTTGGATACAAAATAAAAAAGAATGAACCATATTTCTATATACAATCAACAAATAGAAAATAAATATATAGCAATTTTAAGAGTATCAAAATATGAAGAACATAGGAATAAGTATAACTAAACATTTATAATGTCTCTAACTTTAAAATTAAAGACTTTACTGACCAACATTTAAAAGGACTTAAATAAATGGAGAAATGTTGCATGTTCATGAGAGATAGTAATTTCTCCTAATTCATCTCAGACTTCAATGCAGTCTCAATCAAAATCTCAACTTATAAAAAACAAATCCATATAGAAATTCAAGGGATGGAGAATTGCCAAAGCCTTTTAAAGAGAAACATAGTTAGGACTTCCTTACTTGATGTGAAGATATGTTATTAGGCCACATGAGACAGTGTGATAATAGTACAGTTATAAATAAACAGGCCCATGGAACAGACTAGAAAACCAAGAACTGGAACAATCCACATGTATACATTAGATAGATAACAGAAGTAGTTTTATAAACCAGCAGGGAAAGACAAGACTTTTCAGTTAATGATGTTGGGACAATTGATTATTTATATGAAAAAAGAAATGAAATTGGAACTCTACCTCACAATATACAAAATAATGAATTCCAGGTGAATGAAAGACATAAAAATATTGTAGGCCAAGCAATAAAGCTTTTAGAAAATAATTCTCAGGCTAGGTAAAATTCCTTGACAAAAAGCACAAAAGCACTAACTATAAGGATAAATATAATAAGCAGAACTATATTAAAATTAACAATTTATATTTATCAAAAACACCATAAAGAAAATGAGAGGAAAAACCATCTCATGGGGAAAGGTATTTTCAATACATACAACAGACAAAAGAGTAGTATCGAGAATGTAGAAAGAATTTTGGCAAATGAATAAGAAAAATAATCCAGCAGAAAACTAGATGAGAAATCTGGATCCTTTCTAAAAGAACAAAAACAAATCAGCCAATAAATATATGAAAAAAAATGCTTTACCCCACTGGTAATTAAAAGCAGAAAAAGATATCATTACCTACGTAACATCTTAGCAACATATTTAAAAATAGGTGAAAACAAAGATCATTGGGACCTTAGCTGGCAGGAATCTTAATTGAGATAACCATATTGGAAAAGTATTTGGTTTACTTGGTATATATAGTTGAGCTCACTCATATACTAAGATATTGCATCCTCACTCCTGATATATATAGGAAGTCTTGCTTACGAGTACCAGAAAACGTGAACAAGACTGTTCACAGTAGTATTGTTTATTATAGCCCCAAACTGGAAATAATCGAAATGTCTGTCAACAGAACCAGATCAATAAAGACTGATATATTCATCAAATGGGATGCTACACATCAATGAGAATGAATGGACCATGGCTGCACATGACAAAATCAGTGAATGTTACAGTGTTAAGCAAATGAAATAATCTCTGAAGAATAATGATTCTATTAGTATAAAACAGGCAAAATTAAAATCTTGTTGGGTTTATCATACAGATAGAAAAATTGTATGATAAAAACACAGGGAATGACTCTATTAAAAGTTAGGAGAGTGGGAACCTTTTATAGGGTTGTAAAAAGGAAAGAATCATGGTTAAGCCACGACAGGGAGAAATGGGGGAGAGGATGACTGGTTTCTAAGGTGTTGGCAAGGTTCTGCTTTTTAGCCTGATTTGAGGTTATGTGAGTATTTGCTTTACGATTTTTCTTTCAACTGTACATAATGCATTTACATTATTCTATAATATATTTCATGGTTAAAAATACTTTTTTATTTCTCTTGTCATACCTGATGTAGAAATTGCAGAAAAGGGAACGTGAATCTGGAAGCTACAAAAGGTTGCTTCTTTGAAAGGTTGCTTTTTTTAAAAAGTTGCTTCTTTAAGAAAAAAGTAGTTTTCTTTCTTCCTTTACATGTATCCAGATAATGATGTTAGTTACCATTATTGATCAAAGTTAAGTCAGTTCATTAGAGATTTGGTACTGTGTTCTACTAAAAATTAATGAAGTATCAGTCCTAAAACCGCTATTTTTGTGGTTCTAGGGAGCTTAGATTCACTTGCTGACATATTTTACTGTGGGTTGTCACAATCATGGAAAACAGTGACTGTAAACCTTGAAAATGACTTGTAGACTGGTGGGTTCAGAATGCCCCAGAATGCATTGCTAGGAGCACCCCTACATTTATAATCCTGAGTGGAATTCCATTTGGTCATATAAACGTTGGTGCTTTCCTTTGGGGAGCAAAATTTCTACATGAGAAAAGCGCAACAAAACAGCAATTATGTAAATTAAATGGAGGAAAACCAGTAGAGTCCCGTTTGAGGTAATTTTCCCCATAATGAGTGTTGGAGGAAGGAGGAGAATAGAAAGGACTGGAGGTTAAAAATGGGAAATTGTGTATGTGTATGTAATATACTTGCACAGAAAGCAGATGCACGGTGCAGAAGTCATGTATAGAGGCAATAATCTGTGACAGAAAGATTTACATAATATTCTTTGAGGGCAAGTTCCCCATCTTAAAAAGATGGTGAAATGCAGGCAGGATGCCTGACTGTAATGAATCTAAATCAGGTCAATAATTTGCACTCTCAGATTATGCCCCCCCCAATCCATACTTGCTTCATGGATCTATTATAGCGTAGAAGGTAAAGAGAACTGAAGTCACCCTGCCATGTGCATGTGACACAAGTGAAAACACTGTATATTTTGAAAAGCAGAATGGGACTGATAGACATTCACAATTTTGATTTTGCAGATCATAATTAATAAGTGGTACATTTATAAGTGGGAAAGAAATCTCCCTAAATCAGGAAAGGAAGGTTGTTTCACACACACACACACACACACACACACACACACACACACACACACACACACCCCAAAACTGACTTAGAAGATTCTAGATGGAATGCCGATTTTCCCTGCACGTGGTTCTTTGCCACAAGATGAACATTATATAAAACATATATCTGTACCCCTCCCTCTTCCTTCTCCTCTTTAGTGATACATTTCTGTGAGGCACTGTGACACCTTTTGGCAAAAAAAGGTAAACCAAGAGCACAGGATGCTGCTCACCCATGTGCTGTCACTCAGAGCAGGGTAGGGGTGGGATCTCGCTGCCTTCCTTCCCTTAAATGTGATGACTAGTCCTATACTGTAAGCTATCCTTGCTTTTATTTATAAACAACTCTCTTGTTTGTTGTGCTCTCCATTAGATTCATATAAATCTGAATGACTTTTCCCTCTGCTTGTAAATTGAAGGTGGAGGTCTTTTCTTGTGGGGGTGCATCCAGTGCCAAGAGGCTTAATAGACTTGACTCCAACGGCCCCTGATGCCAGAATTACGGTTTCTAACTCTTACTGGTGCGGTAGCCATGAGCTGTTGCAAAGTCCTGACTTGGATACTTAATACCCTGTCTTTAATACACAAGTTTCAATTAACCTGTGAACTTCTTGGTTAGTGTAATGCTTAACTAGAGCTAGAGTAATTAACTGTCTATAATTAGTACACAAAGCAATATAAAGTACTGTTTCCCTTGTATGGAAATTAGAAAGAAAACCTTTAAGACTTGGTTTCTTATATTGTCCATTGTATTTGTGTGATATTTCCTTTTTAGGTAAACACAGTATACTGAAATGGAATCAAATCAGAGAATAGACCCTAAAACACCAGAATTGTTATTTGTTTTCAATCTTTTCACTTTCTTTTCAGGTCATCAGTATGGGTATGAAAATAAGATGGGCAAAGGAGAGAATTTTAATTAGATATTTTTTCTTTTTAAAGGAAAAAATAGTTTATTTGACATCTGTCTGGTTTGCCAAGGCGTATCTCTGTTCAGATAGTAATCAGACTGTCGATTATTACTACACATTTATCATCGTGAAATGCTTATTTTGACTTATTTTAAAAAAGGAAAAATTTATATATGTACACACACACACACAGGGCAGAGCAAGGAGCTGTTTCTCAAGGGTAGGCTATTATTTGCCCCAGCTTGGAAAAAAAGGCTTCGCAGTGGGATTATGTCCTCTCTCATAACCCATCAGTTGTCTGATCAGAAATTCATAACGCAGCCCATCCATCGCTCAGCTCATCCAGGGCTGCAGGATTGAATTTAAATAGGCAAATGCCAGACTTGGGTTTTGACATTCTCTCTGTCTCTATCTTTCTCTTTCTCCTGTCCTCCTCCCAATCATATTGTCTCTCTTTTCTTTTCTCTGTCTTTTTAAAAATTCTTCCACACACCACCATTTTATATTAGGTATGTACTGACGTGATGAGCTGTTATCAGGAAATGGAGGATGGATGGTGAGTGGAGAGGCAGACACAGCGAGAGGCAGTGGGAGGGAGGATGAGAGAATGAGACGAAATTGTAAATTATTGCTGTCATACCCTTGCTGGGACAGTAAAACCTGGTTGCTTTTATTCTTTTATTTATTTTTTCTTCTTCTTCTTTTCTTTTTTTTTCTTTTGCATTTAAGTGGAAATAATTCAGGATAAATTACTTAGTATATATCCTTACTCAAACAGCAGTATATCGATATATATAAATATAATATACACCATTTCTTTTTGTGTTGGTTGATATGTCGAAAATGCATTTTAATCTGTACATTGTTGATCCTGGCTTCCTGTGGTTGCGTCGCTACAGAGGGTGTCAATTCTATAGGGTTGTAACTGATGACATTTAACTTTGGTTTCATCAAGTAGTAATTCAGTTTCTCTCTTCCCACTCTTCCTTCCTATCTCCTCCAGCCCCAATAAAGATAAATCAGATACATCTCTAAGTCCAAAAACTACAGTGCAAGAAAAAACTTGTTTAATTGATAATACATTAAAACTCTCTGTAGAACTTAAATGTGGAAAGTTGAGAACTTTTGTGTTCAGACAGATAGGTGAATATTAATCACACTGGTTGGACTGTGCTGCAAATGATTAAAAAATGAAAATTGCTCTGAGAAAACTGCCTATTGTCCTGCCTCTTTTCCCTTAAGAAGGTAGTAAAATTCACTGAACTTTATGTCAGATTGCTAGCTTTTTTAGAGTTACGCTCTCCTCCCTCTCCCTCCCCAATATCTATGCATTGGGCTAGAAAGTGAATCTTGAATTAGGAGTTTCATTGTGTTTGTGCTAAAATTTCTTTCCTTGTGTCTATAATCTAGAGAATTATATGCCCTGATTTTAATGTTGTCACCAGTGGTGCTCAGTTAAAAATAAATATTTACTAGTATTTTTTTTAATCCCCATCAACATATTGGTATTTAAATTTCATAGGAAAAACTCCAAATAAATTTTGTCCATATGGGAAAATGTGTAGTATGGAGATATTGCACAATTTGTAACAAATACCCCATGCAACTTTTATAAAGAATAATGTTCTGCATTATAATATACTATTTCTGCAAAGGATAGTATTGTGTATCAGAAAATGTTGCTAAATATTTCATTTTTCTAATTATCTTCACGCAAACATTACAACCAACCTCCTTTCTACTGTAGGATGTTGAAAACCCACTGACTTTAACTGATGAGAGGTTTAATAACCAGGAGCAAAAGAATCAGAGAAGCTGGTGCCAGTCATCCAGTGAACCACTCAGTGACCCACTAGAGCTCACAGAATTTCCTTTGTTACCATGTTCATTTTCAGATGTTGCCACTAACTTGTAGGCATTCGACCCATGGAGAACGCAATTAGTGTAGTATTTGGTTCAGTTGCTACAGAGAAAACCAAATTTAAACCAAACCCACCCAAGATCCAAATAAGTCTCCTTCTTTCTGAAGTTTATATTGATAATAAGGAAGCCCTTATATTTACTCTCCTTGGCATTTTCTTTCTTTTACTACTTTTTTAGCAACTTTATTGAGATGTAATTCACATACCATACCATTCACCCACTTAAAGTGCATAATTCAATGGCATATTCAAATAATTCTGGTTTATTCACAGAGCTGTTCAGCCATGGCCCAATCAGTTTTAGAACATTTCACCACCCCCAAAAAGAAATCTGATACCCATTACCCATTAGCCCCCAACTCCCCATTTCCTCCCTGTTCCCTTCCTCTCACTCCCATCTGTAGGTAACCACCATTCCGCTTGCTACAGTCTCTATGGATTTGCTGGTTCTGGACATTTCCTATCAATGGAATCGTACAAGATGTGGTATTTGTTACTGGTGGGTGTGGTTCTAAACCTCTGCTGGGAACACTGAGCTCCTTGGGGGTTCAGAAAGATGCGCATGCACACAAATAAAACAATGTTGGGGGCCTGGGCAGAAACAGTGTCTATATGCACAAGTCGATTCAGGGGCTGCTGTGTCTTTATGAAAACCTAGAGGTTTTCCTATGGTATTTATTTCCTTCCTAAATGCATTTCAGTAAGGGAAAAGACCAGTAGAGTCTACCTGTTGCTTTTCAAAAACAACAGAGTCCTTTGGTAATTGCTGGGATTCACATTTGCGTCCCGTATGTAGTAGTGTAAAATAAAATTGTACAGCCTAAAATAAGTTAGCGTGGTTCTAAATAAAAGGAACATTGTAAATACGGTTCAGGTGAATAAGTAAATGAGTAAAAGGCATAGACAGAACTCCTGAGACGCTTTTGAGGAACCAAGGGCTTGTCTTTTTGCCAGACAGCCACTGGTCACCTTTTCTGTCTGCCTGTTTACACACATTTTTTTTCCTGCTAGCTTCCCGTAAGCTAACTATATAAGTACAAGACAGTTTGTCTTACTGTGTTTAAGCTGGCATGTATCCAAACCTGACCCCAAAACCCTAAATGTTCTATTTTTAGACCAGAATCTTCTAGCAGCCACAAAACAGTCTGGCATGTCTTGCAGACCTTCTTTGCCATGTAAGACTTGTACAGCTGTGGCCAGCGCGTTGGGCCATTCTCAAGATTGTTCTCGCACACAGCGCGTTGGGCCATTCTCAGGATTGTTCTCACAGGTACCTTCCCATTTCCTACTCCAGATGGTCTGACAGTCTGAGCTTCCAAGAAAGCTGCCTGGAGAGAAGTCCAAGTGGACAAATGTCTTTCCTCTGCCGTTTGTTCCCGAGGGGAGTCACAATACAGTTCAAGCCCATCAAATCCTAGCTCGTGGAGGAAAATATCTAGCCAGGTTATGCATGTTGTTTTTCAATGGACCTTAACTGTTTGCTTTCTTTTGTCTGTTATTTCCTCCCTGCTTTGGTTGTTTTCCTTTGCACAGTCATTTTTTTTTTTTATCCTGGGAATCTTATTTTTATTTTAATAGCCACAGAATTTGTTGGAAAACCAATTTTATACACACAATGAATCTTTATCTCCATATTATTATAAGCAAGAAGTACTAAGGGATACATGGGACAGGAAGCACATTAAATTTATTTCTCATTTGCAGCTATAAGCCAGGGTCTAATTCTGTCTTGAGAATGATTAAAATGAAACACTGGGTTTTGCAGCACTCACGTAGGGGTGGGCATATACCCGGGGCACAGAGCTGCCCCTCAGACATCACTGTTGCTCCAGTTACTCCCAGAAAAACAGGCAGGACTTGGACTCAACCCCAGCTTCCCTTAGCCCAGTGATAGGTAATCTTTTGAGCTTGGTGTGTTAAAATACGCCAAAAAACCAAGCATAACTCTGGTGGTGTGTCACTTTGAGAAAAACGGCCTAACCGAAAGTCCCAGAACTAGACGCTCTGTGCCGGAATTCTGTTGTTTTGGCCTATAGACCTCTGGCACAGAGTGTCTACACTACAGCAAATGTTTTATCCTCGGCCACTGCACCTGGCCGTGTAGGAGCTAAGGATGAAATGTCCTTCTTGGCATGCGGCCCCATACTTCTCTGGTATGCGGCCGCATGCAGCCCTGTGTCATTGAAAATGGCTACACGTGTCACTGCTGACATGCATGTCATAGGTTCGCCATCACAGCCTTAGTAGGTTAAAGGTCAAGGTTGTGGCAACTGGGCTTTCTTAATTCAGGGACATTTCATGAGTCATTTCCAGGACCAAAGGGAATAATATAAATCAGGCTTTTTTCTTCCCTCTTTTTCACAATATCAAATAGAAAAATAAAGACTGTAAATATCTGGAAAAAAGAAGAAATTCATGTGTGGCAGGAGACAAGTACATACTTCAAATCTGACCTCCTGAAATAAGGTCAAGTGGAGTTCCTTTGCTTTAGTGAAGAAGTTGTTGATTCACAGAAGCCTACGAGAGAAGTTTAACCACACAGTACTGTGAGGGTTACCCAGATGTCAGCTGACAGTAGTTTGTTCCTATAGATTTAAATGATGATGGTTAGACAACAAGTCCTGTTGGAGACCCACAGCTCTCACCAAAAATTACAGTTATTTCAGGGATCTTTTTTTTTTTTGTCTTTCTTACCTCTAAGGACTTGATTCCATTGACTTCCCAGCCACACTCTGTCAAGCTTCCCTTCTTTCTGGAAATTTCTGTATGCCACAGCAACCTAGATACAAAAATATGCCTTTGCCTCCACCCCCCACCCCCAGATCACTTGCATAAGACAAGTTTGAGGAACTTGGTTGAAAGTTTGGAAGCAAAGGAAGTTTACTTTACAGGGATGCAAGCATCTTAATAATGAGTATTATATGAATTTATTCAGGGAAGGTTTTTTGAGTTGTTAACACCAGAAATTTCTGACTACAATAATTATCTCCAAAATTACTTCTTTTTTCATTGTACATCCTTCCTCTTTTCTTCTCTCCTTCTCCCTACCTCCTAATTTCTATGTTTTTTCACGGAGAGTAGTGTAGCACTGTTTTGCTTTGTTGCTTTTATCTTCCAGTTTGGCTTGTCTTCGGTGTGCTAGATGGCCTTAGAAGGGGTTTCCTATTTGAAGATGGTTTATTCCTTAGCATGAATGCTACTGCATGCTATAAAAAGGTCACTCTGCTGAACAGCGCCCCAAGGACTGAGGATGATGAAGGCAGAGAAAATAAAACCACTTTTCTCCACCCCAGTAACTTTGGAGGACTCCTGTCATGTTCCCTTGAATACTTCCACTAGAGATGACATTTACAGTTTTATATTGCATAAGTGAGTTGGTTTTAAATCATTGAACTATTCCTATTTGAATTCTTAAAGTGAAAAATATGTTTTTCCTCCAAGAGAAGGAAGCAATAGAAGCTGAAGAAAAATAAAAAAGAAGGGAAATGTTTGAAATTTTCAGAAGTAAATACAAAAGGATATTTTTTGGCCCTGCTAATAAATAAAAGTAGTGTCTTGTGTATCGATATTAAGAGTTCCTTAGACTAGTTATGATGCTTTATAGATGAATAAGTCAACAAGTCTTATGGGTAAAAAACATGAAAGAAAATAGCCAAATCCATTTGAGATATAATTTAAAGCCAATTTTTTAGAAAAAAATAAAATTTTAGCCAATAGTTATCTATATAAAGTTGAAAAATGATCAGTGTTTGAAAATTCACAAAGCTTTGTAAAAAGGTACTATCTCTCAGCTATTTCTAGATTATCCACAAAGTTATAACATGACAAACAAATGATAGGTAAAAGTATAAAGATAAAAACAACATTTTATTATCAGAATTAAATGGAAGCAGATACCAGGCAAAATTTTTGCTTTTATGAAAACAGATTGTTAGGTGCTACTCTGCCTCTTGTGTTTTGATTCTAGTCAATCCTGTATCTAAAATTTAGGTTTGTTAGCTTTCTGATCAGGTAAAAATCAAATGTGAAAAATCAGAATTGAAAGTTTCTTTAGAGCCTAAACTACATTTTCATGTCAGATTTCTTTTGCTCACCAGAAGCCTACAGGTTTTCATCTGTATTTCTCCATTGATAAAGCTTCAGTCCTCTTGGTTTGTGAATCTTGGTAATAATTAATTTGGGTTGTCAGAGTTTATATGATGTTATCAGGTATTTCCTGATGATAACCCCTGGACATCTCAGACCCACCCTATCACCACATGAATATTTCAAATTGGTGAGAGTGTAAAATACAAGACTTAATCTCTTGTTCAAACATCTTGAAAGATCTAGACATTAAATACGGGCACCTTCTTTGGAGAGGGCTCCAATGATGTTGAAAACTAGTCTAGTTCAGCATGCAAAACAGCTGACGGATTTGTACCTTTAACATGCACATTTCCTCCTGCGCAGTGGGGTTTCCTTGGAAGCTATGCTGTAAAATAATACAAAGTGAGATGCTTAAGAGAGCTTCAGTGCTTTTAATAGAACAAATCAAGAAAATGGGATTCCTTAAGGGTTCACTATTAAAGTGAAAACTATAAGAAAGTTGGTTTGGTAGAAATTGATCATTTTCTGTATCTACATCTGGTTTTCAAAAGCTTTGAATATGTTTTCTCTCCAGGTGTGTAGATGTGTGTGTGCATGTACATGGGTATATGTGTGAAGGTGTTAACTGTTGATGACAGATGTTCGTTCAGCTGACAGATCCAGTGCAACAGAGTTTTATTTATGGTCAGGGAAGATGTAGAAACAACGTAAAGTTAACCAATATTGTATCTGCCATGCCTAGTCTAATATAAATATTTCTAGAGAGAGATGATGGAGTATGAGTGGTATGTTTACTCATACCTAAGTATGAGTGGTATGTTTACTCATGCTTATTCCCAGTATCTGGTTAGTGGATAGTAGTAGAAGTATTTGAATTCTTCTGTGGCATTATGAAAGACAGAACTCATGTCTAACGTTTTCCATTCTTATCCCATTCATTAATTATGGCATTCATTCTTTCTTCTGGGTTAATATCCTTTCTTTGTGTTGGAAGTGTCAGGCAGCTTTTCCTTGACTGAAGATGACCCTACCTTAACCCTGTAGAGCACATTATTTCTCACAATGCCCCTAAATGTATCTATTTGCATGTTGCATTTGGTGGGTAGTTGAGGGGAAGTTTTCATCCTAGTGAATATAACCACACATTTTTCTATTCTAGTTGGTGACCTGTAATTCAAATGAGTCATCTGACCCATAAGAAAAGCTGCAGGGGAAATCACTCATGAAAGTCACTGTGGTATTTTTTCACCTGTGCTAATGGAAGATGGATGGATATGCAGTGACTTTAGCTTCTAAAGCAGTGGTTCTTATTTGGGGTCATGGATTTCTTTGAGAAACACACACACACACACACACACACCTTACACACTCCTACCTCAAGTATTTCAGAGGATTCAGGGAGGCCTGAGACACATCAATGATCCTATTAAGGCTTAAGCATCCAGGTTAAGACCCCATCATTTAGAGAACCCATACAATGAACATTCTGGATGCCAAGATAAAAATCCATTTTTGATTATTATAAAATTGAATGGTGATAATAAGCACCACTATACCTTGTTTCTCTCAGGATTTTGCCACCCCCGAACTCCCTTCATATCCTGCTTCTGTGGCTTTTCCATTCTTTCTCTGATTTTTATCCTTCTCTCACTCAAAGCTCTGTCCTAGTCAGGATGTGTGACTCTGATTTCTATCAAGGTTTCCTTCTTATTACAGTTCTCTTTATTTGAAATCTCTCTCCCATTTCTACTCAGCTGTGCTTTTCTCCATCTGTTTCCCACATGCCTTGGTTCCTTTAGGGGACTTGACAAATTAGATCGTGGTACTTAGAGGAAACGGGCTGTAGAATGGTTACATAATTTTGGTAGCAGTCACTGTGCCAAAAATTTAATGAACCCAGTTTTATTATGTCAATATCAAAATGCAAAGAAAGAGAACAAGGGTAGATGGTGGTGGTGACATTTTACAGGCACACAAGTTCTGATGTAAAACAAAGAATATTGATGCTTTATCCAAAAATGTTTAATATTTAATCACTGTGCTACAATGAATTATAATCCAGGAAGAAATTGAGCACTGACTTTGTTTTCAAAGGTGTTTAGTGGGAACTTTCAGTTTTAGAAGTGAAAGTCTGAGTACCCACAGTAGTCTCTAAGTTATTTAATTCTCTGCCACATTTTAAGTAGACTTTGTTGAAACCAATGAAAATGAAAACCAATGAAGTGTCCATTTCAAGATACACCTTAGAATTAAACAAGTTAAATCAATGGAAATCAATAGAATGTTAGAAGAACCAAGAAAACTACCTGGCAGGCGAGCAGTAAAGTAGTGAATTAACTTTTCACGCCAGAATCAGTATATTTCCACTGCAGTCCTGGGGCTTCAGGGGCTCACTCGGGTGAGTAATCTACATATGATTTCTTTACTCTAACAATTTAAGGTCAATGTTCTTATAGAACTGCTATGTGATACTGTCTACTATAGGACTGGAGTAGGAACAGAACATGCTCTTTTGAACACAGGCTCAGTCAGGCCTGACACTGAGGTATGTGTGAAACTTCCCTACACGTCAAGATTTCTGCTCTTGCAAGCTCATTCTTGAGAAATGCTTGGAAGAGTTTCTCCACTGAGATTTTAGTCAATGACTACAATAGGTGACTGTGACTTAGTTTATTATATTTTGTGAATTTTTTGAGCTAATCTGTTGTAAGGAGTTGAAAATGGATCAAAGCATTAAAATGTTCTGAGTCATACATGCTGATTTCTAGGTTGCCTATATATCTTTAAAAATGCATTTTATGTTGTTTATCTTATGTGAGTTCTTTGCAAGAAATTTTGTGTTTACAAGAGATACTCTGTGTCAGGCACAGAGATAAGAAAAAGGGGCCATGTCCTACAGGAAAGTACAGTGCCATTCATGCCTTTTACTGTCTTTGTAAATTATTATTTTTTAAAATTATTTTTATTTATTTATTCATTTTAGAGAAGAGAGACAGAGAGAGAGAGAGAAGGGAGGAGGAGCAGGAAGCATCAACTCCCATATGTGCCTTGACAGGGCAAGCCCAGGGTTTCAAACCAGTGACCTCAGTGTTCCAGGTTGAGGCTTGATCCACTGTGCCACCATAGGTCAGGCCTGTAAATTATTTTATTGTCTTTTTCTGCAATTAAAGATCTGACACGTACAGATTTGGTGCTGAGTATCAAACCAAAGACTTAGTCAGACCAAAGGAGGAGCTATGACATAAGAAACAAGATAACTTCCTTGACTGAACTAAGAAAAGTAAAGATATTTAGATTTTTGCAAACTTACTAATTAATTAAGCTATAAAGTCATCTTCACCCTCTATGTCAGAATTCTATATAGAAGAGGATGACCCTCTATTAAGTATCCACCAATAATACATTGTCATACAGTAAATGAACTAGTGACCTGGAAATGAGCAAAATGAGGCTGGGCATCCTATGCTGTAAGGGATAGTATTTAGACTATTCTTTTTAATAAAAAATTTTCACTATGTGTATTAACTCATATACTTATTGAGAATTATTGATATGCAGATATTTTTGGCCTAAAATGTGGCAGTTTGTCTTTCTGCCTAATTGTATTAGCTGTGTATTGCAAGCTGTAAATGCTAATCCATTTTTTGCTGTAGGTTTTCCATTTTAAAAAGGAGATAACAATTATGCTTGCCTCATAAAGTTGTTGTGAGAATTAAATGGAATAATAGATGCCACTTGCTAAGTATAATGCCTAGTACAGTAAGGGCTCATGAATTCTTGCTATTTATCACTATTGTTATTAAGACTTTAAAGAAGTACAGATAACCTTTTATATTTGTATGGAAATCACTCCTATCAAATTAAAATGAACCCACCCCCTCACCCCGCCTTTGTTGGCTTGAAATATTGTAATAGCCACTGGATAGTGAGTGAAATGTGTCCTCAGTAAAACTACTTCTGTGTGTTGGTGTAGAGGACCATTATTCAATTCAGTTCTCTATCTTTATTGCTCTGTAAATGTCTTTTACCTAGTAAGTGCTGGTATATATTGAACTGAATTTCATTGAACTGAATTTCTCTTAAGTTTCAGAGCAATTTCTAATTTCACCTTATTTGTTTTAGAAACCTCGTTATAACAGATATAAATTTCAAAATATTTTCAAATGATAGCCATGGTAAGAAAATCTCATGGTAACTATGTTATCATGAGATGTGAGGAAACATTAAATAGGCAAACGGGATCCTTGTGGGCAGAGAAACACAGGGCATAAGTCTGGTGGTGGGTCAGACTTACACCAGGACACCTCAAGAATCAAATTGAGGATGACCTTTAATTAGCTCACAGACTCTATCAGGTTTTCCTCCCATTCCAGCCTCTCTCAGGGAAGAAATGCGTGCCTGATTGAAGGAGCTGTGCATCCCAAACTGTTCTCTTAAAAAACTAGATTTGGTTTTTGGACTCCTGCTATTGCTAGAAAAAATTCTTAGTCATTTGATATGGTATATTGGTTAAATTTGGACAAGCATTAAGTTAGGCATTAATTTCCTATGTGTACAGCTTTCATATAACTATAAAACTAAGCTAAATGTACAGATTACTAGAAAATTTTAACTATAAAAACCATTAAAGATTAACTTAACAACATTAATTTAATAATATTTTATGTGATGTTTTGCTGAAACTAAAGCGCTGACAGTGGATTTAATTATGGGAAAATGTATTTTCACATTTGGTATTTTACTTATTATGTTGATTCTTTGGATTTTAACCTGATGGGATTATCATTTAAATAATTTTTATTATTATGATTATTATTTTTTTACATCCTGAATTTATTTTAAACCTCTGATCCATTATTTTGATGAGCCAATTGATTTATTTTATTTTAAATTTTTTATTAAATTTATTGGGGTGACATTGGTTAATAGGATCATATAAGTTGCAAGTGTACATTTCTATGATACATGAATGAGCCAATCAATTTGATATAGTGCTACTCAAAGTACAATATTGAAAATTTTTTAAATGAACTTTATTGAACATTTTTTTTTCACTATTTATTACATTCTTTTAAAAATTGTTACAAGTTCTTATGTTAAATAAGAAAGTCTCACTACTAATTTTAGATGGGACTATTTCAATTAACTTATGGCAAAGCTCTAGAGTTTGGCTTTCCTTTATTAGTGTGTGTTGTGTGATGATTCAGTTTTCCCACCATTTTTCTCCATTTCATTTCGAGTGAAACTTTTGCTTCTACAATGTTCTATGAGTCATTGGGCAAGAACCTATTATTATATATTAAGTTGATCTTTGCATTTTTCTCATTAGATGCTAACAATGAAAGGAACACATTAACCTACCACACTGTCATTTCCACGAGGCCAAATCAAAAGTTCAATTTATTAAATAACTTAAGAATCTATGTCTTATCTGGGAGAATGGCTCTCAATTGATAATTATCACTGCAAAAGAGAAAATTGTCTTTATAGTGTGTAGAATTCCACATACACATCATGATAGCGATAGCCTGATAATTTTCTGTTTGGGTTTTTCAATTTTTAAAACTTCAGTGTAACACATGAATATGTTCTTTGCATGAATGCATTGAGGAGCAGGGAATAAAGAGAACTAAAATTGAAGAAAGTTTCACTATAAATGGATGTATCTGCTACCCTGACTCTTTGTTACAAAAGGTTGTGATTTTCAAAGCATTTTAAAATTGAGGTAACATTGCGAATTATTTAGTTCAGCACAAGAAATTTCAATTACTGAACCCTACTAAAATTGTCAATTGAATATATACATTTTTTCCTATTTTACTGCTAATTTTAGTTGTTTCCCAAGCTTCTCATAAATACTCTAATTCTGGTAGTAAATTTTTTATTCTATGGCGTTGATTTGTCTTAAAAACAAATTCTGTGTGTGTGTGTTTTAAACATTTGAAGGAGCAACCAGAAGCATCAGAAAACTGGAAGGCCAGTGCTAGCTCTGCCACTAACTCATAAATCCTTGAAAAGTTAGGGTCTCTCACCCTCAAGTTCCTTACCTATAAAGTGGAACTAATAGTAGTTGAGCTGCCCCACGAGGAGGTTAGTTGTGAGGAAATAGTGTAAGTTGATTGCACTCAGAGAGGGTAAATCTTATTGTGTACATACATGTTATTACACTAAATAGAGATTCTAAATGCAAGTCAAATGTGTTTAAAATCTTATGTTTTTGCAATCATTAAGATTCTCCAATTCTTTCACTTCTATTAGATATCTCCACCCACCTCACCCTTAAAGTGTGTCATTTAGAAAGTTAATATATATCAGATCTTACATAGCAAACTGCAGGCCGAGTCCTTCCTGCCACCTGTTTTTGCAAATAAAGTTTTATTGAAACATAGCCATGCTCACTGGTTTACTTATTGTCTATGGCTGCTTTTTCACTACAGTGCTGGTTGAATAGTTATGACAGAAACTGTATAGCATCTAAACCTAAAACGTTTACTTTCTGGCTTTTAACAGAAAAATGATGGTACTCCCTGTTACATACTACTAAAGTTCAGGACCAACTACTATAATCTAATCCTTTTTGAAACATAAATCCTTGATAGATGATGTAATTTTGTTTAAGAACTATACTCTCCTGTAAGGAACTAAGAGCCCTGAGTCTCCTCTCTCATGGTATGCAGCATCCTGACCCATCTTCTTCTGATCCTTGAGTTCAAAGATGTGGATGTCTTGCGATCTTACTTTTTTCTGTTGCTCCTTTCACCGATTTGATTATTTAAAAGAATATTCTCAGGGACTTGAATGATGTTGCTGAAAATTTAGGTTGGAAATCTAGGCACATTTTAAGTCCAGTTTATTACCAGGGTATTACAACATATGCAGGCTAATGTCTCAGAAATTTTAAACCTCAAATGGCACATTGAATAATGTAAATTGCCCAGCAAATAGATGATGTGAAAAGATAAGATACAGAGAAAATGTTCATTTTAAATGTACTTATCTATTTTTTCCCATTTCCAGATTTTTATATGGTTAAGACTTTAGACTTCATATGCTATATTCATGAGAATTTGGAAGTATCTAGTGGGAGAGATGGGGATTTGGCAATCTCTGCAAGTTTATTTTCCACTAATTTAGAAAAGTCAGCGGTGTCTCATTTAAAATATAGAATTTTAGAGCTGAATAGACCTCAGAGATCAGCATTTCCCAACCTCTTCTGACCCATGGACCATTTTCATAGTAATTTATAATCTTGTCAACCCTCTTAGGAATTTCAAAAATCAGTTCATCATTTTTGTGTGGTATATTATGAAGAGGTAATTTTAAGTGAGAACTATTTTATCTTAGATTAGTACATTTTTAAGGATTATATTATAAATTTCATATTAATGCTGTCATTAATAGTGGTGTATAAAAACAAATTTTGCCTTTTTTATTTAATGAGTGGTAAATGCTTTTTAAATCTACAAAAGGAATTACACAAAAAAATGAATTATCAAAAAATTGAAAAATGACCTTATTTTTATATGTAGTTCAGAATTAAAATGTAGATTAACATAAAAAGATACAAAATTGCTTTCATAATCTGATATTTGAAATTCTTAGATTTTATGCTCTAAAAATTAATTTATTTTTATTTTTTTTTTGTTTCTTTGTTTTAATGATGAGATTAGGGAGGTTGATGTGTCCCTTTTCCAGAGAAACACTGAAAAGTCCCAAAGAAAAGCCAAATTGGATATAATTATGTGTGCATATATGTCTGTGTGTGTATGTGTGTGTGTATACATATATACATATATATACATACACATATATTTTTAAAAATATTTTTTAATAGTTAGACATATATTGATACATTATATAAGAATTTGTGGCCCTGGCCAGTGGCTCCAGTGGATACAGCATTGGCCTGGCATATGGATGTCCTGGGTTCGATTCCTGGTCAGGGCACATAGGAGAAGTAACTATCTGCTTCTCTCCCCCTTCTCTCTCTCTTCCCCTCAAGAAGCTAGTGGTTTGATTAGTTCAAGTCTTGGCCCCAGTGTTGGTCTCAGGCACTAAAAGTAGCATGGTTGTGAACATTGGCCTCAGACAGGGGTTGTTGGGTGGACCCCTGGTAGGTGCTCGTGTGAAAGTCTGTCTCACTTAAAAAAAGAAAACAAGAATTTTTATCAGATAAATATATTCTATGACCCTCTTGAGGCAATTTGCACAATTATTACTGTTTTAATCTCCTCCTGAATCTTTCAGTTTCCTCCCTACTTTTTTGGCTTTTGATATTAACCAAAGGTCTGTGGTAATTGTGTGTTAATCTCTACATTATCACAAAAAGGATAATTTATGACTGTGTGATGGTGGGTTCAGAGCATACTCACCACCACTGCCTTAATACTTATTCTGCCTATACTTGGAGGCTGTTTGTGACAGCCTGGATGGACCTGGGGGTTATGCTAAGTGAAATAAGCCAGTCTGAGAAAGAAAAATGCTACATGGTTTCACTTATATGTGGAATATAATGAACAAAATAAATTATCAAACAAAACAGAAACAGACTAATAGACATGGAAAACGGGATGGGATTGGGAGGCAGGGCAAAAGAAGGTGAAGGGATTAAGCAAAGAAAAAAGCTTATAGATACAGACAACAATGTGGGGATTGCAGCAGGGAAAGGGGGTGGGAGGAGGTGGAGGAGGGTCGAGGAGGGATAGATGGTGATGAAGGGAGATTTGGCTTGGAGTGGTGAACACACAATGCATATACAGATGATGTATTTTAGCATTATACACCTGAAACCTGTATAATTTTATCAATCAATATCACCCCAATTAATTCAATAATTTTTTTTAAAAGTAAAAGGAAAGTGTATTTCAATTATTTCCTTTAGTTATCTTACAGAGGAATGGAAATAGATATTATTGACAAGAACCTCATGGTTTGCTCATGTTATGTGCAAGGAAACTGGAACTAAGAGAAGTGAAATGGTATTCTGAAGTTCATGCAGTAGCCCAATAGCTGAGCCAGGACTAGAACACAGGGCTCCTGACTCTCAGTGTACCTTCGTATGTTTTGAATGACACATCTTTCATCTTGCCACCTGAATGCATATGACTAAATAATCATACTGTGCCCTATATAAGCAAGCGTGGTAGACCTGATTCTGGTTTTTGATTGGTTCACCAATTAATTCACCCTCAAAATATGTGGCTATGTTCTAAAGCTATTGTTCAGCAGAAGGAAGCCTATCCAATTAGTTCTTAGACATCTCTTTGAAAGATGTTGATTCTTACTGTTCCTTCTTTTATAATATACCCATATTCTAATGGTAATTATTTGTGTATAAGTTCAGTTACAGTAAATATCTATTCCATAGATATTGCTTTGTAACAAATGGTATTGAATCTGAAGTAACAAAACATTTATTGGAAGCAAGTCATTTACCAAACAAATTTACAAAAATAATTTGGAGGGTACTTTAGGTTTTCAGCATAAACAAAAATTTCTCCAAATCCTATAGAATAATTTGTTTTGATCATTTGTGCAAATTTATACTGAAGATAAAGTGGCACCTATTCTAGCATACAATCTCTATTGGTCATTCCAGTAGAATTTCGTTCAAAGATATGTGTCCGTTTGTAAGATTGCTTTGGTCATGATTGTTTTTCCTACAGATTATAATGAAAGTATGCTTGGGTATCTTCAACTGATTAATTGTTAACTGTTCATTTATTCAGTATATATTTATTGATTTGTAGTCCTTCCCCTCCATTGTTAAATTTATCAGATGACGTTATCACCCAACTCAAGGTTATGCTGTCATTTTGTTGGAGATTACTTTAAACCAATCTATTACATCAATAGAAATAGAAGGCTTTATGTTTGTAAGGTAAAATACATTTAGTGGCTAACCTATAGTGAAGAAATACTAGCATATGAAAGGATGAAAAAGATTAGAAAACATTTAAAAACTTCCTCTCATTAAGTATACATCTTTATGAAATGGTCATATAACCTGGGATTTTTGTATTTAGATATTTTTCAAGCAACATTTTAGGATTATTAGAAAAACAAGATCTTAGCAAACCAATCAGCAATTACCCTGTTGTCCAGTTCTTCTTTCTTTTCCTCATCACTGCTGGCTGCACTTCTTGGTGGAGTCATATTGCACCTGGGCACATTCTCAAAGAGGTGCCTCTCAAGTAGATTTGGAGAACTATTTTGACCATTTTAAAACTTTTATCCAATAAAAACTGTATTTGTCAGCACCAACACTTAAAACAGGCAAGGTCGCAGTTAGTAAAATAGTCCCTGTGTCCATTTTTAATTCTCTATCATCAATTGTTAACACTGATCCTTATTTGGAAAAATACATATTTCCGACCTTGATTTTGGAAGAAAGTCATTTGTTTGAAGATTTTTGCCCCAAATCCTAATTTAGCACTAAGCTCTTGAGTTATGTCACAAGCCAAGCATCTCTGTATTCCATGTCAGGGTAGCTGGACTAGATGGAAGTGGTCTTTCCTGACTTCTACAACCGTTTAAGACTTGCTAATACCAACCTCTTTAAGTAAACTAAATTATTATAGAACATTAATGCATGTTCTTGAAAAATAGTGTGCGAAGCCCCTAAAAGTTTATCTCCTTGTCCATGATTAAAAGCCATGAAGAACTAAGTGGAAAATTTTGGGTATAGAGTCTTATTTATGAAAACTTTATAGGTGAGTCCCCACCAGGAATCATAATGCCATGCTGAACTTACTACCCCAAATTAGTCACCCCAGATGGAGCGGGGAAGGAAGGGAATAATATATCATATAAAACCAGGCTTCTCTTCTTGCCTCTACTATCTTGGTGGGAGTCACCAATGGCAGATTATTCATGTGGCTGTGTTGCAAAAATTGTAGATTTTTAATATCTGGACTACTGAGTACAAACATAGCATTTAAATAAAAATAAAGCAGAGTTATTTATCTTCACCAAATCCCTGTCCAGTAGAGGATGTGAGCTGTCTCTTTAATAATGCAAAGGAGTAGTAGATTTCAAGCTGAGGATGGGCAATAACAAGGAGAGTGATCTCCACACTGCCCTAATGTCAGTGGAGTGCCTTAGGAGAACACCTTATTAGTTCTAACAGGCTGGTTAGCGCTGGGTCACCTCTCTGCCTCCGACTTCCCCAGCAGGGTCACTCGTCTCTGGGCTATATTTGGGAGGAAAGAAGTGAGGGGGAGGGGAAGGAATATATTTAGAGCTTCTCTCATCTCCCCTGCATTGAGAGCTGTTTATTTCTTTCTGTTGTCCAATTGTATTATTCTCCTCCTCTTTCTCTCTCCCCTCTCTCTCCCCACTCTTTTCTTCCCCACTCTCTCCCTAGCTGCCCATTCTTCTCCTCTAGGAGTATGTCTGCATACATCCTCTGTTGAGTTATAACTGAACCTTATCAATGTTTTTTCATTTTACTTTTAGAAATCATCAAAAATAAGTGTAGTTTATAAATCTGTATTTAAACGAATATTTACTGTGCTGAAAATATTAACTGGGAAAGGGATTCAACATCGATAAGCTTCCAATTAACATGATTAGCTGAAAATAAATAGGGAGGGAATATAGATATACATTTAAGCATCTTTAACCATCTTAAATTGAGATCCATATATTGTATAAATCTATCACATTTTAGAATTGAGCTTGGTATGTTTTCACCAAAAGAAAAAGATAAACTATCCTCTTTTTTAAAAATGTATTTTTGTGTTGTCTTTGATTTTTTTCCATCATTGCAACCAACATCAACCCTTTCTCCTCCCCCGCCCCCATCCCCCACACCCCATCCAAAAATGAATGCAAAGAAATACTATTAGGCTGTCTAGTTATGTATTTTTTATGAGGCCATACAAGACGCTGCCTGACCCCTTGCAGCTCATGTTATAAGCACACTGAAGATGCTTTTCATTTGGGTTTTGCTTTTCAGCCTGGGTGACCTCTATTAAATAAAAAAAAGGGGGTAGGATGGGGGAAGGCCTAATATGTGACCCCAGGGACTAGTCGCTTCAAGGATTACATTTAATTCATATGATAATATTGAAATATAATGTTCCTGAGTCTAATGTTTTGGTTATTTTCTTTTTCTCTTTATTTCAGGGATTCATTGATGAATCTTGTCATAGATGTTTTTCATCAATTTTGGGTAGAGAGCTGTAACTTGTACTTTAGGGTCAGATTCTTAAAATTACCTTTCTTTCTCCTTTTTGAATTCAGGCCACAAATACAAAACATAACTCTTTTTTGTGTGTGAGAGACACAGAGAAATTAATTTTTTCTGATATGTGTCTGCCAAGAGTTCTGTTTCAAATAAAAAACAATTTTTATTTAGCATTTCCTTAACCATATTCAACAACTGATCCCCAAGCTCTTTATTAGGGTGAATAGGAACATCTTTTAAACATCTTTCCTTCCTTCTTTCCTTCCTCCCTCCCTCCCTCCCTCCCTTCCTTCTTTCCTTCCTTCCTTTCTTCCTTCCTTCCTTCGTTCTGCAAAGTCAGTTGCACGTATTTGTATTTAATCATATTCTCTCATATGATAATATGTGTTGTGGTCTAGATAAGGACTCACGTTTGTGTCCTGGCACATGGTACATATCTGTGTAGTAATATATATTTTTATACTGCTTTTATTCTTATCCTGCTTTTTATAATGCCCCTATTAGTTATTGAATGCTCACTTCCATAAATTTTAGAGACTTACAGCTTTACTACATCTTTTCTTTTTTTTTCCTTTTACCATGAAACATTGTTCACACTACTTAAGTTTAGGATTACTGTTCTAAACCAATTTGCAAAAGTATCCCTCTGGCCAGTTTTTAGAATCATGTTTTTATCAACGTTTCTCTCAACTTTGGATGCCTTTTTGTCTTTGCTAGTTGAAATGAACAGGTTGAAAATAGAATGGAACTACACGCCATTCATTTTGAAGATGTTTTTATTTCTTTCACTTAACAGACTAGCACTTAATTTCTTTGAATCAGCTGCTGTTCATCAGTGCTGCAGTGGCTCACTTGTCTTGGAAGCAGGTTCCTTAGAGGGATAGTAACATTTCACCAGAGCTAATAAAGTTAATTAGGATAATATTATACAGTAGGCCACTAGAAAATCAGGTGCATTTTGCATGAATCATTCTATGTTTTTAATTCATACCAATTTTATACTTCATAAGTAATATTTAAAGACAGCTATTATTGGTTACATCAGCTTGCATATGCATGCTATTTAACTGCATTTTTCTTTTCCATATTGTTGTTGTTGTTGTTGCCAGAAAAACAAAGCAAGAAAATTTGTGGACATGTTCACACATTTTCATTACCACAAAAGTACTGATGAAAACTGATCAAAGCCAGGAAATTCATTACAGTGGCTGCCACCCCATCGCAAGCCAGTCCCTTATTACCCAGGTATTGCCATAAATGTGATTCAGCAAATAAAGCCCCTGGCTGCCTGGCCCCCTCTGCAATCAGAAATCAGCAAAGTGGATCCACAGTGGGGTTTTCACAATGACTCATAATTTTCCTACATTTGTTTGCATCACATCTTAACATTTTTGACATCTGGGTTACTGGTGAAAACGTACATATGTCTCTGTGTATACACATAGTACATGTATTTTTTATCTTGGTCAGCCATTGTATGTGCGAGGGATGTTTTAAAAACAGAGACTCCAGGTTCTCCTTTGTAAAGCATTAAGCTGTGACCCTCCCCTCCTCTCTTCCCTCCCCTGTAGCCCTGGACTTCATGATGCCTTCTTGACTGCTAGCTGAACATAGAGATGTCTTTTTATTTTTTTTTATAAACCCAGTCACAACACAGAAAGAGGAGGAGGAAGAGGAGGAGGAGGAAGAGAGAGAGAGTGAGAGAGAAAGAAAGAGGGAGAGAGTGAAGTAAAAACCCTGAAGGATGGTTCTCAAAAATTCTAAAGGAACCACAGGGAATTCCTTTTAAGAGCAACAGAAAGCAAGCTAGCTGAGGTAAGGCAGATGTGGACAGCCTTTCTTGTCTTCTCTTTTCTTTCCTTCCCTCTCTCTGTATCTTTCTGTGTACATCTCTCCCCGTCTCCTTCCCTCCTCATAGTCTCTCTCTCTTTCTTGTTCTTTACATTCAGATCTTCTCCCTCCCTCTCTCTGTCTCTCTCTCTCTCTCTCTCTTTCTCTTTCCCTCCCTCCCTCTCTTCCTCCCTGCGTGCCTGCCTCCCTCTCTTTCTCCCTCTCTCCCTCTCCTCTTCCTCTTCTCTAAAGCTGTTTCTCTTTGGTTCTGGGAGGGTATGTGGGTGGGGGAGCTACCTAACTTCTTTCCTGCTTAAGCAATCTGAGAATGGAACTCATGTGAATATGCAAATAGGACTGCCTGGGCCGCGTTGCTGACACGTGTATGTGTTGTATCCTTCTCCCCACCTCCCTGTCTTAGCGTCTGATCTTCAACAGATTGCTGTTGTTTCTTGTGATCACCAGCACAGCGTGCTGGAAAGAGAGATGGGTGGGGGGAGAGGTGGGGATTGGAGGGAGTGTTGTGGGGCTGGAAGGCAGGAAATCAGACATGATTGCTGTGACTTTTTTATATTAATGTGTGGCTTTTTTTTCTAGCTCATTTGCATGTCAAAGTGGCGGAGGTGTGAGGGCAGAGATTAGTATGGAGATGACATAATGATGCAATGAATTAAATGTGATCACTTCTCAAGGGGGGGTGAGGGGGGTGGGGGAAGCAGCGAAGTGGGGAGGGGGGAGCCAGCAAGACAGACGGAGTGAGAGAGAGAGCAAGAGGGGAGCGCCGCTTCTGATCTTCACCACACAGTTGATTGATGTCACCAGCGAACAGAATGCATCTTTTTATTGTGATGACGGTGATGACGGTGGTGGTGGTGATGCTGATTGCCATGATTACACTTATCGTTAGTGTGAAATTTGAATTTTAAGTGGTCAGTGTTGGAGCTCCAGTGCACGTGATTGTTTGGTCCATCAGTGCAAACCCTTTGCTGTCAAAATTTAACACTGTCCCACATTTTGCTTTTATTTTTTTAAAAAACAAGGATGCAACATACAGAAAAGAGAGAACTAATTTGTGATGTTACACCATGAGATACCAAGGTTTTTCATGTAGCTTTAGTTTTATTTTGTGTATGCAAGAGAGAAAGAGAGAGAGAGAGAGAGAGAGAGAGAGAGAAGGTAAGATTAAAAACATTTTTATTATAACAAAAAAATCTTTCACTGGATCGGTGGTGTGGCAAGTGTTTCAACCCTCGACAATAAAGAAAACGCAATTTCATCTCTGGCATTCTGCGTTATCTCCCTTTAATAACAAAACCAAGCCAGACTGATTACTGAACAAAGCAAATTCTCAGGCGGCTAGTTGCAGGTCTGAATGCTGGAGTATAAAAACCGAACATTTCCCTCCCTCCTTTTGGTTGTTTTGTATGCAACACCTGCAAATGTGCATGGAATAGTTGTAAAAGATTTGTTGGAGGAGTCCAGGGGAGGTTTTTTGTTTTAAAACTCTCCAGTAATTAAAAGAAGAAAAAGAATATAAACACAAAGTACAAAGATTTAGACTTCATTGATATATTTGTTTTAGAAGTCAAATTCACTCTGTCTGCCAGTAAGTTTTCCTCTGATTAGTCTCGTCTGCTGCTTCTTCGGGAGGACAGACTGCCTACAGTATAGACAAACCAGTATAGAAATTTAGGACTAATTGTTATGTGTGCAATAACCCTGATGATATAAATGAGCACTTAAGAATCCACAGAACATCACTAACATTAATTTATTGAAAAAGAAAATCCAAAGCAACTCCATTAGTTTTTCCCTGTTATTGTTAAGGACTTTAAATGGATTTCCTAATTGGATAATTTTATTCGCAAGAATAATACACAAATGGAAAGCAAGCCCTAACTCTGGGGGTGGAGAGGGTTGGTCTGCCAGAGAGCAAAGTGCAGTCAACTTCTGAAAAACCTGCTTAGTGCACTAAAGAGAGAGACAAAAGGTTCAGACAATAACACCCATGTGTGAGAACTAGCTGACCAACTGCAGGGGTGGGGGTGCAGAAGGGTGCTTTCAGCGTGTCCAAGCTATACGGGGGGTAAATCCACTTGCCTCCTTTTCATGAGATTTAAAACAATGTCCGTCATTGTTGCCTGTCTTTGATCATAGGCACTTCCAATTCATTCTGTCCGAACTTTTCCTAAGATGGAACATCACATCTCCCCCCTCTTTCACTTGTTCTCACCCATGTCTCGGGCATTTTCTGTCCACCAGGTTCATCTTCTTGGAGTGGCACTTGGCCTTGCATTGTTTCTCTTCCCTTTCCCACATGAAGGGAGCCGTGCTTACTGTCAGCTGGGTCTCACTGAATGTTGTGCAATGCTACTATTAATAGAAAAGGGTCTTGTGTGCAATCCTGACACCCTTTGCCTGCCAAATCCGCAGAATGAATCAAGACAGCCAGAGAAAAGTTCTCGCGTGCTGGCCTTGAGTGGCTTTCCTTCCACACATCAACACCTGTATCCTTATTCTCCATCTGTCCCTAGGTAGCACTACGGTCTCCTCCACCTCCTGCTATCTCCTTGCCTAGTCTTCTAGGCCAATAAAGAAGAAAGGCAGGGATGAGGATTGTTCCTATTGATCTGCCCAAGGGGATCATTAGGCATCCGTATCAATCTACAAATCAGTGGCCTGTGTTACTAGCTTGGGCAGTCATTGCCAATTTGTTCCTATTAGATGGCGGAGCCCGGAGGTGTTTGATGAGCAGATTGGGTCTTTATCTCAGCACTAGAGAGTATGCAGGCTTGGTACCAGACAGAAGAGGTTTACAGGATTTGTTCTTTGATAGGGGGACAGGGATCTTTATGGGTATTGTTTTTCGGCCTGAAATCTGCCTGCATGGTTACCAGACCTCCAAGGAGGACCCCACCCACCCTGGCCAAATTGCCTCGTTACTGTGAGCCCCCATGTTACCTCCCTCGGTCCTGACAGCTCAGAAAACTGCCCACAGAAATACCTTGGAGTGTTCTTTTGTAATCCTTTTCAGGACAGCCTCTGAACAGTTGAAATGTAAACACTTTTTCTTTCCTTCCTCCTGCTCCTTTGCTAGGAGGAGGAGCAGTGTATTTACTATTGAGCAGGTGACATTTTTAGCTGATATTTTCACTGTTGTTCAATTAGATAAAGTAAAAGTTAAAGCTACCGGTGATTTTGCTTGGGGAATCCTATTTACCTTTTCCTCTTTGAATTGAAATCGCAAAGGATCTGCATTCTCTTTGCCGTCTTTTTATTATTATTATTATTTAAAAAAAATATTCAAAATCATTCTTGTCTCTAGTCTTGGGTTTGAAAGAGCAACAACTGGGGCAAAAGCCAAGTTCTCTCCTGTGTATGTAGATCTGAAAAATAACAATTATGTTTTCATGGGGGAAGGGGAGGGGAACAGGATAATGAGTGAATAAGCACAATTTATGCTGTTACCGCTGCGAGTATGACATTTCCTCTTCATTATTTTGTGAAAACCTCCATTTTAAACCTGGTTTTACTCATTCCTGACGTGAGCATTATTCAGTATAAATATCTGTCCGTTGCCAGACCATGGTGATGCTCTCAGTGACATTTCTGCTTTATGGCTTTGGGTGGGGGGAGGAAGTGAGGTGAGGGAAGGTGGGCTGATGCAAGATGGGGAAGGAGGGGACTAGGCAGGGACTACTTCCTAGGAGCTCTGTGTCTACCCTGCCCTGGAGTTTGTTATTTGTGAATAATAAACTGTTATTCTGAGCTGGGGCCAGGGAAGGTGAGTAAAGTAGCCCAACCTGAGTTGTGTACTTAGCACTCTGTCTTCTTTAGAAATTTGTTCATCACTCCAAAGAGGCAAAAAAAAAAAAATGTTTTTTAAGTCTTTCATATTTGAGTGTTGAAAGTTGGATGGAAGTCTGTTTACACTGGACACCAGTTTCCAAGTAGTTTGATCTGTTTGTAGTTATCTAATCCAATTCAGGCAACTATTAAGAAAAACCTGCATTTTGCTTTAGAAAACTTTAAATTTAGTGATTATTACTGTTCATTAGCTTGTACCTACATTTTCTCACCTGTGAATTTTTTTTCTCTTTCTCGGCCCCGTTCCACTCTAAGAAGCACTCATTTCATTTCATTTGACAAGAGCCTGCTTTATTTGGTTGTTGAATAGATCACAGAACTTCACAGAAATACATCTGTGTGGGGTATATGGTTGCTCGGAGTTAAACCATCTTAATTTATCATAAACCAGACATCCAGTCAGCTTTCATCTTTACAGTGCATGTATAGAAATCGATTTGGGGTGGACTCAGAGGAATGTTTTAAGAGCTTGGTTTGCAAATATTTATAAACCTTTTTTCTTGGAGCAGTCTATTTTAGAATGGTCATCACACTATTAAGAGCAGAGCTTATTTTAAGGAAGATTCTGCCAAACTCTGTTGTTTGTTTTATCATGAGGGTTGGGAGTTCCAATTTGTTTTGCCACTGACATACTGTCCAGGCTAGATATATTTGTGAATAAGCTGCTTATTTTATTCATCCTCAGGATCTCCCCCTCCCCATTTATTGAACCCCATGAGAACTTCAAATGAGTGGGACAAACAAGCCAGGTGATCACTTTGATTTTCTGCCTGAAGGACAGAACATGGACCTTTTTGCATTTCCCTTTAGTAGAGAAAGGAAACCAGTCATTGTCTCATCACATAAGGGCTTATTACTTAAGGATGTTGACAGTATGTTGCAACTTTATAGAAACTTTTAATCAGTGAGAGTCTGGCTCTTCAGCCAGGACATTTATAATTTTCAATTCACCTAGCCCATGCACTAGGGACATTACTTTGATTTCTTTCTCTTGCAGTGATAAAAAACATTTTCGTTCTTTAACACACTGTTTATCTATCCATATATCTCCCTGGTTTTTCTTGTTTTATTTAGTATGGCTTCATATATGCCATTTCTCCGAGAAACAATTGATACATTCTTAGCACGCTGTTGTGAGTAGAAAAAACTCCTAGATTAATGGTCAGTGTCTCACACACGTACATTTGTGTTGTGATACTACGGAGGAGCTGCGAATTACTGACAAGATCTAGAATAATTCCTAATGCTGTCGGAGGCTTCAGTTCCTCCTCGGCATGATGGATGAGGCATAAGAAGTGCTTTCTGAGATCATTATGGGCATCTTTCTGTTAAGTGTTATTAAAGTCCGTCTGTCTTAGGCAGCAGAAACAATATCTTCACTCTTATTTTGCTTGTGTTTTTAAAAACGGTAACTGCAGATCCCTTTCTTGCTAATGTGAGCTTTCTTTGGCGTTCGTCTGATTACTAATTTGTGCCATAAAATTAATAATTGTGTTTTTCTTTCTAGTTAAAATTTGATAATTATTAATCTGTAACTGAATTCAGGTTTATTTCTGAATTAATTCACAATAAATGTTTTAGAAATGCATTTTATTTAAAAAAAAATGATGTGGAAAGTACCAGAATTTGGGGTGTGGGTTTTAGTCCATAACTTCAAAGAGATTGAATATCAGGGTCCCTTATTTTCCGGGCTCCAATTATTTTAAGTATCATTGTTATTTGTGATTGTATATTCTTACACAATGAATTTGAATTTTCACAACTATTTCATGGAATTCCTCTCTCATAGGCAGGTATGTTCAGAGCTGACAATGCAGAGATATGGAGATGGGAATGAAACTTTCCTCTAAGGCTGGGTTAGGGAAAGTTTGTTTTTATAAACTGTGAATTCGGAGGGCAAATTTCCCTGAGCACACTGGGGACACTTGCAGGGTTCGGATTGTGGGGGTGGGGCACAGCAGTCTGGGAGTGAAAGTAGCATGCCCCGCTTAACAGGGAGGTGCAGGTCAATTACAGATGGCTCTTATTATATCTCTCGCAATTTCACCCAAACAGAAGAATTTACTTTAAAGGTTTGTAAACTTCCTTTAAGTCACAGTTTGTTCTGCCATAATAAAATACAATCTGCTTTACACAGCATTTTCATTATTACCCGGTAGCCCTCCGCATCACCTTGTTCTTGTTTTTTAACAGTGTAGTAGACCGTCCTTAGACCCCTGGCAGGCTTACCGAAAGAAAATGAAACAGACCAAAAGAAAGCAGATCATCACACTTTCTTTTAAAACACGACCTCCTCTTTTTAGAGATTCAGTGAGATCTAGAGGCTCACTTTTATAGTTTTAATAGAATTAAGTAAGTTTGATGCACAGCTGGGATAAACCCAGCCATCCACAGCACAGCGCATTTTTGAACATTTAATTTTATATTTGAATAATTCTCCAGATCAGGCTATAATCATGAATGTCATATAAAAAGCATTTTTTTAAAAAAATAAATTACATTATTTCACAGATGTGCAAATACTTCTGAGAAAAAAATTACATTGATCAGTTTTTAATACCCCCCTGTCTCACCCTTCAGTCAAAGGGAAAAATAGCTTTTTTCCCATCTTTGTCTTCAGAAAGGTGCTAGATTGTAAACATCTGAAGGAAATGAAAGGGGGTTGGCCAGTCCACCCCAAACTCTTTCCAGATTTTCAATCCTTTCAGCAGCAGCCTTCAGTTTTCAGAAAAGAGGGAGGGTCTAGGTGGGAAAAAAAAAGAAAGGAGATGTCTCTGTTTATTATTAAAATTTAAAGTGAAAAGCATTGCTATAACTGGCTAATTTTGAATCTACTAATTTAGAGAAGTTGAACAACAAGAAGTGAAATTTAGACAACGTGTGTAATGTGAGGATTGGGAAAAGATAAAGCATTGGCAGATAATTAAGATTTAATTCTGTGAAAAGGACAATAAGCAACAGATGGTTATTTCTTTTATGGTTTCTGAAACAATAGCACGTGGATATTTAATTCAAAAATTTTTAGACAAACCATAATTTTTACTTAGGTAGAAAGATGATTGTTCTTTGTATAGGTTTTTGAATCATAGTCCATTTATTCCTGTTTAAATATAGGCATTTCAGAATTCCTGTGTTTTGCAAGTATTGGAATATTTCTGAAAGCAACAAAATCATGAATCATAGTCAGTTTGAGAACAGTCCACCTGTGGCTGGAAACACACTGTTAACTCAGGGCTAAATGGACAAGTGTTTTTGAATCTGAAACAAATAATTAAAAGTTCTGACTGTGTTGATTTTTCCATGTTTCTTTTGTTAATGTCTTTGATGGAGTAATATCGCATGACCTCTGTACCCATATAATATTTGGATATTTGATATGTCATCATAAAGATATTCTGAAAGTGGAAAAAATTGCATTAGCATTTGCCCCATGGATAATGATTTGATTGAGCTGTAGTTTTTAGGATTTCTTTACTGACCCCACGTACATTTTATTTTTAACCAAACCATTCAGAATATATACAAAAATAAAACAAGGTGTTGTATTCAGATCAGTAGGTATGAAATCACAATTGCCTCTTTGTCTTTCAGAAACCGTACATGCCAGATGCACTATGAGAAAAATAATCTAAAATCTTGGGTTTATTTTTAATATGCAAGTAGTATAAAAATATGCAAGCTCCGATCACAGGGTGCTGGAAACCACTCCACAAAAATGTGTAACGAAAGCTGTTACTATAAGTGTGGCTCAGGCGCCAGAGCAGCTGTGACAGCCCGAGACTGCTGAACACTTGTTCAATTACAAGGAAAAGAAATTCAGAGGGGAACTTGATTTAGATAAGAATTTTAAATAATCTTTGAAATTTTCAAAGGAACTTCTCCTTCCAGTGAAAATCATGCCTTTTCCCTAGTTCATCCTCTCCCCTTTCCCTACATTTAGTGCTCGACTCCCTGATAAAGACCTGGGAAGTAACGGCTGCCCTTGACTTGACCACCTCCCCCTTCTAAACTATGCTCATATTTTATGTTTTTCTTTCCTTTTCTTTTTTTTTTTTTTTTAGGGCCTGAACTACAGTGATTTGTAAATTATTTTGGGTACCTGCTCTTTTATAACGTAGGAAATTGCAAAGAAATCCTCTAGTAGCTGGCCACACTTTTCATTATATCCATTCCTTTTTTTTTGTTTTCAGGTGATTTTATTGTGCTTTTTGTAACAGAGATATTTTAGTGCATATAAGGAAGTCTGATGCTGATACTGATACTAAACCTTTAGTTCTGGGAATTTGAATATATCACTACTTTTTGTTTGTCAAGCAAATACTTTATTGATGGGGGTGCAATATGTGATTTGTGTATATATCATACATATGTTTTATATATGTGTACATATGTAATGTATATATACATATGTATGTCTAATGTGCTATAGACTTTTTGCTCTATCTAAACTCAACCCTGGAATAACTGAATACATAAAGAACATATGTTCCCACGTGTAACATTTCTTCTCTTTAGCTTAAGTTTTTATTTTCTAAGCTGAGTTTTTTCTATGGTTTAGGTGCATAAGTTTTAATTTGTTAATACTGCGTATTCTGAGAGTGATATATGTATTAACAGAATTGGCTTGATGTCTTCAATAATCAACATCTTAATGTCATTTTAAAATTGCCATTAAAAAACCCCACTAAACAAAATAGCCTGTAAGCTAACAGAAAGTATTTAGTACTTTTAATCTGAAAGACTATTCCTATCTTGACTAGAAACAGTAATCTCAGGCATTTTCACAAAAACCTTCAAATCGCCAGTGTTTATAACTGAGGCCTGCTGGTTGATAACAGCGAGAGGTGTGTAATCATACCGAGGGGACAAATGGCCCTCAAAACTCCATTTACAGGGATACCTGTTTCAGTTTCATAATTTCCATTAACTTTACCTTATTCAAGTCTTTGAAAGTGGACGAGAGAAACAAAATACTGAACTTTTCTGAGTGGTTTTTCAGGATACTTAGCATACAAAAAGCTTTCAAAAGGGTCTGTGCATGAAGAGTCAGGCTGAAAAGGAGAGAAATGGTGAAAGCTATCTTTTTAATAGTGGTGGGTATGGGCAATTTAAAGAGGGATCCTGGAATTTCCAGACCCGGACTCTATCTTCTAAGTCATTTCTGTACCTGGAATAAAATGTTGCTGTAGAAATTATTGACATAATAGTCCCCATGAGGACTCATAGCCATCAAAGTGAAATCTCACAATAAATTCAGGGCCACCTGGAGAACCACCGTTAAAGAGCCTTTTTAGAGGAGAAAAAAAAAAGATTTTAAAAGCTTAATTCTTCTTAAATATAAGTCCACTGATCATGTTTCTGTACCACTTTCCTAGAGTTTAGTTCTTTACTTTTAGCTTTGTTAAATAATCCTTTAAAGCTTTTTTTTTGCCAGCAAAAATGCTGTATTTTGTATAGATGACATCACTAGCCCAGCTCCAGCCACGTTGAAAGCCAAGGGGTTACTAAGCAATAAACCTTGGTCAGGATTTCTGTGTGTCTAGGGCATAAAAGCCTTAAAATGTGAGGTGGGTCTTAGTGATCTGCAGGACAAACATTCCTACTATAATACCAGAAGCATTATTGATCAGTTTGGGGGGGCATTTTTTTAAAAAGCTAATTAGTCTTTGCAGAGTCGAATAACTAATGCTGTTTTACACTTAGCACTTAGGCAGTGCTTTTCACCTTCAAAGTGCTTTGAAAACATTAACTAATTAATCATTAGCTAATTTAGCAACTGACGATAAAAGTTAAGAGACTAAAAGAGGCTAGATTCCACTAGCGTTAAGTGCAGAGTAACCCCTGGACAGAGTCAAAGAAGTGTCTCTCTCTTGAGCGGAACCGTGGGCAGGCTGCCACGTGTGGGTGACTTTAAGGGATGCTGCTCAGGTAATATCTATAGAGACCTTAAAGAAAATCCTTTAGATCCATCTTCCTGGGCAATCTTAACAGGTCATGATCAGCTTTTTTTTTTTATAACCATTAAAAAATAAATAAAAGCCACCTTTGTAGCAGGAACCCTAGCAAAAAGTCAGGATATATAGGGATGCTGAAATTTACAAGTGCGGTAATCAATGGGCAGAGTAGGAAGTGCATGCGTGAATGATCTTGACTAGTAAACCTTCCTGGGTCCAGGGCAAAGTAATCTGTGAATACTGCCCTGGAAATCTAGTTTAGTTTGGGAAATTGAATGCAAAAACATAAGAGAATTTTCTTGCATGTTGTGAAAAACGAAAGGCTTTCCAGGGGGCTTTCTCTGCTCTGCACTGTAGCTCCATCCATTATGTGAATGAGATGTGAAAATAGTTCCTTGTTTCTCTGAGATATCTGCAGACCGCACAAGCTGAGTTTCTTTAAAAATACTGAGACAGTTCATCTATAGACTTACTCTGAATGAGTGAGTATGTGTGGTCCAGCCCATTTAAAGAAAGAAGCACTCCACAAAAGCTACCGGTATTATAGAATGTGGCACCAGTGACTACAGTTTTGAAGAGTGAATATATTTGCTTTGCATTCAATTGCTTCTCAATCCCACATACCCTTTTCCTGCAATGAGGAAAAGCAAGATTTCAGTGTATTTAAAAATGTCAAATGTTAAATATGTGTTCTCTTTGCTCTTGCTTATTTTCACCAAAGGTTGGTAAATAAGGGGAGCAGAGACAGGTATTGTTTACATTTTTTCAGTGTGAGGACTATGGAAAAATTACTGTCTGATTGAAAATTTCCCACCAACCACACTTCGATATCCCTGGTAAAAGGCAAGGAAAATAGACAACGCACATTTAATATAGTCCATTGGTTACTGCAGAATTATTCGGTGTTCTGGTGAAGAAATTTAAATAGAGACATTGCACGCATGTCCTCAGATAGTACTGAAAAGGTTTTATTTGTAGTTATTAGCATTTCAGGTTCAAACAGATCTACATTGTCCTAATCCTGAACTTGGCTGCAATTTTATCTTCATTAGTTCTATTGAATATAGGTCTGTGTCTCCTCTTACTCTGCTTTCTCCTCTTACCTTTATTTCAAGCTTATCCTTTCTTACTGAAGGTATAGTGTTTTTTAAAAAATTCACAATCAAATTTCAAATTATGTCCCTAATTTGGAAATTAAAGTTTTATACCTTCCCTGTTAAAATTGTCTATTTTTTTTTGGTGGAGTGGGGGGGGAGGAAAGACTTCATATTCAAAGATGACCTATTTTTCAGTTTACTTTTTGCCTTTGGACAGTAAAACCCTTTAATTTAAACAATTTGAATAAAACAACTCCCCATCATCCATCTGAACCCCTCCTGCTCACCCAAAGATCTTTTCATGATGGCATTTTTTCCTTTCTTTTGAGGCATATCCTTTTGACAGCTACTGTCCCTGAGCCAACTCTCCCCTTTTGCTCTCTCCCTAGAACTTTCCAGGGAGTCTTTTGGAAAGGTCAGGAGCCCTGATTAGCTCTGAGATTAAAGAAGTTATTGCATGGAGAAAGCTCCTCTCCCACTCACACCTATTCCACCACATTATTATAGCTTTTAAGGAAATATTATGTCATGCATCAACATGAGTCAGCCAGATAGAGAATCATATGAGAACTAATTTATATAAAATTGAAGTTCATATCCTACAACAGTTGTTGTCAATATCAGTGGGGACAGGGGGAGGATGATCCTGTTCCCAGGGGACATCTGTCAGTGTTTGGAGACCTTGATTATCACAGCTGTGTGTGGAGGTACCAGTGACATCTATGGAGTAGAGGCTGAGGACGCTGTTCACCACCCTACAAAGCACAGGGCTGCTGCCCCATAACAAAGAATTCCCCCCAAAATGTGCATATAGTATGGATGTCGAGAATCTCTGCTGTTTACTTACGCCTATACCTATACTTGGAATACGTGGGCAGCAGATTTTAGCCAGGAGCTTGTTTTCTTTTTGATAGTGTTTGTAAAATAAATTCTTATTTAACTGCGGCCCTTTCTCCTAAATTGTGCTTTCCTCAATTTGAATAGTTTTGTATAGGGAGTGGGAAATGGTAGCCCTGAATCTTTTCCATTTCCCACTTAAAAAAAATCATACAAGTCACCCAAAATGAAAAAAAAAAAGTGTACAAATGAGCAAAGGATGCATTGGTGGAGATGTGAGACTGGCTTGCAAAAAGTTGGCAGAGTTTTATTTTTTCAAAGCTGCCTTAGCCTCTGCATCCCATCTAGCATGAGAAGACAGAAAAAGAGACTTTGTGCTTATGATGTCAGGGGCTCTCTCTGTGTTTTCACTCTTGTTCACCCCTCCTGACCAGGACCCTTGCCTTTCCCATTGTGATTTTAGGGATTAAAAAAAAAATCCTGTGCAGAGAGGATTCTAACACAAACTGTCTGTAAAAATCACAAGCTAGAGATCGCAAGAAAGGACCCCAAGGTCGCTCACTGCTGGTGATTATTTTTCTGGGTGTTGTTAACTTGTTACTCAGGAGTAGTTGGAAGGAGCTGAAAAAGAGAGGCTTTAGCTAGAAATTAAGAAGCAAAATGCTGGGAGGAGATCTCAGAGGAAGAACATAATGATCTATAATAAGAACTGATGTTTCAATGACAATATATATATTTTTCTTCTCTTTTTGAACAGTGAAGGGTGTAGGACTGGATGTCTCTCCAGTTACATCTATCTGCCTTTTAAACTAGCCTTTGCTGTTTAAAGTGAAGTTAACTTCACTTTCCCAGTAGATGGCATTGTAGTCTGTTCAGTAAGAAAAAAGAGCTGCTTTTAACCAGTACAACTTTAATTTTTTCCCTGAGCTCCTTCCTTGATAATGTACCCCTCCCCCTTGCATTAAATACTAGCTTGAGGTTATAAATAAGAATCTTGTTTTCACTAGTTACCTATAACTCTCAAAAGATTTGATTTAGAAAGAGATACAGTAGATTATTTAATATCCTTATATCAAATGAAAAAAATAGACTAGATCTGGGAGTGTGGTGTATGGAAAAAATATGCAAACATGGAATATTTTCAGACTACACTGTTTTAAAATAAGAGCTGTCTCTGGTCTTCCTAAGTCATTTTTTGGTATTAATCCCGTATACTTATAGAATCTTAGTATCAGTGTGAAAGGAGGCTTGAAAAAGTTGTTCTGTGTCAAAAATTTTTAGACATGATTTGTTCTTCTTGCCTGAACCCCTAGCTAAATTTGGTTCCTCTTTATTTGCTAATTATTTTAAAACTCTTTTTAAAAAATACCATCTTGTCTAGCTTCCATGTGTACTATATGTGGGACAAACAATTGCATTTTTTTGGTTTATTATAAATATTATTTTCATGGTGTTCTGTTTCCTTCTTTTAAATCATTAAACCTAAAAATAACAGCAGTAATTGATTGAGCTAGGGAAAGTTGTCATTGCTTGGTGTTAGAAAAAGGTGCCTGTAATATGTATTATTATTTTGTTTATAATGAAGGCCCCTGAAGAATAGTCAGTACATTAAACTGGATTTCAACCAAAGAGAGAAATGATGATATGAAGAATAGATATATTTTTTTCTTTAAAAATTCATAATAAGGATTTACCTGGGTAAATACCTTATAAAATAGGGGTTTAATGTAATGACAATTACAATCAAATAGGTTTTCTTTTCATTTAATTTTGAGGATAAAAATATCGTGTGTGTGTCTTTGTGTATTAACAGAATCTGGGTTATCTCTTAAGAGGAGTTTTTTGTTGTTGTTGTTTTTATATAAGGCTACCATGTTTTCTTTTAAAAAATAGTTTGCTGAACTGTAAACCACTCCCCCACCCCTAACAAAATCCTCTTTCCACTGAATATAATCTATATTTCTCTGATAGTCGTTTGGTAATAATATTTGACTTCCATTTATCAATACCATTTCTTTCCATTATTTTTAATCACAAGATTATGAGCTGTGTATTTAGTTATTATTTAAGCTAAATGGTGTCTTTGGCTGTTAGCTTGAAAAGATAATGTCCCAATATCAGGATTAAGTTTTCATTTGTATCAACTGGCTTAAAAATACCCAACTTGATTCCTTTTGAATTAACTGAGTCTTATTTTATTTTTTTTTCAATATCACCTATCACCATAGTAACCACTAGCTGTCAGTTCAGCTTCTGACATTTTTCTCATTTGGTAAGATTTCAGAATTGCCATCCTCCCTGCCAACATGTCATGAACAAGAAAAAAAAATTGCATGAAAAATCTAATGGGTGTCTGGTCTGATTGTCCTCATTCGTGGCAGGAAAGACAAAAACTGATGAATTGTGAAATGTATTCAGAGGGATTCAAGGAAGCAAGTGCCTGGGACCCCCCTCCCCCAATCCTGTTTTCATTTTGTTATGCTTGATGCACCGTACATGCTTACCCTGACACTTGGGTTTGTAGAAATTTAAGATGAACAATTTTTACATTCACCCTGCTGATCTCTCTTCCTACCTTGTGTTTTGTTGTTGTTATTGTTTCTGTAAAAAGTCATCATTAAAAGTAAAGTTACCAGGGCCCATATTTAGCATGATTTCTCACTCGGATCATAGATTTTTAGTAAGTCCAAACTGGCTTCCAATGTTTATATGTTGTGCTTGCAAATTTACAGCTCTGTTTTGGCATCACATATGGACCATGGGTGTACACAGTGGTTTTGTGTGTGTGCCGGTAGTTGAGAAATGATATTAGGCCCATTTGGAAAAAAGAAACAGGGCTGATTCTGAACCTTTTCTAAGGGTTTGTTTTTCATGGCAAAGAAAAGTAAGAGAAACGCTGTATTTTTGAATTCTTTCCAGCATTCTGGTTTAACAAATGAATGGGGAAAACATGCTAATAAATTTCTACCCCAAATACCAGGCTGGGTAATTGATGAAAGGAAATATTTCTATATTTATTTCCTTCCTTTTCACTGCCAGACTTATTATAGCAAGAGAAAAAAAAAAAAAGAAAAAGGAAGAGAAGTGATAATGTACTTTAGCTGATATAAGCATGCAAATTACTGAATGAACGTTACTGATATGTTACAAACATATCCCCAGTGTATGGATCTTATCACTGACACCCAGACAAGACATGCAATATGTGTGTATGTTCTGAATATCACTAGACATATGAAATATATTGGCATGTGTTTGTATGCACACAGATGTTCATACTGTTAATATTTCCTTAAGCTATCTAGGTATACATGGGTTTGATAAAACTTACGTGCCTTTTCCAGAGGTTTTGTTTTGAGCCAGATCAATCTTATAGGATATTTTTTTTTCATGACTGTCTACAAATTCAGACTCAGCAGCGTGAACTCATTCCAGAAACATAAAGCTGATTTGATAAGCAGCTGCAGAATCCACTGCCTTTTTACTAACGGGTGGACAACCCCAGGACCATGCATGTAGACATCAGGATGTTTCCATTTCACATTCCACATGCTGTGGCTTTAGCTCCTTTTAAAAAATTCACGCACTGGACGGCGTAGGGGTGTGTTGTAGAATTTATTTCAGGTTTTTATTCGCCACTATATTTTAATGTTACCTATAGCTAAGAAAGAGTGGAAAGGCTCAGTGAAAAAATATCTCTATTAAGGACCTAAGTCTTTAATTTAAAAAGCAGATTCACATTTGTATTTTTGATGCAACTTATATGAATATTAAAACATTTAGTGTTCTGTGTAGGTGGATTGATAACATGATTTTGGCATTGATGATTAATGGTGTGTTGGAAATATACATGCATAAGTACATACATATGTATATGGCTGTAATGTATGTGTAAAATAAGCAATTTAGTTCATCATGCTTTTGTTATTTGATTCTTTTTAAATTTAAACACTTTGGAGAAACCAAACGAATAATGCCTGGATGTTTGCTGCTATTATTACGAACAAATATAACCCTTGAGAAATAACTAAAAAATTGATATTGAATCTCAGTGTATATTTCAAATACATATTTGGAAGTGGAAAAATAGAAACTATTTTTTGAATACTGGCAAATAAATTTACTTCATAAAAGAAAAAAATCCAGAAAAATAAATCTTTTAATAAGAAATAATATTTTTATAAGCTGTATTTTAAAATAAATGGTGTAAACAGAAATACTTTAATGCCTTTATGCTTTATAAGATTTATAACAATAATCAGCAAAACCTTGTAACTGTGTTTGCACCTATGTGCCTTCAAGCCATTGGACCTTGCAGTTAATTGTATAAATTCCATACACTATGGGAAATCACGATGTATCATTTATATTCAGCATGTGTCATGTGTATAAATATTAAAATATATTAGCCCAAAATGGCTGATTATTCCTCAAACATTTTGTGATAAATCTTATCTTTTATGGGTTGGGTGGGGGAAACTAAATATTTTATGTTATTTGGAAATATTCTTTAAACAACCTAGATTTATTATTAACATTTTAAACATTTATAACTACATTAAAACATTCGGAGACTTAGCTCACTGAACAGCCCTATAGTCAGGCCCAGTTACTTCTGCATGCAGCATATACAAGCAG
This sequence comes from Rhynchonycteris naso, assembly GCA_037038555.1. Lineage (NCBI taxonomy): Eukaryota > Metazoa > Chordata > Mammalia > Chiroptera > Emballonuridae > Rhynchonycteris > Rhynchonycteris naso. The sequence continues at coordinate 19,510,742 of CM073001.1, forward strand.
TTCCGACTCCACTGTTCTTCTGTGTGGTGCCTGTATGGCTGACTCCACTGGTGCCAAACTCATGTATATAAAACCCACCTTTGTGGGTATGTTCAGAGTTACGTGCGCTCACTGATATAGATCCAGAGAGGAATAATATATTGTCTTATGTGCAGGGATGTTTGGAAATCTATGTAATTGCAATTCTCATATTTAAAAAAAAGTCTTTTAATCTCTCCCAGACAGTCAGGCAGCAGAGAGGTGAATTTTTGTATGCGAACATTTTATTTTCAGTATGCATTTGAGGAGATATTTTCAAAATGTGGGTTGAATAGATTCAAAGATAAACACATAAGTCAAATGGCTGAAGGTCTGATGTAATAGCAAATGTAACAATTAGAGTGGTACATATTTATTGAGACTGATAGAGATACCTAATGAATAAACAAACACAGGGCTGAACTGTTTTACAAACGTATTTGGCAACCGCCCGTAGCAGTGAGTGTGTACATTTTGAGGGGAGGAAATGTCAGAACAGAGTCTTGTAAATACATGCAGCTGGAAAGAATAAAATAAAAAATGATGACTAGCGCTGACAGGCAGACTTGGGGTGTATGATATACTTTGTTCATTTGATTCTTAGAACTCAGTCGGGGGTTAAATTGGAATCCAGACATCAAAGAATTCTTCCACCAGACCCAAATTTTGCCCGTATAATTTTTTTTTCTTACAGTTGTCATAATTTTAGCTAATTTCACAGTGCAATAAATTTTTACCGTTTGAAGTCTTTTTTTCTTCTTCTTAAATATGCACACAGTATGTATATAATATATCTCATGTGAACTACCCACACACTTGATGTTGGGTGCACACACACATAAAAATGATAAACACACACATGTGTATATCACACACGTGCCTGTACACGCACGCACACAGATGGAGAAAGAAATAGTGCAGGCAGCCCCTGCATTCATCTGACCCTAATCTTGAAATATTAAAGAGAAAAAGCTGTTTTCAGTAGTAATACGTTTGTTTCTTTTTTCTTTTATCCCCCCCCCCTCAACTGTTGTGTCTGAAAACGTTGGAAGCATGTGGTGCTGCATATTTGGAGGTTCTGCAGATTTCTGTAAGATTTTTATCTGAAGGTCAGGGCTGAGGAAATACACCAGGTTGGGATGTTTGCCGTTTGCCATTTCGCCTTGCTCCTCTTATCAGATCATTTTGTCGTGTGGGCCACAAACAGGGAGCTCCTCTAAAGAGAGTAAAAATAAACATTTTTTTATTTGTATGTATGCAATTTTCTTTTTCTTTTTTAAAGGGTCTGAACACCATTTCTATGTATACTTCACTCCCAGAATTCCTAAGGTTCATTGGTTTATGATTAAAATCCCACTTACCATTTGCATGTTTCAAATAAAAATGTTAAAGATAAATGTGTTTTTTTTCCCTGAAAAAAGTAACAACAGTGATAAATCATATTTGTAAGGTAATGTGTCATTTCTGAGCCACTGGTGTGGGTTCACTATACTTGGTTTTACCTGACTATGCCATTTATGATAAAGACACATATAAATTGAGTAAGAGGATTCTCCTAACTTGTACATTTCATGGATCTAAGAATCTTGTTTTGTAGTTGATGAAGTTGTCTGTTTTCACATGAACTATGCTGATGCAGACCTGGATAATTTGGTCACCACCACCACCAGAGTAGGTAGGCAAACTGTGGTTCCCATTTCATGAAATTGATGCTGTTAGTGGAAACTCTTCAGGGAGAGTTTCATACCATGAATGCTGTGAATAAATTTATTCAAGATAGTTGTCCAATATTCATCACTTCGTGTACTATTCAAAGGGCGTGCTGAACCTAGGAAAATAAACTTCTGGTCTTCTGCTATTAAGAAAGGATCTCTTCCCATTTATAAGGAGTGTGATTAGACATGAGGAATATTGAAGAATGAAAGTCATTATGAATAACTATCCGTCATGGTACCAGTGGGTTATGGATTCCAAGGATGCCATCCACAGAGACTTTTATGGGTCAAGTAGTTATGAATAAGTGGTCTTGACTAAATCTACAATGTTTATTAGTTCTAATTATTTACATATTGATGCAAATTTACATAAAGTTCTGTGCTTTGGGGAACCAGATTAGGAAATGCTATTGACTTTTGGGATTAGTGGGTAACTAATTATGGTTCTAATTCCAACCACTCATTTATCTACATTTAAAAATTGAGAATATGGTTCTCAAAGTTGGCTGTAAACTCTTGCATTTGGACCTTTGGAATATCCTAGACCAGAGGTTCCCAAACTACGGCCTGCAGGCCAAATTGCTGCCACCTGAGGCCATTTATCCGGCCCCTGTCGCACTTGCGAAGGGGCACCTCTTTCATCGGTGGTCAGTGTATGGAGTACTGTATGTGGCGGCCCTCCAACGGTCTGAGGGACAGTGAACTGGCCCCCTGTGTAAAAAGTTTAGGGACCCCTGTCTAGACGACCATTATTATAGTGGACCTGCCATTTTTCATCAGTACAATTACTCTTAGAAATAATTTCTAGGGAGTAGATCTCATTGGCAGTTCTTAGAGGAAGCCAAGTTTCGTTTTCCTAAGCATCTAGATAACTCTGAAGCTGCTAGTTAATTAGCAAAGTGATTATTTATTTTGTTAGCCAGGCTATGGTCTCACTATTAAACAACTATTTTTAGAATCCAATAAGGACTTGATTTTTTTTTTTTTTTGAGAGAGAGATTGGTGAGAGTCTATCATAAGCTTTGTTATGCTGTCCTTTGCAAAAGATAAACATTTGCCTTCCATCTTGGTGTCATCTTTTCAGGTTATTATTTGGTCACTAATTTATCTCACCATTAGCAAATTATGGTAGATTATTGCTTGGATGCATTAAAAGCACCAAGGAGCTGCTGGTCCTGTGGCTATTTCGGGCAAAGTCATAAGCACACTCTTTTTTTTTTATTGTCCTCCCAGGGAGCAGAATTTGAACTTAATATTCCATGAAATAAGCCATTGTAATCACGTTGGGTTAATAGAAGAAGTAAAATTGCCTCTCCTCTCACAAGACATTAGAGCAAGGCTGCATTATTAAAGTTTTCTTGTGGACAGGCAGTTTAAAATATACCCTCAGTGGCTGATGCAAGTCTTTTCAGAGTGGATGACAGCTTTTCAGATCTTAATAGGCTGCTCATTCCTGGCCCATGAGTTTCTGGCAATTCTTCCTTTTAAGCCAGGCTATGGCATGTGGCTAAAATCTGACATAAGAATGTACCATGGGCTGTGCAAACCCTTACTCATTAAGTGGCTTTATGTAAATTTGTGTCAATACGTAAACAATTAGAACTAATAAACACTGTTGATTTAGTTGAGACCACTTATTCTTACCTACCTGATCCATAAAAGTCTCTGTGGATGGCATCCTTGGAATCCATAACCCATTGGTACCTGCAGAACAGTAACGGGAGTCTAGCAAGGATGAGATTCTCTGTTTGATTGGCCCAGGAATTGTGGAATCAATGGAGGCATTATTCAAAGCTTTTTTTAAAAAAAATCTCGCCAGTGAGTGGTACTTAAGGTTGAGCTAAATTTAAGTAAACGTTATTAGAAAGAAGCCTCTCCTCTGTTCACACCCATTGCTGCCCAGCACCTGCTGATGCGCATGGTTGGGTCCAGCTCCTATTGGGGGGGGCAGGTACCGCCCTTCAGTCTGCGTAACAGACTCCAGCTCTTCCACGGGCCTGAACTGACTTTGAACTTCATTTGAGTTGGGGACTGTATCTCAGAATGTATTTTCCTCTTAGTGACTTTATGAGCAAAGAAAAGAAAAAGGAGTTTGCTCTCAAATGCTTCTTCATAAAGGCCATGTTCTAAGTCTCGTCTTCTCTGAGAAATACAGAGAATAATGGGCACTCATCTGGGTATTTCTCAGCTCCTGAAGAAAAAGACTTGTTTTGAGGGTTGGGATGGACTCGTTTGAATATTGCTTTGGCTTCTTCCTCTTTCTGTCCTTGTTTAGGTTTTTCTTTCCTCACTTATCCCCACTTCATAGGACTGAACAGATGAATGACCTGCTATACTGGTGGCGATGCTTTGTGGCTCCAAGCATTGGCTGGAGGCGATTCTTTGTTACTGGCATTGCCTTCAGCCTGCTAGTTAAGAGGGAATACCTAACTCACGCGGTGTGTCCAATGCCCAATATTTTGAAGAGATTGTCTCAAGGCCCTGGCATTAAGTGAAATGTGAGCCGCAAACCTCTATAGAATATGAAGTGATCACCAGGGAGCTATCCTTACCCTTGAATATGACATATCAATAGGTACAGTGAGGTAAATGAAAAAGATGAGATTTTGACTTTTCTACACATATTTAGTATTTGGAAATAGCTCGATAAGGAGTCAAATGGTTTGTTTTCCAGCAAATCATGAAGCTTTATGAAGCTACTTTATGCCCACTTGGACACTGGAGTGAGGATATAGGAGAATTTGATGTAATTAAATCAAAATTTTTATTGAACATCTGTTTTGTTTCAGGGATTCTCCTAGGTCTCTTATGTTCCAGATGTAAAGGATGTAGTCCCTTGCTGCAAGAAGCTTGCTGGTGCACAAGACTACCCCCTCCCTCTAAACAAACAGGAAACAGGGTTAAAATTCTGAGATGTCTTGGCTTCTTTCTAAACCCCATCATGAACACAGCTACCTGCACAGACCCCTGCCTTATGACAGGGTAGTGGGCTTCAATCCATCATGAGCCAGCATATATAGATGGGAACATATAAACAGCTGCCTGTTTTGTCTTTGTTTTCTGTTGTTGTTGTTTCTATGTCCCAGCCAATGTGTATGCGCCTATTTCTTTCCCATGATAATCCTTAAGTACAGTTATGCAAATACACAAATAAGTTATGTATGTATATCCCGCGTACTCTAAAGCATTTCTCCAGTTATCTGCTGCACGGGCAAGCCCTTTGTAGTAGAGCGTATTTTATCTGCGGTGCATAAACAGCTAGCCCTTTGCCTGTGTAACTTTTACTTGAAGACAGTTCTCTGCAGATGCTTAGCTTTATTTTTGTATTGACATAATTCATTCTCAGCTGATAAGTTTTAGACCTTTTCCCTAGTCAAATGGCATCTAAAATTTAACTAAACATTCCCTCCGTGTTTACTCTTCAAGTTGATTTGGGTGGTTGGGGCTGTTTGCTTATTCATGAGTTGTATTTAAAATGCTGTCTTTTCTAAAACACCCTGTAGGTTGCTACACTATGAATTTGCGGCTCTGCTACCAACTCTGTTTCCAAAGTTGTACAATTTATGTGTGCCTTGACCATGATAAGATTAAAAAAAAACAGTGTTGTAAACATTACTGGCTACCGGGGAGGTTAATGTGACATATTCTTAAAGAATACTGACTTGGATGAATCTGTCCAGGGCTTTCAGAGAGCACTGGGCACTTTCATCCTAATTTAAATTTAATAGGACAACATTCACCATTTTCAAAGGGTAGAACTTCCAAGGAAGGGAAATGGTATAAAGAAGATTATGAAATTGTGAGAAAGAATAAAAGTGTTCTTTAAAAAGCAGATCAATAGCTGGCTTAAAGCCCTTAGATTATAAACTGATAATGCAGAGTATTGAAATAAAAATATGGAGCCTGGGCATGTGATGGAAGAAGAGGGAAAAGCCAGCTCATTACAAAAGAAAAAAGAAACATGTAAAGAAACCCTTCAGAGTGCACTGAGTAACATTTGTACTGGGATAGCCTCAGCATTCAGATGAAGGAGGAAGAAAGGCTTCAGTTAATGTGCTAATTGTTCAAGTGTCCGAGGAGTCTGCAGTACTACCAGGTAAATTTTGCACTTACATCATGGAATGAGGACCTGCATGCACTCTCAGTGGGGGGAGAGGAACTTCTACAGATGCACCTGCACGACTGTTACATATGTATAAATTTCACCTTCCCTGGGTGACCTGGGCATTACAGGTTCCTCTAGCAGATGGTCTACTGTCTGTATCAGTTTTGATTCTTGGTCACAAACATTGACACTTACTCTGGGCAATTAAGCAAAAGGGGACTTGTCAGGAGGAAAAGACAAAGGGGAGTAATAAGCACCTGCCAGAGAAATGGGGGACCAGGTACAGGGAGGGGTGGGAACAAGGGAGCTCAGGAGGCTGGCCGTATGCAAAGTAGGGTGGCACCTCACTCAAGTGAGAATTGGCTGGCTGCTTCCATGAAGGACTCACAATCTTTTCTGTTCTCGTACCACTTGCTCAAGATGCAAAGTACAATGAGAGGGTATCGAATTGGTCAAGCTCAGACCACAAGTCTATCCCTGGGAAGCCTCTGGACTTAACCTTCTTGGCAAGACTACTCTACTGAAGGAGAGGCAGTGTGTCTACGGAAATCAGGTTGCACTGGGGAAAGGGAATGGGTACTGGGTTCCCAGAAAAGATAGGTGTCCACTATACCTTTGTATTAAATAGTGCTTATTCAATTGCAAGGTGTTAAGTACCATGTGAATTAGGTTAAAAAGAAGAGACACTGGTTTGTAGGCACATCAAATTTTAAATGGCCAGACTAACTATGGGGGAGAAACTCTACTTTGGCCTTGTGTGAGGTTGTGAATGACTCCGAATTGAGGCTCATATATACTGTTCTTATGATTTCCATAATGCTAGGGAGCATTTGCTTTGCCTGTGGTTAGCAGTCTGTCTTACTAAGTGGCCTGGTGTTAAAGCTCAGGATCTGGCTCTGCCCCCACATACTCAGGTCAGGAGCTGCAGTTGCCCCGTCTGTAAAGTGGAGCTCACAGTAACCTCGCAGTGATGATTTGAGCATTACATAGGATGACTCTCGTGAAGTATTTGACACCAGGCTCCATGAGATTGCCTCGTGGAGCAATCTTAGTGAGAGGTAGTACAGTGGATGCTGTCTGTGTCTCACCTCGTACCTCCTTGGCACACCACCGTTTTCACCCGGAATTGAGGTGAACAGTTCCAGGCTGCCAATAGCTTCCCCTCTCCAGAGTCTCTGTCTTTTAATCACTGGGACAAAGTGCCAGGAATTTAGTGAGTCTGGGGCAACCCCAAACCAGCAAGGGACACAAAGGGAGTAAGTGATAAGCACTGCATATCTCCAGCCCTTGGTGGGGCAGTGTCCATGCGTTTCTATACAGTTTCCTCAGGGAGACCCCAGCAGCACTGGTCACTTGGTGCCCAGAGTATTCATCAGCTTGCAAGCACCCCAGTATTGTCCTTTCTCCTTTCCCAGCTTCTTCACTTACCCTTTCTGGATTCACCTCCTAATGAACTCCCTGCACCCAATTCCTTGGAACCCAACTCAAACAGCTGTCATAGTCAACTGAAAAATTGTAAAAGGAAGGATCAACACCACTTTTGACAATTATGTTTTCACCTTATTATTAATATTATTTTTTAGTGTCTGGAATAAATAAAGAGAGAATAAAGAATGAGACAAAACTCATCTGAGGCTAAGAATTCTTTGAAAAGTGTTGGACTTCTGTAGGTTTTGAGGAGAAGAGGGAGTGGAGAGGGCTTGTTATCACTTAAAGAAAACTGAGTTCTGGGACTACGAACAGAATGCTCACAGTCACTCCTACGTTAGTAGCATGTTCTTAGACACAAGCAGATGCTTTTCGGAGTCATAGCCGGTTAGAATCCTTACAAATTTGGAGTTGGACGTTGTGTCAATGGGCTAGAACTGGGGGTGAGTGATAGGAAGGAAATTAACACTGTGGAAATTGATGGTTATGAACAAAGCAGCTAGAACATCAGACTGTTGAGAGGCTGGGGTGAGGAGACCCAGGAAGTAGGATATGTAGAGCTTTTTAAATGAACACAAGGCATTCAGGCTTTAAGCACACCCCCCCCCACACACACACACCACTGAACTCTAGCTGTACCTGTCTTTCATTTTCTCAGATTTTCAGATTTTACGGCCTCAGGAGGCTTCCTCCTGAGATTTCCTTATCCTGGACTATCCTTACAGACTCTAGACCAGTGATGGGCAATCTTTTGAGCTTGGTGTATCAAAATTCGCCAAAAAACCGAGCATAACTCACGTGGTACGTCACTTCGAGAAAAATGGCCTAGCCAGAAGTCCCAGAACTAGATGCTCTGGGCCGGAGTTCTGTTGTTTTGGCCTATAGACCTCTGGCACAGAGTGTCTACACTACAGCAAATGTTTTATCCTCGGCTACTGCACCTGGCCATGCAGGAGCCGAGGATGAAACGTCCTTCTCGGCATGCGGCCCCATACTTCTCTGGTCATCAGTCATCGAAAATGGCTATGCGTGTCAGTGCTGACACATGTGTCATAGGTTCGCCATCATGGCTCTAGACCATTCATTTAACTCCTTATTTTCTGATCCCGATTGTATGAGGTAGCATTTGCTATATAACAAACCACCCAAAACAACAATAGAATAGTTGCTCACAATTCTGTGGGTCAGCAATTTTAGCTGGGTTTACCCAGGATGGCTTGCTTGATGCAAGCCATTTTGCAATCTTAGGCAAAGAAGGTGTTTTTCCTTTTAGTGTCCAACTTCATACTCTTCAGCCCAATTCCTTTCGGGCCAGCCTCCACCTGGGTCTACCCTCTGGGCTCACTGTTCTTGATTCTCCACTTTCTGCTTACATATAAAATTTAACTCTCAATATCCCATTTTTCTAGCAGCTGCTTCTGCTAATTATTCATCTGTTCCAGTTATGCCAACTGGATCTTCTGGAGATAGCAACTTACTCTAAAGCTGTGTAGTTTTCAAGAATTATATCAGGCTGTGGGTACAAGTTTTGGTGTAGATAGGTTTTTTTTTTAATTATTTTTTGCATTTTTTCTGTCCCTCTCTTATCTTGCTAGTGAGGATGGGAGTCCAAAACCTCAGGGGATAACAGAGATTCAATTAACATGTACAGGTTTTTTACTAGATATCAAGCACAAAACCAAGAACATTTACATATGTATTTTTTGAGGTTCTTTGTTGCAAACAACAGAATTCAGTCTAGGTGGTTAAAAATCACAGGAGATTTTAAGTGATATAAATAGTTCATAGACTCAGTTCAAAGACCTAAGGTACAGACCCAACCTCTCAGCTTCCAGGAAAGACTCCTAGAAACATCCCATGGAACAGACCAGCCTTTACTGTGGTTGGGAAGGTGACCACAACTCTAGGTTCGGAACCGCATGGTACCTAGCGAGTATGCCTAGAGAATGTGCCTCCAGCACGTAGCCTCTTTTTCTACATAGATCATGTGGGTGCTTCCCATGGAAGGACTCTAAATGACAGAAAGGGGAGGCAGGAAATGTGCCTTGTAGGTTCTTCTTTGGGAAGGTGAGATGTGAGCTATCAAAATGTAGATAGGAGCTCTCCTGAAGATCTTGGGAAGTGACGATTGAAATAGTTTACTTCACAGTTAACAAATGACAAATTTTGAATGTTTCACTTCCATATGAATGACTTCCATCTAACCTTTATTAGTACCTTCTCTTTTTAAGGTTAGGGGAACAGGTACAGAGAACCAAATAATTTGAACACACTTAGGAATAGAATTGCAATTGAAATTTAGAGTAGTCTGACTCCACAGTCCTCTGGTTTCATGAGCACCGTTTCTGGTTGCATTGAAGAGTGTTTTTCTTCCCCGGCCTCTGAGATTGTGTCAACAAGCAGTGGTCACATAGAAACTCAGTTGGAAAGCCAGTGATTTTGATACTAAGAGCAGAGGGCTTTAGAGATATTTTCAAAACTTTATCAGCAGCATTATTTTCATCAGCAAGTCTAGAAAAAAGAAACTAAGAAAACAGACCTTCCTTCCTGCATAAAGGAACCTATGGGAATGTGCAGAGTGGAGAAAGCTTGTGGCCCAGGGGTGGGGTGTTGGTCCCTGACACTAGCTGTTCAGGCTTTTATGGTGAAGCTGTGCTAATGTCTTTAATCACTTCCAAAGAAATGACAAGCAGAGTTCTGCAACAAAAAGGACTGAGCTTTTATCAAGTGCTAGTGTCTTTAGGAGACAGCATGGGAGAAATATAAAACAGGCCTGAGGAAGGTGCAGAGTCTGCTTTGTTTCATTTTTTTTCCCCCACCAAGATATAAGTGAGATCTTTCTCTAAAGACCAAAATGGCTCCACGAGAATTGCCATATTAGACAAGAGGTCGTTTTACTTTTTACGCAATGCCTTTGTATTGAAAACACATGTTGGAGGCCAAAGTAATTTTCTTTACAGACAATGAATCTTACAACTGGTTTGAACAATTTTTTTAAACTTGCATGTTTTACCACTCCTTGTGATTGGTAGGGCTGGAAAAAAAAATGTGAGGGAGAAAAAGAAGACAAGAAAAGCCAGAACAGACTCAAACTGTTTGAAAAGTTGCAAGTTATTAGAAAATAAGGCGTAGAGAAAACCTTCAAAAGGCAGCGATTCCATTGCTTAGCAAATTTTTGGTTACAGTTGCTCACAATATACTTTTGGGAAAATTGTATTTATCATTTTTGGAAATGTTAATAATTTGATAATTTATCTTTTTTTTTTTAACCGGAAAAGAAAGAAAGCTATTAGAAAAACAAGAAAACAAAAAAACAAATAAACAAAAAGCCCATCTTCGGGTGACCTTTCTTCAGGCAGGACTAATACTAGGTCCCTGTTTGCTATTGTGTTTTGTCCAGCAATGATCAAGACAGCATCTTATACAACAGCGAGAAGTTGTTGTGACCTTCACTGTCAGATTCAGTTTGAACCAGGCCATAGGAAGTTACATTTTATTTTTTAAATTAGCCATTCCTGTCTCTTGATGTTTGTCTACAGGCCACTCCTGCTGCATGAAAAAGACACACAGTGCAATGCTTTTATTTTCCTTCACATTCCCATGTAAACAGCACTGACCTACCTTTTAAAAATGCTCTGAACTAAAGTAAATACAACCCGCTGACGTTGTGCAAGCTTTCCATTAGGCTTTATTAACATGTGAAGCCGTTTTACTCTGGGTCTTAGTGATCTTGGTCGACTGCTCTCTACTTTTACTTCTGTCCTAATTAGAGAAGTGAACATTTCACTCTCTTTTGGCTTTAGTGTTTTTGCCTTTCTCTTGAATTCTTAGGTATCATTTTGTTAATAGCCATTGCAACTGTCACGTCTGAGTTCAAGAGCAAAGCTGGACCTGGAAATGTGCTACTCTGTCCTTCCAGAGGGAAGGGAACCTGGATGCTAGAGCAGTGGACGGACTTGCACAAGGTTGCCCATCTAGTTAATGGTCTGCAGGACTCTGTGGGACTCTCTTCCCCTCTGCCAGGAAGCTGGTATGCAGGCAGAGCTCATGAGGCAGGGGAGGGCTGCTTCTTCCCCTCACTGCGCATATCAGATGTATGGAATTGTCACACAGGCTTTAATTTACAAAGTTAAATTAATTTTGACTCCCTATCTTTGGCAATGTGACAATAATAAGATTTAAATTTGGCAATGCTCTTTTACCATTTTGACTAGCAATATTTATCACTTGATGGGACATTCCAGAAACTTATTTTAGACAACAGGGAACTTCAGTCCTCACTGGGACCTTGCTAATGGTCCTTAGGGAAGCTTTGAACATAGTTTCTCATCTTGGGGTGAAATTTGAAAATACTTCCTCATATTCATCTGTACAGTTGCTCTGGAGGAAAAGGCAGGGATTTGCACTCTCCTGGTCTTCCCTTAGGTATTGTTTTGCCTTGTTTTTCAATAGATAAACAAGAGTTTACATGTATAAAGTAAGGACAGATGGAAAAGCTGAGAGGGAGGAGTGGATGATGGTGAATGGTCAGTTCAGCTGGGGAAAAGCTGGGTCAGAATCAGGTCTCATCCTCCTTTCCTTCGTATCTTACATGCCCCGTAATTTACTGAAAGTTGTAGATCATTATGGAGCTAAGAATCCCGTCATCATGATACAGTCCACCCGAAAACCCTGTATTCAAACCAGACCAAGCTGTGATCACCTCCCATTTGCTGAAGTTCCCTGGATGCCTTTTGTGATAACTTTGTGTTTTTGTGTATCAAAAAGTTGAAGGCGGAATTATACCTCCTGAATCCAAATGCTAGGTTAACCTGTACATCATCTATTTACAAGACACAATGCTCCTGGTTTTCTTTTACAGTGAATGAGACAATGTATATGGCATTTCATGAGGGTATAATAACTCTGTGCAGGATCTTAAAATAGAGTGTGATGCAGTGCAATTCACGTAAACATAATCATTTCCTTTCAAAATGGCAAATGTGGTTTCGGTGCTAAAGAACCCACCTCCGGCCATTGTTATGGATGGAAATCGCCTGTTGTCATCAGAGCATCTAAAACTCCATCAAGATCAGGGACCATTCTCCTCAGAATGGTGCATCTTTCAATATTCAGCCTTTGCAGGGGTTCTTTGACATGGTCTGAGCCTCTTTCTATTTTATTTATCATTCTCTGTCTTGTAAACAGCACTGTTGACTGGATTTGTACCCACTGAGCTTTTCTTGCATGGGATGCTCAAACCCTCATATGCACGGGGGAACCAGGCTTTGCAGAACAAACCTTGTGTTAGATGTAAGCAGGGATATATATATTTTCCATTTCTGCAAAATGTCAAAATTGAGTATCAAGCTTCTGCCACAGGCCCCGAGACCCTATTCTTGACACCGCATGGAAGGAGAATCCTCCTGGACTCTATCTTATTTAAAAAGGAACAGAACAAAAACCCTGGTGCAGCGTGTTAACACTGCATCAGGCAGTTCTGTTTAGGGTTCCTGTATCCTCATCTTTTACTTTGAAATGTGTCGCCAAGTTTCATGCAGCTTCTCTGTAGAAGATATCAGGGAGGATACATTCCCTCCCCCTTAAATAAAGTGCCAGTGGTTAGAAGTCTCAGAACAAAGGGAAAACTTGAGCAAAGAAGTGGAACCAGTGGGTTTATTTTGTACTACAGAGAGGGGAAATGTCCCTTCTACCAGAGGGCTCAGTGTCTTCACAAAGAATCACTTTTTCAACTGGAAAACATATTTAGGGAGAAGTGCATTTAGATGCCATTTTTACTCATTTATTCTTCAAACTGTAATACAGCACATTTCGGGTTTCAGTATATTGCATTTTAAAACTAATGATGCATTCATTCTAGAGCAAACCTTATTTCTAAGCCCTAATTTAATAGAATTAAACTCTAAGATGAATTGGTTTTATGAGATAATACTCTGAAGTTGATAACTGCATTTAGGAATAGTTCAGGTATTGAGTTTCTAATTTGCTTCCTGAGCATGGAAATCCCTCAGATAATCAATATTGACTACCTTTAATTGGTAGGAAAGGCTCTTGCTGAGTTTTCTATCTTCTGCTAAAGGAATTGCCTCTGTACTTCCATTGTCTGTGTCACTCTGATTGGTCACAATTACACAGCTCTGGGCTTGAGTCCATCTGAAGTTGGTATTTGTTCCTAACTGGTTGACCACAGCTGCATTCACCTTGGTTCAAACAACAATAGGACACGAAAGCCATTTCTTCTTTTGCCTTATGGAATTTCTGGGTGTATTTTAGTTTTCCTTTGGGGCTGTAAATTTAATCTTTATTGCAGACACTATTGTTTTCCTCTTGTGGGGGTACAAGGCAAGCTGGTCAAGATAAGATCAGGAGCTTTCCAAAGGGAGGGGACCCTTCTGATGATGGCATGACACTTCGTAAATCAGTCCTAATACCTTCTGAAAATGAAAACCCTGCTAATTGTTAAGTGGACTAGTCACAGATGCCACAGGCATTTGGAAAAGGATTTCTCCAAACCCCTTAAAAAATCAGATGCTGGCTTATTATGGTATAGGAAATATATTTTAAATGTGAATTTAGAAAACAGGCAAATGGGTGTTTTTCTTTTAAAGCAGAGGGCGCCTATTTACCTCGTCTGTGATCCAAATCCTCCAAGAAAGAACTTTTATTTTGTCCTCGCCGATTGGGGGGTGTTAGTTAGAGGTTACTTAGGGGTGTTGTAGGGCTGCTACTGCATCCGACCTGCTTTTTCATAAATAAGGCAACTTAAAATTTCTATAGTTTCTTTATAAAACATTAATTAATCAATAAATTAATTAGTTAATTAATTAAAAAGCAGGAGAGAGAGAGAGAAAGGAACATCAATCTGTTCCTGTACGTGCCCTGACTGGGGATTGAACCGGCCACCTCTGAGCTCTGGGACAGTGCTCCAGAGCTCTCTAGCCAGGGCTTATCTTTTATCGATTTTTAGAGAGACAAAGAGAGGAAGGGGAGGGGGAGGGGAAGCGTTTGTTGTTCCACTCAGTTGTACATCTTTTGGCTGCTTCCTGTGTGTGCCCTGACCAGGGATCAAACCCGCAACCTTATTGTTGTTTCGGGACAATGCTCTTAACTGACTGATCTGGCCGGCCAGGGCCACTTTTTAAAACATTAAAAATAAAACAAAACAAAAAATTATGGAAAGCCCTGGCTGAGTGGCTCATTGGATAAAGTGTTGCCCTGGTGCACCAAGATTGCAGGTTTGATCCCCGGTTGGGGCATGCATGAGAAGCAATCAGTGAGTGCACAACTAAATGGAACAAGTTGATGCTTCTCTCTCTCTGTCTCTCTCTCTTTCTCTTTCCCCCTCTCCTTTCTCCTTCCCTTTCCCCTTCTTTCTCCCTCCCTTCCTCCTGCTTTCCCCCTCCCTTCCCCTCTCTTTCCCCTCCCTTTCCCCCTCTCTCAAATCAATGGGAAAAAATAAATTACGGGATAGCACACACTATAAAATAAGAAAATAAAATCATACCACCTACATGTAATTGTTGCCACCATTAAAGAGTGTATGTCCTTCTCTCCCCACCCCTATGCATGTGTACAGTTTTATAGTTTATGAAATCAGGATATAAATGTACATACTTCTTTAAAACTGCGTTTTAAATTTAGGCTTATAGTTGGAACATTTAGTCATATTATTAAATACACTTTTACAACCTGATTTTTTAATGGTTCTACAGTATGGGCACACCATAATCTATTTAACTGATTTTCAGTTATTGGGTATTTATTTTCTTCCAAATTTCTTAGCAGTATAAGTAATGTCATGATAGATAACAGTGAATATAAATTTTAAAAAGCAGTTTTTAACACTATACTATTTTACATGTATGGAAAATCTTACCCCAAATACCTACAGTTTGCGATGTTTTTGCTGTATGTTCTCTGACTTCTTTATTCCTCTCTTTTATTTCAAAATTACTCCATCATGCTGATGAAATGTTTTATACATTTAGGTTATTTGTGAAGTTTAGCTCTTGAAGTTCTATGCTCTAGTAAATACTTTGAATTCATTATATTTTCCAGAGATGACTAAATTTGTGAATTTTATTCCCATCTATAAATTTGCATTCATTTTAAGGTATGTGCGGGAAAGATGAAGCAATTCTCAACTCAGGAGAGCTTTGGCGTTTGTTTGAAGTTTGTAGCAGTGTTCTTTCTCCTCACTGGAAAAGTGCCCGTGTTTTCAGTGCCTTTGCCAGCTGCGCCCTGGCTGCCCACTGGCCACGCCCTGCCTGTTTGGGGCCCATGGAAGTTGGCTAGCTCTCTCCTTGTTCAGTAAGGCCACTGAATGGGAAATCCAGGGAAAATAAATCGTAGCTCTGGCACATTTCAATGCCAGTAAATTACATTTTGTCAGCTTCATTGCCTTGAATTTCACGCACAAATGTGCGACATTGAGCGACTGGCATTTGACAATAAAATGTAAAAAAAAAAAAAAAAAGAGGCTAATGCCTTATTAATGCAAACAATCTCTGATTCAAATGGCTGCAGGCAAGGAGTTGTTGCTATTTCAATGGGCACATTTGTTCAGTTTTCCTCACTGTTCATATTCATTTCTCAGAAATATTTAAGGTAGCTTCTGTTTTTCATTTTGTTCTAGACTGGATTGAAAACACCTACCCTCTTTGGAAAAAGATCGGCTTCTGGAGGTTTATAGGAATTTGGGGTCATCATTCAGACTAGAAGGCCCATGTGTTCCGACTTATGTAACAACAGGCTGTCTTCCTGAGTTTGCACCTGAGTGCGCTCCTTTCTTGCAGATCCTTGTGGTCTCTTCTGTGTGGAACCTCTTACAGAAGTGCTCACTGAAAAACCCAGGTGCCTGAGAGCAGACTGGTGGGTGTTTTATGTCCTAGAGAAACGGCCAGAGGTCTCAGGTTGCCTTCTGGAAATATAAAACTCGGTCCTTTTTGTTTGTTGTTGTTCGGAAGGTGGGATAAATTTCTTTTTGTCATCAACTCTGGCAAACTTGGTACTTTGCCTTTTGTTTTTTCCTTGGATCAGCAAAAATACTCAAATGTCACAGAAGCAAAAAAACCTCCTAGTTCAATTTTGTATATTCTTTCTTATTATTATCCATCCAAAATAGAAACAAATGTGTACTTTGTATAATGTTCTTTAACTTTTCATACCATAGAGAATCTGAGACACTCAGAATTCTGGCAAGTTTGTGAGTAAGTTTGACCTGACACCATCTTGGTTTTGTGGTTTATCAATGGAGATACAAGAAAATATCTATTTCTTATCTCCTCAAATGTCTACTTTGCCCCTACTAAAAATGTATGTACAGATCATAAGCACAAGCAAAGGAAATTGTGTTTTATGTGTGTGGTTGTATGTGCTTTCTTTTTGTTCAGCTGGGAGGTCCTGTAGAGGAACAATCTTCAGGATCAAAGACAGGGGCTCTTTTATTTTGGCGTTGACTGAGGTGTAGAATGGAGACAAATGACCTAGTCTGACACCATGACCATAGGGGATCCTCGCAGACTTTGGCAAACACCTTCAATCTTATCAACAAACTTCATAATGTGCAGAGACCTGGTCACAGCTACATGATCACACAGAGATGAAACTTTGACCTTGGCTTTTGAGCATCCTGCCGAGCTTTCAGGCCTGGGTGAGAAAGCCTGGCCTTTCTAGGAGAAAAGTCTTGATGGAGGAGTCAGGGCTGAAAAACCTTCACTTGTACTACAGTGGTACAAGTGACCAGTTTCATTGCCTGGGGCAAAGCGGGCATACCATTGGTTCACATTCCTACTAGACCCAACACTCCCCTTTCAATAACAAATGTTTTGTAACATCCTCTTTAATAATCTGACTAGAAACACATAGACATTATAACCTACCCATTCAACTGATTTTTAAAAATATCATTAAAATACTCAACAGTAATATAAAACAAAATCAAAGGAAAACATTTATAATAAAATACACATTTGAGGCCCTGGCCAGTTGACTCAGTGTATAGAGAGTCAGCCCAGCACATGGACATCCCAGGTTCAATTTCCAGTCAGGGCACATAAGAGAAGAGACCATCTGCTTCTCTCTCCCTTTCTCTCCCCGTTTCTCCCACTTTACCTCCCACAGCCAGTGGCTCAATTGGTTCAAGCATTGCCCTAAGCATTGCCCTAGGCACTGAGGTTAGCTCTGTCAGAGGGTGTCAGCATCAGGCATTAAAAATAGCTCAGTTAATATGAGCATCAGTCCCAGACAGAGGTTGCAGGGTGGATCCCAACTGGGGCACATGCAGGAATCTGTCTCACTATCTCCCCTTCTCTCACTTAAAAAAAAATACAGATTTGAATATGAAAATGATCAGGACAACCACACTAGAAAACAATGAAGAAGTCAATACCTGTACCTTTGAGTAAGTTTTCCATGGGTCAGTGACAAATACAAACCAATAGAAATGTGTTATATTGGTGATTTGGTTTTCATTAAGTGGCTTTGTCATGACTTTCTTGCATAGAGAGCAATTGTTGATAGAGTTGAAAAACAATGTACAGTGTTCTCTGACTTACTTAAAAATTGCATTCCTGGAAAATTCACTTATAATTACACTGAATGGTAAATTCATATATATATAACATTTGTATATATATATTTGTATATATATAACATTTGTATACATATAATATTTGTGTGTGTGTGTATATATATATATATATATATATATATATATATATGAACATATTTAAGTTCTAGAGTCAGATAATGATGAACAAGTTTCACCTTTGTAAATGTCCTGTGAGATGTTGGGAAGTCATACAGTAGTTAAGTGGGACAATTCTTCATAGGGAAACGTTGTTTTGAGTCATGCTGGATGTTTAACATCCTTGGATCTACCCACTATATGTCAGTCATGTCCCCCAACATCATTGTGACAATCAGAACTTCTCCCATGAAGTTCCAAACTGTGGAACCACTATAGAAGATGGTGATGTGATGGGAAATCTGAGAGACACAAGTAGATAGATGCTAATGCCTCAATATTAAAAAGTGAAGTTCCTGCAATATCAAATTCAAGCATGAAATATGTCACATAGGCCGTATATTGATACATTTTGACAATGATAAAGGTTCATCGTCATAAGATTTCAGTAGGAGTTCTTAAATTTTTAGCTTCTTAGTCCCCTATGAAGGGAGTTTTTGAAGGAATTTAAAGAATACAGTAGTCGCCCCTCATCCTCGGGGAATATGTCCCAAGACCCCCAGTGGATGCCTGAAACTGTGGATAGTACCTAACCCTATGTATTTGTTCCTATACATACATACCTATGGTAAAGTTTAATTTATAAATTAGACATGGTAAGAGATTAACAACAATAACTAATAATAAAATAGAACAATATAACATGATACGGTAATAAGTTACATGAATGTGGCTCTCTATCTTTCTGATAGCCCATCTAGTAACCCATCTGATAACCAAGCTGGCTATTAAGGGCCCGATAGGAGGGCAGCATATACAGCATGGAAATGCTGGACACAGGGATGAGTCACGTCCTGGACCAGATGGAGCAGGACATTGTAAGACTTCATCGTGCTACTCAGAACGGCTTACAATATAAAACTTACAAATTACATCTGGAATATCCCATTTAATATTTTCAGACTGTGGTTGGCCACAGGTAACTGAAACCGTGGAGAGGGAAACTGCTATTAAGGGAGATGACTGTATATGCTACATCTGAAAGCTTAACATGTACCTAGCTCTGTGTTAAGTCATATTTATACATCATTTTATTTAAACCCCACCTGGAACTTTTGAAGATGTTAGAGAAAACAAAGGCTTTAGGAGGTAAGAGCCTTAACAAAACTTTCCCAGCTCATAGATGTCAGAGTAAGATTTGAACTTATATTTATCCAGGGAAGTAATATAACAACCACTTCAACAAAGATAGCTTCTGGAGAGCCGAGTTGCTGCTGGGTTCTCCCTCCTATAAACTGCCCTGAAATAGGCTTTAGGTGTGTCTAAAAATGTGGTCGTATCCTTGTAGAACATGTGGGCTCTTGACTCTCTTACATGCTGTGCCCCGTTACAAGCTTTATTATGTGCCATGTACCAGTTGTTAATTTCCTCCTCTCTGAAGTGAGTCCTATATTTTAATCTATGTTCAAGCTCTTTGTAGAAAAAAATAGTTTGTAACCATGTTTTGACAGCAGTAAGACAGACTGTAACTTGGAAGTGGAGATATTATGGTCTTTTGTAATTGTGCTTAATCACAATATATTTCAACAAAAGGAGAGTTTAGAAGGAGGAAAAAATGAGTAAAGAATGAGATAACAGCAATGACATAGAGCTGTGTGTTTTGCCCAGCGGTCATATTGGTTGGTAGGTCTCAAGTTTTGATGGGGTGATTGGCACATCTTTATGGTAGATACAAGTGGTGATGGGCCTCACAGATCCTTTGGGACCTCTTTTGCCAGTTATGTAAACTTCTCTAGAAGAGTGGCCTTGTTCAGGTAGATCTGCTTTGCCAGGAAGTTCTGGGAACTGCATATTTCAACCCACAGCCCTGGGAGTCCTATAGTCAATAACTGACCTTGGTCAGGGTGACAAAAACCTGTTCCCTTTCTTCAGGGCAAGATGGAGTCTGGCAGGTGATTTATGCCCCCTCCCCCCAGCTCCTCATGGAATTAGAATGAAGCTAGACTTTACCTGAAACCACATTCTTGCTTTCTCCTTCCCCTGTCACAATCTGCTACCCTCACTCCCTTTCTCCTGAGAGCCCTCACTGAATAGCTCATATGTATGATAACTCATGTGCTCATCCTAAGACTGTTTATGGTATACAACTCACCCCAATAATTCAATAAAGAGAAAAAAGAAAGACTTTCGGTGTACCAGACCTGAGACAAAGCCAGTTTTCAAAAGCTTTTATAGTTGAGAAAACTGGGCTTAGAAATGTTGACTAACTTGTCTGGTAGTGTGCAGGTTAGTAATTGAAAGTGATGGGATTTGACTTCAAAATCCATGGTCTGAGCCATATTATTCTGCCTCTCTAGTTGCTAATCACTGAAATGGTGAGCTCTCTGCAGAGGAAGCCATGAATTCTAAGAGTCATCATGGTTTACTTAAAGTAAGTCTTGCCAATTTAATGATACTGGTGGATTAAGGGTACATCTTAGAGTTCAGCAAGCTGATGATAAAGTTTCCTGTATACTTTGAAGACAGATGTAAATAGTAAGACTGGAAATACAGAATGGCTGAGTGACTCTGACTGAGTCTGCTTTCTCCTGACCATCTTTGGTTCTGCCTTAGACACTATCCTGTCCATATTCCCTCAATTCTGAGATTAGGACCTGTTTCAGCTGGTGTTTAGGGAAGTGCTGTCCCCACTGAAATAATCCCGTGCCCAGACTAGGTAGGGTAAAAAGTATATAGAAACAAAATTTGTTTACTATTTCTTTGGGTCTTACTAATGCTACTAGTGAGAATATTATTTATCAAATACTGTATGCTAGATGCAGAACTAGGTACTTCATATACATTATCTAATTTAATATTCATAACCATCCTGAAATGTAGCTTTTATTAGCCTCATGAGACAGATGAGTAAACTGAAGACTCAGGAGGCTAACTAACTTGCTGAAGGTCACGCAGTTACCAAAGAGTAGATCCAGGATTTCACTCAGTCTATCTCCATTCACACTCTGAACAGACTTAACTCCTCAACTCATCACACTGGAACCAACCAAATCCCTCTTTGGCATCGGTTTTGAAGTATGATGTTAATATTCCTAGATTAGGAAGTAGTGTTGTCTTTAAGGGCTTTTAAGGCCCTAGAATCTTTGAGAACCAAAGGGATGGGTGTGACCTACAATGAAAAATAGAGAGAAAGGAAGGCATGGGGAGACAGGAAGAATGGAAAGACAGAGAGAGAGAAGCTTTTAAAAATCATTTGAAAAATAAAAAATTACCTGGTTGGAAAGTTTCAACCAAGAAGTCAGTTTACTGTTTATTGGAGTCTAAAAACTCGTGATAGCCTACCCTGCATGGCTGAATTTGATTTTTATTTTCATTAAAAATTGTGTTTTTGAAAGAGTCCTATCCTAGAAAACTATACTGGAAAGTTAGTTTTCTCTTTGGGGTGGAAGTTTCGCCTCCGTGGATGAGAAGCCCCTGCTTCCACTGTAGGAACGTCACATGTTTTCTCATGTGCAAGTAGGTAGCAAGAGGGCGCCCAGACATTTGGCTTACTGCTGAGGAATCTGTGCTTATTCATGCATATTTACAAGGTAATTAGTTGTCCATTCATTCGTTAGCGTGTTTATAGGGCCGCTGGCGAAGCCACTGAGTTGCGGCTTGGAGAAGAGAGACAGCCAAGGCAGGCCTCTGGGGAACACTTGGGTTAAACAGAGTCACAGCTGGGTTTAGTGGAATCCACCAGTCCCGAAACCAGCACTACCTTAGTACCTCAACTGTGACTTATCAGTCAGCCCGAAATGAGCTATTGAATTGGCTCATGCATGCTTCCTCTCCAAAAATCAAGCAGACACTTGGAAGATAGAACTTTCCTTGTTTAAATCCTTCCACATCCAGGCAGAACGTTCAATATTTTCTTTTCTTTTTTTAAAGTTACTCTTATTCAAATTGAGATGTAATTTGCATATACTCAAGTTTACTTTTTTGATGTACAGGTTCATGAATATTAATAAGCACACATTGTCATGTAACTAACACCACAATCAAGATACAGAACAATTTCCTTGTGTTTTAAAAGTAAAGATTTTTTGCATTTAATCTTTTTTTAAAAACACTTAACTGGATCTGAAGTAGACATGCCTTACTTTGTGGAGCAGGTAGAGACAGTTTTTGGAGAGGAAGTTCTGTTGGGGGAAGGTTTGATCCGTGACAACACAGGCGGTTACCGGAGACATTTTGGAGAAATCCTGAGAGAGGTAGCCTGCCTCAATGGAGTTACGCGTCATCAGAGAGGGTAAGCAGTGAGAAGTTCTGGTGACCCCAAATTAATTTAGGGCAAGTTGTCTAATTTTCCAAAGCCTTTTTTTTTTTTTTTTTTGGTCTGTAAAACAAAGACAACGTTTTCTATAGGTGTGGGTTAATATCATTTCTGTAACCACCGAAATGACTGGTGTAGGTCTCTATATAGTCAAAACAAGTCCCCTAACCACTTGAGTTTGGACCCACCATGGAGGAAGGTGCACCTTGCATAAACTACTTTGCATTCCCTACAAGCCCCTCTTGGATATCAAAGGGAGGCAGTTTGTAGAACCAGTGGTTTTGAAAATCTGTCCCTACATTAGATCTGAGAGAAAAGCATCTAGCTCTTCTGATCGTCTCCGCACTTTCAAATCCCCTCTGAATCTTTGTTTTCCCCAGATCCAGGTCCTCCACGAACATGCTTCCTGTGGTTGCGTGCATGTTTAAATATTTAGTTCCTTCAGTCATTTTAAAATGACTTTCAGTTCACCTCCTTCAGGAAACCTTCACCCAAACTCTTGGAAGAATAGAGCCTACAGTATGTGGCTGTTTGTAAAAGAAAGAAAGAAAGAAGGAAGGGAGGGAGGGAGGGAGGGAGGAAGGAAGGAAGGAAGGAGGGAAGGAAGGAAGGAAGGAAGGAAGGAAGGAAGGAAGGAAGGAAGGAAGGAAGGAAGGAAGGAAAGAGGGAGGGAGGGAGGGAGGGAGGGAAGGAGGGAAGGAAGGAAGGAAGGAAAGAGGGAGGGAGGGAGGGAGGGAGGGAAGGAGGGAAGGAAATTGCTACCGCCACCCATTTCTCCAGTTCCTGTTGTGTGTTTCAGCAGCCTTTTACTTTTCCCCATTGCCCACGCAGAGGCAGCCTAGTGTGGGGTTAAGTGCTCCATTTTTAGAGTTGGACTGCTATCTATCTATCAATCATTTTTCCATCTGTCCATTCTTCTGTCTGATCATCCATCTGTCAGACCCTTGGGCACATTATTGATTCTCTCAGAGTCTTAATTTCTTCATCTGTAAAGTGGGATAATAATGCCTTATAGGGCTGTTATGAGGATTAAATGATAAAATGTGTATATAGCATTTAGAATATAGTAGTTCCCATCATCTAGGAAGGCTTTATAGCATTTCCTTCTATGTCTTCACTATTTTCATGACCTTCTTTCTCCTTCTGTCTCCCATGTTCCATTCACAAAAGCAGGGCCATACTTTCTCTTTAGGGACTTTCCCCCAAGCTTACCTTCAGTCAAGTCCAAGTGTTGGTAGTAAAACTGCTGCTCAGATCAACCCTCCTCCTCATACTCACATCATCAAGAGGACTGATGTGAATAAGTTGCACCACATTTTGTAGCTCTCTCTTCTATTTGTGGTTTTTTCACCTCCCCTTTCTTTACTGCTAGGTTTCATGTGGCCACCATTCAGCGTCTGCATTCTCATAGATGTTCATTTTTCTTTTTGTGTGTGTGGGTTTCCCTTTCTACTGAATATTTTGAGGTAACACTGGTTAAAAAAATTATACAGCTTTCAGGTGCACAATTCTATAACACATCACTCATACACTGTATTGTGTTTTTACCACCCCAAGTCTCCATCCATAATAAATTCAATATTAAGAAATGGTGATGTTCATTCTTTTTGAACACATGTTCAGAAGTATAATTCTGAGCATGCAGGTAGTATTAGGTTGTACTTTTGAAGGGTTTGTGGGTTATGGAGCCAGGCTGGGCAGTCTGTTGCAGCTGCCTAATGTATGGTATTTCCACAAAGAATGGTTTATATATTTTTAAATGGTAAAAAAAAGAAGAAAAGTATTTTATAACACATGAAGATTACGTCAAGTTCAAATTTCAGTCTCCATAAAGCTTTATTGGCATACAGCCGCACCCATTTGTTTATGGCTTGTCTATGGCTGCTGTCACGCTACGATGGCGGGGTTCAATAGTTGCAACGGAGACAGAATGGCCCAAAAAGTCTAAAATGTTTATTGACTGGCTCTTTACAGAAAATGTTTGCTGACTGCTGACTTGGAATCTTGTTCTAAGTAAACTCACTAATGAAAAAAAGAGTATTCTGATGTGAGAATTAGGGATTTAAAAGCTGGTTATTTTAATGAGAATTGTCTTTGAGTCACTGTTGTCTCCCAGTTTCAGTATTTCCTCCTCGTTGGCTGATGCATTTATTATATCTGATAGGGTGTGTGGTAAGTCAGTGTGCACAAAACTTCCGTCTTGAGTCACTCTCCAAATTCTCTGCCCGGCAGTAAAACCAGACTCTGTCATCCTTGAGTACCAGGTTTCGTGGGGCACAATCCCTTTCCTCAGTGGTGAAGGCTTTGTTTCTTTGTGAACTATCATAGCTCTCCGTGAATTTCTTTTATTGATGTTAAAAACTGGGCCTTTTGTGCCGAATATCTTCACGCGTTTTAAAACAGTGCAACTTCAGGCTTTTCAGCTGTGCACGCGGAAGGAGCGCATGCATTGTCTTTCTTTTGGGGTGATTGACTTGTTCTTTAAATAAAACTGCAGCCTTTGTTCTCAGTTCCCCACCAACTGCCATATTCAAATTGTTTGTTCTTGTCTAAAATAACTTCAGTGTGTGCCAGTTATTCTTCAGTCTTGCAAACAATTAAGAACAATGTTTACAATATAAATTGACACGTATTCTGAAAAAATTCTGCAAAACAAAGAAAGAAATCTAAATAACAAAATGGGGAAGAAAGAAATCAGTCAGGCCTTTATTTTGTACATAATATGTTCCTGAAAACTTGTCCAAGAGTTTCACAATTGATTCCTGTGCTGTAAAATGGGGCTTCCATTTGCAGAAAATTTTTAAAAAGTCACAAAAGACCTTATTCTGATTTGGGCAGACTCTGCCTTCCTTGCGTCATGAGAGCTGAGGCATGAGAGTTGACAGTGTGTAGGGAAGCGAAAGCTTAGGCTAAATTTTAGGGCATCATGGCAGGCATCTACCCTGACTGTGGCTGATGGGTAGGCAGCCCCCTAACCTGGAACTTCTACATATGAATGTGTTAGATCTCTGAAATAAAAGTAGGGGTAAAGATGGGTTTCCCCCCTTAATTCTCCAACCATATTATTAGTATCATGGAGCCTTGTCTATCCCTCTCCTGTACACACACACACACACACACACACACACACACACACACACACACACACACACACACACACCTGTCTCCTGACTGCTTCCCAAAGGGAGAACCATGGTAAGGTAGGAGGGAACAGGTGTTGAAGTGGCTATGAGACACAGGCTAGATATTGCATCTTTAGCAAAATAACTTACTCCCAGCATCCAGCTTCTATCTGTGTGTGGTCCACCTGCTTGAGTCAGCCCATTGCAACAGCAGCTCTTGGAGCCTAAGACTGAAGGGGTGATGGTCCCTTCCTGCCAGAGTCCTGTGTAGCTCTGGTAGCTCTCCGAAGACCCACCCTCCCTCATTCACCTTTTCCTTTGGTGGCAACAGGCATTAGGCAGTGCCATTTGGGGATGACAGTGCAAAGATTCATGTCATGGTGAGGGTAGACTGTGGCTCATGCATGCAGGTCCCTGTATAGCCCACTGAACCCTCTTGTGCCCAGAGCCAAGGCCTGAATCTGCCCAGTTGTGAGGTTCTGAACTGGCACTGAAGTTTGCAGCTCTGAAATCATGGAGCCTTCCATCTCAACATGGTCATGCCAGGAATCTTCCTAGCCAGCTCAGGCCCTCCTTAGCCCTGACCCAGAGTGTTTCCTATGATTCCTGGTCTGGAACGGTGCCCCTGTAGTCCTTGGCTCTTACAATCACTCAATTCCTACTGTGAACATCCCATCCGTTATAAGTCCATCAGCTGTCGTTGGGGTCTGCCCAGATACTAACAGACACTTCCCCTGTAACATAGGCCCTAAAAGGTAGATGCTGGAGAGCTTTTCTGATTCCCCTCTCCCCAAGCCCTCAGTCTGACTCTGCTATGGATAACCTAAGTTGGCAAGGGGCAGGGGTGTCAACCTCTAACATAGTGGCTGATGGGATGGAAGCTCTTTCTCTGACTTATTTTATTCCTTCAACATATTTCACATGCCTGCCCCCATCCAGGACTCCAGCCTGGAGAATGGAGTCAGTACTTGCATTTTTAAAGCCTCTTTTCATGTTGTTTGACTTAGTGTCCCACCCATTCCCCTGGGCTGGAAAGAGCAAGCTTCCTTTTTCTCTTTCTGTTTGATGGAGTATTTTCCTTCATCCAACCTCCTCGTCCTCCTCAAGTTGACACTCTCTCACCACACCCTATCCCCACTCCCTGGCACTAGAAGAGTGAAAAGGCTATCAAGGGACATGCTTTATGGGAAGGGGGAATGTAAGTCACACTGACTTCCATTGACTATCTCAAAGTATTTTCTTGGTTTTACCTGAGTTTATGGTATGAATGCCAGTTTAGAGGTACGTTATATAATGTGGGACAGCTCAGGGTATGTCAGGATGTACACAGAACGGTCAAGAACTGCACTGTTCTGTACCCTGGAGGCTCATGAGGTGCCCAGGACACAAAGTGTGTCTGTCCTTGAGTGTGCTATTGAGCCCCGAACACTCTGGAACACAGGGGACATTGAATTCTCCATTGTAAGATGATGGTGCTGGAAGGTTCCTACAGCAAAAGAAATTTTTGCTGTTGTTAGAAAAAGAAAAGCCTGCCGATCCTGGGGATCGGGCTGGGAAAACTACATTGTGTATCCAAGTGAAAATGGGTTGGATTAATATCCACATCATCCTTAAAGGTAAATGGTCACATGACTTTCGGCTGAGAAGTATACGTGGGCTCCCTGAGGGGCAGCCCCTCTGCCTTTCTTTCATGTGTTGGTGGCAAGGACTTTAGGGACTGGGGGAAGGGTGACTTTTAGCAGCAAGAGGACATGAGTAGACTTATTTCCTCCCCCATTTTCTCCTCTTCTCTGGTTCCCTCCTCCCTTCCTTTCCATTTCCTGCCATTTCCATTCCTCCCCCACAGAGCCCTACCTGCAGCATTGTACAGCTTAGGGTTATACATACCCTCATTCATTCAGCGTATACAGCAGCATGCATGCTGGCTGCTAGACATTGGGCTGGGTGGTGGAGAGAAAAAGATTAAGTCCCTGTTCTACTCAGATGCTTGCTTGAGCAAGAGAACTGACTTGTGCAAAATGTGATATGAGGTAGTTGTGCGCATGGAAGGAAGTTGTCTTTGGGAATGGAGAGGGGATGGAAAGTCTATGGAAATGGGGAAGAGAAGGGATGAGAAAGTTGTTAGCAAGCCTAGTAAGAAGTGCCTACTGCACCAACTGTCTTCTCAGAGGTTGCAAAGGTTGGTTTGGACTATAGTTTCCAAGGTTAGGGTTAGGGTGATGGGGATGGCTGAAATTATGAACCCACTTATGTATTAGAGGGCAGGCAGCATGCTTCCTTGAGACTAGCCCACTGCAAGAGGGTAGTGAAGTGCCTGGGTACTGGTGGGCCATTCCAGTGTTGTAAGTGCATGATTTTTCTTTTCCTGGATTCAGAGACATGAAGAGAGCTTTGGTTGTGTGAATTTGTTATGATGGGCTCAAGACAACTTCACAAGGATGGGTATTAAAAATGCCCTTGAGGCCTGACCTGTGGTGGCTCAGTGGATAAAGCGTCGACCTGGGAATACTGAGGTCGCCAGTTCAAAACTCTGCACTGGTCTGGTCAAGGCACATATGGGAGTTGATGCTTCCAGCTCCTCCCCCCTTTCTCTCTTTCTCTCTCTCTCTCTCACTCTGTGTCTCCTCTCTAAAAAAATGAATAAAATAAAATTAAACAAAATGCCCTTGAACATTTTATTCTATTCAACTATACACATGCATTCCATTCAAGATGGTTTCTTTCATTCACAGCAATTTCTTAGGGAGAGGCATGCAAGAATTGCCTTCTAACCGGTCAGCTTCTCACGTACTCACGTCTTCTGAAGGACTTTGAAGATGTGCCCCCAGATACTCCAAAGTATATTTTTGATTCGTTATCCATGCAGACCTAACTTTTTATGCTTTTATAAAGCAAACCCAATATACCCTTTGCAAAACTCTTTCAGATTCATTATGTCTCTTAGCTATCTGGAAGATCCATAAGGATTCATTGGGGTTTTCTGAGCTGTGGACCTTAACCAAGCCTCATGTAGCTGGTTTTCACTTGGTGTAAATTAAATTGGCAACATGTGTTTTTGTTTTGTTTTGAGGTGGCAGCAGAGGCTATTTTTTCTACTATTCATCCATGTACCTAATTTAATTCGAATCCTTTAAAAATGACAAATGATGTGCTTATTTAAAAATATATTTTATCAAACTTTTTTTTTCAAGAGAAAAGACAAAACTGCACAACAAACTAAAGGCTAAAGGTCTGGCCAGATAAACCAAAAACAGGAAAAGGAAGGTTTAAGTCCTAATGGAAGAAAGATTTTCTGGGCCAATTTGGAGTATTCTAGATACATTAGTTATTTGCCAAATTTAGTTGAAATCTGACAGCACTCAGATATTTCTAGTGCAACTAACACTCAATGTCAAGTGGTCAAGTTGAAATGGAGACCTGGGAACACTAAATAGCCAAGTAGTTCATATTCAAGTGCACGTGACAGTGACATTGGGCTTGATGGACAATCTTCTATCTCTACACCATTGATGAAAGAGAATAAAATTTCTCTTTCAGGGGGAGATTTGGGAAATAGAAATATAATTCAGCTGACATGTGCATGTTTCTAAGAATTCTTGTGCACACAGTGACTCTAGAGCACGGGCGTGGAGAACTATTTGAGGAAGGGTTGTGAGGATTTGAAAAGAAAGACACCATTAAAGTGTATGAAGTACTTTGTGTATTTGCCACAACCTTCTGTTTTCCAGCAATTCCAGGGTCTTCCCTAAGTATCTGAATGGGTTTGGGGCATGGAATATCACAACCTATTAGCCAAAAGGCAGTCATTATGTTTGATGAAACCCAGAGTTGAAATTGAATAGAAGTCAGGTTAATAATGGTGGATATCATATCAAACATGTTGGGCTACATTAAACAACCAATCCAAAGATATAAACACAAGTTTAGTTGTAGCTCATGCTTGCTCACTGTCTTAGCTCAGTCTGCTACAAAAATCACATTGACAAGGTGAAAACAGGAATTTATTTTCTCACAGTTCTGGAGGTTGGAAGTCCATGGTCAAGGTGCCAGCACGGTTGGAACTGATGAGGTCCCTTGTCTTGGTTTTCAGACAGTGATCTTTTCACTGGATCTTCACATGGAAAAGACATGATTTCTCTTGTGTTTTACCTTAAAAGGGCATTAATTTCATTCATGAGGGTTCTAACCACATGATTTAATGATTTCCTAAAGGCCCCACCTCTAAAGACTGTCACACTGGGGAGTAGGATTTCAACATATGGACATGAACATTCAGTCCATAGCGCTCACAGTCTATCACATGTGAGCAATGAGCTTTCCTTCTGTTTGTTGTTGCCATTCCTACATGTGATCTTTCAGAAGCTCTGGCTTGGCAGGGGCTTCAACAATCCCCGAGGCAGGGAAGAGAGTGATTGAGTTGAATCATGAATGCTTAGACTTTACTTTTCAATGTGACCAGTCAATGCTGGTTACATTTAAGAACAATGTCATGAGCACAGCAGTGTTCAAATAGATGGGGAAATGTATGTGATACTGCCGCAATGCCTAAAATGTATATTGTGTGTTTGTCAGTAGTTCCAGTGACTACCACAGTGATACTTGACAATTATTTATTTTTTCTCCCTTGCCTTAAGAAAGGATTATCTTCTCAAATCCTAAATCTATTCCATTTAAAATATCTTTCCTCCTCCCTCCCCATCTACCCTGAAATGAACATGTTAGGCACCCAATTTCTGTATTTGGGACTCTCACTTTCAGTTGATTGGACCTACAAATATCTGTTTAGTTTTTTCTGATGTAAGCATTATATTCAGTGCTATCGTCCAGTTGCTTACTGTCTCATGGGCAGACAGACACTACAGACAAAGCCTGGCTATGTAGTAAGATGACTCCTCCTCTGCAAATGGTTTGATGAGGACTGAGAATAGTGGAGAAGGTGCTCCCAGGTCTGCCTGGGGACACTCGAGACAGTGGGAGCTTCCTTGTGCTATGTCCTTGAAATAAACACTATTCTACTTCCCTCCATTTTCTTGTCTGTGCAGAGGGAATGTGGTTCTTTTCATTTTTGTGTATCAGTTTTTTTTTTCATTTGTGGCCCTTTTGAACCCTACCTTGCTCGCAACCCGGGTGTGGGAAGTGTGATGAGAGCGCAAGAAATCAGGTGGATCTGGTCAAAGACTAGGCTGACTAAGCACCTTTGACTACTTCAAAGGAAAATGGGACCTTAAGTGTACTTTTCTTGACAACCTGGAGTGAATCATCTGTCACACAGCTTGGAACTGCAGGTACTCGAAAGCTAGAGAGGACCCCTCTTTAAAAATTTTTTTTATTTATTCATTTTAGAGAGGAGAAAGAGAGAGAGAGAGAGAGAGAGAGAGAGAGAGAGAGAGAGAGAAAGGGGGGGGGGAAGCAGGAAGCATCAACTCCCATATGTGCCTTGACCAGACCAGTGCAGGGTTTAGAACCGGTAACGTCAGCGTTCCAAATTGACGCTTTATCCACTGCGCCACCACAGGTCAGGCGAGAGAGGATACCTCTTGATCCTTCTGTTTTCATTCTAGATACCTCATGCAACCCAGGCAAAGGGTTTCATTTAATGTCCCTATCTCACTGGAATCTGGGGAGTATTTTATCTCATGGCCTCTCCAATATTGCAGAAGCTGCTTTAACTATTGTTGTTTTGCTTTATTTTTGGTAGCAGGTGAGTCTAACATCAAGTTATACCGTTTGCTACCAGGACACCTTTTCTAGTTCATTTCTAAGGACAAGCTTCTCCATTATTTTATATCTTTCCTTATGCTAAAACTGTTGTGACCCTGTTGGGGGAAATGCTTCTTTCCCATGCCTCATACTTCTTTCCACCAAAAGAGGTGTGGCCAGTGTAACTGCTGGTCTCACTGTGTCCTACTAGACATGGATTTAACTGATTGGTAACTCTGGGAAGAAAGAATGAGACGTGTGCTCTGTTCTATGCTTCTTCCAGTGGGGGCCCATCTTCCCTCCAAGAGAGTTTGGTATGCTCTGACTCAGTGGGGGAAAGTCCACCTAATTCTGGGGTTCACTTACCACACTTTTGGCTTTTAATTAATAAAAGTGGTAATTGGACTTTGTTACTCTTACTATTTCTCTATTTGTTCAGAAGCTGAGTGAGAGGGGTGGGTGCTAGTTATTGAGCCCCATCACATGAGGAAACTAAAAAATGCATTTCATGGCAGCGGCCAGATAGTGCCCTGAGCAATGAGTGGACTAGTCAAGTATTCCAGAATCAACTATGTTTTCTTTATCCTTGAGAGGCTCACCTTGGCCAGTTCTTCCAGAAAAACTTCTCTAATGAGGCAGACTCACCCCTGATCTCCCCTTCCTCCTCCTTTCTAGAGCATCAGATTATAGGGCACCTTATGACTTAATTGGTTTAATTTCTCTGAGTCTCAGTTTCTTCATTTTAGAACATTAAACCTTCTTCATAGTTTATTTTGGGGGGAGGGTAATTGAGATTCTGTGTATACAGGGTGGGACCAAAGTAGGTTTACAGATGTGAGTGTGCAAAACATGGAGTTTATTCTTGTATTATTATTTATTAATTTTGCATTATTTTCTGTATGAAGAACTCTAAACCTGCTTTTGCCCCACTGCATACATATTTCATATGTATATGCACACACATATATATACATATACATACATATGCATACACACATATAATTATACATAGTAGGGTACCTGAGGTATAGTAGGTGTCTAATAGGTAGTCACTATTCTTATTGTCTTTGTATTTTTTCATAGTTTTATGTCTTATATGATTAAAGTTCTGAGCTCCTTGAGGACAGGAACTATGCTTTATATTTCTTTTCCCATCTTTCAAGGAATAGGTAACCAATTCTAAATAAATTATTGAAAGAATTTCTAGAATCCTACATAAAACTGATCTATACCTATTTTTGAACTTCTGAAAGTCTAGTTTCAGCAGAAAGTATTTCTGTTCCATTACATTTTCTATGTGTAAATCTGCATTAGACAGTCACTTAGATGATAAATACTAAATTAGGCTGTCAAACAGGCTGCATTCCTATTTCAAAACTCTCCCACCTTCAGCCCATTGAAAATGACCTTACTTAAAATAATTCCATTTATTAGAAGTTGGATATCAAATATGCTTCTTGAATATATTGGGGTTTTTTTTCTTATGCTCATTTTCATCTTCTTCTTTCCCTAGTCTTAAGGATTGGACAACTGTGGGCTCTTAATGCCACTTCTTAGGCTCTTGGGTTACAAAAGTAATCATAGGTCTATGTGTAAACAGTGCCAAGTATGCCGGACTCTGTAAGAACTGTTTGTAGCCTTAGCACGTAGCGGAGACCCAGCAGGTTGGTGCCATCTGGAATGAAAACACGGGGTTTCAAGAGTGCTGTGAGACAGATGAAGCTGCTGTCAGGGAGGGTCAGTCCTGGGCAGATGGAGAAAATGGATGTCCAGCTGCTTGTCCCTGCCCCCCGAAGGAAGGTCTACAATTAGCAAACTTTCTCCCTGCCTCCCGCTGCCCAACCTATTTCCCCTGGGCCTCCTTCTCTGCTTTCCTCCCCCCACCCATCTCCCGGGGATGTAAGGAACAGTGAGTTGAAAATAATCGTTCTTGGTGGGAAAGTTTTACAAGAGAAAGTTGTGCGCTTGACAATAATTTTATAATTAGGTGTTAGGCTAAGTGTCTGTGTGGAGGAGAGAAAGTCAAGAAACGAGTTTTCAAGGAGCTGCAGCATCTGTGTAGAGTGCTAGAGAAGCAGTTCCCGTGATGCTTAATGGACAACGTGCGGAGGAACCTCCTAGTGCTGCGCATGCTCCTCTGCCGAAACCTCTCGCTTCCAGCTGTCATTCTGCCCATTCCCATCTGTTTCTTATGCTCTGATAAACCATAGCACTAATTTATTTAGCACCTCTCATCGAAGCCCCCAAGGCTGCTCCAACCCTGCAGGGACTCTCTGCCAACATGTGATGACCCCAGAGTGGACACATGGCCTGCTGCTTCTGGACGGGCAGTGCAGACTCCGCAATAGGACTGTGCCTTCAGGGATGCTCCCCATCAATGGTGTGATTTTTCCATTGCCCTTTTCAAATCCCTTTAGCCTCGAGAATGGAAAAATTGGCCCATTTCTCCAGGGCTGTGAATACCCTGAGAGCTACTTGCCTATAGAGGGTCTAGAATGTGTGTAGATATTTATGGTTGCTTTTGCAAATGTTTATTGGCCTTATGTTGGGTCTCCTGGAGGTGACCGAAAGAAAAGGGAAATATGTGATACTTGCATTCTTGAGGGTAGTGCCAGTCTTTGAGCTGGTTACTGCTCTGCAGGATGCGTGGATCTGTTTGTTCCGCGTAGAGGTGGTGGATCTGAGAGCAGTGAGTGCAGTTGGCTGTCTTGCCCATGACCAATTTCTCATAGACTTAGAGCCTTGCCGCCTAGATAGTCCTTTCGCATAGTGAATGGTGGGGGTGGGGACAGAAGGATATCTTTTGAAATATTTAAAGGAATTTTGGCTTACAGGATTTGGATTGAGGGGAGACAGTCAATTCCAGAAGTAAAAAACATTTATTTCTTTCTTGTAAACGGATGCTTTGAGTTAGAAAATTTTCAGGAAAGTGCAATTTGTTGATGTTGACAGTTTGTGTATGATAGAAGAAAAGAGGCCAATGCCTGAAGCTTTAAAAGTGAGTCAGGGAATCCTGACATGGAATTTTAGAAAAGGAATCAGGAGCATGAATTCCCAGAATGTTTTACATAGGAGGAATTGGAAAGGTTGAGAGGGGGTGGGGTGTTATTTTCTATGTACCCACAGGTTTCTAGCTTGCCACAGCTAACTAAACCTTCCTTCTTTTGACAGTTTTGAAGTTCTTTTGAAAGGCAATAGCTTTCTAATATTTTTTTTAGGGGGGGAGAAAATTAAGAAAATAGGATTTGCTTTATAAAGTTCAGAGCAGTGTTGTTCAAAATTTGCATCAAGCAACTCTGGCCGACAAGATGTTGTTGGAAAAGAAGGAGTCTATGACCAAAGAAATTTGAGATATGCAGCATACATTTTCTTTCTCCTGGATATTTATAAAACATACAGTGTATTAAAGGCTCTAATAATTCCTGCAATAAATAAGCTGGTTCAACTTTTTTTTATCCAGTGCTTTACAAACTTATTTGATCATAATGATTTTGATGATTTTTTTCTGGATCTCATCTTTGTGTGATTTTTTTTTTTCTTCAGAGAACAGACTTTGGGAAATGCCAGTGTACAGTCAACTTTCCTGGAATATAACTATTTTGTGGAGCAAAATATGCGTAAATGCACTGGCCCTTGTCTTGTTTGATTTCTGAGGCACCGTTAAAAATATCTATGATGTGCCCTTTTCTCCTTGTGATTCTCTTAGTCACTCGGAACATCCACTGAAAGACATGCTCAAGCTCCCATCTTCCTGGTGCCAGAGACAGGAGGTACTGGCACACGTTGCCTCTTATTTTATGATTTAAAAACCTGCTCATCTTTTTAGACCAGGGCACAAAAAACTTTATATTAGAAAGGGCCAGATAGAGAATATTTTCAGTTTTGTGAACCCAGTGGTCTTCGCAGAAACAAGCCAGTGGTGCCACTGTCGTGTGAAAGGAGCTACAGACATTGAGTACATGAGTGGGTGGGGCCGCGTCCATGTATAACTTTACTTACAAAAATTGGCCCTGGAAGAATTTGGTCAGCCCTTATTTTAGGCTCTGTTCTGGGGTGACATTTTTTTGAAACATTTCTTGAGGTCCCAGCCACTGTGCCCGCATTAGTTTGAACCTTTGTTCAGCACTTACTTTATTCTGTCTGGCATAGTATCTGTCATCCCTCATGATGTTATCCTGAGGAACAGAGGGACCCAGGGATGGCATTGTGTTCCATCTCCTCTATATTATCCGGCTTTCCCTGCCTCCCTACACTATGGCCTCTCTGGTCATCCGTTGGTTCCTCAAACACACTATGCTTCCCCCCTACTTTGAGCGTGCTGTTCCCCTTATATCTCCCTGGTTGATTAGCTCCTGCTTTGGTGTAAGATCTTAGCCTATTCAAGCTTCTCCTGAACTCATTGATTTGATAAAACTCCACTATTACAAGAATTCAGATCTTCCTGTATTTCACAGACCTTGGTTCAAATGTAATATCCTGTTGACTTTTGTGATGAGATGATTAACATCTGTCTCTTTCACTAGGCTCTAAGCAGCACTGTGCAGGAATCAGGCTTGTTTTTGCTCACTGTTACATCCCTAGCTCATAACTCAGTCTCTGGAATATAGTAAATGCTCAATAAAATTTTGCTGGAAAAAATGAATGCAGTAACTAATGCCCGAATGATTGAATTCATATTTACCACTGCCTCAGTGTTTTATCTATGAGCTTGCACATATATGCTTAATAACTCTTTTAAGGAATAAAAATTAATGACAACTGTTATTGGCAATATCTAAAAGTGACTTGTGGCTTTGACTTGGTCTGGCATCAGTTAGAAATTTGTGAGTTATGCCTCACTTTCATCCAAATATTTTATTTCAAATTGAACTCAGTTACAACTGCTAAGCACAAACTTCACAATAAATGGCAGAGAATGAATCTTTTCTACTTGGGGAACCTTCAATATCTATGCTGAGCAGAACTCAACTGGACATTCATACCAATAACAAAGCATTGCAGTGTCCTTTAGTATTTTTTTAATTAAAAAAGAAAGATAGTAAAAGGTACCTTTTCAATGACGGCCAACCTGAGAAAAACCACCGAGTGAAAAATTCCGAGTTAAGGTGCAATTGTGTTATTAATTGTGTTTTAGGGTCTTTTACAAGAGTCATAACATGGTGAATTTTGGATGAATAGTTGCTTTTCCTTTGAAACTTGGGCTTCATAGCTGGCAGAAACCTCATGGGATGGAACTGTGGCGTGCTTTCTGGGCCTCTGGAGAAGAAAGCCTCTGGCTTGGGGGTGCCGTGAATGGAGGTCAGAGCCCCGATTCTGGGTTCTCACTCCCAGCCCCTCCCCTGATGTGAGCAGGCTTTAAAGGGAAAGAGAAAACAGATGCTTGAGAGGCACAGACAGGAAAGAGAAATCTCACTCTGGCTGGCATTGGATTCTGTTAGAAAATTTTGGTTATGTGTGGGTGCGCTGGTCAACGATGATGCCAACAGAGGTGTCTTTCTATGTGACTAAAGACTGCATGAAGAGCCAGGTGTGGAAGTACCTTAGAAGGCCGTGCTGCAGCTGGGCTCAAAGAGAAGTGTGGAGGTGAGATCCCTTTCAAGTGGGCCTCCACGCACCAGGAATCCACTGGCATGGGACCTTTGGGCTCCACCCACTGTAATGTGCACAGCCTGGCATGTATGGGCATCTCAGAGGTGTGTTAGTGGTGCATTTGCAGAGGTCAGCTCATGTATGTGCATTTCATACTAGAGTATTTTTGACTTCTCACCGATCCCATCACCGCAACGATTGTCTTCTCTCAGTTACATGTCCGCTGTAGGTAGCAGGAGAGATGTATGAGCACAATGTGGCCCTAAATTTCCAGGCATTAATTTAGACATAGGCTTACTGTATCCTTTTCAGTCTGGCCCCATCCCCTCAGACTGCACATGCCTGACCTAGGTCCTAGGGCACTTCGCTTGTGAGTGCCCTTTATGTGCCAGCAGAATGTTGGCACTTTAGTATATTGTCTCCAATTGTCATAACAACTCTGATGGGTAGGACTAATTCCAGTTTTACAGCTGAGGACTTTGAGACCCAGAGGATATATGATCTGCCTATGGCCACTCAACAGGAAATAGGCACAGCTAAGTTACAAACATCTTGGAAAAATTTAGGATTGATTTTTTGAAACATTATGTGGGTTTTTTCTGGTCCCAGTGCCCTGTTAGAATGGCTCCCGAAGATGGCACCTGATCCAGGTACCTGTTGAGTATACTGCTGGCTCCATCTCAAAGCACAAGGGGCATTTATACCAGCCTGTGGGGAAGAATGATGACTGAGTGTGTTACTTGGAATCTGTGATCAGAGGATGGAGTTCTTGCATAGAATTGCTTGACTAACGTTTGACAGTCTTTCCTGTGTCCCCACCCAACCTCAGCTATGGTTGCCAGTGAGAGAACATTCTCCTAGCCACACTATTCTGAGGGAATCTCAGTCGTTGTTATGCCACTGGTAATTCACTGAAGTAATGAGCTTCACTGTAGGGATTTTCAGAACAAGTATATCAGTTTATGATTATTTCAGAGTCCATTCCTGCATAGATCACTGGCATTAATCACTGTCAGGAGTTCAAGTCAGGTTTTCTTCGTCACTGTGTTTGTTTTTGTCATTGTTTATCTCAATAAAACTCTGAAGCTTCTTTTTTTTTTTTTTTTTTTTTTTAGGGACAGAGAGAGAGAGTCAGAGAGAAACGGAGAGAGGTGAGAAGAAGCATCAATTATTAGTTTTTCGTTGCGACACCTTAGTTGTTCATTGATTGCTTTCTCACATGTGCCTTGACCGCGGGCCTTCGGCAGACTGAGTAACCCCTTGCTGGGGCCAGCGACCTTGGGCCCAAGCTGGTGAGCTTTTGCTCAAGCCAGATGGGCCCGCACTCAAGCTGGTGACCTCGGGGTCCTCCTCATCCCAGTCCGACTCTCTATTCACTGCACTACCACCTGGTCAGACAACAAGTATATCAGTTTATGATTATTTCAGAGTCCATTCCTGCATAGATCACTGGCATTAATCACTGTCAGGAGTTCAAGTCAGGTTTTCTGAAGTCAGGATCTCTGAAGCTTCTTGAAAATTCTTTGAATTATCAATATCTAGCTTGGTACTTCCCAGACTGTGAGCAATTCAAGTCTGAAAACAGACCTCAAGTGCAGTTGGAGGCAGCGCTGCAGCCATAGGTGCTCTCCAATACAACATGCATTTTCATCTCCCTTTCCTTGTATGCATTTGCTGTTCATTGTTTTTCATTGTACCAGCGGGGAGCCGAAAAGAGGCTCTTTAGAACCTATGGTTGGATTGAGTACACGTGCCATTTCTTTAATGCTTTGATACAAAGTTTAGCAGAGTTGCGGGGTGTCTGAAACACCCACTGAACCTTTGTTGAAAGAGCAGGGGGTCTGAGACTGGTCAAAGCTTTGGCTGATATCAGACAATGATGCTGTGTTGGGAAGAGGACCTCTTATACATGCCATTTGTACATAAAATGGCTTAGCACAAAATCCATCTGTCTCTGTGGTCTTGGGTTGGGGGCCTAGTTAACGTCAGCTTACCTGCTGAAAATCACCTTGCCTCGAACTCCCTCCTAAGCTGACACCTCGTTACCATTTTCCCTCTTCCTTCCTTGCAACAAGGGGTGTTAATTGGCCACATTGCCTCTAAGTATTTGCTTTTTTCCCCCTGCATGCTGTGGGATCTCTGTTTTTCCATAAACAGTTGCAAATGATAAAATAAATCAATATTTGTTAATGTTATGATGCAGCAGCATCCCCCAGATCTGCAAAGAATGATTTATAGACTACAGCATTTCAAGCCTGACCCGTTCGGGTCTCAGAAAGCACTTAAAAAATAAATTTACCCTGGCCTCTTTCACCCCATTTCAAAAAGGGTGACAAAGATGAAGTAATTTATAAGTCACACTTTTATTAATGCTTTTAACTTTCATACACTTGGCTTTGTTGGCCTTCGAGTGGCATTAGTGCAGGCCCTGGGTGAATGGTAACCCTCGGCACTTGGAGGGGGGTTCGGTACAAATGATCAACTCATAAATAGGTGCTGGGCTCCACATTATCCTGCCATAAATTCACCAGGCCCTTCGAGTACATCAAGTAAGAGCGAGTTGAAGTAGGCGTTTCGCTCTGAGTTTACAGACTAATGCAGGACTAATGAGTATCTGGGTGAAGGGTTTCCAGAACGCTGTCCAGCACTTTGCAATGGGAAACACTGCTTGTCCCAAGGGAGGGGAGAGCCTTGTAACGTAGGAGCCGTGGGGAGCAGGGCTGTCTGCTTTCAAGGGAACCAAATGGATGCTCCTGCATGGTTGCTACTCCTTTTTTGCAGCCAGGGCAGGAGAATGAGGAATTGACTTGAACTTCACAATCAGCTTGTCAAAACTGTGCTTTTTAAGACTTAGCGATACGTTGTCTAAAACAAAAAAGAGAATAGGTAGGAGAAACTCCCAGAAAGATGATGATAGCTACCTATTTGCTTGAAGTCTCTAAAAAGGGTTCTGTTGTGGTTTGCAGGATTAGTGATGACAGGGTATTGACCTGTCAGCGCAACTTTGAGAAACAGCAAACCGCTGCTTTTCTCCTTTTCTAGAATACGGTGAATGAGTCAATGGATTACATTGATTAGAACGGGGGGGGGGGGAGAAAAAGATATCACTATATCACTGAAATGATTGACCCCATACATTAGAATTGCAGTGGATTTGATTCATAGCACGAAACTTTCAGGCACATCTTTGTCAGCTTAAAAAACCACAACATAGGTGGGACATAAAAGTGAGACTATGAGACATGGACAAGAGTGTGGTGGTTACGGGGTGGGGGGAGGGAGGAGAGGTAAGGAGTGGGGGGAGGGGCACAAAGAAAACCAGATAGAAGGTGACAGAGGACAATTTGACTTTGGGAGATGGGTATGCAACATAATTGAATGATAAGATAACCTGGAGATGTTTTCTTTGAACATATGTACCCTGATTTATTAATGTCACCCCATTAAAATTAATTTAAAAAAGCATGTATAATGATTCAAAAATAAAACCACAACAAACAAACCACAAGCGCCAATACATGTGGCTGCATACAAAGTGCTCAGCTGTGTGGTCACCTGCTTGGGCAGCCATGGAGTAGCCTTGATTATGCTTTCTGCTCTCGTCCCTAAACACAGTGGTCACTGAGTCATGTTCAGTCCTTCCTTTGTGTCCCTTCCTTATGCCTCTACGCCCAGGCCCACAGCTTCAGGGTTGTTCCAGGCCTTCAGTATCTCCTGCCTGGAATCTCAGTGCATTCAAAAACTACTCACTGATAGGGTTTCTCGAAATCTCCACTTTTATTTTGTCAATTGTCTGCTCAGAAACCCTCTGTAACAGCCGACTATCTGCAGAGTCTGGTCCAGTCTTCTTGGTCCCCATGTCCATAGTGTCTGGCTTACGCAGCCTCAACCCAGTTCACCTTCCATCATCTCCTCACTGCGCTGCCGCTCAGGTCCTGCCGTGCTCAGTCCCATCTGCACTGAAGTGCTCAGTTCCTTCTCTGTCCTGGGAGAGCCCTCTGACCCTACCCCTGAGTCAAGCCTCAGCTCTCTCTCTTAATTCTGTTAATGAAGCCTTTTTTTTTTTTTGGATCCAAAGTCAGCAAAGTTTTTTTTTTTTCTCTTTGTTTTACAGGGACAGAGAGTCAGAGATAGGGACAGACAGACAGGAACAGAGAGAGATGAGAAGCATCAATCATTAGTTTTTCCTTGCCGTTGTGACACCATAGTTATTAATGAACAACTTTCTCACACGTGCCTTGACCGCGGGCCTTCAGCAGACCGAGCAACCCCTTGCTGGAGCCAGCGACCTTGGGTCCAAGCTGGTGAGCTTTTCCTCAAGCCAGATGGGCCCGCGCTCCAGCTGGCAAGCTCCGGGTCTCGAACCTGGGTCTTCTGCATCCCAGTCCAACACTCTATCCACTGCACCACTGCCAGGTCAGGAAAAGTCAGCAAACTTTTTTCAACATAAAGCTGTACATATTTTCAGGTTTGTGGGCCACACAGTCTCTGTTGATATTTCTCAACTCTGACATTGTACAGTGAAAGCAGCACACACAGTACTTAAGTGTGTAGCTGTGCTCTGAGAAAACTTTATTTACAAAGTTAGGTGATAAGGTGGACTCTGCTTGCAGGTCTAGAGCAAAACCTCTGCCCGACTTAGGTCCATGGTGGAACCGCTTTCTGATGAGCTCGCATGGCAAATTTAACCCTTTCTTATAGACTTCCTTTTGACAGCTTATACATGGAGATTGTTAGATG
Source organism: Rhynchonycteris naso (assembly GCA_037038555.1). Taxonomy (NCBI): domain Eukaryota; kingdom Metazoa; phylum Chordata; class Mammalia; order Chiroptera; family Emballonuridae; genus Rhynchonycteris; species Rhynchonycteris naso. The sequence continues at coordinate 19,552,161 of CM073001.1, forward strand.
TTTTTAATGTTTTATGACATTATCCTCTCCTTAATTAGATTTTAAATATCTCTGTACAAGTGTCAGCCAGATAGATGGTTTAATGTAGAATAATGAACCTGAAAGAGATCTAATCCCACCTCATCTCTCTCTCTGTATCTACATCTATATTCATACTATGTGTGTATGTGTATTTGTTTTTGGGTTGTTGTTATCCTTTTGATTTGTTTTTTGGGGCTAACTGGTCTTGAGATCCAGGTTCTGGGTCTCTCTCTCCTGTCCAACCCAATATCTACCATTTTATTTTGTGTATGAAGATATATATTTTGATCCCATGAAATGTTAGGATCATACACTTTAGTTACTTGAAACATAGTAGCTTTTCCTAAGTTTCCTGATACATGTACATCTCATTACAGTGCCTTGGAAGGAACACCACAGTCTTTATGACGTTGTTTATATTAAGGTTTAGAAGATGGATTAACAGATTAGATGTGGGTTCTTAGAGGTCCTTCTAGATGGATTCTGCACAATTAACACAAAGTAGGATGTTCTGGTAAGAGAGAAAAACTAGGTGAGATTTCCTATGTAGTTTGCATGTTTGAGGACCCCTTTCAGTGGTTTTCTAGAAGCCACATTCTGCATGGAGTTTCTGGTGCTAAGTTAAGGTTTACAGTAATGGGTGGATTTGGCTACAGAAGTCACAAACCCTGGTGAAAATCATTCTGGTATACTTAAATCAGAAGGATCACCTACTCCACTTGGAAGAATGAGCTTTGGAAAGATATATCGTGGTGGCATGTGTCACCACAAAGATAAAGAAGTCGAACTCAATGGGGTATTATATATAATAATAATTGATTCTATTATATTTAGTATTTTTCTCATTATTCTAATATTTGTTGAGTTCTTGCTATAGGTCAGGCATTAGACTAAGTGCTTTGCATGTGCTTCCATTCACATATCTACCATTCTCTCATTATACTCAAGAAATGTTCCCTAAAATTGGTGACTATCAATCTACTTTTAAATGAGGTGATTTTTTATTTTCTCAGAGATTTTGAATATGCTGAATTGATTGCACCATAATACTTACTAGTGTTTCAGTATACGTGGGATGGGATTTGTATTTTTAAGAAGTTATGAACTATTTAAAGTCAAAGGAAATGTTAAGCATATTTTGAAAAATGCACTTATTATATATTATAAAATATGTGTGGAAAGGCATCTTTGCAAAAAAGTCTACCTGCTCAGCAATTTTCCATTAACTCCTGAAGGCCCCAAAATTACTCTTTATATAAATCTGAAATGATCACAACCATCCAGTGATGTATAGCCAAACTAGAGGTATTTTTTTAAGTTTAATTTGACTATGTCTTAGGGTTTGGTTTTGTAAGGTAGAGGGCCTGTCTGGAAAAAGATTGTTTCTCCATCTGCCAGATGACATTGGTGAGGGGAAGAAGTAACTCCTTGTCATCATTTACCCGATTTCACTTAAATATAGAAGCAAATGAAAAACCTTGAGGATTCAGATCCCATTCAACTTTCCCATCACCTTGACCTGACTACAATTATATATGTATTTATTTATATATGTTTTCATAATATATTTATATTTTCATAATATAGATTAGATATGTATCTATAAATATTCATATATTATAAATATGCATTTAATATATGAATACATATTTAATTGCAGATGTTACTTGCAAGGAGGAATAACTGGACAACAGGCTCCAACATGCTGATTAGAGTAAGGCAAAATCACTTACAACTTGAGTGATACCCAATAATAAAAGATGGAAAGAAATGAATTGCTACAATGAGTTAAATTAAATTCAGCACAACTAAGAGTGGATTAGCAAACATTACAAATGAAAACCAAAGCCCCAGACAAACAAGGGAACAAATCTTGTTGGAGCTGAGCTGCCGAGGGACCCAGCTGGTAGCCATGACATGTGCTTTAGCTCCAGGAAGGAGGACTTGCCATGACTAGCTATTGATCATCCCAGGATGGGCTTGTGAGGAGAGTCTGTCGCAAAGGGCTTGTGGTTGGTGAAATCCTAGACTGAGTGGAAAAGGGGCTCTGATTTTAACAAGGAATAGCAGATATAATTCCCACTGTTTTTTGGACAGCATGACTTGCCTGGTGTTTTTTGTTTGTTTTACAGAGACAGAGAGAGTCAGAGAGAGGGATAGATAGGAACAGACAGAAAGGAACAGAGAGAGATGAGAAGCATCAATTTTTCATTGTGGTACTTTTCTAGTTGTTCATTGATTGCTTTCTCATATTTGCCTTGGCTATGGAACTACAGAAAACTGAGTAACCCCTTGCTCAAGCCAGAGACCTTGGGCTCAAGCTGGTGAGCTTTTTGCTCAAACTAGATGAGCCTGGGCTCAAGCTGGCGACCTCGGGGTTTTGAATCTGGGTCCTCTACATCCCAGTCTGACGCTCTATTCACTGTGCCACCACCTGTTCAGGCGCCATTTTAATTTTAAAAATTTTATTGAAATATACATAAAAGTGTACAAATATATACGGACCTTTGATCTTTTTTACCTGCACAACCAACTCCCAAATGAAGAAAGAGTACATTAATAGAATCAAGGGTGTCCCCACTACTAACTGCCTTGCTCATCTGCTATCGCAAGCCATTCAGTTGAGAGTCTTGGCTCACCTGCCACCCAAACACTAACTTGAAATGAGAGATAGAGATGGCACAGAGAGAGTCAGAGGGCAGAGGGAGAGGAACAGAGAAAGAGGGAGGGAGACCAGAGAGAAAGGTTGGTTTGCTCTGAGAAAAGTCTTATGTATTCCTGTTTTGGACGCTGAATATTTTTGCAGAGCCAGAAGGGAAAACTGCATCAATCTTGATGTTTAGTTTGCTGGCTCTATTTAAAGTGGATTCATGGAGGCTCAAAGCTGAGCATTCACAGTAGGACTAATATATACTACTTACTGCTGATAATGCCTTACACATATTAACTAAGTATTTCATGTGGCACCCTGGTAAGAAGTGGGTAAGTATAATTATATCTGCTTTATAAATTGAGTTAACAGGCATAAAGAGATTAAGGCTGCTCCCATTTGGGAGTTTGCCCATTGAGTTTCTGTCTTATCTGCCACCTTTGGGCTCAGTAGATCTTTAGGCAGCCTGGCAGTCTTCATGTGTTCATGTGTTCATCACTTATTCATTCATCAAACATCTTTTGAGTTGTTTTTCTGGTACTGGGCTAGGCTGCATTGAGAATACTAAAATGAGCAAGGCATAATCAATACTCAAAAAGAAATAATTCTTACAGGGGTTAACCCTTAAATCCCATCTGAGACAGGCAAGTAAAGTAGATTGGGTAAGCTGAGAGGAATAGACAATAGGGAAAGATGAGGACCATGGCAAACTGGAGGCTTCTGCCCTGTCTACAGGGTTGGGAGAAAGTAGGTTTACAGTTGTTTGTATGGAAAATAATACTTGGTGTAATAAAAGTATTAACGGTACAAATGGGGACACAGAGAAGACAGCTATTCTCTATGTCAAGAGGACAGAGGAATGGCGTCTGGAGATATAAGAGTACACAGGGGATTTGAGATGGCTTTAAAGACAGATTTAAAACCACAGATCGGTAGTGCAAAGCCAAGTGGAGGCCCAGCTTTGGCTTGAATGCCTCTGGTGATAGCAAATTCAGTACCACAAGAACTGACTCCATTGGTGGCCTCTCCAGTGCCTGATTAGTGGGTCAGTGGGCAGCAGGGCGGTGGTGAAGACCACCACAGGTTTGGAACCAACCTATCTGGGTTTGAATCTCAGACTTCATCACTTATTTGTCATATGACCTTGAGGGAGGCCTCTCTGTGCCTCAGTTTTCTCATCTGTAAATGGTGATAATAGAATTGTTGCAAGGATGGACTGCAGATAAAACATGAGTAGTCTTGACATGTAGGAGCACTTAGCTAGAGTTGTTCCAAGACAAGTAGTGCCAAGTGAGGCTTGGGGATTGAACAGCATTCCCGTAATGGTGGTAAGCCACTGAACCTCCCCAAACAACTTTTAGTGAGCAAAGTCATTCTGGAATAGGTGAATCTCCTGCCTATCAAAAAGGGAGGGGACTAAAGATCAACTTTGATGCAGTCATGGGTGTTAGTCCTTATATGTTCTGATGTGCCCTGGGAAATTTAGGCTGTACATGTCACTTTCAGATCACACGGAGAGAAGAGTATGAGCCTTGTACCAGGTAGACTTTGATGTCTCAAAGTAAGGGCTCCAATTCACGAGAAAGGCAAGATTTAGATGTGGTCTCTAAAAGAATTAAAGCCAAAAGCACATTCTGGTTTGGTTTTTAACATATTGAAGGGAAGGAGATAATCATTAAATGTTCTTGGTGGGTAGGAGTTCTGATACTTTCACACTGTAATGGGCATATTAGGTGACTATGCTCTGAACTTTCTTTCTATCACATTTTCTTTTAATTTGGTATATTTGTATTTGCATAGTTCCTATGTATGACACATTGATTGTTTTTAATCTCAGTTCTCCTGGGTGATTTGTTTTATTCTCTTAATTTTGGATGGAGGTAAGAGGGCCATATTAGGAATATTTAGGAGGATAAAATTGGACAGTTTTAGGGCCTTGGAAGACCATGGAGATCATCAAGTTAACTCCTTTTACAAACTGACAATGAAGCTCAGAATAACAGATGATTTACTTAAGACCATGTAGCCAGTTAGCAACAGTTTGCACTTGAATCCAGTCCTAAAATTTTTCTAATGTCTTATAATCAGACTCTTCCCATTTTTAGGTGAATGACCTTGGCTAAACCTTTTAACCTCTTTGGGCTTCCATTTCTTCTTTGGTGGACAGGGTTAATAATAAATACCATAATTCATAGGGAGCATAAAGGGTCAAATAGGGTAATGAATGTGAAAACATTTTGTAAACACTTTATAAAATGCTGTAAAAACTTTAGATATTATTATCTGAAGTAATTCAGCAAACTAGGGGGATTTTGACAAATACAACTCATTGGAAAGAATCACTGGATTTTAGGGTTGGAAAGGACCACAAGAGGTTATCTAGGTTAATAACCAAGTAGTTGAAGATTGTGTTACATGTCTAGTAATTAAATCAAAGAATCTTTTAAAATGTGCGTTTGTAAAACAACTTTTGATGTGAATAGAAAAATCTTGATCACCTCTGAGAGAGGACTTTTATTGGGGGCCCAGATACTTTTAAGACTGATTCACAATGCAGTTCATTAAAAGTGGCAGGAGACAGTTTTGTTGAGCTGTCCAGCTTCATTCTTGCAGGGCTGGGTGCAAATTATATGACTTTCCTTTCTTTTCAGGGGTAGCAGGCTGAGTGGGAGAGAGGCTGTGGCAACCTTAGAACCTGGAGACTTAGAAGCTGGAGAATAAATACTATGAGTTCGGTCTCCGATTTAGCATCCAGCAGCTAGCACCCTCTATGGCCAAAGTGCATGTAACCAACTTCTTTCTATATTTGCTCTGACTTGGTTGCCAGAGAAGAGGAGGCCGACATTGCAGTAGGTAGATTACAAGGAAATTATTTTATCCCCTTGCTCTGCTACGAAGCAAAGTAACAAAGTCAGGACAGGTGGGGGTGGGGGAAGAGCAGATAACAGCAGGGAAATCTGGGCAGGGCTGCCATTTTCTCCAGACTAAGTAGGATTTTGATGGTCTAATGATTTCTGAAAACTATTGGTAAATTCAGGTTAGCTAATGGAAATAATTTTATTTAATGACCAGCGGCGCAAGAGAAACTCACTTGAAAATCACCTCCATAGATCCTGTGCATGTCTAGCCCACAGATCAAAGGCTGCAAAGGGCGATTCATATGAGTGAGGTGAAACTCCATTCCTACACTTCCATCCTCTTTTAAGATCCTGTATTCTACCAGCTCCCCAGTAAATGCATTTCCACTGTTAATAATTTAAATGAAGTCAGTTCGGTGAGAAGAAGCACCATGAAACCGACAAGAGCTGTGGAGAGCAGAGTTCATAAATCCGTGACAACTCAAGGCTCGGTTTCTGAACAAGTGCATGGATGATGGGCCGACAGGTGAGGGGACAGGGCCGCGGGCCAGGCTGCCTCTACCCCACCGAGGAGGGGGCAGGCTTCCACGTGGTAGCACCTCCCTGGGTCAGGCGCATTTTCATTGCCATGTCAGGGAGACTGCTCAGCACCGCACACTGTCTGCCCTGTGCAGCTGACCTGCATTACAGCTTTGATGATGCTTGTCACTGAAAAGAGGTTTCAGCCTCAGGAATAGCCTTAAAGAGGCCTTTTAATTCCTCCTCAGAGCTCTACCTGCACCCTGGGATTGTGGCAGGGTCACCCCTCTCCTGACAGCTGAGGAGAGCAAGAATCTGCCATTTAGTTCCTCCTCCATCTTTTTGTCAACCCCCTGCTCTTCAGGAAATGTATCACAAAGACATTTCAAAAACATTAACAAACAACAAGCACAAAGAAACCCAAATCAAATCCAAGTAAAAATACTTACATGATAGAACAAAATCTATCAAGCATTCTGTCATTAATCAAGAGCTACACATTCTGTTTCTCAAAATGTTGGTTTGCTTTCTAACTCATCAGGTGATGTCCTCAGGCCCAGTTTTCTTTTTCAGCAGGTCTTTTCTTCTCTTTTAAAAAATTATTTGATAGCCTCAACCCACTTTGTCCACTTTGCATCACCTGCCTCTGGCAACTACCAATCTATTCTCTTTAAGAATGCACTTGTAAGTGAGATCCTATGGTGTTTGTCTTTCTCTGATTGACTTGTTTCACTTAGCATCATGCCGCATCACAAATGGCTAGATTTTATTCTTTTTTATAGCTGAATAGTATTCCATTGTGCATATATGTCACATATTCTTTATTCATTTATCCACCAATAGACACTTAGGTTGTTTCTATATCTTGGCTGTTGTGGATAATGCTGCAGTGAACAGAAGTGTGCAGATATCTCTAGGAGATTCTCATTTCATTTCCTTTCCATATATACCCAACAGTGGAATTGCTAGATCATCTGGTAGTTCAATTTTTAATTTTTTGAGGAATCTCCATGCTGTTTTTCATAGTGGCTGCACCAACTCACATTTCCACCAACAGTGCATGAGGGTTCCCTTTTCTCCACATCCTCGCCAACTTGCTTGTCTTTTTGATAATAGCCATTCTATGCGGAATGAGGCGATACATTTCTTTGGTTCTGATTTGCATTTTCAGGATGATTAGTAATGTTAACACTCTTTTCTTGCACTTATTGGCCATTTGTATATCTTTTTTTGGAAAATCCTTTCTAGCACGTTCTTCTCTAGGGCTTCTACGCATGCTGGCTTATTGTCCTTGTAGATACACTCTGAACACTGTATGTTCCTTTCCAGCTCTTAATTCTTCTTTCCCCTCTAAGCTGTTTCTCTGACTTTCTAGCTCTTAATTCTTCTTTCCCCTCTAAGCTGTATCTCTGACTTTTTGGAGATTCAAGCCAGTGCATTCTTTTACTCCTCTCTAAAATAATATGTTCAAATGGTTGCATGTCATATAACCAAGGGCATCTGCTTCAAGCTCTACTTAAATCCTACCCATGCTACCTTTGTCCAGGTAAACTACCTTTAAGTTGATTCAGTTCAATCCCATTTAACTGACATTTATCGAATACCCATAAATTGTAAAGCCCTGTAGCATAAGATATAAGTCCTCAGTTATAAAAGCTTGTAGATTGATTTCTTAGCATGTCCAACTTCTTTCTGGTATTTATAACTATTCAATAACAATAATAATAGCAATAAAACACAAATCTCAACCATCTACTGTTATTTGCTCTACCAAAATGAGATGAATTGAATTAAACAGGTTTCCATGCAGTGTTCATTTCTTGATTATTCTCCCAAAAGAGAAGTACTTCCATGCTGCGAATGAAAATGCACGCATAATCCAAAAACATGGTTTTAACCATTTCCCCCACCCTTCTTTTTCCAAAATCTCCACCATGGAGTGTTTTCAAGAAGGAAACTGGCCAATTTCCAATGGGCATGTTCCTTCCTGCCCCTTTGCTGTTCCTAATAGAAAGTTACTATTGAGAGGTAGGGTGACTGATTGTGAGCTCCTAACAATGGGCATTAAACCCTGGCTTTGAACCCTGGCTCTTCCGTTACTTAGTATTTGATATGGAGCAGTTATAGTCCTTGAATGTAAACCGATGATAATAATAGTACCAAGTTCATAGGGATTGTTGGGACAATTAAGTTAAATGAAATAAAACATGTAATCTAGCACGGTGTCTGGCATAATGCCTACTTGAAAGCTATGTTGGAAAGGAAATGAGATGCTAGAATCCTGAGTGGGTGGGTGAAGTATTCTTCTTTAGAGAATGGATCATTTTTAGCAACATTTAACACATTATATTGGTGCAATTAGCTTGATGAGTATAGATATTTTCAAAACAAATATCTGGGCTTTTTCTAAATTTGGATATCAATAAATCTGCATGCTGTTGAGCTAAAGAAAGGAAGAAAGGAAATGAGGGAGGAAGAGAAATATCAGTCAAAGGGTTTCAGTGGTTCAATGGGCTTGTGTCATGTTTGGCAGGACAGGTTTGTATAGTAATGGAAGGTTCTGTATGCATATACTCAGCTTTTGAGGCAACTTCTATGATAATATAGGACCCACATCTCAAATGCCAGCCATCACTGCGGCCCCACCTGCAGATGCCAAGTAGATGTGGTCACTTTCTTTTCTGAATCCAGTGTTCTCATTAAAAACATTCTTCACATTCTTCTTTCTATTATAGTTATTTTGCTCATGTTGGGTTCCCTCCTAAGGTAGAAGCTCAGTGCCCCTCCATCTTCTTGCCCCGTCACATAGTAGGTGGAATTGGATGGGGCACTGCCATTCACACAGGTGACACTCACATTGGCTGACAGGATGATGGATTCCTTTAGCCCAGAGCCAAATGACTCTAACCAAGGGTCAGGGCAATGCCAAAGCTGGGGGAAGGGTAGGGAGGCAGATTAGAAGCAGTTGCTTTCCTTGGTCTGCTTTCCCAAAATTGGCATCTTTCAACAATTTTTAGAAGGGGTAACATTTTACACGGTAATGACAAAAAGGGGTAAGCAATGAGGAAGCAAGGGTCAGGAAGCAGAGTGTGAAAGAGAGGCTTTGGGACCTTAATAGCAGGATGTCATAGTGTGGACCTTTTTATGTACCCCCGCCCCACCCCACCACCATGGTTATAGACTGAAACCTACCTGTCCCTAAGCATGCCTTTCTTGTGAGAACCTGGCTATATACCTACACAAGGACCGACCTGCTTTTCTCCATTTCCCCCCAAACCTGCCCTGTACACAGCTGAACTAAAGCCATGGCCATAGGAGCCTTCAGGCCTGCCCTTGCCACTAACTCTGGTCACTATGCTGTGGTCGCCTGGGCTTCCTTACTCTTCCTCAGACAATGCTGCATGTTCTTGTCTCCTCCTTTGCATTTGCTGTTCCCTCTGCCTGACATATTCTGTTCCGGATGTATACATTGTTGATGCACTCCCTTGTTTTATTGAAATCATTCATCAAATGTCACCTTCTCAGGGCTTCTCTGACCACCCAAGCCAAAAATGTTCCGCTGTCACACTACTTCTCACTCTGCTGTACTTTTCTGCACATACCACCATACATTATGCATGCTTTGGATTGTTGTCTGCCAATCCCCCAGAATGCAAAATCTATGAGGGCAGAGACTTCTTTACTCTTTTGTGCATTGCTATATTCCACCACTGAAGAGTGTCTAGCACATCATGGGGCTCAATAACTTTGTTGGGCAAGTAAATGAATAATGAGTGATGTTCACCTATTCGCTCAATTCACTGATTGTCTGCAATGGCAAGGATGAAGACATCCTAGTCTTTACCTTCTTGCAGTCTTGATGGGAAGATGGATACATGTACAGATACCAGATATATGAATATCTTACTTGTATATTTATTAAAAAATTTTCAGGTACCGTGATGAGCTAAGGAAACAATATTTTCTCAAATGCTATGTCAGAGAAGGATCAGAATATATGCTGGTATTAAATATACTCATTTGCCTAAAAGTCAAAGCCACAAATAAGTGTGTTTGTGTGTGCGTGTGCGGGCGCACGCGCGCACGCATGTGTATAATGGTTTGGCCATATTGGATTTCATAGAGTTTTGAGAAGGACTCAGAATGGCTTTGCAGTGATGTTACAGTGTGTCGGAAAGGTAAAGAATTCACTATCTTTTCTCCTAAATGAAACAGAAGCAGCTGCACTTCTCCCAGGTGGGCCTAGGCATTGTATGAGACCCACATCTTTTTCAATAAGGGACTCACATTTGCTGTGATACTAGAAACTTGTAATGGGCCTCTGAGGGCTATAAATTATATCAAATAATTTTCCAGATACTAAGCTGTTGTTTCCTTAAAGGATGGAGATGGGAGGGCTGAGGACAGAGCTTGCTTTGGGCCCTGGAATTGCACCTTGGTTAAACCACATTCAATAACTCCTTTTACATGTTGAATGTGTATGCAACAAACATTTACTTTGTGTCACCTGTGTGAGAGGTGCCATGCTGGAAGATAGAGCCATCCTTGGTTGGCTTGAAACTTGAAGATCCTTAATGGAAAAGCTGCTAGAACTTGCTGTAGCTTTATTACTGTTGTTTTATTACACTCTCATTGTAGCAAGTCAGATAATACAGAGTTGTATAAATATGTGTAAAGAAAATGTAACTAATATGCTACTTGTCTTTCACATTGCTATTACCCGTTTAATTAATCTTTCAGTAATTTGATGGATATGTTTCTATACTATTATTTTTGTACGCACACAACTTTCCTTGTTTTAAAAAAATGTTATATAGCACACACGACTCTAAAGTGTACATCTTAAAACTTACTAATGTATAATGTAGATCTTTCTATGTCTTATATTTTAATAAGTTCATAATTTATTTTTTGACAGAGACAGAGAGAGGAACAGATAGGGACAGACAGACAGGAAGGGAGAGAGATGAGAAGCATCAATTCTTCTTCGTGGCACCTTAGTTGTTCATTGATTGCTTTCTCATATGTGCCTTGACCAGGGGGCTACAGCATACCGAGTGACCCCTTGTTCAAGCCAGTGACCTTGGGTTCAAGCTAGTGAGGCTTGCTCAAACCAGATGAGCCTGCACTCAAACCAGCGACCTCCAAATTTCAAGCCTGGGTCCTCTGCATCCCAGTATGATGCTCTATCCACTGCGCCACCACCTGGTCAGGCTAAGTTCATAATTTTCTATGGAATAGGTATAACAATGTAGCCAGAAGCCCATTTTCCTATTCATAGACCTTTAGGTGAAGTATTTTTTCTATAGTACTCAATGTTTAATAAGCATCTTTATACATACTTTTTTTGTGTGGCAGAGACAAAGAGAGTCAGAGAGAGAGGGACAGACAGACAGGAAGGGAGAGAGATGAGAAACATCAATTCTTCATTGCAGTTCCTTAGTTTTTCACTGATTGACTTCTCATATGTACCTTGACTGGGGGGTCTACAGCAGACCGAGTGACCCCTTGTTTGAGCCAGTGACCTTGGGCTCAAGCTGGTGAGCCTTGCTCAAACTAGATGAGCCCGTGCTCAAGCTAGCAACCTCAGGGTCCCAAACCTGGGTCCTCCACGTCCCAGTCCAATGCTCTATCCACTGCGCCACCGCCTTGTCAGGTTACATACTTTCTTATATATTGGAGCTTTTATTTCTGTTCAGTGGATTCTGATAAATATGATTATTATGTCACAGGGTAAATGCATTTTTAATCTTTCTTTTGTGACATAGAGAAACAGGGAAAGATAGGAACAGACAGACAGGAAGGGAGAGAGTTGAGAAGTATCAATTCTTTGTTGAGGCACCTTAATTGTTCATTGACAGCTTTCTCATATGTGCCTTGACCAGAGGGCTACAGCAGAGTGAGTGACCTGTTGCTCAAGCCAGTGACCTTGGGCTCAAGCCAGTGACCTTGGGCTCAAGCCAGCAACTTTGGGCTTCAAGCCAGCGACCTTTGGGCTCAAGCCAGTGACCATGGAGTCATGTTTATGATCCCACACTCAAGCCAGTGACCCCATGCTCAAGCTGGCGACCTTGGGGTTTTGAACCTGGGTTCTCTGGGTCCCAGTCCAATACTCTATTCACTGTGCCACTGCCTGCTCATGTACATTTAAAATTTTTAATAGCTATGGTTGACTACCTCCCCCAAGTTAGGCAGCAATTCATATTTCCTTCAAAATAAATACATGGGAGTGCTTTTGTCCCTGATGACATACTCAGCACTGGATGTAATCAGTATTTTTAAGTTTTGTCAACAAAGGCAAAAATGGTACCTGAACAATGATACTTCATTGTTGCTTTAGTTACATTTATTTGACTGTCTGGGGTTGGTATGTTTCATACATTTACTTGCATTTCCCATTCTATAAATTCACGTTCACATCCCTTTGCCTGTTTTTCTATTGGGTTTTCTCTTCTTATTGATTGGCAGGAGCTCTTTGTATATTAGAAATAATAACACTTTTCTGGTCACATTATAAGAATACAAGATGTGTCATCTTGCAGATATGCCTGTTTGTTCATTTTTATGATTTCTGTAATTATTTCTGTCTTACTTAGAAAGCATTCCTCTTCAGCCTTTTGGATATGGTGCTCATCAAAATCGTGAGCCTGATGAGCTAGAGTCTTTGGCGCAGAGCAGTGTTCTTCATGATGCTTTGTGACTACAGTATAACATTTTGGGGTCTGGTGGTATGATGCACTTTAGACAAAGATGCCACCAGCCTTAGCCTTTCCTTCTCCATTCTCCTCCTTGATTTTTGTGTAGGTTTATCTGCTGGTCACAGAGCTTGGGTCCTGTCATTAATGCTTGGGATCATTTTGCTAGAAGATGTTTGGGATTCTTTGATCCACAAAGTGAGACTGTTGAAATCAGTAGTCATTAAAAAACAGTTCAGCATTTCCTAACATCTCACGGTCATTTGGAAACCTTAATAGCAAAATATCCAGTTTGGTGTGGGCACACTGACTTTCCCCTTCCCGGTTGAGTCACATCTCTGATTATTATTGCCTTTGCTTTATCCCTCTGTGACCCTTTTCTCTGTAGAGGAGCTGGATTTGATATAGAATCAATTTAATTAAAATATTCCATTTGTTTTACATCTAACATATTGTTAGGGCATAGTTTTCATGGTCCTGGACTTTGAGGAGTTCAGTATGTCACCACGGTAACAGTCATTTGTTCCTCTTGACAGGACTCATATACTGTCCTTCATAAACAAGGATGACTTGAGAAGGACACAGGCTTTTAGGAGAGCTATTTCTCTAACAATGAGGCTAGATGCCGATGTGTAGATTTTCATACACATTTTTCTTGTCCTTGTGACTAAGCTATTAGGAGAAAGCTAGAACATTAGAACTACAAGAAACTGTAGACAAGCAAACTGAGGCAAAGACAAATGCACTGTATATGCTCAAGTCTCATAGCACCTTGATGAACACTAATCATCTTTGTTGAGGTAGCGACAACCACAGCAATAACAGGAATTACGCATGCATTCTGGTAAATAAAAATAGGACCATATGGAAACATTAGCATGTGTCTCATCTTGTCAGGGGGATATTGGCCAGTTCTAGAACTCTTAAAGCTAATTCATAGCCACAGTTTAGAGCAAGTTTATGCTGTTTTACAGCTGTGGAAATGGAAGCATGGAGAGATGAAGTGATGTGCCCCAAATGCATGTCATCATTAGCAGCAGTGTCAAAACTTGAATTCAGGTGCCCTAATAGTCTGATCTTGTTGTTTCTCCATGGCCTATGTCTTCTCCTGGTGGATGCAGTTAGTTTTAGGAGTAATTTTTTTTTTTTTAGTGAATAGTAATGATTGAAGACCTGCTCTCTTTTGGGGGACTTGTATTTATTGAGGGACTGGGTTTATTGCCATACTCACATTATACCCCTTTATTCTTGCCTGTCAGCTAAGGAGTTATGTGATCGTGTTTACTCATTCGGGAAATATGTATTGGTCATTCCCTATGCTAAGGTCTGAGTAAATATTTGTGGAATTATACGGAACTGATGTAAATAATCGAGGTACCAGAGGTTGGGGCCTGAGCAGGTGATGAAGATTTTGTTTCACCAGTCTGGATAAAAGATGCAGCTTACTGAAAACAAATCCCTTTTTAAGAATTCCACTAAAAACATATGCTATAGAATTGAATATAAGTACAATAAAAGGCACCTGGTACAGCGTGTTCCAACTTCTCCTTTATTAGAATGTGAATAGTAGCATTCATTTCCAAGCAATGTCACCAATGTTGGTTTTGTTCGTTATTAGGAGACTGTAGTTATTGCACTCTGAAGGGAGAAGCCCTGGGTTTATCACGACCCGGGATGGCAAGTGGCCAAAGGATGAGATGCACCAGCTGATTGGTCTTTTATAGAGTCAGTATATCAGAAGTCATCTTTAGAAAGCAAAGTGTCCCTTCCCTGTGGCCTGCTGACCCAAGGGAGGATGGGTACTTGTTCTCCTTCAGCTGTTGATGCAGCATGGATGTCAGCCTAGAAGACACCGCCTGATTCCCGATCGGGTACCCGGGGGCAGCTGGAGGTGGGTGGCTCTGAGGCTGACATAGTAGTGGTCACGTGAGATGTAAAGCCAGCTGAGACAGCATCAGAGGCTGAAGTCCTGGAGGAGCCCGGATGTCTCGTGCCTTGGATTTTAACTGGCATGTGTAGAATTTGTGGATGGGCCTCACAACAGGGGGAAAGAGAAAGAATAGGAAAAAAGCAGACCATAAATTACAATAATAATTCGCAAGCCAACAAAGAGCTCACTTGCATCACAGTCACAGCCCCTAATAAATACACTCATGTGACTTATCAGGCTGTAATAATATTCCTCCCACTGATGATATCCCACTGTTGTTGTTAGTATTATTGTGACTGTTTGGTAATGAAGGGCAAAATTCCATATTGAGCCTTTTGATTCTTTTAATAAGGAGAGTGAAATCCTTTTCCTCTCCCACATGCTTCACAGCTTAGCTGGAAGCAGTGTCGGAACCTGGAGACAGAAGGTGACCTTGGGGTTTATCCTTCCCTATTACTCAGTCTTCTGGGTAGATTTCAAGGCAGACCTGTAGCACAAACCAAGTTGCTTTCCTGTGCACCTTTTCTTTCTGAGAGGAAGGGGGTAGGCTTTTCTTCCCTCTGGGGATTGTGTGTCGGTCTCCAGGGGGTGCAGAGTACCAAATTCCTGAGCAAAATAAGCATATCTCCTCTCTTCTCCATCTTTGTGAGTGCCTCAAAGGGAAGCTCAAAGAAATTGGCCACAATTCTAGCTCTATCCAGGTGCTTTACAGTCGTCAGAAGTGCTCAGTGTTTGCTCTATGGGCCTACTTAGGAATTCATCTATGAGCTTCTAAGTAAGATGTCCCTCATATTATCCTTACATAGTAGTTTACCATTTTCAACAACATTTTTATAGACATTACTCACATAATCATCATTTTAGCCCTTTGAAGCAACTATTAATTATCAGCATTTTTTGATAAAGAGACTGAGGGTCAGAGTGGAGGTACATCTCTCAAGCCTGCTGAGTAGCAGGTGCAGATTCTAGGTTCATACAAGAAAGGAGTATTCCTACCTCTCCTACTGGGTGTCACCAGAGAGACACAGCATCCACCACCAGTCTAGAGGTGGGCACACTTCTGTACTCTGCCACTTTGTTTTAAAGAGACACCTGGATTCAAGGGAAGTTTTGAAGGGGTTTGAGCTTGGAGCAGCTCCCTCAGAGGGCCATTGGACATAGGGAGAGCTTGCTGCAGTACAGTTTCTAGGAGTATGTTTCTGATTACTTAGTATTAGCAGATCATTTGTAACTCAGACATCAAAGCAGAGTTTTAGTGTCCTAACATCTCTAAATGAGATGGCTAAGCACCCATCCCCTCCAAATAAAATATAATGTCTCTTACAATGCTTGTGCACATTTCCGAAGGGCTTAAGCATCCTTGTGGTTACTTCTGGCCTCCACCCTTCTGTTTCTGCTGAATCAGTTAATCTTGGAAATTGTCTTGATGCCCTTCCGTTGTCTGTGATGTATGATACAGCTGAGGGACTCGGTCATTTTCCTTCATTTCCTTCAGACAGACCACTCACAGGAGGGTGTGTGTGTGTGTGTGTGTGTGTGTGTGTGTGTGGCATGGAGACGCCTATTGACATTTTGGTGGGACAGGATCATTTACATATCACTGTTTGTCCCCTTTTCAATTTGAGTACCTATTTTCTACCTTTTCCCAAGATTTTCTTCCCCCTTTCCTTTTTCCTCATTTTCTCTCTTCTTCCAAATTTCTGCCTTTTTCAGTGCATTTCTGTTTAGCTACCTTTTCTATTTTCTTCTGACATGTGCACTTAAGGTCTAACCTCCTCCCAGCACTTTAACAAGGATATTTTCTTTAAAAAGATGATTTCCTTCCACAGAGAAATTTTGATGCCAGCTGTGGCCATGTTTTCCAATAGGCCACATAAATAAATAGTAAAAACAAACAAACAAGTGACCCCCCCCCACCATAAAACCAGAACCCAGTCAGAGAACCTAGTCTTAGATGTACAATTGGTCTCAACATTATAATAGTGGTAAGAATAATAGTATCTTATAGTTACTGAAAGTTAAAGTTTTCAGACTGCTTTGCTGAGACATTAGCATATTTTATCTATTCAGTAATTCTTATAATCCCAATTTTCAGATGAAGAAACTGAGGATTATAAAGAGCCAGGAACAGATAGCAGGCTCCCTGACATTACCAGGACCTTCTCGCCACTGTATCAGTGGAGATCTGGTTCTGTTCTGATCGCTCTGTGCTGCTTGGCTTCTGCATTTCATCATCACACAATGAATCAGACTTGAAAATTTCATCTGTCTCTGATTTCTATTTCCCGCTGGCCTCCTTGGGCCTTAGACTCTGAAAACTGACTTTCTGTTTTATGCCAACTATAAATGTTCAGCCAAAAGCCAAGTTGGATCCTTGGGTCCTCAACTTTTTGTCATTTTCTGGAGTTTCAGACACACTGTTCAGTGAAGACTGTGGCCTTGTGGGAGCAGGTCATGAGGTCACATTAAACATGTGACCTGGTCTTTTAAAATTTGGACTATTTTTCTCTCTCCATTGGTTGCTACAACTGGCTTGCGTGGACAGTGGTTAGGTTTTACACACACAAACACACACATACACATATATAATACCCACACAAACACATATTTATATGTGACATTTCTTCAACCTGGAAACTTTGTCACACAGGATCAAGGGTATGTTATAGCTCCAGCAAGGCAGAGGTTAAAATGATTTTACCCACAGGATTTCATGTACAAGCTGTGAGCCAGTGTTTGGTCCCCTTCACCATCTCTTTATGTAGGGGACTCTCCCAAGCATGCATTATCTGGACCATTATGGAACACACCAGCGGAGGTGCTATGACCTCCGGCTGACCTTGGCCTGCTGATGCCCTACCCTGCACTCCAATTACTAGGCTACACGGAGGTGACTACAGTCTTCCAGGACCCTTGAGAGGTTATAGCTGTGTCAGGTCCTTACCTTTTTTCAGTGGCATTGGGCGACTTCTAGATCCAGCCAGCATTCTCTTTTCATGTGACACATGTGCTCGTTCTGAAATGAAAACTACAGAGCTATGATTGGTCTCTTTCATTGGAAAGCTGTGATTTTCCACTGCCCGGGCTGTTTCCTTTGGATGATGGACTGTAAGAAGGAACAGCAAGAATATGTGGAGATTGGTTAATTTCTCTGCTACTAGCAACTTTATGTTTTTCATATTGTTGGGGCATCAAGAGTTTTGTTGACTTGATACTTTCAGCTTCTCTGCTTGTCTTTTAGTTCTTATCTTCATTATTAAATTGATGACAGCTGTGCAAAGGGTTTAATGGCTTTGGTAATATTTTATAGTGCTTTATTAAAACTTTTTTCTGAGCATGGATAATGAAAATATGTCTTTACCTTTTATTTTAGAAGCAAAAGAAAATTAGGTACCTATTATATAACGTGCTCATGACATTATATAACAAGTCTTTCTACTGGAAATAATGCTACAAGCTGTGCTGTTCCCCACTGGCTGTGACCCATGCAAGGGATGTGTGTTAGACTTGTCTATTTACCAAACTCGGAGATGTATTAGGTATGAATTTGCCGATTTTGTAGGTCAAAAGCATTTACATATGGGCAGTTTTGTAGAGTCCAACCAGTATTAGCAGCACTTGGCAAAACCTGGTTTCAGGAAGCAGGTGAGGTCATCTCTAGTGTCCATCCCACTGTCTCCAGGCAAGACTACGCTTCAGTCAGACTCAGGAGTCCCTCTTAACTCATACTCTTTAACATTTGTGTCAAAGAATGAAATTCCTGATACAGTGCTGGGTTAGTTAAGGAATGAATTATCAATATCAAAGCAGGGAACAGCACATTCTGTAAGCTCACGAGAAGCAGCAGTGATTTCTGTTCTTTAAGATCTTACAGAGCATTGTGTCAGCCTTGGTAGGCATGATGGGGGTTTTAATAACCTAGAAAGAGTCTCTATTCCTTTAACCTCTTCCTCGCCAAGTCTGTATTTCCATGCTCATCATAAACCAGTGAAGACTGGCTCTGGTTTGCAACTTGCCTTCAACGTTACAATATAAGCTGTTAAACAGACCTCGTTGGCTACCTTAGCAGGTGGGTCCTCTGAACAAAGAGAAAGGAATCTGCTTTATTCCAGCAATGATATTTCCAGACAAAGCAAAGTCATGGGGATAGTCTCTGGACTCTGGATAGAGTTTTCTCAGCATGTGTATTAAAGCCAGATGCTCAGGGTGTCTGCCCTTCCTCCCAGACTCCTCACTATGGTGGGAGCCTGCAACGCCTCCCTACTTCCATTGTCCTTTGGCCAACAGCTCATGACTCCCTGTGAAGTCAGCGTGGGGTCCGTGTTCATTCTCACTTCAGCCAGTACCTACTCCAAGCATTGAGCTTGCTCTTCAATGGACTTACTCTTTTGTTGCCAATAAAAATGTAGCCACTCAGTCGTGGGTGTGTGTATAATAGCATGGCAAGGCAGGAATTTTAGATACTGGATTTTTTTTTTTTATGAAGAGCATGGAGGCAGCATCTCTCTGTGTGACTAGAAACTGAACTCAGAACCTTCGTAAGCCACAACATTATTCCGATGCAAAAGGCACAAGGTGTGAGAGAAGAATGTATGATCGCAAATATTTCTGTGCAATATGTAAACCCTGTTTAATTGAGATAAAAGCACACGACGCAGTTCCTGGCCCTTCTCAGACTTCCACTAGATGCAGAAAAGAAATAGAATCATTGACTATTGAGGAAAGATGAGAGGCTTTTGGGTCAGAAGGCTGGCCTAGGTTCAGGTCATGCACAGGCCACTTGTGTGTGTATGACCTCAGGCCACTCGTTCGGAGCTTCAGTTCCCTCATTTGCAGTGTGGGGTCCTGTACCTCCCGGGGTTGTCTTGTGGATATAAAATGCAATTGTGGGAGCAAGAATGCTTTAGATAAAAGATGACACAACCTAAAGCTGTTGGGTGTCTTTTACCCTCCAGGTCTGATTCTTATTAGGCCTCACATATCTTTGCATGATTGGAGAAAGGACTGGGATAATAAGCCTTAGAAGTGGATGGTTTTTAAAATTGATGAGTGGCTTTGAGTCTCTACCGATTTCTTGCCCAGCCGTCAGGAAGCAGCTGTGGTAGTACAGGGCTGACAGGGGCTCGGGGCGAGCTGGGGGCTCCAGTTACTGATACTGTCCGTCCCAGCCAGCCCTCGATCCCCCCACCCTCCCGTCGCTTGTTGTTAATGAGGGCTTGTTCTAAACCCAGAGTTCCGGGGTCTGATGAATGCCACAGCCTACTTAAATCACTTTCTTGTGGCCTTTAACCTAAAAAGATTACAGTTTGGGGGTGGGGGTGTTGAGGTGGGTGAGCAGCAGAAAACAGAATCAAATATTTTTTATGTGATGTTGCTGCATTAAAAGGGCCAATCTTGTGTCATGTAACACATGAATAATGGCTCTAGAATGTGATGTCAAAATTTTCCACACGTCTCATAAATAAATGCAGCCACACCCCTCCCCCCAACCACCACCCAAAGGCTATCCATTTTGAACCTCAGCTTGCATCCCAAATTAAGAATGCGTTCAGATTCAAGGTTAAAGGTATAGTATCCCCTTTCAAAAGGCTTCATGCCAGTGTTTCTGCTGAGAATGACAAATAACATTTGAAACAGGCTATCAATTGTCAAGACTTCTCCTCCTCCTCCTCTTCCTTTTTACCTTTTTACCTAACTTTGCTGAAGGTCTGATCCTTTAGAAAGAATAGATGCAGTATTAGGCCAAGACTTGATGAAATTTTCCTTAAAGAAAACCACTTGAGTGAGATCGTGGGAGAAAAGAATCACACAAATAGTGCAGTGGCCCTCAAGAGCGAAGAAGCTAGATGCAGCCCAGCTGCGACTAGTATTAGCAGCACAGCTGAGCCAAGCACGTTGTATTGCAAGAAGCATAGATTTAGTTGAGACGTGTCTGCTTGCATGGAGATACCAGACACAGATACTGACATTAGTCAGAAAACTGAAAATGTTTATTTTTATTTTTTGCCAAGAAGATTTTGTCTTCCTGATGTCAGTTGTGACCAACACAGGTCACTTTCAGGAACAGGAATCCAACCATCCTTGGCACTAGCACAACCACCAACATTTCCTTTCCTTTAATGTTAAAAGATGGATCAGTGGTGAACGTACAGGGGAATTTTTCTACAAAATCCAGCCTTGTTGAAAGCTGCACTTTGCTGAAGCAAAGCTGCCTCTTCATTCCCCCCGAAGGACAGAATGCTTTTGTTTTTGTTTTTGTTTTCCCAGTTTATAGAGGGGAAGGAGGAGGAAATAGGCAGGAGCATGATGTCTGAGAATCAGAGCAAAGAACAAGAGGGGAATTGAGCTTAATTTCATATAGTCTCAAGTCCCCCTGCCTGCTTCCTCCGTCCCGTCCCTGCCTTCTCTCCCCACCTCACAAACAAAGGCAGCATCTTTCTTAGATAATGCCGCGTGTGTCAGAAGCGAACGTTCTGGGAATGTACATGGTGACCTGCTCTGTGTAACAAACGTCAACCCCAAACCATACAGAAGTCGCTACATCTGTTTTGGCTTTGTTCGCAGCACAGAGGGGAGGGCGGTGCACTCCATGGTCAAGGGCCAAACTACATGTCATATTTCATTACCTTCATTAGCTACTACAGAAGGCTGCATTCAAAGAAAGGTTGGTATTAACTCTTGAGCCACCAGCCTTTTCTAACAGCCATTTTCACCTTCGCCCACAGCTTATGGATCCGTTCGTTGGTGCCGTGGGCTCTGATTTAACTAAACTGTAAATCAGCCCTGAGGTCCATGATTTCACCTTCTTAACTTAAAGGAGACAAGCTACTGTTTTATCCTAGGTAGCTACTTACAGGACGGCTGAACATCTGGAACCTATTAGGACAAATGCTAGTGTAAACCCAATGGGGAAAGTGTATTTAGAATTAATAAAACTTTCCCTTCTTATTTTGTCCACAGTTGTCTTTTTCTTTTCCCCCTCACATTATTTCTGTGATTTAGGAGTGCCAGCTCCTTTCTTGGTTGCTGGAGTGAGATAAGATTATGCTGATTGCTGCCTAGCTATTTGAGGGCGGCCGGGGGGGGGGTGTGTTTTTGGTATACTTTCTTATGATGACATTGGACTCACATGGTTACCGTCCCTGGGAATAAGAGCCCATTTCCCCATATTCACGCTGCATTTCTTAAAGGATACTTTACAGTTTCTGAAATAAAAGTGGGTGAATGTATAAACTAGACCCTTTTACTGTATGGCTATAAAAATGGTCAGTTTTCATGCTGCATATTGAATACATCATGATTCTATTTAAAATCGTCTGTGGCCAGCACATGCTGTTATTTAATATTATGAAGTATGGCCAGTTGGCCAGCATAGGTCAGAACACACCTGGACTGTGGAATTAGGAGTCTGGAATTTTGATTCTTTGTCCTGGCTCTGCTATTGATTTATTGCCTGGTATTAGACAAAGCTTTTGCCCTTAATTCTCCCATCTGTAAACTATGGATCATTATACTATTATAAGGTTTCTGTGAGCTTGAATGGCTTCATTTGGAGATACTTTCAAAAGCCCTGAGAATACTTTATTTATTTATTTATTTTGCAGTGGATTGGGACATAAATTTAAAACTTTAACCATTTTCTCTCTTTTCTAGAGGGAAAAGAAATTTTCTGAAGCCCATTGATATTTTCTCTCTCTTCAAAAATAATTTTTTATTGAATTTATTGGGGTGACATTGGTTAATAAAATTATATAGGTTTCAGGTGTACAGTTCTATACTATGTCATCTGCACATTGTATTGTGTGTTTACTATCCCAAGTCAAGTATTCTTCCATTTATCTCCCCCTTTACCCTCTTCTACCTTCTCCCCAGCCCCCTTTCCCTGTGGCAGCCACCATGCTGTTATCTTTTTTTTTCTACATTTTTAAAATTTTTATTTTATTCATTTTAGAGAGGAGACACACACAGAGAGAGAGAGAGAGAGAGAGAGAGAGAGAGAGAAAGAGAGAAAGGGGGAGGAGCTGGAAGCATCAACTCCCATATGTGCCTTGACCAGACCAGTGCAGGGTTTTGAACTGGCGACCTCAGTGTTCCCAGGTCGACGCTTTATCCACTGCGCTACCACAGGTCAGGCATGTTATCTTTATCTATAAGAAATTTTGGGGTTTTTTTTGTGTGTGTTATTTTTGCTGAACATTATTGGCACAATAAATTCAACAGCCCAATATGTAAGCCAGTGTTTGTCTAATGACATCTTGGATACCGTTTAACCTGCCAAGAAAATAAACTTGTAATGAAGATTGACAGGCACCGGAATTGGCCATCAAACTTATATCTATCTGAGATTCAAGTGTATCCCGAGGTAGAGTAATGCCATAGAAGGAGACATCTAGGACTTCTCTGGAGTTGGGAAACTAATATGAAGATAGGTACTTAGCAGGTACCTATCTTACTCTTGGAGGCAGAAAGAGGAGGAATGGCAGAAAATACAGTGTGTCCGTAAAGTCAGGGTGCACTTTTGACCGTGTGACCGGTCAGAAATGCTGAGCTCTCTGTGGCTGAGTTGCACACCCACGTCCATCCTTCACATTTGACAGGAGTTTCTTTAAATTGAACTAACCATCAACGGACACCTGTATAAGCGATCCAGTTTTGTAAATTAGTAGCAATGTAAATTGTAAATGCAGGACTTATGCTGTAAAATGGCTTTTGGTATAAATCTGTACCTAGTGCTATTTTGTACCTATAATGACTCTTTTCACAAAGGAATAAAAAAATTGTGTTTCTTTTCTCATCTCCTCTTTGTGTTTCCATAAGATCCAGGACACATTCTGAGTTTGAGAGAAGGGCCAATAATTATGACAATTTTTTTTTGTTTCCATTTTTAACCTCAGACCAGCTAACTCAATTCTCCTTCCTTTAAATTTGCCCCTAAGTTGGGTCCTACAATGAGACCTTTTGCATGGCAAGTTTCAGCCTGGAGCAAATTTTTATGGCTGAATTATAAACCCTTGAAAATAGGGATTTATAATGGAAACGCTGACACAACCTTAACTCTAGCGGCGAGAGTGCAATGCGATAATAAATGAGGCAGAACAGCAAAGTGCTGCTTTTAATTTATCATTTAGTAGGAGAAAAAGGCCTTGTTTACTTCTTCTTTTTTCAACTTCTTCTCTACTTCTAAGACTTGCAACCATTATTTTGAAATGTATTTTATAATAAAACCTCAGTGGTTATGTTGCCTAGGGCTTGAGTGTCCATTGAAAAAAAAGGGGGAGAAGGAGAGAAAGAGAGAAATTTTGGGGGGCCAAAGAAGTATATTTTGTTGACTGATTAGGTCCTGACTGTAGATTTGCTGCCTGGCAGTGTATTTATTACAGGACAGGTCAGCTGCTCTGCTGTGATCCGAGTGCCCCAAACATAGGGTTCTTTTTGGACATGTCTATAATAGTAGCAGTAAAAAGTCAAAACAATAACACTTGAGGCACCTTCTAGCACTTTTTATTCCAGACATTAATGTATTTGAGCACAGAGGTTATAGACTTTGAAGTCAGTTATGTCATGTAGCTTAGGATCTCTCCTCATGTCCTGAGTTCCCATTCTGTGGATGGAGAAACTGAAGCCATTTTTGCTAGTGTGATTTCTGGACGTTCAATTCAATCCTTACTCTCGGTATGTGAAGCACTGGACCGGGACATGGAAGAGCATGCCTCCTGCTCTGCAGGAATTTACAGCCTAATAGAAGAGGGCAAACATATAATAAACAAAAAAATAATAATGTAAAACACTGTAACAATGGAAGCCTATTGTAAAGTCATCTGATGGCATGGGCATTCACCTACCTGTAACCCTGACTCCCTCATTTCTATTTCTTTAGAGGGGCCTAAGGATACAAATCTCCTTTCTTTGGTAGATACACCTGTGCTGGGTATTTTACATACTCCACCAGACCCTCTGTACCCAGAGAGTTGACGTTTAACTGCAACACCTCCCGCATTTGTCCTGCAGCTTCTCCTTGGTTTGCCCAATAGGAGAACTTAGTAGAAGAATGGGAGACAAGGGGTGAGGTCACAGTACAGCAGACCCCCCTCCAATGAAACATATATACTATGTTTATTCACACCTATGATAAATTTTAATTTATAAGTTAGGCACAGTAAAAGGCTAACAATAATAGGTAAAAATAAAACAGAAGCCCTTTATGGCTTCTCT
This sequence comes from Rhynchonycteris naso, assembly GCA_037038555.1. Taxonomy (NCBI): domain Eukaryota; kingdom Metazoa; phylum Chordata; class Mammalia; order Chiroptera; family Emballonuridae; genus Rhynchonycteris; species Rhynchonycteris naso. The sequence continues at coordinate 19,577,046 of CM073001.1, forward strand.
TTGGTATATTAGAATTACCAGCATCACTACTCTTACGCTCTGGGGCCATTATTAAGTAAAATAAGGGTTACTTGAGCACAAGCGCTGCAATACGGTGACAGTCCATCTGATAACTGAGATAGCTACTAAGTGACTAATGGGCAGATGGCATATCCACTGTGGCTACTCTGAACAAAGGGATGATTCACACCCCGGGTGAGATGGAGTGGACAATGTGAGATTTCAATCCACCACTCAGAATGGTTCACAACTGAAAACTTATGAGTTATTTCTGGAATTTTCCATTTACTTATTTGGATTATGGTTGACTGTAACTGAAAGCAAGGAAAACAAAACTGCAGATAAGGGGGTGCTACTGCTCTCCTGACTCGGAATTGGTGGGTGTCCTCTGTTGAAGGCTGGAGCTCCTGTCTGCAGCCCTCTCCCATGGCTACTGCCTCTGCTATGTTCCGGCAATGCTGCCCTCACTGGGCACCACCAGCCTCAGGGTGGTAATGGCTCCTGTGCAACTGCTAGCCCGGGTGCTTCACCATCACTTCTGGGTTTCCTAAACCCTACTCACACGTATAAAACCCACTCACACCTCTAAACCCCGCTCACACCTCTAAACACTGCTCTCACCTCTAAACCCCACTCACACCCCTAAACTCCACTCATACCTCTAAACACTGCTCTCACCTCTAAACACCACTCTCACCTCTAAACACCACTCACACCTCTAGACCCAACTCTCACCTCTAAACTCCACTCACATCTCTAGACCCAACTCTCACCTCTAAACCCCAGTCACATCTCTAAACTCCACTCACACCTCTAGACCCAACTCTCACCTCTAAACCTTACTCATACCTCTAAACCCTACTCACATCTCTAAACCTCACTCACATCTCTAAACCTTACTCATACCTCTAAACCCTACTCACATCTCTAAACCTCACTCAAACCTCTAAGCCTCATCTCTAGACTCTGCTCATACCTCTAGACCCCAATCACATCTCTAAACCCAACTCATACCTCTAAATCAACTCATAAGTCTGTAAATATTCTTTTACAAAAGACATTATATACTAATGGTCTCTTTTGTAAAAATAAAAATCCCCTTTGGATTTCTTTTGGTTAGCAAAACCAGGTATTACTGTGGGGCTTTTGTAAAGGCCAAGTGGTGTAAAGTAAACTTTTGGTAGGTAGAGGTGGGGGTAGGGGGTAGTTCTCATCGCAGTAGGCCATTTTGGCTGTGAAAGTTTTCATAGGAACACTCAACTTTCCGATAGAGGTGAAACCAGTAGTCCCTTCACTAAGCTCTTCTTAGTCACTCCACACTTCTCAGTGACACTTAGTTAGAGTGTGTGCACATGGTTTCCTGTTAGGCCCCTGGCTCATACAAAAAATATATTGAGCACACTTGCTCGTGCACGCACACACACACACACACACACACACACACACACACACACACACACACTTAAAGAATACAGTGAGGGTACTTAGGCAGAAGATATGTAGAGTAGGTCTGTCCAATGCTGGGATTTGTAGTGACTACATTATGAAGTCACTTCTTACAATTCCTAGGCCAGATAATGCATCCATCATGTAAGGCAGCAAGCCCCTAAAATTCCATCAGATTTACAACATAATAAACTTTCATTAAGACAAAGCTACATGAAATTTACTCCCCATTCATTCTCAGAGCCAAACAAATGCTGCTCAAATACCTAATGAACCCAGGTCTCACCCAAAGTGGTAATGCTGGCTTGAGGACGTTAGAGAGGAGGGGACCAGGAGACACAGGGCACACCGCTCCATGGAACACCCTGAGTAGCTGAGCAGTGCTTAGGTTGTTGCCATCCATTTTCTTCAGTCATCCAAAACGGGGCACATGAGGCTGCTTGTTGAGGTTGGTCCATACTTGTGACCACTGAACAGATTTCTGAGTGCATTTTAATCATAGTGTGTCTTGTGCTTTATTGAAGGTTTTACACTCTTTCGTTGCCTTCCCGTCTGATATTGCACTGGATAATCCAGTCATGATCATTTCTTAGCATTCCGAAGAGAAATACCCCAAAGACAGAATGGAAGCGATTCACCATCAGGTGTCTCCAAAGAAGACATAATTCAGAAATATGGCAGCTTGAGGACATGGGTTTAATCTCTCCTCTCTCTCAAAACCTTACTACAATGATAATTTAGGTAGAAAAAAAGCATAAAATCATAAGGACAGCAAATGTAAAAGAAGAAATGATGGCAGATAAGAAATATCAACAAAATTTTGGAAGCTGGAAAACAACTGGACTGATGATTTAGTGGACAACAGAAAAATTGAACTACATGCCCATCAAAGACAAAGTCAAGAACTGAGCCAGTTGGAGGTGGTAGAACAGGAAAGACTCGCTCCTGGGGTCCTGGCTGTCTCTTCAGGTATTGAAATGGGTAGGGCTGGGACCCAGGACTAGTTGAGGGTTGCATAAAAGAGCTATATAAAGAATGAGTCCCATAGACTTCCCCACTCCTTCAGTAAAGACCCTTTGACCAGAGGGTCTGAACAGGTTCTGACATGGGCAGTCAGGCATAGCTGAGAGAGAGGTATATTCCATGCAAATTAAATGAAGGCTGCATACTGACTGGTGAGACCTCCTGGTCCTGATATGCCAGGATGGAGAACATTGCTGACCTGGCTGAGCATCTTGAGGCTGGAGACTAGAGGATTCCTTTCTGAAGCAGTTGACCATTCCATGAGGAAAGATGTCCGAATAGTGTCAGCTAGGATTCCAAAGGAACAGCCAGTCCCACACAAAACTCACAACAGCTTTTAAAAAAGGGGTTCATTTTAAAATATGTATGATAATTAAAGAAACTTTTATCTTGGTGACAGACAAAGAGAAAGAAACTCAGAGGATTCAGAAACAGCAGAAAGCTGAGAAAATATAAAAACAAGATTAAGATACTTAGAGAGACCAGGAAAGATGTCACACCCATGCAATAAGAGTAGGATGTTATTTAAAAAGACAGTTCGAGATGGGAAATTTAAGTACCAAGGCACCAAATAACTATGGCAGAAATTCTATATAAATCGGGATTAAACATTTTCAGAGATGAAAACAGTCCCAATTACCATTGACTTTCTCAATAGAATCTCTGGAAACGAGAAAACAATAAATGTGAGCAAAAATTATTTCCAAAGAAAAACTTAATATCCAAATTGTTGCTTAAGCATGAGGATAGGGTTTACCCCCCCCCCCGTTCCTTTCCTCAGAATGTTACTGAAGGATGTATATTATTGATATAGATGAAATAATTTTAAAATGAAGACATGAAGATCCAGAAAATTGATTTAACACTAGGAGGAAGCAAATGGAATTCTTGGCGATGGGGAAGAGACACATTGAAATAACGGCTGGGCGTAAGGCTTCAAATAGAAACCCAGTCTAGTTGGAGGATCAACCCATGGAGGCTCCAGGATGCCTCTGAGGAAAAAAAATGAATAGGATAGATAATCTTTTTTAAAAATTGAATTTATTGGGGTGATATTGGTTAATAAAATTATATAGGTTTCAGGTGTACAATTCTATAATACCTCATCAGTATATTGTATCGTGTGTTCACCACTTCAAGTCAAGTCTCCTTCCATCACCATTTTCCCCCATACCCTCTTCTACTTCCCCCTACCCTCTTTTTCTGTGTTTAAAACATATTCATAAGAAATTTATAAATGTGACCAAAAACCCCAAACCCACAAGCAAACAAGGACATTATTAACTCTTGGAAAAACAAGAAGTTGTATAAGGGAAGAACTATAACTATAAATAAATTACATGACTTAGGTGTGGATAATATGTATGTAGTATTAATACAATCACAGTGTTAAAAGCAAGTATTATTTTAATAAGAAATTGTATCAAAAGAATGGAGTGTGTGTGTGCACACACATGCTTAGTAAGAGATCTGATTCCTCATTTTCTGTAGTGTGAAATCAATAATCTTTTTTTTAAAAAAAGGAAAATAAAAAACACGAAGAAAAGCAGATTAGTTAGAAAAGGGAGGCAAACACCATAAGAAATAACTGGGAGAGAGTTGGAAGTGGCTCCCTCTGGGGCTTAGGAATCATGAGTGGAAATGAGGGGGAGGCAGGGAGCTGATATTCCCCAGCAGAGGCCTTCCAGGGCTATTTGGCTTTTTCAAACTATGTACATGTGTTATTTTGTTAGAAATAATTCCAAAGGTGAAAATATGTTTTCTCTTCTGGTCATGGTTAAGAGAAGGACTCTATTATAAAGCATTGGCATTGCTTTCTGAGTGTCAGATACTTGGTCAAGTGCTTCAACGTGCATTTTCTCATTTAATCCTCTTGATAATCCTGAGATGTTGTTTCTTTTCTTGCCCTTTCACAGATGAGGGACTCAAAGTTCAGAGAGGTTAGGCAGTTTGCTCCAGTCACATAGCTGTCTGTGCGCCCAGAGCCCACCTGCTTGCCTGTCTCCTTCCTGCTGCCCGCCGTCTCTCCCAGACAGCCAAGAGCCTTCATCCTGTGAGTTGCTCCCCTCAGCATAATTTTATGTCGCCTTGCTCTTGTGAGTCTTCCTACCTAGAGGACATCCTGTCCTTGGGTTACCGTTCTTAGGCACAGCGTTAGCCTCATGGGGGTGGTGCCGGCTTAGTAGGCAGTGAAGAAGGTGGAGAGTAGTGTCTGGGACAGCTCCGCGTGTCGCCTGACTTTATACAAGCTTCGTGACCTTGAGCAGGTCATTTAACTTTATTTAGCTTCCTCACCTAGAAAGTGGGGGTAATGGTAGTAACTATTATTTTGGATCGTTGCCTAAATTAAATGAGTTAATACACATAAAGTGCTTACAGCTACCAGTGGTACATAATAAGTTTTAGCTATTATTATTGTTTGAAATAAACAGTATTGACTGGCCTACAGCTGACTAACAATTGGCAGAAAGTGTATGGATCTGAATGAATAATGCATCAGTCCCCTAGAATAAAATATAAAACTGTCGTAGGTGTTGTATGTTACAAACTCCTTTCTCACTGAGTTTCTTCCAGGTTAGTCATCCTCTGACCCCATTTTTCCTTTTTTAGGATGAAACTCAAAGCCAATCTTAGTCTGAGTTATCTAGAAACAGGTCACAGGGTCTAAGCTGGAGATTTGTGTGCAGGCTTTTGTGTGTGTGTGTGTGTGGGGTAAGTACACTTGGGAACAACATTGCTAAGGGCTTGGGCAGGAAGCAGGATTGGGCAGAGGAAGGAGTTGAACCTGTGATGGCCACAGAGGCCTCTGTTGATCCTGGGGGAAGGCTGAATTGGCCACCAAGAGTTGTCTTAAATGAGGGGGAAGGGGTTTGGCATTTATACCCCCACTTGAACTAATCATGGGATACAAATCATGCCTAGGGTAACTGTCCTCAGCCAGGGATGTAGCTGTGAGCCTCACAGACACTTCTCCTGGCAGCTGGGGAGTGAGTACCTGAGAGAGAAGGAGCTGGGATATCATGGCCTCCATTTCCATGCCTCTCTGCCTGGCATTTTCATGTTGCCCCTGCATCTAAAGTTGGGCAAGAAAGTAGTCCAATAGGTTCACGGATTCTAACATTTTTACCCCCTGTATTTGAGGATAGGTTATGTTTTGCTGTGGTAAAAAATTCATTCTCAATTTACAAAGGCTTAAGATGACAAATATTTATTCCTAATTTACAATGCATATTTACCATAGTTAATTTAACCCAGAGGTAGATGGGATCTCCTCCACACAGTGATTCAGGGACCCAGTCACTTGGGTCTACCATCTTGCATCAGACCACCTGGAACACAGAGCCTCCTTTATTGCTAAGAAGGAGGAAACCAGAGGGCCCTATGCTGGGTTCATGCTTCCACCCAGCAATTATACATGTCATTTCTGCTCAGAGACTGACACCTAGATCTAGCCATTTAGCCCTGTCTCACTCCAAGAAAGCTGGGAAATATGGGGAGACACAGATGTTCAGGGAGCAGCTGATGCTTTTGTGCCACTTCACTCAAAGATATTCATTCACATCCTCACATGGTGACTACCTGCCAACAGAGGGAGAGAACTAGGTTTTAATGTTTCCCTATAATCATATCCCAAATTAGGGCACTTAACTTGCTACTCATGGATGAGCTTCAGGGAATAATTGAGCCCCTTAATATTGAATGCAAACTTTTATGAGAATTATGTATGTTCTTGGTATAGAAAGTCCATAACTTTTAGCAGATTGTCAAAGGGCTCTGTGATCCAAAACAAGTTAGAAGCCAGTGCCTTATAGGGCACTACCTCCTGTATCAATATGTGGGTCTACCTATCCTACAAAAGAAAGACTCAGGCTTTGTCTCTCTATAAGTGTCAAGATTCAGATCTGTCACAGACACAGGAGTGGCGTGTGAGAGTACCTTTCCACTAAGCCAACTGCCCACTGAGGATTTGAACTGTGATTCCTGACCAGAAGGGTTCTCTATAGACTAGAACCCTGCACTTGACAATGGGAGCCCTGCCTGGATTCCAGGTTGAGGTTTTCTCAGCTTCATGGGTAGGTTTCTTTATTTATTAGATATCTCCAGTTAGAGCCAGTTCCTTACAGCTCTGAGTTTCTGTGACTCTGGTTCTGATCAATACCCAAAGTCAGCAAACATTTTCTATAAAGGGCCAAGTAAGAAATATTTAAAAGTCTGTGGGCCACACAGTCTCTGTGGCTATTACCCAGCTCTGTCATTGCAGTTTGAGACTGTGAGAGATAATATGTAATTGATGGGTATGGCTATGTTCAAATAAAGCTTTATTTACAGCAAGCTATCGTTTGCCAAAGCGTGATCTATACCTCTGGTTCTTCAAGTGTGATGGCAAGACCAGCAGTCTCAACATTACTTAGGAACTTGTTAGAAATATACATTCTCAGGCCCTACCCTAGAGCTGCTCAGTCAGAGTCTTTGAGGATGGGACCTTCAGAAGCCCTGAGGCAAAATTCTGATGCATGCTAACGTTTGAGTAACATGGATCATATTTTAACAAAAAGAAGCTTAGTGATTCCAGGTTTATTCAGATATGATGCTTTCTTGCTCAGGTAATGAGGCGAGAGTGTTAAATAAAACAGCTGGCTTTAACGTCTCTGCCTCCTCCAAAGCCCCAAATTATATTAATCTCATCTTTCCAAGCAAATCACCCCTTTCTGTTTAGTTCATCATAATCACTGCTATAGCTTTTAATATGGAAGAAATGAAAGCAAAGCTGTTGCTTTTACACACACATCTTCTTCATTATTGTTACTGAGTAACTGATATTACCTTTCATGTGTACCCAGGGACTTCCCTGTAACTAGCAAATAGGTGTGTAAAAAGCAGCCTTTGAATAGTAGCAACACTTAGCAGTTATGTGGCGCTTTCATGAGAGGCAGTCCACTTGTATAACCACTTTTTAAAATATGAAGTTATTCACAATGAAAAGAAATGAACAGAGAAAGATGAGTCAACATCAGAATTCAACTGAAATGAGCCTGGGTGGCTCGTAGGAGGTGATCTTTGTTGCTGTGCAATAAGGTGTAGTTCCAATTCTGCTGTCACTATTGACTTGTGCTTCTGTGCCTTAGGTTTTCATTTGCAGAACTATTTGGTCTAAGGTCCTTATAGATTAGGGTCTTATTTATCTTTGTAGGACCTAAATGTTTCCCTTTCCACACAGCAGACCTGACAGAGTAAATGAGAGAATGAATAAATGAACATTGCGCAGGGTTTTAGGACCCAGTAAAGGCAACCTCATTCTTTGGCTTTTCTTCTCAGTCAAACCCCAGAATGAAACATGAATGCCTTCTACTGCTGCTGCTTTTTGTCCTCTTTCTCATCCTCCTCTTTGTCCTCTTCTTGGCCTTGTCCTCCTTGTCCTGTCCTCCTCCTCCTCTTTATCCTCTCCCTCTCCCACTTCCCCCTTTCTCCTCTTTCTCCTCCTTTTCTTCCTTCTCCTCCTCTTCCTTCTCTTCCTCCTTTTCCTTCTCTTTCTCCTTTTCCTTCTTTTCCTCCTTCTCCTCCTCTTCTTTCTTCTCCCCCTCTTCCTCCTTCTCTTCTTTTTTCCTTCTTCTCTTCTTCTTCCTCCTCTTCCTGTTTCTTCTCCTCCTTCTCTTCTTCCCATTTCTCTTCCTCTTTCTCCTCATTCTCTTTCTCCTCCTTCTTGTCCTACATTGTTATCTTCTTTTCAGATGAATTATACACATCAGTAACTTAAAAATCAACTTCTGGACAGTAATGATAATTGGATATTGTGTCATTTCAATATAACCTCATTGGACTCAATGATTTTTTTACCCTGGTGGTCTCTGACTGTGTAAACTTGATCTCTATCAATAAAAAAGGGACAGACCGCCCCCCTGGAATTCCCGAGATAAACTTTTGCAAAAGTTGGGAGACTTATGAGTGCTATAGTTGTATGCTGGTTTCTGTCCTCAAAATGTGAGATACAGATTATGCATCCTACTCTGGGTAGCCTTCTCCTGGGGAAGCCATGCTGGACCTGCACCGCAGGCAGCCGCCACAGCTCGCGGGGCATATTCCGGAGAGCATGGTTCCTGGGATGGCTGGAGAAAACACTGAGTTCTAGTGCATCACCTCAGAATTTGCTAGTAGCTTTGTTCACTTTCCACTCAGCTGTGAATTTTTCATTTAGGAACTTCATGATTAATATTCCACAGAAGGAGAATAATTTCTTCTTTTAATGTATCCTCACCATCTCCATTGCACTTTAATTAATTGATATGAGAATGTCCTTCTCTCATTAATCAAGATTCTGTACCTTATTCAAAGATCTAGAGAATCTCCTTGCCATGAACTCCTTTGTAAGAAGTGATCTCAACTTTCCTTGAGCTCAGGTATAAATTATGGGATATTATTTTTGTATTGACGTGGTTTCTTAGAACCACTGACTAAATCCAGCATTGATGTTTTACCATGTTATTTTCATTAGATGAAACTGTAAGCTCTTGGAAGGTAAGAACGAGGTGTTTCAGGTTTTTATAAATTGTTTGGCACTTAGTGCAGTGCAGAGTCACACATGGAACATGATTGTAGCTCTTAGTACAGGGGTCCCCAAACTACGGCCCGCGGGCTAAATTGTGGCCACCTGAGGCCATTTATCCGGCCCCTGCCGCACTTCCGGAAGGGGCACCTCTTTCATTGGTGATCAGTGTATGGAGTACTGTATGTGGCGACCCTCCAATGGTCTAAGGGACAGTGAACTGGCCCCCTGTGTAAAACGTTTGGGAACCCTTGTATAAGGAAATATATCAGTGTTTTTTCTCACATGCTAAGATTTTCCCTGTCTGATTTTTGAAAATAGTTAGAACCCAGCTTAAAACAGGAAAATATACACTACTACCATCATTTAGGGGATTATTGTGATTTTTATATATGGATTTTAAGAATACTTAATATTTCACAAAGTATTTTTACCATTTGCCTAACACAACAACTTCTGTTGAAAAGGGAAAGTAACAGAGAAACAAATCTGAATAAATGGGCAAATGGTGACTGAATAGAATCAGAACCAAAATTTGCATTTTGAATCGAAGGCTAATGCTCCTTTATTTCCCCCCTTTTTGCACTCCCTTCCACAGTAAGTATAGTGGTTAGTGCAGTATCTCTAGACCAGAGTTGCTGCATAGGAATGTTGGTTGCACCTGTTTCTCTTCCTCGGCTGGGCCACTTCTAGAGTTTGTGTTATTCCTGGGAGTGAGCTTCTGAAGTCAGTTTTGCATCCAGCAATTGGCTTTGCTATTTTGTACCGTTTGATCTTTCTTAGGTTCTTTTAGGGTGCTTTGGGTCTCTTCTGCTAAAGGGGAAAATATCCTATCTTTGCCACTTGTGTGAGTGGGAAACCTGACGCAGTAACTTTCCTGAGCTTCTGTTTCATTATCTGCAAAATGGTGAGGAAATTGCACTTAGCCATAGCAGTTGTAGGAATTAGGTGAGAATTAATATTGCATGGCTAGCCCTGTAGACTGGCTTATAGCAGGCACTCATTATATATTCAGCATCGTTATTATTGATAGAATTGGAGAGATGCACAGATAGAAAAGGGGAGAGCGGAGGATTTGGGAACATTGTCATCAACAGACTAGAAGTTAATGAGTATTTTTTAAATTGCACTGAAGTAAATTTAACTCAGTTTCTTTTTTCTTTTTTGGTGACAGAGACAGAGAGAGTCAGAGAGAGGGGTAGACAGATAGGAAGGGAGAGAGATGAGAAACATCAATTCTTCGTTGTGGTTCCTTAGTTGTTCATTGATTGCTTTCTCATATGTGCCTTGACTGGGGGGCTACAGCAGTCCGAGTGACCCCTTGCTCGAGCCAGCAACCTTGGGTCCAAGCTGGTGAGCGTTGCTCAAACCAGATGAGCCCTCGCTCAAGCTGGCGACCTCCATATCCCAGGTCTCGAACCTGGGTCCTCCACATCCCAGTCCTATGCTCTATCCACTGCGCCACAACCTGGTCAGTCTAACTCAGCTTTCTGAAGGAGGTTTGTTGATCCAGGGAGCACTGAGGAATGGGGAGCCTTGCCTTGTACATAGAGAAAGAATGGTATGGGTCAGTGCTATAGCAATTAAGACCGACGTTGTTAGATGGGATGCATTGCTTCTTACAAACCCAGGTAATGCTAGATGGTGAAGTAGAGGGAGGCAGGGACTCCTTTACATTCATGGGAGAAGATAAAGAGTAATCCCACCTCTGGGTGCTGCCTTCTCTTCCAGGAGTCGGGGACTGGCCCACTTCGGTTGCACAGGTACAAGGATGTAAATCTGATAATGTCATGCTTTTAAAAAAATAATAAAGCAAGCAAGCCGTGCTGATGGTGTATATGGACAGCCGGCACACCTTCAGAAGTGAAAACAGTTCAGGCAGGAATGTAATAAGGCCCAGGAAAGTGGCAGCATGAAAGGGATGACCTTTATTTGCAATCATGGCTGAGATTTACAGTTTATTACTGATAGCTTTTATAAAGAGCCATTCAGTTCAGAGGTGAGAGGTTTGTCATCTGGAAATGCAATTAACTTTACCTTACCCCAATCCCCCTGGTCTTAGTGTGAGAGCGGCTCTCCAGTGCTTCAGCAACACCATGATTTCCCCTCTAATTTCATTTCTGTCTCTTACATCCCATCCCCAGGTCCCTGGCATTAACGTGGTTGCATATTTTTACTATTATTATTTTTTATTATGGCTACTCCCTGTCATCGGTAGCCAGGAGGCACTTGTGTACTTTTCTTTTTTTTTTTTTTATTTAAATTATTTGATTTCTGAATGAGGAAACCTCAAAGTGCAAAGGCTTTTTAAACCGCTGCAGTTAGAGGACGACACAGAACCAAGTCGTAGCATCTTAGGTGCCTGAAATTAATTACAGAAATGGAGAGGCAGTATGAAGGTGGAGTTGTTTTACATAAAGACGGGACCCTGAGAGTTTAAGCCCTTGCCATCTGCACACTTCAACGATAGACACACCGTGCCCGGGGAGACGTCGGCTCCCCCACGCCTGCTCAGCACACAGGGCGTGTGGAGGAAGCACCACACGACTGGAAACATGAAAAAAATGAAAGCGATTCTGGCATCCCTGCTGTGTGTGTATGAGAAGTCCCGAAAGGTCCATTTTTGTTTCACAGGTTCAGTTTTATGACCCTCTCTTGTCTGTTAAGTCAGGTCTGCAGGAATTTAAGAGCCAGACACAAAAGCAAGAATTTAGTACTTTTTGCCAGTTGGTTTAGGTTATTTGAAATACAGCCTAGTATATTTTCCACAGTAGGATGCTGCCAGATAGAACAGGGGAGGAAAGTGTTGCCAGGAGCCTGCCTCCTCAGAGGTTCCAGCCTCTGAAGACCTGTGGGAGAGGAGCGGGGTTCCACTGGGCTCCCTGTCACTCACTGCCACATTGTCCGGGGCTCTGAGGAACTCCTCCTGTCTCTAGGGCGTCCCTCTACCTGCTCCATCAAACCCCCCATGGAGGGACCTTTTACAAATTCCTTAGGCTCTATCTGAAAACTATTTCCTTTGGGGTAAGGTAGAGGAGAATAATTACTAGCCCTGTATTTTTCATCCTGATTTTATTGTGGCTATTATTTTCATCAGTGTTAGAGGTTAATATCCCCATTTTTCCCCTCCACTGCCTAAATATAACTGGGGCTCGGCACACAGCCGAACCAGGTAGTGAAGGAAATAGCATTGTCACCAAAAGAGGCTCGGATTAGTCCGTCTGGAATGAGGGTTTGGGGCCCTGGGGTAGGAATTACCCTGCTGCAGCTGATAGCAGATAGATTTAAACCCACAGTATTTCTTTTCTCAGCTGAGAGAGGTCGAGTTAAAAGATTCAGAAGGTGAATAGAGCATGAAACGACGTGCTTATATGACTGTATTGGTGCTACCACAGAATGACACTACTAAGAATAAAAGCATCCACGAGCCATTTTTAATAGGAAAGAAGGGAAAGCAGATGCCTCCAGAGAGCGTCCTTAAAGGACTCTTTGCAGGCAAAGCAGGTTTGAAGGTGCTTAACTTAAGGGACCATATGAAACTTGAGAAGGATATATTCAACTGCCCTTTCCCACAGAAGTGCCTTCAAAAGGAACTTTTGGAAATCTTACGTTTTAAATCTTGTTTGTCCCCGGACTTACGCTCAAAGACTAGAGATGGGGAAGGAGGCGAGTGTGGAAGCAGGGGGTCACCCAGAGGGCGGCGGGAGAGCTCCAGTCAAGACCTTCTCTGGGCTCAGGCCGGGGTACTGGTGGGAGTCACGGAGAGACATAAATGGAACTGAGATAAATCGGTGGGGGATGAATCTATAAGACATACTTCTGGATTGAATATGATCAGGGGCAGCTAATATTGGGTTCAGGTATGGGGAGAAATCAAGAAGACTATGTCCTGGAGCAAGCACATCCTTTCACATATATTGCTCACTTACAGTTCCAAGCTACAGAATTGAAAAACCATTTCCACGTAAAAAAGATCATTGCGCAATTCTGATAAACTAAGGTTGTAAGGTTGTTCTCCATTACCGTCCGTGCCTCCGTGGTTTTGTGCGGGTGCTCCTCACATAGTTGATACCTCTAGCTGTGGAACTCAATAGGGCACAGCTATTCCCTTCTCAAACAGCACCTTCTTTAGGGGGCATGTGTAGATCAACATCGTTTTTAACTCAGAGTCAGCATCAACAATGGATTCAGTGATTTAAAGAAGATCTGGTACAGGGGTGAGCCAGGTGTTTGAATTTAGGGAGAACAGAACATCTGGGTCTTTGTAAGACTACCTCTGAGTTACCAAACTCAGGAATGGTGGTGGGTCCTGGGCATGACTCAATAGTCATGTAAAGCATGTAAAGCAAGCATGGACCATGAGGACACCATGGAGTCCATGAAAGGGATGAACTCAAATGTCATTAAATGGTTCATGAATTTATGCCAACACCAATGGGAAGCCATGAGGATTCCGTGGTGAATAAAAAAATACAGTGTCCACCCTTAGTTGTTACAAAATTAAATTAGGAAAAGTCAAGTATAAAGAATCAAAGTGGGAATAATTAAAGCGTGATATCTTTTCAACTTTTTCAAAGGGTTCTTCCAGGGAATGTTGGTGTCCCCTAGAACTTAGCTCTAAACCCTCTTCTCTGTCGGCACTCTCCCTACATTTTTTTTTACTCCACTGCATAGCTTTAAGTACAATCTGTGTGTACAAAATGCTCAAATGTATATGTTAAGACCCTTCTTTCCTCTGAGTTCTCCAAGTCTATAGCCCAAGTGCTTACTCAGCACTTCTCAAATGCCTAAGAAGCCGTTTAAACTAAATGTGGACAAAATGAACTCCTCATTTTTCCCCTCAAACTTAGTGCTGAACCATCCTGGTAAATCTCACTTCCATTCCTTCAGTTCATCCAGATGCAAATAGAGGATACTCTCAGCCTCCACATCGAAGTCACCAGCAATTCTGCAACTTCTGCTTTCAAAATGCCTTCCCTTCCACTGCTCACCACCTCCAGCTTATACTACCCCTGACCCTGGTGTAAGCACAGACATCTCTTGACTCCTACTTGATTGATTTTCCTCTTTCCACCCTGTCCTTGTTTCCCTTGTCAATTTTCTATTCAGAAGCCAGAGAAAGTAGAGATCAAAAATAAATTTTTGCAAAGTAAATGAGAGCCCAGCCCTTCTCCACCCAGAACCCCCTCCTGTAACTGCCCATCTTTACTGTGGTCCCGAGACCCTACTGAATCTGGTCCCCACCTATCTCTTTGACATCTTATTTCACTGGAAGTGACTTTCGTTTGAAGCAAGAGCAGTTTAAGTTGCTGGCCCCTCGTTTGCATAAGCCCTTTCCAGCATTTGAGATTGTCCCTCAGCAACTTTGTAATCTTATTTCCTCTGTCTTAAAGCGGACCCACAAACCGCATGTGCTTCGGGCCCCGTGATCCCTGCCTTTGGCCCTTCTCTCACCCTCCCTTTTCCACTTCTCTCCAGTCTCACAAACCTTCTTTGCCTTGTTTCAAACATGGCAAGCTCGTCCTCACCTCGTGGCCTTCGCATTCACGCTTCCTTGAACACATGGCGTGGCTCTATTCAGGTATCTGCTCAAATAGCTCCTCCTGAGAGAGGCTTTCCCTGCGGGCCCTCTCTCTGTATGTGCTAGCCTTTCCCCTGGTCTCGTGTCAGCCTTTCCCACTGACACATAATTGCACGTTTACTTGAGTGTTGTCTGTTTTGTTTACTAGCACACAAGCTACACATGGACAGAGACTCTGCCTCATTTACTGTTTATGCCAGATCCAGGAGCAGGGTCTGGCTGATAGTGGTACTCAGTGAGTGTCTGCTCGATGAGTGAAGGTGTGGGCCAGCTGTCCTCTGTATTCACTGTCACAGAAAGAGTTTGAAAAGCACTGACAGTATAGCACTAGGAAAAGAAAAAATGACTGTCTGGTGGTCTGCCCAGCATGAGGAAGGAGAAGCAGTGGGACCCAACTGTCTGGAGCGGCACTGTCCTCAGGCCCTTTCTGGGATGGTGAAATAGGTCATATACGTGCTGTCCAGTATGGCAGCCCTCTGCCACTGCAGGTTGAGCACTTGAAATGGTGCTAGTGAAACTCAGAAACCGAATCTTAAATGTTATTTGATTATACTAAATTTCACTTCAATTAATTTATATGATTAATGTAATGAATTTCAAATAGCTACAAGTGGCTCATGGTGAGCACATTGATCAGTATAGGTCTAGGTCTAGCAACCCAGAATCATGGGGCCAGAGAGATGCCAGAGCTCAGGCCAAACCCAAGTGCTTCTAATTCTAGGGAGAAATCCTGTGAGAACTCTACTGGTAGTGCCAGGGTATAAGAAGAGGCAGGCTTTTCATGATGCCTTGAGATCCTCCAAAATCAGGAATTATGAACAGTGTCTGATGCTTAGCAATAATTTTTTTTTTTTTTTTTTTTTTACAGGGAGAGAGAGAGGGACAGAGGGGACAGACAGACAGGAACGGAGAGAGACGAGAAGCATCAATCATTAGTTTTTCATTGCCATTGCAACACCTTAGTTGTTCATTGATTGCTTTCTCACATGTGCCTTGACCGCAGGCCTTCAGCAGACCGACCGAGCAACCCCTTGCTGGAGCCAGCGACCTTGGGTCCAAGCTGACGAGCTTTTGCTCAAGCCAGATGGGCCCGCGTTCAAGCTGGCGACCTCGGGGTCTTGAACCTGGGTCCTCTGCATCCCAGTCCGACGTTCTATCCACTGTGGCACTGCCTGGTCAGGCAGCAATAATTTGTTTTAAGGTTAGCCAGACTAGATAGCTTAGAAACACATACACACACATACACCATATAAGGTCAGAGCCAGAAGGCCAGATGACTGACACCAATTAAAAATAGAAGCTGCCGGCAAAAGATGAGAAGCAGTTGTAATAAATAACACCAAGTTTCATACGCAGGGTGCAAACAGCCGAGATCCAAACGAGAGCAAGATCTGCTAACTGCAAAACTAGTGGGTCTGAAAAACACCTCAAGTAAACGGTTGATGACCAACTAAATAGAGGTTCGTACGGCGACGCCCATTCTGTTTTCAAATAAAGGGTGAATGGCAGGGGGGTCAAGGTGGGGAATTTCATTGGTCTGCCTCGCCTGAAAGGGTTCTAACCACATCTGGAAAGTTAGCTGTGGCTCACAACCCCACAGTTTAAGAAGGAAATAAACATAGAGGAAATAAAAGCAAGGCCACAAGAATGATATGAATGTTGGGAAAGCAAACCTGAGTGGTCTGACTGAAGAAGTAATTTATACCCTCCCAAAAGAAAGGCTTCTATGAGGGAAGTGACTGCAGTCTATAAATACCTTCAAGGTAACCATATAAACGAGAGAAAGGGATTAGTCACCCGTCTTCTCACACGCCAGGACCAGGAGCCATGGCCTAAAGCTAAGAAAAGTATTGTAGCCATTGGTTAAAAACAAAACAAAACAATTCTTTTAGGCCATAAGGATTGGACAGTGAGCAGAGCTCCCAAGGGAAAGAAGCCAGGTCCTGTCTCTACACTCAGAAGCTGATCGAATAAGATAGTAATAGAAATAAAAGGAACATCAGACTAGGGACTTATGATGTCCTGTGAAATAATTGGTCTGATAGGTCCAGAAATCTGCCTTTGGCTGTGGCCCATGCACGAGGCCTCAGAGCAAGGTAAAAGCTCCGCACAGTCTTTCTCCAGA
The DNA here is from genome assembly GCA_037038555.1 of Rhynchonycteris naso. Lineage (NCBI taxonomy): Eukaryota > Metazoa > Chordata > Mammalia > Chiroptera > Emballonuridae > Rhynchonycteris > Rhynchonycteris naso. The sequence continues at coordinate 19,593,762 of CM073001.1, forward strand.
CATGCCGAAGCAAGGCAAACGGGAAAACTCCCTCCTAACGTGGCTTTAAATAGGCCCCAAATCTGGAGTTTTGTTCAGGGTGACCTCATTTGCCCATGCCCTGCTCCTTTGAATTCATGGTTTATCTGACTAGCCGTCTCAGGGGGCTAGGCTGAGAGGGGCCTCGGTGCCAGCTCTAAGGGCACGGTCCCCGGGTACCCTTACTTCTGCAGAGGATCCTGCAGCACCATATGTAACCTTCCAGGAGAATCCTGGCCCTGCCTGATCCCTGCAGACGAAGCAGGGCTGTGGCTACGTTAGTAATGACCATCATAATGCTTGAATTCGCACCTTGCCTGCCTTCGGAGGACTTTATGAATTGATTCCCTCTTTGGTCTTCCCATCACGTGTCATCATCCCAATCTCTCAGCATCCTAAGCATTTGAGTGCCAAGGAGCTGTAGAGGCCACATCATCTTTTTATAGTTTACACAAGGAGAAAAACCAAAGCTCAGAAATATCAAGGGACTTGCTCAAGGTCATACAGCTAGGTAGGGTCTGAGCCAGACTCCCGATTCCCAGGCCTTTATCTTTGTCATTACGGAGTCCTGCCTTGTTAGGGGAGAAAATGAGGCATCCATCCACCCAAGAACTGATTCCTGCCCCTTATGGTCATATACAATAAGTGGCCCTGTGTTAGAGTCAGGAGCTCTGATGGGGGAGGAGTGGAAATACGGATCCTACATAGATTCTGCCTGTAAGGATGATCATCTCCAGAGCGGAACATGCCTGCCCCCAAGGGGTGTGCAGTGCAGTCTGCTAAGGGAATCAGGAGAACCTGGTAGAGCTGCGGTTTACATTTGTTTCATCTCATCCTTGAAAAATGTCTACTATTTTGTGTTCTATTATGGAAACAATATTAGTATATTAGCTTGTGTGTGTGTGTGTGTGTAATTTATAAATGAAATAAATATACAGTTATGAGGAATGAACAAGCTAACATTTTATAAACTGATTTAGAATGAGAGCAGCAAGACATATTCATGTAATTATAATGGCAGGCCGAATAGTGAGACTGAGGGGTGAACAGGGATCCAGAGGAAGGATGTTGAGGGATTAAGTCGGAGCAGCGAGGAGGAGGTGATGTTGGGAGTAGACTTTGAAGGACGGTTAGCATTTGATAAAGATAGACAAGCAGAGGAGGTAGAGAATGTCCAGTGTAGGGAGAGAATCATCACAGCCTGAATATGGGAATTCTCAGGGGTTAAACAGGAAACACAAAGTAATTATTATTGGCAAGATCTTCAGGAAAAGGAAATGAAATAGTAGAAAATATGGTTGGAAAGGTAGGGTTGTGTTGGTCTGTGGCAGGTCAAAAATGTTAAGGTATAATTGACACTTGATAGTAGTTTTTTTAAAAAATTATTGATTGATTTTAGCTATTCCTGTATGTATCCTGAATTGGGATCGAACCACAACCTTTGATTATCAGGACCATGCTCTAACCAACAGAGTTATCTAGCCAGGGTGACGCTTGATAGCATTTTTAATGTGGGGTTGTTTTTGTATGCAGAGACAGGGGGGGTCAGAAGTCTTTTCTCATTTATTTCTTTGCACACAATTCTGTTCTTTCCGTGCTAATAAAAAACAACAACTACTCTTTGATAAGCCATAACTCAGTGTCATCATCACGTCTTACTTCCACCAGGAAGTAGGCTCCCTGAGGGCAAAGTTTCTCTTTTTGTTGTTTGTTTGTTTTATCTCTTTTGTTCCCTGCTGTATCCCCAGCATTTAGAACAATGCCTGGCACATAGTAGTTGCTCAATAAACATTTGTTAAATAAATGAATGTATACATTTGCTGTTAGTGATGGTGACTTTGGTTGACCTATAAGGGTCCAGAGTAAGTCAGCCAGCCAATAAGCCCACCGGAGGGCTGCGCTGGAAGGTAGAACTTCTTCCAGTGGACTGCTTTGCTTCTTCGTGACTAAACCAACAAAGTGTGTGGATAAGTGGTGACAAAGTGGAAATTTTCAGCTTATCCTTTCCACTGTTGTTCCCTGTTAATGGCGAGGGAATGTCTAATAGGCATGGAAACATATTCCAGAGAAGCTCCTTGTTTAATTTCACTAAATCCCACCTCTTGCCCGCAGTGTGTTAGTTGTCAGACTGAAGTACCAAACTCTCTCACCAGGTGCCTCTCTAAAGAGCCTCCTTACTTGACGTTGTCATTTCCGTACTTCATAATCAAAATGACCCCTGGGAACTGTAGCCAAGCTTCCTCCTGTGGGTCCTACCCACATTTTTACTGCATGTTTATTTGGACATCTTCAACGATGCTTCCCAGGAATTTGAAGAACCTATAAGAGCTAAACACTGGAGAGGAGTGGGAAACACCATTGTAATAATAAAGATTGCTATTGTTAGTAGTGATCTTTTATTTAAAAAAAGAATAATCTAAGTATAGGTGCCATAAGTGATAACCATATGGTATATTATGAATATATTAATAAGCTATATACAATTTAATACCCTAAATATATCCCAAGCATCTAAAAGCACAGCCTTCAGAATAGGTATCAAATCTGATAGATTCTTTGCTTCAAAAATTTCAAACTAGTATATTGGGGATCACATAAATTTCTAAGTTGGTAAGTTAACTTGCTTTGACAATCTTCAGTTTTTGTAAGACAAGTAATATATCAAATTAGTTTGTTATCATTTCAGTGTTATTTTAAATGGTGGAGCATGTCTAAGGAGTTCTGTTGCATTAGTAATTTTATCAAATTGTGAAATAGCTGGTTTATCCGGCCAACATGTTCTGGCTTGCTATCATGACTCAAACCAAGTGTCCTTGTTGTGGTCATTTCCAAACATTTGTGTTTACAGTAGAGAATGATTCCCCTGGGAACCCAAACTGGTCTTCATTATGTGGCTTTAGAGTCTTAGCAGCATAATTGTGTCTTGTGATGGGATAATACTAGGACTTATATCATGCCTCATTTGCAAAGAGTTTTCACGTACATTATTATCCTACTATCTCCATTCTACGAAAGAGGGAACATAGGCTCAAATTTCTTGCCAAGAATCATGCAGCTAGTAAGTTACAGGGCTGAAATTTAAACTTTCCTCTTACGCAGTTAACTGTGATGGCCTCCGGAGCAACTTGCTGCGTTCTTCCATCCGCCTGTGTGGGAATGTGAGCCTGATGCATCTAGAGGAACTCTATTTCTTGTTGTAGTCGGCCAGTTCCTTTCTGCAATCCTGACTTTATGAGCGTATGTACCTGGTAGGGATTTTTCCTCAAACTTATGACACCTAAGTACCATGACTTCATGTTGGAGGAGTTGTTAGTTCTGATTGTTGGAGATTCATCTATACAGCAAATCTTTGTTCATGTGTACTGGTTTTCCTAAAGCAATTTTGATTTTTTCCATTTCTAGCTCTAAGGATGATCATCTCCAGAGCGGAATTGTATGTATGTCTGTGTGTGTGTATAATATATACCTGTTGGTTTATTCATCTAGTTTCCCTAAACCCGGTTGACTAGTTCAGTGGATTATTTATCTACATAACTTGGTTGTAATTTTCATCACCTGTTGCTCTCGGTATTCTTATATTGAACAAACCCGATCTTTGCAAAACTTTGTTGCTTCCTTGTTCTGTTGGTTTTCTCTGCGAGATTTACATCACCAACCGATTTGTTTTTTCATGGATATGCTGTGGGAATATTTTTGATCCCATTGTTCTCATTGTTGCTGCCACTATATTATGGTGTATATCATGTACTGAGGTTCCGGCTAGCCATCAAGACTGTTATTTAGGTGACTTGCCTTTTCAGAGCCATGTATCTTTGGGAAGTTGAGTTCTTGTTCAAGTTCAGTATAGCTGAATGCCATCATTTCTGTAATCAGATGCATTTGCAGCACATAAAGCATTAGCAGATCCTCCCAGAGCCTGTTCACAGACACTGCTGCCTCTTCCTTTGTCCAAATTTTCAGGGTCTATGTCCACCTTCTGATTCATCATTGTAAGGGGTCCCTTCATTTGTTATTGGCTACATCCCAGTTTTCATGCAGCCTTATCTTTGATGGCTTCCATTTCAGCTTTAGTTAACAGGAGTCTCTTCAGCAGGACTCTCGTTTCATTTTATACCATTTTGTTCTTTTATTCAGTTTTTGTCAATATAGGATTTGGGCTGATCAACAGCTTGCACATTTCTTAACCATGTGTTCTTATTTCTTTTTCCAGTGGGACTGGTTCCAGATAGAAGTGCTATATTCTTGTTCATTTTGATAGTTAGTCTCAATAGCTTAGTTATTTTTTGATAACTCTTGAATTGAGAGTGACATCATTATCTAAATGTTTTGCTTGATACTGATAAATATCCGTTCATTAGTACATAATTGTTGATAATTCTGGAAACGTGTTGCTTTGCTTTTCTATGGCTGCTCTAGCAACTTACCACAAACATAGTGGCTTAAAGCAGCACAAAGGTATTATCTTATCAATCTGGAGATTAGAAATAAAAAACGGGTTTCACCTGGCTAACATCAGTCTGTTCTGGAAACTCTAGGGAAGGATTAATTTCCTTGCTTTTTCTAGTTTCTAGAGTCTGGATTTCTTCACGTCTGGGCTCTTTCCATCTTTAAAGGCACCAGTGTCTGGTGGAGTCTTCCCAGCATTACGTCACTCTGCCACTGACCCTTCAGTCAGCTTCTCTCCTCCATTTGTCAGGACCCTGTGATTCTGTTCACCCCAACAATCCAGAATAATCTCCCTCTCATAAGGTCATATGATTAGTTATCTTAATTCCTCATACAACCTTAATTCTCCTTTGCTAGATAACAGAACAAGCTCACTTTCTGGGAATAAGGGTGTGGACATAATTCTGGGAAGTATTATTCTGCCTACCACAGGTGATAATAAATTGTAACATCCAAGTACAACTTTCTCATTAATGATATGATGTAATACTTTTCTTTTCATACATATAAGCCATCTTTTGCCTTTGGAGATGTAACTATGCATTGGAGAAACTTCTGTTGACTACTGGAGCCAAATAAATGGGTCAAGAAGGAGTGATTTAGAGGGATAGGGTTTATAGGCAGTAACCTTGGTGTTCTTCCATTTCTTCAACCCTGGGTTTATTTGTAGGATAATTGGTTTATTCATATATCAGAAAATCTACAGCAAAAAATAGTTTGTCCTTTAAAATATAGTTTAGCTTCAAAAGCATTTTGAGGGATTGAAAAGGTAGAAATTCCTATTTCATATTTTAAGTCACTTTTTAGCTGTACTGTAATAGGTTTTTGGATTATCACTGATGTTCTGTCTTTATGGAAAACTAAATAGCTGCCTGATATGGAATTCCTGAGTATAAATATAGATGCTTATGCCCATAAAAATTTGAATAAGAATGGTAGCACAGAGCTATTAATTCTGTAAGCATTTGATGAATTTGTGTAATATACTGTACATTACAAACTAACATAACGCTATTACGAAATGTCATTATGACATTTTCCAGGTTGTATTTTCAATCAATCTAAAAGAGCTCGTTAGGGGCCCAGTGGCTTGGGGGTTTGCTAGGTGGCTTGCAGATTTACACAGGTCCTCAGGAAGTTTATGATCTAAGGCAAAGGGGCACAGCATGGGGCAGTTAAACACTCTGCTTATAGTCCTGATCCCAGTTTAGTCAGCTATGTAACTTTGGAAAGTTTCTTGATATCTGTGGGACTCAGACGCCTCATTTACCAAGTGTCAAAGTGAGCAAAGAATCTCATCCAGGTTCAGGGCCAGGGTTGCCAAATTTAGCAAATAAAAATACAGGTGACTGTTTTGAGTTTCAGATAAAAAATAGGTTTTTAATATAGCACCCAAAATGCAGCATGGGATATATTTGTACTAAAAAGTATACATTGCTTGACTGAAGTCGAAACTTAACTATGTCCCTGTATTTTTATTGACAAGATAAAGTAGTTTCAGGTATGTATGCGGTCACTCTGCCCTTTCATTAGCTGTAAGAAGTGTGTTTCCTACTGTGTGGGGGTCTGGCTTTCAATTTCTCTCAATGCAATGCTCTAGTAGCCATTACCAATGCAAGCTCAATAAATATTTGTAGAATGAAAGAGTAGCTGGAATCTCTAATTCAATCTGTTATCTTTATTCAAGTTCTAAAACTTGATAATTCTATAACATTTACATGGTATAGGTAGGAATCAAGGCAAACAACAGGTATATATTAATATAGACAAACACAAGGTTATATGCAAACTGTAGAGAAATTGGTTTGACTGTGGATCTAAAGAAGGATTAAGGTGACACTTAATACCTCTGTTTTCCTATAGAAAGTTGAAATGGAAGCTAGGATTTCACATGTAGCTTGATCTCAAGGGTGACACACTGAGGACCAACCAAGGGGCTGGGATCAGTACACTTATGAGGTGTTTCACTGGATATTTTTCATTTGTCCTTTAATATATGCTCCCCTCCCTTTCTCCATTTGTTTTGTGCTTCAGGAGGCAAACCCATATGGACCATATCCATGGAGTCCCTCGCTTTCTGGTTTCCAGTTGGATTTGGCAACTCCAAATGAAGATACTGGGGAGGGGGACAGGAGGGGTTAGGGATTTATCTCACAGTGAGTGGCTATGTTATGGTTGCTTCCCTTTTATTAAAGACCCCAGATTCTTTCTGGCATATTTCTCCTCCAGCTTTTCTTCCCAGATTATAGGAAGTGCTCCCTCTCAGTGCCCCTTCAGATCTGGGGACAGTAATGGCTCCCTGCTGTTGCTAGTTCTGAGGTGGTGTGCTCTTTACTGTTTTCCTAACCCTGCTCTCACCTTTATAGTTAGTCTCATTATTACATTCTCCTCAATTACTCATTCTGAGTGTGCCACCTGCTTCCTGCCAGGGCTCTGACTGGTACATGTGGGTGCTTTTATTAGCTGATTATGTGAGAGTGTGGGGCTCACAGAGGTTAAGTCACTTGTCCAAGATCATATAACTCAGAAGTGGCAGAACTAGGACTCAGACCCAATATCTTCAAGTGAATCTGAGAGAACTAAGAGAGGAGATGAATTATGTTGTAAGATCCTTGGGGAATCTGGTAATAGTCCTGGAAATATGTAATATATTTTTTAATTGCTCTGGTGAATATTCTAAAGAAATAAACCTACATCACCACCTATTATGTCTCTCTTTTTCCATTTTGGGAAAGTCAGAATAAGAATACTTCTTATATATTTCTTCTTTCTTAGTCTTTCAGTAAACTGAAAATCAAATTAAAAAGTAGGAAAAACCTCCAAATTTTATGATTCTCAGCCTAGTGTTCTGTATTCTGGAATAGTACCTTCTGTCCATCTTAATCACTTTTTTGAAGTCCAAATAGCTTTACTTTTTTAAAAACATCTTTCTGCCGAGTGTGAAGGTATTCTTAGCAAAGCATTAGTATTATTATTCGTTTTTGTCAAGCGGCATGCTATGCTTAACATCATGTGCCTCTTTTGTCTGCAATAATAGTGCATGGGTTGGGATTAAGTAATTTTTCTACAATCAGACCATTTCCTGTGAGTTTCTTTGGTGCCAGCTAACCTGGGTACAAGGGGGGAGCCCATGTCTCTCTCACTTGAATTTCTCTTTTGAGTGATATATGCTTTGGACAGTCTGCTTGAGCATTCTATTTCTGTTTACCTTTTTATGCATCCTGAGCTCACTCAAATTTCCCACTTTTCCTACCAAATACATCTTCAGAAAGTATCAGCCTGCTTCATGATTTGGTTTATCTTGAGTCACATCAGTTGCTCAGTTCCTTTTTTATTCCTGTTGGTACTCCCTAGGTTGAGAGCCATCGGTGGTCCCATGAAGCATGAGGGATAGATAGTGATGGGCAGGAATGTGGTACAGATGACAGGAGTATGTCACCCCTTATTCATGATGGAGAAGGGTTTGGTCATTCCCCCCAAAATCCAGTATATCCGAAAGGCTTACAACAGATGATATGTAGGTAGTCACCCTGGTGCATTAGCTAAATAAATAAAAACTTTTGGTTTGGAATATCTTAAAGTAGTAGTACAATGAGCTAACAGTTTTCTGAGGAGGGGTATAGGTCGTTTATGGAGAAGAAGTTGCTGCTGCCTGGTTTTATTTTAGCTAGTTTTATAAAACTGGATTTTATTCATGCTGTCACTATAGGAGACTAAAATGACATTGAAAGTAAGTGATTTTCCCGTAAAGGATTTTCTTGGGCAGTGTAGGATCAGGAGTGCCTTTTCTTTCAATGTCATGTGATGCACCTGTGTGAAGAAATTCTGCCGTAGGGACTAGATAAGTCAGGAGCTTTAAGTTTTACTATTCTATCCAATTTCTGGAAACTTAAACCATATCAAAATGCACTGAGAGTAACCCTAAGGCTTTATTCTAAGCACCATCCACAGGGTTGAGCCACAACAACAACCTATTTTATGTGACCCTCCTGGACAGAACCAGTGGTGTAGTTAAGGTGTAGGGAGACACATGAACCATTCTGGACATTAACATTTATGCAGGAAAACCAAGTATCTTTAGTTGGCATTGAACTTCTTTCACAGAGAATTGTACCAGGTACTAAACCTATTATTTTCCATGGAACTCAAACTAGACCTATTACTTTCTACTCTGTGTGGACCAAATAATTTGAGCAGTGTTTTTCGAAGTTAGTTTGAACTGGCCTTGAAATCAAAATGAACCCAAAATTACTCTGGCCACAATTGAAAGGAAAATGTAACTGATTCAAGTCCTAGGTGTCCTTCCCTGATGTTGGATTTAAAATTTAAATTAAGGCATTTGGCCCGCTGGCCATCCACAGGTGAGCCCCTGTCTTACCCAGACCCACAACTCTTCATTCAACACTGTGTAAATCAAGGTTGTGAATCAGGTAATTTTCTCCATGGGTAGTGTTGTCAGTATTTAAGGTAAGAATTGCTGTGCTCTTTACCAATCTGTTATTTCCCCATATATACACATTTCTAAAAAAAGAAAGGAAGATAGAAAGGAAGGAAGGAAAAAGGAAGGGAGGGAGGGAGGGAGGGAGGAAGGAAGGAAGGAAGGAAGGAAGGAAGGAAGGAAGGAAGGAAAGGAGAATGGAAGGAAGGAAGGAAGGGAGGAAGGAAGGGAGGAAGGAAAAAAGAAAGAGAGAGAAAGAAAGAAAGAGAGAGAGAAAGAAAGAAAAGAAGGAAAGGTAAAGAGATTTTAGGGACTCAATAAAATATTTCCCATTCAAATCAGACATGTTTGTGATACAAAATCTGCTACTGCTATGGCTATAGAGAACCTTTGTCTTTTAACCCTCTATAGCAGGGGTTGGAAACTTTTTGGCTGAGAGAGCCATGAACGCCACATATTTTAAAATGTAATTCCATGAGAGCCATACAACGATTTGTATATGTTACGCATTATCCAATAAAAATTTGGTGTTGTCCCGGAGGACAGCTGTGATTGGCTCCAGCCACCCGCAACCATGAACATGAGCGGTAGGAAATGAATGGATTGTAATACATGAGAATGTTTTATATTTTTAACATTATTATTTTTTTATTAAAGATTTGTCTGCGTGCCAGACGCGGCCATCAAAAGAGCCACATCTGGCTCGCGAGCCATAGGTTCCCAACCTCTGCTCTATAGTGACTTCGGTTGCTTGGGGAACCCAAAAGATAAATTGAAGAATGTGGGCCAGATTTTTTTAAAATGTTTTCCTGCGAGCAGAAGGGAAAGGCTAGGATATAAAGGAAACAAAGATGACTTTTCTGTAACTTTGAGAAGGGACCAAGAGAAAGAACTATCAGTGAAAGGGAAAGAGGACAAAATACTGAAGGTTTGAGGGTAATATCCTGGAGAAAAATGGGTTGAAGAGGTGTCTTGGGGACAGAACTGTGTTTGTGCCTCTTGATCCGAGCATTGAAGTTACCCTAAACGAACAGACATGGATGTCTGGCGGTGGCTGAGCAGAATGCTTCAAACCCATCTGTCTGAAAAATATGCACCAGGACCGAAGGTACTAGAGGGCTAAGAGCTGATGTTAGGAATTCATCTGGAGCAGTGGTTCTTAACCTTTTTTCAGGTACCGAACCCACCAGTTTCATATGCACATTCACCGAACCCTTCTTTAGTGATAAATAAAATAGGAATTTTTTCCAAATTCAAGACATAGGTATATGTTTTCTTACTGGTGCACAAAATGAGCCGTGCATGAACATCACCTTGCTCAAAGAACAAAACCAACAAAGTGCATGAACTCACAACAAATTACGGTATTACTTTATTCTGGCCTCCACAGCAGAGGCTTCTCTGAACCCCTGAGACCGACTCATTGAACCCCTAGGGTTCGATAGAACCCAGGTTAAGAACCACTGGTCTGGAGGAAAGCAGAGCGATTTAGAGTTTCAGAACTTCAGGACATGCAAGCCACTGGTACACTCTCTTCCACTCTGACTTAAGGTTTGTGTGCATGTAGGCTGTCTGCTGTTTACTGTCTCAAAGAGGTTTTTCCAGCTGTTGTTTGGATGCTCTTTCCCTGAATGTTCATTTTGGCCGAGTATCCTACATGGCAAGACTGCCTACGAACACAGAGGGCTCTCTCTCCTTCTTATCCTCAGTCAGAGAGCAGTTCCTTTTGTAGCGGCTGTTTTCCTTGCAAGTGTGAAGCATTAGCTTTAATCAGGTTATAGAGCCCCTGACCTAATTTTACATCTGCAATAAGATCACTATGAATTCTCTGCTTCCCCGTGGAGGATAAGGCTCTGCCGTTCCCCGCCCCTCTGCAATCTTTCTTTGTGATGAACGTTAGCCTGGCAGGTTCTGTTCCATACCGCATTGCTCCGAGAGCAAATTTATTTATATATTAATTTTATAGAGAAAAGATTTCTCCTAGGGAGCCACAGATTGAATCATCGGCCGAAACCTGATTTGAGGTCAAAAGCAGGACGGCAGCAGGCGCTGTCAAAGAGCAAGTGCTTTGGGGGTGAGAAGTGAGCAGGGATTAAAATTTTGCTTCGGAAGAGCTCTGCACCTCCGTCTGTCCCTTCGGTGCATGCTGATCATCCGCACGTGTGTTAGTGTTCTGCTGCCGTGTAACAAATGACCACAAATGGAGTGGCTTGAAACAATATCCATTTATTATTGCACAGTGTCTGCAGGTCAGGAGTCTGGGCTTTGCTTAGCTGGGTTCCCTGCTCGGGGTTTCACAAGGTGGAGTTCAAAGTGTTGGCTGGGCTATGTTCTCACTTGGAGGTTCAACTAGGGATGAATCTACCTCCAAGCTCCCCCAGGTTGTTTGCAGAATTCATTTTTTTTTATAGCTGTAGAATTCATGGCAGCTTGCTTCTTCAAAACCAGAGAGAGAGAGAGAGAGAGAGAGAGAGTGAGTCTGCTGTAGGCTCTTACCTCGAGATGCCCTTTTAAAGAATTCCTCTGATTAGGTCAGGCCCACCCAGGATAATCTCCCTTTTGATTAACTTAGTCAACTGCTGAGAGATTTTAATTACATCTGTAAAATCCCTTCACCATTGCCATATTATATTAGTTGGAAGCAAATAATAAATTCCAGGCCCTGTCAAAGGGAGGGTATTAGATGAGAGTGTGGTTCATCAGGTATCATCTAAGGATAGCTCCTCCATGTCTCATCAGTCGTCCAGGATGCCCAGGGTCACCCCAAATCTTATTTTCAATACCACTCTATCATTTTCAGCAAACCACGTGGTCAAAAGAACAGGAAGTTTCATAAGAAACTGTATTTCATTCTTGCTTATCAAAGTCATTTGTGAGTTTATTTGAATGGGTTCTTATGGCTAATAATCAAGAAATGGGAAGGAATTAATTAGAATATATTTATAATTACACACGTCACTCCAGCCCATTAGTTATACTCTCTAATTTTTGAAATTACTTTTATTTTGTGAATGCCTTGCACTCTTAAAGATTTGATAAGATCTGACATCAACCTTCTCTCAGAGCTTTAGCATATGATAAATCAATTTCAAATTTTGAAAAGGGGTAATTTTTTGTGTAATTAAGAAATTATATTTTTAAACATCAAAGAATTCCAGTTTATTTTTGTAAAAGAAAATCTCCATTTTTAAAAGATTTATTGTATGAGAACTTGAAACAAGGGAGAGAGAGACAGGGGCGTTTCTCTCCTAATATACTGCTCACAAAAAGTAGGGGATATTTCAAAATGAATATGAAGGGATAAAAAAAGAAGCATTCGATTTTTTCTTTTATCAAACACAAACATCAGAAAAGCAAATGACAAGTCAAAGAAAGTTGTTTGATTATGCAAATGAGATGCAAAAGGAACTTTTATTTCATTGGTGAAAATGCACTACACAAAAGGCTGAAAGTACGGGAGTATCTGCACGGTCCTTGGTCCCCTGATTTTTCTGTGAACAGTGTACATTTGAGAGGAGGCCTTTAGGGGAGGGAAGTCCACTTTCTACTTTTTTTCCATAAGACTAAAATGAACCCAGACATCAATTATGTTCTCGGTAATCAAAGTTTTCACAATTATTCTGCATCTAGAGAGTGAACTCTGCTTTTCTTTTGTCACAGAACTCAAAGGGCATAACCTACAGAATTGAGCCCATAGTAGAGAAAACTGGATCTTCCATTAAAGAGTTCATGAGAGAGTCAGAGATCCCATTCCAGAAATAAATCTGGAGGAGAAAAGTGTGGAAGACGGAGGTGGGTAGAGAGTGCTGGAAGGGGAGTTTGGCTTCCCTGTAACTCCTGAAGCCAGCTTTTGGAGTGAGCCCTTCTGCCTTTTCTATTGAACAAGAATTTTTAGCTGGGCCCATGACTTCCCAGTGTGCATTTCCCAGCTTGCCTTACACCCAGGCATGGCCAAGTGACTAAGATCCGGCCAATGAGATGTGAGTAGAAGTGATGTTTACACATCTAAGTCATGTCCTTAGAGGAAAGGGACATGCCCTCCCTTTTCCTTTCTTTCCTGGCTGAATGGGAAGGCGAGGATGGAGGTGGGATCAGCCGTTCTGGTGATGTGATGGAAGCCACTTATTCAGAAGGCAAAGCATCAAGAGACGAGACTGAGCCTAAGTGCCAGTGAAAACGTGGGGCTGTTCCTCTCACCCCAGACCCTCACGTGAACGAGAAATTGACTTTTATCTTGTTTAAGCCACAATTAGTTTGGTATCTTGGATAAGTCGGCCTAACTAACATGGTAACAAGTATATCAGCTTAGAGAAGGGGAATCATCAGTGGTGTCAGGCGATAGCATAGTGGTTGACCTGGATTAACTGCAGTGCCACTCCATCACCCACATCTGCAGCCAAGTCCCAGGTTTGTCTTCTGTAAAATGGGGATAATAGGAGGTGCCTCACGGAATGTTGTGCCAAACTAGGGGCCACAGGTGCCGTGGTGCACAAACTAGGAGCAGTCTGTGTCCTCACAGAAATCTAAAGGTGCAGAAATACAAGTAAACAAGTGCGTAAATCATGCCAACTTACAAGCAGTGCTATGGAAGTGGAAAGCAGAGTAATGGGCAGGGGCTTCCTTGGAAGAGACCAGTGAGAAGAAAGAGCTATGCAGAGCACATTTCTGTGGTCCCATTGGACATGCCAGTAGGAGATCACTCACCCTTCCCCTGGCTCTTAACAAAATCACCATTAAAATGCTTGAATTTGGGGATGGGATGTCTCCAACCCACTATACCCTATGCCCCCCTAGGGCAGTGTGCATGTTAGCCTTGCTCATTGCTATACATATGAGGCTCCCCGTTATTAGCTGAGTAAAGAATGACTAATGATCAAAGCCTGGGTTGCGTATTTTCTGAAAGAGGCTTAGTCTTACTCTTTTCAAAGACAACTGGGTGGGTGCTTGGCTAACAAGAACTCTATGGTTAGGTTGCTTTGTATGATAAACATTCATACCAAATTTTTAGCACAATGAGTGGCATGCAGTAGGTGTTTCATAAATATTTTTGGAATACATGAATGAATTTCTAGAAACATTTCAGTTTTCAGGGTTAGAAATCTCAACCTAGTAACCATTTTAACAGCTAGGGCTGTGCAAAATTGGAATGAACCCCTTCGGGAACTTCTGTCCCAGTGAGTCACAAATACTGGCTAGCATCAAGTTCTCCTGTGCTTCCTGGACACAGGGAGGCACGTGGGAGCTGTTGAAGACATGTGGAGACCAGAGTCAAGGTCCAAGTTCTATCATTTTCCATCTGTGTGTCTCTCAGGGACCCTCCAACTCTGTATTCCCATAACAGTATCCTTGACATATTTCCCTCATAAAAGTCCTTATTTTCTATTATAATGATGTCTTTTTGATCTGTTTCCACCAGTAAATTATGACTTCCTTGTGGGCCTCTTATTCCTGTTTTGTCTCGATGCCCAACACCATGCTCAGCCTTTATGGATGCTTAATAAACATTTCTTGAGTTAAAAAACACTCTCTACTGTCTTCATGGGAAGAAAAAAAGGGAACAAGTTCCAATTTTCATGGACAAATAAAATAAATTGTAGAAAAAGAGGAAATTGCTACAGAATGGGCGTCCACAGCTGGCATTCTGGGTGTGCTGCTGTTTTGGGTGTTGCCCCGTGGATTTCCAATCCATGGCGAAAGCTTGTCCTTGGACGTGATGGGGAATTCCACAGAACTCATGTGGGTTGAGGCTGTGAAACAGACTTACTTCTGAACCTTTTCCTTCTGTCCCCTGCACAGTGGCATGCCAACTTGTCTCTATCACTGTTACCCCCTCCCTTTCTTCCATCGCCTTACCCATCTTTCCTCATTACCGGCGTTCTCGCCATCGCTGCCCCTCGCCATCTTGGATTCCCACAGCTCTACTTGGGAAGAGATACTGAAGCATGTGCGAGCCCGCGTTTGTTCCTGCATTTCCTTACCATGACTAATGGGGAACACCTGTCCTGTGGATTCCCTCTTGCACTCTTATGATTGGATTTATCACTGCAGTAGTTTAACCATAACTAGAAAAATGTAGCTCTCTAAAGTCTCTATAATATGGTGGTTCGTAATGTGGTTTAAGTTATTCCTTGTGTCATAAATAACATAGACGGCACTATTATGGACCAATACCCTGAAAAGAAAAGGCACCAGGATCATAAATAACATGCACAACAGGGGCTTGAGGAGACATGGAAATGTTTCAGTTCCCTGATGGAGGACAGGGGAGTGGGTGACTTCTAGGAAGGCTTGGCATTTCAGGGCTCAGTGTTGGAGGAAAATGTCCATGTGTCTGTGAAAAATCTTTCCAGTTCAGCTAACCTCATTGTGTAGTCAAGGTGTGTCGCCTGGTCAGAGGCCAGGGTCAGCCTAGTTTCCCTCTCTGGGAAGGAAGGGAAGAGGATCAACCTGTGTGTGCATTTTTTGTGTCCTGTGTACCCCCTGTTATTGCTGAGAAGGGAAAGAAGCGAGCCCATGTTGCCTGAGTGACCTCAGTCCCCACAAGAGCCTAAATCTGCATTTTGTGACCACATATCTTTCTATCTATTCTATCCGGTGTCAGCCATCCTGTTGTGAGTAGCTGCCTTTCTTACGGGATTAGGCCTATCAGATTATGCTCTAAAGATGAAGAAAATGCTGCCATTCCAGCAAAAACTGTTTCCGCGTTAGCTCAAAGGCCTCTCATTCTCTTTGCTTTGAGGAAAAGAGAAAGAGAGAGTGAGACAGTGTATGTGCAGTGCCCTTTATTTGGACTTTTATCTTAACCCGGGAATACCTGGTCTTCTGTTTCTTTCCTTCTCATGTAACTCTTCATTGATTTTCTTTAAATCAAACAGCCACCATCACAGACTCTTACAAAAGAAAGTCGGCCATGAAGGAGCCCTGGGCTTGGAATAGAAGTCAATCTAATTTTAGCGGCCGGTGAGCCTCTTTAAGCAACGAACAGTGGTCAGATGCTCATCCTGGCATGTGCTATCAGGACGTAGTAGCAGCCCACCACTGTCACCAGACCCCCAGGGGTGAGACAGGAGGGGAGTCCTCACTGATGGCAGTTTCTGCCGTAATATCCTGATGGAGGGGTTTGTCTACTAAAAGTAGGTCTTTCATTATTTACTTTATAAAAATTAAAATAGTTCCTGATTAATTTCTTGCTTGTATCATGGGTAGAATGGGTGCTGGGACTCATTCTGATAAGCGCTGGGCCCCACACCCCTGCTTTTCTTCCCACAAGGTTTGAATCTTTGCCTTTGGCTGAAGTCAGGGGCTCGGACTGACTGCGGACCATCAGGAGAATTCCCAGGATATATCTGCAGGACCCACTGCCTTCATATGCCATCCCTTTAGATCTTATTGTAAGGATACTGCTTTATTTATTTAAAAAATGAATTGTTTGATTTGTTCATACTAATACATTCCAAAAGTTCTTGTAGGATTTTTTCAAAGAAGAGGTAGTGTGAAAAATTACTCATACATTATGTTCTGCCTTGAAAAATAGTCCAGGCCCTATCTACCTATTGATATAATTAAAACTGGATTAGTAGGATAGATTATAGAGTTTCTGAGACCATTGGGGAGTTTGATCTTGGAATTTCTTACCCCTTTTTCTCCTCTCTACTCCCTTTTCTTCAGCTCAAATTTTATATCTATATCTATATCTATATCTATATCTATATCTATATCTATATCTATCTATTGATAGATAAAGATAGATCGATAGATAGATAGATAGATAGATAGATAGATAGTTAGATATTATGATGTCCAACTCGGACCTTGTCTTGGCAAAAGGGAGAGATCTTAGGAAAGAACTAGAAAGCTTGAGAAGAAAGAGACCTTCGAGATTAATCAGGCAGTGTAGACTGAGTTAAGTTTTTTGGGTTCAAACTATGACTTTGGTAGCTGGTTCTGTGTGGACGGATTCATCACTGAGCCACACGCCGCACCTGTGAAACATAGCGGCCTCACATGTAAAATGGGGGTGACAATCGCATCTCCTTTGTAAGGAAATTTTGGAGATTAAATGCAATTGTGTCTGTAAAGTGTCCACATTGTAAACATTCAAGAAAAGTTATCAGTGTTGTCATCGTCACCATCAAGTTTAGACTCTTATAATTCTGGGGAGACGGGAAACGTGGGTTCTGTGAAGTCTACAGAATTTTCCCAAGAGCACAGAGCTACAAGCGGAAATGACACCAGAGAACCTCTTCTTAAGTAAATTACATACATTGTGTAATTTTTAGAAACTCTCACTGATTTTACCGCCCTTTTTGTTTCCTGATACCAAATTTGCCTGTTCTTCAACTGAAACAGAACATAGGTAGAAAACCAACTGTGAATTCAGATTCATAACGCCAAAGTTGCTCAAAAGTAAAAGTCTTGAGGAAGCACAAAGGTCAGCTCAAGGAAACATTTTCTTGTCTAATATGATGCCTCTTTCTTATCGCCGACAAGATGCTGGCACACAGGGGGATGTGTGCGCCCTGGTTCGGAAGGCCTGCCGGAAGGCAATGGTAAGCCAGAGGTGCAGGGGTATGCCACGGTTCTCAGGGTGTCAGAGGGAGATGTCTGTGCAGCGCCAGTACTCTGTGACTGCTGGGACATAAAATGTGCAGACTTCTCTCTTCCCAGGGTGAAGAACTTGGTTTTAGCACTGAATTATTTTTCCCTCCTTCATTCCATTTTGCCATTAAACTGAAAAATGGTTTGGGGTTGATGCCATACTTGAATAGATCTATGGTAGACCCAGAGGAAAGAGTCTATAAATAATGAGATAGTAGGTTACACTCTAGAAACCTTGAGCAATATATCCATACATCAGTAAATTTTAAAGTACCTACTATGTGCCTTGCTGTATGCAGAGCCCAAGCAGTATGAGTTTTAAAGGAGTTTACACACTGTGGTTGGAAAAGAGAAAATAGACAAAACATTTGGGGAACACACCGTTGATCTTGTTATTTGTGGTAGTTACGTTCGATAGTTCCTGCAAATACTGAATTAACAAATATGGAACCATTACTTCTTGGGAAATACAGGGTTAGCCTCTGATCACATTTTGTCAACTCATCCATGAATCACCTTATTTTATGTGTGTTTCTGTTTAAAAACACCTTATTGCTGATTCATTAACCTTGAATTCACAGCCAAGAGCACTGTGATTCATGCCTGAACAAAGCTTAGCTAATACATGCGTTTTCTTCACAGGGCACATCACAGCCTCATATGCTTAGAACACTAGATAGCACTTCGGCACTGTGATTGGCATAATTTTAAACAGAAAAATCACTCCCCGCCAAAAAAAAACAAAAAACAAAAAACAAAAAAACACAAAAAGGAAAACAAAGAAAAGAAAAGAAAAGAAAGTGGTACTAAATAGCTATAACAGGATGCTTATTACAATATGAGAGTTGAAACAAGGAGACAGAGCATTGCCTCAACTGACCACAGCTGGGAATGTGCATGAAGTCAATTCAGGTGTTGAGTTTTGAATTACAGATAGATACTAGTAAGTAAGTAAATCCACAATAATGAGGATCCACTGTACCTTTGAATATTATTTGGTATCATCAGAGGTTCAGTGCTGCTCTATGTGCTGTGTTAAATGAGAGAAGGGCGCAACCAGGGAAGGTTTGCTGGAACAGGAGATTCCATGGAGAAGGTAGTACTGGAATTGAACTCTTTAAAGATGAGTAGGATAAAAGATTTTCAGGAAAGAAGGATCCCAAGAAAATATGCAGAGATCAGAATGGTTTTGTGTTGATGGAGATGTGAGGAGACTGTCTCACAGTTCAAAGAATGTCCGTATCCAGGAGTCCCGGGGGAGGAGCGTGGACTGCAGTGGTGGACATCTACTGTTTGCCCTCCCAGCACCTACTCCCCTTTGTTCTGGTATCATCTTCCTTTAGGAAACGGTTCCTTCTACTCAATCTGTATGGTTTGCATGGGTCCATACTTTCCCCAGCTTCAGGGGTGAAAGTGACCCAGGCTTCGCCAATCAGGATCTTTTGTCCCTTTGAGCACAGCGACTGTAATAAGGAGTTGGCACGCCCGGCCTGTGGTGGCACAGTGGATAAAGTGTTGATCTAGAATGCTGAGGTCACCAGTTTGAAACCTCTGGCTTGCCTGGTCAAGGCACATAATGAGAGTTGATGCTTGCTTCTCCCCTCTTCTCTCTCTCACCGCCCTCTCTCTCACCCCCTGTAAAATGAATAAAAAAAAGAGTTGGCACATGACCCAGTGTTAGCCAATGAGAGTCATCTCTGAAACTGTTTTCCTGCTATTATTGATAGTTTCAGAAAGATGAAGCTTGGAGTTGTTGAGGACCACCAGGAAGAGAGAACCTGTCTGAGAACAAAACTAACACATAGTAAAAAATAGAGGAGAGAGAGAAAACAGAGAGAGAAAAATGAAACAGGATGTCATTTTAAAAATCAAAAACCTGGATCCAGCCATGCCTGAATGAAATTTAGACTTTTTGATTGCATGAGCCAGTTCATTTTAATCTATTTTTATTTCCTCAGATATTTTGAGTTGGGTTACAGCCAAGACCAGTATAGTAAGTAGGTGTCCAAGTGAAGGGATTTTGAGTGAGGAACAGATACCCTCTAAAACTAGCTTAAATAAACAAGGAGGTACTTATAAGCCACAGAAACTCACATGGAATCCAGGCACAAGAACTTTAACTGGGTCTCAGAACACTGGAATTGGAAACTGAAATCTCAGGAATTAGTGTAATTCTCCTGTGCATCAAAGGCTGCATGCCTGTGCTCATTAGTCTTTCTCTATGGATTCTGGCTCTGTCCTCTTTCTCTGCTTACAGATTTTGCTCATGACTGGGCATCGTGATCTTGATTTTTAACATTGTTTTCAGTGTCTAACCAGTCTAGTTTCTCAGAATCCTAGTTCTCAAACCCTGGAAGAAGAGAAACCTTATTGGCCTGGTTCATATTTTCTTTTCTTTCTTTCTTTTTATTTTATTTTTTTGTATTTTTCCAAAGTGAGAAGGGGGAAGGCAGACAGACAGACTCCCACATGCCCCTGACCAGGATCCACCTGGCATGCCCACCAGGGGGCAATGCTGGACCTCTCTGGGGAGTTGCTCCGCTATAACTGGAGCCATTCTAGCACCTGAGGCAGAGGCCATGGAGCCGTCCTCAGTGCCCGGGGTCAACTTTGCTTCAATGGAGCCTTGGCTGCAGAAGGGGAAGAGAGAGACAGAGAGGAAGGAGAGGGGGAAGGATGGAGAAGCAGATGGGTGCTTCTTCTATGTACCCTGGACAGGAATCGAATCTGGGACTTCCACACGCCGGGTCAACGGTCTACTGCTGAGCCAACCAGCCAGGGCCTCATCTTTTTTTACAAGACCAGCCAGTGGATTATTTTCTTAGATTTAGGACCCTTCTCAGATCTAATTGCAGTAAAGCCTTAGAGGTAACAGTTGTATGGATACTGTAATAGACATCTCAGATACAGATGAGGCTAGATCTGAGAAAGTTTCCCAAGTCAGAAGGGTCATCTGGATTGGAGGTTGTGCGGGTAACAAGGCAGAGAGCTCAGAAGATAGCTCAATTTTTACCTTTCTCTCAGGACTCCTAACTTCCTATTTGTAAACATGAGAAGATGAGGCTGAAAAAATATATGTGCATATTAAGAAAATTATTGTATTTTAAAAAGCATTTTAAATATTTATGTATGTAAATATGTATACAATTAAATGTATATGTACACATGTTTGTGTATATGTACTCTATGCCTATGTCTTTCCTCATATTTTACTCCCTTTGATTTGTTTTTTCTTTAATGAATTCCTTTTGAGGCATCACATATGTGTGTGTGTGTGTGTGTGTGTATATATATATATATATATATATATATATATATATATATATATATATATATATATATGCATATATACTAGTTTGCAATTTTGCAGGTGCAAGAGCAGACATTTTGAAAGCTGATATACAATGTTATCCATTGACTGAGAGTATATGTATGTGATTTTAAAAATCAGAATGGATTTATGACACTGTTGCCTAAAATCCTTCAATGGTTTTTCAATGGTTTTTCCATTATAGGTTGCTTTTTCTACTCATGACTCTATAAGATGACTTATTATTTATTTATAACAATGTACTCAATGCCACAAACAGTATGAACATGTAGTACTTGTTCAATAAACATTTGTTGGAATCAAAACTGAGTAACTTTGTGTCTATGAATTCAAGGACCTTCTTGCAATTGCTCTTGAATTCCTCGAGAGGTCCTCTGTCCACAAATTTTGAATAATGGTTTTGTGGTATACTTCACTTCTGGGAACCCAGGTCTGTTTATTATCCATAACCAAGTCCCCATGCTTCAATTAGATGGATACAAAACATTGCCTATTGAATTTTCTAATGGATGTGACTATAGATATTTCTCAGAACAACACCCAGACCAGTAAACCTCTAAGCCCTACTTTGGATTTTTACACTCCATAGATGGTTATCAAAGTCCCCTAGGTTGTTATTTAGTCAAATTACATTCATTTTGTCGCCTAGGTCTTTCCTCATATCTCACTCCCTTTGATTTGTTTTTTTTCTTTCTTTTCTAAATTCCCATTGAGGCATCACATTACCCCTAATTGCCTGCAATGTTCCAAGTCTGGGCTCATTGCTGACACACAGACATAGCCTCTCAGCTGTGGTTTTGGATTCCCCTGTGTACAGGGCTAACATTTTTACTAGCTCAGAGAATTGCTGAACTGCAGTGCTTGCCTAACCTCCTGATGGTTCTTTACCACTAACTCACTATTTTGTTGTTTTGTCTGTTACTGCCAGCCAGGAATCCCCTTCGAGTTAAATCCCATCTTTAAGTTTATTTATACCCAGTTAGATCATCTGCATTTTTCAACCAGTGCTTCATTGTGTTACTTTTGACATCTATTACTAAGATCCATGTATAGCTTGGTATTGTGTGCCAGTCTTCAACTGCTGTTGGGAACACCTTCCCATTCAGTGTCATCTGCAAATGTGATTATCATGATAATAGCAATAAGATCTTCCCCTCTCTTTCTTGATTCTAAATAAAGTTGGAAGAGTAAAGCTCTGTATCTTTGCAGATCGTCCACTCCAGATTTCCTCCTCACTGCTCTGTCAGTTTCCACTCCTTGCTGGTCTTAGTTTGGGGTCTGTTTTTACTTCTTGTGACAGTGCTCAAGGATCCACCCAGATCTCTTTGTATAAAAAGGATGTTAAAATGAGACTTGCCAAACTGAGGGGAAGCTGTCAGCCTTGGTTTCTTTCTCCCTGTTGGGTTCCTTCCTCTCCAGTTCCATTTCAGAGGTAAGGTATGTCCCCTGACCGCACCCCAAAGAAAATTATATTGCTAATTGTTGAATAGATGAATGAATTAATAAATGAATGAATGAATGAGTGCAGCTCTCAGGCACTAGGCTGCTTACTGCCCTGAGGTTAGTAGCTGCGGCTTGGGAAGCCAAGGAGATGGTTACTTCCCATTGGCTTGATGTAAGTGACAGTGATCTTTGGGAAACCCAGTTTACTTCTGTGTCAGGCTGCCCTTGAAGTAGGAAGCCTCTGCTGCCTTAATGACCAAACCTTGCATTTGTACTTTTAACTCAGCCCTGGCATTTATCCATTGTATGCAAAGTTAGACATTACAACTGGTGATGGTTCCCAGTGAGCCTGGTATTGCTGCCCTGCCTCAGGATACTCTCTCCTCACTGGCACTCCCCCATAGAGTCTCACATAGTGTAACGTTTTTCAGGAAGGTTTACTGCATGCATTTCTACTGTGTTAGTAAGACTCTGTTTCTCACTGGCTGGTCTTTGTTGTGTTATCCTATATGTTTTTGAGTATTTTAAAAAATATTTTATCATAACTTAAAAAAATAAAAGACATGGTCTTTATCTTCAAAAGACTTCCCCTTTATTGGGGGAGACTCACAGGAAATAGCTATAATCAATGATGAGAAAAGCACTACAGATAAGATATGTCTGCTGTACTGTGGCTCCAGAGATGAGGTGGAGGTGGTGGTGGTGTTATCTGGGGTGCTAGGAAGGGACTGGTACAAACAGGAAAAAATCCCAGAAATTATTTTAAGATAAGCCTGGAAGGATAAATAGAATTCACCAGGCAGACAAAGCAATAAGGATATTTTAGGCAAAGGGGATGGACAGATAAAAGCACACAGAACATTCAGAGAGCAGTAAGCGGTCCAATATGGCTGGAATGGGTGTATTTGGGAGACTGGGATATTTGAGCTAGCAGTTAGTTTAGAAAGGAGAGTTTGGGAGAGATTATATACATCATTCATGCCAGGCAAAGACGTTTGCATTTTACTCTGTAGGCCCAAGGGCTTTTAAATAGGGGAGTGATAGGGTCAGATTTGCATTCTAGAAGGACTAACTAGATAACAACCTGAATTTGGGGTGAGCCTGGAGGCAGGAGTAGTTGGTCTGAAGGGTGAGTAGGTGGAGATGTTGGGAAGAATATACTAAGCAGAGGGAACAGCAGGTGCATCCATTTAAAGGAGGAGAATAACATAAATTTATATGAAGAAGTATAGTATGTGTTTTTTATGAAGTTCTTAATGCACAATCATAATTTGAAACCTACCAATATAGCATATGAATTTACAGCCACTCTATAATGAAGCTTGCACATTTTTCATTATAGAATCTAGTACAAGAATTTATAAGATGTTATTTATTTGTGAGACTTCTTTGCTATGTCATATTTGCCATTGGTTTAAAGCCACTGAGTATTACTGCCCATCATTAAAATATTTTAAATAGAGAACTACAGCAGTAATAGCCTAGAGTATTCAAAAAAACATCTGTATAATGGCAGTGAATGAATGAGGTTAGAAAGGGATCTTGGGAAATACACTCTTTGTTTGTATGGTATTTAGAAATGATTTCAGTTCTTTCTTTCTCTTGTTCTTTCTTGGATGACCTGTATAAACTATAGCTTTAGGAAGATTAAATTTATGGTTGATCAGGGAACAGACACACACAGACCTGTTTCATTACGGTTGGTATGTGGTTACTGTTCATATTTTAGATTGTAGACTTATATAACAAAATTGACAATAGCTTCACCTTACAATTGTTATTATTCTTTTGCCCACTGTGACATGTGTCTTTATCTTCTTCCATGTCATGAATTGAAAAGTCTCTGTGAAATTTCCAAATGTTAGATTTCGGATTTTTCCAAGTGGATTTGGAAACAATGATTCTAAGTGATTTCTACAACCCAGATGAGTAGAATGTTGTACTTCTTTTCCTCTCACTTCATGTATTTGTCAACAAAGGAGCATCTCGCCATGAGAGATCTGGAAAGTCCCATTTAGCTGTATGATAACAAAGTAGACAGTTTATTTGTCAGCTTATGAATCTGGAATTCCAGATGTTTCTCTGCAAAATCGGTGATTACAATTAGTTTTAGAGCTTGAGCTACTGGGTGGTATTGTCATTTATTAGATGGGAAAATTAGTGGAGAAATACTGTGGTGATTATATGCATATATGTATGTGGTTGGGGGAAGAGAGGGAACTCTCTCTGGCAATGTTAAATTTAAGAAGCCTGTTTGCCATCTAAGTGAAAAATCAAGTTAGAAATGTGGATGTGGGTGTGTGTATAGACATATATCTATGTCTATGTCTATCTATCTACCGGGCGTGGGGGGGAGTGGCTGGCCTGGCAGGTATATTTTGGAATAATTAACATGAAATTTTTTGTTATTGTTAAATCTATAAGTCTGGTTAGAAGAAAAAAAAAGAAGACTGGTTAGGTTACCTAAGCTCTGCTATAGAAACAAATGAACCTTGAAAATCTTAATGACTCAACCTTATGAGGTTTGTTTATTTTTTTAAAAGATTTTATTTACTGATTTTAGAGAGAGAGGAGAGAGTGGGGAGGAACGATGAAAAATAGCAAGTCATAGTTGCTCACTTTAGCTGTTCCTTGATTGCTTGTTGTATGTGTCTTGACCAGGCAAGACCAGGGTTTTGAACTGGCTACCTCAGCATTCCAGGTCAACAATCTATCTACTGCACTACCACATGCCAGCTGTGTAATGTTTATTTTTACTTACACAGAGTCAGATACAAATGTCCTGGGAAGGTAGGTTTTCTATAAGTAAGGGTCTCAGGAATCGGAGTTCCTGCCCTTATAGGACTCAGCTCTCAGTGGTGCCTGGGTCTGCTTAGATATACTCATTTGTTTTCCATTTGTCTTTCTATTTTTGTGATTTTTTAAAAATGGTTGATAAACAATTTTAAATTTTATGTTATAATTCATTGAAAGATAATCTGAAACTGAATCCTTGTTTTGAAAACTATGTACTTTGGCACTTTTTAAAAAACTTGTCTCTTAATGGTAGATAAGTTCAGACTCTAGTTAATGGGATATATGGCAATTTTTGGTCTGTTTTTACATAAATTATCATTTCAGGGCATTTGTATCTTGCCTGAGGAATGACTTATAATGCTGGATAATTTGGTAAATATAACTTTGATGTTGGAGCCCAAATAGAATCATGCCATTGTCTCGATAACTGCCCCTCCGTATCTTGATATTTGAAGAAAATTGACCCTCCTTGTAGGAAATAGTCTCATCAGTGAAACTCCACTCAGCATAGGACATAAGTCTCATGGGATTGGAAATAAGCCATGTACTCTCTGGAGGGACTTCTAATCCATTTGCCCTAAAAGATAACTATATTTATTATTCTGTCAAGTGACTACAAAGATACTGTATTTATGTATTATACCTGAGAATGGTTTAAAACTAAATGTTATCCAGCCTGCTTTTGTTCTGTATATACGAGATTTATAACAAAAATCATAAATGAGAGACAAAGGAACTCTGAAGTTTTTTCCTGTTGCTCTGCCTACCTTCCCTGTTCAGTGATAGAACAATTTATGAATCTGACAAATCCTCCCCTAGATAATGGTAAGAGTAACATAGTGTTCATCTGAGTGACTCTGGGCCACTAAAGTTTATTAGACTGTGGAGCAACAGCAGCAGGATTGATGCAGTAATCAAATGATATGCTTGATTTGGGCTCTCCTTCTCTCTCTTCCCATCTGAGCCCCCATTTCCCCTCCTCTCCATCTCCCTCCTTCTCCCTGTACCTAAGGAAAACTAAGTGGAGGGAATTTGAAACTGAATAGGTTGGCAGGGTAGACTCCCAATTTCCACAGGCAACATCCGCTCAGAAAGTATGAGAGATCTATGCCAAAAGTTTAAGTGAAAACAAGGAGTGTCGTCAACATGTTTCCACTAAACTTTTGGTTTGAATCCGAGAAACCTAAGAGACAGGGAGAGAGGCCTATACATACTGCCTCACTCTTACGCCAACCCTGAATTGTTGGGACACCAGAGATATCATCAGAGGACGTCAGTAACTTGAGTTAAACCCTCACTGATGGGTCAGAGTTGGCAAGAAGACAAATGTAGGCACTGGAAACAAACTCCACTGTGCTTTGAGAACTCTATACTCCATGGGGTGTGTTCATTATAAAAGCAAAGCTTTTAAGAGGTCCTAATCCAGCCTTCAAAATGGTATCTAGAGGGTGGATCTGACTGCCCATTCACTTGGTTTGGACCACACTGTTTTTCAAAGTTGAATTTTAATGCTTTCAGGAGAGATTTTAATAGTCCTGCCCATCACGGGGCTTCACATCTTCCTAGTATCTTTTGCCTTTTCTACACATGTGGACCTTAACTCCTAGCCCATGAAGCCCTTTGTGTTTGAATCATAAATCCATCCCCTGCTTCTAATAGTACCATGGAGTGACTCCCACTTGAAAAGACTCGAACTAGTTTTATTCTTTGATCTTAAGAGGATGAAATTCAATGAACATTGGTAATCGTCAACATTGTTCAGGAGACAATGAAGAAGTTAACATATTAGAAGAAAACCACCAGGACTGACACCCAGCTTAGAGACCTTCAGCTTGCTCAAGACAGTGAAAGAAAAAGGTCTCTCAAATATCAAGAAATGTACTTTATAACCAGAATAGTCTGTGATGAATGGGGTAATAATATTCCACCCTGCCTATAAAGAAAAGTGTTACGGACATTATTGCTTTTTTTGGACACTCGAGCAACTGTATCACTCATTTCTGAGAGGTTGTCAAAAAAAAATTGAAGGGTTTAAATATATGACCTTTTACAGGAATTACTTCAACAATAGCTTATTCTACCGAGTCCACTGAAGTTGCAGTTGCAACAATGAATTTCCTCTTGTGAGATGCAAATTGTGGGCTAATTGCAAAATTTAATCCAATCTGTTTAGTGCAGGCCTCAAAAAAGTGGGTTCATGCAACACTTTTCTATGGGTCAATGCCAAATGTTCTGTCACAAAGAAGAAATAACAGAAAGAAATTAAAATAAAAAGAAATAGTAACATTTAGAATGCAAAAGCTGTCAGAAATATAGGCTGATCTTGAAATGGGCTTTGTGTTGTGAATCAAGGTGGTCATGAGATGGGAAGCCATCCAGATTGATGTGCTAATAAAACAGGGGCAGTATAGATGCCAAACAGATATGTATAAGAAAGCAGAATAAGGAAAACGAATGTACGTCCATTCTTTAGTTAGTCACTCTCATACGAGACACCACACTCTTCTACCTGTCCGGACCATGCACAGGATCTAGCCTGAATGAAAGCATTTCAGGAACACCAGGATGAGGTAGCAGGGAATGTTTACTGGAATAGATAATTGAAAGCTCCACTTCTAGCCTGTCAGTTTTGCCAGCTGAATAATTACATCTAAAGCCCTGAGTAAACTCCATCTATAGATGACTTGTTCGAATTAAATGGTGTCACCTGTAGTCATTGGCAACTCCTGGACCTTCTCTGTCAAGCACCATATGTGCACACCCGAGATGTATCCAAAGGCTACGGGGCAAACATCTTTAGATAATGAGTGCAAATTAATAACTACTTTTCCACGTCACAAGAGATCATGCCATTTTAATGTTATGCCCTTTGGGTGAACAAATGGGACAAAGATCTTTTAGATACTAATGAACAGTGTCTTACAAGGATTAATTTGCCCAGCTTTTTTGCTCAGTTAACATTGTATGCAACATGGCTTAATTTGTTGGGTTTGTGTGTGTGTGCGTGAGGTGGGGGGTATTGACTCTGTGGAACTAAAGAAAAAATGAGTTCTAACTCTGAGCTTTAAGACCATTAATTTAAGAGTAATGTCATCCCGGATTCTCAATGAAGCAGTTTCTCATGGTGTTGCTGTGTGTAGTTGTGCAGGCTGTACCCTCGTTTATACAAGCGTAGACTACATGAATGGCACCCCTGGAGTGTTGTGTTCCAACCAATTCAGCTGTTTGCAGTAGCCCTCATGGCTCCTCATGACTGCCCATCTTGGATGACAGTGAATAATAGTAATGGGGAATGCAATACTTCAATGGATTAATAGGAATTTGGTTATACACAAGGGTGAATAGGCCTTTTCCTTTTTCTTTTAGAGGTTTTTAAAAAGGTTTTATTTATTCATTTTAGAGAGTGGTGAGAAAGAGAGAGAAGTTGGGAGGAGCAGGAAGCATCAACTCCCATATGTGCCTTTAAAACTGGGAAAGCCCAGGGTTTTAAACTGGCAACCTCAGCATTCCAGGTCAATGCTTGAGAACTGCGCCACCACAGGTCAAGCTGTATAGTCCTTATTAGGAATACGGCGGCTCTTGTTTTTGTGTTATGTGAGAGTTATGTGTGTAAATTTGTGTTTTCTAATAAAAATAAGATATAATGTTTTAGCTATCAGACTTTCATACTTTAAAAGTATAGATAATTGCCAGTATTGGTTACAGAACGGGGAAATAGGCATTCTCTTAAATTCTAATTTGGTAGCCTAAATCAATAGAGTTTTTTGTTTGTTTGTTTGTTTTTTGTTATTAGGGAAATTTGGAAATGGCTATTACATAAAAAATGCGAGTTTCCTTTGAACCAATGAGTCCCTTTAGGACTCTTACTGGAAATGCTGTCACAAAGGTGCACTATATGTGTAAGTATTGTCTGTTGTAGTTTATAATGACAAAGACAGACATTCCAACAGACACATCCTGGAGTAGGAATCTGATTAAATCAATGTGGGCTCTTTGCTGTGGACTTTACCAGGCAAGCCCAGGTTTTAAACCTGTGAGAATCTAATGGGAGATATGACAATGCTCAGTCTACGCACACAAACATCCTTTCATACATAATTAGGAAGACATTCCACTGTTTTTTTATTGGTGTTTAAACTTGGTGAACTGGGGAAACGGTCAGAGCGAAGCAGGTTAACTGACTACCCACACAGCACACAACATTTGCAACTATGTAAGAACTGGCCAACAGGAGACCCAAGGTACATCCTTGAATGGAAAAAAGCAAGTTGTGGTATGGTATTTAAAGTATGATCCATTTATATAGAAACTAAGTGAATAAAAGTGACATGCACACCATATGGAAGCGATTCTGTATGAATGGACACAGAATCATTACCAGCGATTGTCTCTGGAGGATGAGATTATAAAGGACTCTCCTTTCCTATGACATGTATTTCTGAATTTAAAAAACTTAATAGTGACAAAAGAGGGACAATTTTTTAAAGTTTGTAATTCTTTTAAAAAAATTAATCCTGTGAGCTTCCTGAATAGGAGTGCCTCTGGAGGTTTTATTTAGTCACGTTCCCCAGCAAGGACTCTCATGAGAATGTGCATCCCACAGACGAGGAGAGACTGGGTGCTGAGCCAGCTCAGACCTAGTTCCTGGCTCTGCAGAAAGAAAGAGACCTGACTCTTCCCCAATTAATGTGACCATAATCTATTAAGTGGTGACTTGCTCTATATGCTTAAACCCACATTTTGATGAGGTGCTGCTATAGACTCTATTCACGAGGACTGAGATTTCAAATAAGTAGTCACCAACCTGGTAGACCACATCCATTCCCACTCTTCCAAGAAATCCTTGTAATTTTTGTTGATCCAAAGGACACAATATGGAATATTTTTTCTTGCCCTAATAGAAGACCAGAACCTATCCAACTGTCAAGGGCTGGTGATGGTGCAAGGATTCTTAATCGTTTTGGGTGGTAGACACCTGTGAGAATCTAATGGGAGATATGACAATACTCAGTCTACTCACACAAACATCATTTCATACATAATTAGGAAGACATTCCACTGTTTTTTTATTGGTGTTTAAACTTGGTGAACTGGGGAAACTATGCTGGCAAGTAATGTATGTTTGTGTTCATATGCACATTTAAAAGTGGTTGTAACTTCCATGGGAAGTTGATCCGAGGAAGAAGATGGCTCTCTTCTTTAAAAAAATGAGTAATGAAACATCATTCCAGGTGGGCACTTTGAAAATCTGAGTTGGTAATGGCTTGATGATCACGGTATTAGTGATATGTGCATACTAAATGGGAACCCGCTTAATCTCAGCTTTGGAATTGCTGGACTTCTCCTGGGTCATGTTTATTTTGTGGACACTGGGGACTTGGTAAATGGTCAAGTTTTCCCTTTTTGTCTTTGTTGCTGGAAAGCCTTACAGCTAAATCAGTGGTTCATTGAGAACAAGTACATAAACCTCGGTGCCATCTCATCTGTTTCTGGGTCCCGTTTATGCCCGTGTGTTTTTCTTTTCCTTTTTCTCCCAATTACTCCCCAAGGTTGCCTTACGGTACTATATGTCATCGTGAAGTGGGTGTAGGTCCTAGGAAGAAGGAAGCATATGAGCAAATATAGAGATGAGCAAATAAGTGCATTAGTCCTGGAAACGATGGCCTTTTGTCTTTCACTTGGTGAGGCTCAGGGGCCAAGTTTTCCTGTGCTCCCTGGGGTGTCAAGGGCTATTATAAGAAGCAAAGCGGCCGCTGCCCAAAGCTGCTTGGAGTCGGTGGTGATACAACTGCTAGCAACTGGGCTGTTTCTTTCACCTTTTTCACCCCCGTCCTAAACACGCACAGAGCACGAGTGGAGGAAGCTATGGAGACTATCTCTGAGAGAAGCTAGAGATCAGCTTTTGCGGCATAAAAGAACAGGGCGGGTTCAGGATTCAGGAACTCAAGGCAACTCAAGTCTTCATGTTTACTTAAATGCCACTTTGGAAAGAATAACATTCCAATTTGACTTAAAAAGTGGGCATTTTTATAAAGCTGGCATTTCTGCCTGTGGTTACTTCTTAAATAACTTGATGAGGAGATAGCCCCTTTCAGCTCTTCCCTGTCCTGCATGCAGGAGTATGTCAGAAACCAGCACAATGGAAACCTTCTGTGATTTCTCACTCTGAAAATATTAGTTCACAGATACAGTAACCGTTTCATCATCAACCATGTGCATAAGGAGGCAAACTCGGGCTGTCCCTACAGGGGAAGCTTATTTCTTCCCAGTGATTTGGCTGGTCAGCCCACTTGAACTCCCTGATGACGGAGGTGATTGAAAGCAGTGGACTGCTTTCTTTAGTCACATTCTGTGTGCTGACTCTCTTGGGCCTGGTGGTCTCTGTCCATCAAGATCCATCTCACTGGACTTCGGCCCAGAGAAGGTCAACAGAAATACGTTGTTTAACCTCTGGAATAAAGTAACCTTTAAAGTATTTTGCATTAAAAAAAAATTTTTTTTAGGAGCCTTCTAAGCACAATAAAATAGCTACCATGTTATCATGGATCTTACTAAAGGCAATGAATGGCATTTTTTAATGATTTGGGTAGTTAAGGCTCAAAGATAGACACAGAACAATTAGCTAGCAATTCTAGGATCAGAAGTCCAGTATAATGAACATTTTATTTTAATAGGGAAAATCTCAACCTTTAGACACAAGACTCCCCCAGTCTGCCCCGCGAGTATTCAATCACTTCACTGTTTTTGATGGTAGTTAAGAACACAAAGCAAGCCCAGTGCCCAAAGGAATGTGTAGAAGAATGTTAATTCTAGGAGTGACCATAACTTGATTTTCTTGATTTCCTTGAGTTTAAAGTGTCAGCCACAATATTACATTACCAAGTTATTTGCATTTGAAATATAATACCTGGAGGTTGACATTTAATTAAATTACAAGGAGCCAGCCTGGCATGCTGAGTCGACAGAGCTGGAAGTACCTTTGTGCCCTACCTGAGAGAAGGGAACCCCAGTGGTCACCAAGCTCACCAAGGCCAAGCGCACAGTCGGCCGGCTTACACTTAGAGATGCCAAGTAGGAACACCGGGAGCGTGGAGGACGCCGTGCTTCGTCCTGCATGAGGGCTGCAGCCTCACATTCTCTAAACATTCTTAAGGACGAGGGGCGACGAGGGAGGGTCCCTTGGCCTTGTCACAGTCGCAGCCCAGGGCTGGCCAGCACTTCCTCAGTGAAAAAGCAATGTAGTTCTCAGACTTTACAGTCAGCATGGCTCAGGATAACTGGGATACTGTGCTGCTCTTTCTCCCACCCTCCTGAGAACCCATGCTAGTCACCAGAGACAGAAGGGCCACCAAGTGCCCCACTGATCAGAGTCCCTACTTTCCGCGCCCGCCCCTATGTCCCCATTTACCAAGCAGCTGTGAGGGCAGGAGCAACAAAGGTGTATAAGCACAGCTCGAGCCACTGCCAGCAGCATCAGTTCTCAATGGTGGGAGATTTTTCCCCCCTCCCAGGGGACATTTTGCAATGCCTAGAGAAATGTTTTATTATTATGCATGGGAAGGTGTTCTCAACGTCTTCTAGGTAGAGGTCAGGGACGCTACTAAATAACCTGTACTGCATAGGACAGTCCTCCCCCAACCCCTCCACAGCAAGGGAGTATCAGGCTCAGAGGCAACAGTGCTGAAGTTGGAAAATTCTATTTTAACAGAAGATGAGATCACAAAACAGCAGATTCCAGCTACGGAGCCAGTTGTCAATATAGAAAAGTAATCTATAAAATGCACTACCTCAGTGTGTCCATCGGGGTCCAACTAGAACAGTGGTTCCCACTTTGGTATTTAAAAGGGAGCCAAGGCGATCCAGAGATTCCATTGTGCAGGTGTGGGAGAGGCTGGGAAGCAGGGGGAAGAGGGAGGCAAGATTACAGACAGTGGGAAGCCACAGCCGTTCCTTGTCAGAGGGAGGAGGTGATACCTCTATTTAGGGATAATGAAATTTGGAATCAGTACGGATCTCTGAGTAGGACCTAGAACTACCAAGACGAGAAAGCTTCTGGCGGTGTAACCATCACAGATTCTCCCATCAGTGCCTCCTAGCCTCTGAGCCCTGCAGGAAGGCAGCTGACGAAACAGCAGGGAAGCAGGATGCGCCAAATAGCCCAAACTGGTACACGCAACCTCACAGAGCACCAGGAAAGTACCAGAACATCAGAGCCGACGGAACCATGGCACCCTTCAGCAACCAGCCAAAGAGTAATGCTTTGGCCCTGGTGCTATCGCACCATGGAACAGCATCTTAAAAATAATAAGACCTGCCCTTAAGAAAGACAGAGCAGACCGATTTTCTTCTTTTCCTTCAGCACCTGAAGTAAAAAATGTCACGTGCTGAGTGTTCCGTGTATCTGTGCAGACAGCCAGGCTCGTTGCAAATCCCTGTCAACATGTGGAGCTCAAACCATTATTTTAATTTTTCTGTCTGTGGCAAACTCAGTCCTTCATTGTCAGGCTTGGGCTCATTTTGGTGGCACTGCTCTTGCTTCTTGCTTCTCTCAGATGTCTCCTCTCCATGGGTCCTGCCCCTCTCTTAGATGGAGTCAGGCTGAAAGGAGGAGGTTGTTGGGGAGCTAGAGAGCCAGCTGTGAAGAGTTTTATTTTCCCTTACAGCATAATTTTAAGAATCTCGACAAAGCAAAGGAAATTAATGTATTTGTTTTCTATTTTAACTGCCCAACAGGTCCCCAAACTCACAGGGATAAAAGCGATAGATTTTTAAGTGTCTTTAAGAAAGTTCTACAGATGTTTAATTATTTTTGTCCCACTTTTGATTAGCTGCACTGATGGAGATGTGGAAGGCACAAATCAATAAAATCCCTTGATGATCCAAAAAAAATCTCAATGTTGCCATTAGTTTTGACCTCCTCCCCCACCAAACCTTTTATCGGAGCTGCTAAAAAGTGCCTCTGCACCCCCTGGGCTCTCAATATATTCAACTTGTTGACAGGCTGACTGATAAAATTGTCTGATTTGAGTTTTATCTTTTTTCCCTTCTCCTGCCCACTCTCTGGGGGAGGTGCTAATGAGCAGCCCAAGAACAAAACCACAGGAAAAAGAGACTGCAGAAAAGCCAGAGGAACACACGAAATGATTAAATAGCTTCTGTATCCCTGAAACTTGACTATAGAATGTCAGCTTTGTGGAATTTTTTTTTTCTTTTTTCCTAAAGTAAATTGAAATCACTCAAATGGGCCAAATGTACGGGGTCTTCACAGAACCTTGCTTTGATGCTTTGAATAGTTTTTATACAGTATTCACTTTCTGGGGAGAGGTTTTTAATTGTTAATCTTTACTAATGTTGTTGATGTTAGTTCTCATGCTGGTAAAGTGCCTGGGCATTTTCTCAAAAAAGAAAAAAAAAAAATTCAAGGCAACTGATCATTTGGGTGGTGATGTTTTTCTTAATTCCATTAGGGATGGCTACAAACAAGAAAGAACTTTGGGACAAGGTTAAATTGTTTTTCTTGTTTTGTTTTGTGTTTGCCAAACATTTTTATCCATTATCCAAAATGTAGTCGCAGATCCCATAGGAAAGACCAGAGCGTGGCTGGCTGCATGCACACCTTCATGTAGCACACCTACATGTAGCTCCCCACCCTGTAGCCTCCCATGCTGCAGAGAACTGACTGAGCAAAGCACGTATTGAAATGAACATGAGACCTCTTGTAAGTCCCATCCTGTGTTGTCCTTTAAGATCCCCAGTAACGCCCCTGCTTGTGTCTGTTGCCTGCTAAAGATGACTAACTACCTGTCTCCCCACTGTGCCAGAACAAACCCCTAAGTGAGTGCCCGGGCTGACAAAGTGTGCAAAGGTGAAATGAGGTGAAAGGTGGCAAAGTTGAATAGGCATGTGATTTGCTCTCTTGAGAGGGAGCCAGAGATCCTGCCCTTTGATCTTGACTCTTTCTGGAGGGATGAAGTTTCCTCTTTCTGAAGGAGAAAAGCAGTGCGTTTTCTGATTTTCCTTTCTTTGTTTCCTTCATTTGTTTTTATTTCACTTTTCCAGATAGCATTTGAAAGCAATTTTATAAACATCAAAGTGGCTATGAAATTCAGTGTTTGTTCCGGCAGGTGGCTTATAAAATCAAACTCAGGAACCACCTGGATTTGAAGAATTGGGATGATGTGCCAACGTTCAGTCAGAGAAGCAGAACCATGATGAGTGGTTAGAATAAAGGGTTTGCTAGAGATCTTATAGAGCTGTGGAAGCTGGTGAATTAATCCATGCAGACCATAACCTCTGGATCTAGTGTTGGAACTGACGTTACCATTGGCCAGACAGTTAGTAAAAGCGTCAAGTGGACTAGAGTGAAGATGAAGTAGAAACTCACAAGCATGACTGAATCCATGAACACAGACTGAATTCCCCATTTGTCTCTGAACACTTCAAATTTTAATACCACGGATGACTGCAAAGAGAAGAACTTACCCTTCATTAGGGAGTTGCATGTGCACCTGGCCAAGGACTGAGACATTGAAGGAGCATATCCAGCAGGAGCTGGAGGAACTGTAGGTTCAAATGCTGATGCACATCACCTGGGTGAGCCAGCAGGTCCCCAACAGTGTATGTGAGCTGCCACTCTGCCTGGTACCCAACCAGATGCACTAATCTTCAGATCACTTAAAGAAAGGTTCCTGCTGCTTCACTTCTGCCTGAAATCTTGCACAGAATTTAACTTGCGGACATACCAACTCCAAGCCAATCAGGAAAGGAGTTGCTAAGAGCAGCCATAGTTCCCTCTTAGTTATAATGCCACTGTACAAAGACACACAATGACATGATTCAAAGGGGCACACAGTTGTATAGTGGAGACCTCCCACTTTGGAAAAAGACATCCTTTTAGGAACCTTACTTCTTGGCGAATAGCAAAGTGTCTGTCATTTTTTGATTATATCACTCAAACGTGCATTGATCACACATAATATGTGTTCCAAACCAGGACATATTTCAGCATGAAAGAGAAAGCTATATTTGACATATTGATTGATTGATCAAAAGTTGTTTTGTTGTAGCTGCATGATTTCACTTATATGAGGGAACTAGAGGAGCTGTATTCAGAGAGACAGAAAGTAGAATGATGGATGCTTCGGGTTATGGAAGAGGAGAAAATGAGTAGTTACTGTGAAATGGGTACAGAGCTTCAGTTATTTAAGATGAAAAGAGTTTTGTGGGTGGATGGTGGTAATGGTTGCACAGCAATGTGAATGAACTTAATGTTGCTGAGCACTTAAAAATGGTTAAAAGGGTAAATTTTATATTATGTATACTTCACCACAATTTTAAAAATAAACCACTTAAAATTATATTTTTTAAAAAGATATTTTATTATGTTGTTGGACTCCTAAGTGGTTCTATTGAAAAATTATTTTAAAAAACATAATTCTTAAAATATCAAAATAAGCCTGACCAGGCAGTGGCGCAGTGGATAGAGCATAGGACTGGGATGCGGAAGACCCAGGTTCGAGACCCTGAGCTCGCCAGCTTAAGCGTGGACCCATCTGGCTTGTGCAAAAGCTCGTCAGCTTGGACCCAAGGTCAGTGGCTCGAGCAAGGGGTTGCTCAGTCTGCTGAAGGCCCGCGGTAAAGGCACATGTGAGAAAGCAATCAATGAACAACTAAGGTGTTGCGACGGCAACGAAAAACTAATGATTGATGCTTCTCATCTCTCTCCATTCCTGTCTGTCTGTCCCTATCTATCCCTCTCTCTCTGTCCTTGTACAATATATATATATATATATATATATATATATATATATATATATATATATATATATATATATATATATATGTATGTATCTCAAAATAAGATTATGGCAAAACAAAATTTTGTATTACTATGTGAAGGTTAAAACAAATATAGAGAATAATTATTCTTAGTACATATTCACATCCTGTTGTAAGTTTCTTAGCCCTATTTGTAATAAATAAATTTGTACTAGTATTCTTAAGAATATACTTCTTCCAATGTTACTATTTTTAATTTTTTATAAAATTGCCCACAGCTTTCAAAGTTGCATATATTTTGTTTGAAACTGTTGAGACATTTAATTTTCTAATCTTTGAAGCCATGATACTTTTAAGTGGAAAATTACTCTCTCTACAAATGCTAGAATAGCTGATAAGCTCCAAGAAAAATTCTTCTAAATGGAGTATATCTTCATTTTTTTAATATTGAAGCATGTAAATATTTCAGCTGAAATGTTTTCATGGGTACTATCTTATTGCTTTAATTCAAAAAAACATTTTGTGATAAAAAATTTATAACATAAATCTTATGAAATTATCCCTTTATAATTCTTTTGAAAGTTTGCCAAATTAAGAGGCTACAAAATCACAGGCTTTCTCATTCTCAGTTTATTCCATTGGAAACATGAATTATATAAGTTTTAAAGAAGAGTTACAACCAAATAATCTTTGTACAATTCAAAGTATTCTAAGGCATATTTATGGAATTAAAAAATAACATTTTGTACATCATTTGATCTTTCATAATTTGATATGTTTACATTTCCTTCTTTATTTTTCTGGTATAAATGTTAACATATTCTTATATACAAATTTGGTTTCCAGTAACAGGTATTCACTGAATTCTTTGGTTATAAGATTTGCATGTGTGTGTGCATTTATTTATTGCTTACTTGATTAATAATGACTAAATGATTTTGAGCATAATACAACCAAAACTTAGAGGACGTATTTATTTACTAAATTAATACCACTGTAGAACCTAGTTTAATTTATAATGTAGTTCTTCAGTGTTTCAAATTAGTAGCTTAACTGATATTAAAAAAAGAAAGTAATAATGAGCAACAAAGAAAGGAAAATCATACACTTATGGTAAAGCTTTTTAATTTTATATTAGCCAAAAATATTTGTACTTCAATTAATTTAATTTTGAGAATATAAAATGTAAATTTTAACATCCATTTCAACTAAAATCTGAAATGAATGAAATTAATGAAGTAGTCATTTGATCTGAATGAAAAGTCATGTTTGATAGTGATATGCGATTGAACCTTCTACAACTTTGCGTATTAAACTGTCATTGGTTGGAAGAGTCTTCTTAGAATAACTATTAGCTTTTAAAGTAGAAGATAATATTTCTTCAGCAGATCTATGTCTTTTGCTTTCCTTGTAGTCAGTGACAGCACAATGATCCTTCCATGGTAAATGGCAAAAGTCAACAGACATTTTGTGCAGCTTACAAGCTCCCATCAACTTTTTAAAGTAGAAATTCACAAACTAAATTTTCTTTGAACTCATGTTTTTGTTTTGTGCTCATTGCTGCCTAAAGAGTTTATTGCAGAATTTAAAAGCTTTCTCAAATATTAAACTAAATAAATAGTTGTCGATCCTCTTCTTTTGCTGCAGAATAGAATCCAGGAGCAAAAGCTCACAGACTACTCTGTCTATAATCCGTGGCAGGACTGCTGTAGT
The DNA here is from genome assembly GCA_037038555.1 of Rhynchonycteris naso. Classification (NCBI taxonomy): domain Eukaryota; kingdom Metazoa; phylum Chordata; class Mammalia; order Chiroptera; family Emballonuridae; genus Rhynchonycteris; species Rhynchonycteris naso. The sequence goes on from CM073001.1 coordinate 19,632,323, forward strand.
TATCCACAGAAGGCAGCATTCTGTGGAGTATTCTTGTCTCCGTCACAGAGCCTGTGTGTTAATAATAAGGTAGTGCTGAAATTCTGAGTCAGCCTTCTTTGCCATTCTTAGGAGAGTTGACCCCATTTAGTTTGATATTAACAAACTTGAGATTATTCCGAATATCACTTAGTCTAGAAAGGTGTATATATTTTTTACACTGACCTGATTGGTAGAGATGGTTGGTAAATGGAAATCATTTTATTCAGAATTAGAATAATTTCTGAAATCACAGTTTTTGCTGCAACCAAAAGTATGTCAAATTCTGGAAACACCAACGAGGGTCTACATTTTAAACAAATCAGCAAGCACTTGAACAGAAAGTCGACTTTATTCTGCTAGTCTATTTTACAAATTGTTAACAAAATATGCCAGTTTCCTCTGGTGCATCATTTTAAAGATGTGTGTCTTTAACCCGTTAGTCCTCCTATGAAGAATGGTTATTCTCTTACACTTAAGTCTAAATGATTCTTACTTACAGGAATATGTTTTGGGGTTTTAAAAATCTTGTTTGGCTTTATTTTGAACATAATGCCCCATTTGCAGTTTCGTATTGTAGCCTGTCACTCGTTATTTCAGAAACTTTCCTTGAGGAGTTTGTCGCCGCTTTTCTCCACTCTGAACATCATTGGTTTATGTGTATGAGCTGCTGTGAAGTGCAGTGATTGCTGAAAAACATGCTGGTTACTTAAAAAGATGACTTTGATTGTGTTTTTTGTTCCCATCACAATAACACTTTGCAGGTGATTATTAAATTAGAGATTTTCTTTGTTTTTCTAACAAAAAAAAGCCCCCTTTTATGTCAGCGCCAATTATGAGCGGTAAATTTTCACATTTTACAAAAGATTTTTCTGTCCTACCTCCACGCCCCTCCCCCAGATAAAGAAGGGCTTTGACATTCTATGACAGGAAGGATTTTTTTTTGCATACACAGTGCTTTTGACTTTTCTTTTAAAAAAATCTGTTGACTCTATTGAAATGTGACAGGACAATATTTAACCTGAATAGAGGCATGTTGACTCCTCTTATTAAAACTGACAGTTAAGGACGTTTCTCTCTTTATTCCTCCTGATACACGCAGACAAGTCTTCACTGCTAACTAGTATACAAAATCAAAAACAAAAAAATACGGAGCGAAGAGATGACTACCTTATAAACAATATATGAATGACAATCGCAAGTTTAATCTAGCAAAGAAACCTTTTTTTATCCTTTAAGAAAATTAAAGCCCTTTCAAATTAGCTTGATATATGAAGACAGACTGACATCATTAATTTTCAAGTATTCAGTCTTCTTCCCTAGCTGCTTTTCCTCTCAAAGATATGGAATGTTCCACTAAGCCCTGGACAGGACCACAGCGACACCTGTGGAGAGGCGGGGGCCTCATCTGAGTCTGTGTAGAAGTTCTGTGTCTTGTTTCTTGGTATTCTTTTGCCTATTTTGCTTACATGGGACACAAATGGTAGCTATGAATGCTGTCTCTGAAATCCCTACTAACTGGCACTTGATCTCTGTCTAAAAAAAAAAAAAAGAAAGAAAGAAAGAAAAAGAAAAATGGCTGGAAATATCAAGCTCTCGAGGTTTTTCTTCTTGTTGGACCAATAAAGAGCCTCATTAGCATGAATGAGGCTTAGGTTTCTTTGAGTTAGTTGTGCATGGAGTGGGCCTCTTGGGAAGAGTACAATTGGGAACTGAAAGTTGCCAACTTTAAGAGATATGCAGAAATCCTATGGAATTTGGATGTCTTTGGGTACTTGCCCACTCCCCTCAGCTGCCAGGAGTCAAATCTCTTAAAAGGAAATGTTGGCTTCTTTCTGTATAATGCACTGGATATTTATGTAACATAAGTAAGCTGCCCACCGAGACTCACATTTTTGTTGTTGTTAAGAAAGGGGATATTATACAAGGATGAATGGTGGAGTAATTTTTGTTGTAATTGAATTCGAGCTGTAGCAGAATCGTGAATGGAACCACTTGCTATGGTGCAAGCACAGTTACCTCTCATTTTCATTTTCCTACTGAGCACTCTCTGCATATCATCAAATAAGGGTCCTTTAAATGGTCATCAAGGCTTTGTTGTTGTTGTTGTTTTTAACATTTTTGTTGTGGAAAGTTAGAAAGTGGAAATTTGTTTCACAGCAGCCTTCTATATTAACCATGCAGAAGAGTCAGTATTCTATGTGTTAATACTGATCTGTCTAGTTTGTCTCCAGAAATTACACTAGTTTTATTTCTCTGGTTATCCTGAAAGGGGCCAGTTGAGACACCTTGTCCAGGCAGCCTATAAATTATACCATGGAAGCAATTCCATCTTTCTTCTCTCTTGAGAAGAAAGACCCAGCAGTGTCTGTAGGGAACCTAATAGTTTCTGTGGTAAAGGAGACCACTCTCAGGTTTTCAGGTATGAAGGTGTCAGAAAACATTAAACGTTGGTGTGTGAAGTTCAGTTTCTATCCTTTGGTGTGTCATGGCTGTAGAAGAGACTGCCAAGTCTTTTATAGTGTGTTAGTTCGGGTTTTCTTCAAAACAGGCTTCAGGGCAAGGTTGGTTCAATTGGAATACCAGGCATTGAAATGTATCCTTGGATTTTCCACATCAGAAAGAGCCATGACTCATTGATAAACAGTGAAATCTAAGGCTGAAAGAGACTGAAAAGCAGTTATCAAGGTTGAAAAGCAAGAGTAGAGCCACAAATTGGAGTTGGGGGCTGAATCCTATAAGCTGAATGGGAGCAGAAGAAAATCTAGAATAAAGTGCAGAGGGTTTTGGATACTTGCTACAACTCTGATTATTACTGGTCTTATCTTATTCTTGCACTGTCACAAACCTAATTAGATTAAGTCTGTTTAGAGTATATATTAGGTTAATGTAAGATTCAAACATCATTTCAGGGAGGGTTTTTCTTCCCCTTTTAAACTGTCTAATCCTACCACCTCTTTTACCCCAGTAGCCAATGGGTACAATGGGAAAATATGTTTTCTCAAAGGAACCAATAGAAGAGTTTCCTCTTCCATAGGCTATTCTTGGGTTTTCTCTGTGGCATGGGTGTCTTAGGTGGGCCCTGGTATTCAGTGTAGATACCCATTGAGGTTCCATTGAATGTAGCTAGTCTTTCCAGATGTGGTGTTGACCTGGTCATCACCTCTGGTCTCCTCCATGTGCAGTGTCTTCTGGTCACCAGTTCTATATGCCTTTGTAGGCATCTGGTTCTCCTTGGTTGCTTCTGCTCTGACACAGGCTCTGAGCACTAGGGTGCTATCTCTAGTCCCATGGTTCCAGCAGGGAGTGATTTTGCCCCCTCCATAGTGAGAGGGGGCAGATATCTGCAGACATGTTTGATTATTCCAACTTTCGGAGGAGGAGTTCTGTACTGGCATCTAGTAGGCAAAGACTAAGTAAGGATGCTTTTAAACATCCTATAACGCATAGGATAACACCCCACAGTAAAGAAACATCTAACCCCAAATGTCATGTTGCTGAGGTTGAACATTGTCAGTCCATCCTTTTAAAGACTTCCTTCAGCCATTTCCAAACAGTGCTTTGGCAGTATCTTGTCCTCCTGGTGCCTTGCTTAAAGTAGGTCCTATTTCATGAGACTTGTAATTTGCTTGACCTTTACCCTGATAATCAAAAAGCAAGCCCAATTGTATTGAAAGGACTACCAGCCTAAGTGAGGGTTTCTATCATCCCTTGGTACCAGTCTTTCTTTAAATTTTGACCCCAAAGGGGAATTCAAGATACCAGTATCTAATCTGTTATTTGCTTCCTCTTTATCATATACTGCATTTACTCTGCTCGATAGCTAATGGATTTGGGTGCCCTAGGCTTAGCTCTGCCAAGAGAAGCTTTTACCTACCCATCCTTCCCTTGAAACAATGAAACCCATTTATTTAATGGATGGTGAGAGGAATCCACTTAAGGAAAAAATTAAATGGTTTATTATTTTCAAAATATCAGCGCCATTATGCTATGGCTAATAGGGTTACTACAGAGTTATTGACAGGCATATGGTGCAAGGGCGTGTCATGTGCAGAAAGTTATGGTGTCTGAGTGGCTGTCCTATTCTGTAACTCAAATCACTCATTCTCAGCCCCACTGCCCATCCCTATTTCCAAGTTGCTTAAATCATGTCCTTAATCTTGCTCCTACTACCTGCTCATTTTGAGAGAATTAGAGTAGGGAGAAAAGGGAGAGACTGAAGTAGAACCCCAAGACACACACACACACACACACACACACACACACACACACACACACACACACACACACGAAGCAGCAATGAGAAACTGTGCTGATTGGAAGAAGAGCCCTGCTTCCCATGTTGACTTCTGTCTGACTGAGGATCACAGTCAGCTCCGAACTTAGCTGGGCTATCGCGGGTACAGTGATGCGGGATTGCTGTTGACCGGCCAGCCTGAGCATGTCTCCCTCACAGCTGGCTGCCTTGAGGAAACAGCCCTGTGGATGAATCCAGGCAAATCATGGAGCACTTGAAATCAGGCTGGGCAAAGAAATGTGGGTCTAGTTTTCTTTTTATATATAAAAGCTTTAAAAAAGCTTTAAATTTGTTCTTCAAGAAGAAATAAGCATTTATTAGACCCTCTGTATTGCTGTAAATTTGATTGACCAGATGTGTGTCAGATTTAATACACGCTGTTTAAAAAGTTGCTTTCTACATCTTGAGTGGGGCCCTTTCTGGTGAGAAAGAAGCAGGTTTATAGGAAACAATGAAATCATTCTTTACACCTTACAGATGCTCTAATCTCATTACAGACTGAGGTGTTTAAAATTCTTGGTGTTTTCTTGTTCTGTTTTTATGGTGTGAGTGATTCTAAAGGAGAAAGTGAAGGCAAAGAAATATTCAAATGAGTCATCCCCAAGAGGGTTAGTGTGGGGCAGAGGTAGAGGGAGGGATACAAGGAATCGCTGAGGTTTGTTATTGTGTATTTGGTTAGCTTTCCAGTCCTGGCCACTGGCTACAGCTGGAAGGCCACTGCGAGAACTTTGATCATTGATGCCAAGTTCTTGGACCAAAATCCAAGAAGTTACTGTGCAGAGGAATTAGGGCTGGCTTCTTAGTTTTATTAAATAGAACATGGCCTCTATAATCCCCTCAAGTTCTCATTTGAAAACAGATCATTAGTTCCCTATCACGGTGGCAGACTCAGATGTCTACAAGGACTAGGCAGATGGCAAAAAATGCTCACTGTGGCAAATGGGGGAACCTGAGGCCCCATCAGAGGAGCAGGAGGTCCTCAACCACAGCAGCTTGTTGCCTCCTGGGGATAGGAGTTCAGAAGAAGGAAATTTCCCAATTGGTAACAGAGTTTGTCTATCGGGTCTATTCTACCTGAGGACCACAGGTTTAGAAGTTTTACTAGCAAATTGTATGTAAATAGAAATGTACCATTTGTAGACAAGTAAACCCAAATTTGAGTTACCAGGATGAATAAAAATGGTTTTAAGATTTGGAAGTTGACCCATGAGTTGTCAGTCTTTTTTCTGTTGTGTAAGGATATTAAATAGACACTGTTATTATTTACTATTACCAACATGTTTTATAACAAAAAAGGAATATTTAAATAATCCCATCTCTACACATCCCCAAAAAGAGTAAGAAATATTCCATCTCAGACTTAAGGACAGATTTTAATGTGAATAACTTAATGTTTATGAAGAAAATATTCAAATTATCCTTTTGTTTTTAATTTTCTAGTGAACACTTCATCACATACCAATGGTGATCTACAGATCATTGCCCAAACTATCCTACTTATCAATACTAGCATACATTGTTTTCTTCAACTACTTTACACCGTTAGGGTATTCTTGGATTTTGTCATCTTTCTTGCCCTTCTTGCTGTCTATAGATCTGTTCCTTAGCAGAAATATAGCTCTCATTAGAGTTGGAGGAACCTTAAAGAATATTGAATTTAGCCATTTTTTCCCACATTTAAAAAAATTGTTTAGTGGGTTATATAGCTCACTGGCTTAATAACTGGAAATATAAGTATTTAAGTCACAATGGGAGAAAAAGATTAATTATAAAAGTAATGCATGCTAAAAGAATAAAATAAAGATTGCCCCAGTTTTATTTCTGTGTGATGCCACTATAAATATTTTGGTGTTCCCTTCTCATCTTTTCTTCTAATTGTGTATTTGTTTGGGATCCAACTGTGCGTGCTCTCCGTGTTTTCACTTCAACAATAGAGTGTGAACGTTTTTCTTTACTCGATAATCCTGAACAGAACTTTCTAATGTCTGACATTATATTTTGTGGCACATCTTGATGTTTTTAGTTATATGTTCATATTCTTTCTCATTTTAAATTTCTCAAAGAGCACCAGAATGAATGAACATCATCACTGTAGCAATAGAAACCACCTTCTGAGTGTCTTATTTTGCTCATCCAATTTTTAAATTTAAGTATTTTTGGTATAGAACATTATATTAGTTATATTAGTTTCAGGTGTATAGTAGTGATTCAACATTTTTATACCTTGCAATGTGATCACCCCACTATTTCTAGTAATCATCTGTCATTGTGCAAACTATCACAATATTAATAACTATATTAGCCTTCACCTTTTCAATCATCCATTTGGTCTCTATTTCTATGAGTCTGTTTTAGTTTTGTTTTGTTTTTTAGATTTTGCATATAAGTGAAACCATAAGTATTTGTCTTTGTCTGACTTATTCCATTTAGCATAATACATGCTGTCTCAAATGATAAGACTTTACTTATTTTTTATTGCTACATAATATTCCATTATATGTGTGTGTATCCCATCTTTTTTGTGCATTTATCTATCAATGAGCCCCTGGGCTGCTTCCATGCCTGGACTGTAGTAAATGATGCTGCCATGTACATAGATGGGGGTGCATATATCTTTTTGAATGTGTTTTCTTTTCATTTGGATAAATACCCAGAATTGAAGTTGCTGGGTCATATGGTAACTCTATTTTTAGTTTCTGAGGAGCTTCCTTACGGTTTTCCTCAGTGGCTGCACCAGTCAGCATTCCCACCAACAGTGCATGGGGGTTCCCTTTATTCCACATCCTCGTCAACACTTGTTATTATTTGTTGACTTTTGATAATTGCCATTCTGACTGGTGTGGTTGCAGTAAAGCCCTTACGCATAAAGACCAGTTCAGTTCGTCTCTATTCCCAGTGTAAACCACTTGCGAACTGTTCAGGCAATCAGCAGGGAAAGATAAACTCCGTGGTCAGTTGGGGCTGTTTCTCGTAGCAATTGTTATTAGATAGTCAGTCTGAACCAACATTTGAACCACTGTGGTGAAATGGATGACAAGTACTGGTCTCATCCCTGGAAGGGAAGACAGTTGCACCATGACAACCAGATTCAGCAGTTAGCTTTGCACCAGGAGTATTGACAAGTTCTATGCCGAGACAGTTGGGGATGTAAGTACCACACGATTCAACCATTTTGCTGGGGAAGAGATGGGAAATGCCTGGCTCTGGTTGTATCTTCCCATATTATTTAATAGATTTAAAACAATTATAAAATGTATCATTTCTAGGGAGCTTTAGAACATTTCTCTGTTAGATCCAGTTTGTACAGAAATGTAAATCTTCCTTGTGAGCCCTTCTTATCCAGATTATGGGTGGCAGTTTCATTAAATGTATCATGGTTTATATTCCCATTCAGAATTTTCTCAATGCATGCCCTGCCTTTACAATTTAGTTCTTCCTCGGGAAAAAAAATACACCTTTCTGTAGATTTGGGGATATCTAATTTTCATGCAGTTGTATTTCACGGAGTACTCTGCCTACTGCACTTTGAATGGGAGATGAGAGAAAAGAACTTATGCATTTGAAAGAAGTTTAATTTTGTGCCAAAGATTCCGAACTAAGTGTGAGAAGATTTCTTGGTTCACAAAGTCAAGGTTAATTTGGGAAAATAACGTTGCTGTCCCAGATAGCTTGAAATTGAATTCTAGTGGATGGAACTTGTTTAATTCACTCTACTTTTTCTCCTACGTCCTAATGAGCAATGCTCCAAGACACTGTCACTCAGTGAAGTATGACTTCCTTTTCCTTGATTTCTTAGAATTATTATCTCTTAGCGGAATGTGAATACTTTTTTATTGTCTATTGCTATATTAGCATGTAAGTTCCGTGAGGGCAGAGACCTTGTTCTTTTGTTCGCAGTTACAGGCTCAGTACCTAGTTGAGTGCTAAGCGTGTAGGAAGGACTGAATAGCTATTGAAGAAGTAAAGCCCAGGCAGGAACTAGAGGGAGTGCCTTGCCCAAGCATGGCTTGAGAGGGAGCCATGTTGCAGAAGAAAACAGAAGGCTGCCTGTTACTGTTTCTTCCTTGGGGACACTTGCTCTGTGCTTAGTACCCAAATACACTTGTGCAAGCAGCCTTAGATACTAGAATAATTCATTGTCTTTATGATTTCTAGGGTATCTTTCTTCATTAACTATTTTCTGTATTGTAGTAATGGTAAAATTGTCCTCTTTGATTATTTTATTCCCTTTCTCAGTTGTTTCATGTAGTCAGCAATTAGAAAACAAGGAGGTCAGTAAACAAGAAAGATGATGTGTTTTGTTCTGGTGCTGGCTTACAAAAGGGACTGTGTATCCTGCATTCATCCCTAACCCAGTCTGAGTCTCCTATCATCCTTCTTAGTTATTATTATTTCCAGACCTATTTATGAAAAATTGATAAGTCAATTAGAATTGAATAATAGCTTATTAAGCCATCCCTTGAACAGGGTTACTCTCCTTTGGAGTGGTGAAGGGTCACAAAAATAGAGGACCTTTTGTGGCAGAGAGCAGTGTGGTACAGAGGAAATAACTAGTCTTTGTCACTACAACCTTAGCCCAGGGCCTGGCACATAACAGGTGCTCAATAAATATTTGTCGATTTAATTATCTAATCCTTTTGTGCTTGTTTGACCATTTCCACAATGAAAGTCAAATTAACTTTCTATGATTCTTGGAAGGAATAAAGATACTTATAAACACTTAGCATGTTTTCTAGCATATTCTAGACATTCACTAAATAGGAACAACCACAAGCTATATGATGTTGACTGGAACCCTATCCCCCAGATGTGATGGTATTAGGAAGTGGGACGTTTGGAAGGTGATTTGGATTAGATGATGTCCTAAGGGTAGAACCTTTATGAAGGGGATTTGTGCACTTATAAGAGTCATGAGAGAGCTTGCTTCCCTTCTCTGATCTCTGCCATGAGAATATATAAGGACAAGTAGGCAGTCTACAAACAGGAAAAGGGTTCTCAGTCCTGGCTGGTTGGCTCAGCAGTAGAGGATCAATCTGGCATGTGGATGTTCTAGGTTTGATTCCCAGTCAGGGTACACAGGAGAAGCAATCATCTGCTTTTCCACCTTTCCCCCTTCTTTCTCTCTCTTTCTCTTCCACTCTTGCAACCATGGCTCAATTGGTTTGAGCACATTGGCCCCAGGTGCTGAGGATGACTCCATGGAGTTTCTGCCTCAGGTACTAAAAATACCTCAGTTGTGAGCATGGCCCAAGATGGGCAAAGCTTCGGCTCCAGACCAAGATAGCTGGGTGGATCCAGGTCAGGGTGCATGTGGAAGTCTGTCTCTCTGTCTCCCCTGTTCTCACTTGGAAAAAAAGAAAAAAAAAGGAGGAGGATTCTCACCAGCACCCTACCATGTTGGCATCTTGATCTTGGACTTTAATAAAATTGCCCAAAAATATTTATGAAAATAAATGGCTCATTTTAGAAAATTTGGAAAAAATTTGGAAAGTATGGGAGAAAACAAAATTACCTGTGATAGTATCACATGGAGATAACTTCTCTTTATATTCTGTGTAGTCTGCTAGAGTTCTTTCCAGGCAGCTATACAGAAATCACAGAAAGGTACAAAATTGAGATCCTACCATATAATTTGTTTTAATTTCATGTAACTAGTGTAATCTCCTATGTCATCAAATGCTACCTTAAAAGCATGATTTTAAATGGCTACATAACATTTTATCATATGAATGGACAAGATTTTATGTTACTATTTAACACTCAACCACTGAGATGGACAATTAGAGTATATATTATTTCTCTTTCTTTTAAATGATATTGTGATTTTTAAAATCTTCATATAAAGATATTGCCTATGTGTAATTCTCCCATGTTTAGGATCAATTTCCATACACTGAACTATGTGGTAAAACAATATAAATATTTTTAGGAGTGTTAATAAACATGACCTGATTGTCCCCCATAAAGGCTGCGCCAGTTTATACCCCTGCAGCCCATATGTGCAGCTCTTTCCACACCAGAGCCTATCACGAACAAGTAAAACAAATGAAACTGCCAGTGTGTTAGACAGAAAATGTTACCTTTTTTGTCTTACTTTCCACTTCACTGATTATTTGTATTTATTGATGCATTATATTTCTTCTCTGTGAATCTTGGTTTAATGCTCTTGCACATTATTCTGTGCACTATTCAGCAATTTCACAAATATTTCTTACCGGGCACTGTTCTAGGCTTTGGTAAAATCAGTGAAGGAAGTGGCAAATATCTGTGTTAAGAATGGAACAAAATCATATCTCTAACACCTTTAACAGAGTGGTGTCTGACTCATACACGACTGCAGGAAGTTATCATGCACTCCTTTTTGGTGGACTTATAGGAGTCTCTGTGCCAGGAGCATCAGCTACTATTTTCAGAGCAAAATGTTTCTGAAATTTTTCCTGTGCTGAGTTGACCAGCAATGACTTAGATGTCTATGGACATGACCGTGAACCTCACATAGATATATTTTTCTGAATATATGTCCCTAAATTGTCATCAGATTTCCAGAATGCTGGTGACCATGCAGGTGCACCTGACGTGAAAGGAAGTGTAGAAGAGTCAAGGTGAAAAGTGGCAGCAGCCCGAAATGATCGCCTAGTGTATCTCACTTCTTCATGTTTCACAAAAGCAAATGGCTCTCGACTGCGCCCTCTCCCAGGGCCTCACAGTTCGTCTCCTCCTGGGTGGGGTAGGTATCTGGAGCTCGAATAGCACCCTCAGACCCCATGTTCAGGTGGGATAATTGAAGTACAGTTAAAAAGTGAAGGTTCAGAATCGCCGAGATTCTTGTTTCTTCTTTTGCCACGCAAGGATATCTTCCTCCAGCCTGACCTGTGGTGGCGCAGTGGGTAAAGTGTCGACCTGGGAACACTGAGGTCGCCAGTACAAAACCCTGCACTGGCCTGGTCAAGGCACATATGGGAGTTGATGCTTCCAGCTCCTCCCCCCTTTCTCTCTCTCTCTCTCTCACTCTGTGTCTCCTCTCTAAAATGAATAAATAAAAAATAAAATTAAAGAAAAGAAACAACAAGGATATCTTCCTCCAGTGTGCAGAGCGTGTGGCATCAAAGGTGACAGGACCCAGGCAGGCCTGACCAGAATTACAGGTTTAATGGGCCCAGTCCCCTTCCTTACCCTGATTTCAATGTGTTTTCCCTATGGTCTGATACAGAAGGGCTGATTTTGTTCTTAAGCATGATTCAGTTCATGGTCTAGCCACAGAAGGCCAGTGTCCAAGCAGATTCCAGATCTGCCTATTTCAGCTTGGCCTCAGTCCCTCTAACCGTGTCTGTTTGCAAATTTTCCTGCCAAATAGGAGCTGTGAGAAGGAGGAAGGGATGTGCACACTTTTGTGGGTTGGTTCTTGTCCTTGGGGGAGAGAGCTGGGGGTTGGGAAGAATGGAGAAAGGATAAGATGTTAGGTGTCGAAATCATTCCAGAATAAGTTTGTCTTTTCAAGAAAGCGACAATTGGACAAAATGTCACCCAATCATCGCCTTTTACCAAGAGCAAACTGGCCACTTTTCATTCTGCAATTTGATGGCTGTTGAACTATGTAGGTCGGAGCCAGAGGCTGGCGGGCTGTATGCAAAGTGCTGTATAATAGTGCAGTTTTCTGAGGTCCGCCTTTGGAACAATGTCTCACAAAAATCTTAAGCAGCTATCACTTTTCACAGCTAATGAGCTACGGAACCGGGAATGAGATCCACAGCCAGTTCTTGGGTTAAATCTTCTGAGCCTCAAACAGTGCTGTGTATGAGAACTAAGGAGAGGGGGGAAAGCCCAGACTTCAGGATGAAGGGCGATAAACTCTGACCTTTCTCACTGAGCCTAGAGACCTGCTTGAAGAGCATACCAGTGACCAATCAAGTGAGGGCATGAATATCAAAAGGCTTGAGTGTCAGTAGTGCTTTTAGTGTGATCTCGCCCCCCCCCCGCCCCCGTTTGTTTTCCATGTGATTTCTAAGAGGTTCTTTCTGATTTTAAGAAATATCTGAAGTAAAAAAGCATTTACATTCATATGCTGTTAGTAACCAAATGATGATAGCCTCTGGTGAACTGTGGTGCGTCTGTGTTTGTGGGGTGGAGGGAGCAGGTGGCAGGGGGGGGGGGAGCAGGGGTGTATGTCTAGAAACCTCTGGCACAAAGAAATGAAGTAGAATGGATAGTCTCTGTTAAAGGTGGATGGTCTGTTTCTGTTGAGAAAGGCGGTTCAAGGTGAATTCCATCCCTGATGCACTCGTGTAAATATACATACATACATACACACACACACATGCATACATGCATGCCAGTTCACTTTCCCTTTACTCCCCACAAAATGCAATGTCTGCAGGTGCCTTAGCTCCCTGAGGAGAAAAGACAGTGAGCTGGAGCCCAGGTATAACTGCATTTAAAAATATTTCAAATAGGTCTCCACTAGATCACCTTGTCTTTCATCTTTTCTTTCTGAGATACTGCAAATTTCCTTCCCCCTTCTTTTTATTTTTCTGCTGGTCTATGGTGCCTGCGCTCATTTTCAACGAAGGACGTGGACATTCTTTCGTATGGCAAGGTGAAAATAATTTTATTTTCATCACTTCCCTCACCTCCCCCACCCCCACCCCAATCTTGTGATGGATTTACTTGAAAAAAAATAATGACGGGGCTTCACAAACTGGCCTGACAGTTGTGATGCGGAGAGCGAGCCGGCTGAGTAGGGACGGTGAGGCATCTCTGTACCTATTATGGCAAAAATCGATAATGCTTTCTGTAAATTGCTCCTCCCAAAGGAGCCGAACAAATGCAGGAGACAGGGGAAGCCATCATTCTGTGTGAAGGCTCCGCACGCTTGGACCAGTGCAATTATGAACAGGAGGGTGGTTTGTTTGGTCTGTGTGCGTGCGTGTGTGTGCGTGTGTGTGTGCATTCAGATAGGAATTCTGGGGAAAGAGGGAACTTACTCATCATAAAATTTTCATTGTCCACTTCTCTCAGGTGCATCCTTCCATCTGTCCTCTGAAGGTGGGAGAGCCCGGAGTCCAGTTACCCCAGTAAACCCTTTGCAAGTTGCAATGGGTGGATTAAGGAGAATAACCAGCTTATTTAATTCTTGGTTTCCTGGCTGGGGACTTATTGTTCTGGCTCTTTTCTGGAAATTCTCTTGCAAGGGCTTTGGGAATTCCATATTGGATCTATGGCTGTAAACAATTTTGTATGTTTGGCTGTTTCAACATTTTCTTTACGATCTAAGTCTCTCATTTTAGTGATCTTTGAAAAGATAATATATCACAAGTTCCTTTAGGGACTGTTTGTTCTATAAGATTATGACTCCCTCCTACCCCACCCTATCCCACCCTACTCCTGAATTATAGAAGGAAATGGGAGTCATTCTCTCTCTCTCTCTCTCTCTCTCTCTCTCTCTTTATAGAGAAAGGAAAGGAGAGAGAGATGAGAAACATCACCTTTTGTTCCATTTATTTATGCACTCATTGGTGCCCTGACTGGGGATCGAACCCACAACCTTGGCATATCAGGATGATGCTCTAACCACTTAGATACTCAGCCTGGGCCTTGGGAATCATTTCATAATGATGATTCTGTGGGCCATGGCTAGATTTACTTTTTTGTCTAGCAGGAGAAGCCTAAAAATTAATTATTGCCATGCAACACAAGCTGATACCAATAAAAGCATTTTTTAACTGATGGGTTGGAGATAATGGAGTACATGGAATGTGAAAGTTTCCATGTAGGTTGTTGTTTAAATAACTAAGATTGAGAGGAAATGTGCTCTGCTGGAAAGACCACTGGATTTAGAGACCAAAAAAGCTACATGTAAGGATCAGCTATGCCACTTACTAACATGACCCATAGCACATTCTGTCCTCAATGTCTTCATCCATGGAATTGGAATGGTGATACCACCTTAAGCTCGCTCAAAGGTTATGAGAAAACTGTATGAAAGCCATTGCTAACACTAGGGTTATATAAATTAGTATTGTCATTGAAGCAGACAAGGTCAGGTCTCGGTATACTTGAAGGGGAATGCCAGGTGGGTCTGTCCACAGTCATACAATGCCAGCATGCTTGATAACATTTGGTATTGAATACTACTCACCAAGGTTAGTGTCCTATGGCACAGGAGACTATAAGAAAACTAGGTTTCAACCCATGTTAGAATTGAGCACGTAAGTGAAACTGCATATTCGGGTAGTTGGAATTTTAGCCAAATGCTTCCATCTGACAAAACCACGTTTTCCATGGCATCCAGCTTGAGTCAGGCAGGTAGATTGGGGGTGGGTATTGTCAATTAAGAGGTAGTTGAAATTTCAGTGGGGAGTGAGGCAGCCAAGAAACAGAAGGTACTACTAAAAGGCAATGAAAGATTCTGAGAGAGAGAGAGACTGGATTTTATCTGAAGAGATGAGACTGTTCGAGTCTCCTCCTGTGTTGTGAAGCTGTTTGGTTTAAGTTAGTGGAAAGGGGACTAATGGATTAGTGAGTGTGAGGAGTTGGTATGAATCATAAGTAAGAAGGGGAGAAACAGGAAAGGGCGGATGGTGAGACAAGGGGGAGGGAAGGAGACTACACACAGACTAGGGTGTTAGAAACAAGGGAAATAGACACATTGGAAAGAATAAAAAATAACCACAAGCATCCTGACCCGAGGAAATAGTGGTTGAAAACTTGTTCCAGTTGTTTGGGAAGTCAGGAAAAGAAGGTAACACACATGTTGAATTAGCCAGACATCTCCGTGCAATAAAGAATTTGCACAAGCAGGAGGTGACTCAGAAAGTGGGGTGATTTAGAGGGCACTTGGGTGGACATGTGAGGACATACTTAAGAAACGCAGTCACAAACATCCTAGGAAGGAGTAAAGTTAATGGACTCCCACCAGATTGGTAGAACTGTAAGATCTAGCCCCTATCTGCAGGAAATGAGGAGAGTTGAGGCAAATGGAGTCACCTGACCCAGCACAGTCCAGAAGCAAAGGCACATCCTTTCAAAAGGAAATGTCTGATGTCTGCCCCCTGCTGGAAGCAGCTGCCTTGGTTCCTTCCGGTGGGGAAGAGAGAGCAACTGCAGAGGGGAAAAAAAATTGACCTATTAAAGTCAATAATCCCAGGATCCTAATAGATCCAACTGCATCTGAATAGCATATTAAAATTACCAAAATTGTCTTTTAAAACCTACTGATGTGGGTCACCCCAGCAGCACGCTCCCAGTTGTTAATAATTAATACTGAGCATCCTGGGGAGAAATCACTGTGGATAATTGTAGCCAGTAAGTACAGTCTGGCAGCCCAGCGTGCCGCGGGTCGGAAGAGGGCAGTGAGGAAGGAATCGTACATCAAGCTGGTGCCAGCTGCCGGGTACCGGGGGTCTGCTTCCTTCGGCGGTACTTACTCTTCTGATGGGAAAGCCTTCTAAACAAGGCTGTGAATTGGTTTTCATGCTCGCATTGACAGATTGGGAAAGCAGTTTGTTCTACCAAATTTAACAATGATATATCATTATCACAACTTTGGGGGAAATCTATAAAATCAATAAGTTTGTAGCCTGAACAGGATTTGTATCGCTTGCTTGCTGTGCTGGTGTCAAAGCGTGAGCATATGGATTGAGTCACAGTCTGAGATCAATGGAATTTGTGGACAGTGAGCTCAATAACAAGCCCTTCTGAAAAGAAATAGATGTAAAAAGCAAATTTACTAGAGTATAAAAAAATAAAAAGCTAATATCTTTTCCGCGCCTGGCTGTAAAGTGCTGTTTGGCTGCCTTTGGCTGCGGGTACTTTGAAAGCTGTCTAGGGTATGTGCTTGCAATGCTGAACGCTTCTACGCCAGCACCATGCACTGCGTGTACAGTTGGGTGCTTCTCTTTGCAGGGTTTGTACTAGGAAACTCGCCAAGAATAGGAGGGGAAAAATAGCCCTTTATATTGTAAACTGAATAAAGAATAAAAACAGTCAGTGTGTCTGCTGGGGAAAGACCACGGTGGCTTTATTTACTTTGTGCTGGTAGGACTTGCTAATGGAGAAAAATAAAAAGGCATAATTAAATAGTTTAATGAATTCGCAGCTCTTTTGTCTGAGTGGGACGGGAATGCCTGTTCCAGAGAGGCCTCACAAAGAGCTTGGCTGGCACTGAGTTAAAAGTAGGAAATCAGTTCTTTGAAGGCATTTTTATACTTCATTATCCCAGCATGTAAAATGACTTGTACTAAACGATTGAGGATTTTATTTTTTACTCTCTCTCTTTCTCTCCTTTTTTCCTAAACAATAGAGAGCATGGGGTGGCTGGTGTCTAATTCCCCTTTGGGTCCAGGAGCCGGGAGACCGGCCAAGCTGATCACCAGGCTGGTGGCTCATCCCCACATAGGTGCAGAGTCCAGGGCTCTGAACCACAGCAAAGCCTCCAGAGCAGCCAGCCCGCCTTCCATCCCCACCACGCACGAGTCCCTGGAGTGGGCTCCGGCGGCCCTTCACCTCTTCCTAAAGAAGGGAGTTGTTGCCTGCTGTGGGGATGCGAACTGGGGGTCCTTTCCACTGTGTTTTTGAGCAGCCAAGAGGACCTCTCCTCTCTTAGGGAAAAACAAAGGGGGAAAATGCCTGTGGGAGATAACGCAAAGTTTGGAGAACACAGACTCTGATGATAGCCCCGGCTTGGTTCCTTCTGTTCCGCGGGGGAGGGGGGGGATGTGCTTGCGAGGGCCGGTCCTCCAGAGGGCCCGCTGTGCCCCTCTGGCCCACTGCTCAAATTGACCCACTGGGCACTGAGAGGCTGCTGAGAGGAAGGCATGTTTCCAATCCGAGTCAAACAGGGCTTGTGCTACGTGCACGGGGAGGTAGGTCAGCTCACAAAAGGTGGTAACTTTAGATGGCAACCTGGGCGGGGTGATTTCAGTAATCTGGGTTTGCCTTGAGACTCTTCCTGAGGACACACTGAGGAGAAGGCCAAAAGGAGGGGAACCTTTGACCCCGGAGAGAGTGGCAGCTTGGACTTTCCACCACGAGGCATAGCACGGTGGCTGGGGAGCAGTGCTGGGGCCCTCGGCACCGGCACAGGCCTCCTGTTTTAAAGCCATGATGGCTAGCTGAGCTCAAACTCCACCTCACCGACTTCGGGGGAACAAAGCTCTTGTGAACTGAGGTCCCAGATGAACCCCGGTGGTGTAGGACCAGCCCTGACCACTCTTCAACTTCCACGCACGCCTTATATATAAAGAGAGTGAGCAGAATGATTGTTTTCTAAATAGCTTGATTATTTTACATGCTTGGCAGGTTCCTGACTTCTCTCTCCTCCTCTTCTCTCCCTCCCCACACCATGTAAGCACATGGTTTCCCAGAGGGGTGGCCACTGTCAGGGCTACAGAGGATGTCCCTGAGACAAGGCGGCTGCCAGAGAGCCTCTCTATAAGGTTTATTTCTTCCTTTCAGCCAAAGTAAGGGTTTTCTCCTGAGCATTCTGTGGCAGCGCTTGGAAGGCAACACAAAAACAACCCAGTTGAGGTGGCTCTGGGTGACACACCTAATCCATCTTTGGAAGAGAAGGACCCTCTTGGGTCTGAAAATAATAATTGTTTCTTTCCATCAGCCTCTTATTCTCTCTCTCTCTCTCTCTCTCTCTCTCTCTCTCTCTCTCTCTCTGCTGTACTCACACTTTAGTCTTGCTTCAAAATTGAGCCCAGTGTGATTTCTGGGCTTAGTCTTCCCCAGCTCAGTAGTGTGCCCCTAATACTCCTCAGGAGGGTATCTCTGCACCCCACCTTGAAAGACTGATTCTTGGTGACCTTTTAGCCCTGTCACCAACAGCATTCCTGAGTCAGCTGCCAGCAGCAGGGAATCTCCATTTAGTTATTTGCCAGGTTCTGATATTTGCATTTATAAAAGCTTCTCTATGACTTTAAACAGCTCACAATTGCTAATAAACAACACTTGCTGTTTGTTCCTTGTTATATTTTACCTCATAAACAAATATTAGTATGTGAACCTCAGCCAATAATTGCTTAATCCTGATTTTCTCTCTCTCTCTCTCTCCCTCTCTCTCTCTCTCTAATGCACTCACTTCAAACCCAAGACTTCAACTTTATAGGATGGTTTGTTCACCCCACCCCTCCGGAGAAC
Source organism: Rhynchonycteris naso (assembly GCA_037038555.1). NCBI lineage: Eukaryota > Metazoa > Chordata > Mammalia > Chiroptera > Emballonuridae > Rhynchonycteris > Rhynchonycteris naso. Next base: position 19,650,777 of record CM073001.1, read on the forward strand.
TGATAGTATGGCATTAGAAATAGCTGGACCCGCCTGACCTGTGGTGGTGCAGTGGATAAAGCATCGACCTGGGAACACTGAGGTTGCCAGTTGAAAACCCTGCACTGGTCTGGTCAAGGCACATATGGGAGTTGATGCTTCCAGCTCCTCCCCCCTTTCTCTCTTTCTTTCTCTCTCTCTCACTCTGTGTCTTCTCTCTAAAATAAATAAATAAAAAGAAATTAAAAAAAAAAAAAGAAATAGCTGGACCCTTATCCATAAATACCAGCTAGAGAGTACATCTTCAGGGGTGCATAGAATTAAACAGTTTAGTTAAACCAATAATCCCCAAATGGACAAGCTCCACATTCTCTCTCCTTCTTTGCTTTGGGTACTGAAAAGCATGAAAGAAATTATTTTCGCAATTAGCCCTAACTTTTGAATTACAGCATTTCTTTGGGTAAAATGACCAGGCTACATGGTAATTTACAGCCAGTCCCCGGCCTTGCTGAGTAGCAGGGAAATGCTGTGAAAGTGACTGTTAATATTGATCAATGAGGGCTAGAGAGAGTTGCAGACCCTCAGCACTGCCACTTAAAGTGGGCAGGAAACCCAAATTGACCAGTAATAAAGTGTTTGAGGTTGTACGAGGCGGCTCCTGGGGAAACGGCCCGCTCCGACAGGGGAGGCTGGAGGAGAGAAGCTGTCAATTACTCTTGTTTGATGCCCATTTACTGAGCAGGACTGAGCAGGGCAGGGCTGGTGGCAGGCAGTGGACAGATGGAGGCAGACCTGGCCTGGATCTCTCTGGATAGCTAAACTTTGTCAGTGTAGGAGGTCAGACACAGGGGCTCCTTTCACATTGCCCAGGGTTCCAGAGCTTAGTCCTACTTGCTGTGTGGCCCAGTTTTCTGTGCAATCTTTCCTCTGCTTCTGTCCTGGACTCTAGTAGATCATTGGACTTGGGTTTTGGCAATTATTGGAGTTACATGGGTGAAAGACCTGAAATCTAAAAAGATAGATTTAGAAATAAAAATCAGCTTCTGTTGTGGGCTTTGGGCATAAGTCTCATTGAAAGCGATCACATTGTCATTACCATTTTAAGAATAATCACTAATAATAACATTCTAAACTGTGTGCTGTGATTTCAGCGCTTAAATTATTAACTCATTTAATCCTTAAAACAACCCCATGTGGGAGGTGCTATTATTTTACCAATAGAATAATATATAATTGCAGTTTCGATAGTAATTCTACTGAGGAGAGACAAATGAGAACATTCTTGGCATAAGACAACGGTCTAGATGAAGAGGTCGTGAGAAATCTTTTACCCCACTAGTTGTTGCTGGAGTAATGGATTTTCTTTAATCACCCTGTGTTACATTGGCATCATTTAGGGCTTTTGTTTTTGACCTTCCAATTCATTGTGGGGTATTTTGTTACTTTAAATCAGCTACATATTCTTAACTGAGAGGCAAGTGATTTAGTTAAAGCAAAATTGGAGTAATCAACCAAAAATAAATGGTTGTAATCAATTTAGTTAGATTAAAAGATCAAAAAGTATTGATGTAACTGAGACTTCAAATACTTGAATAGTCATTCTACTTTTTAAAAATTTATTTTTCAAAAGAGAAAGGGAGAGAGCCAGATACAGAGAGGGAGCAAGAAATAAAACTTGGATTTGTTGCTCGATTTACTCGTGCCATCACTGGTGGATTCTAGCATGTGCACTGACTGGGGATCGAACCCACAGCCGGCAGGGCTTCCTGCTATTTTTCATAAGTCTTTCCCTATGCCATGCAACAGTTCTTTGTTAAGTTACAAATCTCTATAAAACCATTTGATAGTATTGCAATGTAAGTAAATACATTTTTTCCCTAATTATGAAATATTTCAACTGTACAGAAAAACATAGAAATTAATATAGATTTTACCCACCCAGCTTTGTCAAATCTGAACATTTGGCACATTTATTTCAGGCTGTGTTTTTCGATACATAAAATGTTCCCAGTCCATTCGAAGATTTCCACGTGTGCCTCTCAATCTCATTGCTCTTTTCTTCCCCCTTCCCTGCCCACAAGAATGACACCCTTTCCTGATTTGGGGTTTTTTTTTTATGCTTACACGTGTGACACAATAAATGGCATATAGTTTTGATTTACCTGTTTTTTAAATTTTACATAAACGATATCATACTATATGTATCTATTTGTAACTTGCTTTTTTCACTCCTCGTTACATTTTAAAAATAGCTCCATGTTGGTGTGTTTAGGACTTTAACTACTGCAGAGTATTCCAATGGCTTGTTTTCTAACTAAATTCCCTGTCGTGCTCTTAGCAAAAGAGTCACGCCAGGTGGAGTAGTTATAGCTTAAATCACGAGGGAAAAGCAAATCCTGAGAAAACGGGACAGAAAACGATTTTTTTAAAAATCAGCTTGATAACTTCTAATATGTTCAATTTAAAAATTTTAAATCTTTGATTAATTCAATACACATGAGATGTATCTATTATGAGAAATATTGGCTGCTGAATTAGGTTTTTAACTCTCAGTTCAGTCTTACCTGACTTATTTGAATTGAAATGGACACAACGTATTAATTCAACAAATATTAAAATCTTAGTATGTGCAATACGCAGTGCTAGGTGCACCAGGGAAGGAAGAAATTATAAAGTAAGGAGAACAGAAGACAAGGAACTGAAATACCAGACAGAATAGGTCCCACAGCGGGGATGGGGGGGTTGGGTGGGGGGGGTGAGAAAGCATTCTGATTGTTAAAAGCGGAAGAGATTCTGGGTTGGTGCTGGGAGAACCAGGAGATGATTTATGGAATAGCTTTTGAAAGAACAACAACTATGTTGCTCACGAAAAAAGCATCTTGGGCAAATGAGCAGTGGCAGAAAAACTCTAGGTATTGCTACAGAGTCAGCCAGCAAGCAGTTTAGTTTGTCAGACCTTCAGGGTATGGAGAGGGATATGTGGAGTAGGGTTGTAATGGGAAGTTGGCCTGAAACCACATACAGACTTTAATACCTGTTTAAGGTCTCTCCTTGGAAATCATTGGCATGCTCTTGAAGGTATGTAGGAAAAATTACCCCTTAGGTGATGTCTAGGTAGCCTGGAACCAACAGGAGCCTGGTAGCTGTGGAGAGACTTAGAATGCACTTGACAGTCTCTGTGAGACATGACATGGGCCTGGACCATTATACTGTCCAAGGAACTGTAGCAAGCAATTGAAAGAGACCTTTTTGGGGACTGACTGAATAGGAGAGCTGATTGGATACGGGTTCAAGAGAGAAGCAAATGTTGAGGGTCTGGGCAGGCTTCCTCAGACAAGAGCAGTTCCTCAACGAAACACGGACGGCAGGAGGAGGAGCATCATGTGGGGCGGGGAGAGCAGAGTGGATGCAGTTGTTTTGCACATACTCAATTTTACTTTTAGTATTTATTTATTCATTTAAAATTTTTCTGAAGTGAGAAGCAGTGAAGCAGAGAGACTGACTCCCGCATGTGCCTCAACCAAGATCCACTCGGTGAGCCCCGGTTGGGGTGATGCTCTCTGCCCATATATATATATTTTACATGGACAGAGAGAGAGTCAGAGAGAGGGATAGATAGGGACAGACAGACAGGAACGGAGAGAGATGAGAAGCATCAATCATCAGTTTTTCGTTGCCGTTGGGACACCTTAGTTGTTCATTGATTGCTTTCTCACATGTGCCTTGACCGCGGGCCTTCAGCAGACCAAGCAATCCCTTGCTGGAGCCAGTGACCTTGGGTCCAAGCTGGCGAGCTTTTGCTCAAGCCAGATGGGTCCGCGCTCAAGCTGGTGAGCTCGGGGTCTCGAACCTGGGTCCTCCGCATCCCAGTCCGACACTCTATCCACTGCACCACCGCCTGGTCAGGCTCTGCCTATATATATTTTAAATTTATCGGGATGACATTGGTTCATCAAACCATACAGGTTTCAAATGTATAACTCAGTATAACACCATCTGCACACCTCATTGTGCACCCACCGGCCCAAGAAATGTCTCTTTGTACCCCCATTCCTCCCATCCCTTGCCCACCTCTACCTACCCCATGCCCCCTTTCCCTGTGACTACTGCCACCCTGTCATCTGTGTCTGTGTGTTGTGCATATTTGCTTTTTGGCTAACCCCGCAGTTAATTTTAAACCACAAAACAGGACAACTCAGTGAAGAATATGGGGTTAGAACTTAGTAATCGTAGAAGAGGAGACTGTCTGGCAAAGGCTTCAATTGCTTGAGGTGAAAAGAAGCAACACTACAGAAAGCCATAAAGAAATGTATCAAGGTCTCAGGAAATACGGCCAGGCTGCAAGCCCGTGGAGCAGACTGTTGGAGCCTGCGCACATCGTCTTACCTTCACTACCTCTGTGCACACTGGCTGAAAATCCAAGTGCTGGCTTCTGGGGTCCACTTGGCTGTCCACTCCCAGACCTGAAGTACTATGATTTTATTCCATATTTATTCCTTATTGAACCAATGAGTTAGGGGAATTTGTACAATGGAGGCTCATGCTGGCTTCCAAGACCTGGTTGTTAAATTTTCAGGAATTTTGCGAGTCTGTTGTTAAAACACAGCCATTATTAAAAATTAAATTGCATACACTTACAATTAAGTAAATGATATTAAAAGTGAAGGCAGTTGACTACCACTTTCTAATTATTTTACTACATTTTATGATTCCATATGTTCTCATCTTATGGATCTGTACTCAGCAATACTTCATAGTGGTGGCCGCTAAGCTTCTCTTTCCCACTTCCTGTGTTCAGCGATGTGAGGTTGATTGCTTGAAATCAGCCATGGTGGGAGAGTATTTACACCATGGAAATTAGCAAATGTCACAAGTCACTCAGCCCCACTCCCACACCTGCTGGAGAACTAACTGGTTGTTGACGATTTACCAGCACGCTACTGAATTGGTAAACAAATACTCAAGCTTCTTATCCCTCCAGTGGGACAGTTATGAGAGTTTGGGTACACTGGCCAAGTTCCCCAGTAGGAGAAGGTCCAATTTCCCACTTTGGTAACTTCCTTGATTACAAATCATTTTTGGCTGCTTCTCTCTCTTTCTTTGTGTCACTGTCCTGCTTCCTTCCCAATAATTCTTGAACCACTTCTAAAATAAACCACTTACGAATTAAATTCTTTGTTTCAAGGTCTCCTTCTGGGACAGTCAAAACTAAGACAAATAATGGAATGTTTCCTCTTTCTAATAAGGGTAAATGACAAGGTAGGTAAATGAGCCCGTGGTTGGCAGCTCCTTGGCATGTGAAGGACATGCTCACTGAGGACTGACACCAACAGATTTCTTCTCTCTCTGTAGTATAATCACAGTAACTTAAAAACAATTGGCTTCCAACCTCATTTTATGTTTTAATCTTACATGTCCTCTCATCTGTTTTACGGAGCACTCTGTAAGTAGAATTTCTTCTTCCTTCCTTGAAGAATAGTATGGCGCACAGATGGTTGTTCACTCTTCAAGAGCTGAGTTCCAATTCCCTGACATGTATTGCTGTGGAGAGAAAGGCATTTAATAGTGGCACGTGCCTTTATTTTCCCCCCTCAAATATTGGGATTTATTGTTTTTAAGTGACCAAAGAGCAAAGGGTTGTCACTTTTTCAGTCCAGCATTGTGAAATCTGCCTCTATACTTTACAGTTCTTTGTGACTGCTAGCAGGAGACAAATTTGCATGGGCTCAGCTCACAACTCACAGGTATTCAGCACGTTGTAGGAGGATCTTAATTCCATTGTGTACTTCTCAACATAGGTGGGAGCAGCGTGAGTCAACCAGTAAAGACAGCGTTGGCTTGGCGTGCTGTGGCCACCGAAAGCTCGGTTTGATCTTGCTTTTTATTTTCCAACTTTTAACTCACTTGCTCCGCCTCGTTACAAATGGGGTCCCTTGAAAACTTACCACAGTGAAGAAAAAATTTTAGTGCATCTTAAACCTGAAGATTGCCTGTCTGTGCTTTCCTATCCATCTACCTCTGTGTCCACCTTAATGTACTTTTGTTTAGTTATTGGAACGTCCACTCCAGTGTCTGCCCTGAACCTCTTGGGACTCTTAAATCTTTGTTACCAATGAAATGATTCAGGTAGGCACAGTCTACCAATCTCTGCACACTTCTTTATTACTAGTTCGTTATGGATACCATTTCATGGCTCTCTCTGCTACTGCTGTTGGAAATTATAGACCTCCTTCCTATAAACTTTCACTTCCCCACATCCTTTTCCTGCCTTCTCTTGCACTCTTGTTTTCAATTCCTATTTGAACCCACAGAACCTATTTTTAATATTATTGGATTATTAATATATATCTTTTAAAAGAATGACTTTTTTTCTCCCTTAGGTAGGTTGTTATTTTTAATGATTGCTTTAATGGTAGTTGAGGATGTCCCCACCTGGGGAGGCCCTTTCTTTCTGTCCGTAATGAGGCATAACTCATTTGCACTGTCCTGAGATTTATGGAGGGACTGTGGGGGGCGGTGGGGAAGGAGCTTTTGCTTTTCAATTTATTACATCTTAAATGAACTGCTCCCAAAGCAAAAACAAAACAAAACAAAAGGGCAGTAAAGCTGTGCCTACTGTTTAGTTTGATGTTTATTGAATTGTATGGGGGTCTGCTGACTAGTCTAACATGGGTAGGTAGGAGTTATTTCATTTGAATTGCTTTCTTGTATCCTGTTTCCCCTAAGCTCTTTCTAATTTTGGACCATCACCACCTCTACCTCCTCTACCTGGCGATCAGAACATTCCTCAGATAATGATATCCATGCCTTTAGATAGTTATGATGGTTTATTTCACCATCCTACTTGAATTCTGGTCGGGGGACAAGGTATAAGAGGGTTCTCTTTATTTCAGACAGGCCCAGTGGACAAAGCTCTTAGATATTTGATCTCAAGGACATTTGTAATTTAATGGTGACCGCTGTCTTCGCCCCTTTCTGTGGAACGGTAGTCTGGATTCAGTTTTCCACTAAAGTGCCATCGAATTTCATCGATGGGATTCACTCCCTGCATTCTGTGCTGCACCATATTGCCCATATCACCTGATGAGATGAAGCTCCCACCCCCAAACTGACTTTTCACTTGTGCCATTGAAGCACATTGTGTGTGTGTGTGTGGTGGGGGGACTGCTGCTACCTGCCCAGGTGAGGCAGTTGTCATTTCTTGAGCATCATCTGAATGTGATTTATATTCCTGCTATTGAGAGTTAAACAGCAGGTCACTTTTGAGGAGGGTTCAGCAAACCTACTGTGACCTGTTCTTTCTTGTTGACTTATCTCTGTGTGAACTCTGGAAGGAGAGAGAAAACGCCACCATTCAGCAGAGTTTTAAAATGTTTCTGGGGAAGCAAAGTTGTTTTTGGTGTATATCCCACCTAGGCTTTGGGAATGCTCCCAGTAAAATGTCCCCAAGAAGCCCCTTCTCCGTGCTTCATCCTGATACCCACCTCAGGACTCTTCCACTGGGCCACTTCGCTCATTCGCCCCTTGTTTTTGCAGCCCTTCCCCACCCAAATCCTCCCATTGAACCTGTGAAGGAGGGTGCTGTTTCTATTCCCCCAGCACTAAAGCAGGCTCCAGACTTAAAGAAATTGTTGCTCATGGCAACATTGCTCTCTCTGCTTCCTTGATTTGGGAAATGAGGCATTTCATTTCTAACCATGGTTTGAAGACTATAGAAATGCATTTCACACAGTACGGAACACCAGCTGTATATGGATGCTGATGTTTTTTTCATTAAAACCCCTTCTCTTCTTTCCTCTTGCTTCTCTTGCTAGGTGCAGTGACAGAAAGCTGTCACCTAAGACTGCCTTTTTATTTTTTTAGTTTCAAACTTCAGAATATTTTCAATATCTGCAACATTATCTTTTGAATAATAATTACCTCTTATATTAAATTATAATACAGCAGGATTCAGGATTAGATCTCCCCATATTATTCTAGTGAAGGAAATTATGACAGGGGTCATTTTTTAGAATTATGTCGCAGGGTAAAAGGTCCCAGGCAGCATTAGAAGGCAAAGGCGTTTATAATTAAATTGTAATTTAGGCCAGTGATTTATCGTTTTCTCAATGAAAAATTTGGTGCTGCCGAGAGATCCTAAGAGGAACTTTAGTGAGATACAACTTAATGAAATAATAAAAAGAAAAATTATTCTGGAATAGATTGTATTACGGTGGCGGAACAATTGCAGCCTGCCTGCTGTGGGTATTTCCATTATCAATCCTATTTTTCAAGGGCTTCTAATTTAGCTATCTTTTTTTTTTCTTTTTCAGGATAAAACATGGCGCAGAAATTTTTAGTTTTATATAGAGAAAACATTTTTGAAGACTTTAAAAAATAATTAAAATCTTTTGTTTGTTTGTTTTTTTTCATGTTCACAAATAACATTTTGAAACACTTAGCGATTTGCTCAAGAGCTATCAAAATTGAGAAAACGCTGCCTCTGTAACAACAATTGTTAAAAACCCTGATTTATTTATTGTGGAAAAATAGATGGTTTTCCTTTGTTTGCTTATCATGGAGGTTTATGTCCATGCAGGGGGGTCTCTGGTATATATCGATTATTTCTCGTTCTATCTGTAAGTCTGCATTTCCCGTGGGGATGCTCTATGGGATAGATAGAAACAAACCAAAAGAGAGCCTGCAGAATGGGAGTCATTTTTCTGTTGTAAAATAAAAAGTGAGGGCAAGTTTGAAAAAGAAAGAGTGGAATTCTTTGCTGAAAGAATTCTTTCACAAGCTTTCAAAGTTAAGTCAGCAATTTTACAAAACTGATCGTGGCTGAAGGTTTGTCTCACAATAAGGCCAATTCAGTTGGTATTTTGAGCTGAGAGATTAAACAGTTGAGTTGTTAAAAAACAATGAAAGTACATCTTGCATTTTAGGGTGATGCTTACATTTATTATCATTCAAATTGTTCAGTTATTGTTATATTTCAATTGTCTCCATATTACCTTGATTGCTTTAATGATCTTGGTGGTGGTTCTTTAAAAACAATCATGTTAATAAACTTTTAATGACATGTTTTAAATAATTGATTGAAAATGGTCTAAATACCTGTTTTTCCAATAGGCTGTAATAGCTTCTTCACTAAACACCTAATCTGTTGGGTAAAAAATGCGTGTTTCAGAAAGTGCTCTGTGCATTTACATAATAGACTTCAGGTATATTAAGATGACAACATGTATCTTACAAATTCTTTAAATATGTTTTCTTTAATAGCAGAAATCATTACCATTCATTGAGTAAAGAGCATACACTTGAGGAATCGTCTAAATACATGTTCTGTGAAAGATCTTAATGTCTCACAAAGATCTTTTAACATTTACCTTATCAGTCTCTGATTACAAAGTAAGTTTTTTTGTTCTTATTTTTTAAAACATATCTAGTAGGCTTTGGGATGAAACTTCTAGGAAGAGCAGAACCATAATGTTTCAAAAGAGATGGATTTTTTTTATTATTAATTTTAATGGGGTGACATTAATAAATCAGGGTACATATGTTCAAAGAAAACATCTCCAGGTCATCTTATCATTCAATTATGTTGCATACCCATCACCCAAAGTCATATTGTCCTCTGTCACTTTCTATCTGGATGCTTTATTATTTTCAATACATGCTATGTAACAGTGTCCTTCTGAATACTGTATCAGAATATTAACCTGGAGTTTCTTATCCTATGGTTTTTGTCCGGCAAACATGACACAGAATTCACCCTGTTATGATGGACCCCGCACTACTTTATAGACAAAACCCAGTGGCAAGTAAAAGCATAGACAGGTGACTTCCCCATTTCTCATTTGTAAAAATAGTTATGGTAATAGTATGTCCCTCACAGGGTTATTGAGCACATTAAATGAGTTAATACACACAAAGTACTTCTAATATGTTTTGGCACCTACAAAGTACTTAGTAAATACTAGCTAGTCTCTCTGACTACTTATAATTATAGCACATGACCAGCTTCACTAGACAGATATTGACAGAAATGTTCTATTAAAGGCCTGTAATAAAAACTTAGCAATATAAATTTTGACCTACCTATGAAAAGCTTTTGAAAGTGAAGTCGGTGAAGTAACACAAACCACTTGGGGAAGTAACTAATCCAGAAGGCAATGCACAAAACATAGTTTTTTTGTTCATGTGAAATGTTAGCCTGTCATTTTATATTCAATGCTTATGTCTTTTTAAATTTTACTTTCTAGTGTCAAATAAGTTTAGACTATGAGGAAAGTTGTAAGATAGTAGGGAAAGTTTCTGTGTACCTATCACTCAACCTGTCCTGATATTAACATTTGCATGACCACAGTACAGTTGCCCAAACTGAGAAATTAACATTGATAGAATACAGTGATGAACTCGACTTAAGACTTTATATGGATTTTACTGTTTTTTTTCACTGATGTCCTCTTTATGGGTTGGGACCTAATTTAGGATTGATTACACATTGCTTTTCGTGGTCAAGCCTTTTTAGTATCCTCCAATTTGTGACAGTTCCTCAGTCTTTCTTTGACTTCTATGACGTTGGCAGTTTTGAAGAGTTCTGGTCAGTTATTTTATAGAACACCCCTCAAATTTTTCTAATTTTTTTCATGCTTAGATTGAAGTCATATATTGTTGGTAAGAATACCACAGATGTGTTGCATCCTGAGTTTGTTATATCATTGATAGGTCTCATTTCTGATGATGTTAAATTTAGTTACTTGATTAAAATTGTAAATGCTGGCTTTCTTCACTGCAAGCTTACTATTTTCTCTTGGTGATACCAAGATAAATATCTCAAGAGAGCTGCTTTGAAATTATTCACATATCCTATTTCTTCTCAAATTTTTATCTACTAATTTTAGCAGCCATCAATGGATCTCACCTGCAACAATTATAACTCTGATGTTCTAATGTGATTTTCTGTTTTCCTGATTTCTTCCACATTGAATAATTGGAATTCTTCTGAAAGTAAGAATTTTCCTTACTATTTTTTATTTATTCAGTTATTTATACCAGAATAAATTTATGGATGTTTATTTTATTCTATAGATGATAAACCAATATTATTATTATTATTTTATTTTATTTGCTCAAATTATTCCAGTTTTGGCTATTGGGAGCTCTTTCAGGTTGGTTCTTATATTTTCTCGACATACACCCATTGTATTTTAGGACTTTCTTATTCTCTGACACCACAAGATGTTCCAGACTCATGTTGGACTTAAGGAGCCCTGGATCCTTTTGTTGGATAATGGTATTTAGACAGCAACCTCTAGACCAGTGGTTCTTAACCTGGGTTCTATCGAACCCTAGGGGTTTGATGAGTTGGTCTCAGTGGTTCGGAGAAGCCTCTGCCACGGAGGCCAGAATAAAGTAATACCGTAATTTGTTGTGAGTTCATGCACTTTGTTGGTTTTGTTCTTTGAGCAAGGTGATGTTCATGCACGGCCCATTTTGTGCACCAGTAAAAAAACATATACCTATGTCTTGAATTTGGAAACAAAATCATATTTTATTTATCACTAAAGAAGGGTTCGGTGAATGCACATATGAAACTGGTGGGTTCGGTACCTCAAAAAAGGTTAAGAACCACTGCTCTAGACTATTAATGTGCTCACTACTACCAGGTATTCATTGCTTCTAGGCAGCCTCAGCAAATAGAGCCTGGTCATGCATATCTATATTTGTTTATGGATTCTTAAGTAATTTAAAATTGTCATTTTTTTAATGACAAACAGGAAAGGTGGTGAAATTTATATAGGTAGAAAAATTTTAAAGCTGGAATTCAGCATATATCCAAGGTAGGACTGTGACCCAATATATTGTAGGATTTTAGATGGTCTCAATTCTTTGCTGTATGAAACAGAACAGGAACTTTCTAACAATCTTTGCACACCAGTGACTTGGGGACCTGCTGATGATGCACCTCGAATTCCATTGTCAGATATTTGTCAACTTGGAAACAATGTCAAATTATTTATCTAATAAAAATGTAATAAAAAATTGGGAGAATATTTTAATAATTGGTAACAGTTTAATGTTTATATGTGCTAAACAAAACATTTTGCATCTGTGTTTTAAAAATATGGTTCATTTCTATTCAAATATACATAAATTTAAAAAAATAATCAGTAATTTCAAAAACTTTATTCATGGTTTAAACACCTGTGTGTCAAGATGTTTACATTTTGAAAATCAGTTTAATCCCTGTAACAAACCCTGAGCTGCCGTATTTTCCTGATTTTTCTTAGTATTTAAATTTTAAAAGTTAAAAATTCTGAAATAAATATTTTTTGAAAACTCACAGAATAATTAATTCTCTTTTGAAGCACCAGAAACAAGTGAACTCAGAACTGGTTTTTCTAACAGTTAATTCAATTAAGTTACTCTTTTCTATCCCTTATTTCTCCAACAAATACTTTATTAATAATTAAACCTTCCTTTTATTTCTTTTTTTAAATGTGTTTTTCTTGTCTCCTTGCTTTTGTTCATTATTCTGTTCTTTTTTGATGGTCTGCAGGCAAACAGCTGCTATTAGCATTAATTACTACATGTCAGATATTATGGTTATTTTTTATTATTTTACAATTTAAGCTTGGAATTTACCAATACTTTATTCCTACCTTTCACCTTAGATTCAAATAGTCTTTTTGTTATTTCCAGAAGTCTCTGGAAAGATTGAATATATGACAGCCACAAGTCACATGGATAAATGGAAACTGAGGAAGAGCTCTTGTGTAGGATGGCTGTGGGGGAAGGAAAGTGGCTAGAGGATAAATCAGACCGCTATTTACCACGTTTGCAAACTGGGGGCTTTGATAGAGCTGACATCACCTACAAACCCACACCCTAGGAGGCAGCGAATTTAGGGCTGAGCCAAGTGTTGCTTTCCATTCCCGTTGGTGTGTCTTAAGAACCAAATTGTTTGAGGTGATTTCCAAGCTGAAGAAGAGATAGATTAATACATCTTCTATCATTAGCTCTTTGAGTCAGAATTCTTGACTCAACATACTTTTTTCTTGGCTAATGGCAATCCCAACAGCCATCATGAAAGTGGCAAGTGTCAGTGTCACAATGTCAAGCTCGGGAAGAATCTCAAGGTGCTACTCCTTATATCAACCACTTTACGAATTGCAAGTTCAAGTTAGTCACTATAGCAGACTCTGATGGTGCCCCATTCATATTCTATGGGAACTGACCTCTTGACACTGAAGTCTGTTTAGTGACAACAGCTGTGACTCTGTGTCAGAGGATATTTTTTCCTGATGGCATCCTCACCTTGGGCAGCATATAGGCAAGCCAGAATTGTCAGAGACTTGATGCCATCAGAATCAAACACCGTCCAATGACAAATGAGGGTGTGGTGTGTACACCCTGATTCTTCCCTTGCTTTGTATAACTCTAGGGCAAAGATACATTATCTCCTAGACTTCTCACTGGATTTGACTCCAACTGCCCTCTTACTTGATAATGCCCCCTTACTGGCCTTCTTTCCTCCCATGTCTTACTCCCTAATTGCCTACTGGTTTTTCCCAGGGTCACTTCCTATATAAAACTACATATAATCTAATTTTTGTTTCTAAGTCAGCTTCTAGGAGAACCTAAACTATCACCAGACAAATTCTAAATTATTTCTTGGCATAAGATAGTTTCCAAATCTCTTACGTCCTCTTCTTTGCTATTCCTATAAGTCTACTTTGTTTTTCTGGTCTCTTGTCTAGCTGAGTCCTTCTTTGAGAGCTTGGGGGTGAGCAAGTGGGCAAGACAGAAGGCAGTGAAAAGACTGAGAAAAACAAGTATAGAGTTAGGGCAGGGAAGAGGAATCATATGTTTGTTGAGCAACTTCTGTGAACCAGGACTGGACTGTAGTCAGCGCGTTACACAGGTTATCTCATCTCATTCTTTTGACAGCTGGGAGGACAGGCGTGGGTGGTGCTATCCCTTTTTCTGAAGATGAAAGAAGCTGATATTCAGAGGGATTAAGAGATTTTCATAGGGTTACAAAACTGCTAATTATAAAATTAGGTTTGGGACGTAAGCTTCAGCCCTTTTGTACCTGTTCTGTTGCTCTCCTAGAGAAAGACCTGGACCAGAAACCAGGAAACTTGGGTTTGAATCCAAGATATTCTGTTTATCAGTTAGGTGGTCATCAGCAAGTAGATTACTTTCTCTGGACTTGTTTTCTCATCTATCAAGTGAGAAGTAAGAACTAAGAGGTGATTACCATTATAAAACATTTTGTTTAGCCAGCTTGGTGCACTGAGATAATTTTGAAGCAGAGAAAAAATTAATATAGATATATTTGGTTAACAGAGCTCTTGAAAACCATTTATCAGCTGGGACCAATCCATGGGTGGGAGGGGATGGAGCTGAGTGGGCAAAAGTAATTTACCCTTCAATATATGGCTTTTTAATCATCACTGTGTAAATAGCTCTACAGTAATGAGGCAGAGTCATGTATCTGAGCAAGTTGTCCTTGCCTCTGGCAGCAGCCATTCCATGGATCCGAACGGCCTCAGCTTACTAAAACACTTGGCTTTTTCAAACTCTGGGGTCCATCATGGCTGTTTTTTCCATTGGTCAGTAAATGGCTTAATCATCGTAGGACCTTTCATTTTATATTTGTCACTGTCAAGTTGGCTTTGTATTTTGGAAAGCTTCCAGCATTCATTACCATAAGGAAAATGGGGGAGATGCAGTGGGTGACTGGGTTGGTTTCCATTGAGAGAAATTTATATTCCCAGCAGAAGGAATTGGAAAGATGCTTCGAGAGGCCATCCTTGCTCTCAGAATTTTTCCCTTTAACAAAAACAACCTGAAAACATATGAATTTAAAAAAATGTTCATTGTTATTTGAGTCTGCAGAATTGGAACCATAACCTGGTCCAGATTTAGCCTGTCAGACAGACACGGTTGATAGCAGAGCTCCCGTTAGCACTAATTCATTTATAATTCGTGTCCTCTCACCATCGGAGCCATTTGTAGGTGTTTTTTAATCAGTCATGAGACATGCAGGCTTATGGGTTGCTTCCTTAAGTTATCGTAAAACAGGTAAAAGATTTCTAAGCAAATCTTATAAGTGAAAAACTGGTGTTTTATTTTGTACATTGGGATTGGGATCCTCAGTTAAGAGAAGAACATTTTGCACTGACTTGCAGAGTTTTCCTTTATGTGACTCTAATTAAGAACCCGGATTTGTGTTTATTAGAGAAAGGCCAGTGTGGCCTTTGTGAGGAGGAAAGAGCTAGACTTTCATTTTCCCCTTTATAATGTGGAATATGGGATGGTCTGTGTTCTCACCTGTCATCTTCTTGCCTGCTGTGGTGTTCAGAGCTATCCAGAAACACTTCGTGACGCAGCTTCAATTCTTGAGAAGCCCTAATTCAAAGTGAATCTTCTATAAATAATAAACAGCAAATAGGCCCCACTTAGTTATATTAATCCCCAAATAGGTCAGGCACATTGCTTAAAAATGCAAACATCACAATAAGCAGATTCCCTAGATGCAGAATTTGATGCGTATGTGCAGATTTTCTGGACATGCTATGGGAAAAAATAGCCTACACCTATGCTTCACTACTTAAAATATTTATATATTATCTCTGAAAAGTGCTACTTTGGAAATGCTATTTATTATAAGCTGATTGAGTTCCAGGGCTTGCCATTCTTGTAGAAGTCTTTCTTACATTTCCTGATTGTTGACCGGTTACTGCTAACTTTATTTTCTGAGACCTATGGGGTCCTCAAGAGAATGGTAGCTCTCGCCAATTTTTTTTGTGTGTGTGTGACTTCTGGCTGAACAACTTGGCATTCATCTGCAATCCTCTTTAGTTTCTTCAATGGGTCTAATTTCACATGGTAAGAATCTTATTGTTTGCCAGTCAAAATAAAACAGCATTGTTCAAGACTATTTATACAATTCAAAACATTTTTTCATTTGGAGCTCAGTTGGCTTGTCTTTCTGCCTTGATCATATTTTAACTTCATTTCTTTCATACCCATAATGATTAGACAATTAAGTGCTGATGCTCTGAAAATGAAAAGGCTCGTTTTAATTAAAATTGTCACCTACAAAAATACTTAGTCCAATTTACGCCCCCCTCCCCACCTTTTAAATGAGATGGGTAAATAATTCATTGTGAACTCTAACATATAGATCCCAAAGTATTTTGCACCTGGACAAAGATATGGCACTGTAATTCAATTGAAGAATGGTAGTAATTACTTTTTTCCCAGGGAAGAGTAATTCTTTCAATTAACAGTATGTAGAGCTTGGATGAGGCATTTCAGTACTTCCCAATTTGCTGATGGACTCAGCCATTACCCGTGCCAATCTGTGATTCTGCTGTAATGACTCTAAGAGTAAATAAAGCTGCATGATGTCCCACCAATATTTATGTAGAGAGAGGAGAACTTCATTACTGTGTTGACATCTTTTGATATTTTAAAACTAGTTACCTCCATTAAATCTTTCTTTAGTTCCTTCCCCTCTCCCCTCCATATTCTAGACTTGCCATATGTAGGAGATGAAATAGAAGCCAAGTTTAGTTGGGATCTTGCTATACATTTGGCTGGATTCATTCATATAGAAAGAATGTAATGCTACTCCCAGCCTGATCCACGGGGTCTGCTTTGTAGTTTCCCATCTGAAGATTACATTGGTCTCTAGTAATCTCTTAAAAAATGAAATTTGTGAAGTTTCAGGGAAGAGTTGCTACCTCCTCTCCTCTGCCCCTGCTTTCCTTACACCCGGTCGCTTTCATCACATTCTATTCATGAGAGGCAAGTCAATAAGTCCAGGTCACAATCAGAAGAAGAGGATTATGTTCTACTACTTAAAGGGAGAAAAATCTAATAATTTGTGTATATCTTTTAAAAACTACCAGAATCCTGGAGGATTCTAAGAAGCAAAGAGGTGAGGTGGATTGTCAATAGAAAAAGGTGGGTCTAAATATTGGGTCCAGAGGATGCTGATACATGGAGAGGCTATTATTTGAGTAAAATCTCCTTTGCCCATTGAACCCTGTTAAGGCTAGGACCACATCGCTGTCAACTCCCCAGCACCTCAAACCCCTTGCAAATAAGAAATGGTCCTTAAATATTTTTGAAATGACTGAATCAGTGAATCAGTAACTCAATAAATGAAAGATTTATTGAGAATGAGTGACTTGGTTATATAACTTAAGAGATAGCGTGTCAAAGTGGTAAAGATGATGCTCTTTGGAATCATACTGCCTGGGTTCAGATCTAGCCTTTACCACATACCACGTATGTTTTCTTGAGAAGTCACTCAATCTCTCAAAACCTCAGTAGAAATGGGCATACTATAGAACCCATTCCACAGACTTATTTTAAAGATTACATTATATTGATTATTGGGTATATTTGGTGCACAATAAATAATATTAGCTATTATTATAACTATTTTTAATACTCAAATCTTTAGCTATTAAGTGATATATTCGCTATTTTAATTCGCATCTGTCTTATTCAAAAGCCCATAGCCTTAACTTTCCCACCCTCAAGATTGGAAGTAATATGTCTCTTTCAAAGGTAATAATATTTAAACTCATTGGGTCCCTTTAGTCACTAGTTTGGTAGAAGCACTACAGTACTTGGTTTTTACCCAAGCTTTGGGCTTTTTAATTCAGTTGTGGAGAAGATGATGTGGAGAAAGCCCTGGGACTGGATGACTGGAGTGAAAGCAGAGGGTCTGAGATGGCCTGACCTGCATTTCTGGCCAGCTGTCAGTTGGACCACATGTTGCCAGCACCTAGCTGGGGCACATTCACAGCATGGCAGCCCAAAGAGTAAAAGTCCCAATGCACAAATTCTTTTTTTTTTTTTTTTTAATTTCTTTTTTTTATTTTATTCATTTTAGAGAGGAGACACAGAGAGAGAGAGAGAGAGAGAGAGAGAGAGAGAGAGAGAGAGAGAGAGGAGGAGCTGGAAGCATCAACTCCCATATGTGCCTTGACCAGACCAGTGCAGGGTTTTGAACTGGCGACCTCAGTGTTCCCAGGTCGACGCTTTATCCACTGCGCCACCACAGGTCAGGCACACAAATTCTTTTTAAGACTCTGCTTACATCATGTTTGCAAATATCACATTGGCTAAAAAGTTATAGGGCCAAACCCAGATTCAAACAGTGCAGAAATAAAGAACATTTTACAAATTTCTTTATTACTGTTTAATCACAGTTTTACATCTGATATTATTTTGTATTGTTTCAGGTGTACAGCATAGTGATTAGACAGTCACAAACTGTACAAAGTGTTCCCCCATACATTTCCAGTTACCCACCTGGCACCATACTTAGTCATCACAATATTATTGACTATTTTCTACACTTTTTGACAGGGGAGCTGGAGAGTCACATTGCAAAGGGCATGGTTTGGAAAAGGATGGGAGAAGTCATTGCGGCCATCTTTGTGAACAATTACCATAGAGTGGAGAATAGTTGCAATTGCAAGCCCATGTTTGCAAAGTATGAAGCAAGTCCTTAAAAATCTTTGAGTGGGTTGCAGCTCAAAATTGTACCAGGCACAGAATTAATTTGAAATGTGCTGCTTACATGGCAGCTTCAAGCAAGTTACTGGAGGACCACATGGTGTTTGTTGGTGACAACTGACACCTTAATGTGCATACCCTGCACACAGATGTGAATGCTTAGATGCAAATAGATCTAAGAGTTTGCACTTCTAGCCTGGGACTACTGGGTGGACGCAAACGCCTTGTTTATACTTACATGCTGAATGTCTCCAGAGTTGGGTAAGCTTTGCTAATGAAACTTCATAGTCATGTTTCTCGCGATTTCTTTTTTTTTTCTTTTTTCTTTTTTAATTTTTATTTATTCATTTTAGAGAGGAGACAGAGAGAGAGAGAGAGAGAAAGGGTGGAGGAGCTAGAAGCATCAACTCCCATATGTGCCTTGACCAGACCAGTGCAGGGTTTTGAACTGGCGACCTCAGTGTTCCCAGGTCTACGCTTTATCCACTGCGCCACCACAGGTCAGGCTCTCGCGATTTCTTAAGAAAATTAAAAACCCCAGGAAACTCTCAGAGATTTCATTTGTTCCATCTGACTTATAACATTGAACTCCTGATAGGGCTTTCACAGGGCACTGCCGTGCTGTGCCTAGCCCATCTCTCTCTGACTCCCCAGCCTCTTAGCTCTATGTCTAAGTGAGGCAGCTAGTTAGATGCTGAGCGAGCCAGGAAGGAGTGGGAGGGAGGTGGAACACAGGCCTAATTCTGCATAGTCAACAAAGTGTACCCGTGGTACCTAGCCTGCTCCCTTACTTGTTAGATTAGAAAATGCCTGCTGTGTCCCGTTCCTCCTTAACTTGACCATGCAGCTCAGAGATGCTGTAAGTTAGTGAGCACCCCCCCACCCCCCAGGAAATTAACCTGTATGACCATGTGGCTGTGCTCCTGGGAGGCTTTGAGTAAATTTAGAAATTTAGTGGTATCCTAAAATCATCCTCTCCCATGGTATACAGTGTGAAATCGTGGCATTATTATAATAATTTAATAGAACTTTAAAGTATTCAATTAACTAGCTCTTATTTTGATATTTCAGATTGAAGGAAATACAATCTCATCAAGATAACCTCTGCTAAATTTGAGCCTCTAGGTTTCATTTATTATGTCTTGGAACAACCTGCCTCAAACATTTGGCAAATATGTATTAGATTACTTTAGTGATCTGTGTTAAAGTCACTAAATTTTGCCATAGTGTCACATGTCCTGTGAAATGTACATGTTCTGTTCTGTTATGGATTTGGGTTTTAAATTAGGGGAAAAAAACTCATTGTCTTAAAGACAAAACTAAGAATGATCTTTAATATTAACAGTTACTAAATCTTTCAAGTATGCTAATGATGGTATTTTCTTTTTCTGTTGTACGTGAACAGAAAAATACACTATAAGGTCATTTTGTAGCTTAGATTTCATTTCTTAACAGATAACAACACAGTATAAATTCATTAATAAAAGATCCAGAGTTTTGCCTGACCTGTGGTGGCGCAGTGGATAAAAGCGTCGACCTGGGAACACTGAGGTCGCCAGTTCAAAACCCTGCACTGGTCTGGTCAAGGCACATATGGGAGTTGATGCTTCTAGCTCGTCCCCCCTTTCTCTCTCTCTCTCTCTCTTTCTCTCTCTCTCTCTCTCTCTCCTCTCTAAAATGAATAAATAAAAATTTTTTAAAAATTAAAAAAAAAAAGATCCAGAGTTTTGGAAACCCATTAAAATTAAAAAAAAAATACAACTTAAAGGAAAAATTATAATTTGTGTCTTATAACATCCCATTTTTCTTCTCTAAACAGAGATGCTAAAAATTATGCTCCTTCTCTCCAGAGAGGTATAAAAGCTCTCTTCCAACAAGGGTGATAAACAGAGAGGGTGGGCCAAGTCCAAGACCCCACGAACAAAGTGGCTTTGTCATGATCCTTTCCTTTGTGTTAAGGCCATAGCCTTTTGGACTCTCCTAAAGAAAGGATTTTGAATCCAGAAATATATGTTAAAACTTAATAGTTAATTCAGTGGGTGTCCCACAAGTACAGACCTGCCCACTTTTATGGTCAGAGCAGTGATTTAGTATATCAGACATGCCCTGCTGGGGGTGAGCCCCGACACTCATCCGGAATAGAGGGAAGGCTCAGGCAGTATGCTCGTAGCAGGGATGAGATGCTGAGACCTTCTGTATCAACCATTCTGAGCAGCTCTAGAGACCCATCACGTGAGTGCATGAAGCATCAGTTTTCTTAAACCTGAGGTACATGCGAGAATTCTTCCCTAAGAGTCTGTTGGATTTGTCTATTGCTGTAGGTCAGTTTTCAAAAATGGGTTATGCAGGACACCATGCCATGATACTTCCAGAAAAGAAACAAGATTCATAGGTAGGATGGTTTGAATATATTATTATCCTCTTGGAGATTCATATAAGCATATTAAAGGTTCAGAGAAGTTTGACATAAGACAACTTTAATCTTGTTTAAGCTATCTTTTCCTACACATTTGTGAACACAGATTTTCTCTTGACATGTAATATCCCACACTTCAAAGAATATTTCTCTAGGTATTCGAAGTTTGATCTTCACCTTAAGCCAGACTCTTAGAGAATGTCATACCTGAATCTCATGGCATTGACTTCTTATAGAAGAGTATTTGCTCTGCTGTGATTTGCTACTGACCAGCATCTGAATTAAGGGTCATTTTAGGAAAGACATGCAAGGAACTTGCCATTTTATTCACTGTGGGCCTCTCATTGGGTGTGCAACCATAATATTATGTTATACTCCCATTATAAAGACCCACAAATAATTTCTACCTTATATAATTTGCCCATGTGTTAATTAATGCTGTAACAGATTACCACAAAATTGGTGGATTAAAACAACACACATTTATTATCTTACAGTTTTGGACATAAGACGTTTGAGATGGGTCTCAGTGGACTAAAGTCAAGGTGACAGCAGGGCTGCATTTCTTTCTTGAGGCTCTAAGGCAGTGGTTCTTAACCTGGGTTCTATCGAACCCTAGGGGTTCAATGAGTTGGTCTCAGGGGTTTGGAGAAGCCTCTGCCCGGAGGCCAGAATAAAGTAATACCGTAATTTGTTGTGAGTTCATGCACTTTGTTGGTTTTGTTCTTTGAGCAAGGTGATGTTCATGCACAGCTCATTTTGTGCACCAGTAAAAAAGCATATACCTATGTCTTGAATTTGGAAAAAAAACCATATTTTATTTATCACTAAAGAAGGGCTCGGTGAATGCACATATGAAACTTGTGGGTTCGGTACCTCAAAGAAGGTAAAGAACCACTGCTCTAAGGGAAAATTTTCTTTTTTTCTTTTTTCTTTTCTTTTTTTGCCTATTCCAGCTTCTAAAGGCTGCCTGCATTCCTTGGCTCGTGGCTCCCTTTTATATATGAAGCCAGCAACCACTAGTCCAGTCTTTGTCATGATGCCAACTCCTTGGTTCTTGCTCTTCTGTGTTTAAAGGACCCGTGTGATTACGTGGGGTGGCCAGCTCCTGTTCTACATACTCGGAGGCTTAATGGTGTGCTGGTCTCTTTCTTTGATGCAAAGGAAGAAGTTGGGTTGCTTTAAAATCGCTGAAACATGCTGCACAGTTAGTTAGCTCTATTGTCATTTTTAGGTTTTGGTTTTAGTAAAAGGTTGTAGAATTACCCAGGGAAGTTGGGACAATGTGAATACAATGTAAGTCACTTGAGAAAATAAAATGACATGTTTACTTTATTAAGTCAGATTATATCCACATATTTTCTGATTAGGTTTTGTTTATGGGTGGTTAGCACCTTGGCCACACACATGAATACATGTACAAACACCCTGCTGTCCCCTCTGCTCAGCCACTAAATGCCTGAGAGGGAAGTGACTGTGGGCTTTGAGCTACTCTTAACATTTTACAAGTCTTATGGTAATCACTCACCCATAATATACATCTTTGGTGGTTTCAAAACAGAACAACAACATTTTAATAAATACCATTTGTTTACTAGAAAAAAAATATAATAAAAGACACATGTGAGAATAAAAATGTTGGCAATCTCTAGAGTACAGTGTATTTCCAAATATCATGCAGTTGTTATTTACATTTTTTTAGAAATCAGTGTATATAGCGTAAATTATGAACTGTGTAAATGACATTCTTTATGACCACTCCCAGTGAAGTAGATTTGAAATTTCTTCTAAAGGATTTCTGCATTTTGCACAATCTTTACAGTAGCATTCCTGTGTGCCTTATGACTGAGAACCTTAATTTTCAATGCAGTTTGTATGTGGAGGAAAACACTGGACATTAAATCTGAAGAATAGGAAGTTACCTGTCTCAGAACACCTCCTATCTGAGAGTACCTAAGTTAGATAATACTAACTAGGCTTAGCATTTGGCAAGATGTCTTCTTTTTCAGTCTTTATTGAGATCCTATTGATAGACAATAATGCACACATTTAATGTATACATCTTGACAAGTCTGGACATATGCATCGCTGTAACCCGGGAACTAAATTTATCCATCACCACCAACAATTTCCTTGGGTTCTTTTGTATTTTTTTTTTTCGTAAGAACATTTAACATAACATCTATCCTCATATTTTAAAGTGCACAGTATCAATACTGTGTTGTTAACTATAGGTACCATGTTGTACAGCACATCTCTAGAATTCTTTTATCTTGTGTATCCACTGAAAAGCAGTTCCCTGCTTCCTCCTCTCCTTAGTCAGTGCGAACACCATTCTATTCTCTGCTTCTGTGGGTCTTGACTATATTTTATACATCATATACATAGAATCGTATATTATTTGTCCTTCTATGACTAGCTTATTTCACATAGTACAGTGTGTCCATAAAGTCCTGGTGCATTTTTGTCTGGTGACCGGTCAAAAGTGCACCAGGACTTTACGGACACACTGTATAATGTTTTTCTAGGTTCATGAAGGGTATCATAAATGGCAGAATTACTTTTCATTTTAAAAGACGTTTTCATCTATGTAATAACTAAGGAACACTAACCAAAGGCTTTGCTCCAGACTTCTGACTATTCTGAATTTAATTTCATTTCCTACCTCTTGACTCTGTCTTTGCATTTTTGGTGATCCATACCCTTTTAAATCTTATTCTCCCCATGTTTCCAGTAACTAGAACTTTTAAGGTTTGTGTTTTACTTTATAAACTGGCTCTAGTCCTGCTTCATTCATTTGGTGAGGCACTTCTACCTTGATTCTTAAATCACCATCCAAACTATCACTCTTCCAATTCTACCTTGAATTATAAATGCCTTTTTCTTCTATGCTCACCTAATTTAATATATACCCATTTTAGTCTGGGAATAATGGTGATATTGTTATGGAATCCACTGAGAGGTAGTCTAATTCTGGACTCACATTGTATGGAATAGTTACAGCATCTATAGTTACTCTTTCCTTTTGCTATGCTTGCTTGATTTCTGGACTTCTTGTTTCTTCCTTGGAAGTCGCTCTTTGCATACTTTATCTGTTACCTGTGCTCTACGTGCTCCTGCTTGCATGAGGCTGGCGACAGACAATATATTGTTTAAGCCATGTTAGTTTTCACATAGTATCTAAAGCTCTTATTCCCTCACACAAAGATAAATGAGACCAAGGTACACTTAAAATTCAAATATTTTGCCAAAAATTGATATAGTTTCAGATTGTCTATTTTTATATTAAATATTTGTGTTATGGTTAGGCAGAGTTACATAATATACTCCTACTACCGAGTTTCATCCTCAACTTAGAACTCTTCTGTAATTATTTTTTGGAGAAGAAGTTTGCTGTCACTTATTTTGTGCTTTACCCAGAGAGATGCCTATGAAAAAAATCACAAATTCAGTCTTTTTTAAAAACGAGTACTTCAACTACTAATAAATTAAAATGTATCTATCATTAGCAATTTGTTATTTTATGTGAAATAAATTTCTATTATCATGTTTTTTGGGAAGGGGAGGGCAACGAATAATACTTCACAGGCTTTCTTTTCAACTGGAAACAGTACTTCCATTTTGAGATGTGGGGCAGTCAATGTTCATTCTGGCCATGACCTCCATGGCTTGCAGATTTTTATCAACATCCCACTCAGAATGCCTCATGTTTAGCCGAACACACAAGAGAAACTCTCAGTTCTTCTTGATCATTTTTTATTGCTAATTTCTAATTTTTTTTAAAACCAAACCTTTCTTTTCTTTTTTTAATTTACAGATTTATGGATTTCTTGATTTCTTCTGTGAACAGACAAAGAATAAATTGAAGAGCTCCTATCTTGGTATGTACACACATCCCAATTGGGATGCCCTGGAATTACCCATGTGATCTTCAGAATGCTTTGTTTTACTCAAAGTAGTTGAAGGTTGATTTCAACAGGGAGGGTGTTCTCCTGTCTGATTTCTTAGACATATTGATTAGGAATATATGTGACACGAAAATAAGCAACTTGAACATTAGTAACTTCACTTCCCAAACTCTTATTATTCTTTTATTTTTCTGATATTTTGGCATGAATTCTACTTTTGTTAGTAGTGCTTTGATGCCCTCTGAACACTAAAATGTACTCGCCAACTAAATTATTGATCCTGAAAAATAATGAGGCCAGTTGCTAAAGATTCTGTTGTTATATAGCTAGGAACAATCAGTAATTTCTAAGGAAGATGTTGTCAGTCTGTTGAAGTCATGAGCTTTGATATTTTCTGTGGTTGGTTATGGCTGGTCTTGGTGAGTGCCATGTGCATGGCTCATAGATTCATTCCCTGTTGAGACCAAGTATAACTCTGGATCCACATTGTTCTAGAAATGAATGAAACACAATGGTAAGAAAGTTCATAGAGCAGTGAAATAAGATGTTCGGATTTCATTGGATGTTTCTTGGTATCCATTCCCATGGCCATAGCTAGACTTGAAGATATGACATATACACTCACCAGAAAATTGTGGTTTGAATTTTCCTACATAAGGGAAAAGAAGGGAAGACAAGGAGAGTTTGAGTGTCAAGGCATATTGGAAGCAGAACTAAGTTGACAGTTGCCATTCCTATGCCTCTTTGCTATCCCTGAATGCTTTTGATCCTGGGTGCATTTCATTATATCACAAAACACCCTTCCTTCTCTTTGGCCTGAAGTATACAAGGCAAGATTTTGTATTTCTGGGGAAATATACCCTTCCATGCTATGATTTGAAAATAGCGATACTATTAAGAAAGAGCAGGGACTTAGGTGACTGCATCATTCATTTGATGAGGTGTTGAGTAAACCAGATGGTTTGTATCAAATGCCTTGATAAAATATTTTAGAAATCAAAGCTGGTTCCCATTAAAAAAATAAACCCTCCTGGAAGGATTGCTTATGACTTTCACCATTTTGTTTTCATTTATTTCAAGTAGTTGTTTTTTTTTTAACTAAGTGTATTTATGAGCACAAGCCAAGCTTGGACTATAGATTTTAAAGTCAGTGTGCTTCACCCAGGATATTTGGTCCCAACTGTGGTACTGGTCACGTGGTGCCTTCATCCTAGTTATCAGAGCTGCTCAGATGAGGTACTGATAGTTGTACACATTAAAGCCCCAAACACTTGAATTTTCAAAAAATGAGAACATTGGGTGTTTCTCTTTGTGTGTGCTAATGGTATGGACTGATTGTACAGAATCACTGCAGCAAGTTGTAAATGATGTATGAAATGAAAAATTCCTGTCCAGTGCACAGAGTAAATGTAGACAGTTCTGTGCAATCACAGCAGTGCTGGGCTATTTGCTTGAATATTTCCTTTAGACATATAGTAATTTTTTTTGGTGAGTCATATCCAGATGTTTGCCATTGGCAAAGAGCACAAATTTTCTTTATATTTCCTTTAAATGAATTTCAGTCATGTATAAGTATACTTAAATTAATGAAATGCTGGATTTTATAGGATTTGACCTTTAAAAAATAACATTTTATGGAAACAGTAGCAATATATTAGTCTTTAAAAATTGGAGAACAATTGAAGAGACCAAATAGTAACATAGAAATCATTTAATTCAATTATGGGAAACTAGCCTTTGTTTAGCACACATTTTTTTTATATATAGCACACATCTTTTAAGGTTCAGAATCCTGTGATGAGATTGCATTCTTTAGGAAAAACATTTTCTCCTAACTTATTTGTAAAGCTTTACTCCCAATTACCAATAAGACTTGAACATCTTTCAATGTTCTTCTACAATGTAGCTTTTAATCCCTGTATACCATTCAGTTTCATAGGCATAGCATAAAATTTTTTTACCCATTCCTATTGAGCAGTGACTATGTAGGTGTTTCTAATTTTGCTAATGTAAATAATTTCTTATATTAGTGCTGCAGTATTTATGTGGTTTTTGTAATTTTGGTATTTTATTTGGTAATGCCGAATTTGTCTCTTTTCTTTCAAAATTTTCTTGGTTATTGTATTGTTTTTCTGTGTTGGATTTTAATGATGATTGGATGATATTTATAAGTGGCTGGAGTAGACCTGGCATCCCTGTAATATTGTCATTCTATTGCCAATCATATTGTGTCTCTCCATTTATTGGTAGATTTTCTAACATGGATTCATCTTTGAATACCAGAAATAAGTCTTCCTAAGTCATGATAATATTTTATTAGAGTTTCTTCATATAATGTTTGAGTCATATCTGTAATGTTCTTTTTCATGCCATTGTTAATTTTTTGAACAGGGGTGATTGTAGCCTCAATATTAATTAACAAGATTTCCCTGGCCTCCCCAGTTCTTCTGCCCTTACACCATGCCCTGGGGCCATTTAAATAGCAAGGAATGGAGTGACCCCTCCTCTTCTATAAATGTGATGGGCTTAATGTCTGTGTCTGGGTCATTTGGGGGTATAAATTCTTTGAAACCTCGAATTTCCTTTCAAGGTTATTAAAATATTTAGGGTATTTTTTATTCCTTATTAAGTCAATTTTGGTAATTTATATTTCCTTATTGACATATCAATTCACCTAGAGGTTAAATTTGTTAATTATGATGCATATAAAATATTCTGTTACAGTTTTAAATAATCATATAAATATCTTGTTAAGTTGTATCCCTTGTTCTTCTACTGAGATATCTTTTTCTGGATTTACTTTGCCATAGGTCGTTTTAAAGAATTAGCTATTAATTTACTTATTATTTCCAAAGTTTTGTATTTTCTTAATAGCTTCTTAAGTTGCACCTTTGGTTCATTTATCGTTTTTGTTTGTTTACAACTAAAATATTTAAAACTATACATTTTCCTATGATTTTTATTTTAGTTGCATCATATAACTTTTGATATGTTGTGTTCTTATTTTGTTCATTGCATAATAATATGAAGTACCATTTTGCTATCCTCTGTCTTTAAAAATAGTTATTTTAAAATTTAAAGTGACTGTATTTTAAGATTCCATCTGTTAATATTAATTTCTAGTTTAATTTAATTATCTCTGAAATATACCTGCTATGACTTTTATTTGAATTTTATTGACATTATTCTTATAGAAGACTATATGTAAGAACATCTTCAGGAAGGAGTCTATGAGCACTGGAGATGAAAGTTATTTTATTTAGAGGGAATTTAATCTTACTAATTATATTATCAAACTCTTCTACATCGTAGTTCCCTTGCTGTCTTCTTTGATCTTCTTTGACCAACTGTGAGAGATGTTGAAGTTCTTTATTAATTCTTATTTTTCTTTTACTCTTATATAGAGAGATGTGCATTCTGACAGTGCAGTATTATTTGACACGTAAACATTGTCTGTTTGCTTTGAATTGTACTTCCTAAATATACAAGCTCTCTTTGAACATTTACTGTGTTTTGTCTTGAATTTTTCTTTGTCTATTATTAATATGAAAAATTATATTTTTGTTTTGATCTCTTTAATATGTCCGTGCTCATCTTCGCACTCATCCTTTTTGTAATCATTTGTCTTACATGTATCTCTTGTAATAAGTATGTAATTGGATTTTATTTTGTGTCTCTACTTTTTGTCTTCTCACAGAGAAATATTTGATAAATATTTTACAAATACTTTATAAACAAAATATTAGCCTTACCTCTTTCATTATGTCCTGTTGTTGATTTTTGGGTGATTCTTTTACCCATTCTTTTCTATCTTTAGGCATATAGACTATATCATTCTTTGTTAATATTTCAGGGTATATGGTTGGTGTTAAATCCTATTTTTATTTAAGTTTCTCAAATGCATTCTTTAACCTATATGTCTCTGTCAAATTTAAAGCCAAACAGAATTTTTACAACTTCTAGTTAAATGGAAAAATATAGCACACTCCCCCCCCCCACATTGCTCTCCCCAGTCCCATATCTTGGCCTTTGTTATTATAATCTCTGATTTGAGAAGATGTGATAGTTTAAAGAAATCATTATTCTTATGGAATATGACTTATTTTTCAAGAATAATGCTTAGGATGAAAAGGTGAAGTGATTAAGCAAAGAAGAAAAGAACTTATGGACACAGACAACAGTGTGGGGATTGCAGGAGGAAGACAGGGTAGGGGTGGTAGATGAGGGTGGGAAGGTAGGTAGGTGGTGATGGAAGGACACTTGAATTGGGCTGGTAAACACACAGTGCAGTGTGCAGATGATGTATTATGGAACTGTGCACTTGAAATCTGCACAGTGTTATTAAATGATGTCACCCCCAAATATTCAATTTAAAAATTAGAATTAAAAAAGAATAATTTTTATGATTTGTATTTAGCTTTTTAAATAGATTTGCTATAATTATTTTGCTAGTTATTTATTGAGCTGATTTCATTATTTACAATTAGACCATTATACCTTATATTTCTTGTTTTTGAGCTCTTAGCTTTTCCTAATCTCTCAGTGAGTTTGCATATGGCTTTAGATAATTTCTCAAGAAGGTGCACGGTTACTATGTTTTCTCAGTTTGTACATTTGTGAGGATATTTTCCTGTTTTTTTGCTTAGGAATACAGTTCTCAAGTTATGCCATTTCCCCTCAAAATTCTGTAGTTTTGTTACTTCATTTATGCATCAAAGGAGAAGTCTGAGGCAAGACTGATATTTTAAATGTGGTTAAGTGTGTGTGTATTGTTTTTCCATGCCTAGATGTTTGTAAGATTTTATTCTGTTAACTCAGAAATTTTGACAGGATTCATCATCTAGGTTTGGGTTTGCCTTGATAGTAATCATTCTTTTCTTCTGTGTTCACTGGAATATTTTAGTTGATGAGTGTTTCCATTTATTATAGCTTAAATGATTAGTTTTGTCCCATTTATCCTGATCTTTTTAGGAATCCCAGTGATCTAGATATTGAAGCAGTAAGTTCTATGAAGCAGATGCTATGTCAGTTTTGTTAAGTACTTTAAACCTAGATATATAGGTCCAGTGCCTGGCACTTAATAAATATATATTTTTTAATGGATAGATGAATGATAAACTCCATCTCTAACCTCCATATATATTATTTTCTCTCTGATAATTTCTATCTTCTTTTTTTCTCTGTTTTTTTTTCTGGGAAGTTTTGGTAAATAGGCTTTCCAGGATATCATTAAAGTGAAGTTTATACTTCAAGGTCAACTTGCTCAAGCTTACTTGGGTATTCACTTTGCTTCCCTCATCCACCTTGTCTGCCTTTTCATGAGGCCATTGTTTTGATGTAACTGTCTTTGTCCTGAGACCAGGAAAACTTCATAAGTCTGAAACATTTTATCTTAACTTATAAATAGATCAAGTTCTTCCTAAGTGATAATAAAATCTAGGTATAAGGAGGAGGTGGCACAGACTTAGCCTAAATCTGAAGGCCCCTTTTGGGAAGAGCATATCATTGACAACTGACTGCCTCTACGGCTGCTAACTTTTGCTGCATAACAAACCATCCCCAAACTTAGTAGCTTAGAACATCAATCATTTATTAGCTCTTGTATCTGTAGGCCAGTAGTGGGCTGGGCTCAGCTGGGCCATTCTTCTGCAAGTCTCATGTGCACACTCATGTCACTGCAGTCAGCTGGTGGGTCAACCAGGGGTGGTCCTGATTGCTTTATTCATGTGTCTGATGATGGAACCACATATTTGAGAATCATAGCAAGTGAAAGCAAACTCCAATGCACAATCACTTTTCAAGCCTCTGATTGTATCACTAAGGCAATGTTAAAGTTCTACTGTCCATAGAAAGTCATTTGACCTGCTCAGATTCAGGAGATGGGGAAATAAACTCTAGCTCTTAAGTGGAAGAACTGTCATGTCATGTTGCAATGTCATGAATGAAGGGAGTGGGCAAGTTTGAGGCCATTTGCAACACACTATATTACCATTAGGGACCATGAAAACCATATGGGGTCCGTTTTGCTCTCTGTTGTAGACGCTAACTGGTTTAATTTATTTACAAAATAGTGACTATATGTTTACTTTACACCAAGTACTGCTTTAATGTTAAAAACACAGTAGTAAGCAAGACTTGGCTCCTGCCCTTAAGGAATTTACATTTGGTTAAGACTTCTGATTTCCTCAAGTATAATATTTTCAGAGGTAATGATCTTCCTCTGAATTTGTCGGGTGTTTTAGTTCCCTTTTTCTGTGGTAGTCTTTAATAGACTCTTTCTTTGGTATTTGTCTACAGACTTAGGGATTTGTTCTTTGTCCTCTCTCGTGTGATAGTCAGATTTGTTTCTTTCATCTGTATGTATATGGAGGCTGTGTAAATGTGCATACCTCCTAATTTAATCCCACTCTTCAGGGAGCATCTTCTAGAAATCTAAACCCCAAAGTCTAGATTTTTTCAAATGGAATATATAAAAAACTCAAACTCCCAGCATGCACTCCTGTCCTCTGTTCTGTCCTAGCTTCAGTACTTCAATTTTGAGGATAATATTTTCTGGGGGGGATGTCATGCCATCCCTCGTTTCTCTTTCTACACTTAGTGTTTCTGAATGAATAGTAAATGGGTTAGCAGATAGATCTTTGTGGGAAAATATTCCATCTCCTCATAAGACAGCTCTTGGTTGGTACAGAGGCAGCAGCCAGTCCTGTGAGACCTCTCTCTTGTTGGTGATGAGGATGGGAGGGGTTATTTGACAGAAGGAAAAGTGTGAGATTTCTTCCTATCTACTCTGATTGTGTGTATGATTTAATGATTTATTAGTAATATATACATATAGATGAAATGTATAATATATGTGTAAATTACAAAGCATAATAATAAAATGACTAGTCATAAACTTAAGAGCCAGCTTAAGAATAGAACTGAGACTTGTGGACATAGACAAAAGTGAAGTGGTTACCAGAGAGAGGGGAGTCAGGGGACAAATACACAGAGATGGGAAATGATTTGACTTTGGGTGATGAGCACACAACACAATCAACAGTTCAAATGCTATGGCGATGTTTACCTGAAACCTATTTATTTTTCTTGACCAATGTCACCCCATTAAATGTAATTTCTAAAAAAAAATAAGGACACTAGAGAGGCCATGGCATCTACTTATATGCATCTTCCCTAGTCCTTAACCTACATTATTCCTCCCAAGAGATGACTACTATTCTGAATATTGTGCTCACTACTCCCTGGCCTTTCAAAAAATAGTTTTATTTAATATATATGCTGAATTGAACAGTATATACTGAATGTAGACTGATGCCAATGATGAATTTTCACTTAATATTATGTTTCCAAGATTCATTTATGTTGTTGCATGTAAATATATTTTATTCATTTCCACTGTTGTACAGTAAGCCTTTGTGAGAACACCTCATTTAGAAAAATCTATAAATTAAATTAAAAACACTCTGTTTAATAAACATAACATTGCTTTGAATATTTTAATATATTTTTCTAGTTTTCATGTGTAACAACTTATTTTGGATATACAGACACCTCACACTCATAGAACTATATAATTATAAATGTTAAAAGTATAACGGGTGAATAATTATGTCTTTCTTATGATCACTTTAATGTCTGCAGAATCTTAATACTGATTATCATACTTTTTCTTTTTTGTTGTTCTATCTCATGTGTTTATCAATTTTATGTTTCTTTTCAAAAATTATTCTTGACTTTGTTGATCATTTTCTACGATGTTTATTTTTAGTTTTACTAATTTCTGCTCTTTACGATTTGATGTTGCTATTGTGTTTTGAAGGGTAAGGTAAAATTTGGCCAATTTAAGAACTTAAAATGCTTATACATTTGTCATACATAAAATGTTCTTGATAGCATTGACAAAACTGTAGGAAATACCGTATTAATCTGTGTTGTTAAAGTAGTTGGTTGGTCCTATCAGATACGCTGAAGTTCAGAAATGTTAAAATAGCAGTCTTCTACACTGAGAATCATTTGACTTCACTTAAGCATGAATAATCATTTCTGAGACATTGATGATCTTTTAGGTCTTTTATTTATCTCGTAGGTCTACCATACCCAGTTGATTCCCAGAATGTTCTTATTCCTTTCTTTTTTCCTAACTCTTGATAAAATCAGATTCTAAAATGGAAATATGCCTCCTATGGGATGCCAACATTATAAATTTTATGATACATAGTGTTTTTCTAACAGATTTTATCTGTTATATGAACCTGTCTTACATAGACAACTCTGTCTTTAAACAATATCATTGATTTTTATTTGTTTTGATTACCCATACTTTTATCATGCATTCCTACCCCTACCTCCGCCCTGTGAAATCCATCTCCCGTTCTTGGATAGTATACATTTTCTTCACCTAATGTTTCTGTCTTTGAAAAAAGCAGACGGATGACACTGTGAAATGGGCCATTTAACTGAAGAATGGCATGTCAGACATTCTTTTTCCACATACACAATGAGAAAGATGTATATAGGTTAATGTATGTATTTATAGAGATGAATATTATAGCTATTTTATGATATTTAAGACTAAATGCCACAGTTGCGTTTTTTTTTAAAGTAAGTCTAAACTCCCCTTAAAGGAAAGCTGAGAAAAGTAGTAATTTGGAACTAGTTGGCTTAACTTAAAAAGCTCCCCTGTGACATCGGAGTGTGTTTCATGCGATTGCTTTCTTAGACTTCCTCATTAAAATATTGACTACTCTTTTTCTTCAGTAAATGCTAATCCTGGCTCCCATGTACATGTATTTACATTTCACTGCAGGCAGCCTGCCAGGTTAGAAATAAAACCAATTTGTTAATATCACTATTTCCTTTTCAGCAAAGAAAATATGCATTAAATTAAAGGCTTTTTCTAAAAATAATAAGAAACGCTCCTGTTAATAGCAACCATTTATTTGTCTCCCTGGCTGAGGCTGCGATGGCTCTGCTTTATCAGCCTGCACGTCTCTGCTCCTCTGGGCTCTGGCCCTCTCTGTGCGAACTGTGGGTTCTAAAGGACCCATCACTCATACGTGGAATCTAACGAACAACATGGACTAACAAGCAAAATAGGGAGATACTCAGAGATACAGTAGAGAGCAGGCTGACAGCTGTCGAGTGGGGACGTTGGGGGGTCAGGTAGGAGGGGTGAAGGGATTGAGCAGAAAAGAAAAAAGAGAAAATGCATGGACGTGGACAACAGTGCGTGGTTGCTGTGGGGGGAGAGGTGTGGGGGCGGGAGGCGCGTGGAGGGGAGGATGATGGACAGAGACTTGACCTGGGGTTTGGAAAACAATACAGTGGACAGATGAGGTGTTATAGAACTGTGCACCTGAAACCTGTATAGTTTTGTTAACCAGTATCACTACAAAATTTTAATAAAAAGGGTAGATAGATAGATAGATAGATAAATAGAACACCCACCATAGGTCCTGTTGTTCACTCTGCCCCCTTCTGCTCACCTTTCCCACTATTGCCCTTTTGCTAGTCCCTGCCAGCACCTATCTTAGAGTGCAAAACACTGTTCTTTTCCCTTTTCATTGAATTTATTGGGGTGACACTGGTTAACAAAATTCTTTGGGTTTCAGGTGCAAAATACTGTTTTTTAAAAAATGTGAGCAAATGTGGTTCATCCTAGATGATAACATGCTGCTTTGCTGGAGCATTCTCCCCAGAAATCTTGGAAATCTTTGAACTGCAAGAAGGTTCCCATTTGATTTATGATTCATAAGTGGATCAGGGTTATTAAAATCCACAGGAGCCCTTTGTTCATTTAATCATTCCGAGGGCCCCCCATCATGCACTTCCAAACACTGTTTTGCACAAGAGCATCTTCCTGGAGCCCATCACTATTTCTTAAATAATCTGTCTGTAGAAAGCAACTAATTCTGAAACTGAACATCAAGTCGTCTTAGTAACCATCGATGTTTGTGCACTTTGGGTTATAGAAACTTGCAAAGTTAAGTGAATTTTCAATAAAGCTAATAAGTTATTAACCTAATTAGCATACTTTGCCTGGCTGGATACTACTCTTTACTTTGTTGCATATTTTACTTATAAAATGGATTAATTGATATTTACTATCGTTCCTATAGTGCGTAAGGAAAAAGGAGTCATTTGTACATGCCATCGTGTAGTTGGCGCTGGGAGAAGTGAAATCTGACAACGAGAACTGGCGCACATATTCTGTTAGTCTCTCTGGATTTTGCTCCTTATTTCATCATGTTTTCCATGTTTTTTTTCTCTCTAGTCAAATGTTGGCCTTTGCTCTAGGAAGGTGAGAAGAATAAGGTCTCATTAATAATGTTCATATTCCATTTCTATTTGGGGAACATATTAAAGAAAGGAAACATTTAGCCTAAGTAGTTGACTGATTACCTCCTTCCTGTTTTGCTTTAACATTAAGATTTAAGGTCCCCAGTTCCTTACTACAAAGACTTGATAATGACCATCAAAATTAGGAGCCATTTCTGTTCTTGAGCCCTTTCCTTTTTTATAATTTTACTCCATTTTAGTCACATTCAGTTCAAATGGAGCTGTTGGCCTCTCTCGTATCATTTTTTTGTGTGTGTTTGAGATTGAAATAGTATCATGTCCATCTCCTAAAATCCTGAATAACCTTGAGCTGGGCACATACCAAGAGCTTTATGGTCCTTTTGCTTCAGTCTTTGGTCCTTAAAGTGGTCAGCACTGAGATCCTCTGAGGAAGACATTTAGCAGTACAGTGTTGTTCTGTGGGGAAAACCGCCTCATCCGGCTGGTAAGCAATTCATGCCCCGAAGCATGAAGATTTCATAGCCCTTGTAATTTTATCCTTCCTGGTGTCGCTGCAGGTGCTATTTTTATTCATATAAATATTTAATCTTCTATAAAACTTATTAAGCTGTTGCGCTCAATATTTTTTTGGCAGTGAGTTCCCTAGGTCAAAAGGACATAGTCAAGTACAACAGTTTAGCTCAAGATTATAGTTTAAAATCAAGGTTTATAAAAGGTGATTTTTTTCTGTGATGTAAAAAAAAGACTTCAGCAAAGCTGTTTGAGGTTTGACTATGACATTTCCCACTAATACTGCTATGGCCACGGTAGCAATGAGTTGGCATCTGAGAGATCAGAAAGTAAGCTCAGTTGAAGCTAAAGTGAAAGTAGTTAATATACCGTTTACTAGACCTAGAGAAGAGGAAATGCAGATAAAACATAGAAACGATGTTTACTTAGCCTCCAGTACTTTGCACCAAGATTTTTTCATGAGTTTTCATGGCATTATTTGTTTCTGTTAGTCTTCCCTAACCCTTTTAAATAGTTTGCCTCTTTTGATGAATACTTCTCTACTGGTTCAGATAGATGAGCTTTCCTGAGTCTCTTGGTTGGAGTACCAACCAGCAATGTTGTGGCGGCGTCTTCTAATTTTCTTCAGACAATCATCTGAAGATCACATGGAGATTTCTCCAGTGGAATTGAGTTAAGCCAGATCCTGTAAACATAAGCGGCTTGACTTGCATGTATTGACTATTGAGGCATATTTGAATTAACTCTGGAGTTGTATATTTCTTGGTCTTCTTGGATATTTAGAGTGGCTAGTGCATTTGACCTTGAGCGTGATGGACATGTGTACTGAAAAAAACTTTGGCCTACAGAGCCCTACATTAGAGATGATTTGAGCTTCTTTGGCAGCCCTAATATAGGAGGCTTATGATTCTCAGGAAGGAAAAATGAACAAACATGTTATTAATAGAAAACAAGCCATGGTATATATAATGAAGTTATAAATTACGAGGAATTATAAGGGCTGTAGGAATTCAGAGAAGGAATTGGTTACTGTTACCCTGAATGCTTTTTAGAGAAGGTGGGGTTTGAACTGAGTCTTCAGGCTTCCTGCGATTTGGACAAGTGGTGCAGAAATGAGAGGAGGGAGCGAGTAGACAAGCTCTGGCAAGTCTGCCAGTTCAGTAAGGACAAAGCTTCATGGCAGTAGGTTTTGTGACTCCCAACATAGATTCTTACCTAAAGAATCATTAATGAGATTAAGTGCTGGCTCTGCCTATATGATGTGGAACTAAATTTAGTACTAATCTTTCTTTTGCTGATTGTTATCCCTCTTGTTGTTATAATTTTTAAAAAATATTCTTATAGGTTCAAATATCAGGACCCCATATTTTCTTAAACACCTTTAACTCATCTTGCTTAGCATTTCCTTTGCTTGTTATATTCGTTAAGCAACTAAACTGTCAGACATGCTGGTAGAATGCAAAATGGTAGAGCCATTTTAGAAAAAAGTTGAGCAGCTTCTTATAAAGTGAAACATACATGTACCATATAACCCAGAAAAGCCATGCCTTGGGATTTGTTCAAAAGAAATAAACTTTAGTTTTTACACAAAAACCTGTCTGTGAAAGTTTATAGTGGCTTTATTTATAATTACCCAAACTTGGAGACAGCCCAACCATCCTTCAGCTGGTAATTGGATAAATAGTGCTATATCCATACAGTGGAATACTACTCAGCGGTGAAAAGGAATGAACCACTGATGCACTCAACAACATGGATGGATCTGAAATGCATTACGCTAAGTGAAATGAGCCAGATTCAGAAATCTCCATGCTGTTGATTCCATTTACATTGCATCCTGGTAAAAGCTAAACTGCAGCAATAGAGAATAGATGGGTGGTAGTCAGGAACAGGTGGCTGGCAGCGGGGGGAGAGCTGTTGACTAAGAGTACAAGGCAATTTGTGGGAGTAATGGGATATTTCAGTACAGGTATTGATCGACTTACGACCTATGCAACTTAACGACCATTCGACTTTACAACCTCAATTGCTAGCCACGACTGCTTCGCATCCGGAGCAGTTTTTGTATGCACATGTATTTTGTAATTTTGTATGTTTTGCAAATATTAAACCAGTTGTACTGGTAATGCAGTGTTTTACTTAAACCTGACAAATGTAAAAATAAGAAACAAAATGGTGTAGAGATGATACAAATGGCATAAAATGAACAAAGAAAATTATTATATATAACAATAATGAAAGAAAATTATGATAAAATATGACTTAAAGATTTTTATAACATCATTTCATAGTACTGTACATATAGCCTACTCAACTTACAACCAAATCGTGTTACGACGGGTCTGTTGGAACCAATCGTGGTCTTAAGTCGAGTACTAGCTGTATCCTGATTGTAGTGGTGGTTACCTGGCTATACATTTGACAAAACTCATAACACTGTATACTAAAAGGTATGGATTTTATTTCTTGCAAATTATGCATCAGTAAGCCTGACTTTAAGAAAGGAAGTGACCAGCAGTCTTATGTTTACATATCTGACATTATGACCTCTTCTCACTGGTGGCCTGTGGTAGCATCTTCAGTTCTTCACATAATATCATCTTCTTCATCTTAAGAGGTTTTATTTATAAATTTCATCATTCCTTGAAGGAATATTTAAAACTCAGAATTTTGATAAAGATGCTTACATCGCTACCGAGTTTAATGGTAAAAAGCTCTCCTTGAAACACAAGTATTTTGTCTATAAATAAACAAGCACTACTTTAAAGGGATTGACAAATAGATAGCTCTTTCGAGATATGGGTATGACATAATCAAAGCCCAAGTAACTTCTTTGCAGTGTGAGTAACAAATCTACAGGCCTTACAACATGTGGAGATTTGAATCCTTTAACCAATCTGGCCTGACCTGTGGTGGCGCAGTGGATAAAGCATTGACCTGGAGTGGGGAGGTCACCGGTTTGAGACCCTGGGCTTACCCAGTCAAGGCACATACAAGAAGCAGCTACGAGTTGATGCTTCCCGCTCCTGCCCCACACCCTTCTCTCTCAGTCTCTCACATCTCTCTAAAAAAAAAAAAAAAAAAAAAAAAAAAAACCAGAAAAAGAAAAACAATCTGCACATCCACTTTTCCAGATATAAATAAACTCTCCAGTTACTGTCTCTAAACTCCCACTCAGGACACTTAAACGTTATTGAAAGAAGACAACAAAACTTACCACGTGCTATATCCTAAGCCACATGGTAAAGCATGTTCTTTAATGGTGCCAAACCATCCCTGTATTATCTGTGATTTAAAAAGTTATTTGTATCTCATTTGCTTCTAAAGTGGACTTGCAGTGGCTCCTCTTGGTAAAGCAGACACCCTGAAACTTGCCCATTTCGCTGGGCCATAGTCCCACTGCCACATTCCTCGCTGTGCTCACACCATCTCTCTGCATCACCCTGGGAAACGGCCGCCCTCTTTCTGGGCCTCAGCCTGTCTTCTCAAAAGTGAAGGGGGGAAATAATGATCTGAGAGATCATCTCATTGGTCCCCAAGCACTCATGTCCCCTTTCATTACATTTGCCACACTGTATTTAATTAATTACTTATTTGTTCATCTCCTACATTAGACTCTAAGCTCTGTGGGACCATGCTTCCCTTATTCGCCGTCTATTTTAAGCAGACTGGCAGCTCTTGTGAAATATTTTGAATAAATAAATAAATTAGGGGTACCTGCCATCCCTAGTGGGCCCCAATTGTGTTACTCCATGTTTATACCATTCTGCATTTTAAATAAAATACCTGTGGAAATATTTTAACTAAGCCTCGTCTAACTGTAGAATATTATTGGTAAGGAAAAGCAAAGTTATTGCCATTCCAATTATTTTTGTTTTTGGTGTACCTTAATGTTTTTGTTAGAATTTCCTCTTTGGTGCATGGTTTGTGTATTGGTCTGTTTCTGTTGGCTGGGATGTAACCAAGTGGTGGCTCCTTCAAATGAGTGCTTTCTACAGTCTGCGCTGTGTCTCATCTTAGCACTGACTGTGCAGTTGGTCGGTGGCTTCTGGGCATATAAGTGAATGTGATTGCTCCTTAGGATGGGAAGTCCGAGATGGCAGCTGCTATGGAATTTCAAATTTTAGTACAGATCCGGGGCTAGTTGTGGCTATTGATTGGCCTGTTTCCCAATTGTAGTCACTGAATTAGGGTCTGGCATTTTAAAAAGTAGGTTTCTGCAAGGATGTCAACATGTGGCCATTCCATAGACCTTCTCTAATACTATGCATATAGTACTGTGCTGCATGTAGAGCCTTTAACTTTAAACATCCCGGATCTTTGTATAACATATTGCAATTGTCAAAACCTAGCTCCTCCATTTACTGCTGTTCTCTTTTTGTAATGGGGATTTAGGTCAGCCTTGAGCGGTGCCAGTGCATCCTGAGAACTTCCCCCAAAAGACAAGGTTGCCAGACATGCGGGAGAAGGTCAGCCACGCCGCTTGGCAATGTCACGTTCCCTCCTCGTTGGCAGCACTGCCTGGTTCAGTTTGGAAAACAGTGATGTGCCAAAGCAGTTTCTTTTTCTCCTACTTTTTTTCTTTTCCTTTTTAAACCGCTTTCCCTTTGCAAAGTACTTTTCTTTTTATCCACGTCTCCCTGAAAACAATGTATCTATTTGGAGAATAATGTATAATCACTGTGCCACATTTCTAAATGGCCCTTCTCTCTGCAGTCCCACTAGGTTCTGCAGCCTTTTGCGTCTGTTGAGTACAGATGCTAAGTGTGTAAGGGCATGAAATTGAAGTGGGAGGTGATAGAGCTAATGGAATTTAATTTCTCCAATGAGAAAGAAACGCCTGCTGTATCCTAAGCCAGTCTGCTGCCCTCTCAGAGATAGCAGGTTCCATCACTGATTTCGCTTGGTATCCACTATCACAGTTTTACTCTGCATTTCATGGCTGATGCTTTCCAAACTGCATTCATTCTTTTGTTAAGGAATATTTACTCACCCCCTTCTCTGTCCCAGACACTTTCTGGGTCTTAGGAATGCATCAATATTCAAAATAAGCAAAGTGCTTTCCCCTTGCTGTTTTGATTGTTTGTCTGTTTTTGTTACCCTTACATCCGTGGGAAGCCAATAGGACTTCTTATCCTCCCTTGGATATGAGAGCGAGAGTGTGGCTTTTCTCTGAGATCACACACACAGTTATTAGCAAGATTAGAACTGGAAACCGTGGCTCTGTGCTCTCAGCTAACTCACCCCACCCTTCGTTATACCAGACAGGACCTGCGGGTGGGGACTAGAGGGAGTCAAGGTACCTTCTGGGTCTTGGCTGTTGCATTTGTCTTTGGATTGTGACCTTCCAAAGGACTACCTAACAGCTTGTCTTTGAAAAATGACCTGTCATTTTCAAATAGCATCAAGGAGAGTCCAATCAGACAGCAAGATGGGAAGCAAAATATTGAGTTTTAATTTTTTTTTTTTGTATATTTGGAAAGGGAAAAAATATGATTCAAGGAGAAGGTATAAAATGAAAACAGTTTTTCAAAACTCATGTGGTCGAGACACTACTAATCAGAGTGGCTTTTTTTCTCCCCACTTCTTTTTTTATTTGGAAGGGGAGGGATGACCCTGCTGAGTTTTGGAGTATGCCTATAGCGGCTTTTAGCAAATCACTATCCCAGCAGCAGGTTCAGCTTTGAAGAAAGATTTACAAATCTCTCACTGCTTTATAAATATCTGCATTTATATCTTAAAGAAGAAGAAGAAAAAGCCCCTCATGGTTGGTCTCAGCCTCCTCACCCTCTCTCCCCACTGCTTCCCCTTTTCTTGCTTTCCTCTTTCAGAAATTAAAGATTGTGATGTGTGCAGGAAATGAGGGTCTATAAAATTGTGATAAAATGTTCCTGCAAAATTGCCTTTGAATTTTCGCCTTGAATTGCCGACGAAATGAAATTGTTCGCTTTCAGCGTTGCTTTGTTTTTGACCCCTTTTTGTGAATTCTCAAAGGAAAGAAACATATTCCCATCTTTTATAGTAATCAAATTTATCTGGCATCTCTCAGCCTCTTGAATTACTTATGCTAGAGTTGGCCAGCCTGAGGAAGGCTGTGGCTGGTTTATTTATTTATTGTTCTAAAGTGAGGGTTTCTGACATGAGGGTCCCTACATCATCCTAGGGGAACATAGGAGCAAAATCGAATGTGCTATCTGACATTGCATATGTATGATCTGTATATATGTGCATATGTGTTGTAAAGGTTAACAATACCATCTAATGAGAAATAGTAGGGAACTTCATGATTATAGGTCATGGCTGTTTAATATTTTCACATGAGAGGGTAAACATTTTATGACATTAATACAAAATTGTATGGAAAAAGCAAAAAAAAAAAGTCTTGAAAACGGTTTTGCATTTGAACAGAAGTGCTAACAAAAACTGGTCGGAAACCTGCTTAGTAACCGATTGGTTTTAACAAGTATTATTTCTGTAACAGATGATTATATCATGTAGTAATTTCTGGAGTGTCATATGACTCTTTCACATAGCACGTAGGATGAGAGGGAATGTGGGACGTCACCTGCCGCTGCGTTCTGTCAAGCCAGCATTGTCTGGTCACTCCGAGTTCTCCTGTAATGTGATTCAGTCATTTCTTTTCATTTCTGGTCTCTTGTGTCTGTGCTCAAGAAAACCCAGGCTACAGGTGCAAACCTGCAGAAATCGCATTTGCATCTCTAAACCAAATCACTCTTATGTTGAGAAAACAACACAATATCCAGCTATGAGGGAGAATACAAAAATGGTACCTCTCTATGTGTCCTTATCCTCCACTGAGCTCAAGTTAAAAATTAGCTAAGAGAAATTATTTTTTGAAACTATTATTTTGTCTCGCTATCTTTTCTTCAGACCAAATGCTTAGAAAAGTATGATGCATACAACTCTTGAATATCTTTCACGAGTATACATTTCTAAATTATAATAACTTCATTTTGAAATACTCTAAATGGTTCCTTTGCTTTATTTTTTACAACATAAGCAAAATGTATTTATAACATATACATTTTGAAAATAGGGACTCACATAAAAACCAGGACCCCTTCTATAAAGCTGTTCTTATTTAGATCAGTAAGAGATCCATGTAAGTTTAAGAAGGTATTAAAACACCCTCGGGGGAAGGTGTGTTAGGTGCAGTCTGAGTGTCTCCTGCACACATGATTGCGATATTGTAAGATTTCAGAATCTTTGGAATAGAGGGTGGCATGCGAGTCACTTGAACAGATCATATCTCTGGGTGTCAGCATCTAAGTAGAACAAATCCTGGGATTCAGCTAAAGTCAGCAAGTTCAACTTATGTGGAAAGGTTTGCAATAAGTTAATTAATAACATTAGATTTATTTCAGAAATAATTTTTCTAATAATAATTGCCCATGACTAAATTTGTGATTAATTTATGCAATCAAAATAATTAACTGACCTAACTGTACATTTTTTTATGAAAAAGAGAAGAGAATTCAAGATTTAAATTACAAAAAAAAAAAAATAGAAGTTTTCATAGCATTTCTAGTGGGACTACAGATTTCAACAGGATGTGTAGCATCCTTCATGAGCTGTATACAAAAGGTCAACTTGCATTTCAGTTTCTCCTTTTTCCTTTATAAAAAATAATCTTAACACTTATATAAATATAATCCATAGAAGAGTGGAATAACATATTTCTTAATTGTGGCCAGTAAGGAAATAGAAGGATTAATATTTATTTGTAAAATATTTTTAAACAGTTCTCTGTCCCCTCAGAGAGGCCGCACAAATACTTTTCTGGTTCGGACACAGTAATTTAAATGTGTTCAGTTTTGCAGTTGTGCCTACGAATCAATTTAGTGTGGGTTTGTTCACATCTAAAGGAAAGTTAAATGCTGACTTTGAAAGTAGAGAAACGTTCTGTAGATATCCTTCGCTTTCAAAAGCACGCATTTGACTGTGATCCTTAAAAGCTTTTATTGAACTATTTTCTTTTTCTGTTTGCAAAATTCACAAAGGGCTGTTCTCTAGCCCTCTTCATATTTTCTCCAGTTTGTCCTAAATTTTGCCTCAGGGGAATAAACAGCAACAATTTCCCATTCTGAATGTATATGCCAACACAGAGAGCTTTTATTACAAGGGAAGAAATCAAATCATTGTCACCTAAAGTGCTAATTATGTCTGATAAATGTATGGCATACACTTAATGCAAAGAGAGCTTAGGAAATGATACACCTTCCGTAATTGCGGTGACCAACCTAGCCTCATCGATCTAATTTTTTTTTTCATTCCATGTTCATTGGGGTGGCTTTATTTTTATTAAATGGTTTTCTTAAGCTTCAACAGACTTACTTGCTGCTAATATGAAAGCTTGCATTAAGTATTTTGGAACTGCCTACAATAAGAGGGCGTGTTACATGATACACACCCAGCTAAACAGAAACTGAATGCAAATACTGTTACATTGTTCTCCCATTGGGGCCCAGAACTGCAAACTGAGGGTCAAATTTGCCATTCTTTGCTTGCTTAAAGCATTTTTGTGCATCCAGTTTAGTAGGGAGACCGTATTTCTATTTAAGAGGAACCTGAAATGCTTCCATACAGCTGAGAACAGACCCGTTAGCCCCCACGTAAGGGTCATTAATGACTTTGTGAGTAGGCACGCTGTCCTCAGAACCTTTGATGATAACATTTAGAAATTACTTCTCTTCCCCTGTTTTCCTTCATGAAAGAAAGCCACCAT
This sequence comes from Rhynchonycteris naso, assembly GCA_037038555.1. Lineage (NCBI taxonomy): Eukaryota > Metazoa > Chordata > Mammalia > Chiroptera > Emballonuridae > Rhynchonycteris > Rhynchonycteris naso. The sequence goes on from CM073001.1 coordinate 19,695,169, forward strand.
TCTTCTCAGAGCCAAATTGTATGTGGCCTCTGATTGAAGCTGGCACCCTAACACAAATGAAGTAAAAGTAGGTTTTAATTAGATGGAAGGATGCTGTTTTTCTTTAAACCTGCTTCAGAGTCCCTCTGCTCCCTGAATCCTCTCACAAGCGCACTTGGTAGCTTCACACACACATCCATGTTGGGCGGCAGAAATGTTGCTCTGGAGTGTGTGTGAATTCATGTCTGTTATAGGGGCCGATTGGCCAAATGTGATGTTTAAGTTTTGTTTGTTTGTTTGTTTGTTTTGCCATATCACTGTCCTGGGTTTTTGACTCTTAATCCAGCTATAGTGCATATTGTAGAAACCATGTCTATTTGGGCAGACTTTCTCATCATCAGTGAAATTCAACCAAGCCTTCTTTTTCTTGTTTGTGCCTTTTTTCCCCTTCTCTCTCTGTCTCTCCTTAACTCCCCTTAACTCCTAATCTCCTTAATGCTTCTTAACCTCTCTCATATTTCTCTTTCTTTCTAGTTATTGTTACTTTCATTTCCACTTTGAATTTTTAGCAGTAGTTTCTAGTTCTAAACTCTGTATTTTTCAAGGCACTAGAGAAGCTCAACATTTCTTTGTATCCTTTGGATTCCCTATCTGAGGATCTTCGTGGGTTTGGGGGAACATTATCACTACCTTTGAACAAGAGTTAGTGGTTAATGAATGAGAGTGGTTGTATTCCAGTACATTTTACTTACAAAATAGGCTAGATTTGATAGTTCGCCAACCCCTAATTTTAGTGATTGCAAAGCCACGATATATAATTTTTATTATTGTATAGTAGTCTATAATTGTACCAAAATTTTTTTATATAATTCCATTTTTCATAGATATTTGGGTTTCTTCCAGTTGGCAATGATACCACAAATGCTGCTATAAACATTCCTACATATGTATTTTGGTGCAAATGAGCACCAGATTCTCTAGAGCATATATTCCTAGAAGTAGCAATAATGGGTCACTGGATATGACATCTTTAGATTGATTTTTACATGTCAATTGGTTTTCTCAAAGTGTTTTCTTTTTCGATGTATAATCTCATAGAAGTTTTTTATAATTTCCATTATTTAACAACTTACTCAACATTTGGTAATGTCAGACTTCTTAATTCTTGCCAATTTAGTGATTATGGTTTCATTTTGTGTTTTCTATTTGCATACTGTGATTCTTAATGAGATTCTACACCTTTTCATATATTACATTTTGAAGTTAACCTTTTGTTAGAGTTATTTCTAATTATCCAACATTTTTTATGTTACTATAAATGGTATCCTTTTTATTTTCTAATTTTCTGTTGGTGATGTATAAAGTGCAATTGATTTTGGAAGATTGATTTTGTATCAAGAGGCTTGCTAGAGTCTCCTATTAATTCTAATAATATGCCACTAGATTATTTTGGATTTTCAACATGTACCATTATTTCATCTAGGAATAATGACCATTTAGTTTCCTTCTTTCAGTTCCTTATACAGCTGGTGCTCACTTACGACCATGATCGGTTCCGACAGACTGGTCGTAACACTATTTGGTCGTAAGTTGAGTAGGGCTGTATGTACCGTATATCTTTTTCTTTCCTTATTATATTGGATGTAACCTCTACTACAATGCTAAGTTGAAGTGCTAATAAGTGTCTTCATATTTTCCTGATCTCAATGGGGAGAGTGGTATTCAGTATTTCAACATTAAATATATTACAATTGATGCAGTTTGGGGATAGATAACCTGTGTCTTTTTTTTTAATTTAAAAATTAAATTAAAATTAATTAAATTTCAGGGGTACACTTCCACAGAACATGGACTAATCGTTGCATTGTATACCCACCCCCTGAAGTCACACCACCTTTTGTCACCATATATCTGTCACCCTTCACTCTTCTCCCTGCCCTGTCTTATTTTTAAAAAGTCCTTATAATTCGTAGATTGCTAAGATGGTTTTTTTAGCATAAATGGGTAGTTAAATTTTATCAATTTTTTGTATATTATTTAAATGATTATATAACCTTTCTCTTTTAGTATGGTAAAAATGTATAGTGTTTTACAAGGTTTAAATTAACCTTGTATTCCTTGTGCTAATTAATCAGAGCATATTATATTTTGGTATAGTAGTAGAGTGGAATTAAGTAATAATTTTTTTAGGACTTGTATATCTATGTTCATGAGTTGGTTTCAAGTAAAATTGGTCTCATAAAAATCATTGGGGAAGATTTTTAGTTTTTCCTACTTTTTGGATTAATTTGTGTAAGATGCTTTTGTTTTTGTCCTATGCTTCAAAGTAAGATAGAGCTAACCCGTGAAGCTATCTGGGTCTGAATGGTTATGGTGAGAATATTTTCAAATACTGTTTCAATTTTCTTAATAATGGTAAAATATCTACCTAAATAGTTAAATTTTCTATTGCATTTTTCTTGAATTTAGTTTGCACATTTACATGTATTGAGATAGAGTTTTTCACATTCTCATTTTATGTTTCTAATGATTGCTGCATCCATTCAATAGTCATGTTCTGTTCCATTCCGAGTATTGCTTTCTTTAGTGCCTTTTAAATTTTCTTTGCCACTTTTTTATTATTCTTAAAGAACCAACTGGTTTGTCTATATTTTCAGTTTTATTAAATCCAATTTACATAATTTTTTCTTCCTTCCACTTGCACTTTATTTTTTACTGTTTTTTGTTTGTTTTGTTTTGTTGCTATTTTTGTATGTTTAGAAATGTGTGGCCTTAATGTAACCAATGTTAAATTTGCTTTTAAATTTATCATCATATTTTATATTCTCTATTCCAAGCTATATGCTTATTTTTTCTTTCCTGCTATCTTTTGGATTATTTTCATCATTATTTCTTATACTAGTTTAGAAATTACACACTCTGCTTTTCTTCTTTTATTAATTTTTCCTAAAATTTGCAGTATGAGTTCTTATCAAAATCTAAAGAAAATCAATACCTTTGCTCTTTCTTCAGACAAAAGAAAAGGACTTCAACACTCTAACTTCATTTATTTTCTTTCAGACTTACATAATTTTGTTAAACATGTGTTTTAATTTTTTTATAAACGTTATTAGTTTATGTCAATATTTGTTTAAATGAATTCATAGATTTTGCTTTCTTATATTTTTTCTGTATTTTGGATCTTTCTCTTGGGATTACTTCTGCCGTCTTCTGAATTATTGTTTTTTCTTCAGTGAAAATAGTCTGGTTATAAACATTCTCAGTTTTTATTTATTTAAAAATGTCTTTATTTTCTCTTCACACTTTGTAATAAGGAATATGATTCCATTTTTTGATGTTTGACCACTGACAGCATTTCAGTCTCATCTTCTCCTTCTTCCCTTCAGCCCACATCTGGGTAGGCTGGTAAGAAAGTCTAAGTTGCTCTCTCGTTTTCTCACCAGATTCAAACAACACAAACTCCTCCCTGTGTGGGAGCCCTCACCCTGGGCCCGTCTTCTACCACAGTAAGATTGCCAGGCCGGTCTCCTTCCCTTGCTTTCTCAAGCCAGTTTTAGAGTGCTTCGGGAGGCCTGCCATATTTCCCCCAGAAAGCCTCAACTACATAAATAATAAACCCTTTTATAACCACTTGATTGTGTGTGTGTGTGTGTGTGTGTAGGTGTGTATGTGTGTGACCTTGGTCTTAGCATATAAAACACATTTTCAGTAAGGGTTCCAGTTGCCAACCTGTAGTAATACCCAAGACACTCTTAAAAGGTATCTTCTCTAAGTATGACATTCTAGTTTTACAAGAATATTCTTTTACCATAATGAAGAATCCTATTGTCCTTTGGTTTTCAGTGTTGCTATTGAGGTATTAGATGTCCATCTAATCTTTGTTTCAAAAAAAAATGGGGTTTTTTTTTGAAGCGCTGCTCTTTAAATCTTTGCCCATTATCTTTGGTGTTCTGTAGATTCACTATCATTTTTCTAAGTGTGTGCTGCTTTATTCTTTTTTTTTTTAATTTAATACTGCTTGGGATCTGAATGGTTTCTTGAACTTATGGATTGTTGTCTATCATCAGTTCATGAAAAGTTTATCACTCTCTCTTCAAATATTTTCTTTCTTGTTCTATCTTCTTTTTGAACCCCCATAAAATATGTTAGGTCTTTTCACTCTATCATCTTATGACTCTTAATTTTCCTCTGTCTTTTTTATTTTTTTCCTCTCTGTGTTGCACTCTAGATAATTTCACCTGACCTGTATTACTATTTACTTACTTTTTCCTCAGCTATTTCTAATCTGCTGTTTTACTCATGTATTGTGTTTTTTTCAGTTACTGTATTTTTTACTTCTAGAAGTTCTAATTTGCACTTTATCAAATTTACTAGAATATATTTTATAGTCCCTTGAATATATTTTTCACCTTCATTTTTATTTCTTTAACCTTGACAAGCATAGCTGTTTCATAATTTGTGCCTAAACATTCCAATTTATAAGTCTTTTTAAATCATTTTTCCTTTTCTATTATTCTTTCTATGATACCATTTTCCCTTATGTACTTGAGTATTTTTAAATCTAAGTTGCTTATTATCCTTGATAGTAATTACTCATAGGTATTATTTGAGACCTAGGATAAAAGGGGTTCCCTCTATAGATAATTTGAGTTTGCTTCAGTCAGAAACCTAGAATTACCTTTAAGACCATCCTAAATTGAATTTTTGACATTAGGATTTTTGGGATTACTTAGCTGATGTGAATTTATTCTGCAGCTCCAAGTTAGGAGAGCTCTCTTGCTTTTTCACAGTGTCATTTTTTCCTTCTAGCTCTACTTAGTGCCCAGGCAACTTTAATTCAGTGCCCTGAGAGGGAGGGTGGGGTGGGTGCATTTACTTCTGGCTAACTCTTATTTTGCGCATGTGAGCCTTTGGGAATCCAGTTTAATTTGGAGAAGTTTGCTTGTTTGGAAAATGCCCTTAGGGCAAAAAAAAATTAGTGTTCTGCTTCCATCTCTGGGTTTCTGCTTTTGGTAATATTTTGAAGTAATAATTTTACTACCTTATCACATCTTTGATAATCTTAAGAAGTTAATTTTTAAAATGTCCAGAGTCACTCCTAATTATGTTCAATGGGAAGATGGATCCAAATAACCTATCCTGCCATATTCACGGAAAGTAAAGTTTCAAGCCTGAGTTTTAAAAGAAGCTCTTATTTGCACCACCAATTCAGGACGTGAATGCCTAACAGTTCTTCAACTTTGGGAGGCAGTCCGGAGCCGAAGAACAGAAGATGTATGAATGGAAGCTCTCATTTTAAGATCCCAACTCCAACATGATAGGACTCATCAGTCCTCACAAGGTGTGTTTATAATTATTTTCCTCACTTTGAAGATGAGTTAGCTAAGGCACAGAAAAATTGCTTAACATGACACAATTTGTAGGAGATAGAGCTCACACCCAGACCTGTCTAAACTACAACCTGTGATTTCAATCTCTCTCTCTCTCTCTCTCTCTCTCTCTCACACACACATACACACACACACACACACACACACATATTTTTTCTCTTAGCGGGTTCAGAATTATTCTAACTGTCCTTGTGAATTTACCACGTGGCTTTGGCCACTGGTCTCTTATGAGTTATTTCTACACACAGCCTCTGTAGGCACAGGCTGGTATTCCTGGGGTTTACCTGGCTCTCAGCCTCTGGCCCCAGAAATTTGAGTAATAAACATCAGGAAAGGTTATATTCCAAAGATGTTATAAACAAGTCTAACTAGTTCTGCACTGTCTCAGATATACCGACCCAAACTCTCTGTAACTATTAAAGCCCACTAATAGAACAAAAACAAGTTTATTAAGGTCATTTCTTACTATAAAACTCACGCATATTCATTATAAACGATCAGAATATCTAAATGAGCAAAGCCAAGAAAACAGAGGATACCTATGAGTATACCCAGTTAGAGATCATCACTTGGAAATCCTTCCAAATTCTCCATGCATTTACACATACTTTATATTTATATTTATATGCTAGAAGGGAATCACACCATGCATGCTGTTTTGTAGCTGGGCTTTGACTGCACTGTATCACAGTATTAATGATGATTACATGTTAGGTAGGAAACAGTATAGATGAGATCAAAGCCAGAAAGCAACAGGAAATCAGGCCAGAAGCTTTTTCTAAGATATTGCAAGCTTGACTTTGGGGAGAAAGAGTAAAATGACTCTTTTTTTCCTAAATATTATCTAATATTATGCAGCAAATCATTATTTACCTATGGAACATCCTTATAAAGAGAAAACACTTGTTCTCTCTGAAACAGAGATAGTTATGATGGTGAACATAGAAAGTATTATCCCATGTGGTCAAGGACTATAGGGATACATTGTTTCTGTTGATCTTTTTCTTCTGAGGATAGTAATTTCACAGCTTGTAACATTGAAAATGATAGCCATAATGCCCAAATATAAATATATTTTCATCGAGAGGGCTTTTTAACCCATCACTTCAAAGCTTGGGAAAAGTAGTCTTTATTTCCATTAAATATTTGAAAATAAGAAAATGTTAAGGAGTGAAGTTATGCATTCCAAGGGTGGAGGTGATTCTGGAGGGTGAGAGCTCAATAGTGCAAAGAAGTTAGTATGTTTCTAATCAAGGGATTATAAACGACTGTGGAAACCTTAGAATGGAAATTGTCCAACAGTGGGACAAGCCAAACTATAATATTCTCATTTTATATTAGTGCACTGCCCTGTGGTTTTTGAAGTCCTTGCTTATGTAAAACTTTTTTTAGTCCTATATATCCATTTATAACAAGTTATTTAATTTCTCTGAGAGTGTTTCATTCCTTGAAAAATTAGTACTTTAGGCTGTTTCCAGTTATTTGTTATTATTGAAACAGTATGGTGTTGGGCAACCCCACATATGTCTTGGTGAATTTGACCAAGTATCCCTGCAGTGTAGATTCCTAGCAGGGAAATTTTTATGTCAAATAATATGCAGATTATCCTCCAAAAGGTAGTGCCAATTTGCATTCTTACCAAGAATTCATGACAGACTATAGTTTTTGACATTTAATATTATTTTTTCAGCTTTATTAAGATATAATTGACATATAATAGTGTTGTTATTTTATTTATATTTTTGTGACAGCAACAAAGAGACAGAGAGAGGGACAGATAGGGATAGATAGGAAGGGAAGAGAGATGAGCAGCATCAATTCTTCATTGTGGCTTCTTAGTCTCCTTAGTTGTTCATTAATTGCTTTCTCATGTGTGCCTTGACTGGGGGTGGGGGTAGGGGGGGTTACAGCAGAGCGAGTGACCCCTTGCTCAAGCCAGCGACCTTTGGGCTCAAGCCAGCGACCTTTGGGCGCAAGCAAGCGACCATGAGGTCATGTTTATGATCCCAAGCTCAAGCCAGTGTCCCCACGCTCAAGCCGGTGAGCCTGTGCTCAAGCCGGAGACCTCAGGGTTTCGAGCCTGGGTCATCCACATCCCAGTCCTAGGTTCTATCTACTGTTTCACCGCCTTTCAGGCTGTTTTTTTTTTTTTTTAATCAGATGTGTTAAAATATAAAATATCACATTTCTCACTTATCTTTCCATCCTTACTAGTAGGTTTAAGCAAATTTTATATGTTTATGGTGGATTTATATTTCTTTTCTATGAATAGATTTTGTGTCTTTTGACTATTTTTCTATCATGTTTTTACTTATTGAGATATATGTAATATATACATTATGTTTATTTAGGAACGTGTCAGAAGGCCTAGAATTTGTTTTCTTCTTCTTTTTTTTTTTGGTCTTCTGTGTTTCTTGAGTATAAACCAGGAAATCTTTAATTTATTTTTCTAAACTATAAAGTAATTTTCATAACTTTAGAATTCATTCTTTATCCTTTGAAATTTGGTTCAAACAGTATAGACATGTGTCCTGATTTGCCCAAAACAGTTCTGTTTCTTATACTGGCCCAGCTTAGTTAGTAACAGTAGTGTCTTTCATTCTGCAAAGTGTCCCAGTTTAGGTGATACATTATATGGTCCCCCTGGGAGGAGCTCACTTATAAAACCAGCTGAGCCTGATGTAAGAATTTTGAAGGGTGCAGATCATTCATACCATTTTTAATTTCTTGCATGGTTATCATATTGAAACATTTTTTGCTTCATTTTTTTGAGTCAATTTGGTAATTTATATATACTTTTAGAAAATCATCTGTTTCACTTAGGTTTTGAAATGTATTGGTGTACAATTGCACGAGCATCTGCTTTCAAGTACCTTATAAATATCATCTCATTTTGACTCCTGAATTTGTAAAAATGTGTCCCTTTTCTATTTCCTACCATTAATTCTGCATCTTCTTTTTTGCCAGGTATTTGCTAGTTTTATAGATATTTTCATTTCATGTATCAAATTTAGTATATTTTTGTTTTCTAATTTGTCCATTTTGGTTTTCATTGAATTTGTTATTGTTATTTTCTTTTCTAAGTCTCTAAATGAAATGTTCAGTTACTTTATCATTCTTTCTTATTTTTTATGAGATGCAATATAAATTATAAATTCTGATCTGTGTACCACTTTGGCCACATTGCTGACATTTTGAGGTGGGAACTCTTATTGTCTCATCTCTGATTAGTATGTAATTTCAGTTTTGATTTTACAAATATCTCTACATGTCAGTAAATGTATCTCTACATTATTTAAAATTTCCAGATAGTATTTCCTTATAAAGACATGCCCTACTTTCTTTAATTCATCACCTAATTTTGCAAATCTATACAGCTTTCTCTTTTTCGTGATAATGTTACAATGAATATATTTATTAACTAATTCACTTGTTTCTTTAAAATAAAATTTCAGGAATGGAATTTTGGCCTTTTTCTCTTCATCTTTTTATACACATTTCAATTTCCCATTAGAAAGATATCAGTTTTCCAACTCTCATCAGCAATGCATGAGAGCGCACACGGCCTCACATCTGCAACACTGAGCATTTGAGTTAGAATTTCTTATACGGACGCTACGGTATAACCATCCCTGTGGAGGTACCACTGCTCCAAGATTGATTGAATGAGAAGAGAGAGGACTGATACTAAAGTACCAAACTATCAGGTCTATAAGGTACCTGGAAAATTATCTCATTTGGTCACCTTATTTTTACATATCCGGAAATTACATTAAATGGTTTTTTATAATCTTGCAATTTTTTCTACTTAAAAAATGATCAAGTAAATGTTCTCAAAGCGTCACTATTAAATGCTTATTATGCAAGATTTGTCATTTATTTTTATAAAGAAAATAAAACATGACAAGAATGCATTCTCAGTCATCACCATGTATTTATTGAGCGCTACTAGGTAAAAGATATAAATGCTTAGCATAAAGGTATGTGGTTAAAGATGATCAGTTAAATGCTACATGTGGAATCTATAAGAAAATATTTTTATTTAGTATTAGTAGAAAAGCAACCAGGATTTTAGCAGTGAAAAGTCTTTCTGTTCACCGGCTTCCTCAGTATTACCTGATTGTTTGATTAAAATTTATCATCTTAGCCACATGAAATGTCAAGGCAAGTTTACCAGTTGACCCTGCTTACGCGCCGGATCTCATCTGATCTCAGAAGCTGAGCAGGGTCGGGCCTGGTGAGTACTTGGATGGGAGACCCTGCTTCCCATCTCTACTTCCCCCAAACTGTGGTCAATTGATTTATCACACCAATAAGTCAGGGATTCTGTCATCAATCCACTCATTCCTTGATCAAACAGGTCTTAGTGCCAAGCCCTGTTGTGGGGCCTTTGAAGACAAAACATGAACTATATTGTGGCTTTGAGGAAAGAGTCACACACATGTAAACACTGCTTCCAGTAGCATGAGAAGCACGCTGTTGTACGAGTTTGTGTGAGGTGCACAGGATACACAGAAAGGAGTCTCTAACTGCTTGGGAGAACTGAGGTGTTTTCACAGAGATGACCAGGAGGAGGAATGCATGTAAAGTCATGGAGATGTGGAAGGGGCGTTTATTATGTAGGAATTGTTCTCCTTTGAACTGATTGTGCTAGGTTTGCAGTACCTGTGAGATTACCAAAGGGGAGATGCAGTTAGAAATACGCTCCAGCGCTTCAAGTGAGGTACAGGAGGGTTAGAAGTCATCAGCATGTGTTTGCAGTTCAACACCTTAAGAAACAGAGGGTGTACAGAATATGAGAACGGGACTGAACCAGACCTGCAGGACTACCCATGTCAAGGATTAAGCAGAATAGAAATATTATTTGTGGGTGAGTTTTAGGAAAGAGCAACATAATAGATGGATTAGAAATATGGTATAATTAACCAATTTCAACACAGCTTATTGGATTTAGCTATTACGAGTTTGTTATTTAGAGTGTGATGACAAGGGTGCAAGCCAGATCGCAAAACACAAAACAATTTTGAGTAGATTTGAACGAAGACAATATGGATAATCCTTTTGAGGTGTAGGTAGGTGAAGAGAGAGAGGGAATGTGGGCACAGCCCAAGAGAGAGCTAGAACCAGGGAAGGACTTTTGTTTTAGGGGGAGCTTCTGCCTGCTTGTAGGCAAAAGGCCGGAGAGAAAAGGCAATAAAGAGATACATTTCCTCAACTTAGCCTGGCCCCCATGTTAATGGAAAAACAAACTGCTGGAAAGGAACATTAGGACAACTTTTCAGATTGAGTTTTGAAATAGTCTTCAGCAGGGCGAAAAAGGTAACTTTACCTTTAATGAAACATGAATTTAAAGCATAATTTAAATCGTCACTGGCTACAAAGGAATGGCATTTAAGAAAATTGTGTTGTGCTTTGCATCAAAACCAAAGCAGTGGGAAAAATAATTTTATGCATCAGATTCTGGTTCATTTGTTAAGTTGATGGTCGTCTTTGGGTACTGGTTATAAAGTCTCCCGGCATAAATTTTGTTACAATTCAGCAGAGGGAAATCATTACCTTTAAGAATATCTCCAGAAAAAGGATCCATTGGTATTTGTAATATTGAATGACTGATCTTGTTTACAATTTTAACTAATAGCTATTTCAAAAAAAAAAATTATATGAAGAACTAAATTTCTTGATGATTTCTCTTGACTTACTGATAAAGATTTGCTACAGTGCAAATGTCTTAAAACTATTTTGTCTAAAGTAATGTTTTCAGTTCTTTCACAGAAGGTGCCGGCAGAGAGAGTCTCCAGGAAGCAAAGCCTCCGTGCTTAGCGCTCCTTTTACATGACCCTAAGAGTTAAACTGCTACGCTGGGGGGTTTTCTTTAAAATTAATTTAACTGAAAATCTCTTCAAATTGTATTGTTGGCTTTGGTGCGGGGCATGAAATAATTTTCCATCCTACCCCACCAGTCCTCGAAGGTCAGACTTTGAATTGGGCTGTTACTGTCCTGCCACCGAGTTTCCAAGCTACGTTAATTTTGGGTCTGCTGTTGATGGATGGAGCAGTTTGAATTCTGACATGTAGCAGGCGACTTGAATGACCCGCCGAAGCAGATGTCAGCCTGTTATTTCATGCCCGTTTGTCAGGAAGGAAAAACAGTGTCTGTTCAGGCTGTTCTGTTCTGGGGTGCCCTTGTGGAAGCGTGCAAACATGTGCTACTCTTAATACAGGTTCCGGGGACAGGACGTGTGTGGTGTTAATATAATATACTGACACATAAAGGAACATGTGAGTGGTGTGTATATTATGATTTTTAGATAGCCTTTAATATTTTGGAATGTATAAATATTTTGTGCAGATGAAAATAGAGCTCTGTATCTTTAAACACATACACTACAAAATTCCTTTATGTGTAGAGGAATGTGTCCATTGGTTGTATACTTACACATCTTTCTATGGATATATATTCTTCCCATTGAGATCATTGAGCGTATCGATGTGGCATTGGTAAAAAGAGGGCATGGAAGCACCATTATAGAGTTAGGCGTATGAAGCTGGGAAGGAGGAAGTGGAAACCAGGGAAGGTATAAAAAAGAGGCTCTGTCTATATCCCAGCAAAGTCTTAGAGCAGAACTGAAGGCAAAGGATCAACCATAGGGGAGGGATTGTCTGATGAACCTTCTGAGAAAATAAAAGAAAATCAAGTTTCATTGGGAATTTGGACAGCATGCATGCGTGACTTGAAATTACCCCAAGTTCATGAATCAGGGACCTGTGACCATCCAAACCCAAGGCCCCCCTTCCCTCTTTAAGCAGCTGGGTTGACAAGGAGGAACCTGTTAAGCAGAATGGTTCTCAGAAGCTCCCGGAACTCAGCCTTCTCTGGAGAGAGGAGCTGGAGGAAGGTTCAGGCTAGCCTTCTCCATCTCAGTCCAGAACAAGCTTTACCAACTTCATTTGCGTCTGGGGACTTGGCAGAGAGATGAATTTGCAGAGACTGACTTTCGTTTATTAGCTTTTATTTTTGTAAAGCAATGGATCTGTATAGTTTTGAAAAGTTCGATAATACTAAAAGGCTTTTGAATATAGATACTAGTTCCATAATCTACTTCCCACCCTATCCCTGTTCCCCACAAGGTGCTACTTTCCTTCCATTTATCTGTCTCTTCTGTTGTTTATATACTTCTGACAGAATGCTGCTACATAGTCCTTAATTTACCCATTTTGTCCATCTATGGTGTTCTCTTTCAGTAAAAACAATTGAGCCATGGCTGCAGGAGGGGGAGGGGGAGGGAAAAAGAAGGGGGAGGGCGAGGGGTGGAGAAGCAGATGGTCACTTCTCCTGTGTGCCCTGACTGGGAATCAAACCTGGGACATCCACATGCAGGGCTGATGCTCTACCACTGAGCCAGCTGGTCAGGGCCACATTACTTTTCTTATATACCATTTTTTTCCACTTGTTTAATTTTCTTAATTTTCTCAGTGAATTTTTCTTATGCGCTATAACACATTCTCAATTAAATCTTGCACGCAGTCGTACCCATCAGATAATTCATTAGCTGTGTTTTTCAGGAGCCTTACCTATTTCCCTTCAGTGTCGGCTGTCACTTTCTAGGCCTCCAAGTCCTCCTAGGTTTATTCTCAGTCTTTTGTTGTCACCTCAAGAACACCATTTTCCTCTTTCCTGTTTTTGGTACTTCTCCTGGATTTTATGCCTTCTTCATTTTCAGTTTTGTCCCTCACTTTGTTTGGGCCCCTTGCTGGTAACATCCTCAGAAAACAAGCATAGAGGAGTAGATGTTTTGAGAACTTAAATATCTGAAAATATCCTTATTCTACCCTCACACTTGATTGATACTCTGGGTATAAAATTCTAGTTTTAAAATAATTTTATCTCATTGTTTAAGGCATTGCTCCATTGTCATCTAGCCTCAAATGCCGCCACTGAGAAGATAGATGCCGTTCTGGTTCCTTTTGCTTTCATGACTTGCTCGTCCCCTTCTGGAAACATCTAGAATCTTCTCTATATTCCCACTGCTTTGTAATTTTACAAAGATGTGCCTTAACATCAGTCTGCTTAAATTTATTGAAACGGGCACCTAATTGGAACCCCTTAACCAGAAAGTTTTCTGTCTTTTAGTTCTGGGATGTTATCCTGAAAGATTTTTCTGATAATTTTTTACCTCTGTTTTCTGTTTTCTCTCTTTTAGAGACTTTTGTAAATCAGAAATTATACCCTGTGGATGTATTTGCAAATTTTCTCATCTTTTCTACTTTTTAATATTACTTCCAGGGAAATTTCCTAATTTTATCTTCCTGCTATTTGATTGGATTTTAAAAAGTTCTGATAACATCGCATTCTAGTATTTTGATTGTTCATATCTATAAAACATTTTGGTATTTATTTCGTAGGTGCAATACCTCCTCTTATCTTTCCAACAATATTACTTCTTTTAAAAATTTTATTTTTGTTCCCTACATTGTTTTTTTTCTCAGCATTTATTTTAGCAATTTATCTGAGTTCCTGTCAGTCAGTTTCCCCAAATATGTGTGCTCTTTGACTTCCTGAGTTCAAGAGTGCGGCACTAACACATCAACTGGCTGGATTTGTCTACTATAGGAAGGGGCAGGGGTGAGCACTTCTACTGGGGGACTCCCAGGTGGTAGTTATCTTTTAGAGTGGTGTTCATTTTCTCTAGAGAAGCCTCTAGTTCTTTTCTGGAAGAGACCTGGAAGCCTGGCAGGGGATATGGGCTGGAGCAGCACTGTTCAGTTTGCAGACTTCTGCTTACTGTTTCTACTTCATTCTAGGGCCCAGAATCTCTTGGTCCAGAACCACTTCAACTTAAATACACACCAAATAAACCTTCCCCTTCAGCAGAAATGAAACAACAGTTGTGTCCTGGGTCTGCAGAATGGAGAAGGGAACAAAGAGCTCTAAACACTCCTTCCACAAACTTTCATTCGATCCTCCTATTTTTAGCCTTATTAGGATTCTGCAAGGAGAGTCAGCTTTCCACTCACTCCTCTGCAGAAACTTATTTCAGCTCCATCCGCTCTGCTATGGCAATTATTACTCTTCCCGTGGCTTGCTTCCTTCCAAAGATACATTGACATTTTTCATCCACTGTTGTCTTCTTTCCCATTTTCCTAGTGAGTTTATATCATTTGTATTATTTTTTTATTCTCATTACTTTCATTGGATTGGAAGAGGAAGCAGAGATAAACAAGTGTTCAGTCTCCCATGTTTAACTGGAAGTCTGTGAGGCTTTGCTTTTAGACCTGCTTTTAATGCCATTAGATTTGTACAGGGACACGCCTACTTTAAGAGAAGAGGAAAAATTCTCATTACTCATTCTGACCTTGCCACTGACTCTAAACAGAGTCCAGTAACATGGCATGTTTCCGTTTTAATACTACCTTTCAGGAAAGGATATGAGTAGAGCCACTCTGCTCTCGAGAGCATGCCAATAAAGAACTCTTCACTGACTGTTGAGTCTCATGGGGCTACCGTAAGCCCGTGGGTTTAGAGAGTCTTGGTTTGGAATTTTCTACTTGTGAACTAATGGATTCCAAAACATATTAGTGTCTTTCCTTGCATAACAACATTGAAAAAAAAAAACACTCCAGTGTAAAACATCCAAGTATGAGACCTGGTTTTTGCAGATTTAATCGAAACGGTAGAAGGAAATGCTACTGTGAACTTGCCTGGGCTCTTGATAGTGGTTCTGAGATGTCCTGAAGTATGTTGTTGGGTATGAAGGGGGAGTAGAGGGAGTGAAAGAATTTTGTCCTTCCACTTACTTGCAAAACATCATGACATATTTTTTCTTCATGGCTTCTATGTGTTTGTTGCACAACTAGTTCACTTACTTGTGTGTCTGGAAGTCTAACTAATGGCAAATATAAAACTCCACCATCTTTTTCCTTCTGCTTTCCTCTTCTCTTTTTAACACGACACAAAGAAGTCTCAGTAGCTCTCATCACAGTTAAAGCTCACACCCTAAGATCTATATTCAGATGTCTTCATTCTCTTTTCTTTTTTTTTAACGTTTTTTTAAAAGGATTTTATTTATTCATTTTAGAGGGGTGGGGAAGGAGCAGGAAGCATCAACTCCCATATGTGCCTTGACTAAGCACCCCCAGGATTTTGAACCAGCAGCCACAGAGTGCCAGGTCGACGACGCTACTCTATGACCACAGGTCAGACAAGATGCCTTCATTTTCATACCAGTGTTTTAGAACATAGATAAAAGGAGTCCATGTTGGGAGAAATAGATTGGATTTCTACTTCATTCATTCATTTGTTCATTCAACAAATACTTATTGAATGCTTCTTATGTATCTGGCTCTGTGCTTTCTGATGACGACAAAGAAATGAGTAAATCATTGACCCCTGCTCTCAGAGGGTGGTTTAGTGGAAAATGCAATATAGGAGTTGCTAAATAAGTGTTTATTAATGTAGTCAACAAATGCTTATTAAAGGCATATTCTGTTTAAGGAAGTGGTTCTTAACCTGGGTTCTATTGAACCCTAGGGGTTCAATGAGTTGGTCTCAGGGGTTCGGAGAAGCCTTTGCCATGGAGGCCAGAGTAAAGTAATACCATCATTTGTTGTGAGTTCATGCACGTTGTTGGTTTTGTTCTTTGAGCAAGGTCATGTTCATGCACAGCTCATTTTGTGCACCAGTAAAAAAAACATATACCTATGTCTTGAATTTGGAAAAATAATCATATTTTATTTATCACTAAAGGAAGGTTTGGTGAATGCACATATGAAACTGGTGGGTTCGGTACCTCAAAAAAGGTTAAGAACCACTGGTTTAAGGTATACTAGATATTGACATGCAAAACAGAATCCCTCAAAGGGCATGTAGCTACTTGAAGTCATTGGAAGGACCTAGGGCAAGAGTATAAGAGTAAGCCCCTATGTCTAAAGATGAAAAAGTCACAAGTAAAATCCAGCCTGTTAAATATTTGCAATTTGCCATGCCTAACGGTCTCATTTCATTCTTACTTACTGATGTTACATTCCGTATAAAGCATTCAGACCTTCTTATAAATATACAGTGTGTCCATAAAGTCTTGGTGCACTTTTGACTGGTCAGAGGAAAGCAACAAAAGACAATAGAAATGTAAAATCTGCACCAAATAAAAGGAAAACTCTCCCAGTTTCATACCTATTCAATGCAGTTTGATATGGGCTCCATTTATTGCCCTACACACATCCAAACAATAGTGAAGTTCTTGCCACACACGGGTACGGACGTCTGATGTAACAGAGTGAATAACGTCTGTGATTCTCTGTTTTAACTGATTAATGTCGTTGATACGTTCAATGTACACATGTTGCCTCACATAACCCCAAAAGTTAAAAGTCTAAGGGTGTCAGATCCAGGGATCTTGGTGGCGATGGCTTGACAGAACGCCTGCCTATCCACTGCCAGGGGAATGTTCTATCCAGAAACTCACGAACAATGGTGGCGTAGTGTGGAAGAGCATCGTCCTGTTAAAAGATGACACCTCCTAGAAATTGTAGCACTGCATACAATTCCAACATGTCAAGATAGGTGTTTGCCATCACAGACTGCTCTGCGAAAAAAAAATGGGCCTATCACTATATCATGCATCAGGCCACACCACACGTTCACTTTAGGGGTGCTATGTTCGTATTCAACATAGGCATGAGGATGTTCAGTAGCCCATATTCGGACATTATGGTGATGAACATGTCTACAGATATGGAAGGTTGCCTCATCGCTAAACAGAATCTTCTGCAAAAATCTTGCTTCATTGTTGATCTCATGAAGCATATCTGTAGCAAACGCGCATCGTGTGGGTCTATCCGCCAGTTTGATAGCATGCAACAGCTGCAATTTGTACCCTGTAAAACAGAGAAGTTTCTTTAACACCTTATGAACTGTAGCCTTGCTTAGGTGTAACTGTCAAGCACACTTACACACAGGTTTTTAGGGTTCCTTAGGTAGCTATCCCGTATAGCCTCTACAGACTCGTCACTGACTGATGGCCTACCAGAACGGGGTCTCTCCACCAAACTGCCGGTTTCCTTCAACTGCTTATCCCACCGAGTAATGTTGTTCCTATGTGGTGGTGCTTCGCTATAAACGCGCCGATATTCACGTTGCACTTTGGTCACGGATTTGAATTTAGTGAGCCACAGAACACACTGAACTTTCCTCTGTACCATCCACATCTCAACTGGCATGGCCGTGGGCTGCTCTGCTGTATACATGGTGTTACATCATCATCTGCGCGTGTGCACATGCTGCCACATCATCCTACAGAAACTGGGAGGATTTTCCTTTTATCTGGTGCAGATTTCACATTTCTATTGTCTTTTGTTGCTTTCCTGTGATCAGTCAAAAGTACACCATGACTTTACGGACACACTGTATATGTAAGGTAAAATCAGTTACCTGCCTGCAATCAAGTCAATTCTCTATTACCTTCCAGTTTGAGAAAAATTAAAATCAAACTGTTATTAAGCATTCTTGCATGTATATTTACTTCACATTCATGATTATGTCCATAGAATAAAATTCACTAAGAGTGTGATGATTTTATAACTCTTGAAAAATATTGCTACACTGCCCTCAGGATGTTGTATGTAAGTTTATCCTCACACTTACAGTGTTATGAGCACAGTATACAAGAAGGTCAGTTTCCCTTTACCTTATCCAGGTATTCGTAGTTCTTAGTTATTCTTAGATCTTAAAAAACATTTGCCAGTTTGACAGATAAAAATGACATGTCCGTGTTTTATTTTCAAACCTCTGTTTACCGAAGGAGCTGATAAAACTTTTGTAGGTTTTCTAGGTCTATAATTAACATTCTTTTACCAAATTGTCTAAGCCAATCCTCATCTTACTTTCTATTGTTCACCATTTAGTGCTATGTTTTAGCGCTATTTATATTTTCAGACTTTTGTCTTTTATGCAAAATGCTTAATATGTTTTCAATTTGTTCTCATTGTATTTTTCAACGTGTGAGTTTTACATCTTAGTTAGATTAAATCTCCTGCTTGATGGAATCCTTTATTTTTTCATTCTAAATTATAATATATTTTAAACATTCAGAAATCATAAATAGATACCCATGCACTCACTACCTAACTTTAACTCTTTCTCTCTTATTCTTTCTCTCTCTCTTTAATCTATAGTATCCTTGTGAAGACAGAAGATTTAGCTTTAATTTCATGATTTCCCCCAAATAGCCATTGATCTCCATGTATTTATTTTATATTGGCTATATTTTCTATTGAATTGAAATGGCACAACAAATTGTTCAAATTTGTTACATAGAGAGGTATATTTCTTTACAGGTTATTTTGTTCTGTTATATGCCTATTTCAAACCAGAACTTCATTGCTTTATTTACTATAGCTGTATGCCTCTTAGTATCTTCTAGAACAACCCTTCTTTACTCCTTCATTTTCCATACAAACTTTCTAATAAAGCACCTATTTTTCTTTTTAAATGAGCTTTAGAATTATTTTATTAAATTCTACCCTTTCCCAAGAACCTCAAGGAGTTTTATTGTTATTGTGTTGGATTTACAGGTTTATTTAGGTGAGGTTAATAGCTTTATAGTTGTATATTTTTCTACAAACATGACTTTGTCTCTATATCTATTTATACCTTTCTTTATGTTTCACTGTAAATGTTGCATTTTTAAATTATATAGTTACCATGTAATTCTTATTAAATATATTTCTAATAATTATATTTTTAATTCCCATTGTGAATGGGATGTTACTTTTATTTTTTATAACTGATTATTGCTAATACATAGGAAAGCTATAGATTTTTTAATTAACTGAGTTTTACAATTTACTACCATGTTCAATAGTTTAGTTTTTATAGTTTTTCCATCAATTCTCTTAAATTTATCTGGTGAACAATTATAACATTGGCAAACAATGATGCTTCTACCTCTTCAATACTCACACCATCTAGTTATTTTTCTTATCTTATTACTTTGGTTGGAGCATCCAATCAATATTGAATATTAATAATAACAATGATAAAATCAGACAACCTTGTTGTTTTTGTTTCCGAGATGTCATCATTATAATTGTGTACATAGAGTTGTTACTGATATATAAATATAAATTATCTTTAGCTACATATGTTTATATGTACATACATGTTTATATATTATATATACATAAACATATACACATACTCTATGTTGTCAATAGTGTAAACAGGAAACGCGTGTTATGTAAAACTAGGAAATTATGCTTCATGAGTGAACTAAAATCTAAACAGTATTGTCTTTTCTTCTAAAAAGTTACCAATTCTACTCCTTTTCCTCAGAGAACTTTTCACTTCAAAATGGCTCATAGAAACAGTTAACTGAAATTTAAGAAGTGAGTTTGTCACTGTGTACTGGGGAAAAATACATTCATGGGAAAGACACTTCAGCTCATTATATTTATATGTATTTAGTTATAAAAGTTATAATCTCGTTAACACTAATATTTAAAATGTTAATATTTTAATATTTAAAATAAATATTGGGACACTTCTCCAGATTTTTTACAGATATAGTTTCTAAATATATGGGTATAGTGTTTATAGAATTTCATATCAGTGAGCCCTTTAACTTATGTTGCAGTGTGAGTCCACAGGTGAGAAGGCTACACCATGGTCTCCTTCATAATGTGCCTTGAGGACAACCAACCAAAGGACCCATAGGGCAAGTGCAACATGCTCTTTAAATATTAACAAATGAGGTGTTTTGAAGAAACGAGCTCTCCTGAGTCACAGAAGGCAGCATATGGTGGCAAAGAAGGCAGAGAGGAAATAGGAGAGGGACTGCTTCCTCCTTTATAAAATCTTGGAACTTTTATTCTAGGCTTTAAGCTATGTTTAATTATGTCAATAAAGATCATTTTAATCATAAAAGTAATAATTTAAGGTGCTGGGTGGAGGTGGAAGAGGTGGGGTAGAAAACTCAAATTTGCAAACTTGAGTGTTCTGTTCCTGTGTAATCTTGTCAGTTTCCCCACTAAAAAGTAATTCAGGCAAAGGTCTCTGTGTGGTACAACTATAAAGAGAAGGTAGAGAACCCCCAAGGAATTTTACTAGTGGTAATGGGTGTGTGTTGAACTCTAGTGAGGTACTACATTGTTAATAGATGTGCCTTCTTTCCTGAAGCCAGGTCAAGCTATTGGATGAGTGAATTGTTCAGTTGTTGAGAAACTACTCCACTTTTTGCCAGAGGTTCAGGGACCTCCATACAGCCCAGAAAGTGGCCCTTTCCCCACACACTCACACGAATACCCTGCACACTCATCCTCACACGCGCACGGACGCTCATGTGACCTACTGCTCCGTAAGTTGTGTTTTGCGCGCTCACATCCTCAGCTCGGGGTAAGCGTACAATGGTGGCTTAAAAATAAAAAAAAGACCTCTTCTCTTATCTCAAAAGAATAGGCCCTCCTTTCTCCCTTCCTTCTTTCCAAAGCTAACCTCTCACTCTATAATCTGAATTGTCTCCTACTGACCAGTGACCATCCCACCCCTCCCACTGATGACCTGTATCCACCAACTAGTCCCCTTCTGCTTTGCCTTCAAACCTTTTTTCCCCTTCTGTCGACAATGTCTATGTTTTCCTCTGACTCTTCTTTGCACTGAAACTACTAGCCTATCTCCTTTACCATGAAACCACATAAAGAGTTGTTTATGTTGGCATCTTCATTTTCTGGGTAGGTACTCTCTGGACTCCCTCATAACCTGGTTCTGTCCTCCTGATGCCCGGCACTCCATCTGTTCTCAGTAGTTCCTCTTCCCATCGCCACTCACTGCAGAATAATGACTGAATAGCTTATTTTCACTGCTCATTCTATTTTGGCTTTCTTCACCTGTTCCCATAACTTCACATCCACTCTTGCCATTTTAGTTCTTATATATGATCATGAACATCCTGACCAGCTCTCTTTGCTTAGCTTGCCATCTCTAAATGGATATTCTCAGACCCCTCAAACACAGTGTCTTCAAAACTAAACTTATTGACGTAAACTGGAAGAAAATATATACTTAACATAATTTAAAAAATTAGATGATTTCTGGGGTTCAAATTTGTGGACCTATATTTAGAGAGAAAGCCTCCGCTCAGAAAGCATCACTGTTTTTCAACTTTAGAGAAACATCCTACCAAAGGGACTCTGACCCAAATGAGCTTGTATTTGATCCCAAACAAGATTTTTTTTTTTTTTTTTTTTTTTTTTTTTTTACCAGCAAACAAGGGTCCTGGAGGGAGAAAAGGGAGTTGTGGTATTTGGATCCTGGGAAATTAACTTTTCTCAATTCTAGAAACTCTGTTGTGCTCCTTATAATACCATTCACAGGGCCTGCCTTGCCTGTAGTAGGTACTCAGTACACAAACACTTGGTTTGACTAAATTATTAGCTCTTGAGAATCTTTGTGTCTGTTTTAATTGTTCCTCTAAATTTCTTGTTATATGGTGAGTCTCCCAATTTCTTTTAGTTGCATTTGTGTCTTTTAAATGATCTAAATCTTAAAATGAAAAGCAGTATTTAGCATCGAATCTTTTAAATTTATTTTTTTAACTACAGGTTGTAGTCATCATTATTTTGTATTAGTTTCAGGTGTACAGCATAGCGGTTAGACAGCCATGTACTTTATAAAGTGTCACCCCCTCAGCCCACTATTTCAGGTACCTACCTGACATCATACATAGTTATTACAATATTAACAACTATATTCCCTGTGCTGTCCTTTGCATCCCCTTGATTATTTTGTAACTAACAATTAGTATGTCTAATTTCTTCACCTTTTTCACCCTTCCCCCAGTCCTCCCCCCCCACCCGGCATCTGTCAGTCTGTAGAACCACATCTTTTTGAATGTGCTCCCAGCCCGGCTGAAGTGTGTCGGATCCTGTCACTGACTCAAGGGGCATTGTGCAGCACCCAGTCCCCTCGATATATGAAGGTCCGTGCACCGAGTAAGCTCTTAGAAAGAAGGGGTGTGTGACTGTTTAAATCCTGATCCAGGACGACAATGAATTGGCAATGCACACACAGCCCCACACCTGCTGTCACACGCTTTAATAAACCCCCACTGGTGTTCCTGTGACAAAGTTGATCCCAAAGGATGGAGAGCAGTGATGGGAAATATAAATCTGCACCAATAGCCAGCCATTCCTCCCGCCTCCCGTGCGCCGTGTGTGTGCACAAACAAGGCCGCCGATACGTAAATACTGTGAGAGGTGCAGTCCATCTCCGGCTGCACATTCTGCTTCCATACATGCTCTGGATGTTGCCTGGCATTTCGTACAGTATTCAGAAAGACTGAGACTGCCTAGCCTTTGTTCGAAGGAAGCAAGCAGTGGGGCGGGAGTAGGGAGCGGTCTGACTCCAGTAGATTCAGAGCTTTTATTTTCCTCCCTCTTGGAAAAGAAAAAAAAGAAATCACTCTTTTAAAATTGCATTGCTGGCGTTTATGATTCATATTACAAACAGGGCAACCTCTTCACCCAAATCGAAATTTCATTTATGATATTGTGGACTTAATATGAATAAAGGCCTAGTGTTTTCCAAGGCACCAAAGAAAGATGCACCTGCCACTGGACTAATCACAGGAAGGAAGGAGAGGACCAAGGCTGGGTGACGGTAATAAAAGACAAAAGCAAACTCAAATGCTATAAATTGATATGAAGTGGAAAACAAAATGAAAAGATTAAAAAAAAAGAAAGCCCATAGGGTGTCCATCACTTGCACCTGGAGATGGACGTCGAGAGGTGAATTTAAGGCATATTTAAATTCCTGCCACTTTCCTCCTCCAGCCTGAAAATTCTACCAGTTAGAAATATGATCGGGGTAACTAAGAAGACACCAGCAACAAGACAGGTTGCATACTAAATGCAAGGCACACGGGGCGGTTTGAACAGATAGTTTCTTTCAACCGCACCAGAAAGAGGTAATGGAGAGAATGGTACAGGCTTAAGCAGTCTCTTGATGTAAATGAAAATAAAAACCACAAAAACTTTTATATCTTTGTAGCATTTGGCTAATGAGTCATTAAAACCATCCCCAGCTCATCCGTCATTTCTATTGCAGAGGCTCAACCACTCTCTCTCTCTAATTGGTCTAGACAGGTGTCATGATATTTCAGCACAGTGAAAAGAATTCCAGAGGTTTTCCTCAGTGAGAGTGAAAGGTAGACACTTTGGAAAATGTTCCTCTAATTTCAGCCTTCTTTGAAAGAGTTTACAGTTAGCAAGAAAATCAACTGAAAGAAGTAGGGAGGATCACCCTATACACTCTTCAGAACAATTAAAATAGATCCAAAATTCTCTAAAGCTGTAAATGTAGTCAAACCAAGTGTTCATGTACTGAGTACCTACCACAGGCAAGGCAGGCCCCATGAATGGTATTATAAAGAACACAACAGGGTTTCTGGAATTGAGAAAAATTAATTTCCCAGGATCCAAATAGTACAACTTCCTTCTCTCCCCCACCCCCGGGTCCCTTGTTTGTTGGTGAAAAAAATCTTGTTTAGGATCAAATACAAGCCCATTTGGGCCAGACTGTTTTTCTAAACTTGAAAAACAGGGATGCTTTCTGAGCGGAGGCTTTCTCTCTACATTTAGGTCCATAAATTTGAACCCCAGACATCAACTAATTTATATAGCTGTTTGAAAGAAGTAAAAAAGAAAAAACTATATATATATATATATATATATATATATATATATATATATATATATATATATATATATATATAACAATTTTTAAAAGATTATAATGTAATGATATGTTTATTGATAAAGTTTGTAAGTTGCTTTCCTTATTTCCTGACACGAGATAAAAGGAGTAATGGGTTAGTGGTAGATATTTTGTATAGTTAATAAGTAGTAGAATAAGTAAATAGATATTCCTATTTATGGGCACTGTGCTTGGCATTGGATGTCAAGATCTACAAGTTAAGAATTCTTGGCCCAGCCTGATCAGGCGGTGGCTCAGTGGATAGAGCATTGGACTGGGATGCGGAAGACCCAGGTTCGAGACTCCGAGCTTGCCAGCTTGAGTGCGGGCCCATCAGGCTTGAGCAAAAGCTCATCAGCTTGGACCCAAGGTTGCTGGCTCCAGCAAGGGGTGGCTCGGTCTGCTGAAGGCCCGCGGTCAAGACACATGTGAGAAAGTAATCAATGAACAACTAAGGTGTTGCAATGGCAACGAAAAACTAATGATTGATGCTTCTCACCTCTCTTCATTCCTGTCTGTCTGTCCATATCTATTCCTTTCTCTGACTCTCTCTCTGTCCCTGTTAAAAAAAAAAAGAGAGAGAATTCTTGGCCCAAAGAAACCAATGATTCTGGGGATACCTTGCACTAACTCCTTAGCTTGATCTACTCCTTTGTACCCCTCTCAGTATATTTTCCATTAACAGCTGTTTTCTTAAAGTATGTCCAAGTTTTTCCCAGGTGTGATCATTAATATGAACTAATGGTTTAGGAAGACACTCACTGCAGGTTTATGCAAGGTTCTTCATTCAAAGGGTCTGAGGTCCTAAGAATCAAAAGTCCGGTTTCTCCTGATTAGTAAGGTTTCAAGTTGTTCCCTTACCACAAACTCTCCAGTTCAAAAGGATGCTGAGGCGTTTATGGCATTCTCTGCTTTATCAACAGACTCATCTTGCTGAACCACAAATCAGATTATATCTTTCTTGGCATAGTATATAGGACCCTGCATGAAATGAGCCCTGCATACCACTTTATTTTGGTCTCCTCTCCCTTCTGCCTGTCCCCCAATCCTGGTGATCATAAACTGTGCAGAGATCCCGTATGCACCTTGCTGTTGCCTCCATCTCTGTCTTTGTATGTCCTGACCCCGACCCTTTGGGAAAATCTCTGCTTAACGGTTCCTCCTACCTGGTAAAATCCACTATCTCCTTCAAAATTTTGTATATACTTCTGTTTTATAATCATAACAGTATATTATTTTTTGTTTTCACGTCAGTCTTCTCTATGATATGATGAGGAATTTTTTGATGTAGAAAACAAAGATATTTATTGCTATATCCAAAGTATATGGTCAAGGTCTCTTTATTTCTTTACCCCCGACACCAGGCACAGAGCCGGGCACAAAATAGGTTCTAAATCAATATTCATTGGGCCGAATGTTAAGGGAGAGTGTACAAGTTAGATGAAACAACTAAAAAAAAAAAAGCAGTAGTGTCACACAAAGATGAAAAGTCCCAGATATAAGTGTCACCATGGTTTAGAGGAGCGCAGAGTAGGTGCAGGACGGGAGCCAGGGAGTCAGAAAGCCCGAGATGGACACTGAAGGTAGGAAGAGTGCTTGGTGGGTGGGAAGAAGGGAAGACATTTCGGGAAAGACCAGGACTGGCAGCCAAGGGCAGGAGCCCGTTCCATGCAGTCACATAGCCTAGTCCGTGATGGTGAACTTATGACATGCGAGTAGCCATTTTCGATGACACACCAGAGAAGTATAGGGCCACATGCCGAGAAGGATGTTTCATCCTCGGCTCCTGCACGGCCAGGTGCAGTAGCCGAGGATAAAACATTTGCTGTAGTGTAGACACTCTTTGCCGGAGGTCTGTAGGCCAAAACAACAGAACTCCGGCACAGAGCGTCTAGTTCTGGGACTTCCAGTTAGGCCGTTTTTCTCGAAGTGACACATCACCCGAGTTATGCTCGGTTTTTTGGCGAATTTTGACACACCAAGTTCAAAAGATTGCCTATCACTGGCCTAGATGGTGCAACTAGTTCTTATTTCATGTCACTTAATTCTTCTTAATGAATGCTGTTTATCAAATGAAGGTCCCAATGTAATTTGATTTTCATATCTCTATAAGTCTTTTCCTATAACTAGATTTACAAAATGGAATATATATCCTGGTTTTAGATTGGAAAATATGGGTACACTTTCCTGTATAAGTTTGCATTTGGGGGTGAAAATCTGCTTTGGGGCACAAATGGAGTCAAGGAAACCAAGCCATGGCTTTTCGTTTTTTCTTGGTTAATAATTCCTATTAAACTGCTTCTGTCCTTGATGTAGGAGAGGTATAGATATCTCTGCTCAACAGGAGGTGAAAACCAACTAACTTTTTATTATGACATGTCAAATAGTTATTTAATCTTATAGTAATGTCATTTAATAATTTTATTTCAGGGAGAACAGGGAACTCTTAGACGTTGGCTAGTCAGTAGTTCCAGGACCACTAGCACCACTTGGGAGCTTGATAGAAATGCAGAGTCCTGCCTGAGCTGTGGTGGTGCAGTGGATAAAGCGTCAACCTGGGAACACTGAGGTCACTGGTTCAAAACCCTGGGCTTGTCTGGTCAAGGCACATATGGAAGTTGATGCTTCCTACTCTTCCCCCCTTCTCTCTCTCTCTCTCTCTTTCTTCCTCTCTCCTCTCTAAATTGAATAAATAAAATCTTTCTTATTTATTTATTTATTTTTTTTTACAGGGACAGAGAGAGGGATAGATAGGGACAGACAGACAGGAACGGAGAGAGATGAGAAGCATCAATCATTAGTTTTTCGTTGCCATCGTGACACCTTAGTTGTTCATTGATTGCTTTCTCACATGTGCTTTGACTGTGGGCCTTCAGCAGACCGAGCAACCCCTTGCTGGAGTCAGTGACCTTGGGTCCAAGCTGACGAGCTTTTGCTCAAGCCAGATGGGTCCACGCTCAAACTGGCGACCTCAGGGTCTCGAATCTGGGTCTTCTGCATCCCAGTCCGACGCTCTATCCACTGCGCCACTGCCTGGTCAGGTGAATAAATAAAATCTTAAAAATAAATGAATGAAAGAAGGGAAGAAGGGAGGGAGGGAGGGAGGAATGCAGAGTCCTAAGCCCCACCCTGGACCTACTAAATCAGTCTGCATTTGAACACGCTCCCTACATGCTGAGAATGCTCCTGGTCTGCAGACTGTACTTTACGTAGTGAGCCCTGCAGGCTTTTTCAACCTGGGTTCCTCATGTGAACCACACAAACACAGAAAATTATCTGAGAGGCTATGTTCTCCGTCTCCCAAAACTGGTACATGAGTAGTACCTTCTAGATGCAGAGGAAAGGAGTTAATTCATATGTTCAATGGATGCCTGGGAGGATTAGGGCTTAATTAATTCTTTTATGGATCCACAATCGGGAAAGGCATCCAGAATCTTGAACTTAAAGGGGAATTCAGGTCGATTCTATTACATTTAAACTTCATTAAGTGGGAGCACAGTGAAGCAGGCAGGTATGAGCTATAATCTTACTGGGAGACGTGTGCCTTCCCATTGGCAAAACGTTTATTTTTATTCTGAACTACCAGAAAACATGACCAGCTTCATATAAACTACAGTTTTCTAAAAATTTAGCAGATTTTCAATGCCTGATTTACAAACCCAAATGGTGCAGATCTAGCTATGGCTGCATTAAGTAAATAAAAACATGGCCCATGCTTTTCATACAAACACACACACACAGTATTTAAATGACTTCAGAATTTAAAGACAGATTTTCAGACACCTAAACTAAAACCACTCTTGTCCCCCAAGAATGTGTAGAATAGCCACTGAAAATGTGGTAATAGGAAAAAGGAATATTTTTCTATGCTCTGGGCCCATGAAAATTATGGGCCGTAATTGACATTATTTGGCAACTTTCTCCATTAGCATTCATTATGACAGTCACATCTGTCCTGGGAGTGTAAGTGTGTGTGAGATTGGATCTGGGAACAGAAGAAAATGTCTTTGAGCAAGAGGCAGCATTTGGCCTCACTACCTGGAGTAAGAAATCAGGGAACGCTCAGGCACATTAACAGCCAGGGACTTCTGACGGTGACCTCCTACGAAATTGGATCAGGCTTTTCCCTGGCAGTTGTATTAAGCTCACACATTTGATGAAATGTGCTTATGAAGCTGGCATATTTGACTGCTTTTTTTTTTTTCTTCTCCCACCTTTTTTTTTTTTTTTTCTGGGGCATAGATTTTTTATTATCTGCTGAATTCATTTCACTCTGACAATATTCTATAGAAAAATGATGGACATTCTATGATTTTGACTTATATATTAATTCATAATTTTGATGGCTCTACCTCAGGGCTGCTTTCTCTCACAGGCTTCTCTTCCTCTCCTCCTTCCTGCCCTGAGCTGGGTCTCTGGTTGCTTCATCCAGCAGCTAAGCTTGTGACAGCTGTGTCTCTCTCCTTACTGCCTTTGCCTACCGTGGGTCCTTTTTCATATTAAACCCACGATAGTGGCAATGAAATTCAGATTTATAGCTGGAAATCAGCCTATTTGTAATATAAAACATAAACATTGGAGCATTTGAAAAAGCAAACAGATTTTTTTTTTTGGTGCTTTGTATTTTTCCTTTCTTAGAACTTCCTGACTTGAGTCCCAAACAGTCGCTATTTTAAAATTTTCTGGCACCGTGGAATATAATTGATAATAGTGTTTAAGCAGCATCTAATATCATCCAGCACAGTGCAAAGTGAGCCATCCCAGGATATGAGCTTAAAAAAATTGCATTAACACTTAGACAAAATGAAATTTTTATACTTGATTTGCTCATGGTTGGACGGATGCAACTAAACACAATTTGAGCTGTCACTTTGCAAAGGGGAAAAAAATATGCAACTTTGGAATATTTCAAATGAGCCCAATATTAGATTCCATAACTCAGAGTGACACAGGAAATACTATTTGCAACATGATTGGCTCATTAATATTTGGTAATTGTAGTACATCACTTTAAGGGGGAAATAAAATGCAAACAAACGTTTGCAGCTTCCAGTCAGTCACTGCTGCTCAGCTGCCACCACTGGGAAATGTTGGGGAGCTAACGGATATGTGTGTTGGCGAGGTTATATTTTCCCCTCCCCATTTTCATTTTGGAAGAATAATTTTCATCATAAACCAACATGTCAGACAAAGCATCTACATTTTAAAAAAATATTATTTCACGGTTTTCCACATGCACATTTGATGTAAACCCTGGAGGGGTATTCCCTGAGTACCTATTAGCTCCATTTTAGGGAAATTACATTAAATTATTAGTGACAAATTTACTTGTCTGCCAATGTATTTTTCTGGAATTTTACTACAACATCAATACTTGGCTGTTTTATATGGGCCCTCATTTACCTGTCTTTGAAGGCAGCCACCCCTTGGGGAGCCCTGTCTGTCACTAACAGAAGCTGGAAAGAGTCTTTAAGTTTAACATTCACAGTTTTGAATTAGATGGAAAAATATGTTGCACTTTAAAAATGTACTGCATCACTCTGAATTTTGCAATTAGGCAACCTGTTTTGTAATCCATTGTCTCACTTCTTAGACAGGGATAAAACAATACAGATCATCAGCAGGTATGGGAGTATGAACAATGGCTGTTATCTGCGGGTGTAAAATATGTCTGCCCAGGACCCAGAGCAGAACAGGGACCAATGATCACAGTTCTTGTGTTTACTAGGAAAATTAGTGCGGAGAGGATTTCCTGTGGTGGGAACAGACCCCTCTCTGCTTGGCACCCTTCTGTCCTACATGCTGGTGGGAACTGTGGAGAGCTCTGGGTTGAGGGGAAGGCTGGAACCAACTGTCAGAAGCCTTGAAAGAAAGGGATCTGAATGATCAAGATCCAAGCTCTTTGTTGTTGTATATTTCTCACTTTAAGTGGAACTAATGTGGAACCTAATTTTATATTCCTTTCTTACAGGGGACGCTCCAAGTTCTATAAGCTTCAGGCCCCACAAAACCTGGATCTGTTGCTAAAATAGGACGTTCTTTTTCTGTGCCTCCAAGTTTATAAACAGAGCTCTGGTAAGCAGAAGCAGCAGGTCTGAGTCACGGAACAAAAGTTACATCTCAAATTGTAGAGTCCTATTGAGGGGACGTCTAAGGCTAGGTGAGCATGGAGCGTAAGGAAAGCTCGAAGCAGAAACAAAAGGAAAATGAATAATAAGCAAGAACGTCAGTCCCAGGGAAGAGGGGCATTCATCTCCCCAGTTTTCCTTCCAGGTGGAAGTCTTCTTCAGGAGAGTTTACTGAAGTTCTCCTTGGCTCTGATGGCATTTAAAATCCTCCTACCTGTGTGGTGTGTGGTTCTCCTGTTTGTATGTTATTTTTCCTTTGAGACTGCTAAGTTGTTTAATAGGAGGTTTAAGATCATTCTTAGTTGAAGATCTAAGCTGATCAAGACCCTTCTGTATCTTGGCTCTACCAAAAGAATGCAGATAATTTTTTATTGTAGATACTTAACTTGGAGTTGGGAACTGTGCCATTATTACACTTCCTGAGAAGCATACTGTTCCATAATGTTCAAGCACTGGTTATTACCTACTCTTCCCCATTCTCTACTAGCCAGGAGCCTTCCTCTTCTAAAGGCCTTTTCCTTCCCTCCCCAAATAAACACAACCATTTAGATCAAATTAACAAGAATATCTGTTTCAATAGACCTAAATTCATAGTCTGTTATGGCTTGCAGGTTTTGACCTTAATTAAACCTCTGTTTTGCCAGAAAATGAGACTGCTGGAGGGAAAGACCATATGAATTTCTACTTTCATTTCAGGTAAAACATTTGTAGCACCTGAGAACAGGCTGTTAATGAATTTTTTTTTTTTTATCCAGACATGCGTTGTTAAGGACCTAAAAATTTGGCAGTTTGGCAAATCTAAAAGGGGAAGAATAGCAGCTCATTCCACAAAAGGGAGACAATAAGAGGCCAGTACTCCTAAAGGAGCTCTAAGGGGTAGTGACTTAGTCAAAAGTCAGGGGACCTACGGACCATGTGGAAGTGGTATTTCCTTTCTAACTTTGCTTCCCAATTCGCTTCCTCCCTTAATTGTGATTTTTCGTGCCAGACAACTAAAATTCATTATTATATTTAGTACTCATACCCACCCTGTAGCACAGAGACTAAGGTCTCTATTTTTCCCAAGAGGATACCAAGGTGTAGGGTGAGGTAACAATTTGCTTAAGGTCATTTAAGGGCCTATCTGGGATTCCTACCAGCTTGTGCCTCACTCCAAGTTCAAGTTCCTTTTTTCTCTATTCAACCACCTGCCTTCCACCCATGTATAACTCTGGATGCTGAGCTGTGTTGAAATGTTTGGCTAATCTTAGAATCTCTCCAATGGTACCTTATATAGTCTTTGAGTATGTTATTGAGTTGAATTAAGAGCAAATAATTATTATAGACACAGATCAAGTAACTGGGTTCCTTAAGGCATTGCCTTCACTAAAGGGGAAAGGATCAGTGATGAACCTGAGAAGGAAAGAGCAACCTGTAGAAAGTTGGAGAAACCTATATACTTATTTTTTTATAATTTATTTATTTTTATTTAGACAAATTTAATAGGGTGACATTGGTCAACCAGAGTGCATAGATTTAGAGAAAACATCTCCACATCATTTGGACAGTCGATTATGCTGTATACCCATCACCCGAAGTCAAATCATCCTCTGTCACCTTATATTTGTTTCTCTTTATGCCCCTCCTCCACCACCACTCGCTCCGTCTTCTCCCTTCCCTTCCCCCTGGTAACCACTACACCCTTATGTATGTCCATGAGTCTCAGTTTTGTGTCCCACCTGTGTATGGAATCATACAGTTCTTAGTTTTTTTCTGATTTACTTATTTCACTAAGTATAATGATATCAAGGTCCATCCATGTTGTCATAAGTGATCCGATGTCATCATTTCTTATGGCTGAGTAGTATTCCATAGTATATATGTACCACATCTTCTTTATCCAGTCCTCTATTGAAGGGCATTTTGGTTGTTTCTATGTCTATGTACTTCATCTTAAACTCCATGAACTCAAGTGGTAAAGTGCTCTGTGTTCATGTTCATTCAAACCAGAGACTACTTATTCCAAGGAAACTTTTACCAATTGTTAAACTGTTTTAAGTGTTGAGACATTGTTGCTAACATCTTCCATACCTTCATCCCTGATGGCTGCTGAAGATTGATGATTGCTTTAAAACAAAAAAGAATTTTGTGAAAAAGGTTAAGATTGGTGATTGACAGCCATCCAATAGAAATATCATCAAAACCTTTTGGTTTGGTTTTTCATTTATTGCCCTAAGAATTTATGTTTCTTTGACACTTGAAATCAATGCTTCCACTTACAAATCTCCATCTGAGAAACAGATGTGTGCTATATTACACCTGTGCTTTTGTTCTTAGGTTGCAACCAAAACAGAACGTTCTTCTTCTGTCCCCTCCAGTGTCTTGCACACTCCCATCCATCAGATGCAGCTGTAACTCTAGCACTTTACAGGCAGATTGTGGGTTAAATTAATTAATTGGGTAGTGACTGTTTATAAACTCTACTAGTGTGCTAGCTAATTTGGAGGTACAGAAGAAGATAGCCCTGATCCTAAGTGTAGTCAGAGAAACAACTAACAGTGACGTTTATAGGGTGTCACATGATGAGCTGTAGGTAGAGGCTATTGTGGATGCTCAGAGAAACAGTGTGTGAGGACCAGGGACTGTTTCATGGGCCGGTGTGGGGTTCGGGAGGTGGGAAAGGGCACAGAGCATTCCTGGTTGGAGGCACAGGTGAGGATGAAGGAGGGAATGTCTCACAGTCCGCAGCTAGGGCTGAGTATCAGGAATAAGCGGCAATAAACTTGGCAAGGAAAGCAGAGGACTCGAGCAGCTTTGTAGGGCATCCATCATGAGTCATTGAAAGAACATTGACTACCTGCGTTCCAAAAAGTGAAACTGTTGACAGAAATACCAAGAGTTTTACAGACCCATGGTTTTATTTTCCCCATGCTGCCCATTTTTATTCATTTTTGTATAGCTTTGGGTGGAATTTTAAAGGTGCCCTTGTCTTGAACCTTCTCATAAGATAGCTTTTATATTTAATTTTTCTTAGTTTCCCATCTTAAACACCCAGTGACATGGAACTGGTCAATGTCTTCATAGACTAGAAAAGTGATTTCAAACTGGTGTGCCGCCAAGAATTTTAAAAACATGCAACACCTGAATGTTTAGTCAGGGGCACTGATCTCTTTTTCTTGAGATTGTCAAACAAAAAGGGACAATAGCCACACAATAGCCACCCAGATCAAAATTATATCTATTTTTTGTAAGCTTGGCAAAAAATATATTTTTTTAGTGTGCTGCAGAATTTTGATAATTAATGTGTGCCATGCGATGAAAAAGGTTGAAAATTACCGGACTATGGTATTCCTGATTTAAAATGTTTCTTTTCTTCCCACATAAGTATCCTCTCCATTATCCATGGTAGTCAGCTGTGACAGGTTATAATCCCATCACCCTCATGCCTCGTGTACATCATAGGACAGTGTTCTGATTCAGAAAACGTGATTTCTAAATGACAGGAAGCAAGCAACCGAAAATGAGTGGGGCCCCAGGGCTGAATCAGTTGGCGCCAAAGATGTGGCACGTTGACCTGGCATCACTGGGACCAGCTTTCCTCTGGGGTACTGATTTACCTTAAATATTTAGCAGATCTCATTTTGCATTTTTTTAAAAAAACCTGAAAACCATTTCCATCAAGAGGAGTCTGTTTCAAGTATAAAACACGAGAGGTAGAGTCTTAGACATCTCTTCGTGGTCATGAGCTGTGTAACCTTGGGTGAATTACTAAAGCTCTCTGAACCTTAGTATCACCATCTGGAAATGGAGAGTGGTAATTACCCCCTACCCTGTAGGGTTATGCTTTTTTTAAAAATGTCCATAAAAATGTAAAGAGGCTGGCAGAGTGCTGGGCTGATAGAAGACCCCTTCTCAATCTTTGTGTTTGCAGCTAGGTAGACTTTTCTCATCGTAGACGGTGGTGGATTTAACTTGGTAGAGAATCACCAGCAGGCCTTTAAGAGCACCAGTGGGCAGTGACCTTGGCCCTAACGGCCTGGGATTCTCAGATAATTCAGCTACGGGGAACTGCCCTAAATGCAGAATGCTATAATCATGATCATTATTGACGGCAGGGTTGATGCCAGATAGCACTGCTGTGTCCACTTGTAACAAATTCATTTGCCAGGCACAAGGAGACCCTGTGGGCTGCATGGCTTCTCCATCAGGAGCGATCTGACAGTACCTGGACTTGAGTTAATGACTTAGAGAAGTGGCTCAGTGGCCTGGTAGGCCAGTGTGCAGAGCCAGGAGAAGTCCGGGACAGCACCACCCTGGGGCTCAGAGAGAAATGACAGGGACATTATTTAAGATAGCCAAGTGAGCCTGTGGGAATGGCACCTGGGTAGCTGCAGGAAGGCACTGTCGTTCTCCTACTCGGAAATATATCCATTCTAATGATTTAAGTGAGATTTTTAAAAATTTTAAAGCAGAGTAACATCTTTAGAACCCCTTTCTATAGTATATTCTTTCATAAGATGATTTCCTGTAAATAACAGTCTTTTTCTGTGATTTTCCTCTGCAAAACGAGTTCTAACAAAGACAATACATATGACTAACAACAGCTTAGATGATTGCACCTATTTTTCTAGAAATTTTAGTAAAGAAACAATTTTTCAAGCCCCTCCGTATCACATATAAATCTGTTAAGTAGATTCTACACACTTGTCTTCCTAGCTTAAAGCATTGAAGTAGATGGTCAGTTTTTCTTGATATTGTTTTTCATGTTTTTAATATGTTATATCCTCTGTAAGTCACACTGGGTTGAGGAGGATTTATTTAGAATACAGATAATTGTGTTGTGTGTGTGCCTACCACTTCATTTACCTGCATCATCCCCACTGTGTGTTTCAGCAGCTTCTCATAGAAGAATTCACATCTTGTATTTGTCTTAAATATTCGGTGCCTTTTATATGCCCTTTGCTGTTTCCTTAGTCTCCCTGTCAGTGCCAGATGAGAAGCCAGCCGCCCCGGTGGTCACCAGCTAGATCCCCACATTACAAGCAACCCATCCTATAAATTACAGCTGTTGTTGGAGCCCTTTCTTCCCACGTGCATGTGCGGGTTACTTACGTTTCAAAATGTTGGGAAATATAAGGGTTTGGTTTTGAGCAGAAAAAACTTCTCTGCACATTTGCTGTATACAAACTCATCTGCACCTAAACCTTTCATTTCAGCTCAAGATGGAGGGCTTATGATTAATACAGTTGACACAGGAAATGGCCGAGTGCTTGGCTTCTTTTAAATATATCATGCTCAGTGCACACGGACTCCGAGCATCAGTTAGAGAGAAGTGACAGCCGACTTGACCTTTCTCTCTGAATTGTATGTGGAAAAGGGGAATTAGCTCGCTACAATAGTACTTGAACTTGCTTTAGCTTATCACTTTCCTCTTTAGAAGGAGGGATGCGCATTAGAAATGCAAAATCACCTTCAGGCCTCCTGTTGTCTAAAAGGAAACTAAACTTCCTTATAATATTAAGTCAGAGGTGTTCATAATAAATAATATCCAAGTTCTCTCTCTCTCTCTCCCTCCCTATCTCCCTCTCTCTCTTTTTTAAGCAAATCAATATTTACATTTAGGGTTGAGGTGCATTGTGTGTATGTGTGTGTGTGAGTGTGTTGAATTTTGCAATGGCTATTGAGCTGCCCCAAGAGAACATATGAACAATAGGTCCACTAGTGAGGTACGAATCATTAAAGCTTTTAAATTGGCTTCCATGTAGCTGAAAACCAAGTAAATGGTGACAGAAAATGCAAAAGGAGACCTAGCTGAATTTTTTCCATAGCTGCCAATTACTGCTATTAGAAGATCTAGAATGCTCTGCTTATACTCAAAACAACTGTGATTGACACAGACCTCAGCCAATCGTAGTGTTTCCTTGTCAGCTGTCATTAGCCTGGGATCAATTACCACGACTTTAGACTAACTTGAATGGAAAGTAAAAACACAGGGTTACCCAAAAGCTCATCAGGTAAATATGCCACATAAAGGAATATATCTTCTCTGACCTCTCTGACATTTTCAAACTGTTTAAAAGCTGATGTTAATTCTTTCTGATGGCCTTTCATCTTTAGTTGACAACAGAGAGCCCCAGAGTGGTGACAGCTCGTGTCAAGTGGGACCGTCTTATCAAAAACAATACCCTCCAGATCTTTCCGTCCAAATATTCTAATCTAAAATAATTGCATTTAAAATTTCATGTAGCTTTTATGTTTCTCCTGAACCATCCTGGTATGATTCTCTACGAGAATCTTTTTCTGCAGTCCACTTGAGGTTTCAAATTTTCAATATTGCTAGTTTAAAAATGCATTATAGAGGACACACGTGAGCACTGAGATTATAAAACTGTAGCTGGAGTGAACGGCTACAATTTGTTCTGCTGTGTCTTCTATTTGTATCTACATGCTTGGAAGGTGTTTCTGCAAGTGTCAGTCAGTTCCTGTTCTGCTTTTATATCCCTGCTCTTCTTGTGCTCAACCCAAGCAGCACTATATCTTGTCTCTGCAAAGGCAGCAGAGATCCTTCCTGGGTTTGGCTCTGAGAGATTATGTGAATCATCTGTTTAATATTTAGATTTTTAATGCTGTGTTTTAGTTATATCGTCCAAACTTAATTCAATTTGCGATATGAAGGAACCTTGTAATTGACATGCAATTGTAAGCAGCTAGCATTTCTATTCCATATCGGTGCTGGGCCCCAAGTCATTCATAGGAGGACTTGGCTGGTTTACAGATTAGAAGGCAAGGGCCCATCACCTGCTCCTGCTCCACTGAGACAGGTACTGAAGTTCAAGGGACTAGTGTATATTTGGGGTTCAGAAACATTTCTTTTGGGCAGAATTCAGCCACAGACCTCTGCTTTTTCTATCCTCGTGAGGTCCAGACTCTCTTCTCCCATTCCCTGACTGAGCCCGAGCACAGATGTTATCTCTGACCGCTCTTGCTCTGGTCCCTCCCTCCTCAGCAGTTGTCTGGGCACATGCCCATTCCCTTCACCCATTCCTTCCTTCCACCTTTTCTCTAGTCCCATACTCCTGCACTCTGCCCGTTTGTGCCCAAGGTTTTTGTTTGTCTGTTTGTTTGTTTTAATAGCTTTTCCCTTTCCGGTGTTGTTTATCTGGACTTGTTTTAAGAGAGTATCACATTTCAGATGGGAAGGGAAAAGTTACCTTACTCAAACTGCTTCTCACACAGGTGAGGCCGGGCCGCCCGCCTTTCTCCTGGAGACTCAAGGTTCCAAATGTAAGCAAAAGAGCAGAGAAACCCAATCCTTTAAAATCTTCCTTGATTTAAGGCGTGAGAGAAAGCAATAAAAGTGAAAACGTGCACTTCCTTTCACTGCTAGCTTTTCTTAGATATATGGAACCTGTAGAATCTTTTTTTTATTTTTCATTTTAAGCTTTCACTCCAGAGGAAAAAGAAAAAGAAAGAAAAGGGTGTTTAGATCTTTCAAAAACCCTACATGAAAAAGAAATAGTATGTTTAAAATAATAGGATCTGTTTCAGAGCTAGAAGTCTGTCCACTCCCAGGAAAATTTTGTTCAGAATCAGAGCTGTGTTTCCACATTGCGTGTAACCCTTGACTTTTATTTTTAAAGTGACTTGAACAACCAGTCAGATATGTTCCTGACTAGACAGAGCCCCATTACTACCTTCACTTTCATTATTCCATGCACATCTCAGGTGGTTGCATGTGAATTGTGGCTGTCCGTCGTCCCTCTTTTCACACCCATTCTTTTTCCTTTCTTTTCTCAGAAAGTATGCTTAATCTTTCCTTGCCAGACATAGATAATACCAAGGATATCCTATAAACCTTACATTTCAGTTCTTCATTTCAGGCAGCCTAAGATGGAGGTAGCACGAAGCCGGAACTCATTGTGTAGCCTGATCTTTGGAGCTGAAGAAAAGCCCTAATGGAAAAAACAGCAGTGTGCCCAGGGTGTCAAAGAGGTGAAGGTTCAGGTCCCAGACGCTGATTTTATTAGGACATTAGGAGGTCTGTGATGTCACCCTTCCGCTGCTACAGGGACAGGATAGAGTCCTGCACTGTTTCTGCAAGATTAACGGGCCTAGGGTTATTTACATAATACTGCCCCAAGATGTACAGATGCAGGCAATCCAGAATACCACGCCTGGTTAAACAAGCCCCAAATCTCCATAAGTGGGCCCTCCAGAAACATTTCAAAGTAGCTACCACCCCCATTCCGGAGCCCTGGGCTCATCCTGTGGTTCTGAGATGTTGTTTTAGGGAGGACCACAGTCATACTGTGACTGACTAAGGGCCATTTGTACCAACTGTATTGCATAGACAGTAACTAAAAGGCCACCTTTATCCCCTTAAAAGCAAACCACAACCACCCCACTTCTAGAACCTTCCACCTGCTTTCCTAAAAATTGCACTGATTTGTAACGATCCTGTACCAGGATCACTGCAAATCTCAGGATTCTGTCTCAATTCCAAAGAACAAAAGCAGAAGCTTTTAGAAAACATGCTCGATTTTCCTTGTGGAAATGAAAATAAACAAGGAGTCAGCAGCTCTTTACTATTGTTTTGTCCAGATGTTTATCTCTCTTTTGATCATGAAGAAAACTCCTGAGTGGAAGCCCTGGCTTTAGGGCAGTGGTTCTTAACCTGGGTTCTATCAAACCCTAGGAGTTCGATGAGTCAGTCTCAGAGGTTCGGAGAAGCCTCTGCCACGGAGGCCAGAATAAAGTAATACCGTAATTTGTTGTGAGTTCATGCACTTTGTTGGTTTTGTTCTTTGAGCAAGGTGATGTTCATGCACGGCTCATTTTGTGCACCAGTAAAAAAATATATACCTATGTCTTGAATTTGGGGGAAAAATCATATTTTATTTATCACTAAAGAAGGGTTCGGTGAATGAGCATATGAAACTAGTGGGTTCGGTACCTCAAAAAAGGTGAGAACCACTGGTTTAGGGAAAGAGGTTCCTTATGTGCCACAGGAGCAAGCATCGCCTTCCTAGTGGGGGTGCAGGTCAGTAGCTTCTGGTGGAAATGTTTTGACCCACAGATCATTCTGAAAGTTTGAATTTGGCTGTGTACATACTAGTCTACCAATATTCATCTTCTGAACTAGATTTTAATTTTCATTAATATAAATGAAAACTCACTTTCTATTTCATCTGTTTTCCATATTTCAATAGAATGAAATCCTTTACTTTGATATGTGATTAGTCTTTTATCTTAGAGAATTTTCTACTCGCTTAAAATTGTTTTCTCTTCGAATTTTTAAATTATTAGAGGTTGCACTAGAAATATCCCCTCATCTTCTGCTGTCTTTAACTGTCTTCAATCTTTACTTTTCTTTTTACTTTATTGAATTTTGCTTTCTTCTTTTAGCCAGTGCTACTCTTTGCCTCGTCTCTTTATAATACTTCTTCCCTCCCTCTCTCCCTTTCTTTCTTTTCTTCTTTCCATTCTTTATCCTGTTTTTTTAAGATTCAGATAGACTGTTTTTTTAGCACTTTAGAAAATCATTCCAAAATGAATTCTCTGTCTTTTAATTTCAAATGCAAATTGTTATACCACATTTAAAGTGCGTGTTTCTTTGCTTTCAGAATGTACTTCATATCACTTAACATTTGCAAATGTCAGAACCATTTTATGAGTCACCCTGTCGGATGAAAATCCCTAGTAGCCAAGCAGTGCCTATTTACTACTAATCAATGACAAGATGCCCCTCGCACCTTCTCAAATCTTCTTGTCCCCAAAAGGCATACATTGTTTTGTTTTTAAACCGCTTTATTGAGATATAATTTACATGTCATACAATTCACCCACTTGAGTGTTTTGAGGAAACAGAAGCTCCCTTCCCATTCAACTACACAAGTTTATTATTTGAAACTGGAAAAGCTACAAAACATGATCAAATAGAAATCTTAAAACATTCCGTGACCCCCATTCCGCTTTAATGCATAATTTTCCTATTAGAGCCGCCTGTTTGCACCTCTGGAGTTAAGGTCACAGCGGCGTTTGCATTATAAACCCTTTTTTCAAGGGTTTATAAATGCAGCTGCTTTTGTTTGCTCAGGACTGAAGCTTGCCTCATGAGGTTTCCATGCAATAGAGGAGCTTTTGGGGGCTGAGTTTTCTTTAACTAAATTAAAATTTTAAAACACCACATTGCCCTTTTAAAAAAAAATAAAAAAATAATAATTGCCAGTGTCTAAAAGCCGATAGCTCGGAATTTCTCCCCAAATAACTTTCTTTATGTATATGCAATTTTTAATTGCCTTTAGTTTCCAAAAATTCTCCACTGTGCTCCGTTTGTGATTAAAGTTATTTGCCTCAAATATTTACTAACCTAAACCCAACTGGGTTTGCAAACTAAAACAAAAACCAAAAACACATGGTATTTACAATTGCTGTCTCCTAGCATGGTTAACAGAATTATTTTTCAGTGCACAAGGAAGCCCGAAGGCGTCATGAAAAGATAGAGAACCAGCCACACCTTGTGAGGACTTCCTCAGAGAGTCGCATGCATTTGAGAGTATGTGTTCTCTAGGAGAGCTTCGAATACTGAGAAAGAAAACCAGCTATGTGTTTAGGATCATATTTTGCCTTTTCAAAACAATAAAAGTGGGTGGTAGAGGATGCAGAAAACAACCATAAATTATTAAGTTAGTTTTAAATGTTGAAGAGCGAGAACTATATATGATCATTCAACAAACTACAATATTAGAATGTCAGTTAAAATGAAGTATAATTGAGAATCCTGACTTTGTTTGGACACAATTGCCAGAAACTCCTCATCAGACCTTCACTTGTTAATTTCAGGAGGTGTTTTACTTTCAATCACAGACTAGTAAGCACATGGCTGTCTAAATATCACCTTGTTTCAGACACCAGTTTTATTTTTGTTCCATTTTAAATTTTTTTAAATATTTAATTTTCACGCAAATTTATGGAATATGGAAAAGAGAAATAAAATCAAAAGGAAAAGATTATTAATGAATATATTCTGACATGTAATTTGATAGGAAACAGCTCTTTCCCTTAGGTTGGTTTTGGGGTAGAGTACAACCTCTCAGAAGTGGGGGACTCCCTTATCTTCCACACCTCTGTCTTACCTGGACCAGCATGGTCAGTGTCCACGACAGGTTTGCTAAATGAAGAAATGCCCGCTCTGCCCACCCAGGAGCTTATGGACAGCACTCAAAAACTCAAAAGCCAAAACTGTGCTTCTAGCCTTCTTCCCACCTTCTGACTCCCTAAAACAAAACAAAACCGGCAAACAAACAGAAAGGTTTAATCTGGATTTATGAGACCGAGCACGAGGGTGACAGCTTGAGCTGATGTTTCAGCTTGAGCTGAGGTTCCAGTGGCCGCTGACAAAGGCTACAGCAGGTGCCAGGGAAAGGTTGTCTCCGATGCTTTCTGTCGTCAGAGGCTGCGCTAGCCCATCCTGAGCCCTGAAATGCAGTCGTGTGGTTCCCCAACCTCCTGGCTTTTGACAATCTTCTGAATTCAAAATGTATTTAAGCCAAAATCTTTCTAACCAAATAAATACAATTCTCAACTAGTATCAAGAACATAACTGTATTTGTTCCCTGCTAAGATATTTAGTCACCCTCCTTGTCTCTCCCAGTCTGATACTTTTTATTGGGAGATTCTATTTATCATCCTTTTTCTCTAACAAAGTATTATTTAATTGAATTGTATGATAAATTCAGGAACATTAGAGAAATGAGAAAAATAATTTTGTAAATTCATCGCTAACAGGCTTCATCCTTCACTGTGGTCTTTCAGTTAACAGACCGTTTTTCCTGTGGGTAGACACCAACAGAAAGGTGCCTTCACGTGCTTTTATCCCCAGCAAAGCAGAGCAGTGTCAGAGCGAGACAAGTAGGCATCGGGATGGGGGTGCCCAGTGTTTCTATATAGTGAGATCTCCTAGACAAACATGCCTGTCTCTGTCCTACATTCACATGCATGTGAAGAAAAAGGGGCACACTGCACCCAGAAAGAAAACACAATGATGGAGGTGTGAAATCACCTCCTTTTGTGAGTGAATGCGTCAGATTTTCATTCTGGAGTGAAAATGAATCCATCATTTCCAGCCCCCTACCATTTCCCATTAATCCCTGAATAGTCCCCCCACCCCCATTTAAAGTTAATGCTATTAAATGTGGGCACTTTAGCTCCAGGAAAAATCCAGAGTGCAGGGCTCCCTAAGAAAAATTAAAATCCTGTTTTTGTCTTCTCTCATGCAGTGGGGCGGGATCTCTTCAGGCCTGGCTGAGATGGTGAGGGGTGAGGGCACAGCCAGTGGGGGGCCTGTCCACTCCAGCATGCCACCAGCAGCCCAGGGCCCATGCCTGGCCATTTCCCCACACAGCCGGTCCAAATACTAATTTACAAATTTTTAAATACACATGTACACATTTCAGATGGGTCGATTCAAGGCATGACTGGGGTTTTCACAGCCTAAGTAAATTAATAATATTGTCTCATTTTTCTATACAATTCGCTAGAATGAAATTAGGATTTGACCTGATTAGGTTTGAATTTTTAGCCCTTCTCGTCTGACATGTCTAGGAACTTTTCTTCAATCAGTGTATGTATCGCTATCACTTTATATTACTGCTGGAGGCAACAATGCCTTTAAACAGTCCCCACCACTCTCCCTCTCCTCCCTCCCACCCACCCTTTTCCCTCTCTTTCTTCTTCCCTCTTTCTCTCCCTTCTTCCCTCCTTCCCTGTCTCCCTCCCTCCTTTCCTCTTTCCTTCTTGGTTTTCCTATCCTCCAGTGGCCGAGGGTAAAATCCAAAGTCTGAATTCTTAAAATTTTCCGTTTAAAAAATACAAATATAGGTGCTTCCAATTGCGTCTACTCAAACGCTCTATTGAAATCAGGCCATTCTAAAGGAAAACTTCTTTTCATTGTTGGCAGCACATTCAATGTCCCTTCTGCTCCTTGTAAGGAAGGGCTTAAAATTGATCCTTTTATTTTCTGAAATAGAGGACGTGTCAAATATTTGAATTTGTCTTGATCATTTATTTTCCACAAGCGGGGAGTAAACACTGCACAAGTGGGGCGCGCCTTTTGCCGGTGCTTATGAGGAATAAGTGGGTTGTATGATGCAGAAGTCCAGCGATGGAGGGAGGGATGATGGCGAGGAGCAAATCAGACATCTGCGCGCCTGGGCACCTTCTCACTTCAGAAACGGCATGAAGTCAGAGATTTTGCAAAGAGCGACTCCAAATGTCCGTCTGCTTTTCTACCAGAATGAAAATTGCAGCTTATGCAGATCAAGACTGGAAAAACAGAGGGAATCGTGCCAATTTAGAGGGGAGGAAAACATCAAATTGACTTAAAGTTTATGGATAATTGAAAACAAGGCGTCTATTGCTGCCTTTTGTGAAATCTGGGCATCAGTGAGTATGCAGGAGGAAATAAATGGAAAATGAAACCTAAGGAATAAGAAAGAGTAATTAAGAAATACCAACAATAAATCCAGTTATAAGTATATTCGGTGGGCAGTTTTCATGGCCAAACTCTCCATTTTGTTCACTTAAGGTTTGTCTTTTCTCAAAATACCTTTTAATGCTTATTAAATCTGGAACTAGAAGCCATAAAGCAAGACTACTGCTTGTAGATTGAACTTGACACACACACCTTTTCAAGATAGGGCATGAATCCACTGGAGAGTAATTGCCATGTATTTAGTTAGTTAATATTGTGCCATTTCAACTAGGGAGAAAAAATGACACACAAGAACACATTTCACCTGAAAACTTTTGCTGTTGCCCGATTTGGAATATTAGCATCAACAAATATTTAGCTCTGAAGAAATTTCTTTTCCAATTTTTCTTAAAATGAAAAGCAGTATTTTTGTTGTTTTCTACTTTTCAATGATCTCAGAAACTGAACCAATAAGGAATCTCACCTAACCTGTTATTTGTCATGTTTCTTCAAAGCGAAGAGCATCAGCTGAATGAAACCGAGCACTGTGGGTTTAGT
Source organism: Rhynchonycteris naso (assembly GCA_037038555.1). Taxonomy (NCBI): domain Eukaryota; kingdom Metazoa; phylum Chordata; class Mammalia; order Chiroptera; family Emballonuridae; genus Rhynchonycteris; species Rhynchonycteris naso. The sequence goes on from CM073001.1 coordinate 19,739,419, forward strand.
GCCGACCGTGTACAAGTGTCAGCGGGGCAAGCACGACTTTGAATACCCAGTGTACGCAGCTTTGTGCCGTTTTGCGTTTTAGATTCACAGTTGGAATACAGGGCCAGCTTCAAGAAAAAGTGCACAGGAAAATAGGGGTGGGGCAAGGCCTCAAGTCAATGTCCCGCCTCTGTCCCTCTGTGTGGGTGGGGATCACAGGGCGCCGCCCCAGTGTCATCATTTTGAAATGCACCATTTATGAAACTCACCTGTCCCTCCTCCTTAGGTCAGAGAATCCACCTGTGGGACCTTTCCCAGTTGAGAAGGCCAATGTCAGGTTTCTCAGGGCGGAACTTAGCTATGAATCTTCGGAAGAGCAACGCTCTCAGTGATGATGGGCACTGCTCTTGGGTTGCAACAGAAGGTTTAAATGGCTCATAGTTCGTCCACATTTATTTCCTCTTGGATCTTTGAACACAATTGTGTTAGATAATTAGGGATACCAGGTATTCCCCATGTTATAGAAGAAAAAAATGACTTACGTTAAAGTCACATGAAGACATCTAGAATGGAGGCTCCCTCACTCTTAGCCAAAGACCCCATCTGCTGTCCTACCTGGGAGTCCACAAACTAAGGGCCAAGGGCCAGGACCCACCTTTGAGAAAAGAATGCTTTGATTACATTTAAATAGTTTTATAAGTACTTACATAATAGCCTACATTTTTATCTTTTGGCCCACTAAGATTAAAATATTTACACTCTGGTTCTTTAAGAAAGTGTTTGCTGAGCCCTATATTATTCTATATTATTCTCTCTAGCCCCCCAATTCTACTCCCTAGACCAGGGGGCCCCAAACTACGGCCCTAGGGGCCACATGTGGCCCGCTGAGGCCATTTATCCGGCCCCCACCGCACTTCCGGAAGGGGCACCTCTTTCATTGGTGGTCAGTGAGAGGAGCACAGGATGCATCCGCACCCATAATTCCCATTGAAATACTGGTCAGTTTGATTTAAATTTACTTGTTCTTTATTTTAAATATTGTATTTGTTCCCATTTTGTTTTTTTACTTTAAAATAAGATATGTGCAGTGTATTAGGCATTTGTTCATAGTTTTTTTTATAGTCCGGCCCTCCAATGGTCTGAGGGACAGTGAACTGGCCCCCTGTGTAAAATGTTTGGGAACCCCTGCCCTAGACTGTCCTTCTCCTATATCCTACCCAAACTACCCCTATCCCCAGTTAGATTAGATTATTAACTCTGTAAGCAGATGCCAAATCTTTTTTTCTTTTCCTTATATATTTGGCACAGCAAATGAGAGAAGCTCTATGTATATGAGTTTGGCTAATACTATTTGACCATTTAACTCACAAGACAAAAGCCAGTTATGACTAGAATCCTGCCTTAACTTGGGGTAAAGGTTAGAAACAGGGATGCAACAGAAGTAGAAAAGATCTAGTTGCTTTAGCTTTAGTGTCTGATTTCCAGCATAAAATTGGTTTCAGTCAAACCTAAGAGCCCGGCAATAGAATCTTCTCACGTCTTTATATCTAAAAAGAGAGGGAAAGTGTCTGGCATGTTTAAGTCCATACCCCTCCACAATGAGTAATTCAGCGTGTTTCTTTCCAGCTTTTATCTTATTGTTTTTATTTACTTATTTATTTTGCGGCTGTGACTGTTTTTAAATAAAGACAGCTGAAGGGAATGTGTTTCCTAGCTATGGGTTCCATTTTAGGAGCATGTTAACGGTTAAGTGGTCTGAACAACCACATCAGCCACCAGTTGATATTTCTGAGGACGAAACTCTCAGACCTAAATCATCATTTTAGTGAAGGCAGAGCCAGAGCAGCCATTCAAGTAGAGTGTGACACTGTTAGGCTCTCACAAGTGGGTAGAGCGGTCACTCCAGCTCAGCGGTCTACAGGAGAGAGTAGGTCCAAATAATCACATTAAAATGAATGGGAATTAAAACGGAATATGAAATAAACAGGTTAAAAAGTGAATTGTCTTATGCCTCTGTCTATGCAAAGAGGGGTTTTAGAAATTGTTTCCACATGGTGGCTAGCGCTGGCATGGTAGTAGGGATGGATCAAACACTCTTCCTGCATTGCTTAGCAAGACATGGAGAGAGCCCAGTGACTTCTGATTGTGGGAAGGTTTAACAAGGCCACTCGAGAAGCTGAGGCATCTCGGACCAGCTCACCTGTGTTTCCAGTGAATTAGATTTTAAATCACCTGCATAGATGGTTTTTGGGGCAATAGTAACTTTTTCTTTTCCAGATCATGTTTATTTGGTATTCCCTTTACTGAATTATAAAATGTAATCTAATGTAGAAAAGTTAGAATATATTTTAAAAATCTGAAAATATCCATAATCCTTCTACCCAAAGGTACTATTTCAGTGCATTTAGTTTTAGTTTTCTTTTAATTTTATGTTCATATGTACAATTTTAAACAATATTTGGATTATACTATATTTAATTTCTATTCTGGTATTTATTTTAATTTATGCTATAACATAGTTTTTATTTTTTTTTCTGAGTGTTTTAAATAAGCATGTTGATATCATAAAATTGCATCCAAAATTGCCTTGGCTGGGAAGCTCAGTTGGTTAGAGCATCATCCCAACACAACAAGGTTGCAGGTTTGATCCCCAGTCAGGGCGCATACCAGAATCAACCAATGAATGCATAAGTAAGTGGGACAATAAGTTGATGTTTTCTCTCTCTCTCTCAAGTCAATAAATAAAAATTATATCATAATTTTTGCATTAATACTCCTAGTACTGGCCACATAATTTGTTTTAGTTTGTTAATTTTGTTATAGTAAAGTGATGAACTTTTTAGGAGACATTTCTGAAGGTGGGATCACTAGGTTAAGGGGTAAAACCCACTTCAAGATCAGAAGGTTTATATTCGCCTATATTATTTTCAGCTATAAGAGCACATTCTCACTGACTTTCAGATATTCATTTGCTTTTCATCTTTGCCAATCTAATTGTTTTCATGGCCTGTTCACCAGTTTGTTCCTTTGAGAGGTACTGGCTCATGCTTTTGCCCATTGTGTGTGTGTGTGGGGGGGGGGCTGTTCATCTCTTTTTCTTATTGCCTGTATGGGAGCTTAAGGCCATCAGATAATAATGGTTTTAAGTTATTTTGCCAAGGAAAGTGAAGGCAACCAAATAGAAGCAGTCAGAATTAGGAATTCATGGAAGATGTGGTTTTACATGAAAGATTTAAATAAATGTAAATGGTTCTTAAAAGCTTTGGGGTATGGCAGGAAAGGGGAGGGAAGCCCTTGCTGCTGGAGAAGGACTTGATTCTCTTCTCTGCCCTTCAGGGGTACCACTGCTCTTCATAAGGGGAAGGGCTTCGCTGCTTTGTCTCTCCCTCATCCCACCTCATGTAAAATCAGAAGCTCCTGGTATTGTTATCTTAGAACCAAATGCAGCCTGGGCATTGTAAGAGATTGATTTGTCTCTGACCAGACTCTCTGTCGCTTCCCCGTTTGAAACAATTAAAACATTATTTTCAAATAAAATATGTTACATATTAAAAGTCACCAGCCAGAGTTTAAAATGTTGACATTTTGCCATAGTTGCTTCAGACCGTTTTTTCTTTTCTGGTGTTCTTTTCTTTATTACAAAATAAGAAGTCACAGACCCCCAATCCTGTCTCCCTTCCTCTCTCCGGAAGTTGATGTGTTTTGTTTCTGATTATGTTCTGCCTTTACTACCCACAGATGTTTGTTTGCTCCAGTATTTTTTATTCTGTGTTTTAACATGTTATATTAAGCATCTATTTTAGTAACTTGCTTTCCATGCACTTAACATTATTTTCAAGATAGTATCACTTTTTTAAAATATTAAAGCACACATTTTCAAGTGCTGTGTATGTCAAGGAATATGTGACCAGGTGAATTAAATGTGGTGGAAGTGATAACGTGAACAAAGAGCGGCGGGGGGGGGGGGGGGGGGAGGGACACGCACCGCGGAAGCAGGATCCACGCAGTCGTCTGTGAAACACCGGCTTGGCTGCGTTCCTGTGGGGGGCGCACAGTCATAAACCTGGTCTCTGCCTTCAGCCAGTTTTATTTTAACTGAGGGAAAAAAAGAGAGTAAAAATAAACACATGGCAAGTTAAAACAGTGTGTGTGCCGAACGAGAAAACTTTTAAAATTTCTCAAGGCAATATACATTTTAGAGTCAAGAGATGATTTGACTTTTCTAATACTTAAAAGGCAGAATGGAAATACACTAAAATTAGTAAAACACTAAATATTTTCAGGGAAAAAGAAAGGTTATTGGAGTTGAGGTTTTGCTCACATATGTTCTGGTCACTAACTGAGCAGTACAGTATGGTAGGTGTTAGGTAGCTGGTGGGTCTGGGGTTAGACTGGGTGCAGGACAACAGTGCTTCGTGCTGAACCAGACTTGGGTTAGGTACTCACTTCTTGTCAATTCTAAAAATAAAATAGCCAGTTATTTTATCAGTAAAAGGAGTTTATTCAGGAAGAGTGGAGAAATTGTAGCCTAGGGTATGCAAACCACAAGCAAGTCAAGAGGACAGAGGAGGGGAACATTATTTTGTAGTGAAAAATAGAGGAAATTGGGAAGAGGTGGTTATGAGCCAAAGTCCATTGGAGGAGAGGAAAAGTTCAGGGTTGTGGCTGCTTTTCATTGGCTGGGAATTAAAAGCAAAACTAAATGAGTGGGACTACATCAAACTAAAAAGCTTTTGCACAGCCAAATAAACCATCAACAATACAAAAGGCAGCCAACCAAATGAAAGAAGATATTTGCTAATAATACCTCCAATAAGGGGATACTATTCAAAATATATAAAGAACTCATAAAACTTAACAACAACAAAAACCAATCCAATGAAAAATTGGGTAGAGGACCTGAATAGATAGTGTTCTACCAAAGACATACAGATGGCTAGCAGATATATGAAATGATGATAAACATCGCTAATTATAAGAGAAATGCAAAGCAAAACCACAATGAGATTCCATCTCACATCTGCTAGAATGGCTATTCTCAATGCAACAAAAAATAACAGGTGTTGGAGAGGATGTGGAGAAAAGGGAACCCCTGAACACTGCTGGTAAGAATGTAAATTGGTGCAGCTACTATTGAAAACAGTATGGAAGTTCTTCAAAAAATTAAGAATAGAGCTACCACATTACCCAGCAATCACTCTTCTGGAACTCTACCCCCAAATTTGGGAAACAATTATTCATAGAGATACATGTACCCTGATGTTCATTGCAGCAGTATTCACAATAGCCAGTACATGGAAACAAGTTAAGTGTCCATTAACAGAGAGTTAGATAAAAGAGATATGGTACATATATACAATAGAATACTACTCAGCCATAAAAAGATGAAATATTGCCATTTTCCACAACATAATGGACCCTGAGAGTATCATGCTAAGTGAAATAAGTCAGATGTAAAGACCAAAAACCATATGATTTCACTCATATGTGGGATATAAAACAAAAAGCAACAAATGACCAAACTAAACGAAGTAACAATATCACAGATGCAGACAACTGAGTGATGGTTACCAGAAGGAGGAAGACCAGGGAAACAGGGTGAAATATATGGTTTTGGAAGGGGACTAGACATTGGCTGGTGAGCACACAATGGAGTATAGGCAGTTCCTGAGTGATGAACGAGATAGGTTCTATAGGTTTTAAAATGTTTAAGTATTTATATGCACAGAAAGGTAAAAATAAACACTATGTTAGGACAAACATCTATCTAAGTTGCATTTAATAAGTAAATGCTTATATACAAGTTCCAACTTATATACAAATTTAACTTAAGAATAAACCTACAGCATCTATCTTGTTCATAACCCAGGGACTGCCTGTATTCAGATATTGTTATAAAATTATACACCGGAAATGTATATAATGTTATTAACAATGTTACTCCAACAAATTTAATTGAAAGAAAAGGAAATTGAGGGTTATAATAAAACATATTAAAATGGATTCTATGTGCACATATAGGAGTAACACTTATCTTAGCCGTGGAAAGCTTTTAAAAGGGAGCGATGTTAAAGTTGAGATGGGGTACAGGTGGCAAAGAGGACATTCAAGAGTGCCCTGGACAATGTGTTTGAAGGTCTAGAGGCTGGAGCCATCATGGGGAACCTAAAAGAATATCCCAGCAGGAGGGAGGGTGGTCATTGTGAATAGTCAACCCAGTGTGGGCAGAGTGGAGGAGGAGGTCAGAAATGAAGCTATTAGAGACAGGAGCAGGTTGAAACATCAGCCTGAAGTTAATGACATAGCTAGACCTGCATTTTAGAGAGGCTTCTGAGGGTTATTTTGTGGAGAAGACATAGAAACAGGTCAGGGAGAGAGAGAATGGTGACCGGGCCCAGGTCAGCGGCAGTGGGGATAGAGAGAAGAGCTACTGCAGAGAGGTAGTCTGCTGGATGCCAGAGTGAGAAGAGGCAGAGCGGAGGGAGAGGAAGGGCGCAGATGACCCTCAGGCACAGACAGCCATGTGAATGGTTCGGTGAGTTAGAGGCCAGAAGAAGGGGTAGGTCTGGAGTGGGGGGGAGATGGTGATTCAGTTTAAGTAAATTTAGGGCTCTTGGGAGATGTTTAGGATGAGATATCTTGTAAATAGGTACAAATTGAGTATCAGTCAAAATATCTGGGCTCAGATAACAGTGTCAAAGCTGTCAGCATATTAATGGTAATTGAGTGTGAATAGAGTCAAAATAAAAGATGACCTACCCTGAACCACAGGAGCATGAGCAATTAAAGAAGGGGTACAAGGGCAAGGGGAACAAGGGATGTATGTGGTCAACAAAGGAGGGTGAAAAACAGAAAAGGATGACGTCATAGAACCCAAGGGAGGATATTGTTTTGAGAGGAGAATTGTTGATTCTTTTGAATGCAGCTGAGAGGTCAAGTAAGATAAGGACTGAACATTGTCCAGTGGATTCAGCAACCAAGCAGTTCCGCCCTTTGCAAGGGGACATTGGACGCCATCATCTGGCCCATGAGATGTGCTGACTCGGAAGAGAAGAGTGAAAGCAGAAATAAGTGAGATAATTAATAGGCAAGCAGAGTATAGCTTGGGTAAAGGGATGATGGTGATGTTATTAACAGAAAGGGACACAGGCAGAAGTTATTTATGTGTGGGGAAGGGAGATAATGAGCTCCATTACTTGCAGTGAAAGCAGGAAACCTCCTGCTTGTACAAGTGACCCTAAGACAGACATCCTCACACATGTCCCCTTGGAGACCTGTGTAAGAGCTTCTCTGGAGGATTGACGAGAAATGGAACTGCTGTGTCATACTTAAGGTATCAGGATATTTAGTGCCCATAAGGACTCATGGGTTGCTCTTTAGAAAGGCTCTCCCATTTTATACTCCCACCAGCATTGTGTGAGAATTCATATCTTTGCTAGTGATTGGTAGGACTCGACTTCCTAATGTTTGCCAATCTGATAAAGTATACTGTGGAATCTCATGGTTGTTTTCAAATGCATTTTTAGTAGGATTATATCTTCATACATTTATAAACGTGCAGACTTGAACCCTTCTTGAATTCCCTGGTCATATTCTTTGTCCATTTGTTTTTCTTACTGGCTTCCTACCATCTGCTCATTTGTTTATTGTGTATTATTTTATGTTACGCCTACATTGGTTTTAGACATTGCAAATAGCTTTTACTTATTGGAAGTCCGTCATTTTGATATTGTCATACCTGTGTAATACTTTGGCTTTGTCGTTCCATTCTTCTACTGCCTTCCAACATCACAAAGATTTTCTCATTCATCTTCTCCTTTTAGTTTATACTTTTATCTTTCATTCTGCACTTCTTAATCCTTTGGTTGTCCCATTCGAATATGGGGTGACATAGGGATTCATCTGAGTTTTCTCCCTTTGGTGAATAAGTTTCCCCAAACCATTTAGTAAACACTATACCTGTTTTATTGGCTGTTTGTTCTGACAACACACCATTCTGTATCAGCCCTGACTATGTCTTTGTGTTGTGCCTTGCCATACATAGAATAAGCCCCACATTTTTGTCTGTTTATACTTTCATATAAATTTGAGTATAATTTTGCTGTTGTCTTTTAAAAATTCTGCTATAATTTTAATTAAGTTAGAGGGAATTTTCAGACTAATTTTGGAAGAGTTCAAACCTTAACAATATTAAATCATTGAATCATGAATAGGAAATATATCTTATTCAGATTTACTCTTAGATGTTGTTTCTCTTAAGGTCTTGTGCCCTTTCTGGTAGGTTTATTACTTGATACTTTTTAGTTTCAGATGTCATTGTGATTGGCATCTTGTTTTCTGATATAGTTTTTAGTTGGTAATTGTTGGTAGAAAAACACTATTGATTTATTTGAGTTGATCTTATATCTGGTAAAAGTGCTGAACATTTTTATTAGTTTTAATAGTTTATTGTGTTGTTCTGTCGAGTTTTCTATTATAGATGATCATATCATCCAAAACAAATGACAGTATGTCTCTCTACCTTTTCCATACTTACAGCTCTTATAATTGGGTTTTTGAGTGAGCTGGACTCAGGGAAAGTAGCTTTATTCTTCATATTTATTGCCTCTTCAAACCCACTATAGTAGATTGAATTGTGGCTCCAAAAAGATATGTCTGAGTCCTAACTTCAGGCACCAATGAATGCAACTTTATTTGAAAATAGGACCTTTGCAGATATAATTAAGTTAAGGATCTTGAAATGATATTGTCCTGCATTTAGGGTGGGCTTTAAATGCAAAGAGTGGAATCCTTACTGGAGAAGGTTGAGGGAGACTAGAGACACAGACACAGATGATAAACTATGTAAAGACAGTGATGCATCTGCTGGCCAAGAGACACCAAGGCCTGCCTTAGCCCACGGAAGCTAAGAGAGAGGCAGGGAACATCTTCTCCGTCAAAGCCTCCAGAAGAAACTAACACTAACAACACCTTTATTTCATACTTTTGGTCTCTGGAACTGTGGAAGGCTAAATTTCCATTGTTTTAAGCCACTAAGTTTGTGGTCATCTGATATAGGTGATTAGTTCTAGGAAACTCATACGCCCACTTGTAGGCTTAATCTTCCTTCCCTGCCTCTGGATGAAATGTTGGGACAGTTCCAGAGCTTTCCCCTCCACTCTCTTTTCTATCACATTTGCCTTTCTGCCTTCTTGAGGTAGATGTTTAGGTTCTCAATTCTTAGACTTCGTTTTACTAATATACACATTTTGGTTATAAATTTTTCTCCAGGGAGTTTTTTCTACATTCTGCAAAATACACACACACACACACACACACACACACACACACACACACACACACACCAAATACATACTAAATATATAATATATATTTGATGTATATATGATTAGTGTATAATCTTAGTATATAATTTTTTGTAAATATTGGTATATAATATTTTATTATCACTTAATTCCAACTATTTTCTTTCTTTCTTTCTCTTTCTTTTTTTCTTTCTTTCTTTCTTTCTGCTTTTCGAGAGAGAAAAAGAAAGAGAGAGAAGAGAGAGAAACAAAGATTTGTTGTTCCAATTATTTATATATTTATTGGTTGATTCCTGTATGGGCCCTGACCGGGGATCAAACCTGCAACCTTGGCATATCGGGACAACACTCTAACCACCTGAGCTATCCAGCCAGGGCCAGTTCTAAGTATTTTCTAATTTCCATTATGGTTTTTGTTGGGTTCTTTTTTTTTTTGAGTCATGAAATATTTAGACATGTGCTTTTGTTTCCAGGAATAAGATTTTTATTTGTTATTGTTGTTGTGTCCTTTGTTATTAATATTTGCTGATGGTCTGAGTGCAGACCATCAATTTTATCTTTAGCCACATGGGTAGCCAGTGGTCCCGCCATGATTTATTGAAAAGTTGCTTCTTTCTGCACTGATTCTGCAACAGCACCTCTGTCATATGTCTAGAGTTTCTAGACTCTATTCTGTTTCATTTATCAACTTAACTTCTATCCACTAATATCATACTATTCTAATTTATATGGATTTATAAAAATTCTAGTAGAAAAAGTCCCATATCTTCTTAATCTTAGTTTGATCTTAATTACTCATAAATTTCTACTAATAAAATCCCTATTGGTTTCGTTTGTGGGAAGCACTTAGTTTTCTTTGTGGGAAGATTTTTGATTACTCATTCAATTGTTTTTCATTGGGCTTTTCATTGAGATTGCCTGGAACCTATTGATCCATTGGGAGGTAATTGATATTTTTTCACTTAGAGCCTTTTTATGAATGTGGCATAGTTCTCTATTTATTTAGATCTTTTAAAATTATTCCAGTAAATGCTTAGACATGTTACCTGACACATTGTATTTTTATGCTATAGTAAATAGTTTCTTTTCAAATTTTAATTTTATAGTTCTTAACTGAATAATATAGAAATATAACTGATAACTGTTTATTGTATGTTGATTTATAACAACATTGCTAAACTCTCAATAACTTATCTTTAGATTTTTCTTTTAATTTTTTACCTTCACAGTCACATTTTATTAAAATAATTCTGTTTCAGCCTCTCCAACCATACTTTTATTTTTCTTCTTGCACAAGCTGTGACCACCAGTATAAGGTTGAATAGAAGTATGAGAGTGAGCATCCTTTCTTATTCCTAATTTCAGATAGAAGACTTTCAATATTTCAGCATTAATATGATATTTGACAGAGGTAAATGCCCTGTATCAGGCAAAAGTTATTTGATTGTACTCCTATTTTGCTAACAGTTTTTTTTTTTATTGAATAGATGTTGAGCTTCATAAAATTCTATCTGTGACTAAATCATACCATTATATCTTTAATCGGTTAATGTAGTGGCTTAGAGTAATTAATTTTCTAATGTTAAACAAACTTTTCATTTCTGGGATAAATCCTACTTGGGCATGACATATCATTTTATATATTGCTGGATTTGCTTTGCTAATACTTTAGCTGGAATCTATTTTTTTTGAGTGCTATTTTCTGCAATTTTCTTTCTCATAATGTCTTTCTCAGGTTTTGGCATCCAGTTTTGCTAGTCTTATAACTTTAACTGGGGAATGTGCCTTTTTCTCCCGTGTTCAGGAATAGTTTGTATAGTAGAAAAACTATTTGCTTCCTGACTGGTAAAACTCATTAGTGAAGACATAGAAGCTGTATTTTCTTTGAGGGAGAATTTTTAATTTCTGTTTCAAGTTTTTTTTTAATGTTCATCAGGTATTTAAGTTTTCTTTTGGGCCATTTTTGCTAAGTTGTACTTTATAGAAATTTGCCAGTTTTATTAAATTTTCAAATGTATTGATGTAAAATTGTTTATGATACCCTCATTATTCATTTTCATATTTGCAACATCTTTAAGTAATCTTCATTTTCATTACTTACACTGATTTTTTAAAAATCTTTTCTATTGTTACTTGGCTTATCTGACCAGTTGTCTGTCAATTTTGTTGATCATTTCAAAATTTAAAAATTGAGCTTTTGTTGAATCATTCCATTGTGCATTTATTTGCAAGTTCCATTTATTGTAGCTCTTATTATTATTGTCTCCTGCTTTCTAATATTCTCATTTAAAAAATACTTTAATGTGGAAAATTATAAGCATTTGCAAAATTAGAGAAACAGTAAAAATGAACCATCAGGTACCCATTATTTAACTTCAACAACTATTGATTTATGATCAATCTTGTTTTATTTATAGCCCTACCCACTTTCCTCTGCCCCTAGAGTATTATTTAGGGCATAATCCCAGCCAGCCTGCACTTCCCCATATATATATTTAGTATATACTCTAAGTGATAAGACAGGTGATTTTTAAAATAATACATTTTATTTTGGAACATTTCAAGTACACTAAGTAGAAGTACAGGAAATAGCAGAGTGATAGTAATAATCCCATCATTCCATTTAACTATCGATTCCTATCTTACTTCTTCTGTATCCCTCCCACTCCCCTGGAGAGTAACATTTTCTTATCTAAACGTTATTAACAATAATTATTTAATATCACCCATATCTAGTCAGTATTCATTTTCCTGATTTTCTCACTTTTTACCATTTTCTTGAATCAAGGTCCAAATTCATCCATTTCTTTTATTGATCTATATCTTAAATCTTTTTTTAATCTATGGATTCCTTGTGTTGCTCTTTTACCTCCTAGTTTTTGCTTTGTGTTGTTTTATTTGTAAGGTGTTTGATTTATAAAAACCAGGTCATTTGTCCTATAGATTTATCTCACATTTGGATTTTGCTCTTTTCATCCCTTTTTTGTCATTCATAGGGTTCTGTTTTTCCTTTATTTTTGTGTACATTGATAGTCTTCTGCCTTAATCAGATAATGGCTTGATATTTTCTTTACAAAAATGTTTTATAGGGGTGAGATATACTTCCATTAGGAGACATATAATGTCTAATTTTTTTTGTTGTAATGTTATAGCTATTGATGATTATTGCCCTGACCCATTAATACATTAGTGGTTGCAAAGTGGCAATATTCTATCATTTGTCTTCTATTTATTAGCCAGAACATTTCTTAAAGCACAGTAACTTCTCAGAAAATATTTGGTGACGGGTTAAGTTTATTTAGTAAATGCAAGAGAAATACTTGATTCTTTCTCTTTACCAGTTTTCAAAATAAGGGTTGGTTTCCTCAAATAGTCTAATAATGACCAATATCATCTAAAGTATTATTATGAGCTCCTGGAGTTAAATATAGCCTGGGGCAAAAGTATGACCGTGTGAGTATGCAAACATTTTATCCTTGTATTATTATTTATTACTTATTGTGTTATTTTCCATATGAACAACTGTAAACATAATTTAGCCCCACCCTGTATATTGATATATTTTGATGTGCTGAAATTATTTTATCACTGCCACTGCTCATGTCTTCGCACTTGTGCCCATTGTGCCATTTGTTCCCATTGTGTCTTTAAGTTGGCCCTTGTTTTCTTTTGACACAGCCTTTGTCATCATTGGCACTTTCCTTACTTTCTGGCACGAAAAGATGCTCCTTGTTCCTTTTGGACAGTTCTGTTGCAGACTGCAACTCAATTCTTTTTTCAAGGGGCACTGGATCCTCTTAGCTGGAAATAGAGACCACAATCGCAATGTTAGACCTACTTGCTGGTAACAGGTTAGCCATGGTTTCCAAGAGTTTTTCAAAGTAAAGTTAGGATGTATTTTTTTTTAATTATTTTTATGAGTTTATCTGATGCTTCCAGTTAAAATTCGGGGCTATAGGTTTTTACTTACCTTCATCAAACTTGCATCTGCGTATCTTTTCTCCCAAGCCTCAACTCCCAGTGCCCATAGGATTACTTATTTTCTTTATCCCACAAAATAGATAAAGCGTCTCAGCATAACAATACCAACAATATGATTGTTAAAAGCAATTTGACTTTTTTAAAAAGTATATTCTATTAAGATTCACTGTCATCTTACTGTGTTTTAAAAACACAAGATATTTTTTCTCTGAGGGTAATATTTCCACCTAGTCACACAGTTAAGTGACATTGTCTCATTTTAATTTCAATGTATAAGGATTACATTTTTAATTTAATGTTATTTTATACTTTACCAGATTCCAAAGTCAAATCCACAAGACAAAGGATGTTCATAGCTGACATTAAAAATTCTTTTACTGTCTAGTTCACCTCCTTCTCTCCCTATAGGTAACCACTACTTTTAATTTTTTGACTTTTTCTTCTGTTGTTTATCATTACATATTTTATATGTATAAATATATGATAGAATTTACTTTTATAACATATCATAGCTTCTTCTTTAGATACATGGTGGCATAATATACATGCTTTTTTGAGTTTTTCACTTAAAAATATAACAAAGATGTTGACATAATATAATAATATCACTAACACATCTAAAAATTTAACAATATTCCCTTAATATAAATATCCGATCAGGGTTCAGATTTCCTCAGTTGCCTCATAAAGATTATTTTTATTATTTTTAAATCAATTTTTACATGAGCCAGCCCTTCTCTCTCTTTCTCCCTCCTCCAGCAATTTATTTGTTTAAGAGAAAACAGGTCATTTGTCATGTAGAGTTTTCTCAGTCTGAATATTGCTGCTTGCCTCTCCGTGACACTGGCTAACATGTTTCTCTCTCTCCTGTCTTCCTATACAATGATATTTAGATCTAAACATCGCTTAGCCTTTTGACATATTTTGTTCTTCCATTTCTACTTTCTTAAAATGGATGCTTGTTGCACTAATATTTAGTCTTGTGCTTAAAAAGAATATATATTCTGTTCTGTAGTTAGTTGGTGCAATCTTCTATACATTTGTTATACCATATGAAATTGCTATTTTTGGAGTTCAAAATAAAAATTCTGCATTTTTTTTGAGATGTGTTTTATTTATTTAAAATATATACAATTTGCATTGATTGTTTTTCTCTGAATAAAATATTAAATGATATATTTCATTTTTATTTCATTTGGCATTTTTAGACTTTATAAATTATTCAAACCCTCCAATTAATGCTTCTCCATTGGGAATGTTTTGTCTGTTGGGAAGAGTTCCAAATCCTGATAGAGGTGGTAGCACATTGGATCAAAGTCTGCTGACAACATTGGGCACAGCTAACATTTTATAGCCCCAATTCGGTTATGTTTTCAGTGGTGAGTGTGATACAATGTCAGCATGCAAAGCTTGGGACTATGCCTGGTAACCATTGTGGATTGCTTTTAGGTAATCTTTATACATAGTTTAAATTTTTGATAATATGATGCCACTGCTATTATCTTTTTTTAAAAAAGATTTTATTTATTGATTTTAGAGAGAGAGAGAGAAAGTGGAAGGGCGGGGAGCAGAAAGCATCAACTCATAGGTAGTTGCTTCTTACATGTGACTGGACAGGGCAAGCCCAGAGCTTTAAACCAGCAACCCCAGCATTCCAAGTCAACACTTTATCCACTGCACCACCACAGGTCAGGCCATCTAACTCAAGTTTTAAAAAGAATAATAAATGATGACTTTCCCAGCCCAACCTGCTGTCATGAGAACCATTTTGGTAATAATTACAGCTTTGGTGCATATTTGGGAGCTTCATCAACATCTAGCCATTGTTTAGGACACTTGAAAGTGTCATATAGCTGATTTTTGTCACAGGTTATGATTTGCTCTAAAAATTGCTCTGCAGTGGTAAGTGGTGGGCATATCTCCACATGTTTGAGTTTTTTTAAATCATTATCAGCTAGTGTTCTCGCTAGTCTACTTTCTTTTTTTTTACCATCCTATTGCAGTCAGTTGTTGAGAAACTGTCATAAATCTCAAATTGTGAGTTGTGAATTAGGTTCTACTGTGGCTCTGAGTTGACCTTTCAAAATGGAGTTGGGTCTTCTCAACCTTTAATACCCGGTTCCCCAAAATTTAATTTCTGAGCCATCAGCAAGCAGTTGGCTCTTCAATTAACAGAGCCATTTCCAAAGGCCAAATTATGTTTCAACCTGTTTCATGGGACTGTGTCTATTTAAATTCATATATTAAAAAGTATCTAGAATTCCTTTGAAAGCATCATAATGTTCACATAATGGGGAAAACAGTTAATAGCTAAAACAGCTCAATTATCAAAGACAACTAAAGAGTAGAATCCTGTTATAAATTCTAGAGAGACAGTAGGAATTATACTAGATGTCAGTTTCACTAATCAAATTCAATTTTAACTAAATACTAGCTATTTTATGTGGTAAAACCTAGTATTTCCATTAGGTCAATTTTAGTTTTGTGTTTTTCAAGTCTTCCATATTCTTACTGATCATCTGTCTGCTTCACCTATCAATAACATAGAGAAATGAGCTAAAACCTTCATCTGTGGTCAATTTACTTATTAATCTTTATAATTTTATCAATTTTTACTTTATGCATTTTGAGGCTATGTCATAACATGCATGTATATTTTAACTTTTTAAAATCTTCCTTATGAAATGACCAATCTTTAGTCAATTTTTTACTTAAAATCTATTTTATTCAATAATAGCATATTGGCGGTAGCTTTTTCCTCCATAGTGTTGCTTTTATTTATATTTTTCCATTCTTTACTCTCAACTTCTCTGTATGTTTTAATATGGCTATTATAAATAGCATATTATTATGTTCCTTATATTTCATTTTATAACTTTATAATTTTTTTATCTTCTGTCATCTTATTTAGTGCTTTATATTTGTATTTGTGTATACCTTTCCTCTCTCTCTTGCCTCCTTTTGGATTAATTGCTACTTCATGTTTTTATCACTACCACTAGTTTGGAAATTATACATTGTATTCTGTGTGTGTGTGTGTGTGTGTGTGTGTGTGTGTGTGTGTGTGTGTGTTTTAATTATAAGATGTTAACTAATAAAATTCTAAAAATAACTAATATTTTTCTTATTCCTGAATCATGCAAGACCTTAATAATATTTTAATGGCATGTGCCCTCTATACAATATTGTCACCATGCTTTATTTCTCTTTCACCCCGCACATCATTACTTTTAAAGTCAGCATTTCTTTAGATTCACCCACATATTTACCACTCTCTCTACCTTTCATGCATATCACACCTGTAACAATATTCAAAGTGGTCAAAGTATATCCTTTAGGCTTTCTTTTGGTAATTGCCTAATTTTTGCAAACTATTTTTTGTTGTTTTCATCCTAGTTCTTAAAAGATATTTTCCCTGCTATTTGTATATGTCTATATGTATTTTCTCTTAAAAATTTTATTCTGTGGGCTGTTCACTCCCATTGTTGCCAGTCAGTAGTCAGCTGTTCAACTACTTCTCTTAAAGTAACATATTTGCCTATACGACCTTCCCTATGTCTTTGCTATTGCTCAATTTTACTATGACGTGTAGATATAGATTTACTGTCATTTGTCCTGCTTGGGCTTTATTGGGCCCTAAAAATCTGACTTACATTACTTATGGAAAATTCTCAGCCATTATTTCAAGTATATCTTCTACCCCATTCATTCTCATTCTCTCTCTCTTCCCACCCCCCACCTTTCTCTCTCTCTCTCTCTCTCTCTTTCCCGGGATTCCAATCAGATGTATGCTAGAATTCCTTTCTCTAAATGTCATTTCTCTTAACTGCTTTTTCACATTTTTCATATTTTTGTCTCTGTACTGTACTCTGGTTAAGTTATTCAGATATATTTTTCAGTTCACTAATTCTATCTTCATCTATTATCAATCTGCTTTTTAGCTCACTCTTTGAGTTTGTATTTTGGTAACTAAGCAAATATTCTTTCCTGTCAAAAAAGTTTTATTTAATTTGTTTTTAATTACCTGCTAATTTTCAGCTAGTGATTCTTTTTTTATGCTTTTTATTCTCAAATTAAAATTTTGATTTTAATAATTTTATACATACTCATGTCACAGTTTCTATTAGAGTCTGATTATAATCTATAAGATTCTTTTAGAAGTTCTAGAGGGTCTTAGTATTCTGTTTGATGCATTTTGATGATTCTTCTTTAAGATAGATTTTTTTTTCATGGTATATTTTTAAATTTTGGATTGTGAGTCATTTTCAGTGGGGGTATTTGTGACCAAGATTGGGAAAATTTTTGCACTATATTAACTTCTGGAATTTGACCTTCTTGTACAAGTGAAACTTTTTTCTACCTAAATCCCAACTAGAGATAAATTTTGTTATCTCCTTAAATAGGATGGCAAAATTGTTTTCTAGCATATCTTTACCAAGGATGAGCCTTTTGATTATCCTTAATATTTTGAGAGTTATTTGAACTTCAAGCACACAGAGCATACAATCTTATTTTCTATCTCTCCTTGGTCATTAAGTCTTAAATAACTGGAATCCTAAATTTGAAACACATGCCCCTATTCTAACTACATGATCCACAGTAACAGCTCATATGTCTGCCTCTTTGGTTTTCAGTCAACTGTTTCATCCTGGTACCTCAAGATTGTCTTCTTTTTTGTGAGATTAGTTGTAGATTTTAAACAATGTAATATTTTATTTAGATTTTTTTTCAACTTAATTCCAATGGGAGGGCTTTCAACTGGAATAGGTATTATACGCTCACTTTTGCGGGGTAGTGGGATGTGTAGGTATGCCAGTAAATGAGGAAGAAAGGGATTGATCAGCCCAGATAAAGTCAGTCTATGCTGAGATTTTTAGAAGTATTTTTCAAGACCATGTTAGGGTTCCCTCTGGGAAAGCTGTGGTCTATAGGTACTCTCTACATCCTAAGAATTGTGTAGGAACTGAATCGAATGGCATTTATATTTGGATTAATCAAATGCTAAAGTTTACTTTAAGTAAGACAGTTCAATAGTGAGTGGGGCTTAACAAAGTTGTTAGTATCTAAAACTAATCCCCAAACCTCAGCATGTGGATTTTACATTGCTGCTTAAGCTCTCCTGCTATGTGTCATTTGATAGCACTCCAAGACAAGAGTCGGGTCCAGATGGGAAATCTGGATTAGAAATAGTTATCATTAGATTTAGGCTTAATTGCCTATCTTCCTGTGTCTTAACTGTGAAGAATACTGTGAAGAATATTGGAAGTTTTTAGGAATGAGATGTGTCCATTTGAGATTTTGTGGGAATGAGTACATTAGAAATCTGGGTTTATGAAGATTAGGCACAACCTCCTGGAAGGTGAGTGAAAGCTAATGTGAAGAACATATTCACAAGGGCTCCCATTTCAAAATGGGGCCTAATCTTCGTACTGATTGTGTCTGGGAACTTCTCCAGGACTCCTTCAGCAAGGATATTCTGGCTTCTAGGGTTTCATGCTATCGTTTTTCTTACTCTGATTTTTTCCAACAAGCTGTGATTCCATTTGCTTTTTATATTCCAGGATTTTCTAGTTCTTGTCTAGATCCATATTTTGTCCCAGATTATAATTATGCTATCATGCATTTGGAAAGCAATGTTTCAGTTATTTCAGAGGGGACTTGAGAGGAAATGGAAGTCTATGTCAGTACCCAGTCCATTATTTTGAATGAAAAATTTGTTTGAAGTTTTATGATAGATGAGTGGCATGGATAGTAATGCAGACATCAGTCCTTTAAAATTATTGTAATAGAATCAATAACTATTTACATATAATACTCTAAAAATTATTGCTTATACTTACACACTTCTAACTTGATACCTGGGACCTGTTTTAAAGTACCAAGAGTCCATTTGTGTAAAAACATTTTTGTTCCTGCAAATAACAAATCTGATTTCAGATGTAAAGAGAGGATTCAGATCAATACTACTTATATAGACAATACATCAAAGTAGAAAATACTAAGCTTAATTCTCAACTGCTGTAGTTGAAATATTAATATAAGTAGGGCTTTAGGAAGAATTAATATATTCCATATAAAATCACGTTCATAAGCAAAGCTGAACCAGTCATTCATGCCATCAGTTTATCTCTTTGTTGGTAGCCTTGTGTCTCAGGTATAATGTAAAAGTTCCTTCTCTTGAAAATACTTGGAAAGGCCAATAGTCTGGCCATTGTTTAATGTCAAAAAATGAGACAAATTTTCGTTAAAAGGCAAGATGGGCATTTCTTAGACCTCTCCACCAAATAGGCTTACAGGTAATGGTAATCCAAAAGTAAGGGACACACCTAGTATCCAAACTCTAAATACTATTTCCCATTAAAAGGAACTTGAGCTTCTTGAACCCTCAGCTGGTTCCAGTTTGGGAAGGAGGCTATATATATTTGCAACAAGATACCATGTTGTGCCAGAAAATAAAGAAACTATCAAAGATTAAAGAATCCTCTCAAAAAATACAAGAACATATACAAATGGGCTCCCATTGGCAATAAATGGATCACTGTGAGCATCAAAAAGAATAATGGATGAAATTGGTTGGAACACATTGAGTCCAATGACCCTTAAATGAAAAAAGAGTGAGAGAAACAACAACAAAAGCTACCACTGCCACCAGCACTAATTGGAAACCATTAGAAGTGATTTCTCACACTGAAAATTGGCAACAAAAAGGAAAGAAATAGTAAGCATTTATCCTGTTTTCCCATATAAATAATATTTCTGGGTAACTAAATAGTCCCAAATAATAAGGAAAAGTTTTTTTATACAGAAAATAATTTCAACTTACAAAAAGGGAAGCTGTTATAAATTGAAAATTACTATTTTAAGACTTCTAATAAAATATTGGTACTTCTCAATGGTAAAGATAGAATGTTTTCATTTAATCCCTTGAAACATGTAAGTATCTTATACATTGCCCAAGGAGAATATTATACATATATTTTATATAAATAATATATTTAAGTTGTGTGTAAACAGGATAGGTAAAGCACAATCTAGAGAATTATTGAATCTGTGTAATACACAGCTCTGTTTGGGACTATAAAAATTATTGCCTATTTTCTCTATTTTTGAATATGTTTAAAATTTTTATAATATGTGTAAAAATTAAAATGAATGATTTGTGTGGTTCAGTTGAAAAGACTAGAGTCAGAATTTAAAGGTTTGGATTCTAGTTTTTACTCCATATTAAAAAGGTGTTTTACATAAGACTAATAACCTCTTAGAGCAGTGGTTCTTAACCTGGGTTCTATCAAACCCTAGGGGTTCGATGAGTCGGTCTCAGGGGTTCAGAGAAGCCTCTGCCACGGAGGCCAGAATAAAGTAATACCGTAATTTGTTGTGAGTTCGTGCAC
Source organism: Rhynchonycteris naso (assembly GCA_037038555.1). Lineage (NCBI taxonomy): Eukaryota > Metazoa > Chordata > Mammalia > Chiroptera > Emballonuridae > Rhynchonycteris > Rhynchonycteris naso. Next base: position 19,760,075 of record CM073001.1, read on the forward strand.
TTTGTTGGTTTTGTTCTTTGAGCAAGGTGATGTTCATGCACGGCTCATTTTGTGCACCAGTAAAAAAACATATACCTATGTCTTGAATTTGGAAAAAAAATCCTATTTTATTTATCACTAAAGAAGGGTTTGGTGAATGCGCATATGAAACTGGTGGGTTCGGTACCTCAAAAAAGGTTAAGAACGACTGTCTTAGAGTATGTTTCTCTATCTATAATATAGTGTTTACTATATCCTAGCATTTCAGAGCTTGTTAATTGGGATTCTGATCTGGGGAAATAAGAGCAAAACAGAATTCTGTGTTGAATGTAAGCTTGGGAGAGCCTGCATAGTCTGTTTCCTCTTTTAGAGTCAAGTGCATATTAGCATTTTAAAGCCATTGAGAACTTAGTCAGCAAACAAGGAAACGACCAAACAGTTTAATCTCTTTTGTTCAGTGTTTCCCAAACATATGACATACTCTTCCCCTTGATTTTTTTTCACTTAACACCTGTAAACTGGGGGTGGGGAGGATCCTGTATTATATGATTTCTAAGGACCCTTTTGGTGCTAAAATTTTATGATTCTGTTAAGTGTTTTAAATGCCTATAGAAAATCAAAATAGTTAATACTGTGGGGGGAAAATTCAAATCAGTTTGACAGAAGTGCCTGTTTAATTCAGTTCAAATGTTTTATCAAGTAGCCCAAATAGGACAGCTTGAGTGATAAAAAATAATCTTGGCAGCATCCTTCGAGTCCAAGCATTGTTATACTGGTGGTGCTGTGTTGACCTTCAGAAAAGCCACAGTATTCATTTGGTCTATCATAGTGATCAATGCTGATTGGTCAACAAGGAGATTGTTTAAAGTGATTTGTGTCAATCAGAAAGCTCAGGAATGGGCAAGTTCAAGGTCCACATATTGCCAGGTATCTCTGAAATGACCACCTTGGCCTAATTTGGAATGGTCTTGATACTTGATCTGTAACCTGTTCATAACTACCACATTTCCTCCATACAAATAGTTTATTGACTCTTCTCTCAATTATTAAAATTCATAGGGTGATAACTATAATAATATGGAGATGTAAGAGGGTCCATGGTTGACCTTCATTTGAATGATTAATTTTTGTCTAAAAAACACATATGGTCTCTTCAATTATCCCTGAAGATAAATGCAATCAATACAAATGCGAGCCCCTGTTCTTCCATCTTAAGGGGGGTGGTGGGAATAAAGTGCTGTCAACAGTTTTCTTATGTCTACTCTTAGTAGGGTTTTTTGGAAGGTTGGGATACACGGGGAAGGAGTCAGGCACATGCGTAGAAGTGATTGACAGTATAGGGAAAAGGATGCTGAATTCTGTGTCTGTCCTACAACTATACAAATGTGTGAGTTTTTAAATCACACTTTTAATATTGAGATAAAATTTTGAGATAATTATAGGTTCACATGCAGTTGTAAGAAATAATAGAGATCGCATGTAATCTTTAGTCAGTATTTCCCAATAATAAAATCTTGAAAACTGTATAGTACAATATTACAATCAGGATCACCGTATGCGGTTTTTGAAGAGTTTAGAGGAGATGCCCAAAGTAAAGACCGAGAAAGGGAGGGGATTTCTGTGTGAACTTTATCTCAGATTGCCTACCTAGCTCCCATATTTTAAGAGCAGAAATCCAAATTACTATTTATTATCGGCACTGAGGCATCCTGATGCTCTCTCTTTCTGCATCAATATAAGGAAATCATTTGTTTTATGCATACATAAAGTGTTCATATACTCAGCAGTCACACTTAGAAATAAGCATATACAGTATGATTTTGCCTGTGCTCCCACACCCTCCCCATCCAACGTATGTTAATGTCTCAAATTTTTCAAGTTGCAAACTAAAGCAAGTTTATTGGAATCTAGACCCAACAAAATGATCCTGTGGATTGAATTTGCTGTCTTGAGATTTTAAAGCTGTTATTGGTATAGAGTATTATAGGAAGGACTGTATGAGACACGTCCATGCTTAGTACATACTGGAAGGTTAAAACTGATTGGTCAGGGTTGTCTGGTCCCTGTCCATTTACCTTTAACTGACTGACGTTTGTGTATGCTTCTATGCTGCTGGAAGAATCGCTTCTCTTCTTTTCTCCCTTTGTAATAATTATTTATCCAAATATTGGTGTCAGATGCGACCTGCTGCTGCAGCCAGGGGTACATCATCTATTCTTGTCCATCGCTCAGGTCCTTGGGCGATCCAAACATGTGTGTGCCAAGGGTAAATATTTGACCGCTGTTCCAGCCACCATTGCACAGCCCCTGAGTGACCCTGCATTAATTAGCTGAGAATTTCAGGGCTTTGAATCTGATTGAATCAAAATATTGTTTTTACAAGTTGATGAAGGCTCTTGATTGATGTGGGCCCTGCTGATTCTTTAAAGGATTAAATTGTATGTACAGCTTTCCGAGTCCTGGCTGTCATTGCTTAAAAGGGGATTGTTGTTTAACAAAACTTAAAAAATAGTGCTAAGGTGTGTTTTCCTCCCCATGGATGCTGTGATCATTTCAGCGCGTATGTACACGTTTAAGATTAAAAGAGAATTAGAAAAATTGAGGGAAAGAGTCAAGAAAAATATCAGGTAGAAATAAAGAGGCAGCAGAAAAAAAGACACAAAGAAATGGATAAAATGGCGGGGGAGGCAGCATGGCTTCCATTCATGCTGAAAACGTCATCTGTGCACATCTCCCACGGTAAAGCCTGCCACATTTTACCCTGGGCTCAGGAAGGGCACAGGCATCGGGGCTGAGCTGCTCAGGGCTCAGGGGACCTGAATGGCATGCAGCATTTCCAGTGAGATACACTCTCACTGCCCCAGGCCACCTGAGAGCCCACAACCCCCGTACCTGCGCCAGTGAGATATGACGTGACCCAGTGTCCGGCCCTCGTCCAGAGAAAGGGCAAGACAAGGAAAGCTCTGTGGGCAGCTGGTGGGAATGAAGATGGAGGAAGGAGGAGCACAGATTCCTCTCCCTGAGAAACCCTTTCATGTGAATGGGAAGTATCCAGGTCTCCAAGCAAGGCAAGTTTCAACGTTATGCTCTTCTATTTCTCACTCAAGATTGCTTATGTCGGTCCTGTGTTGATGCTTTTTTTCCACCTGCAAATTTACAAAACTTTAAATTTCATCGTGCACCTGTTAACTTGAAAAACGACTTTTCTCATGGACTCCATGATGTGAAATGAATCCAAACCAATTGGCATACGGAAGAAACCGTAAAACAGGGCACAAAGCATCCTGGGTCCAGAGCATGGAGGTTGCTGAAGGTGCCAACCCGGCAACCCTTCATGCAGCTTTGGAAATGAACCTCTGGTTTTTTAATACTTCTGGGCACATGCTGCTTTCCCTAGGTTCCTTTTGGGACAAATTAGCTGGAATCCTGGATGCTTTCTGAGGTGTACTCTCCTTTCGATTGTCAGGAAGCTGGTCCTGAAGATTGGTTAAGCCATAGTATATTATAGGGTGGGTAGAACATGATCATAGGTAAGAGTGACCTGGAGCGTGAGAAAGGGGAATCTGTAAGAGGTAAAGTTACGTCAGCCTATTACTTCATTTTTTTAAATTTATTTATTTTAATCATATATACAGAACTGCCTGAGGGTCATTTGAAAGAGCGTGTTAGTAGGTGCTGGCCCTGTCCTTTGGGACCACTGTAACAAAATACCGTACACAGGTGGCTTATAAACCACAGAAGTGCGTTTCTCATTTCCAGGAGCTGGAAGTCCAAAACCAGAGTTTCAGCCTGAATGGGTCCTGGTGACAGCCCACTGTCAATCTCTCTGATTCCCACATGGCAGAGAACAGAGAGGGTAAGCAAGCTCCCCTGTGACTCTTAGAAGGGCACTAATCCCATCCACACAGCTCTGTCCCCAGGACCTCATCTAATTCCAGTTATCCCCCAAAGGCCTTGCCTCCTGATACCATCACATTGAGAGTTTGGGGTGGGGGGCATGCAAACTTTCAGTTCATAGCAAGTACAAAGTGGTAGCTTTAAAATTAAGGACATGCCTCTCCCTTCCTGTATCTCCCTCTCTCTCATTCTCTCTCTAAAATCAATTTTTTAAAAAAGGCTTTTTAAAAAAAGCCTGGCCAGTGGTGGCACAGTGAATAGACATTCAACCTGGGACACTGAAGTCCCTGGTTTAAAACACCGAGGTCACTGGCTTGAGCACGGGCTTGCCAGCTTGAGCACAGGGTTGCTGGCTTGAACACGGGATCATCACCATGATCCCAAGGTCTCTGGCTTGAGCTCAAGGTCACTGGCTTGAGCAAGGGGTCACTGGCTCAGCTTGAGCACCCACCCCGCCCCCGTCAAGGCACATATGAGAAGCAATCAATGAACAACCAAAGTGACGCAACTACAAGTTATGCTTCTCATCTCTCTCCTCCTTCTCTTTCCCCTCCTCTCTCCGTCTCTGTCTCTCTCTCTCTCAAATCAATAATAACAACAGTAAAAAAGATTAAACACATGCAGGCAGAACCTAAGTAGAACAAATAAGTAGGATGTGGTCAATGGAGAAGACCATCAGGAATGATCAGTCTTCAGAGGAATCTCAGGGAGATGGCTGATGTGAACACACTCAGAACAGAGGGCACTCTCCTAAAAAAATGGTGAAGTTATAAGAAATCAGGGCAGTTGCTGATTAGTTAGATGGGTTGAGGGAAGAAAAACGATGTGGGTAAAGGAGCTGAAAAGACAGTTTAGAGAAGTGGCCCCTACATGGAGGAGCCTGAATCTTAGACTGAGGCACAGAAGCAGGGGCCACATAGAAGCAGAGCTGTGTGGATGGGATTAGTACCCTTCTAAGAGTCACAGGGAAGCTTGCTTACCCTCTGTAGAAACCCACTGTAGAAATCTGAGCAGAGGGATGGCAGGAGGACAAGCCTCAGGCTGAGGACTTACCCTTTGTCCATGCAGCTATTAGACACCGTACAGTCAAACCTTAACTTACTGGGTCTTCAGTCTGGCTCATTTTCAGAATCATCTGTGGAATTTTAAAATATGTCAATTTCTGATCTCTAATCTCACAGAATTTGATATAGTTGGTCTGAAGTAGGGTCCATAAATAGGCATTTAAAAGTTCCCTATGTTAAGGCTTCCAAACCATAATGGGCCTAATGATGGCCTGGGATCTTGTTGAAAAGCAGACTCTGATTCAGCAGGTCCAGGGGAAACTGAGGTTCTGGGGGTCTAGTAAGCGCCCTGTGGGTGGTCTGCCAGCCCCACGCTGGAAAGGATGAGAGAACCACATAAGTTTAGGACCTGCTGCCTGAGATAAACAATGTAAGTGAAGTAACCTATCAGGATGAAATTTTACATCATTTCTTGGAGCACTGAGAAATAAAGAGGTGATGTTTTAAAAAAGAGAAACAAAAACATGACCATGGAACACTGAGACTCTTTTACTTTTGCATATCTGTCTGTGAAATCAGTCACATTGCACGTCAGTCGGCCTCACAGTCGGTGAGAGAGGTAAAACAGAAGTCTTCAGGTTTCCCTGGAATAGGTCAAGAATGGGCTATTCTTCTAGGTTCTTCTTTCTGTCTTCAGAACCAAGTGGCCACTATTTCAAAAGAAAGGGGGGAAGGAAGAGAGTAAAGAGGAGAGGAAAGGGGAGGGGGAGGAAAGGAGGGAGAGAGCAGGCAGGAGAGTCACTGTAGATATTGCTTTGTGAGGAAGGACTACAGCTGTGTGGAAGGAGATGAGCTATACCTAAATTATATGTATGTATGTACACAGGTATATGTGTAAGTGTCTGTGTATATAAATATAAGTGCTGTATAGTATAATTACATTATAATGACACATATACATATCTATACTGGCATATATAATTACATTTTATAATATGTGTGTATATATATACACACATGTCTATGTGTATATGTATGTGTGTGATGTGTATATATACATATACATACATACATAATATACATATATACATACATAAGTAGAGAGCTAAACTAAGCTAGTGGAAAATAAATCATTTAATTCTAACATAATAGTTAGACACATTATAGTGATCTATAAAACCAATATATCTATAGTTATTAATGTAATTGAACAATAACCATCATAAAGTTAACCTTATTTGATTCCTGCCAGAGGCAAACAGTATTCTGAGAACCACACATATGAGAGCACACTTCAGTGAAACAAACATTTTTTTTTTTTTTTTTTTTTTTGGTATTTTTCTGAAGTGAGAAGGAGGCAAAGAAATAGCCTCCCACATGTACCCTACCAGGATCTACCTAGCACGCCCACTAGGGGGCGATGCTCTGCCCATCTGGAGTATTGCTCTGTTGTAACCAGAGCCATTCTAGCACCTGAGGCAGAGTTCATGGAGCCATCCTCAGTGCCTGGGCCAACTTTGCTCCCATGGAGCGTTGGCTGTGGGAGGGGAAGGAAGAGAGAGACAGAGAGAAAGGAAAGGGGGAAGGGGGAAGAAACAGATGGGCGCTTCTCCTGTGTGCCCTGGCTAGGAATCGAACCTGGGACTTCCATACGCTGGGCTGACACTCTACCACTAAGCCAGCCAGCCAGCCAGGGCTCAAACATTTTTAATGAAGCATAGCTAGAGTAAGATTGTTGACCATCCTCATTCCCACTGTCTAATTTATGTGTACTAAAGGCTATCCTCCCTTTGCAGGCAAAAATCCTGCTCTTTCCCCCTGAAGGGCCAGGGATTCTCTGTGCTATGGCTTCAGATGGTCTGAGGTTTCCAATCTGTGACCCAGGCCAGCCCAAGAATACAACTGACCTTCACTGCAGTCTTAAAAATGAGGTTTGGTCATCACTGAGAAGTCTCGGCACTCCTCTGGTTACCTTCCCTTCCTTCACATTGGGGAGAGTTGTCAGAGCCTCAGCTCTGGGGCATGGGGGCGAGCACAGGAGTGAGGCATGGACTTCAGGGGTCTCCTGCAGCAAGTTAAATATTCTTGCAGAGAGCAGTGCATAACATGCAGTAAAATACACCCTCCCTCACTCACTATAACTCCTATTATCTTGGGCTCAGGTGTGTTGCATGAATATACAATAATGGGGCTAACAAGATGGTCTGAGGTCACAGAGGGATAAACCATGGTGTAATCCAGCTCCGAAAGCCGCTCTGGTAATGGAAATTGTAGAGCAGTCTTGTGGCTACTTTTGTAATAAAGATATACAAAGATGAATATAGGTTTCCAGGAATTAATCTGAGAGCCTTTGATCCAATTTATACTGGAGTGGCTGCATTGAAGGCAACTCGGTAGACAGGATTCCAATTTAGGTTGATAGAGTGCCGTGGGGTCCCGGGGAGGAAGGGTTCCCTGTAATTGGGAGATGATTTTATTTTTGAAATGCCCATCTCTTGGCTCTGTCAAAGGCCGTGCATCTGTCTGCCTTGTCTGTGCACGCAGCCAGGCCCAACATCCCAAACCACGCTGTGTAAGCTTCTGGTTCAGTATTCAGCATGACAGACAGGCTTCCAGTTCAATCCTTTTAGAGAGGACCCCGGGACATACTGCAGTTTACGGTTATAATTGTTCTGTGGACCAAGCAATGTCAGACCCACGGAGAGGGGAGGCTCAGGACAGCTTTACGTCACCTTCTCCTTCCCCCTTTCTGTTCTGGACCTGCTACAAGTGTCCAAGTTTAAGGTTCTTATGAGTTTTCACTCTGAAGCCAGGAGCTGGGGTCTGAGGAGCAGAGGGAAACTGTTCTTACTTTGTCCTTGAAAGTGTGTCATTCTCTGGCAGATGGCCAGGTCGGGGGACAGAACTAGAGACAGCTGAATTCAGGCCATGACTCTCAAAGAACTGAAATTTCTGGCACACTTTTAATAGAATAGCCTCAAACCAACCCGAGAATGTTGGCTATGCCTCCCTTATTGTCATTCTATCTGTTTGATTCCCTGAGTTGCCAATTCAGGGAAAAGTTCCTTTCAGAATATTTAGATTCAAAACCCATTTGATGCTTTCCATTGACTTATCCTTTTTTAAGTGGCATTAAGGAATTATTCTCTTCAAATCCTGCCTTCGTAGCTGTTAAGAGAGGCTTGTGTTTAAACTCCTGTTCTGCTTAAGATGAATCAGAATGCACTGACTTCTGGCACTCTCCCTCAGAACTTCTGGGCCTCTTATTTGTAATTTTATTTAGTCCTTTCACTGATGCAATTTTGAACATATATGAGCTCATATATTTTATCCTATATGAGTTTATGTATTTATGATTCACATAAAAAACAGATCATGGTGGTGGGAACACCCTTTTAAGTCCAATTTGAAAAAAGAGGTTTGTAACACATTTTTATTTGTGCCATGAATTATCACTTAGGATTTTCCTATCAGTATCAGAAAAGCTGGCTGTATAACTGTTTGTTGTAATGTGATGGGAATGAAATTTAATTAGTACTAAAGGCTTTTTATTCTTTTTTCATTTTTAATTCTATGTTAATACTTTCTCTAAATTGCATAGGTTGTCCTGTGTACTATACACACAGGGTGATGTAAGACGTGAACTGCCTTGAATAACAAATAAAAAGCAGTTTGTGTTCAGCTTAAAATAGCCCACAGCTAAAATGAAGTATAGACCTCTATAGCCAACGAACCCAGAGAGAATATAATCATTTAGCCTGCAGATTACAAGTATATGTGTGTATATATATATTTATACACACACTAGAATTTGCTTACTTATATAAATCACCTTTTTGTTTAGCATAAAAGAACCAAGATTTTTAGTTTATTTTTATGTTTATACTATCTCAGCTTAGATTATTTTTGATGGGAGTTGGTAATGGTATTTCTAGATGCAGCAAATGAAAAAAAAACCCTGTATTTTTCATTGTCTAATATTTAATTTATCTCCACAATTTCTTAATTGTTCTTCTGTAAAGCAAAGCTTTAATATGTCAGCCTAAATTACAGTACAAAAGAGATCAGAAATTATGCTGTTAACATTTCCCATTTTCAGATATTACTGATTAGAGGAAATTATTTCTTATAATTTTAACATAGAAAAGCTATATGTCTAGTCATATCACTGCATTGAAACAAAATTAAGGAGAAATGGTTTCTTAACACTGTTTGCAGATGTTTTTTCTTTGAGAAGCAAAGGTTGCAGCATCTGATTTTACCCATGATTTTTCTTTATTAAAAGCTCTTGTCAGGGAATTAAACTTTTTAGGTCTGGGCATTAATGGCCTTAAACATACAAAGCCTATCAGGATGTTGGTCTTATAATAAAAATTAGTCTGATTTTAATTTAAAAAGATTTATACATAGTTCTCTTAGGAATGTTCTTGGTTTATTCACTAAGTTAGTAGACCAATGGAAATGTATCAATGATGTTTAGCTTGCAAGTTAATGGAAAACAAATCCCCGATTGAAATAAACTACACGTTTTTTTTCTTTTAACATAGAGAGAGCTCAAGTTCATGCCTAAGAAAATTTCGGAGAGAAAACTTAACCAGATTTCTTTCTTACTTTTTTGAGATCAAATGCCTTCTGCATCACCGAACTCACCATTTTGGGGAGTGGGAGGATCTTGCCCTCTTAGAATTCACTGATGCCCTTTGGTGAAACTGAACTTTTTTTCAGGGTGATATAAATGTCTATAATACAGTAGAAAAAAATAGAAGGAACCAGAAAATTATTTTAATCTGAATTATTTATATATAGGCATCTTAGGAAACCCATGTACTGTGCATGAGAAAACCATACCAATGCTGTTAAAGATGCTAAATCAATGTGTACTTAACTTCTGATGCAAGTTGCTGAGCAGAAACAAGCACCGGTTAGGGAAACATTGTGTGAGTTTGCATTTGTGATGGGACTCCTCAGGCTGTTTTGGAATAGGTGAACTTTTTGGATTACATCAGTGATGAAAGCTTAGAGCAGAGCAAGTGTGCTTCTTCACACAAATTTTTAAGGATGGTTTTGATAACTTTTATCTTTAATGTTTCAAAGAAGCTTTGTTAAAGTCTAGTGTGTGTAAAATGTGTACTTGGAAAGTACCAGATCACAGGAAAGGAGACTTTTAAATATTCAAGGAGTATTTGTTTTTTAAGGAAAGCTTGTGAAAAACTGCCTGGCAAGCCTATTTTGGGCTCCCAGGTACCTTTGTCCAATAGCATACTCTACCTCTTCGGAGAGGAGACACTACAAAGAAAATGGGTGATTAGGTTCCTAACTGCTATTTGTTAGGAAGTCATCAGTTTGTTATTTTTCTTTCCAAATACGCAGATTAAGATAATCAAAGAGGTGACAATGGATTCCTCATGGAATGAACTGTTCTCAGGCTCCATCCACCCAGGCTTCTCCGTCGTGTCTGTGCACTCTTCCGGCCCTGCCTGTGAGTGGACGTGTTTGTATACCCAGGTTTCACCCGCAGACCTAATTTCAGAATACATAATGCATGATTTTGAAACCAATTTGTTATTGTAATAAAATATTTTTTAGGAATGCATGGAAGTACTCGAGAAGAGAATGTTAAATTATACATGCATTTTGGCCGAGTGGATTCATTTAGCTCAGTCTGCAGGTGAATCTCCTGTGACCTTGGCACTTGCTGGCTAGTATAGAATAACAATCAAAGCCTGGATTGGAAATCCGACCATTTCCAAATATTAACAACTTCTTTCAAAGGAAATGCTGATTTCAGCATTTATGTTAATGGAAACATCAGTATCTCTTTCAGAGTTTTTAGGGGAGGGGGGAGGGAAAAAAATCCATGATCCTAATAGGATTAAAAGCCAGGCTTTTATTTTCAAAATGCTAATTTGTTTTCTGCATTGTGTTTTCATAGCAGGGCTTGTTATTCACTACCCTAGGACCCACAGGCCACTGAAGACTCAGCTGTTCCCTATTGGTAACAATAGGGAAGTGGCATAAAGGGTTTCTGTCTGCAAAGGAATTCTGTATTCTTTCCACGCCCTCTTCCTTCTTTCTTCTGAGTCAGTTTGGGGCGAAGCATTCCGAGACAGAGGGTGAGAGAGGACGAAAATGGCCTGACTCCTATCTGTTTCCCCCTTCGCACGAGGGGACAGACTTCAGTCATTAGAAGGGCGTTCATTGAAACAGCCTGTGACCCGTGTGAATCGGCTGAACCGCCCCGGCTGGAGAAAGTTCGGCTGCGAAGTTGAGCCGCCTGAGGCGCACGACACTCTGTAATCTGCTTATCTCGCGAGCTTTCGCCAGCAGCTCGCCCGCTGCTGTTGGAGCTGAACAGGGGGGCAGGGAGAGGGGCCAGAGCCGAGGCCGTAATTTACCATGTAATTTGTTTTGAGATCCCTTTGATAGATTTCACTACCAAAGAAATTTGCAAGAGACGGGGACCCTGACACTCTGAAGCCAGCTCCATCTTGTGACGTGAAGAGGGGCCGTCACTCCTGAGCTCAGTGATGACCTTGTGAAACAGGACTCACCTGTACTTACCTGGGTTTGAAGAGGGATTCCCTCATATTCTCTCTCTCTCTCTCTCTCTCTCTCTCTGCTTTTTCCTTTCCTGTCCAACTTGGGGAGGAGGAGAGGGTGCAGAAAATCAAGTCCCACGCAGGTTGATGAAAACCGGGTGTAGCAATTCAAAGAAGCTGGTAATTTGAAGTTCAGGTCTGTTTGGCAAATGAGGTGTCCCATTTGGGGTAATGCAATGCACGTTCCTGGTTTGACCCAGCAGGTGTGCTAATGCAAGGCAGGTTTCCTCTGGCTGCCTTATTGAGGGGATGTAACAAATAGAAAGACTATTTAAATGCCCACAAAGACATTAACAAAAATATTCCAACTCTCAAAACCTTTTTCTGCAAACAGGGGGGGAAATATCAAAGGGAAAAGGCCTATGCATTGGGTTTTGCTCACTTGTGTTTTTAATAGCTGTTTAATGACCTATAAAGTCACTTTTCTAAGAAAAGAAACATAAAGGAATTTGGTAACTAAAAAAAGGGGGGGTGGGGGGCGCTGAGATATTTCCTTCCAGCTGCTGAAAGAAACTGAGCTGGCTGTTTTCTGTGGGGCTCCGAATGGTATTTGCAGCATTCACCTTTCTTCCTTCCTCACTGACTTAGTTGGAGAATATAAATATCAAGGCTATTTCTTTTCCTGCCAGAACAGTTGGTTTGGTTGGGGTTGTGTTTTGTTTTCTGTTTGAAGGAAAAGCAGATAAAAGGGGAGGCATAATCTACATTTTGCTTAGTACATGAGTTTCTATTCAATGTCCTTGTGGGGTAAAAAAAAAAAAAGTCCTTCAATTAGCATTTCTCACTGAAACAAAGAGTTTGTTCTGTTCGAGGCTCGTTACTGAAATATTCTGAGGCATATAACGTTGCGGCCGGTTGCCATGAAAATGATTTGTGAGTCATGTCTTAATTAAGGGAGGTGCTTGGGCCAGAAGATAGGCAAGTAAATCCTGACTAGGAATAGGAACAGAACAGACAGATGAAGCCTGTAAATGTTCTGTCCAACTTCAAAAGGTATTTCCCATCTTCCCATGCTGGTTGAGTTATGCTGTGAAATCGGAGGAAAGAGAAGATGCTGGACGTTGATTCAGTGGAATGACTTGGTTCACGGGAATATTTTGTTTAGAGAGAATGCAGATGAAGACAGTTAAGTTTACCCTGGTAGAGGGACTCTTGTAGGAATGACAGTGGCTAAATGTCCTCCATCTCCAAGTGCAGGGCAAGAGAAATCGGGCTTCAGCTTACCGTGAAGACTTAGTTCAAAGGAATAAAAATGGTGAGCTCCTAACTCACAATATAGCAGGTTGAATAGTGTCTCCCGTCTATTCATGTCAACCCAGAACCTCAGAATGTGAGATAATTAGCTAAGACTCTCAAGGTAAAATGATCCTAAGATTAGGGTGGACACGAATGCAATGATTCGTGTTCTTATAAGAAAAAAAGAGAGGGAGACGCAACACACAGAGATAGGGAAAGCCATGTGAAGACAGAGGTGGAGAGGGAGTGATGAGTCTGTAAACCAAGAAATGCCGGGGATGGCTGGAGCCACTGGAAGGCCAGAGAAAGGCATGGCAGAGGGGCTCCCTCAGAGCCTCCAGAAGGAACCAATTCTGTGGACATTTTGATTTCCAATCTCTGGCTTCCCAAACTCTGAGACAATAAATCTCTGTTGTATTAAGCCACTGAATTTATGGCAATTTGTTATGGCAACCTTCAGAAACTAATAGCCCCGGAAATACAGCACCCATTTTGGGTATTTTAAACCTAACAGAAGGTAAATCTGATTTTCATCTGCCAGCTGCAGAGGCCTTTTGGTCTGGCCTCCATAGGGTGCTGAGTGTGCGCAGCCTTCTGGCATGCCAAATCAGGTCTTCAGCTGGTATCAGGAAGGAGTAAAAAGACCGCTCTGAGCCAAAGTGCCCTGGGAGCCTCAGGTTGGCTCTGACCCCGAATTGCCATGGCTATGAGCAGGGTGCCTCCACAAAGGGTCTTCTATGGAAGCAAATACAAATCCAGGCGTCCGAAAACTGATGATGTTGTTACTCTGTGCCCTAGAATCTGGCCAGGGAGAACACAGAGATTCATCAGGTACACCTCTTCCATCTTTTCCCAATGTAGTGATGCGAGTGAGGCATGCAGAACACCCCAAGCAAACTTGAAGACTATGTTTATATGTTCATATATATGTATATATATATATATATATATAAATATATATATATATATACATACACACACACACATACACACACACACATATATATATATGTGACCAACCTTGTAGTATAGAAGGTGACTAAATGTAGACATGAAAGGAGGACCTAGACTGGTGTGGGTGATCTTGGACAAGTCATTTAACCTATAGAAACCTTATTTTTGTCATCTATAAAATGTGAGGCTAGCTTATTCTTCCCTTAATTCTGGGTAATAAACATGATAATGTATATGAAAATAATATGGAAACTATTAGGTGTCTGGCACACCTTAAGCATTTGAGGTCACCATTGGGGAAATGGACCCATGTTTAATTCTTTACCCCGTAGCACCACCTTGTGTTCAAGCTTCTGCTCTTGAACTTGAGAGTTCTACATCACAGAATGGACTAGGGTCACTAAAAATTCATTGGAGGTTTTCTCCTAATGCCATCAATATAAAAAATAAATAAATAACATTGAGTAAACTATCTATGGCCCTCACCACTCCTTAGAATTATCACCAGATACAAATGTTTGACAGTAGGTATTTTCCTACTGCAGAGAAGGCCTGGTAAGAGATACCCCCAAACCCATTAATTCCAGTATTTTTTTTCTAAGAGAACAAAAGGGTACTCCAAAGTTAAATATATTGTTTAGCTACCACTATTTAATACCACAATATGGAGATGACAGAATTTTGAAGAAACTACTATCTAATTCTTATAACCTGAGCAGGCCAACCACCAGGCATAGAGAGACCCCAGCAGTATATTTCTGAAGCAAGGGGATTCAGACAGCAATAGGCTGGAAAAAGACCTAGTTGAAGGTCTAATGTCAGGCACTGGCCAGAGGGCCTGATTATAGAGTACAATGTTGTGTTGGGTCTGATCAATGCCCTCGTTTGTATTGAGTGTGAACTTGTTGGGGTGATGTTGGCAGTAGATGGCTAGGCAGGAGGGAGTTTAAGAGCCAGAGTCTTGGGAGAGTAACAGTAACTCTAATTTAATGTAATGATATTGGAATTCACATCTTCAAGTAGTGGGATACTCAGTATAATTTGAAGGATGAAACTAAGGGTTGGTAATAGTGGAGATGAGATAGCACTGTCATCTTGGAAGGGAACCTGGGTATAAACCAAGGTGCAAGGTGGAGTGCATTGTTGCTATTGAGTGGGAGGAGGCTGGGCATAGTAGGTCTGCAGACACCAGCCTTTTGCTCCAAGAAAGCTGGGTTTTTGTGGAAAGTAAGGGCAGAGATAATGAGACATGACCAGGTTTATATCCCATGGACTCAGGATGGGGGAGGGGTGTTGAACCCTGTGGTCAGAGGTATAAATTTCTAAACAGGGATTTGGGACCAGGTAGGAAGTACATGTTTGACTTGCCCTAGTCCTGGCCATCACCAAGTGACAAAACCACGTTCTGACATATAAACATGATCTGTTAAGATTTTGCCCCTGGCCTAGCTAGCCCTAGAATGTGTTCTGTTTTGGATTATAATTGAAGCCATCTTTGAAGAACCTCATCCACTAGCTTTTTTATTATAAAGAGGCATTCTTTGAGTGACTTGAGGTTTTAATTTAGTGGATTTTGTCTCGTGCAGTGTTATGCCATAATTCTCATCTTTCCTCCTAGACGATAAGCTCTTTGAGAATAGTAGGTAAACCTTCACATTTTTTTTCTCTGTTGGAAAAACAATTCTAGGATTCAAAATCAAAACAGACTAAGAATTGAAGCCTGGATACATGACCCATTCCCGGGGGCAATTAATTGCTTTCTGCATTCCGGGGTTGGGGAAGCAGGCTGAAGGTCGGGAGGGGGGTCAGCGTGATATTATACTCAAGACTATTGCTGTTTCTCTCACCATGGAGCCAGGCAGCAACCAATCACAGCCCCTACGACTGCAGATGATCACATATGATGTTAATGCCTGTGAAAATTGGACCTTTAAGACTGCACATTCCATCTGAAATTACCCTCTTTAACATTCCCACCATCGGCCCAGTCTTGGTCTTTGCCTTCTTTTGTAAAGACTCTGGGTCCCACTGGCTAACGGAAAATTTTCCAGAGCACTATTTTGAATCACTGACATTAGAACTGCAACTGATGGCTTAGAGTATTTCAGGCAAAGGTACTCTTCCACAGAGGCAAGGATTTTCTGCTTGTCTTCCTGCAATGGTGCAGCGGCTTTGCTAGGGGGTAGATTCTGAAGTGTCACTTAACAGCTGTCTATTTCTTTAAGATTCTTGATAACATGGTTTGTATTTCACCACTAATAAGTAGGACCTGTTTCACAGAAAAGCTTTTAAAAACACAGAAGCATTGGATTTGCCTATACTTTTAAAAATTATATATCATTTTGTTTGTTGTGCTTTGACCCTCTCATTGTCGTCTTAAAGCTGTGTTTGAAAAGGGAGACACCCCTTCGGTCTTCTCAGGTGAGACAAGTGAACAAGCGTGCTTCTCACGGGCTCTTCTGAGATGCAGCCCATCCCCGCACTTTGCAATTTGAAACTGCTGGGCACAGCCTTCTCCCTCAAGGATTTTAGCAACTACTTTGACAGAGAAGTTCTTAAGGCAGGTGCTAACCTGGTAAATCCTAGGAAATGTTTAGGTTCAAAATAGATTCTCCAGTTCTGGAATATTCTGCTTCAATAGATAGATTTGTAGAACTATCTTTGAAAGAAGACATTTGTATGGCCAATAGTCATCGTGTCATGGCCATTCCCATGCAGGTTCCCATAGGATTCGGGCAGACAGTAAAGAAACAGTGGAGCCAAAAAATGATGGGTCATTCCTTTATTCAAGTCTCGTACCGGCCAGCAAGAAAACACACAGGGAAAACACTTCCCTTTCACTCAGAGCTCACAAAGCTACTGACAAATTAGCCAGTTCCACAACCAGGAGAATTTTCTCTGATTTCTCCTAGAATCAAAGGCCTCACCAGTCCCAAAGCCCCTCGCCTCTGGTTCCCCAGCTTCTCCTTTAGCACTCTGCCTTCTCTCTGCTCTCACTCTGCAAAAAAATGGCTTCCTTCTTCTCCTCCTTCTCTCTTTTTAAAACTTTTCTGGCGCCAAAACCTCTCTTCCAGTACACATTAGCATAACAGTGGCCCTTCCCAAGCAGAAAGGTAATTAGCAATTTCACAGATCACATACCTGGCGCTGCCCAGTGCCACTTTTTAACAATAAAAGGGAGCAAACTCAAAAAACACAAATTTTACAAACTCATTTGCCCAACAACATTAATGACATATCTCATTTGGATGTCTCCAAATATGTCCACTCTTACCAAAAGAGTTACATAGATTTCATTTTGCTCTTTTACTTTTTTGGTGTGTATTTGTTCATTCATTTATTCATTCATTCATGATAGCACTTTTCTCCCACCTTCAAGGATCCTGGACCTACTCCAAAGCCAAGGAAATGGGTGGGGAACTCGGGTACGTTAGGAACCTGGGTTTTCATTTCTGAAGGTTGAATTCAAGGCTGCCTCATGGGACCAAGGAGGTGCCCACAGCCCACCTGGCTCAGCTGTCCCAAAGTCCACAGAGGTGGTCGGATACCCTGGGATGACTTGGAACTATTAAACTAGACTTTTGATTAGAATTAGTGTCTTAGAATTTGCTATTTTTGTTTTCAGGAATAAACCTATTTTAGGTAATGAGATTTTGTACTCTGAAGGGAAAATCCATCACTAGGGGAAAATTTGTTGTCTTGAATAAAATATAAGAATAATAAACCTCAAAATAATTTGACCTGGTTAGAAGAAAGTTTAAGTTTTTGTCACCTTTGCACTAAGTTTGTAAGCATAGACTGTGATAGGAAGAAAAGTAAAAAGAACAATGGCACATTTGTGAGCTAAAGGAACTGCCCTCGTTTTAAGGGTTTATCTAATTAATTGTGACGTGCAGGTATTTAACACTTGTCATCTGTATGTCTTTTCAAAGGCCTTTCACTTAGTGTAAAAGTGGTAAAAACCGATTTTTTAAAAATTCAAAACAATTCTAAACTTCAGATGTTTCATGAAGAATGAACTTATCACATGATTCCCATATGCACAGGTATAGAAACTGAAACATGCTACCTGCTTCGGTCTGCTGTTAGTAGAAAATTCTAGAATTCCACTCTCCTGACTTTAAAAATTAAGTTGGTTCAAAATCTGTATGGGGTTGCCACATTTAGCAAATAAAAACACACAACACTCAGATAAACATGAACCTCAGAAAAATATCAGCTACTTTTTTGTTAGTGTGTGTTCCATATTTGAACACATCACAGTCAATATTTTATTCTAGACATACTTAAATATTTTAGTACAGTATATTCCCTGTTTATATAGTGCATCTGTGTTTTATCTGGTGACTCTAATAAGGAAAAGATTTAGATTGTATCTATTATTTTTTTCCTAATGATTTCATACTGTTTCATCTATTTAATCAAGCCTCCTGAGGTTTCTGTGTTTTAAATAAGGAACAGAGTAACACCTCCCAGTCTCCTGCAGCATTTTAACTTGACCTGTCTCTGGCCTGATGAACCATGAAGTAGAAAAAACTCACCCAAGTGAAATTTCAGGGGCCATATCACAGATCACAAACATATCACCTTGCCATCACCTCCTAGTGGGGCCCTCTTTTTACATTACAGATTGTATCCGCATGTACCACATGGTGTTGATCTAAGTAAAGTTCAGAGACGACTACTGACTCCCCATCCAGGGTGACTCCTTAGCACCTTGGAAATCTGCAGGGGGCTTATCGGTCTAACCTGGACCTACTCCAAACCCGTGCCTGGCAATTAAGATGATGGCGATGGTAATTCAGGCTTTATGAAGACCTGGTTGGATGGGGTAACATAAGAATACAACTACATCACCTTACGTGTAATGAGATCACTGGGAACCTTGGCATCCAGAGAGCATTTAAGAAACCAGCCTGATCAGTAGCTTTATGATAAAATAGTGTTGGCTTTTGAAAGGACTTTGCAGCCTGTTGGAGGATTGATGGGCCTTATAATCGGTTCTGTTTTTGTTTCCTCTGCTCCTTTTATGTAAGAAGTAGATATCTTTTTCTAGAGACAAAACTGAAAATCTTTTGCTTATCTGTGGCCCCCGAAACAGGCTGCAAAAAGATTTCCATAATTGTGAAATCATCAGCATTATTTAACATTTGGTGCAAAAAAAACAGTCAATAGAAAACAAGTGAAAGCAAAACAGGAAAACTTGACAGACAAGCTCCCATCCTCATGGCACTAGGATCCTCCTTCCACCCCACCCTGTCCTCTGGTCTACAGTGGATGGAATGTCAAATGAAAGAAGCCCTTTTAATTAATTCTTCTATTCAACCCAGCTTTTTAATAACAAGTGTCTTGGAAGAGGAGCAGATATTTGTCTCATGAAGAGTAACAGCCGGTTCCTGTCCTGAACACAGATCTGCTCGCAGGACTTTGTCTTGGGCTCAGGCCCGACAGGTTTGCAGATGCTCCAGCTTGTCAATTAATCAGACCCAGATGCTTCTTCTGAACAGTCTTCTCACTGTCCCTGCACCCATGGCAGGAAAGTCAGGGGTTAGGGAGAGCCAGAGTCCACCAAAGGCCTTTTTATTTCAAGCAGTTCTGCCATGTTTTCTGGGTATTCCTGTTTGTCTCAAACATGGAGCGTTCGGACCATCCCGCGAGGAAGCATGGCTGGCAGGGGGGACGATGCCCATCAGACACAGCTGTTTCAGCTGGTTGCGGCATTCAGACCCACGGGCAGCCCGTGCGTCTTCGTTCCCAGGTTTCACCCTTCTGACAACTGTGAGGTGGCCCGCCATCGCCTATCGCCTAAGTTGAACTTGGGAAGGGTGCACGGACCTGAAAGAAGATCAGAAAGAGGATGATTTTATCACATCCCAGTGAGCATCACATAGCCGTTTCCATCAGTGGCATGCCAACAGAGCCCGGGCTGATATTTGGAAATGGGTTTGGGGGTGGGCAGGGCCGAGAAGGGAGAAGAGGAAACCAGAATGGAGGCATTCTCTTCTGTGTAGGGGTGGGGTGGTGGACGGAGAGCTCGCCCTCTGGGGTGTGGGTTTCTCCCACTCACAGGGGTCTCTGCAGCCACCAGCTTGTCCTTATAGCCACCACTGCCATCCTGACACTTGGCAGTGAGAGCACGGCAGCTTCTGTGTTTAATCGACTTGTCCCCATCTGCTTTTCCATCAAGAAACAAGAGGCCCCAGCAATTACTCCAGGCATTGTGTTAAAAAAAAAAAAAAAAAAGAAAAGAAAAGAAAAAATCTTGAGCTTCAATATTATTTGACAAGGGAAAGAACTGCCCCCTCACCACATGGCACTGGCATTTGGAGGTGCTTTCCTTTAGAAAGTTCCAGGTGCCTTTGCTCTCTGAACGCACAAACTGTTTATGAGGCAAAGTTGTCCTCGTTTATAGGGGTCTGTTTTCTTTCTTTCCCTCTTGAAGAAACCTGTTATTCACTGGGCTGTAAAAAGGAAAATAAAGATCAGAGGTAGTAGGAATAATATAATGTATCTGGGTAGAAACATTAGAACTCTCCCATAAAATGTAAGGCATTTAGAAATTTTCACCTTGTTATTTCACTGCGGCCTGTTGGGAAGCTGTTCTCTCTACTGGCCCTTGTGGCCTTATTCTGGGACATCTTCATCCACTGCTGTTCTCTAGTCCTCTGACTCTCAGATTCCCGAAGGAGGGAAGGATTAAGTTTGGTTTTTCTGATTATTATTGCTTAGCTACGGACTGACATGCTGTCTCCAGCCAGAGACTCCAAAGTGGCTTTGGTGTCTACCTGGCCATCCTGAAGGGTGTGATTTGGGGCTTTTCATACAGCAAGTAAGTTCCCCCCCCCTTCCCAGCCCACACACTGTCTATCAAGTAGTACAGTACAGACACATTATCTTCCTACAGCCCCATTTCTCCCTACCCTCATTGCTTCTTTGATTGTGTCAGGAAGCCTTTGTTCACTGGGGATTCTCTACCTTCCAGGCAGCAACAGCACACTTGTGTTCCTGCCGGTCGGCCTTTCGTCACAGCGTACCAGGCGAGAGGGTCAAACCTGCCCATCCTAGAGTCATGGGCTGTCTCAGTTCAGCCAGACCTCACAGCCAGTCTTGTTTTAAAATAAACCCTCTAGTGGAGAGTGTTCAGCAAGCACTCACTCAACAAGAGACATCAACCCCGTGTGAATTAAGACACCTTTTAGAATGCCTTCTTCTGGTCCCTCTCCTTTCCTCCTATCCGCTTTCCTAAGCATCTCCTTCTTCCTCCCCAACAAGACCCAGTACGTCTCCCTGCAGAGAACAATGCGCCCCCGTCTCGTCTCCGGTGCTGGTCCAGAGCTCGGAGGGAAAGTTGAGGTCAGCGTGGCAGGCTGTGCAGCTTTCTTTTGAGGCAAACAGATGGTGAAGGTTAAATGACAGCTCTCTGACTGCCTCTTTTGAAGTAATTGGAGATAATTTGTATTTTGAATCAGAACTTGACCATTGTCAGAAGGGAAGAAGGTTAATATGGAAACGATTTTACATTAGCCCCTGTTTCTTGCGCTCCCACCCCCCTCTTTCTTTCTGTCCTTTGGATCCTTGTTTTTTTAATCCTTGCTCCAGGCGATTGGCGAGTTGGTCTCTGGGCTCGATGTGCCTCATTTTAGGCTGTGCCTGTTGTGAAAACCAACAACAGCTTATTAAGGCCAGTGATAATATCTTCTACTGATGCATTGTTGCTATCCAGAGGTCCAATTAAGGCCGCACATTGCAAACCAGACCCCTTACCTAGGGCCCCTTACCTAGGGCCCCTTACCTGCATTTGCACACAGATGTGCAGACTGCTCCCTTGTTCCTGCTTCTGAATGCAGACTGACTTCCTATCACAGAGAACAGTGTGTCTGAGTCAAAGAAAGGAACAGAGTTGTCTTTCCTTGCCTGTCGCTCATGCTCTCTAGTCACTTAAAATCTTTTTATTTTGATTTCAAAGCCTGGCTTTGGGTCCCAACTCTGATATTGTGCACGGTATTATTTACCTCCTAACTGCATCCTTTCAAAGATTTTACAGTACTTCCTGAAATCCCACTTGGGGAGCGATGGGGAAGAAAGCCCTGAAAAAAAAATGCTTTGCATGTTTGAGAAAAGAGACTGAAAAGAGTGGCATGTGGATTTTCCCTCTCCTAACCCCCATCATAAATGTGCCCAAAGCCAGCAGGCTCTTAAAGCAAAAGTGAGCAGGAAAAGAAGTTGGATATTGTTGTCATTCTCCACTTTGGGGGAATCTGGGCACAGCCTTCTCTGGGTGGCTGTGATATTAACATAGCAACTCAAAACTTCACCATCTGGATACTGCCAGGGACCAGGGACATTCTGGTGGAGGGTGGACATTTCTGGGCACATTGTACATGAAGCGTCATGTGCACAGCTGATGGGAACAGAGGAGCCCATGCTTCCAAAGGCTTCTCTGGGTAAGGAGAGGAGTAGTTAGTTACCTGTGTGTGGCATGTCTTCTGAGTGTCAGCAACAGGAGGGGCCTCTGACCACCAGTTGGGTGAAGGTGAAACTCAGTTCTTCCTATATTGAAGTCTAAAAATCAAGAAAGTAGCAAGAGTCTGCCATTAAGAAAAAAGAAACCTGGCTATACAAACATTAAAAAAACAAAATATAAGTTTCATTCGACACCATGATGAAGAGTTTTAATCTATAGAATCCAGGGAGAAGGAGCGAAAGCGAAGACTGAAGTCTGTCTACAGCATGCTTAAGCGCCATTTGCAACAGAAGTGCCGAAGGCAATATTGTATTTTATTCATATACATCTGGTTTATTATAAAGCACATTTTTCCCCTCACTAACTTGGAGAAAGAAAAGAAGATATTGTCGTGTTATTCCTGGCCTTTTCTTAACCACCCAAAGTAAAGAAATGGCTGCAAAAGCTTTAGAAGCAATTCAAGTATCTCAGTGGCTTTCATCAGACGTTCTCTGTACAAGGAAAAGAAAAAAAAAATCGTTCTATGTTTTTATTTTTACTTTGCTTTAATCTTATTTGATGCTGTCTCAACAGGCTGGGACACGCTTTCTTAGATGGCAATTTCACTGCACCGTATGTGTCTCTCACAAGATAGCAGAGTGAGATGAATCTTGGCAGGAAGAGAACTAAACACATCGACAAAGAAGAGAAAAAATTTATTTACTTAACTCCCTGTTGCCTGCATATTTTCCCCCTTGTACTTTGGCTCCCAGTGCACCAGTTCAGACTTAGTTTGTTAGAAACAACTGTGTGAAAGGCGGGCTCCCATTTATCACTCTTTCTCATCACCTGCCCGAGTTTTTCTGAACAGCCACATGAAGCATTCCAGTGGCCAGATGAGGAGACACGGTGTAGAGAAGGAGAAAGGCTAGGCACCCCGGCCCTCCATGCAGAAGAAGCCATAGGTCTATCCCTGGTAGCAGCAAAGGCTCCACCGTCCCCACCCTGTACTTGGTGATGCACCTGGGGTCTACGCTGCCATCCAGCCAGGTGGGGTCCTCAGTTCCACTGGACACCCTGTCACCATGTGGCCCTCAAGTTTGCTTGGTATGTTTGTGGTGACTGGTTATCCTAAACGTGACCAGTCTGTACAGAAGAGGCTAATCTAATAACTGCCACATAAATAGAAAGAACCTATTGCAAGTGACTTTGGCAGTGACCACTTGGGCTGGGCTATGTTGGGAAATGGTTCTGTTATACCAGAGTTCCATCACTTTCATCCAAGGGACCAAAGCCTATTTCAAAGGACAGGCCAGAGCCTTGGTCTGGACTCCTGGGTCACCTATAGATGGAGAAGGGGACTTGTTTGCTGTCATGCATTCAGGTCATGAAGTTCACAGAGTTCCTGATAATGTTGAATGTATGGACTACGTATATTTTTATATTATGTGATATTTTCGAATAATAGCCTAGTGACCTTTCAGTGACCTCTAGTGACAGAGAATGAAGCTCAGTGAGGTATTTCAAAATGTATTGCGATTTAAGTGAAACCCAAAACCTAAATTAAAATTAAGGAACACTTTTTATCAGTCATCTTTGAGCAAAGAAGCTATATGATTTCTTTTAAAACATTTCGTTTAAATGTTAAATTTAAAACACTGGGAAGTATTTTTCTATCGGGGTAGAGCTTCCATGTTTGACTCTCCATCAGGCCATTGACTGGGGGAGTGCCCTCCACTTGGCTCCTTCGGGTCAGGCTCACAGGTGGTGTCATTAGGACAGTTAGCAGAGCACAGCAACTGCGACAAAGGGTGTTTGAAGAATACAGTTTTCCTGGAATACGCAAGCGTGGGGACACAAATGGGGGTCATAAGGAGACTTAGATCACAAGAAAAGAGAGTCCAATTCAGATTTCGCTGGCTGCATATATGCATGTTGACTGGTGTGCAATTTTCCAAGAATCTTACAGAGAGAAAGATCATTCTAGGGCAGGAAAATGTCAGTGTTTTTTTTTTTTTTTAATACATAAAAAGGAATATAAACGCAGCATGATAAACAGGTATCTAATATTCTTTTGCTATTGGACAAGATGCCTTTCCTCCTTCACTTATATTCGGGTCCTAGAGAAAAAAATTTGGGGAAGATTTAATCTTCCAGTTCTCAGGAAAGTATCCAGGGTGTGAAGTTGCGCGGAACCTACCCCATCCCCACTAATTTTTCATTTGGCACTCTAATCGCAGTAATAAAATAAAAATGTAAATGTGGAATTACAGTTTCTAATTGTTTTAAAAGTCAAACTAATTTCATTAATTTAATAGATTCCATGTCTTGGGCAGTTTCAGTTTCTGCCTCAGAAATTAGTTTAGATCAGGATAGAATGGCTTCCGAATGGAATGGAACAATGTTAGTCAATATGGATTTCATGACTAATTTTTCAGTTACTAGTGCTATCCTTATTAGGTGCCAAAGAGATGTATAAGGCATGATAGAGATATATTCGTCTTAATTGTGCACTATCTTGGCTTTGCAAACTGAAAGGAAGAGGTGGGAAAAATCACCGAAAGCAGGGTGGAGAGAGAAGGTTCCTGGCAATGATGTAATTTCCCCTTGGTATCTCGTCCCACTAAAAACTCGAGATTGCCCCATTATAAATACCAGATCAGTGCTATTTCTTTCGTGAGTTAAGGCTCTAGTTAGAAGTCTGTTCGGATGAGATGAGTAAAAGATGCAGGACTATGTGCGTGCGCCCCCTACCCCCGCACTTACACCCCCACACACGTGCTCATTCAGTCACAGACATGTTCACAGATATATCTGTGCTGGGGTTATTTATATCCTCTCGACATAAAGCATCAAGATGGAGTTAGCAATGTTGGTGATAGTTGTGCATAGACATATAGTTGTGTACATACAATATAAATTGTACATTGCGAGAAAATGAATTACGTGTAGCCCCCCCTTACATCATTTGAAATCTCTGAATCCACAAGAATCTTAGTTTTGAGCTACAGGAACAAGGTGTGATAGTGCAGGTTGTGGGCGTGTGCTTTAACTTAACCCGTTCCTCTGGAATGATACAGTCCTGAAATCAATAGGAAAATGAGATATGACTGCAGTGGTTTGATAAACAGACTCCGTTTTGAAGAAGTAATTCTGAATTTTAGCAAGGTCTACGGATTCCAAACTGCATTAGGAGACAAAGCATGTGAACTCTGGAGAAGTCTCTCAGGTCCGATCATGTGAAGCAGACGGGGAACCACACATGGGTCCCACCCCCTCCACTCTCAGTTACCCCCTCCCCAGCTTCTTCTTTATTTATTAGAAAGGTAGTTAATAGTTCAGCAAATAGATGATCTTTTTAATTAGATTTCTACTTTTAAGACAAAGCATGCATAATTTAGTCAAATTTTTAGCCCATTTGTACTTTTTTTTTTTTTTTTTTTGCTAATTGTATATTACCAACTAGTGTTCAAAGAAAGGGAAGGTCTTTATTGTTGAATTAGTTTTTCATTGTGGGGGCCACTTAAAAATTCCCTCTCATTTTCTCTTCTCATGGAATAGCAGCTAATTCTCAAGGGGAATCCAGACAAGGTGTTAAAACTAGGATAAAAGCATTGTAATACCAGAAAATCTGCTCTGTCAAACCAGAGGCCGCTGGGCTGGTGAGAAAGCAGAGAAAGTAAACAGTAGCGATCTCTCATGTAACAGAAGATTTAGGGATAATTTGTTTAAATAGTAGCAATAATGATTATTAATTCACCCTTCGAATGTTAACAAAGACCTGGTTTTTGTTAGTTTGTGCTTTCGATTCATTTTCAAGCTGACGTTTGTTTTAGGCTAATGCTGCCATTGATGGGAAATGCAATTAACTTGAGCTTCCCACTCCCTCCACCCCTCCAGATATGTTTGATGTTTGGTAATACAAAATAAAATAATTCCCTTCTAGAACACTGCCTTGCTAACACTGTGATCACTATGGAGTGCATTTTTATCCAATTCTTCTCAACTTCCTTGGGAAACAATAAGGAATTCTTTTTGTTCTTTGCCATACAAGGTATAACAAATGGATTTGGAAATACCTGCACTATATCAGCAGTGCTTAGAAGAAAGAGAAAAATCAAAGCAAGAAATAAAAATTACAAAATGGTAGAGCCTGACCACTTCATCCACAATTTGTGTCTGACCTCATTGTTGAAAAATTTCGTGAAGCGTCATGGTGGCTAGTTTTTCTCCCTTTGACGCTGTAATGTTGAAACTAGTCCGAGGTATATTATTTTTCCTGTTTGGTGTGAAAGGGACAGAATCCCTAGAGGACCTGACCTCAGAGACCCCTTGCATTCTCCAAAAGGCAGCGCTGTCCCGGGCCTACTGACAACAGAGGCAGGCTCAAGAGCGGGGTCCAGCTTGTCCCGTCAAGTTCATCGTCCACTCCATCAAAGGGCCTAATGGTCAGCAGAGGGGGCTAAATGTGTCCCCTGTGACCTGACATTAACAGAGTGGACTGGTTTAAGTGTTACTGAGGGTGTCTCAGAATGATTTGGACGCCAATACCCGTTTCCCTCAATAAGCCGTCATTTGGGTCATGACTCAATACAGCTTTGCACTGACACGGCCCACCCCCGAAGTGCTCCTGGGGGACATGGCCTCACCTCCGAGACCGGCAGACAGCAGGGCTGATCAATGCCTTCTGACAACAAGTGAAACAATCACCTTTTCCCTCACCCTCCACCTCTGTGCACCTCCCACCCCCAAGCCCGTCTGACCAGCTTGAAAATGATAAAGATAAATTGTTTTATCTAAACATAGAGTCTGACACTGAGAAAAGACAGGAGGAGTGAGGAGAACCGCCCAGTTTGTCGAGAGTCTTACATTCCAGCTTTTTGCTTCTCATGTAATTTTGATGGAAAATAAAAAGTCAGTCTGTATATCAAATGTAGAGCTTGACTGATCCAGGGGAAAAAAAAAGCCCGCAGTTGTGGTGAATGTTTTCTCCTCAGATTTAAGCCGGCCTATAACCACTAGCTTTGTAGGCATTAAGGAGGCACAGCGCGTTTTCTGTGTTTGGACTGGGATTTTGACAAAACCATGTGCATAGGAAATAAATTTAAATTATAAGCTTCTTTAAAAAGCAGAGTATTTTTCAAAAGAAAACCAACAACATAATACTGATGTGAGAAATCTTTAGAAAAGGCCTGAAATACTTTTAAAAAGAAGATTCCCTGCAGAGTTCTAAAATAACCATTTAAACCATTTTTACACTTCTATTTATTTGTATTTGAAACAAAACTAAAGAAGATAGAAAAAATGTACGTATTCTCTTGCTATCATGACTGTTATTTTCTTCATGACATAAAATAACACAAACCTATAATAATGCCCAAGTAAGAATTGTGACGTGTATAAAAATATACATAAAAAATAGTTTAAATGTATTGGGAATACTGAAATAAGTGGGTTAAAATGTTTAAAGAAGTATGTTCCATTTACTAATGATAATGTCATTTTATATTGATTTTAATATAATATTTCTCCATGAAATAATTTTAAAATCATTTTCCTTTAGGCAGAAAAGGAAAGCACATTTCTATTCAATCCAGACATATCTGAGAGTATGATTACTTCTGAATATTTAAAATTTAAAACAAGTATATTGGAAGAAAATTTTATTTCTAAGCATTACCTTTAGAACAATTTCTAAATTCCCTTTTGTAATTTCTGAGCAGTAACTAAAATTTTATATGCAGTTTTAAAAAACAAAAACCTATTTTCATTTATTTTTGGCTGATGAGAGCTGTCTCCTTTCATATTTTTCATTCGCTGAAGCAAGATGGGAATGTAAATCAGTGGGAAAAAAGTAAAAAAGTTTTATTTTTGATAGAGAATTATAATTTTAAAGTTCTTTATACCATGTAATGTCTATTTTGTTTAAATAGCAATTCAAAAGCACATTTTATTTACAAAGTTATTTAAATTATTAGATATGTTATCTTTCCGTTTTGGCTTTATTTTTTTTTTTCAGTTTTGTTTACACCTTCTAGTGGAGTGGAGAGTAAATATATAGTATATACAATGTGTATATACATTTCAATGTGTTATTTCAAAAATAGTTTATACAATTACTTAAAGATGATGTTTAGAGACTGGACATATTTATGTAGGTTATTTATAATAAAAAGACTAAAGTACATTTTATACTTTGTACCCTAGCATTAACAACCGATTAATGTTTCCTTTTTGGAAGCACAAATATTTATTATATGATTGTACTTAAAAAAAGGGGGGGGGGCTAAACACCCAAAGTGTCAAAAGTCAAGCTTAACAAATTTAAAAGCAATGAAATGAAAACTCAGTTAAGCACCAATGGTCTTTTTTGAATTTAGTGAAAAGCTGCTTGCAAGAACTAAGGAAAACGAGATCTGTGCCTCCAGTATTCAGTTTATTAGGTCCAATGCTCATCTTCAAAGGAATATCACAGCCATGTGGCATTTAAGGATTTAGAGGAATTCTGAGAATTTGAGTGCTTTATGCCAAAATGGATTCCGTGTGCACTTCAGCCATGAAAACGGAATTAGGACCTTTTGCTCACTTTGTCCTTCAGCTATTTGTGTACCAGTTAGATAACTGCAAAATTATCGGTCCGCAAAGGTAGAAAAATCAAGGGGGGATTGAGCTAAACAACAATTATACATCTGAGCAAAAGAAACATTAGAGTCCTCTGTTTGCAGGGAGGAGCATGCAGCTATGGTCACCAAGTGGGCCACCGAATGGAGAGCCTGGAAGTTTTCAGGAGCTAAAGTAGCATTTGGGTATATCTTTATTCGCTTAATGCATACAAAGGTTTTAAAGTAATATTGGGCATTGATGTGTTCAGAAATTCCAAAGTAGTCAATCAAAAACCGTGTTTAATGAACTACAGGAGGAGGGGTAGCTCCCAGGATCTGGTGTGGAAGGACTGTAAGGGTCTGTGCAAGGTGTGGAGCCAGGATGTGGCACCAGGGCAGGCGGGGTTAGCATCCATCCACAGCAAGTCCCTCTCTTTATGCGGGCTAAAATCTGGCAGTTTAGATCTAGTGTTATAAAAAAAGCGCACGAAGTCAACCTTGTATTATGAAAATCAGGCGCTATCCACTCTCAAGACCACCAGCAAGTGCTGTTCTTCCCCCTTTGAACCCATCCTCTGTTTCCTCCTTCTGTCCATGGATCTAAAATCTGCTTCTAGGTTTAGGAAGGAAGGTGAAAGGGATCTTAATTAAGAGACCTAATTTGGGAGTGAAGGCTTCTTGTCTTTGGAACTAAAGGAATAAAGCCAAAGAAAGGGACGGTTTCAGGAGAGGGGTCGAGAGGAAAAAGTCTGAACTTTGAACAAAAGAAATGAAGTAGGATTTAATTTAAACCAGGGTATTACTTTCTTTTTATTCTGATTGTACATAAGATGTCGCACTGTTTTCTTTATCCTTTCCTCTATTTTTTTTCCTATTTTTTAATTTAAAGCCAATTTGGCAATACGGAGCTTGTTCTGTAAATATAAAAATAGACTAGTACAGTAACCCATGTGCAGGAGGGTGGGGAAGAGGGGCATGCACCCTAGCTATGAAGATCACTGAATTTTTTACACAAAGAACAAATCTCTACATCCTACGCTGTCATTAGGACAGAAAGATTTTCTTTCTTTCTTTCTTTTAATCATTTCAATATAAGAAAAGGACCCCTCTCAAGATGAGGTCCCTGCTTTTGCAGTGTTGGGTATGTTATTATTATAAAATGGGGTTATATTCTGTGCCTTTTACATTAACAATGGGGGCAGGGGTAGGGGGTGGGTCCGAGGGGCCTGAAATGACAGAATGAGGGACACACAATAGGATGGCCTGACTCTGAACAAATAAATAAAACATGTGAATCACAGCCTCTGCTCCCCCTCCCTCCCCCCTCACCCCCCAACTGTGATTAAATTTGCTGTGGTCATTTCCCAAATGTCTGCCTGATAAAAAAAAAAAAAAAAAGAAAGAAAGAAAGAAGAAGAAGAAAATGAAGCAGCAGCAGCAGCACCCAGAGCCTTTTCTCGCACGGTGACTTCAAGCTAGGGCCTTCCTGGAGCCGGCCGCCTCCGCCGCCGCTCCTCCCTACGGCACAGACAGCAGCTTTCATGAGCGAAAACGCTCCACATCTGATGGCTGTCCTCCCCCAGCCCCGTAAAAAGAAGACTAAAGCTACCAACCCTGTAGCACCAACTCTGCCCCCTTAATAAACAGCTTCCCAAACTACCCGCAGCATCACACTGAAACCCTTGGCGCCTGGGGCTCAGTAATGGGATTTCTCATACACCTTCCTACAAACCACCAACGCAGCTCCCAGCAGCCCATTGAAAGCACAGGGAGAGAAAAAGAATACATTTTAATAAATTGAGGGGAAAAATGATTTGGGTCCTGTAGCCCTGTTCTTTAGGAATAGAAAAAGGTGAGGCTGTTGAGGGTGGGGGGAGAAGGGGAAATTTAATATTACAAGAGATAATAGCAACTATGTTAATATCCGGAATTTTCAATATACCATAAGTACATTTTGTTTTTCCTTTTAGCACGATTTATAATTAAAGATTTTAATCTGGCTTCACATTGAGTTAATAAGCCCTTTGATTGATTAGGATTCATAAAATTGCCATTTCCCGCTGATGCTTTGTGTTTCTGGGGATGTTCTTTTGAAAAGCTGGGTTAAGGTGAATAGGAAGCAGCCATTGTTTAGGCCGAGCTGTGCCAATTCTGGGAACTCGGAACTGCTTTATTCAGAGTTTGTCCCCTGCAATATCTTGTTGTTCAGCCAAATTAATGCAGATAGGATCTGCTGGGCTACAGTTTAGCTGCTTTTAGGGGAAAACTTTTTTTTTTTAATTATTATTATTTCAGCAGGTGTTCCACGCAATTTCTGCCTGTTTCCTGACCTGTTCTTTGGCTTAAATAAAATAAACTAAAAACCACGATGAAAGAGCATCAAATTGATAAACAGAATGTTACAAAACTAAAAATGATAAAAGAGAGAAAGGTACAAAACCAAATCCACATGAATGCAGCAAACCCCAGAAAACCGGTCTCCGATTTTTCTTTTAAAAAATTCAACTTCAGAGGCTGTGCATCCGATAAATTATCCATTTGCATTAATGGCCAATCCTGCGATGCGTGGGACGTGTCCTCCTTCAGCTAAAGGGATGTCTTGGAAATGTAAACACAAATGAATAAATAGGAGAGAGAGGCCGAGGGAGGGAGGCAGGGAGGCAGTGTGCGAATGCTGTTTATCAAGTTAAGTAATATATCCTGCCACCCCACCCCCTCCAAAACCAAGCCAAAATTAAGCGCAAAACCTAGAAACAACAATAAATTCTGTGAAGGAAAAAAAAAATAGAAAGAAAGAAAATGTGAGAAAGAGCCAGTGATTTGAAATGTCCTGTCAAAGGGCCCCTTTCCTTCAGTTCATTGTACCCTGCGTGTCTGTACGGGAACATGCACAAGAGCACCCCCCCCCCCTTATTTTTAGCAGGGGGAATAAAGTGACTCTCTTCAGCTTCCGAAGGGCCTCTCTGTGGGGACTGAACCAGAGCAAATTCCCTTTGTGTTTCTTGCTCTGACGGGACGTGCTATTGTTGAATGCTGGGCCTCTTGTAAGACCCAGCCCGGCTGTGGGCCGTGGGCTGTGGGCTGTGGACGAGGCCTCTCCAATAACACTCAACTTGTTTTGGAATCGATTCTGCCTCTCCTCCCCTGTCATCCACCCCAATTTAGGTGGCACAACCAGCATTTTCATATCCTTGCATTATCATTCAGAGGTGGTCTCCAATTTATAAAAATGTTTATAAAAAACATTTTTAGGGCTCAATGAGAAAAACTAGAAGCCATGTTCATGGCATGTCCAGCCCCAAGGAATTGCCCAGAGAGTCCCCCCACCCCCTAGGCAGGCTGGGAGGGGATGCTGGGCCCCTTCTCTCCCATACCTTTACCTGGGATTCTGCCTGGCTTCCATTCCTAACATGCAAACCCCATCTGGATGCCTGCATTGTCAGAGACCTGTCCCAGCCAGCAGGATCAGTCCTTTTCTCACTCCATCCCCATCTCACATCATCATCGGCCCCCTGCATGGTGGTCTGTCCCTCCTCCCAGCCCCCCTTTCCTCTAATATTTCTGTTTCTGCTAGGAAACAGCAAAGACCAGCACAAAGTAAATAGCAGCCAAACCCACTCAATGCAACGGCTCTGGGTCTCTAAACAGACAGTGATGTCCCTACCTGCCCCAGCACTCCTTGCTTTGTCGTCACTGACCTCATGAATCCAGGACTGGTGGGGCCGGATGGGTGGGCTTTTAAACGTGACTAATGAAGAAAATGTACCCTGGGTGGGGGGTCCCCCTCCCTACAACCAAATAGAATGTATCCTGATGCATATTTTATTTTTATGAAAGAAGAAAGAAAAAGCCCAACACACGTATTTGTGGCAATGAGGAAATAAAATAAATTTAAAACAACACCCCCCCCCCTTTCTTTCTCATCCCAGGTCCTCAGCAATGACAGCAGAGAACGAATAATTCCCGGTGCAGTGTCTTACATCAGTTAAAGGTACCTTTGAATGAATGTCAGCTCCTTTCTACCTTAGTGCCAGTCGATCGATGCTTCATTAGGGCCGAATTGTCTTTTGCCCATGCAACCTTGAAAACAGTCCCTTTAATTACCTGTGAGGAAGTCGGGGACCCTCTCTTTTCCCTCTCTCTCCCTCCCGCCCTCTGTTCTCCAGCAGAAGGCTCAGGGAAGTGAGGATGGGTAGGTGGGGGTCACTCACTCACATTCACACTCAGTGCATTACTCCTTGATAGAGAAGCTGAGAGGAGAGGAGAAGGTGGGGCCAGGGGGAGCACAAAAGGAATAGAAAGAAATATCGGACCCTGAGGTGAGAGGGCAGGGTTCAAGTCTGGACTACAGATCTATTGAAGAGGTTTCAGCCAGGCAGGCCTCCACTTGACTTTCTCATCAGCCAGCTTTATGGATTCTCAGCTGTTCCCTTTACACCAGGGCTCCGTGCCTCTCCCACGACTGATTACCAGGGGTTTCTAAATACAGCAGAGCCAGGTGCTACGAGGGACCCCAAAGGATTCTGGATGAGCTTCCTCCAGGCCACAAAGAAAAGGGGAACCTGTTGGCTAAGTACATTAGAGGGATTGTGGAGAGAGAGGCACGAAGGGCAGCCCAGCCTGGTGTGAACCCTCCCCTGGAAACCAAAGGCATTTCGAATAACTGGAGGCCTGTCAAGTGTCAGTAATGGAGGAAAGTGCATAAATCACCATGTTTGTTATGCACTATTAAAAAACTCAGAAAGATTTTAAATTCAGGTGATAATCTGGTCATCCTGAGGGATAGGCTTATATTTAGTAGCCAAGAATTCTTACCTATTCAATTATGATGAGAAATATCCTAATAAAGCCGTAAACCTCAGCGGAGGAATGTTAATCAATTGTGCGTGCTCTGTTAGCACCGTGTTGAAAAACACACCTGCGCAGGCTGAGCCTCCTCCTAACATGGTCATCTAGGATCACACTTGGATCCCTCTTCCCATCAGAGGTCCCCAGGCACCTGGATATATATGACTAAAACCTACAAAGCTCATCTGATCTTTCCTCCCGTGAC
The DNA here is from genome assembly GCA_037038555.1 of Rhynchonycteris naso. NCBI lineage: Eukaryota > Metazoa > Chordata > Mammalia > Chiroptera > Emballonuridae > Rhynchonycteris > Rhynchonycteris naso. The sequence goes on from CM073001.1 coordinate 19,793,842, forward strand.
TGTATTTCTATCCAAGCTAGGAGTCAGGGGTCAAGAACGCATTTCCCCCCCCAATTTACACAACAAAGTGCAATTAACATTGCACTGCCCCCTCTCTACTCCCCCACCACTATTTCCCATGTGCATACACACGAAGTGCAGGTTTAGGGGGCCCGGATAAAACACAGGATACCAGTTCAGTTTGAACTTCAGAAAAACAAGAAATAGTTTTGCAGTATAAGTATGTCTCAAATATTGCATGGAACATACTTGTACTAAAAACTATTTGTTGTTTATCTAAAGTCAAATTGAACCAAGCATCTTGTATCATTCATTCATTCATTCATTTTGCCCAGTCTGGCAACCCTATGTACATTCTTCTCAAATCCAGAAATTTCCTGCAAACAAAGAGGATAGCAATGATTTTTAAGTCACTTTTAAAATACCTGTACATAAATATAAAAGGATTTATTTGCATATGTTTGGGTGCAGCTATGATGCAGAGCCACAAGCCGGTACGGTGTGAACAGATGCCCTGCTCTGTCATCTTGCTTAGTCCCCACCAGCTTGAGAGGTTACTGTGGGCAGATGCCTGGCCATTTGGCTCAGTGGCATCAAAACAAAGACTTGGGATAAAATTACCTCTAACCTGCGCTCACACACAGTTGAGCTACGCCGTCGCCATCGTCGTGCGGTGCCAGTGTCTCTGCCCAGCCCTGCCCGTACTACATGTGAGGCTCGTGCGTACAACCCGCAGCCCTTATGCAGGCCCGCGTCTTCCGGTCCAGCCAGGAGCAGTGAGCCTCCGCGGGGAGCAGGAGAAGCCATCCTGCAGCCCCCTCAGCACTTGGCGGCACTCAGGACCCTGTGATGTCACCACATTAAGTTTAAAAAATCCCAACATGCCTGACCTGTGGTGGCGCAGTGGATAAAGCATCGACCTGGGAACACTGAGGTCGCCAGTTCAAAACCCTGCACTGGTCTGGTCAAGGCACATATGGGAGTTGATGCTTCTAGCTCCTCCCCCCTTTCTCTCTTTCTCTTTCTCTGTGTGTGTGTGTGTGTGTGTGTGTGTGTGTGTGTGTGTGTGTCCTCTCTAAAATGAATAAATAAAAAAGAAATTTTTTAAAAAATGTGCCATTTAAAAAAAAAAATCCCAACAGGAGAACCAGGGCCTAGGGCTGGGAGAGGAGGGGGAGGGGAGGGGGGAGGGGACCGCTTCTGTGTGGTGTGTGTCCCCCCACCCCGCCTTGAGCAGTCTTTGTGCTCAGGGTGTTCCATGTGAGCATGTGAGGAAACGGGAGACAGGCGCATCCAGTGTGCAGGGTTCTCCCACCTGCTCTGAGCTAGGAGGTCAGAGGGCGTGGCCACAGCCTTTATTGAATGTGCCAAGTAAATGGGAGAATTATATTTCTGTTTATGTGCTTGACGACATATTTTTAACACTTTGTACAGGGGAGCTGGCAATGTCAAATCTCTAAGTTTGCTGAACCAATATTAATATTCATAAACATGAGAATGAGTTTCGCGATGTAGATAGGTCGGTAGGGAGTGAGAGTCAGGCTGACCTGATGCTTTTGAAGAACTCCTGCCTGGCAGGCAGGGGGCAGCACTGCCAGTTCTGGGGAGACTGGAGGAGATCCTCTTTCTGAGGTGACTGTCACCATCTATTCTGAAATAGCATCTCATTTTCCTGGATCCAGATTCCCTGTATGTAGGGCACATAGGCAAAGTGGTGCATGGCCACACCTTCTCATGTGCTCGGCCTGGGTCCAGTCCGCAGTGGCCTTGGTAGTGAGCCCCTGGATGGGTTCTGCAGGAGGCTGATTCAGGGAACCTGCAAATAGGTACCCTGGTCTTGGATGCAATTAGGGTGTATGTTCATCAACAAACATAGTGTTTGATCTGGAAACCAGGGAAGGTGAGGGTAGAATAGGTGATTCCTGAAAAGTTATTTCTAATGGAGGGAAAAGAGCAAGTGGCCAAAAGATAGTTGCAAAAGAGAATAAATGAACAAGCACAATAGAAACAAACTCACAGATACAGAGGCCAGACTGAGAGCTGCCAGAGGGAAGGCATGTGAGGGGGGCTGGGGAAGGGTTAAGCAAAAAGAAAATCACAGTATGGTTGGTGACTACCAGAGAAAAAGGCATGGGAGGAGGTAGGGGAGGAAAAAGGGGGGATAGAATAGATGGTGATGGAGGGAGACTTTACTAGGGGTGGTGAACTCACAGTACAATATACAGATGATGTGGTATTGAATTGTGCACCTGAAACCTATATTGTTAATCAATGTCACCCCAATAAATTCAATAAAGTCAGTAATTCTTTTTAAAGGATTACTAAGTGATGAATAGCGTATAATTCGGCAAGCTTTCAAATAAATGAGTGACATCACTAAAACAAAACAACAAAATGGGGTGGCGGTTGTGTGTGTGACTTTCTGGGAGTGGGTGAATAGAATTTTCTCTAGAGGAGAAAATAACTATTCCCCCCCCCTTTGACGGTGAAATGATTTATCCTTTTTCTCTGTTAAGATAGAAAAGTAAGAATGTAAGACTATCTTCTTAGAAAATTTTGGTGAGACAAAAAGGTAGGGTGTGAGATCGTTTAGGTCCTGAAGCAAAAAGGGGTTATCTCTAGTATGGAGCTTCTTATTGTGAGAGGAAACATATCTTCTCTTAAAGTAGATTATAAAAGTGACCTTAACTATTAAAAAAAAAAAAAAGAAAGCTGTACCTGGGAAACAGACATGTTTTGTTTCATTTTAGGAGTTTCGCTAGGCCAAACAGCCTTGAAAGCAGTTACTCCTGAGGGCTGTTGAAGCCTTTGTCCTCTTGGGCCCCTGTCACATGAAAGCCAGTAGCATGTCATCCCAAAGAAAAATGCACTGTGTTTAAATGCAATGTGTCTACATTATAAATTATGACTATGAGCTCCAAAAACCTCGCCCTAACACGAGTCACTGAAATGCATAGCTGGTAGTCGCATAGGCAGAGGTGATTAACATCTGTGCTATTTGGAATATAGGCCTCTGCTTTCATAGCGTGGACATCCGTTCCATAGCCTATGAGTTCCTATCTCTATTCATATGAGTGAGTGTGCAGAGAAAAACAGTGTCTGTCTATTCTGGGCGTCAAAAAGCAATTTCTTGCTGCAGTGAATTTAATGTATTCAGTAACCTTCTGTTTATTTGGGTATTATTTGCTGAAAACACTTGGACAGCTCTGGTGTAAAAGGGTAGGAAAACCCAGGCCAAGTGTTGATGGGGGGGCTTCTCTCTTCACACACCACCGGCCCAGACCCGCATGGGCCGGCGGTGGCAGGGCTGTCTCTCTTTACTGCACAGCATCAAATAAGGTCCATAATGCTGCTTGTGCTCCTCCACCTTTTATTGTCCATGTTATCGAGGAAACCTGTAAAAGTTCCCTCTTTTGATATCTTGACCCACGGTGTTGCTAGCATGCTGCTTTGTGGTTTAGAGATTTAAAGAAACAGAGAGGGAAAAGGAGTGAGAGAGAGAGAGAGAGTTTGCCTTAGGTGATAAACGGCAGTTTAAGGCCAGAGGCTTTATAAAAAAAAATAAAAAAAAAAACGGAGAGAGAAAAGAAGAGAAGCAGCCTTAGCAACAAGGGAGTTCAGAAGTTTGGGGGGGTGGCAGGAAGAGGTGGGGGTGCATCAGTGAGGATACCAAGTCTGTCTCACCTGATAAAAAAAGGTAAAATAGAATTCCGGACAGTCACACACTCATCCACTCCCTAGCTTGAATGCGGAGACAGGTGTACGACACGCATGTCTGTGAGGCCATGAGGTCATGTAAGAAACATTTGGAAAGCCAAAGGAAAGCCACACTCATTCAACTCTCCCAGTTTTCAAAGGCAAAACGAAACCTGTTTGATAGTGTAGGTTACTGATTTCCATTTTTAGTGAGAATTGAAATTAGATGCTGTCATTCCCCCCAATCTCTTTCTCTCTCTCTCTCTCTCTCTTTCTCTCTCTCTCTCTCTCTCTCTCTCACACACACACACACACACACACACATCTTCCCTATCAGATCACACCTCCTCAGGCAGACCGCACTGCATACACCTCCTGCCTCATCGGTTGACTGGCAGTATCTCCTTGAGCTAGATATCTTGGTGCCTTTGGAATCAATAGATGCTGTTGGTTTTATTGAGGTAACTGTTGTCTACTCCAAATGGCTTGCAGCGCACAGCTATCCAAACCCGTGTTCTCATTGAAAGAATGGGGGAAGGAAGGCGCTGATGTTGTGGGGAGTTCGTTTGATGACCAAGAAGAGCAGACCTACTTGCTTACTTTTTCCAACTGCTAACCAACATGGTGATTCTGAACTGTCCTGTCTCTGTTAAGTTTGCACATGGATGTGGGCCAGGGAGGGGACACTAGGGACTGTGTGAACAGGAACACTTGTGTAGGACATGGTGACACTTGTGTGTTTCATGTGTTGTCCAGACGTCTTCACTGCTCCTTGCTTTGATGGGAAATTGGATTATTTCCTTGGAAAGGGGAGACATTTATATTACACTTTCAGCAGATGTGACTTTGGAAACAAAGACTGAGATTCCTGTTTCTGGAATGCAGTCAGTCTGTACTTCTCGTTGGTGTACCTTCAGGCCTGGACTTTGAATTTAGTACTCAAGTGGAGAGTGACTTTTTCCTTTTTCCTGGGCTTTTAATTAAATTTTATTACAATAGTCCTTGGTGAAAATTTTTTTTTCTAAACCCTTTATAGCAAAGGAAATAAGAGGGCATAAGATGAAAAGCCGGAGGCAATGACATGGAGATTTTTCCATTTTTTAGTTTAGTCTGGTTAGTGAAAAAAAGAAAAACAGTGACAGGATTCATTGACGTGAAATGTGCATATTGCCAGGCAATGATGGATCGCTCACACTCAGCGCTCAGAGTCTTCTCGAGGCTTCACTTGGCTACTCCACCTCTTCTATGCTCATAGTTTACTCAGACCGAAACACACACACAAGTATCAGAATGTAGAAATGACTAGTCAACATCGTTCCAGAAAACTTATAAGGCAATGAGACCAATATATGAAGAATAAAGGCAGGAGGAAAAGTTACTTTAAACTATGACCTTTTCAATACTGCATAAGCGAATTCCAAACTCCATACACACTGAATAGACTACTTTGTGGGTTCAGAATCCGTAGGACTTCAATAAAGCAAGGCCCTTCCTGCTCAGCTTTGGACCCTTTACTGCATGCCAGTGTTCCCTGGGGATGTGGAAGAGAAAGCGGATTATACACCAGCATCTTTTCAGGGGGGCCCTGAAGAGGGGCTGTGCTGCTCCGGGTGTGGAGCGGGACTTGGACTGGCTGGTTGCAGAGACCTCAGACGTTGCTTTCCCATGAAGCATATTTGTGTCCTCTGTCTTCGCAAGTCTCAGAGGCTACCCCCTTATGACGTTAGGAGTGACTTCATAACAGGAATCAAAACAGAAGGAAGCACTCTTAGGGCTGGCAGTAGCATTGGTGACGCCGGACTCTGAGCCTTCAGCTGCTGAAGTTTGAAGATAAACATCAGCCAGGAGCATCACGTCTACTCAGGGCTTGGGTGCTCTGTGTTGAGTGAATTCAATTGGTTGTGATCGAGTTAGGCCTCTCTCTTCTTCACCCAGCATGTGATGAGAAAGATAACTTATTGCTGGTATCTTTTGGATGCCCAGGTCAGATAAACACCAAGACACATTAACATGAAGTTGAATGGTAGGACTGGCTGATTCTCACCTTGGGAACTTCCTTCTTTTTCTAACGAAGGATGTCATTGAATTAACCTATGAAAATACATTTTCCCAAGTAGTAAAACTCTGATCCCTTAGTTAAATGATCCCATGTATTGCTTTCATTTTAACAACAGCAGGTTAGTATTTCCCATCATGGAGCCTCCAAACATCGTCCTCTGACAAATCCAGAATCTTGTGGGATGTGCAGAAGTGACTAAAAGTAACCCATGTGAGGATGGGGACAGATTGAGAGCATCTGGCCCCAGCAGTGTTTGCCCCATTATGTCCCGGGCACTACTGTACTGTACTGGCACACACAGTAGCGTTTCTCTTTTATTTATCCTAAAGTATATTAAAATATAATCACGACATTAACTCCACAGTTTTATAGATATTTTGGCTTAGGTTGCAGTTAAATGAAGTTATACTTTATGCATATTAAGTGAATTGCATTTCCCACTGTGCCATATTGGCTTTGATGACATATAGTTATGCCAAGGATCATGAAAGTGATACAAGAATGTCTGAAGTTGGCAAATGACAACCTGTCAGCCAGTATAATCCAAGAACCTGTATTTTTTTTTCTGATATGAACTTTATATTTTGAAAGAATTTTTTTTAGCTTACACATGCACTCATTATGTAATAATTCAACTTTTCTATGTAAAGATATCTACACCTCTTGATAGGCGTAGTCAGTGCTACAGACTGAATTGGTGCAACTCCAGCAAAGCCAAAACAGCTAAGCATGTATATCCTTAGCACAGTTGTTTTCAAGTATTGGAAACCAGCTGAAGCTTTCCCAGTGATGGGAAATTTATTTTAAATATATAGGGATATCTTATGGAATCCAAGAGCCAACACCAGGAACAGCTTGATCTAGAAATTGGGAGGTGACACCAGCACCCTGGGAGAGCTTCTCATGCTCTTACTGTTGTTCTGTTTGCAGATCTTTAGTCTCTCTCAGTAGACTGCCTTTTCCTGTTAGCCTGTCCTCACAGGGATGGAAGATGGTTGTCCACAGTTGCCAAGTTCCTACTGCAGCAATTTGCAGGACTGGTTCTTTCAGCCCCAATTCCCCCTCTCTGGGGAAGAGACTCTGATTGGCCCTGCTGGCTCAGATGTCCTCCCCGGTCTCATCTCAAGCCGAAGCTTGCTCATGCTGGTGTCTGAGAGCCAATGTTTAAATTTTCAGGACTTTTGGTGAGTAGGATGTTCATAACAACCATTATTAGCCCTGGCTGGTTGGCTCAGTGGTAGAGCATCAGCCCAGTGTGTGGAAGTCCAGAGTTTGATTCCTGGTCAGGGCACACAGGAGAAGTACCCATCTGCTTTTCCACCCTTCTCCCTTCTCTCTCTCTCTATCTCTCTCTTCTCTCCTCCTGCAGCCATGGCACTGGAGAGAGTTGGCCCCGGCACTGTGGATGGCTTCATGGCCTCCGCCTCAGGTGCTAAAAAATGTTTTTGGTTGCAACAGAGCAAGGGACCCAGATGGGCAGAGCATCGCCCCCTAGTGGGCTTGCTGTGTGGATCCCTGTCCAGGCTCATGCATGAGTCTGTTTCTGCCTCCCCTCTTCTCACTAAAATAAAAATTTTAAAAAAGACAACCATTATTGAAAAGTTAATTATTAAGCTTATAGTTAAATAAATTACATTTTAAAATGTAATGATTCCTCAAAAAACTCATCACTTTATGACATTTTACTATTACTTATGCTCTTGAGGTTGTTTGTGTCTGTGTCATCTCTATGGTAGAACACGACTACAGAATGGCGTGCTGCTCTCCCTCTTCTTCACTCTCAGCTCAGTGATACCTGCTGGAAGCTTGAAATCCGCCACGGTGGGAATACTTACAATACAACATTTGGCAAACAGTGCAAATTGAAGTGTTGTTGTTGTTTCCTGGAGAGCTGGTTGTTAAACATGTATGAGCACACCACTGACTGTGATCCACTCCAGGGTCCTTTTCTCTGTAAACAGAGTGGTGACAACATCCCTCCCCACTGGTGGGCCAGGAGAATGGGACCCTTAAGAGAATCACTAAAAGCGGGATTCTACCCACCAAAGTAAACATCCTGGGATTTATTCATTTGTTTATATACTTATGCTACAAAGTGCCATGAGAAAGACTTAGACACCATTATTATTTGGCAACTGTGATCATGATGATAGCTTACATTTTAAGCACTGTTTTAAGACCTTTTTATACATGTGAGTTTATATGATCCTCAGAACACTTGCCATTCAAACTCATTTTTTTTTTCTAATAGAGAGAGAAAGAGAAAGGGGGGAAGAGATGCAGGAAACATCAACTCATAGTAGCTGTTTCTTATATGTGCCTTGACCAGGGAAGCTTGGGGTTTCGAACTGGCAACCTCATTGCTCCAGGTGGATGCTTTATCCACTGTGCCACCACAGGTCAGGCAAACTGAACTCATTTTAATTCAGCAAATATTTATCCAGCACCTAAAATATGCCAAGGCTCTATCTTATGTATATAAGATGCATCAGTGAGCAAAACAGACAGAGACCCCTCCTGTTTACAGACGAACAATGCACAAATGAAGTTACACTTTACAGAGTACAGTAGAAGGTAGTGTTTGCGATGGAACAAACCAAAGACAGAGCTTGACAAGGGGAACTGAAATGTCTGGGGTTGGGGGCAGGCTGCAATTTTAAATGAGGTGCTCAGAGTAGAACTCAGTGAGCAGATATTTAAGCAAAGACGTGAAGGAGGGGAGAGAGTTGCCTTTGTGGCTATTTGGGGGAAGAGTGCTCTAGGCAGAGGGAGCTGCAGTGGCTAGGCCCTAAGGTAGAATCATGTTTGGGGTGTCAAAGAAACATCAAAGAGAGCTGCGTGGCTGGAGCATCATGAACAAAAGTAAGAGAAATAGGTAGTCAAAGACGTAAGGGGGTGGGGGTATAGATCACCTTGGAGGCCCTTTGAAGACCTTTGGTTTTGACCTCAAATGAAAGGGAGAGCCATTCAAGGGTCTTGGGCAGAGGAGTAACATGACCTCAACCAGGTTTCAAAGGACTGTTCAGGCTTCTGAGTTGAGAACAGAGGGCAGAAATAGAGAGTTCACTGCTGTAATCCAGGTGAGCAATGGCGTTAGCTATGGCCAGGCTAGCAGCATGGGGGTGATGAGAACTAGTTGGAAGTCAGAGCTGTATGCATTTTGAAAACAGGGCCAAAACGATTTCCTGATGGTTTCAATGAAAACGATGAGAAAGAAAGAATTTAAGAAGATCACCAGGGCTTTTGTCTCCAGCAATCAGAAGAGTAAGTTGCTATGAACTAAGGGAGTTAAGGCTGAGGGATGGGCAACTTAGTGGAGAAATTGTTAATTTGGCTGAGTTGATTTTCAGATGGCTATAAAAAACTGCAAGTGAAGAGGCTGATTTGCTCATTGGATATTAACATTTGGATTTTACACGGAAAGCCTAGGCTAGAGATGCAAATGCAAGAATCCTGGGGACATAGATGGTATGTAAGGCCATGAAACTGTACGTGGTCCCCAAGCCGGGGAGGGTGATACCCTGAAGGGAGAGAGAAATTAATTATGCAAGAGAGGAAAGGGACTGAGGAAATGCCTTACAGAACAGGAGGGGCAGGATCTAATATGAAGTGAAGGGGCTGGCTTTAGGTAAGAGTCTGAGTAATTTATCTGTGGGAACAAGACAGAAGACTGTAAAAGATGCTGATTGATGGGTGGATGTGGTTGTCAGGAGCCTTTGGGAGCTCACTTCTGATTGTATCACTTTTCTTGGTGAAGCAGGAATCCAGGTCTTCAGCTAAGAGTGAGGAGGGGGAGAAAGAAAGGCCTGGATGGTTTGAGATAAAGAAAAAGAAAATGTCACAGCTATTTTGGAGAATGAGATGGAAAATGAACTATGTAAATACAATATGATTTCCAGACAGCATAAAAGGTCTACTTGAAATTCAAGGTTATGATATGAGTACAATTACTATTTTTCTATGACAATGAGGAAACCTAGGCTCAGAGACGTTAAGTTACTTTCCTAAGGTTGCACAGCTAGTAAGTGGCAGAGTCAGGATTTCAATACAGTCAGCTTGACTCTGGAATCCATCCTCTTTAATCCCATGAGACATGTTGTAGAGTTAACTAATGAACAGCTGGTTCTGCTTCTTATAATGACTACTCAGATAACAGCATTCTATATATAGAATGTAACAAATCTACAATTTAGATCTATCACAGGTAACAGCCTTAATTAAAAAGACAAAACAAGTGCTATCTTAAAACTGTCATATAAGAAAGGCAGCCAAGTAATTTCTGGATTAGTGTTTCTGGAAGGGAATGTTATTATGGAGAGGTTTCAAAGGCATTTAAATAGTAGGAGATGCTGACCTGGGCAGTTGGAAGAGACTGATATAGACATTATTAGGCAGCAGAGATTGTTCAGCAGAACAATAAGGTGGAGATAGCTGACCTGGGCCATGCCAGGCTCAAGCCCCAAACCAATTATACCTGAAACGAAGATTCCCGTTAGAAAGGCAAAGATCTCTTGAGGGTTTTAAAAAGCCATGCCTTTTGTAAGTTTCCCAACAAATACTTGTGGTTGGACGAAAAACTATTTGGTGTATTTGACCAAATATTATGATAATTCCTCTTTTCTATAAAGTGGTAGCTTTAAAACAGCTTGTAGAGTCTGAGTATGTTGGCGTGTTTCTGCCACAGGGAACAATCCCAGTTGATGACTGGATGTTTAGCCTTCACAAGGGATGAAGTTCAGTTCAAATCCACACCTGGTTGTCAGGTGTTTTCTGTGCCCACCACTGGGTTATGGAGAGGAATAAAAGGCAGGCCTCCTGGCCGGTTGGCTCAGCGATAGGGCATTGGCCTGGCTTGTGGGTGTCCCAGGTTTGATTCCCGGTCATGGCACACAGGAGAAGAGCCCATCTGCTTCTCCACCCTTCCCCCAATCCTTCCTTTCTGTCTCCCTCTTCCCCTCCTGCAGCCAAGGCTGCATTGTAGCAAAGTTTGCCCAGGTACTGAGGACGGCTCTATGGCCTCCGCCTCAGGTGCTAGAATGGCTCTGGCAGCAATGGAGCAATGCCCAGATGGGCAGAACATCGCCCCCTAGTGGGCATGCCAGGTGGATCCCAGTTGTGCGCATGCAGAAGTCTGATGACTGCCTCCTGCTTCTAACTTCAGAAAAATACAAAAAAAAAAAAAAAAAGAAAAAAGAAAGAAAGAAAGAAAAAAAGAAAAAGAGGCAGACCTGACCTCGTGAAGATCATAATAAAGGAATAATAGGGACAAGTGAGCAAACCCCATTGTGTGGTGTGAGAGTGCACGGACAGAAAAATACACAAAAGGTGGCACCTCAGAAGCCATACAGAATGAGCATAGTTTAATCTCTGGAAGCTTCCAGAAACACAGAGAAATGTTAATAGGGTTAAAACCATAGTTAGTAAACTTTTTCAAAAAGTGGTTCACCCACCGGTAGCATTAACATCACTTTGGCAATGTTGTGTGCATATTGCAATTTGAAAAGCTCTGGTTTGGAAAGCTTAAAAGGCTGCCCCAACTTCTGGAACAAGGGAAGCAGATTTCCAGCCGTGGAAACACATCATTGGAAGTTCTGGTCACATCTGAGCTGAACTGCTAAGGGGAGATAATTAACCTGAGACACAGAGATACCTCTCAACTACCAAATGTGAGGTACTTGTGCCACCATCCCTAAACATTCCCCCACAGAACCTTGGAAGTGAAGGGAATCATTTTCCGAGAAGTCAGATCACCCGATTGAGCCACTAGGAAGCTGGTGCATCAGTTGGGATGTAACAGCAACTATCGCAAACGACACAATTATTTACAGCTCTTGAAATCAGAATGTTAGAGTGTGAAAATTATTGCCCACCGAATTGCAATCTCAGTAAAGGCACAAAGTTACGACGCCATTGACTTCCTCTGAAGTATGCCTTGTTCTGGACAGATTCTCATGGGTGCTTTCTCATTCGTTACCTGGACACTGGGTAGGGGACAGAGAGTGGGTTCCTCAAGACTGTCAGCTGACCTCACCAGGCTCTGAGGAGGCAGGAGATGCCAAACAGGTTTATATGTCTATGTTGGTCTCTTCCTACCTTCCAGGTCAGCATCTCCTACTATTTAAATGCTTTAGAAAACCTCTCGATATTAACATTCCCTTCCTGAAACACTAATCTGGAACTTACTTGGCTGCCTTTCTTATCTGACACTTTTTATAAAGGACTTGTTTTGTCTTTTTAATTAAGGCTGTTAGCTTTGATGGCTCTGCAGGCGCCATGCTGTTCCTCTCAGTGGGAGGCTGGCTGAACACAGCAGATGAGTGGAACCTGCTGAATCGGCTCCTCTAGAAAGACCAGAATGTTTCTTATTTATCCTGCTCCTCGGCACCAAATTCCCTGATTTATTTTTCTTTCTCATACAGGCCTTTTTATTAGCTTACTTGAAATAAATAGCCAATCTTTTGACAAGGGCAGCTTTTCTCTTAGCAGCCACTCTGTCCAGTGGGCAAAATTGTCATCTACATGCAGGGGGTCTAAACAGCAGAGTGAAATACGGAACCCACCCATGTCCAGACAGCGTAGACCGCCAAGATATTTTACTCTATTTTCAAGTAGAGGAAAGCTACTCACACTGCCACCTCGTCACAAGTATTGTTTTCCTACAACGCCTTTGTACTCTGTGACCTCTTCCTTGGTGTGCTCATATTTTATTCTTTGCTGTCCTCAAGGAAACCCGAGCTTATTAATTGTTAAACATGTTAAGGAACTGGGGATTCATTACACGCTGTTCCCAATTCCGAAGGCTGGACAGCCAGATGCCTATCTCATATCCAGGAGGTTGATGCTCAGTAATGCATCATTATAATGTAGCTGGTGTAATGAAGCCGAGGTCCTGGGTGTGATTCCCAGGGTGCCAGTTACCTTGGCTCTCTGGCTGCAGACCATAACTCTATTCCGATGCTGCCCTTCAGACCCGTGGTGTTGGTCAAAAGCAAGGCTGAATGAGAGGCTGGGATCACAACATCATCGATACTTCAGGAGCACGAGCTCACAGCATGCTCCCTAGTGCCGGTGTGCGTGTCAGTGCCCTCCCTGAGCCACCCCGCCAGAGCCGGCTTCAGCCCCCTTGGTGCTCCCACCGCACTTCCCGTTAGTTCTCCTTTAGATTCTAGTAATTAGTGTCCACGCACTGTCTCCCCTGCTGGATTGTAAACTCCTTGAAGACATAAACCATATTGAATACATTTTTATGTCCCCTATAGTGCTCTTGCATGCTCAATAAATATTTGTTGAAAGAATGGCTAGAAGGATGGCTAGTTGGAGAAATGGATGGATGAGTAAGTGCGCAAGTTGTTTTTGCAAATTTGTTGGCGGGTAGCTCTATTGATATCCGTCAAGGACAGATAGCTCAGAGATGTAAAATATAGCACAATAATTGCGCCTGATAATGATACTACATCTTCCACAGAGCTGATAAATCTGATAAGGTGGTGTACATTGATTCCTCATAATATGCTGATAATGCACAGAATTTCCCTTCCCACCAACAGAATCAAATCCTTGCAGGTATTTAATTCATGTCGAAAGCCTCTCTGGGAGACTGCTGCCATTTTAGAGAAAAGGAAAGTGAAACAGAATGGTTGAATTGTCCTGCACGACGACACACGCACACAAAGAAGGCTCAGCGCAATTAGTGGGTGTACTAGTTATCTGTTTGGAAGGAACTATTTCTCAGCTTAGGACAACAAACATTTATATTATCAGTTTTGCTGGGTCTGGAATTTGGGCACCTGTGACACAAAGTCTGTCATCAGACTGCAATCAGGGTGTCAGCTAGGGCTGCTGTCATCTCAGGGCTGACCTGGGGGAAATCCACTCCAAGCCACGTATGCCTGTTGGCTGCAGCCATCCACTCCTGGCCTTGGACTCCACGGGGCAGCTCACGTGTGGCAGCCTGTTTCCTCTAGACTAAAGGCTCCAGGGGAGAGTGAGACCCAGCAAGCAAGTAGTCATGGTCTTTTTGCAGCCTAATCTCTGAAGTGACACCCCATCCCATTTGCTTATTCTAGCTGATAGATGTGAGTCACGAGGTCCCACCTACACTTGGGTGTGGGGCCAGGATGACATCGAGACCAAATGCCAGGAGATGCAGGGATCACTGGGGCTATCACAGACGCTGCTGACCACAGTGGGGCCCCCATGCTCACAGAAGGACCACCTGTGAGTTGCCTCTTGCCTGTCTGAACGATTGGTGTTGAGTCAGCAGGTAGTGCCAGTAAGACGTCCCAGAGGCAACCTGCCTTGAAAGTGAAATCTCTTTTCTCCACCTTGACAGAACATACAGGTAGATGTGGCTTCTTGCTGAAAAGTTCTACCAACAACCCCTCACATCCTGACTGGCCTCTAAGCCTCTTACCTTCTCCACCTGAGCTCACTTTAATGGATGGCAATGGGTTTCTGGAAAATTCAAACAACCACATAGCTTTGCTTGTGCATCCACAGTGAACCCCTGAGGCTGAGGTCCTCTGAGACAGCAGGCTTGCTTTCCCAATGGGACCAGCAATCGAAAGGGTGAGCGTGTGGGTAGAGGAAGAAAAAACCTCCCCTGATGGTTGGCGGAAATGAAACTGTTCTGAAACCAGTTGTCTCTTGTGTTGGAAACGAGTGGTCCGAGTGGACTAAACTCCCGCAGGAACTTACTCCTTTGTGTCTTGTCAAGCGAGGCTTTCAGCACAGATATAATCAGAGGGGTACCTCCCATATCCTGGAACAGGAGCACAGGGTGTGTTTCAGCCCCTTTGCTTCGAATGGTCATCCGCCCTGCTAGCGTCCACAGCTGTCGTCAAATCTCCTTAACTCCTTCAGCAAGATAATGACATTTTATTAAAGAGCAATTGCTAGATTATTAGCCACTGGGCTTAGAAAACACTGAAGACTCATCATTCTCCCACTTCCTTTGGCTCAGATCAACATTGTTGAAGCTGCTTCTGAGATGTGAACTTCATGGCAAGCCGTTCTCTCCAGCCCCACTCAGAATTAACCAATAAATTAGAATAACTAAGTGAGAAAGGGTGAGACAAAGGCAGTGTCAGAACTGGAGGCCAGGGCCTAGGTCATTTAGAATATGAAACGAAGCATGGTTTATGTTTTATATTTTATAGGTTTTAAAACAAAGCTAAAGTATAGCATTAAGGATCAAGGTCAGGGTGTTATCTTTTGTGGGGTGAACAGGGTGGGGGTGGCGAGGTCACAGTTTATGCCAAAGACTTGGCCCCTCCTTTCTCTGTAACATTTCTTTTCCTGAGCTTCTGTCTAATTAATATAAGGCCTTGCTTGAACACACTGGCCCTCATTGGGTCTGTCACTCGTTAATCAAGTGACCCTTCTAGCCTTGGGTAATGACCTTGAAAGAATATATCAGCCCATGATGGCGGAAGTGAGGAATTAAATTGTTTCTCTGAGTGCTTATGGTCATTGCTGACAATTTATATCTCTCAGCTGCCCTGGGCCGGCCATACTGGCCATCGGGCGGCAATCATTTTCCTGGCCGGGAATGGATGGTGAGCCGGACAGGGACCACGCTGGCCTCCTGCACATCTCCATCTTTATGTTATTTCCCCTCCCCCCACCTTCTTTTAATCACGTCTTTGTTTGAGAGGCAGGATTGTACAAAGTTAAAAGCTTTGTCATTAAGGCCACCAAAGAGCGAAAAGCTTGGGGTAAATCGTGTGTCCGGCTGGACCCTGCTTTGTCTCCAAGCTCGCTGCTTTCGTCTCCGCTGATATAAGGCTTAAAAGGGAAGTGTCTTGAGAATTACGTTAGCTCGAAACTCATAAGGAAAAAATTACTGGAAATATTAAAAGGCTGCAAAGGGTGTATTGTGTACAAGTGATTAAGCCTGAACCCTTTCTGGGCCTTTTCGAAGAGGTCAGAGAAATATTGGCTGCTGGTCCTGAGGGGAATAGGCAAGCACAGGGACTCCCACCCCTTTTCCCTCTTATAGGGGTATATTTAGACTCAGTGGTGTCTTGGGGTACACTGGTGTGCCGCTAAACTCACACGCACGTACCAAGATAAATGTTATCTGTACCTGAAATTAAGCACCCTTATCTCCACTTGGAACCTGTGTACTCCCTTCTCGTTTTCTGTTTGCTCTTCTTGAAACTAAATGGATTTTAAAAGCTCTTTTCTTGGGAGAAAGTCTTTTTCTTGTTTTACAATACCACAGTTGGATTTGCAGAAGAATTAAGAGTGCCTTCCCATTAGCTAAGATTCGGCAAATTAATAGCATACCTTGGCGTCGCTCATCTACCATTCCTGGACTTCGTGTGTGTAGGTTTAGAACTACAATGGCACAGGTTTGATTTGTCCTGGGTTCTCTCTGGTATATAGACGTTCGCTAGTTATTCCTACACACAGAGTGGGGCAAAAGTAGGGCTTCAGTTATTTGTAAGGAAAATAACACGATTATTAATTAAGATTAACATTAGAATAAACTGTGTTTTGCATATTCACAACTATAAATCTACTTTGCCCTTCCCTGTATATGTGCTGAAACTTCAAAGAAGAGAAATCACCAACAGGACCCTCCAGAGGTAGGAAAAGAGATAAGTGTTTATAAAACCTAGGTTGTTATTCCTTCGTCTTGCTAACTCCTAGTTTGGCACCGTCTGTTTATTGTTATTGAACAACACCTTCCACACACAGGGGAAATTCTTTTTCCTGAGGTCTATATAGCATGAGGGCTTCTGCAGGTCACAGTACCCCCTCCATCTTGGGGATCGTTTTTTTTTTGTTTGTTTTTTTTTTTTACAGGGACAGAGAGAGAGTCAGAGAGAGGGATAGATAGGGAAAGACAGATAGGAACGAAGAGAGGTGAGAAGCATCAATCATTAGTTTTTTGTTGTCGTTGCAACACCATAGTTGTTCATTGATTGCTTTCTCACATGTGCCTTGACCGCGGGCCTTCAGCAGACTGAGCAACCCCTTGCTGGAGCCAGCGACCTTGGGTCCAAGCTGGCAAGCTTTTGCTCAAGCCAGATGGGCCCGCACTCAAGCTGGTGAGCTCGGGGTCTCGAACCTGGGTCTTCTGCATCCCAGTCCGACGCTCTATCCACTGCGCCACCGCCTGGTCAGGCTTGAAGATTGTTTTTATGTGACCACATTGCGTAGAACCGGTGGTGGAAGGGAGGGGGGCCAGCTGGCCCTCCATGAAACTAGGGCAAATATTTATTTTGCCCTCAGCCCTTCAGGGGAAAGACTTTGTACAAATGTGGGAAACCAAGACTTCTGACAACACAAGTGTAAATGAAGGCATGTTAATAGAACGCGTGCTGATCCTAGTAATAGTCACATCAAGATGTTTGCCCTTTAAGGGGTGATCTCATGAAAGGCAAGGGCCACATTGTTTTATTATTGGGTTCTTTACCACACCAAATATAGTGGCTTACATATAATAGGCACTGGGGGGGGGGGCTGTTGAGTGATGGCATTAATTAATTCATTCATTCCATGATCTTTACACCTGAGTCAAGCTATTCCTTCAGCTCTTTGGAAAATGAACCAAAATGAATTGCCATAAAAATTACTCTTTCTTTTTTGTCTTTCTGGTTCCACTGTATGAATATATTCTAATGGGAAAGGCACAACTGAAATTCAGAGGTCTCTCTTCCAGCTTCAATCACTCATTTGAGTGTCAACTGTCTAAGTCATCCCTTTGCTGGAAGCATCAGAGTCTATAAATCTTAAATGAAGGGGTTGGACTTGCTCATCTCTGTGGTTCCTCCCAGCATGACATTTCTGTGCTGGAGGACTGCCTGTCACTTTCTGGGATAGCAAGCCAAGACATAGGAAGAGAATACATTCATGTACAAAATAAAATGGTTAGGGTTGCTTGTGTGCCTAGCACATAGTAGGTGCCCATAAAGGTGGCTGGAATTGGTTTTGTAGAAGGGAGTAGATGACAGACAAGAAATCACTTAATCAAAATCCATGTTCATACTCAGTCTCCTGCCCTTCCCCCACTCACACATCCACATCCACTACTTCCCATGTCTCCTGGCACAATACCAGGATGTCATTTTTTTCTATATAATTGTAGTGATAAAGCCACTATTTACCTGAAGAGTTTACAAACTGAAATGCTAGAGGTTTTTAAAGTTTCACTTGCTTTTTTTATGCATGTTCTAAAAATCAATCGGTCACTTCCTTTGCACTGTCAGCAAGTTGGCTGGACTTTTATTTAACCATCCATTCTTTTGTATTTTCACTGACAGAAATATTAATTGCTACATCTAAATAGTATAGGTTTGGTTAGTGGTTTCTTTGGATGAAGGATAGTGTTTCTTTGAGACAATAATGTCTTCCTTGTGAGGGCCAGGAAAGAGGCAAGGCGAAAGTCAAGGAGTGGAAACTTCAAAAAGAGGTAAAAGAGAGAAAACTATCCATCTCCTTTCTTATTTTCTTTGCCATCCCTTCCTTCAGAATATATACATAAAAAAAGACTGAGCTTTCTTTCCCCTTGCACTCTACAGTGAGATGTGCTTGGCACCCAGGGTGAGTGGACATTTGCAAGGCTAACTGTGCCATCTGGGCATAAGAAAATGCCACAGGAGTGAAGCATACTCCCCAGTGTGTCAGTGAGCTCTGCCCGTGGGACGGGGCCATCATATCCCAGGGGAGACAGCACCCACCCACCCCTAAAGGGGCACCTCAGATGCTGGTAGCTGTGTATATATTCAGGAAGGGCATATGTGGTCATGAGTTTGAAAACCACTTAGTGTTCGGGCTTCAGTCTGAGTGCTAAGAGAGCTCCTTTTACCAGGCATGCACTGTGTCTAGAAGTTTTTAACTATACTGCTCACAAAAATCAGGGGATATTTCAAAATAAATGTGAAGCAATAAATATCCCCTAATTTTTGTGAGCAGTATAAATAGCTTTCATGTATTTTTGCCCTTTTAGCCTTAATTTTTTTTAAATTACAAAATAATCTCAAATTATTTAGTAGGAAGTCGTGTATATTTGTTAGGCTCTGATGCCAATCTTCATTGACTAAATAATACTAAATTCTTCTTTCTGTATTTACTAAGCATAGATATATGTAAATTGACAATAGGAACCCCTGTGAATCACTAGATAACCAAGACTTTCATATAAATGTGCTATACTTTTAGGCAAAGGGGAAGGACCTTGGTGTTTTCATCAAGGCTTGTGAAATCTCTTTCATTATAGAAAAATACTGCCTTTGCAAACTCGGGATTCTAAGGACCCAGGGCTGGAAACCAGTGCTTTTACTGGTGGAATTTTAGGCACTATAGTAAGTGGGGGGAAAAAATCAGTCAGTTTGAGAGTCTACCATTTTGAGCAGGGTCCCACCTAATAGACCTATTCTTGCAGTTTCCCCAGTTTTCTCAGATTTCCACCTTTGTCTACTTTTACTACATTTTCTAACAGTGGCTTTCCCAAGAGTCACCAGGGGAGAGGGGGTGATAGATTGGGGGTACAACAAGTATGGGGTTCAGTATGAGCCAGAGCTATCTCCCCTCCCCAGCTTGTCTGTAGGGTCTAGCTATTAATTTACCATAAGTAAGAGTCATGGAGCTTGGTTATGCACCAAACTTTCTTTCTAAACATTTTACAACCTTTTGCAGTAGATATTATTTTCAATACTGTATTGATGAGATTCCTCAACTAGAAAGTGGCAGAGCCATTTTGACATCTGCTCTCTCATCTGCTCTATGGTATGCAACCAACCCATTGACCAGGAGACCTAGGTGAAGATGGATAATTGAGGGCTAAGATTTCATAACTGCTTTGAAAAGCAGAGAAATCTTTTGGATTTGTTTGTTTTTGTTTTGTTTTCTATGCTATGATATTCAAAAGTGCTATATATGGTCATCTGAAATTCTTAGGGGCCAAAATATTATTTTGTAGTATTATTTATAAAATATATTTTGTATGTGGTAATTTATGATAGTTTTTCTCGTTCCTCTAGCCTTAATTGAGAGTTTATATCTCCCTTC
Source organism: Rhynchonycteris naso (assembly GCA_037038555.1). Classification (NCBI taxonomy): domain Eukaryota; kingdom Metazoa; phylum Chordata; class Mammalia; order Chiroptera; family Emballonuridae; genus Rhynchonycteris; species Rhynchonycteris naso. The sequence continues at coordinate 19,813,616 of CM073001.1, forward strand.
TCTTCAGGTGTATTAGTTTCTGCCAACCTATTATCCGTGTCATTCTGGTATGTAGTTGTCACTGTCTCCACAGTCCTGCCCATTCCAGAATGTCACATAGTTAGGACCATACACTATGTAACCTTTTCAGATTGACTTCTTTCACTTAGCAATATGCATTTAAGATTTCTCCATGTCTTTTCGTGGCTTAATTATTCATTTATTTTTAGTGCTGAATGATGTTCCATTGTCTGGATGCACTACAGTTTACTTATCAATTTGGCTACTGAAGGATATCTTGGTTACTTCCAAATTTGGGCTACTAGGAATAAAGCTGCTATAAACATTTGTGTTCAAGTTTTTGTGTAAACATAAGTTTTCAACTCTTTGGGGTAAATACCAAAGAACAAGATTGCTAGATAGCATGGTAAGAATATGTTTAGTTTTATAAGAAACTACAAAGTTGTCTTCCAAAGTGGTTGGGTTATTGTGCCCTCCCAGCAGCAATGAATGAGAGGTCCTGTTGCTCCACGTCCTTGTCAGCACCTTTTGTTGTCAGTGTTTTGGATTTTAGCCCTTCTAAGAGGTATTTAGTGGTATCTCATTGTTTTAGCTTGCATTTCCCTGATGATACATGATGTGGATCATCTGCTTATATGCTAATTTACCATCTGTATATTTTCTTCAGTGAGGTATCTGTTTAGATCTTTGGCCCATTGTTTTAATTGGATTGTCTGTTTTCTTATTCTTGAGTATTAAGAGTTCTTTGTATATTATGGTAACCGTCCCCTATCAGATGTATCTTTTGCCAGTATTTTCTCCCAGTCTGTGGCTTGCCTTCTCTAAAGCAACACTTTTAAAAAGGGTTCATTATCTAAAAGAAAACTTTGCCATTTCATCCTAGACTTGAGTTTTAAAAAAGTGATCAACAGGAAATTAAATCAAGTATACAACGAGGCCATGTAAAGCAACCCCAAAGGGCAGCAATTTCCATAATTTCTTTTGTCTTTAAACATGTAATTTGCGTTGCACCTAAAATACCATAATTTTAGTTTGTAAACTGCTAATAAGCCTACTTCTTTCCCTAGAAATCTTTGTTTTGAAAATGAAATATCCTTAATCCCTAGTAGATTGTGAGCAATGCCACTGAACTATTTGAGTATGTTTACTTCTCATGTCATTGGTTAGCAGCTAGTCCCGGCTGATTAAGGAAGCTGACCTAGGGATGGTGCTACCACCAGTAGAGAGATGCTGGGTCAGCCTTCTGAGCCCCTCAAGCACTAGAATCCCAGGGAAGAGAGACTCTGGTGAAATAAGGACAGAAAGACCAGACAGGTGACATGTGGCCAGGAAGAACCAGGAGCAGAGAAAGGTGGTTTCCATTGGAAGGTTGAAAAGGTAAAGGAAAGGAATTCTAGTTAATCAAGTCAGAAGCTCAAAGGCACACGAGCATGAGTAATAGGCATAAGCAGCGGTGGGATTCAAATAGGTAATTTAACAACTGGTTCTCGGCCCTAATAACCATTTTAAGTATGAAAAAACCCAATATACCGAAAGGTAGTTTATTATTTCATGCATTTAATACTTAAATAAGAACAATAAAAGAGGTACACAAAATTAGATTATGTTATAAGAAAGAACTGTAAAATATTAATAAAATATATTAAATAACACCTGACCCCCCCAAATACAAGTTATCACCCCGTGGTTGTTTGGCACTTTTTCTCTTAATGTTCTATGTTTGTTTACTGAAGTAACAAACGCGAGGGAATTAAAATGTAGTATTTCATCAAAGGTATAATGAGTTTTATGAAATGAATAAATATGTAAATATTACCAGCATAGTTCTGTCAAATTTTTTTTACCTGTGGATAGAATGAACATTACTCCAGGCGCTTAGAATATGCTGTTGGGCTGATGAATGTTAAAAAAGAGTAAGGAATGTAAATTTATGATTTCCATACTGGGCGGCTGTCCAGGTGCCCACCTTAGAGAAAACCCTGATTACAAGTGCCATTTTAATAACCGGTTCACCAAATTCAACTAAAAATTAGATATCGGTTCTGCCGAACCAGTGCGAACTGACTGAATCCCACCACTGGGCCTAAGACTGAGAGGGACAGAAAAGTGTTAGAAAAGAAGGGAAGATTATTAAATTTATTATTTTTTTTACAGGGTCAGAGAGAGAGAGTCAGAGAGAGGGACAGACAGGGACAGACAGACAAGAATGGAGAGAGATGAGAAGCATCAATCATTAGTTTTTTGTTGCCATTGCAACACCATAGCTGTTCACTGATTGCTTTCTCACATGTGCCTTGACCGCGGACCTTCAGCAGACCGAACAACCCCTTGCTGGAGCCAGCGACCTTGGGTCCAAGCTGGAGAGCTTTTGCTCCAGCCAGATGGGCCCACGCTCAAGCTGGCGACCTCAGGGTCTTGAACCTGGGTCTTCCGCATCCCAGTCCGACACTCTATCCACTGTGCCACCGCCTGGTCAGGCAAGAAGGGAAGATTATTAAAAAGAAAGGCAAGTGATGATTTCAAGACAAATAAGATTTTAGAGAAATGTAGAGAAAAAGGATTTTTAAAAAAGAGAAAGTTCCTAGAAACTCTTAGAAAGAGACTGATTAAATGTTGAACCGTTTAATGTGAGATAATTGAAGAGGGACAGAACTGGGTCTATAGTCCTGAGAATAATAACCAATAATGGAACAAATGTCTTCTTTCCAATGGAAACCTTCTGTCATCTTATTTACTAATGGTTTGACTATCGCAATTACTCAGAGATACTAGAAAAGACTTCTAGACTTGAGGTCAAAAAGGATGAATCATTTTGAATCCTCTGGAATTCAGCATATTGCCTCTTTTTTTCTAAGAAGTTGATGGGTTTGGAAATGTTTATTTCCATCTGCTTCCTTAAATGAGACTTGGGGAAAGTCACATTTTCCATTAGAAGACCATGAGCACCACTTAATATCTCTAAGACGTCCCTGGACTTGGCCAAATCACCTTGCTTTTGCTGTGTGGCCTCTTTCGTCCCCCAAGTCTCAGTGCTGTTTGCTCTGTGGCATAATGGCCCTTGTTTTGTTTAGCTAGAAAGGCATGGTAACCTCTCAATGTCAAACTGGTCACCAAGTACCCATGCTTAGCTTTTCAAAGACCTCTTTGGACTCAGAAAAGAAGCCAGGCAAAGAGTAGGATGGGGGAAAACCCACCAGCTTACGGGTAATTTAGGTTAGATAGATGGAACTTTTTTTCACATAGAAATATCTATTTAAACACTCAAGTTTGTTGTTGGAGAGATTTACTGCATTTCTCCCCATGGAGATCTTTAAAATTCTTGTGCCTGGGAAGTGGTTGATATGTCTTGCTCAGGGCAGGATCTCCCAGTGGCCAGCTCCAAAGCTAACGCCTCCTTCTGCTGAGACCTGACCTGGCAGACCTCCCCTTACTGTCTGGATGGGGAATTAACAGTCATTTCTCCTTGCCAAAGATTAGGGACCGATGGATAAGGTGACTTCTGAGAATATATCATTTGGCAAAAGCTAGTTGAATGAGGCAATCAAAAAAGGAACTCATGACAAGGCATAACAAGTAAATCCTAGAAATATACTTCTTTATTCCGGAAAATAAGATCTAACCACCTACAAAGAGGATACTCTTTCTAAGCAATGTATGCTGACTCTTAGATCAGTACTTTAAATGGTCAATAAAAGAAGATGATCTCAGTGACTAGAAACTGTGTACAGCAGACACTGGGAGTAGCCTTCCCGTATACCTTAAACCTGTGCTATCCAACAACGGCAGCCACATCTGGCTTTTAAGCACATGAAATGTCACTAGTCCTAATTGAGATGTACTTTAAGTACGAAATGCATACTGACTATCAACAATTTAATACCAAAAGTGTAAATGATCTCAATAATTAGCTTATATTAATTAAAAGTTGCAATGATATTTTGAATAATAGATTGAGTTCAATAAAATATATAATACTAAATAATAAAAAAATGCATTATTGAAGTTAATTTTACCTGTTTCTTTTTACCTTTTTAAATGTGGCTAGTAAAAAACTTAAAATTACATATGCAAGCTGCTTTTGGTACTCACATTGTATTTCTATCGGACAGCACTGCTTAGATCTGAGCTATTTCAGGATCTACATCCCAGTACATGAGGGCTGCTTCTGGAGTTGCGGCAGATGGAAAGAACTGTGAATTAACATTCTTTCAATAACTTATAGACAATAACTTTCAGGAGTTGTTGTATAATTACCCCAGGTCCTCACCTGACAGGTAAGATGGCTCTAAGATACATGTTTTACACCATTTCCAATATTTTTCCCATAATTGCCCACTGTGGTCCCACTCCTCGCTCCTTCCAAATGAACTATATGCCCTCAGATTTCTTGCCTCGCATCCTGAGACTACTAACCGAGACTCAGGCAGCCAGGGAAGGCAGGGTAGGGTTGGAGGTGGCATTTGAAAGGTAGATGGAAAGGAACATTCACCTATAATTTGTTCACCCATGAATTTTACTGGTACATATGGAGAAAGACGTTGCAAATGCAGAGCGGCCCATGTTATTAGAGGACAGGAGAAGGGAGACTCAGGTGAACAAATATGCAGATGCCCAAGGATGGATGGTTGCAATAATTTTGGGATCTAATAGGCCACAGGGAACTTCTTGTAGGTGCTGGAAGGCGGAACAACATGATCAAGACAGAGCGTTAAAAGTGTAACTTTCATGGGAATATGGGAATGATTTGAAGGGATGATACAAAAAATAAAGCAGGCAAGACAAGTTCAGCCTGTTAAATTTGTGAGATGATAATGATCTTAACTGGGGTCCAAGCAAGCAGAACTTGAAAGGAATGATTACCCTAAATCCTTGTACAGTTTATCAGGCATTTTCATTTTCATGTGCTCGATCCTGTTTTATTCACCATCAATCCAGTGGGGGAAACAAATAGAAAGAGCATTTGAAGAAAGCCCTGACATGTCGTGCTGAGAGACGGGACAGGAAAGCATCAGAGATGAGCCCCAAGGTGGCGGGGATACTGATGTCCGTGTTCCGGCCATTTCTCCATCCACCTGAGCCATTCACCACATGACTGCTGGGCACCTACTGTGAGCCAAACATTGCTCTGGGCCTTGGGAAATAGTTGTGAGCAAATCGGACAAAGCTCCCTGCCCCATTGGCATTCCCAGAATCAAAATCATGGGGAAGAAAGAGGATATTGTTTTGGGAAGAAGATGGTGATTTTATTTTTAGATATACTGGCTCCAAGGTGCAATTTTCAAATGAAAATTCCTAATGGTCTACAGGCACTTTGAACTGTCATTGCAGAGAAAGTGCTGAGCTGGAGCTATGTCTGAAAATTACCCGCGAAGAGGTGGCATTTGCAACTTCTAATCACAACCCTGTCACAGCTACGTGTCATGTGTAGAACACTTAAACAAGTAAATTTGCATACAGTGTAAAGATGATAAACTTTGGCAGCTTACATATATTTTTGCATGTGTGTGAATATGTGTATCTCTTGTGTACGGTTACATATACCTGTATGTCTGCATATGCACACTCACCGGCATTTTCTTTTCTAAGCATGCATTCTGAGGCCGTCAGCCATGGTGGAGCATGAGCCCGGATGACAAAGGAGGACGTGCCGCTTTAACTTCCTCCCAACAGCCCCAGATACAGGAGGCGGACTTCATGCTGCTATCTTTTCTAGCCGGGATTGTACTTTGTGTTAGGATTTTGGGTGACGTGTTTAACTTTTCAAAACGTGTTCATATGGGTCATGGCATTGTTTTCTTAAAAGAACCCATGGGTTGGTGTTTAATGATGATGGCCAAGAGTGAGCAGCAGAGGTGTTGACATGCTTCCCTCTGCTTTCTGTCTTTGAATATAAATTTATTTCACAGGGATTACTTAGTTCGATGTTCTATCCCATGAATGGCAAATGACCAATGGGAACAATGTGTTTGCATCTGCACGGAGACTGTGATATTTTGACTGACTCTACATCATCTTCCAGATGGGTTTGTTTGACCAATTCAGCCCATCAGTCCAGCACACAATTATTTCATTTGAACAGCTGGTCAGATGATCAAAATGATTAGACATTGCTCAAAGAAATGTCTCCCAAATAGAGTCCCAGATTCCTCCCTGACAGATTTTAAATGGTCCCAGTTCCCTCTTGCCATAAATCATTTCAAGGGATCATTTTCCAGCCCCTTCTCCATTACATACTTCCAAAGAAGCTGTATCCTCAGATTCTCATTTTTGTTCTCTCTCTACTATTTTCTCTTTCTTCTTCTCTCTTTTTCTCTGCCCCCCTCCCATCTCTCTCTCTCTCTCTTTTCTCCCTTCCTTTCACTTCTTCATCCTAGTTTAAGATCTATCTCATTGTCTTCAGACCTCCACTCCATCTTCGTTACCCCGGAATCCCTTTACATATTTGACTTGGTTATCATTAGCCAGTACATTCTGTTCCAATTTAGTCTGCTGTGTCCTGCACATCCCCGAGTGCACAGAATTGGTAATTGGCAGCCTGGGAAGCTTAACAAAAAGACGACAAGACTTGCCGAGCCTCAATTGTGCTGCCCTTCTGCACACACAAATCCAATTCAGGTCAATGAAAGTTATGTAGATAAAGGTATGGAAAGGGGGCCTGCAGAAAGCAGACTTCCTGGCCTGGGTGAGATTCAAAGTCTTCTGGGAAGCCACGTGGCAGAGCCTCTGAAAAGCATTTGGGATGCATGCCTTGCAGTGAAGGCCATGGTTCTCTTTAGTTTTATTTACTTATTTCTCAAAGCATCCGTCCTTCTTTATTTATGAGGGAAAAGTAAATTGGAATAAAATTATCAAGAATGTGAAGAGGACTAAAACCAACTCAATTGTCATTATATTTTGTCCATCCTCGCATATGTGGGAGAGAGAGGGAACAGAAGGGGAAAGGACAGCGGGGCCAGCAATTCTTCTAAGGTAGATTAGGACATTGAAGTTCCTCTCATTCATTATTTCATTCATTCACTCACTCACTCACCTATAACAATTTGATCAATCCCAGTGACCCTCCACCACCAACCTTCTACCTCCGACGTTTAGGCAGGGATAGGAGTGAGATAAAGAACTAGGCTAAAGGGAGTCTCAGATGTTGATAAGTAAGGCAGATAGATGTTTAGCTTTTTTGAGCATCAGTTTGCCCCTTGTAAAACGGGGATAATCATACCTATCTTATAGGGTTATTGATTAAGTTAGATGGTAGATGCAAAGTTTGTTTGCAACCAGTGGTTATTAGTAGCATTAGTGGAAGTCAAGAATGATAATAAAAATAAAATTCAGAATATTCAATTTGCTCATATATAAAATGGTAATTAATAATAGTTGGACCTAATACATAGAGTTATTGTGAGGAATATATTTGAAAATAGGTCTAAAATGCTTAGTATTGTGTTTGACATCAATACACCATCAGTAAATGGCAGTCAATAGTAGTAGTAGTAGTAGTAGTAGTCACCTACCAAATACAGATTGATTCTTCCTTAGTGCTCAAATGTCACTTCCTCTGTCAAACCTTCCTCTCCATTGTCAATCCTGCCTACTGCTGCAGAATGAATCATTTGGCATAGCCAAGGAGAGAGAGTGGCTGATAGCCACAAGGTGAATCCTCCTGCTATTCGTTGCCTCCCCTGATTTAGGCATAAGGAAAAGGTGCACACACTTAGTGTTCACTCTTCTAAGTCTACCCCAAGGTCTCCTTCCTAGACATCCTTGTTTCCAATCTTCTACTCTTGCTCCTTTAAACTCGTGACCATCCAGATATCTGCCTTGCTCATGAGTATTTGTATAACTTATCTCACACCATTATTTTGAATTCTCCCCAAATCAATGACCAGATTTACTACTCAGAGCTCTGTCTTATGGGAAAATGACCTCTATCATCACAGTCTCGTGGGCCACTCTCCAGTGAGGCTATCAGATCATTTAGAGTCTACACCAACTTATCGTGCCAACATAGCCATGAGCTAATCCCAGGTCCTGTTCCTTTCCATCAGATGGACATAGGGAAATCCCCCTACTAGGAGGTATAGATTGAAGCTAGGTATCATGGCAGCAGATTTAGTTGACATGGGGATCTTGGCCACCTGTTCACGGATCTCTGAACCTTCCTAGCCCTGATCCTGAGTAGTTCTACCATTTCCATTGTAGGGTGGTATGTTGGTCTGCCAATCTGCCTATCCATCCTTATGACTCAACAGATCTACTAACACATGAAGGGCAGTGTCAGTCACATAGTCACTGAGACTCTGTGATCAGACTCTCAGTCACTTCTAGGGCTTGGTTGCACACCAGAGAGTGCTTTTCAAAGAGTTGGCCATTTATCTCACCCATCACAACAACATGTTTGTTTGTTTTTTGCCAGTACCACAAAACTCTGATTGCTAGCACAGCCTGATGCTCACTGTAGCAGCTTAGCAGTTATAACCATCCTGCCTTGAATTGTTCAGAATGACTATCACTATGGGACTTCTGCCACTTCAGAATCCTATCATCCTCATTGAAGTTAAGGAACCTTGTTCCAGGATGGCATTTTCTTTAGTCCACCCTGAGCTGCAGAGGATGGCCACCAATGAGTACCACAGAGATATCAGTGCTCATCTAACTCATGTGTTCTTTACTTAGTGAAGGGAGTGTTCTCTGGGCCTTTCCAAGCAACATAGTCAGGGACTCTATATTTCTACAGTCTTGGATAACAAATCTTTTCTCACATTTCTACCTCCTGACCCTTCTGACTCTTTCCTGAATGCAATGTCAAAGTAGTTCTATTTCCCTCCCTTATTTGCTATTGGCTATCCCTGTGCCCAAGCTTTTAGGACCTAACCCAGGCTATGAAGACTGGTTGTAGGTACAGTATCTTAACCAGATCATAATAGAATCTTCTTATTCCATTAAATTCTTCCCCTGCCTGCCTTATTTTTCAGCCCTCCTCTTCCAACATCTTTTAGATCCATTTCCACGGATGCTCCATGTTCCACTGCGAATTTGCCATGGCCTACAGTTCCTTCAGTATCTAAGTGGTTTCTTCAGGGAGCAGGTGCTCTGTCTTTCCGCTTTAGTCTTCCTGGGAGCTATCCTGGTCATCAGGCGATCGGCCATAAGGACGCGGAACAGTCAGTTCTGAGGACCATACTTTTTTTTTTCTCTCCTTAAAAAGAACCTGCCTCAAGTGAGGTCTTTTCAGGTGAGGTGAGGGGAGACTCTTCTCTTCCAGCAAAGGAAACGGGGTTGCCTCTGTTGACTCTAAGGGTTCAGGAGAATCCAGAGATCCAATATTCTTAGGCTCACCCACCCAAATTATTTCATTTTCGTTTTCAAGGTCCTACTCTCTTTTTATTAAAGTTCTGAGTCAGGTAGTCACAGGAAACCCATAGAGATTATGCTTTTCGCCTTTGTATTCTTTTATCCTCAAAATTATGGCCTTGACCTGATTTTCAGCTCTATAAACCGTGTACCTGCAGGAGATGAGGGTTGCCACAGAGACCTCTGGTCTTCATAGCTGCATTGGGTTGAGGGTTGTCTAATCTAGGAATATGATTTTGTTGAGGTTTCCAAAATGGATAACGAAAGTCATCCCAGTCTGTAATATTTCTAATTCCCATTTGCCGAGGCCATACGTATGTACTCATGGTTCGCCTTCTGCTTGCCCTTCCCCCAGCCCACCACAGGGGAGAACCTTAGTGATCATGATGCTGCTGGGTGTCAGTGTTGTCACCAGTCCTGTTACGAACTGCCTAGGTCTGGGTTCTTCCAGAAGGTAGAGCAGGGGGGTTGTTTGGAAGTGACCTCAGAGAGAAGAAATGAAAGGACACAGAATAAGGGAAAGCCAATAAAGGGGAGCATTGTTGAGTTGGCCACTGCTATAATCAATTGGCACTTAATCCCACCTCACAGTTCTTTGGAACTTTGGACATGGGTCTCATAGCTGTCTGCCTGGGTTGTAGAAAGTTAAAGTACTGTTCCATTAACTTTGACCCCCCCCCCCTTAGCTGGCTGATTTTGAAGTAGCCATGTCTGAATGTTGAGCAGGTCCTGCTGGTATCTCATTTCCCGACGTCAGAGAAGCATAAGGCAAAAGCCAAAGTATAATTCACCTCCCAAGGCAAAGCACTGTCTGGCACCTGCAAAGACCCGGTCAAAGGGTTTTCTGCCTAATAGGTCATCACGTTAATTGCTGGAATAGATGGTGGCACAAAGGATGTGATATGGTACATGTGAGCTGCCCTATACAAGACCTCGCTGGGGTCTACTTGTAAGGACCTTTCTAAATCCTACGGTGTGGACTGAGGGAGAAGTTGGGCAGGACAAGTGCATTGGGTACTGCATATCTTCCTGGGGGAAGAGGTGAAAGAAAAGATGAAATCTTCCTGATTTCTCCCCCAGTTCAGATAAAGAGAAAGCTGAACTGCTGCTTACGGCTATTCAGACTGGCTGCCCCCAGATCTGTGGCCTGGCACTCCCGTCACCGTGGTGCGAATCGCTCCCCTTGGAGTGGTTTAGTACACCCTCTTCTGTACACCAGTACGCAGTGGCCCTGAATGATCTTCCTAACTCAGGAGTGAATATCCAAAGGGAACCGAATGCAGTCCCACCCTTCAGATTCCACGGCTTAGTTGAGAGAAACAATCAGAATGCCATAACATTGGTGTTATAATTGTGGTCCACGTGAAATGCGATAGGGAGACGGAGCAGCAAGCGATGGACTATGTGGGGTTTCCATTGGGAAAGTAATTCAACACAAATGTATTAAGCGCTCACTGTTTACTGCTTCCATCCTGGGGATACTGTGTCAAACAAGACAGACACAGCCCCTGTTCTCATGCAGCTTACACTCTAGGGGAAGAAGTAAGTAGACAGCAACAGCAGAAGATGAATATCAGGTAATAAGAAATGCTATGAGAAGGCTAGATAGTGGCTTCTGATTTGTTGATCAGGGATGTCTTCTCAAAAAAAAGTGACATTACAGACAAGATCAAAAAAGCAGCCAGTCACACCAAGCTCCTAGGAAAACAGCATTCTAGGGTGAGGGAACAGTTAGTAGAAAAGTCTTAAAGAAATGTGCTGGGCACACTTGAGGATGGGAAAGAGCAAGACTGTCTAGAGCAAGGTGGAAATAGAAAGAAACGAAGTGGGAGAGGCAGTCAGAGCCCGGTTTGTGCAGGACTGTGTGGAGTGACATTTATTCTGAAGGCTCACTGACGGGCCGGCTGGTGGATTGGGGGGGAAGGCGAGCACAGTGAGCCAGAGAGGAGAGACTGGAATGGTGGGGGGTTCTGCCATATACACAAATGGAGGGGGATCTGGGTTTTCATGGATGTGTAGAAGTTCTTCAGTTGGCAGATGAGGAAGGGAGTTTTTAAAAGAAGGAACATACCTGGCAAAGGCCAACTAGGAAAACATTCTGCTCTAGTAGCTACCAGCTTGTACCCATGAGAATCAAGACCGAAGTCAAAGCGGTTATACCAGAGAAGACACTGAAAATGTCTGATCACTGTGACTATGTGAGCATGTACTTAGGATACTGCATTTGGAATTTACTTGATCCACTGGCACTGATATTCTTTGTCTGTTATAAAAGTCTAAAAGGTGCCTTGAGTATTCATATGTGAGCCTTTGTACAATCAGTGCACAGCTGTCTTTTCACAAGATTTATTCAAAAGACATCACAGACCCTCAGCACAGATCTTATTTTGGTAGCCGCGTCAAAGACACAACAGCCTCTTTGACAAAGGAGGAGAGAGACACACTGTTCTATTTTTGCCATCTGAGGCCTAACTCTCACTAAGCCACAGGTTTCATTCATGTCTGGGCAGGAAGGTACCACCGCATCTGTGTATATTTCCAGCGTGCACTGTTCTCCTGGACTGCGTTTGCCTGTTTTGGATGATGACTTGTTGGATGATGGAGAATAAATTGAGTGTGATGCAGGGTGTCCAGAGTTCAGCTCACACTATTTGCCTTAACCGGTTCCATGTGATAAAATGAAAGCTCTGTTTCTGGGCTCTGCTCTGCCTAGCGCACCACATATGTGCAGTGACGTCCTGGAGAACTGTGCGTCTGCCTGGCACATAACCCCTCCTGCCTGCGTGGAGCATTACATGGTAGTATGTTCAGATCTTCTTCCCTGGAATGTGCTCCCTCCGCCCCCCATGGTTTTGGTTAAGATGTATGAAGAGGAGCAGCAGAGTGAATTCCCTAACCCCTTTGGGAGCCTTGATAAGTACCCCTGGAGCTCCACGTGGATTGTAAAGGTCTGACTAGTTATAGGATCAATGGCATTTGGGGAAAGTAATTTTTTGCCAAAACCAAGTCATCATCTTTAAGTATTTGCAAAAGGACTGCATGTGTTCTCCTTCCCCCTTCCCCCTACCACCTCGGTGCTAACATTTATCGAGCATCTATTATGTGTAGGTACCAATTTAATCACAGAATTGTGTAAGCTCATTTTAATTATTCTATTTTATCGACAGGGTGGCTGATGATTAAACATGTTAAAAACTTGTCTGTAGTCTCAGAAGTAAAAAGAGCTGATTTTCACACTCACCCTGTCACCGAGATCGCTGCTCTCTCTGCTGAGTCTGATGCTAGGATAGGCTCAGATTGTCTGGTATAAGTAGTTCTTCTCAGAATCACTATGGCGTGAGAGCGCTTTTGTAATGAACTGAAAGGTATATGGCCCTTAGCTTGTTAGCCCAGGACTTATCCCGTATACAAGAGGCACAATCCATTCTGGACCCTACATCACCTGGTTTCTCTATTTTATTCCCCTCTTTCCTGAAACAGCTTCACTGTTCTCCATCTAAGACTGGAGCACCTCGAGGCAAAGCGAAGCCTGAGCAGGAAGAAGCGCTCCCTGTGTAAGTCCCAGGAAGGGGCCAGGGGAAAAAGGTCAAGCCCAGATCCTTTAGGAAATGCCAACTATTTCGGACGGCGCAGTTTACAATGGATTTCTGGACACGAAATAAGCATGATTGCCTTGGTTCAGCCAGGAAGAGGGCTCTCCAAGGCCACATGCATATTACAGTGTGTAATCTTGCTGTTACTATGGGGAAATAATTTACAGGATCATACAACCCGCTGCCTCCTGTCATCTGCTGGGACCCTGTGGTTGCCGTGACTGCACGTGGGGACTCAGCTACCGAGTTAATGTCGCCTACTGTGTAAAATTGCACCTCAGCAGAAGGAGAAAGCTGATTGATCTCGGCCAGGGCCACATGTGGTAAAGGCTTAACTAGGAGAGATGCCATATGAACCCCATGGCTCCTAGTGAGGGGGTGTCAGGGCCAGGCCTCATGGAGACCGGCTTTGGTGCCGTAGCGTAGGATCTTTTAGGCTAATGCCCATGGTCATTCTGGCAGTAGGTCTGTGCTCAACTTCAGAGTGTTTTCTTGGGACATTGTGTTAACAAGAAAGTAAGTCATCAGCAGGGAAATCTGGAAACCAAGTATCCGTTTCCACAGTATGCGATTCATTTTAGAGGGAATGAAGTTAGACCGGCCTGGGATACAGAAGAAGATGAGACAGAGATCTTGTCCATTAGATGGCCTAGGCACCCCTAACTCTCCAGAACAGGTCCAGGCAAAGTGGCACTACGGGAGTTTTGGGACTAGTAGCCAAAGATAGATGAACTTGTTAAAAATCTCGGCTTCTCACATCACATCGGGCCCAGGGCTTCAGAGGTTCAGGAGGCAACAACACAGCTGGGGACCTGAAGGGAATTCTTCTCTCCTGGGGTTTCTAGTGTCTTCTTCTACAAAAGGGTGACGTGTAGACAAGGTGAACTTCAAGGCCCCTGCCGCCCTGACCGTCAGCCTGTCATAATACATACCCCTCAGCCTCTGCTGTCTCCCTGTCCCATGCACACTGTCCGGCACGTGGTAGGAACTCAGAAAATATTGAATGTGCCAATCAATTCTTGGGCTTCGAGCAGGACAGGTCCCACTCCGGTGAGCCCATTACTGCTAATGTGACCACACTCCTTGGTTACGCTCTGCATTCCTCAAGTTTTCCATTGTGGGAATAGTGACAATACGTTTCAAGGAAAGTGGGAAGGTCTCCCAGCATCAGCTGCCGGGGTTCCAGTGAGAAGCAAAATCTGGGATTTGGAGATGACCAGGTGCAGCTACTGAGACTTAGAGCCCTTACAGGAAGTCAAGTTTTAAGGGTCCTTTAGACTGACAGCCACACGAAATGTAATCTCTTCATTTGTCTCTTGACTTAACTGGGCTTCTGGTTATATTTATACTTAAATGTATTTTCTGCTTTTTTGCTTTTTTCTTCTCGTCTCTTTTCTTGTCTGTGTGCTCCACCTTTGGACAATGCACAAAAGTGACTGGCTAGGAAATTAGTGAATGGGATTCCTAGGAATAAGGAAATAGATAGCCCCCTTGGCTTGACAATGAAGCCAGACATTCAAGTTCGTTGTCAAAGGGTTGGTAAGGAAGGAAGCCATTTAAAGAGAAAGTGAGCCAGTGGTCAGCCCCCTAGTTCATGCCCTGCCTCCTCCTATAAGTGATGTGTCATAAGCCTCCTCAGAAAGGCAAGAATTATTATTATTATTTATTTATCTTCACTATCAGGTGGTACCCTGACTGCGTCCTACATTTAGACCGCAGAGCAGAGAGGATATACACAGATATTTATATTTACTGTATTTTTTTCAAGCACATTCATCTGAAAAGGCTTGGGTTGATTAATATTTTCCACTGTCCGGTAACCATGGCAATAGGGTCAGCAGATATAATACTTAATTTAATCTTGCAGCTGCCTCAGTGTGCTTCACCAGTGCCCCGGATAATAGAAAGCCTTTGCTTCTCTCTCTCCTTCTCTCTCTCCCCCACCCCTCATATATTATTATCTTTGCCACTGGCTCCCTCATATGACCTAAAAGGAATATACTGGGGTTTTTCCCCCTTCATTTCAATTGGTATATGCACTTAAAAAAAAACAAATTCCCGTGTGATTCCACTTCCCACCTGAACCAGTTCCCCCCTTCAGCACCCCAACACCTTCCTTGCCCCCCTCCAACTCCACTTCCCCCTCCCCCCACACACACACACTTCAGCAGCCAATCTCCACGGAATGACAGGAGACGTGGGAAGATCCTGATAGCTTTCATAGCTGCACCGTGAGGTTTATGAAACGCGCTCCTCGGCCAAATGAACCCATGCCGACTCTCCTCCCCGCCGCAGACCCAGGCGATTGGCTGAGCGCGCCTTGCCGTCCGATGTGCTCTCCAGGTGGGTTAAGTGCATTGCTTTGTCTTCATCTGGCCCAGTTCCCTTGTGTCAAATCTCTTTATTTTCTTTCTTTTTCCTTCCTCCTCCTTCCCTCCGATAATTATCTTCTTTTTTCTTCTTCTTCTAAAAGCTACCATGTTTTTGCACACACTCAATATTTGGTTGGTTCTAGGAAAAAAGAAGAAATTGGTTTTGAAACCTAAGTAGACTTTTATGCAAGAAGCAAATAAAGAAAAAGACATTTTGCGGAGACTGCGGGGGTTGACATTCGAGATGGCTACTTCTGTTTTTCCCACTTTCAAAGGGGCTGATGTGAATTCTCTGATTTGAGTTCACTTGTTTCTTCCCCCCTGTTAATCATCCTGCCACTGTGTGTTCCACAGATACGGAAAGAAAACATTAAGATTAAAATAATACCTCCTTCCCTATGCTGGGGACAGGGGGAGGTGGAGTGGTGGGGAGGGATATTTAAAAGAGAGAGGGAGAGAGGGGGAAGAAAAGAGAGAAATGGTTAGAATACAGGTTATTAAAAGTCTAACAATTTTTTTCCATTTTTGTTTATTAATCAGACTTTTATTAATCCTGACATCAACTCAAACAATAAGCATGTTTTCCCACTCTTGCCCCCTCCACTTTTTGTTGTGGTTTTAGAATAAAAAGCAATTTCCAGAGCAAAACTAATTTTTTTAAAATGAGGAAATGAACAACTGTCACCCTCATTTCTTCCTCCGAGGAGCATAAGGCCCAGTTTATTCTTCAGGATTGTTTCCTTCCCTCCCTCCCTCCCTCCCTCCCTTCCTTCCTTCCTTCCTTCCTTCCTTCCTTTCTTCCTTCCTTCCTTCTTTCCTCCCTCTCTCCCTCCCTCCTTCCTTCTTTCCTTCCTTCCTTCCTTCCTTCCTTTCTTCCTTCCTTTCTTCCTTCCTTCCTTCTTTCCTTCCCTCCCTCCCTCCTCCTTCCCTCCCTCCTCTCTCCCTCCCTCTCTCCCTTCCTCCCTTCCTCCCTTCCTCCCTTCCTCCCTTCCTCCCTTCCTCCCTTCCTCCCTTCCTCCCTTCCTCCCTCCCTCCTTCCTCCCTCCCTCCCTCCCTCCCTCCCTCCTTCCTTCTTTCCTTCCCTCCCTCCCTCCTCCTTCCCTCCCTCCTCTCTCCCTCCCTCTCTCCCTCCCTCTCTCCCTTCCTCCCTTCCTCCCTTCCTCCCTTCCTCCCTTCCTTCCTTCTTTCCTTCCCTCCCTCCCTCCTCCTTCCCTCCCTCCTCCCTCCCTCCCTCTCTCCTTCCCTTCCTCCTCCCTTCCTCCCTTCCTTTCTTCCTCCCTTCCTCCCTTCCTCCCTCCCTCCCTCCCTCCTTCCTTCTTTTCTTCCTTCCTTCCTTCCTTCTTTCCTTTTTTTTTCTTTTGGAAGATACGGATCAAGACTATCACAAACTATGCCGCTTGAGTGCCCACTGGCGTTAGTCTGAAATGGGGACCGATTCAGTTGATTACATTTTCCCCAGAAGGAGGCAGCACCCCTGCCTCTCTTCAATACTGTTTCCATGTGGACACAGTGCGGTTTCTTGGCCCTTCCAGGGCGACTCCCCACTTCTTCTTTCCCCTTTCTCCCGTTCAGGAGACGGTGCCTCCAGTTAGATCATAACATTGTCTGTGACTGACACGTGGGTAATTGAAAGCTGCTGGAGTCGGGCTGGGAGCCGGAGGAGGACGGATGTGCGCCTGTCAGTCTCATGAAGTGGGTGCCACTGTGCAGCCACCGCCACCAAGAGCAGACATGGCAGTCCATGCCTTCTGCACACCCAAGTCATGTTGAGTCAGGTGACATTTCTCAAGCAGGTCCTGAATCTGTGATGAGTTGTGACTTGAAGCAAAAGGTGTTGTCAATATGCCCAACATCCCAGACATCCTCAGAGACCAAAATACCTGTATGTAGATTTACCCTGTGCTGCTAATGCTGTTTACCTAAGTGACCATGACAGACAAACCCTGGAATGTGAGGCTTGCAAATAGCTAAGTATAGATATATAGACAAGTGCCTCTAGCTCATCACCATGGCTACCAACACCTCCCTGATGAGATGTGGGTATCCACAGGCCACAGGTCCTGTGGTGCATGTTCTGACTCCCGTTTTAGGTCTATATCATCTGGCTCTGATTAAAACAGCCCTTGAAAAGGCAGGAAAGGGGACCAGTAGTTCCAAGTGGATCTGACACAATGGGCTTGATCGTCCCAGTGCACTAGCCACAGGAAACACCAGTGAATGAACCACAGACAGTATTTGCCATCGTGTGGAACACTGTTATGTTAGTGTACCGGATTTGCTCTGGGGTTATAAGGAGCCAGGGCGATCTGGGTTTACCCCAATTAATAGTCTATTTTAATAATACCCAGGCCAATGTGAGAAAAGGGAGCCATTTCATGGGCACACAGCTCAGGAGCAGACAGAACTGGAACATCACCTGAGGACATTCAGAAGTGCCAGCGGCTCAGCAGCCTGTCTTCATCCTGTGGGGTCAGCAGGTCATCTTCCCCCTTCTCCCTCAGCAGCTGAGGCCCGTGGCTCCCAGTCTAGCAAATCCATCACGTCTTGGATGGGGGTGGGGTTCAAGCGATCCTCTACACTCTTTCTCTTCTTCTGTTTCTCCTGTTCTTCTCTGGCACTAGTTCTCTCCGTTCTCCTCCCCCATGGCTTCTCCCTTCCTTCTGAGGGGCGCTCAGCTCCTGCACCATCTACCGTCTTTGTCTAAAACCCACATTCCCCGTGATCAGGCATCTGAGTGGTTAGCCCCCTGCAGTGCAGAGCCACTTCCTGGGCCAGAATGCTTCCCAGGCCCCCGTCCAATGTCATTGGTTGTCTTAGGACCAGGGGCCTGTCTCTGACCCTTTTCATTGTGGTCAGTTGTTGGGGCCATGGGTGACAGTGGGTCTACCGTGATGCCCTCAGAAGGGGGGCACTTGGGCATGGTGGACCCCCTGGGTCTTTCAGCCAATACCTTTACTTATTAAATGTCCCAGGCTCCTCAACTTCACACTGCCTGATAGGTCTTGTTGGCACTAGACACAAGGCTTTACCAATGAAAACTAAGAGAAATAAAGGCATTTTCCAGGTTGCTTTCATTCATGGCCCCTTAGAAGTTCCCATTTATATTCAAAATGGACAGATCAAACAGGGCTTGTTCTCTGGCCCTTCTTTGCCTGAACAGTGACTTTTAACACTGTATCTTCAAGCCCCTTTCAGTGGGTTCACCTCGCCGTGGAAAGAAACAGAAAAGAGAGATAACCCGCCGCTGTGGGAGGCACTTTATCACAGTACACAAATGGGTCTTTGTTTGTTTTAAGGTCCTACATCACAGCAACCACAGCTTCCCTCCGTAGGGTTGGAAGGAAGGCACTCGTCGTGACCCTCGTGTCCCTGCGGCAGAGATGTGGGGTGCAGTCTGTCGTGCCGGGCGTGGGTTCCAAACGAGGGTGCAGGTAGACTCCCCACACCCCTCTCTTCCTCACACAGCAGCTTTCCTTCCAGGTTTCTTTTAATTTTCATAATTAATTTTGAGAGCTCTTTTAGACATTTCCATTTTGCTCACAGTGTGAGCCCTGCTCTGAGGTGTTCTCAGTAAATGTCTGGGCGTCTTCAGCAGGATTCTTTCAGTGTAACAGATCCTTCGAAAGAGACTCATATTCCTGTTTAATTTAGATGTTTGATCTGATTGTCCATTTCAACCCAGAGATGGTTTTGATTATCGACGGTGACCCATACATCATAAGCACTCGCAGCACAGTTCGGAGAGAGAGGAGAGAGACTGCTGCCTCACTGTTCTAGAATGAAGGAGCTCAAACATGATACGACGTCTTCCTGGGAGTTGCTGGGATAGCGTTTCTTCTCCATAGTTGGCGTATTTCATGCTAAAGACCAGTTTATTCCAGAGCCTCACACCAGGAATGGGGTGTATGTGTGCGGGGGGGAAGGGTGAAGAGAGAGGACACATTGATTGAAAACTTGGTGTGGATGGTTTTTGTGGCCGTGGTGCACATTTTTGTTTTTGTATTTTCTTCTTTTAATTGCTGAGCTCTCTTGTAATAGCTGCAGCCTTCCCTCGTCGGTTCCTATCGGGACTTTTGCAGACAGGGTTCATTTGGTTCCGGCACAAAGCCGTGACTCCCATGTGTGGGCATCAGGCGGATGGTTGTGTCATGACAGGGGGAACCCAGGAGGTAGCTCAGCTGTTGTCCCGATGGGGTGACTTGGACAGACCCCTTATCCCACAGTGTGACGGCGCAGGCGTCCTCCTCCACTTCAGAGAGTGCCTGTCCATCAGCCGCCACTTGTTCAGAAAGGGAATCACCAAATAGCAAGTGGCAGCTTGTCACCAACATCCCGAACCCCAGTGTGCTAATGAGCTCTTGCCCCATCACGTCACGCAGACTCATTTGGCACCTGCGCAGAGGCGCCTTTCTCTCCAGCAGGGCGGCACTCGGGGGGATGCCCGCGGGAGGATCAGCCTGCAGCTCTGGTTGTCTCTCTTGTCTGTGAGTCAACACGGGAACTGATGGATGGGCAGTGCCTCTGAGTTCATCCTGTAGGCCATCCAATTCTCTTTAGCTATACAGTACAGTATTTGCAAGCTCAATATCCTGCTACCTAGAGAGCCAAAGGGAATCCTTATTTAAATAAACTAGTTCTGTACTTGGTGACTACAACCCCAATGCCAAGTCTCATGAGCACATAGCTTGCATGTTTCCAGGGGTAAGATGCTGTTAGGGGTAAAAGTGGTGCCTGCTCCTGACTTCTTGCCTCTACCCTGAAGTGGAATCTGCCAGTACCATCCAGATCCATCCCCCAATTCAAAACAGAAGCATTCATTCCCATAACAGCTCTCAACAGAGTCCCCTTTTCTAGCGGTGGTCCAGGTGAATAGGCCTCCTTGCCTCCTTCCCCAGGGGCAAGTACATCCCAGGTTTGGAGCTCTCCCTCAAATGAGGTCATGGTTTTGTCTGCATCATAGGTCAACTTTTTCCTCAACCCAATTCTTCTTCCTCCACCCCACCAAGGCAGTGTCAATGCTAGACATACTCCTCACTAAGCCTCGTGCATGAAAATCTCCCTCCCAGACTCTCCAAACCTAAGGCCCATTCCCGTTAGGATCTTCAGTATGGGGCCCAAAGGCAACGCCCGGCATTTCCAGAGAAGTAGAGGCCTGAGAGATGCGGTCTGATGTCCTTGGCCCCCTGCTCTCCAAGGAGTTATTCCTTGAGTTGACTTGTATGTCTACTACAACTGCCAGATTTCATGCAAATGCTCATCTTTTTTTAAAAGAAAAATGACATAGCCATCATTCTTCTGTAAAGGAATCCTTTCTTCCACTCTTCAGGGGTGGAGGTTGCAGGTCTTTCAGAAAATGGTTATTTTTACATTGTTTATCAATGTGTACCTACACGCCGTAAGGAGTACGGGCCTTGAGTGTTCAGCTTACAAGGTGACTTACATGTACACATCCCGTGACCAAACCCGTAACAGTGTGCCAGGCATGTCCAGCACCCCGGGAGGCTCCCTCATGCCCCCCACCCCGCCCAGCCAGTGTTCCTCTGCCAAAAGCCAATGTTGCTCCAACCTGTCCCCACATTAATTAACTTAAAAAATGATTATTTTGTGCATTTTGATTTTCTACCTTTCATTTATAGTCTTTGTAACTTGGTGAGTGCTGGTGGAGAAGCCATCATTTCTGTTATGCTTTTAAAAGGCATAAAAAACATGTGGGAAGCAGCACACAGGAGAAAAAGACTCACAACTCAATATTTATACCAAGGACTTAAAAGTATAAGCAATGGCTTTGTTAATATTGTGCCCGTGTATAACCAAATAGGCATTTTTTGGTTTGCTGAGAAATGGTCACAGAACGCTACACAACCAAGATGCCGGATTATTTGCAATACAGTCAGCAAGGTGTCTAGGTCAGAATTGGAGGCGTCGTTTTGCTGGAATTTTGCAGTTAAATCAGGATAAGTAATTAAGCTCTGGATATATGGCCATTTTTGTTTGTTGGTTTGTTTTCTAAAGGAGTCATACATTTTTATAAGGTCTCACCTGTGATCCTGAGAATCCTCCTTCCCCCAGTGCTGCTGAAGGTCCCTCCCTTTTGCTAACCATGCCTTTGGGGTGCTTCCACCTTCTGCCCACCCCTTCAGTGCATTTCAGGTTGCATTTATTGAGATCCCCTGTGGAAGCTTTATTTCTCCTGGGAGAAGCGAAAATAAAGGAATTGTGTAATAAACATGACTGTGGCAAGTCAGACTGGAGGTCCCCAGGGGGCTGTGGACTGGGTGAGGCCAGAGCTGACATGCATTTTGCTCCTTGGCTGCTGGCTGGTCAGTTGGAGATGGTTGTACAGTCTCCCAGCTTCTCCTCAGAATCAGCAGGTCTGAGCCAGAAAAAGGGCCTGTGCCCTTTACACAGGGAAGTTCAGATGGGGTCTCGCTTCACAGGTGCCGGAACAGCAACTCAGAGATTTGCAACAGCGGGAAGCCAGTACTGCCCTTGGCCAGAGGAACAGGGATGAGGTGGTGGTGGTGCGGACTCAGGAGCCACAGCTGTTTGAAGAAAGCTAGAATTGCAAGAGGGCTATGTGGCAGAAGCTAGAGTATGGAGGAGAAATAGTAACTTCCAGTGAGGCCAGACAAAGCAGCAGCAACAGGAGACGGAAGGGGGGAATACCTGGCTTCTCCCTCACTCCCATCCTCCAGGCTCCTGCCAGTGCCTCCCAGATGCCAACCAGAGCCATTAGGCAAAGGAGCTCTTGGGAGTCTGCTCAGGACAGCCCTCTGGAATATGGAGCAGAGTGGAGGAAGGGAAGGTTTAGAGCAAGTAGCAAAGAGGCCAATGGCCAACTGACCCCCTTTCCCATCACTCACTAACTGATGCAGAGAAAACCTTCCTACTACTTTGCTGTAGTGCTAATTTTTTAAAAATGTGTTTCTGGGTAAAATGAAAGGCTAAACATTTAGTGTGCCTTTGCTTTCTGGGCCTGGGGAGTCCCAGCAGGAGACCGCGCTGCGGGACGGAGTCTCACTGTTCGGGAGCTTACAGATGCAGCGCTGCACTTTAGGATTTACAGGCTATCTCAGTTTCATAAATCAGCGATGTGCACTCCGTGTGTGAGAGTCTGCAAATTCTAAACTAATATGTCGCTCCCTTTCTGTCCAGCATCATATTTATGTTAAGGCTCCATAAATCGTGCTCTGCCTTTCTGCAGCATGACCACGATGAAAAGTGATCTCACCAACAGTAAGAAAGGATGAAAATTAAAATACAAGAAAACAAAATGAAATAAAAATTCATGTGACCCGCGATTTAAAGCCACCCGTTTCAGAAATATGCATTGATCAGGGGAAGGAAATCACGTGTTCAGTCTGCCTTTAGCCACTTGGCTGCAAAGCCATTCAACTTGTCCTTGTCAAATGTGCCCCCTGTCAAGGCCCCCGAGGAGTGTTGCTGGATCAGAGGTGAAGGGTGATAAGCTTCTGAGCCTGAGTGTCTTTTCGGGAGGCAACATTTCTAGAGGGATCTTTGGGGCCAGTGCAATGAGATGGGATTGTAAGAGAACATTTTCCTTACAGCCGGGACAACTTCCTACCAGCCAGGAAAGACAGATGTGAGACTCCAGAAAGCACTTCCCAGGCTTGTGTCAGGAGGTTTGCTTTCTTCTGACTAGCCTAGCAAACCAGAACAAGGTGGATTTCTGCTGTTCCGCTTTAGCCGAAGCACTTTGGTCATACAGATTTTAGTGTATTTTATGCATACAGATTTCTTCCCTTTATATCAAACTCTGAGAAAGCAAAAATGCACCAGAGCTGAGGATTCAGCCTGCTGAGTGGTCCCCTTGGCTGGTAGAGGGCGGTGATTTCAAAGGCAAGCCACTTGGATACAGAGCATCTTCCTTTTCTTCAGGGGTATCTGCTTTAAAAGTTTATTTATTACATTTGAAAACAGACTGAAACATCAGGTTATGCATTAGATCAAGGAATAAAAGGTAATATTTTAACATGCAAAAGGAATTCTGCCAGCCAGTTATAAGTACCAATCCATCACAATTATTAGAAACCATATACTCTGCAGTAGTAAAGAGATACAGCCAATAGGCAGACACACACTAAATAAATTCCCTTTCAGACTGACTGGCGGTCTCTCCCCTGCCTAGGCCAAGTGAAACTGTTTATACAAAAGAGAAATGTTGAGAGATGGAACTCAACACCACCGAGCTTCTTCTTCTTTTTTTTTCTGGTTTCAGTAAGTCTTCAAGTTGAATTTATATCAGCACCCCAGATCCTCTCTTAGAAATACAGATTGGTCCTGAGTTTAGGGGTTTAATATATACAGATTTTTTTAATTAGAATACTAATGACTATAGAGGTAAGCGTCAACAAAAACAGCCATTGGAGAAGAAGAAATGAGGGGTGGGTTGAAGAGGCCAATTGATTCAACCCGGAAAGCAGACTTCACCTTCGTGTTCTGCACTTACGAATTTCGTGCTTTTGTTCCTGTTCACTTTCTTTTCCAGCCATATCTTCATTAGCAGAGAGAATGCTGGAGGCGAGCCCCTCTTTCCTGTAGCCATTTGCTTTACGTAAACCAGCTAGCAAACCGCTCCGTTCATATTGATGTAGACATTACCACAAATCGCCACTTAGGGACCTGAACGAATTGACTAACTGGTTTCAGATCCAATACACATAACTTGATCAGACACAAAGTTTAAGTACACTTGCAGGCGTGCCAACTGCACCTACCGGGAAGTGACTCTTTGTCTGCCAGCTTCCAGAGGCCCTGAGGGGACCTGGGAGGAAGGCATACAGACCTGGGCTGAGGCAGGAGTCTGAAGATTTCAAGCAGAACAGCCCAAGGTGAAGAGGAATAAGGCATTCCGGGTAGGAAGCAAGGCAATTTCAAAAGCCACATGGACACTTCAGTCCAGAGAACACTTGAGACAACTTTTATTAATTTGGCTTTTTATCCTCCCTTCCAGCAGCTTCGAGGGCTGGGAGACTGAGTGTCAGATGACACGGGAGATGGCTGAACACAGATGAGAGAAATCTCAGCTGGTCAAGGGTCAGCTGCATGTGTAGCTGCCCATCAGGCTTCCAGGCACCCAGGAACAATGGCTTTTGAGTTAATTGTCTTCTCAGTAGACAGAAAATTACCTGGGTAGAACTGGGGCAAGGCCTTGGGGAGAGGTCAGAGCTGGTCCCGCTGTGGGCAGGGTTGAGGCCCACGTGAGCCGGTTCTTACCGTGCACAGAGGGCCAGCCCAGCCCTGATGAAGGCGCTGACCATGCTAGGAGGGTCGCTCGTTTCCGACCCAATCTGACTATTCTTGCCTCAACTGCTTCCCACTCCTTTGGGTATAAGTTTTTGTTTTCCTCTAACTACCTTGGGAATAGGAATGCTGCCTTTCTGTGTCACGAAGCTTTCCCTGGGAAAATTAGATAATAAAACTTGGAAGGTTGTATATGCAAGTGGAGGGATTTGTTGGGCATGTAGCCATGGAAGTTTCTGGAAAAAAATAAATGAGAAAAATATGTCAGCTCAACTGATGTGTACAAATCTGTCTGTATATACGTGTGTGTATTTAGGTGGAGGCAATATTGATAAAGGTGAATGAGATAAGATGTTAACCAGAAAGGAGTGTAGCGTCTATTAAAAACAGACCAGGCTAACAGCTGCCAAACCGTAGGTGACTCAGGAGAGGCTGAAAGTCAGAGCAGACCAGAGAGGAGAGGTTAATCGCAGGGGAGAGCCGTCTATGGATAGATAGACTACAGGAAGGATTGTGTTAGAGTAGGAAGCCTTTAGAAATTGAAAGAAAAACCTTGGTTTAAACGTAGATAAAAAATACTTATTATCATATAGTTATATCATTAAGTGTATATGTAGTGTGTTTATTTTATTATTCACTTATTTAATATGTACTTGTGGACCACCTACTGTGTGGTCAAAGCATTGTGGGTATAGTGAGAAATAATACAGACATGGTTGCTGACCACATAGAGTTTTTATAGTCTTACAACAGTTGTATAGGAGCAGATTATTGAAGGTAAGGCTCTGGTGGTGAAAGCCTAATCCTTACAAATTAAAGTAGTTTAATGTTAAAGGTAATTTTTAAAGTGACATAGAATAACAATAGCAAGTAATAATGGAACATCGATTAAAGCCACCTGGATAATAGCACTCAAAATGAAAAATGAAAAATAGTCTGATATGAAGTGTTAAGAATGCTAAACATTTCTGAATGCTTTGGCACCAGTCACTTGGTTGTAGTTTGAAATCTTTTGAGGCATGTTCAGAATTACTTAATTATACAATTTTATTTTAGTGTCTGTGTCAAAGACAGTTGGTACTCAAGAGCCATCTATGTGCGTTCTTACATTTCTCAGACAGCAGTTAGAGCCAGGTAACTAGCTCTAGTCAAGGGAATAGGAGAAAGAAAATGACTTGTATCACTCCTGGGCTGAACTAGATAAAAGCTGGGTGCCTTTCCCAGCTCTCTCTGACACAGTAGCAGTACCTACCGTCCATATTCCAGATTACTTAGCTTCAAAGTCTGCTACTGCCTAGACCATATCAGACTTTGCATGGATATGATGTGTCAAGTCACTGAGGCTTAGGGATTTATTTGTTACCACAGCAGAGCTTAGCTTTATCCTTACTAATAGAAATTCTATTTGTATAAAAAGTAGAATGATCAAGAATATTTTAAGGAGGTTTTGCCAAAGGTATGTCCACTTTATAGGAACATGTCAACCACCTATAGAATCTACCTAGCTGATTAGAATAAAAATGTTAGTCACAGTGAGAAGTCTGACACCACAGTATATATACATTCAAAGAAACATCAGTTAGCCTGACCAGTGTTGGCACAGTGGATAGAGTGTCAACCTGGGATGCTGAGGACCCAGAACTCCGAGGTTGCCGGCTTGAGCAAGGGCTCATCTGGTTTGAACATGGGTTCACCAGCTTGAGCACAGGTTGCCAGCTTGAGCATGGTATCATAGACATGATTTCATGGTCGCTGGCTTGAGCCCAAAGGTCACTGGCTTGAGCAAGGGGTCACTGGCTCAGCTGGAGCCCCCAGTCAAGGCATGTATGAGAAGAAATCAATGAACAACTAAAGTGACTCAACTACAAATTGATGCTTCTCATCTCTCTCCCTTCCTTCCTGTGTCTGTCTTTCTCACTCGCTAAAAGAAACAAAACAAAGCAAACAAACAAAACCACATCAGTTAGCTGACACTTCTGTAATTTCCTGATTTCAACGGAATTGTTTTTATTTTTAATTTTTTTTTTAACACCAGATGATTCTGTTTAACAGAGCTCTTGTCAATGAATGATGGAATTATGTAACATACGAATTCAGTCCTGATTTCAGATATATCATGTTCACCTTGAAACTAATTTCCACATTGCTTAAATCAAAATAAAATTTTTATAGTGTGAACAATAATAAAATCACATATGGCTTTTTCCTGTGTACTTAAAAAGTTTTACAGTAGGAATTGGTGAAAACGTCACAATTTTGTATTGTAAACAAATGTGAGAAATTTCCTATGTTCAAAACATATTTTGGAATTACTAGAGTTATTGTGATGATTCTAGAACTAAATATCTCACTAGATGAAGCAACTAACGATATTTCTCTATTCTGAGCTATGGCAAAATTCTTGATAAAATTCTTAGCATGTTGGCTGATAGTATTTCCCCTACGTTAACTTTAAGGTGTAAAATATAAAGGTTTTAAGAGATTTCTCCACATGTATTTGAATAACTGCAGTGGAACTTGTGAGGATTGTACAACATAAATTAATAACAATTACACAAATGAAGCATCTGATGTTTTTACACTTGATACGTTTTTTCACATATACATAGCAGATTAGAGACATTGTTACCAATTTATAATTTTATTGAAGTGCAGTTCAGACAAATTTTGACAATGTAAAAAACATCTGATTCCTCCTCTTAAGAGAATGCTAATAATGTTGCAACTGCCATGAGCATTGTTTTATTCAGATTTTTAAAAATCTGAAAAATTATTTTTAAACATTTGGCATCAGAACTTTGGTCATTTTAATAAAGTGTTTTCCTCCCAGCTCTAGTTTTAAGAAAGCAAGGGGAAATGATATTAAAACCAGAAATTATTTTTGAATATTGACCCTTGGAACTGAATCTAGAAGAAAGATTTCTAAGATAATGCTGCTTAAAGTGAAGTTGTAGAAGAAATTTGCTAGCAGTGGTATTTGTTGCAATTTAGATCCGATGCATCAGGTAATAAGGGTGCATGATGTTAATTGTGAAATTATTCCAGAGCTTTGAAAGGCAAATCTCAGTGCTTCCATAAATTATGCTGGATTCAGTTGGAAAAAAGCCCTAAATGGGATGATCTGGAGAAGATATGGAATCATTGCTACGTTGCTCGTCTCACTTTGTCATAAAATGATCTTTTTAAATGAACTTTCAGTTCTTAAATCATATCTTAATGAGAACTTGCTAGCTGGATGGCATAGAAATAAAGATCAAATAGAGTTGAATGCGCATATAGATTTTCATCAGGAATACATTAGAATCCCAAACATAAGGAAAGTAAGGAACTTGTCTCTCTCTCTGCCAGATCCGAATGCTGTGATCAAGAGACCATTTTCCCTAATTAACATATTTTGGGCCTCACAAAAGTTATTGGTGTTATTCAGATGGTAAAATCTGTCTTGATAATTCCAATGAGTTACTCAAAACCTTGAGAAAATATAGAGGACTAAATAACTTTTAAAAATAATAATATTAGAAGTGTGCTAGGTACTGGATACTGTACTAAACACTTTGAACGTTCGATTTTATTTAATCATCACAACAACCACATGAGATATAGGAAGCATTAGTGTCTTCATTTTGCAGACAAGGAAACTGACATTAAGTAAATTGCCCAGGGCCATCCGCCAGCAGGTGGTTAAGCGGGCATTGGATTCTGAAACAGATGCTCTTAATCACCACTCTGCCTTGATCCCTAGCAACTGGGCATACAATTGGACATCAACTTTAATAGTGGATGGGGTGATGGAAATAAAAACAAAAGGAACATCTAGACTGGCTGACAACTTTGCTGGGTTTTGTATGTCCTGTCATGCAATTTTATTCTCTGGGCATCCCGTGCTTCCCTAAATCATTGCCAACTGCCTGGAAAACTTGATCCATGAACCTTTTCCCAGTAGAGTCAAAAAACACTTCTCTCCCCGGCACCCAATGTCCTCTCGCCCCAACAGGATCCTAGGAGGAAGGTAGTGATATCTGCCTGCTCCTCCATCTCAGTAGCACCCCCTACCCTGTTATTCCTGTGATTTCACTGGCGTGGGCCACCCTTGTCATGGACTGCCATTCAGAGGTGGGGTCCTGCTGATGGCAGGGCCTCTGTTGTTCTCCCCATTCTCAGGCTTGCCTTTATCCCAGCTCCAACCGGTGCTGACCCCTATTACTCTTCTCATCGCCACCATCTTGGGCTCTCCCACTCCTCTGTCTTCCTCATGGCTGCTGTCCTCAACTTGCCACTGTATTATTCCAACTCCAAGCAGGAGCCCTAAAGGGTGGTCCCATTTCTTTAGCTTTTTTTTTTTTTACAGTGTTTGCAGCTCTTCTATCAGTTTCCAAAGGAATGACCTTGTTCTCTCAAGTCCTTCTAGATGCCTCTCTTGAGGAACGTGTATCAGTTATCTGTTGCTACATAACAAATTGTAACTCCAAACACTAGAAGCTTAAAACAGAAATAGTATATTTTCTCGCTCATCTGTAGGTGGAGCATCTGGACTGAGCTGAGGTGGGATGGCTCCTTTCTGCTCCATAATAATGTTCTTGGCCCAGCTCAGTTGAGCCAACCAGAAGAGCTGGGCCTCTCTCTCCATTTGGTCTCTCATCCTCAAGGAGGCTAGACTATCATTTCTGCACATGGTGCTGGAAGGATTCCCAGCAAGCAGCAAAGAGAAGACAAACTCCAATGCAGGAGCACTTTTTAAACTTCTGATGGCACTATATTTGCTAAAGTCTCATTGGCCAAAGCCACTCACATGGTCAAGCCCAGAGTTAATGTGGGAGGGACTACATTATCACATGGATAAGAGCACTGTGATTCATGAAGCCATTGCTATAACAAACCTTAATAAAAGTCCCCCTGGAATTGGCTCAGAAGACACTTGAGGGATTCTGTCCTGCACCGTCTGCCATCACCTAAACTTCTGTTTGATAGTCAAGGCTCTCACCAATGTGGCTTTCTTCCAAAGTTATCTTTTTATAAATCTTTTCAGGAGTCCTCTACTCTAGCCACTGTTCCTATTCACTGTCCTTCCCCATTTCCTCAAGGTCAAGCCCTTGCTATTGCTAAATAGCGAGCTATTTCAGCTTAAGAAACCCTATTCTTCTATGAGACTCTAATCTCTAGTCCCATTTCCCATCATGTCGTTTCTTCTATTGCTATCATCGTATAAGCCTTATTTTTCCAAGTAGGTTTTATGCTCTAATACATATATACCTAAGCTATAATTACTCAGCAGCCTGAATTGAATTGGGCTTGTGATGAAAGGAATTTGCCTCAGTGTTTGTGAATTCCCTGCAAGGGCTGAAGTGGCCTTGTTCTGGGTTACGGGTAAAGCCGGAGATCGTGAAGTGTGCCGAGCTGAGGGCACAGTATACTGAAGGAGGTATTCTTTGCAACATCTGCAGACAGAAAAGAATTCCATTTCTGAAGAGGAAAAAAAATACAGAAGAGAGGCCATAGTTTCAGCAGGAAGTTAGGAAGTTCTGACCTCAAATGACAACCGCAGGACAAAAACCACAAGGTCACCAAGCACCATTGAGTTAGTTTGGTATTTGGAACACATGCTGTTCTATCATTATATTGGCGGCTCACCGGAATTCTGGAAGTCATAAGCCTTTCCTGACAAGCAGGATTTCCATCATACAGACCGAGTGGCCGAGAAGTGTTATCGAGTGACCCTCTAGGTCCTCAACTATGCTTTTGGATAATTAGATGACATTCATTCAACACATGTTGATGACTCAAGTACAATGTGCCAGGCACCATGACAGGTACTGGGGGCACAATGGTGAATGAGAGAGGGGCAGTGCCTGCTGTCCATGTGCTGACAGCCCTGGAAAAGGGGACAGACCCTTATAGACTTCTATAATAATTGCCGGCACCAAGCACTGTGAGAGCACAGAGCAGGGGGCCAGACGGGGGAGGGCATAAGAGGCTGCCGGAGGGAGAGGCATCTAAGCAGAGAGCCACCCTGAGGGTGTGTGTGTGTGTGTGTGTGTGTGTGTGTGTGTGTATGTGTGTCCACATGTATGCACACAGGTGCTTGGGTCAGGGGGCAGTTTACATGAAGGTAAGAAGTGGGAGAAAGCATGCTGGTCTGCAACACTGTCACACATTGAGTGCGTGAGAGTTGTGAGGACCGAATGGGGGCCTCAAAGCCTGGATTCTGTGGGCCTCGTCAGGCATATCACAGGGCAGAAGTAGGGGGAAAGAAAAGCTCAAACACAATCACAAAGTGGAAGGGCATTTTCACCAGAAACATTTTTTCTTAAAAAAAAAAAAATTGTCAGTGCTAGATTTTTTTCTTCCACTCTCAAGTTTCTCTCCAGAGACTTGAAACCTAGATTGTGCCTAACAGTTGAGTGTTCTTTATTTAAAACTTGCCAGGATTTGGGGGCTGGGGAGGCTGCCGAGAGAAACACGGGCAAGTTGTCCCCTGTCTATTTAACCAGTGTTGAACATTACAGAATCAAAGGACCCGGAGTCCTGGGCACTACGTCTCCACTCCTCTCTGGCCCCTAGGTCATTTGTTGGTCCCCTCTGCAGTGACCTCATGCAAGCCACTTGCCATTTCCTCTTCCTCACTTTTCAACCCTCTTTTTGACTTTGCAATGACCTGATCTATTTTTAGTCTTTCTCATGTATTTGTTAATTTTCCAAATTCGTGCAAGTAGCCATTGGTTCTCTCTTCAGCCTTTGGAGGATAACACTGGCAGGATCCTTTGGTAGCTGTGTCTCTGAGGATACTTCAAACCTTATCAAAAACTTTATTATTTTTTTCCATATAGGAAATGCCGTCTGGTTGTAAAGGCATGTGTGCGTGTGGCTGTATCTTTCCAGGGACTCCAGTGGAAGGTTGCTGTTCCTTCCCATGTTTTAATACTGTGCGTTTTTATGAAAGGTAAAAAGTAAAACGCCAAAGCCATGCACGAAACCTTCCCGTGTCACTGGAGGGATGCAACGGAAAGACACTGTATTTCCAGAGAGGCCTTTTTCATCTAAGGTGAATATTCCTCCAGCAGAACAGGCTAAAACAAGGGAAACTGGAAGCGGTTTGCACTAGAGGAGAGAGTGCTTTCGGAGGTGGGGTCCTTTACAGTGTTGCTTGTGGAAGGCAGTGGTAGCCAGCCCCTCCCACGCCAGGCCTCTTGTCAGGTGGCAGTGTGGCCCCACTCTGACCATTCCCACTTACTCCCGCAAGCCACACAAATGGGTGAGCTCAGCCCAGCATCATGAGATACTTCTGTGGCCCATCTGGTCACTCCTGGGGATATAGAATGAGGCTGTCTCAAGGGAGGGCCCAGGGCGAAAGTCTCCAAACCTTTAGCCTGAATTTGGGGCTGAATCCATCATGGTTGGTGGTTTTCGGGCTGGTATCTGAGCTGTGAAAACAGCGTGGGCAGCTGAAACATTAGACTCTTTGGAAGTGAGATGGGGAACAAAGCCCACCTGTGATCCGGAAGGCCAGCTGTCCAGGCTGTTGGAATAAGGAGGGGGCAGTCCTCGGGAGGAGCAGTTTCTCAGACACCTCACTTCCAAAAGTTCTTTCCTCCGCAGGGCTCAGGGCCACAGTTTTTGGCCAGGATACCAGCACCTTTCTTACCTGCGGACCCCAGGGCTCAAACCCAGAGCAGGAGCTCCCCACCCAGCCAATCCTTCCTCCTGGCAAACTTGACATTCTTGCAATCAAGTCCAGCGCAGTCTAGTGAGGGATTTCAGACTTGTTTTCTTATTACCAAATGGAGAGGTATTAACAACACAATGCAGAAATTAAAAAAAAAAAAAAAAGAAAGGCGGAGGGTGAGGAATTGGGGGAGAAAAGACAGCCGCCTGCTCTTTTCTTCTTGGTATTATTACTTGTGACAAAGCCCTGGGTCCATTTTTCTTCATAATTTGCAGGACTCCTAATGGGAACAGCACCTCCCAATTACCATGGCTGCCAAAGGCTAATTTGGTTACCCTCTGGATCCACAATAGCAAAACTGTGTCGCGTCTTTGTGGGTATTTGCATACTATACATACCAGGAATGTAAAACAGCTGCCTGGCCCCTCTTCACTATCATGGCAATTATGGGTCATTAGCTCCCCCCCCCCCTTTTTCTTGTTCTTGTCTTCCAGGGTCTGGTAGGCAGTGGTAGGCAGCTGACGGGTTTGCAGAGACAAGAAACGAGAGCACAGAGCTGCATGGCCTATTTGTTAGGAGTTGGAGGCTGATGGGCTGCCACTTGAATTGCCCTGACACCGCCCTGAGCTTTTATTCATGATCACCTCCTCCTCTGCTTTTCTTCGTGTCCCCGCCTGCCCCACCCCCCTTTAGCGAAGCCTCTCAGAGGGTCAGTGCCGGCCCGCACGTGGCTGCGTGTGCACGTTTGTCCAGGCAGGCTCCTAGACCTCTGGGCGAGGCATGTGCCGGCACTTGGCACTGGTGATGCGCTCGCCCAGGGACACATTCCGCTCTGAGCCCTGAAGACATGCGGGGCCAGCCGTGAGCACCGGAACTGTTCCGCATCTGCAGGAGGGGATGCTTCCCTTTTAAGTTTTCTCATTGAATCTTAGCCTCATGGAGTTAGGTCAGAGAAGGGGCTTAGGTAAGAAAGGGGCTTAACCATGACGTGCTCCCTTCTTTGGAACAATGTATTGTATCTTGCCGTGGTTAATGGGAAGTTATAGTTTTGAATATAATTTTTCCCCCTTCAATCTGCTAATTTTATTGACAATATGGATAGATTGAAAGACCCAAAGCTTTTGTGTTGTTTTGTTAAAGCAAATAAGTGAGGCACAAATGTAAATTACATCTCCAGGTTCACATTAGAGGTTTGCAAATAATACTGAGCTAATGGTTATTGCAAAGGAAAATAGCACTGGGATCAATATTCTATACAGTGGAAGGCGATACCTCTCTCTCTTTTAATCACCTCATTGCAGAAATGGCACTGAAATTTGAAATCTCATTTTCTCCATTTGTACAAATTGAACATAAATCACTGTGAGTGAGGGGAGGTGGCAGGCAGCTTCACTCTTTGCGGGATTGCATTACTAATTAGCGTTGGGCTAACGCAATGCACAGCCTGGGAGAGGTTTTGCAAGACCTCTGGCCAAATGCAGGATGCCCTGGAAAGGCTGGGGGAGGATGGAGGACAGGGGACAGGCTGCCCAGCCAGTGGGGAGTAGGCGAGGCCAGGGTCAGCCCTGCAAAAGAACAAAGACAAAGGGCAGATGGCATTTCAGACCCTGGCTGGCTTATTTTCTGTGCTGCCCATGCCCTGATATGTCAGTGGGATAGGATATCACGTTCCCAGGAAGAAGCAAGTGAGATGTCAGCTCCAAGCTCTGCCTCTGCCTCTGTAGGGGCAGCGAAGGACGGAAGCGCTCTCCTCTAGGCCACACCACTGGGTTGTCTCCACAAACCTGCGTCCTGCCTACCGGTCCCTGAGTCCTTCCCCTCTTTTTCCCTTCCTTCATCCCTGGACATGAGATACTGGCCCCGGTAGCTGTCACAGCTCTGAGCTGGGTGGCAGATAGTATCTACCAAGGCTCTTGAGAGATGTCAAGCGGCCTCAAGTACTGCACCCACCTCAGCAACGTTTTCTCAGTGTGATTTCGGTGCACTCAACTTATTGGCGATGGGGTCATCATGGGAAAGAGTTCAAGAGTTCTTTCTTGAACTCCTTCCCTGGGCTGCAATATCTCATGGCCATGCATTTCTGGGTGGGGCAGATATGGGCAGGGCGGTGCCTGACATGGAAGGTGACGACAGGTAAGTGAGAAAGCTGGAATCTGAAGTGTAGAAAGAGGAAGAACAGGGCAGGGGAGCAAGGCACCAACTTGGCTTGCTGGGTTGAGGGTTTTGTTCTTGAAAACGTGGGAAGACACGGGTAGAGAAGGGCTGGGCAGACAGAGCCGTGGACTCATCTTTGCAGCTGGCCACTGACCCTCTTGCTTGGAGTAAATAACATTCTGCTGGGTGATTAATGGAGGATGTTTAGTTCATTAAACTTGATACCCTGAGGGCAGGATGGAGTGGTAAAATATTTATATATTTATATGCGAGGCTGCTCCCATCAGGGCCAGTGTGTGCAGATTAGCCCCAAATGGGACAAGTTAGTGTCCATCAGAGTGCGGCTTCAGCGATGGCCATAGATACCAGCATCCCCTGACGCAGACAAAAGGTCAGCATTAGAACGAAGAAAGATGCCTTTTCATTCCCAGGCAGGAGGGCCAGTGGGAAGGCCTGCCGTCGCTAGGCAGGACGGCAGCAGTCTCACTGATGGCCAGGGCACTGCAGCATTGCAGGCAGCTGCCCAGCCTGTCACACTCTGCCCTCTTCTGCCTGCCACTCCTTCATGTCTGGGGAGAAAGGCGGAGGGGGGAGTCCCATAGACTTCTCAACACCCCAGATATTTCCCGTCCTTTTCCTCATCCTTAGCAGTGGCAGGAGGAGTTAAAAATAGGGGAGGTTATGGGGAAAGCTGGAAACAAGGTTCATTACCTAAGGTTCTTCTCTCCTCCATTTCAATAGATAAAAGCAGAGAAAATACAGCAAACCCCATCCAAACAGTAAGCAGGTGGTGGCCGCAAATAGAGAGGAAATAAAAACCTTTTAGAAATCAGAGCCAACTACAAAAAAACACTGACAAAGTGGAATGAAAGTTCTGAGCACTTGGTTCAAAGAAAAGGGTGTTTGAAATAAACCCTTAAAAACATTTCAAATGCTGAAGAAAAAAAAATTGCTGCTTTAGATATTTGAAGTCAGGGTGACTTAATCTGGAGAAATGAGTTTTTAGATTCTACTTAAAAAAAATAAAGGAACTGATGGGTCCTTGGAGGTCGGGGGTATGGAGGACAGACATCATCGGTGCACACAGACTGCCTTGCCTTGATTGCCAATCACAGGTCCATCACCAGATCCTGGGTTGATTTGACCTGGGGCTTTTAACCTCTTGTGCCTCCATTTGCCCAGCTATAAACTGGGGTTACTAATAGGTGTGTCCTCCCTGCCCCCAGGTCCCTGAGGAGGGATAATAGGATAATGGACGTGATCCGATTGATGGAGAATGAGTAACTGCCGTGTCTGTGACCTCTGCCTTTAGATGCCAAGCAGGTATCCTCCCAAAGACCTTCGGGAGACCCTCCCCTCTTTGGCAAGTGTTGACGCTCGTTCATTTCTTGTGAAGTGTGCCTGCTTTGCGCCAGGTGTAGTACATAATGACCAAATGAGGAAAGCGCTGCCCCTACCCCGTCCCGCCCCGCCCCACCCGCAGGTTGCTCACAGGGGAAGGAGGCAGGCAAGTTACAGGTGTTTAGAAACCAACGGGATGGAGCCAGCACAGGTCTGAGAGCCAGCCTGGAGGCAGGGTGACCAGGCTGGTTTCTAGCAGAAGGGCAGAAGTGGCTGAGTGTCAAGGCTGGGGACAAACATCTCATGCCCGAAGCATGAGAGGGATGAGTTTGGAGACCATTTACACGACTCTGTGGCAAAGGATTTGGGCATGGAAGGCAGAGTGGAGACAGAGGAGCCTGGAGTGGGAATCAGAAACAGTACCAGCGCTGGGCCTGTGAGTAAGTTGGGAATTGCGTTCAGTTGCGGGTCTGGCAGTTGGCAATTCCTAAGTCTGGAGGCTCCCCCGTCATCAGCAAGCAGGATCCTTTCAGTGTTTTGAGCCACTGTCCATAGCGGGTGAGCTGTGCCTTCAAGCTGGCCGCCCCAGTAAGGAAGAGGGGTGGTCGAACGAGGTCTGGATGCTGAGCGGGCATTGGCCTAGCCTTTCCCAGCACAGGAGGGAGTGTGGATGTCTCTTGGTTGTGCTCTGTGACCATTATCTCAATGAGGTTCGTATTCATCTTGCACGCACACCCTATCAGATATTCGCACCGCACCTTTCTGTTTTATAAAAGGGCTAGGAACCCCAAGAGGCAGACCCGAGTACAGAGAGACACTTAGCAGAGGAGAGGGTAAGACATCTACAGACCGGCTACGGTGAAAATAAAAACCAGGAGTTCTAAAACACAGGCTGACAACACCTCCCAATTTGCCCAAGAGCGTCCTGGTTATGCCTGTTGTCACATCCTATGCAGTTTAGCATTTGTCCTGTATTATACTTTATTATTAATTTTAACAAAGTGTCATTATCATGGGATTAAAATAAGCCAGGAGGGGCCCGTGGACCTCCATTTTGTTTTACCGCTTGTTCCAAGATTTCATACTGCTGGGTGTGAAATACCTATTCAGTGACCAGAGTTCCTTTTTAACTTGTGGTTAAGGCTGAATAGTGCCAAGGATGACCCATCTCGCTTTCCTCAGTTTGTTCCAAACTCAAGGTAATGGATGCCCCCTTCTCGAGCGCAGCCCGCGGGGTGCTTGCTCATGGTGCCAAGTGCTTCTAGCTGTGAGCGCAGGGACTCGCTAGCTCCTCTGGGTTTCGGCCAGCGGGGAGAAGCAGCGGCTGCTGCCCCTGCTCGCTATCTGTGCTGCGGTCAGTGTGCAGCCAGCCGCTCTGATGCCAGTTGGCAGGGGCTGGACAGACTGGGAACTATAGGTTAGGTGTGAGGAAGACACTGCTCTCATGCAGGAAACAGTCCGAGCAGCCTTGCTGTGCCGAACACAAAATGCTCTCACAATAGCACTTTTGTTATTTATGATCATTTTACTCCACAAATTTTATCTTATTATTTGGTTACACTTGTGTTTCAAAATAAACACTTTTGGCAGCAATGAGCTCAGAAACCAAAAGTGCATGCTTAATGAGAAATTGATTACTGAGTTTCCATTACCTACGAAAGTTGATGAACGTGTAACTTGCACAGTTTATGGTCCTCTGTGGCAAATGACCACATGAAAGGCAGAAGATAAAACCTGCTAACAAAACGTCAGCATCTAATTTTAAAAATCTGTAGCTATTTTAAGAAGACTCTCTTATGGATGGTGAAGTCACTAATGAATCTGTAGAAGATGGGTTTACGGCTTCCTCTACAAAGCGTGATTGTTCATTTCTATCAAATGAATGTTTTCACCCCTAAATTTTACTCGTATTTTTATTCCAAGTCTTCTTATGCATGTGCAAAATATGAAGTGTTTGCTGTTAATATGTTGGCATTTCAAGTAGAAGAAAGACTACAGATAGTTCAAGGCAATTGATTTTATTAGTGCTGTTAGATGCTTCACATACACAAAAAAATCGGTTAATTTTAATAATTGGGTCAAATCCTCACTTCAAATTGAGAAAATCAAAATAAAGTTTCTGGAAGTTTATTCTGATGAAGGTAAACTATCTGATCTTACTGTTAATACTAGTTTCCGATTCATTATTTTAGTTGAACTTTTTAGTTTAACATTAAGTAGTAAATTATTAGTTTTTGTAGTGATAATACACATTTGAATTTTGGCAAAGTACAACTTCACGGCGGAAGCAATTAAACTTATGAGGCAGAAATAGGCCTGGCATTTGTTTTTGTGTTCAGGTAATTCATACTTCCGCCCCAGAAAGCTGCAATGTTAGATTCATTAAAATCAAAGTTATAGTGGTTTAAATGTACAAATAATTTTGTCTATCCTGTGAAAGTAATCAAACTACAACATGTTTCGGATGTAGTTGATGTTGAATATTAAGAAAATACTTGACTGTGGGAATAGGCACTTTCTCTCTGTTGCCCACTGTCAACGGGATTTTTTAAAGGTTTTTTATTTTGTACCTTTGAAGAACTACTTTGTTACCCAACCTACGTATTTTGCTGTGGTTACTGAACTTCTCTTGTAAGCAAGGCTGGAAGTTCAGGTTGCATTTTATTCAGTGTCAGTTGCATAATCTTAACCTAAGTCTCCAAAGAATGAATGTTCCAACAACTTTATCTTAAAGCTTTTAAACAATCGCGATTGTCAAAAACAATGCTCACAAACAGAAAGAAAATGAAATATATCACTAGAACAGAAAGAAAAAAAAAGTGTACAAATTAAATGTTAAGAGCTCAAAAAATTATAGAAAACTTCATGTGCAGCATTATAATTGCCCTTTGGAATATCTTCATCTATTGGATGACTCTTTGGATGGTATTTCCATGTTTAATTGCATAAATTTCTATTCTTGCTGGATAGAATGAAACTGAAAGGCATATGATTTGGAATCATAGCGACAACTTATATGAAGAGTTTTCAACTGAAAAAAATATGAAAGATATGTACATGGGAGGTAAAAAGAAAAAGAATATATCTTAGAAAACAATTGGGCCAAAATATCTACACATTTTAATATGGAAAACAGAATGGAAATCTACTCAGACAGAATTTGCTTTGTACTTGCAAGGCATCTCAGTAACTTTGGAGAAAATATTTTTCTCAATTAAAGATAATATAATCTACAGAGAAGATTCAATTGAGGGTGTCAGAAATTTCAAATTTATTGACAATAAAATGCAACTTTAGTACTTTTTGGTGTGTGATACTTCAAAAAGCTTTAAAAATGCAACTTTTAAGAAGATGACATGCCATTTTATGAAACAAAAAGATTAAAAAAATAAATTCATGTTAAAAATAAACATTCTTTAGGAAAATACCATGATGTGCTGATATTATAAATAAATACGACTAAAAACTACATTAAAATATATGACTATATGCCAAGCACCATTATTCTAATGGAATTGTTTAAGTTTTTAGTATTAGGTTGAACAAAACAAAACTAATTTGTTTTAATGAGCAGAGATAAATGTTATAGTTATTTGGTAGAAATCATTTTATTTTGAAAATAGGTTTTAAGTAAAATTGTTTTATAATTTCACCAATATAAGTAAAGTCAATGTATTCGTCAATAAGCTAATGCTTTAAATTACATAATTTTGTTTATTCCTAGCACCCCCTTTTACTCTCAAAAAAGTCCTCATTTGGTTAATAAACTCTGTGACTTCCCCAATAATGGAATAAAAACTGAAAAAATACTCAGGAGGAAGAGAGAAGAAATGGATTGAAGAGTCAGAGACTAGAGGAAGACACAGGAACCTGAACCATGGAAGCGCAGGGGGAGAAAGGGATGGTGACAGGATGCGGGGTGGGGGTCCCGGGGAGGGGGGCTGGCGCCCTGCTCAAGAGCAAAGCCCTTCTTGGAACGCTGGTTTAGACCTGCAAAATCTCCAGTGTCAGGCAGATTCTGCCAACTGCTGTTGGTTTTCCATATATTTTCTACCTTATTTTTGCCCTTCCCCCCATTCAAACACAAGTGACCCCATAGTCAAGTCAGCTACTGTAGTCAGAATGTAGGCTATTGTTGTCCAATACAGTTCCACCCCAGGGTACCCAGGAGAGCCAAGTACACCAGGGCATGCAGCCTGGTGTATCCTCTAAGGGTGGGTAACAGGAAAGAAGTGGTAGTGAACCCTTAAAAATGTCCCCATGCTGTCATAACATGGGGTTTGTTCTGGTGGCAAATGCCCATACCTCTTTCTGAAAGAAATAATTTATCAGCTAGACAGACAATGCTATCGATAACTGATT
Organism: Rhynchonycteris naso; assembly: GCA_037038555.1. Classification (NCBI taxonomy): domain Eukaryota; kingdom Metazoa; phylum Chordata; class Mammalia; order Chiroptera; family Emballonuridae; genus Rhynchonycteris; species Rhynchonycteris naso. Next base: position 19,853,710 of record CM073001.1, read on the forward strand.
CTTCTAGTTACTGACTCATCTCTTACCCACTTATTCAATCATTAATTCACTAATTCAATCAACCAAGAAGCATTTGTTGAGCATCTATTATGTGCCAAGCGTTTTTGTTAAGCACTGGTGAGGCACAAAACTGAATAAGGCAGAAAATGGAATAAGGCACAAAACGGAATAAGGCACAACCCGAAAGTGCGTGTAGTTCTTAGTTCCAGAGATGGGCACAGAAGCTCCCAGTGAGAGCGGAGGCACGCAGCCTGCCCGTGCCTGTGGGGGACTCGGAAGGAGTGTCTGTGTAGAGCATCAGGGAGGATGATGCCAGGTTCTCTAATTAAAATAAGCCTTGGAGTTGCTACCTCCTCCACCCCCACCAACACCCCCCTTCCTTCCTTTTCTTTCCTCCCGTCTCCCCTCCCTCCCACATGGGAATGCTATCTCACGTGGAGGGGGTTTATGTCAGAATGCAAGCCACTGCTCTTTGCTCTTCATATTTTTAATACAAAAAAAAAAAAAAAGTAATAATGCAGATCCCCAAGAATGCTTCTTTCTGATCCCTTGTTGCAGTTTCCAACTGTTGTTTCATTCCTGTCTGATCTCAGACAGTGTCCTGGAAAAACTTTTAGGACCCAGTAGCTGTTTTCTGTTCCAGGTTCCTTGTGTGTTGTTTCTGGGCACAGAAACAAATCCAATTCAAGCAAATAATGCTGTCATCGGGATCTTGTGCAGGCGTTGGAGGGGGTAGGCCTGGCCAATGGAGTGCTGTGTTTAAAATATCTTGAGATCCTCAGAAACATTTGTTTTTATTCAGAAGTGTTCATTTGATGTTTCCCTGATCCATGCAGTTTCCTATGAGCTTAAGCTCCCATTTGTTAAAGAAACAGATGGGAAAACCAGTTTAATTTGTGTTTGTTTTAGCATTTAAGCCAGCTCACCATGACTTGGTAGAGTTCGGACACTGCAGAGAGCAACCCGTTATTTTTAGCAGGCGTGCAGGGGAACAGAATTATTCGACCAATTTAGAGAGACAGAAGTAGGGACCTACCCCATTCCACATAGTAGATCAGTCGTGGCACTGGACCTGGGACCCTGTGATTCCACCGTAGTCTCACTTAATACGCGTGACGTGATCTACAGTGGGCCAGGAGGATCCCAAGTGTCAGGCAGATCTTGCTAACTGCTGTTGGTTTCCCATATCTCCTACCCTATTCTTGCCCTTCCCCTCCCCCACTCCAATGCACGTGACCCCCATGGCCAAGTCAGCTAATGTAGGCTCTTGTTGTCTGACACGATTCCACCCAAGGGTACCTGAGAGAGGCGAGGAGTCTCAGCCCACAGGGATGGCCCCTGTGATAGTCAGGGTCCTGGCAGGGAAGAGATAGCACATTCCGTGTGCTCATTTAATGAAGAGAGCTTAATAATGGAACTATTTTCAGACGTGAAAGTGTAAAAGGAACTGACAAAGGATGGTGAAGCACCTTAGAGGGCCGAAATGGCCAGAGAAGGAACAGCGTCCCTGGTCGCCGGTGAGTCCTGTGTCTGTGAGGGAGCCCTGGCCACAGGGAAAGAGATGCAGCCACTGCCACAGCCGTGGTGAGTCAGGGAGGGAGCTGGAATAGCCGGCTACCTGACCACTGGCCTCCTTCTGGGTCTTCCCATTGGTCAAGCCCAGCTGGGAGCTGCAGGCTGAGCCAGTCCAGGTCTGCGGAGGCCAGTCTCCCTGGACACGGTGGAGAAGGGTAGAGGATGGCAGTGTGTCTGGAGGGGCAAATAGACAAATAGCACTACCCTCACTTTTAGAGCGTCCTCCTGACTCGGGCAGGGATAGCATGTCCAGCGCTCGGTGAGCTGTCTCAGCATTGCTGGCAGTGGAAGAAAAGGTGCCCTTTTCTGGAGTGAACTAGCAGCTGTATGTCTCCGTCAGAATCCGCAGTCTAGACAGCTTGCACGCCAATTAAGTGTGACTTCACATTGTGCCATCAGAGGCAGGTAACCCAAGAGCTATTTTTTTGAGTCTTTAGATTTGCCAGTTTTTAGAGATTTTCAGAATAGAGCCCTGAACACGGAGTCAGAAAAGCGGGGCCCCTGTTGCAGTTGGCTGTGGGTAATCCTCTCCGGGTGTTTCCTCGTCGTGAACCGAGGCAAGTGGGATAAAAGGTGGTTTCAACCTCTTCGGCTCTAAGCTTCAGTTGCTCTTTAAATCAAAACCGAGAGACTCGAGTGTTTGGAGCGAGCATGTCTGAGCCTCCTCAGACAGCAGTGCAGAGACGCAAACGGGGGTTCTGAAACACTTAGGCCAGTGGTCTGGCTGGGCATCACACTGTCCGAATCAGAAGGTGATAGGGGATTTCTCACCCTGAAATGGGCTAGCTCACACGCGGAGATTCCTAGATGCTCTCAGATGTCTCAGCTTGCTTCAGTCTTCCCCAGGCTGAGGCTAACCACAGAGACTCAGGCCCCTCTTCACCCACAGGAACAGACTTTCGAGTCCCCATTATGGGAGCGCAGAGAGGTCACTAGTAAAATGTCTTTTCCTGTAGTTCTCTGCAATCTATTCCCAATGGTGTCAGAGCCTACAGAGGGTCCCCTGACACCTCCCTTCACCGCTGTCACCCAAGTCAGTTGGACCTGCAGTAAAGGCTAGACTGGAAGGTGAATGAAACTGAGCGAGTGTGTCACGAACGGGAGGTCTCTCTCGCCCACGGGTGTAGTAAGAGCAGTAAGAGGAGCCTCCCTGCCAACCTGGCCTGTCTCTTGGACTGGGACTCAGATTTGCAGGCTGCCCAGTGGTCGGAGAGATGCACCTGTGCTACACTCACCACTTTGTAGGAGCAGCCCCACGGGGTGCCTGTCACACATCCTCAGAGCAATCAGGATTTCTACACGGCAGTTAATTGTTGACTATGATAACGTATCTCGTTATCAGTTTTTCTTTAATGAATTCCTTAATAGATGTCATTAGACGTTAAGTGCTAAATTACTTCCTCTAAGAAGAACTGTTTAAGGGAAACTACATGCAAAATACTGTGTCCTGAATCAGCCCCGAATACCATCCTTAACGATCACAAGCCACGCCGTGGAACTGTGTGCTCCTTAGTGATGTGCTCACGTTAGCTTCTTCGGCTTCTGGGAACTTGTGTCTTTGAGGATAAAATCTGAATCCATGAGTGGATGTTCACCCAAAACAGCGTACAGAAGAATGAATTCTAAGACATTCACTGGATCCCATAGGATACACATCGCTATGATGAGAAAGAGATCATTTCAGTTGTTCAGCTCCCTGAGTCAGGCATTAAACTCGCAACCCGAATGTGAATGACACTTTCTCATTTGGTTTTCTGTGTGCCACACAGAAAAGACATCCGTTGAAAGTGGAATTTCACTCCACAGAGCTGTCTTATTATGTGAAAGTGTGTGAGGTTGTACCTATCAAAACAAGATTCTGGAAGCTCCTTTTGATCTATAATTTGGTGAGGTGGGGAGCAGAGGGGATGGTACCAAGCCGATCTACCGCTGTTCTGCCGATATCTTTATTGGTATTAGTAGTCGGCTACGCATTAACATGAAGAATTAATTATTAATATTAAGAGCTGCGTGAGCACCAGCAGCCTGATCTCTGCTGTGTACAGCATGGGCCATTCTAGAGCATCAGCTTTGTGGGTGACAAGCTAAATGTAAGGACATATGTAGACCAAGCAGCAAGGGGCAGCCCTGGAGTCCTGTCAGGGCAGATCTTGTTACAGGGGCAGACCTCAGGCCTCCAGACGGCCTTGTATAAGTAGACAATGCATCAAAGCCCCCACGACGAAAGCCGAAGTGCACATTATCTGTACGAGAAACGCAGGACTCAAGCTTGCCACCCAAGGTCAAGTGTGCCCCAAAGACCGGCAGCATCAGCATCACTGGGGATTTAGTAAAATGCAGAGTCTCGGACCCCATTCTGGACCTGATGGGTAAGATTCTGCTGTTTTGCATAATCCCTGAACGGTAAGGTTTGAGGGCCACTGCTCAAGATGATAGTGATTCTCCAACCTTGCTGCACATTAGAATCTTTCTGGGAGTTCGGAAAAACCCGATGCCCAGGCCTTGCCCCAGAATGATAAAATCAGAATTGTGGAGCGTGGGATGAGGCATTGGCATGTTTTCATAAGCCCCACTAAAAGTGTTTTAGCGGGCAGTCAAATTCGAGAATTTCTGGTCAAGTAGACTATGACACTAGATTAATTTAAAATCATTCAAGGACTTTGAGAACTCATTCTAATCCTTGGAATAAATCTGAGACCGCCATGTGCAGAGAGGTAGTCTACACCAACCTGGGCCCCTCCCTGTGACAGTGCTTCCCATGGTCACATCCATCCTCCTCCTGGAGCCCCCAGCCGCTCAAGAATTCTTGGCTGAACTTCCTTGGCCCAGCATTCTCCTGCACCACCCTCAAGTCCTCTTGGGCTTGTGTTGCTTGTTTTCACCTCCAGATGAGATCACCCGTTTCTCACTCCTCTGCTCTTGGACAGCCTCTGTGCTTCTCGGGGCTTTGGTTCCTCAATGGAGGCAGAGGGGCTGGGTGGTGCGCGAGAGCAGGGAGCCTTGGTCTGCACCGTTTGCTTATCTCTAATGTGATGATACTAATACCTGAACTCTGCTGTGTACAGTGTGGGCCGTTCTAGAGCATTAGCTCTGTGGGTGCACTCTGTTTATTAAATTGTAAAGCACTTAATGTATAGTTTCCTATTTCCTTCTCCTCCTTACTGCGTGATCAGGCCAGGAAGGATGACGCTGTCACAGAGGTCAAAGGGTTAAGTCAAAGCTGAGCCTATAGGAAGGCAGAGTAAGTAGAAAACTGGGTTTGTGACTGGAGCACGCTAGAGAGACATTGTCCCCACCTCTGTCACAGACTGTTAGTTGTCCCTGGAAGTCCTTTCTCCCTTCTTTCATTGCAATGTAATTTCTCTGCCGCGCACGTTGCTGCTGAGAATAAGAACTACATTTCCCAGTCTCCCTTGCATGTGACTCAGCTTGCAAGTCCATTTCCAGAAACCTTCCTTAATACTCCTGAGACCCATCTTTCTTTCCATCATCCTGCTCCTTGGAATACAGGTGCAGCCATCTTAGGCTGTGAAGCCCGGGGATCGTCCTTTAGGGAGGTTGGAGCAGTGTACACAAAGGACAGACAGCTAGGGATCTTGAGATGTTGAAGGTGCCATGTCTTGGGCCACTTCCCTTTGGACTTTGCTTACGTGAGTATGACATGAACTTCCATCTTGTTAAAGTCACAGTTGTTTTGGCCTGTCTGACACTGGCAACCGATCCTAATCTCAACGGATGTACCACCTAACGTTCCACATTCCACCTCTGAAGATTTCCTTGTTTGGATGTTAAAGACTTGCATCACTCATCCGGAAGGATCTGGTCACTTATGGATTCCATAGAACCAGGCTCATAGCATAAATCTTTCCAAGCTACGGTCTTAGCAGGTTGTTGTCCAGTGCCGGGAGGTATGTGGCCAGCACTGAGGGGCTGAAAGGCGGGCGGGAGGGGGAGAGTTGAAGAAAATCTACCCTTTCAGTATTCTGCCAACTGCTCTTTTGGGACAACTTGTTTGGACCCATAAGGATATGAGTTGTTACCTTGGCTACTGGTATCTAATTATTTTTCCAATTTTTTATCATGAAAATTTGCAAACACATGGGGAAGTTGAAAAAGCCTTTACCCAGACGCCTACCACCTACGCTCAGCTGTTAACATTGGAGCACACTTGCTTTAGCAGTCTGTCCATCTGTCCATCCCTCTGCCCGTCCATCAGTTCATCTCTGTTTAAACTGTATTTCTAAGTAAGTGGCAGGCATCAATATACCTCCCCGTGAATACTTCCGTCTACCTACATTTTGTTCATTTTTACACCTTGTTCTCTGTTTCTGTTCAGCCCATTTCCCCAGGAGGAAGGAGAGCGGAGCTCCAGGGCGAGGGTCCTGACCTGGAGGCCTGCAGGGTCTCTCCGCCTCTCCAGCACCTGAGGGCACTAGGCAGCGAGTGGGAGTGGCTTCCCAGTCAGACAGGGAGGTTGTTCTGCTGGAGATTTTGTGCTTCCTCACTCTCACACTTCAGTCTGCTCGGAGATTGCTCTCTAGATTTCCCCGAAACCCTGATGTACTGACACACCCAGGTCATTCCTCATCAGCCAGGATCTCCGTTCTCTTCAACTACATTGCCCTCCCTGAGCTCTGCAGGGAGCCTGCCTCCCATTGTCCCGTCTTTAGGGCATCTGGCCAGATGTTCACTACCCGTCAGGTCCTGCCCAGGTACCCCTAGAAAACCAGTTCAAAGCCAGTCTTTGGCTCCCGCATCCTGCCTTAGAGCTTGCTATGGTTGCAGCTCAGTCCTCACCAAAGCCTTCACCTCCTGAGTATCCCCCTCTCTGCCCTGGAGACCCCAGAATGTCAGACCTCCTGGAGCTGAAGAGGCAACGAGGAATCCAGGATCTGAGTATTCTAGTAACAAGACAGCTCCTGCAGGGGTTTGTCCGATGACTGCTTCTGCCTTGTGGGGCTGACAGTGCAGGGTCATCTGAGCGCTCTGGGTGCGTGCATGTTAGGACCCACTATCCCCGCAGTAACACCAGAGGGGGCAGTTTTATTTCCCTTGCTTTTGCAAGTTAGGAAGCAGGCACAGAGAAATTAAGTAACTGGCCCACACTTGCACAGCTCATCAAAGTCTTGTAGGTGTATTTTTTGAATCAGGGAAGCTCAGGTTACAAGAGATTTGTGTGTGGTGGGCAGGAAGGGGTTTGGATGTAATACTTTGTAGAGCTACAGTTGTGTCTGTGTTTTCAAGTTGCTGGTTTTTCATGTGTTTCTCTAGGCAGTGTGTTTCAAGTTGGGATCTTCAGGGTTCACAAACATTGTTGTGTTGTTGCAACGTTTTCTTCTAAAGGGTTCTGTCCCGTCTTCCAATTTGGAAAACACTGGCTTGGAGGCCAGGGATGGGGTCTGTTCCTTCCCATTTGTCCTCTTCTTACTGTCATGGCCCAGACTACAATCCAGGCTGTGGAGGTTGCCGGGTCCCAGAAACTTTGTTTCAGAGGCCATCTGGAGTCATTTTCTTATCTATCTGATCTGCGCATTAGGCCAGAAGTGGCGCTAGTAAAGGAGAAAGGAGCATGAGGAGGGAGAAGTTGTACTCCAGGCTGGGACAGGCCGGAGCAAAGGCCCAGAGGTGGAACAGCGGTAGGTCTGTCACGTGGGGTGGTCAGACTGAGCAGGATCGTAGCTGCAGCAAGGGACATGGGCAGCTCACTGTACAGCCTTCGCTACCAGACTAGGGAGGTGGGAGGATGCTGTAGGCAGCAGGGGACCAGAAAAGGGTCACATGAGGAGGACCCCACTAGGGTTCCAGTCTTCAGCGGAACCTGAGAGGTGCCTGGCAGGCAGAACAGGGCCAGGCAGCTCCCGGGATGGGAGGAGGAAGTGACTGTGCAGCCCTGAGCCTGCCCTGCCGGGCCCACCAGGGCGGATGTGGGAGGAGAGGCCCTTTGGTCGGCCCCTTTGCCCCAGGAAGAAAAACATCAGTGCTGCCGGCTCAGCTCTCAGACCCTACGTACAGTTTTCCGCCTTTCTTCCTCCGAGAGAGAATTGTTTAATTCTGCTTCTTGAGCCACCCTATGCTTCGGTGCAGCATAAGCCAGAGAGAGGGAAAATAACTATTAACTCAGAGAATTGAAATCGGAGAACTGCAGTGAATGGTCCTGTGCATTTCACAGACGTGGGAACTCGCTCCGCACTGCCTCTGCCCGCGCCGGGGGACCTGGAGCCACCAGGTCCCCTGATCTAGCGGCCATGCCAGTCCTTGGCCGCATTTTTGCCCAGCCCTGCCTGTCCCCCTGAAGGCGAGAGCCCCTACTCCTGCCCAGCCTTGGCCTCCCCCTGGAATGTACATGCCGCGATGTGCCCACCTTTCAGGCAACCCAGGTTAAACCAGCAGATCAGTGGCCTCCAGTTGTTGAGAGACATACCAGGAAAGCACATTTTTCCGTGGGGACAAAGGAAAGATAAGGAGAGAGGGACTCAGAGGCAGGTCAGGGACTGAGAGGGTCCCTAAGCTCCTTGGCGTGACCGAGCCCCAGCACAGCTGTGACATTAGCAGACGGCATTTGAGGCACAATAATAATTCTTCAGATCAAAGCCTCTCCGTCTTTAGACAATTACAGTAAAATTGAAGCCCTCCTCTAAAAGAAACACATGCTCTTGTTGTATTTTTCCCCCTCCCCCGCCTTATTTTATTCTTTATGAACAAATTGGTTTTCAGGGCTATAGAAAGAATCGATTGGAAGCTTAAATTCTCACTGTCTGCCCAGGGGTGGATTCACAGGGGTGGACATGGAACATCTGAAAGCTGATTTTTTTTTTAAATTGATATCCAAGAATAAAAGAGGGAATGGTAGGAGAAGCTGATCAGGAATGAATAAAGTCTCCTTTTAAGCTGAAATAGCACCCCCCCCCATCTTCCCTCCAGAAAAGCTGGACTGTAATTGCTTGCAATCACTCGGCACAAATTGTCTGCTCGTATTTGCTTTTTAATTTTGTATAATCTGGTCCATTTCGCTCTCTCTGCCTTTGAGCTTAACCTCTCTCTTTCTCTCTCTCTTCCTCTTATTCTTTCTCTCTCTCTCTCTCCCTCTCTCTCTCTCTTTCTCTCTAATTCTTCAGGGCTGTTCAAAAGATTAGTAATAATTCCCACTGATATTTGATGGCTTTTACCAAGCAAAGCCACTCAGGGAAAAGAAAAATACACACACACACACACACACACACACACACACACACACACACACACACGCACACACGCACGTGCGCTAATGAAACTGGGCTGTATCTGCTCAAATGATCATTTCTGTATCCAAAGTATTGTTTATTTCAATGCAGTCATACCACTTCTTAAGGCATGGCAGACATTTTAATAACTAAGTGGACTGACCCCAAACTGGGCGAAGGTAAAACCAGAACAAGAGAGGTGATTTCTTAGAGTAAGTCTGCACAAATTTCTTCTGGTTTTAGGGGTTATGTTTGCTGGTCCCAACATGTCCGCGCTTGCTCTCGCTCTCACAGACACGCGCTCTGTTTAGCACGCTGCAGCGTCCATCCTGCTGCCTCCCCCAGCCCGTGCTTGTCCTTGTCCTCCCGTCTGTGTTTTACTTACATGGGGGCCAACGGATCTGGAAGGGGGCACATCAGTTGGTGTTGCTTAATTGTCAACTCTATAAAAAGTGATAATGAGATGAGGGGGCATTTAGATGGAGAAGTCCGGGATAAAAATTGTCAGTGGGCAGAAGACAAGAAAACACAAGGAGAAGATGTCTGTGTAAAGAGAAAGTCAGCAACGTGAAGAACACAGGTTGTCCTGGAAGCCATGGAGGCAGCTCAGACTCACATTGACTTTCTCTCAGCATTGTCTTCCCTGGTCTTCTGAAAAATAAATTAGATGTCCTAAAAAATAATAATAAATTAGAAGTTCTTCTGATAAAGAACTTCAGTAGAGCAGCATGGCTAAAGGTTTGATTTCTATCCTGCCTCCGATCCTAACTGTGGGTCTGTTTACAGAACACTTAACCTCTCAGTCCTTCCATTTTCTTTCTTGTTAGTTGGAAGACACAGTAACCTTCCATATGTGGTTACACAGAATAACACATGTAAAGTTCATGGCAGGTGCTTGGCATGTTTTAAGTGCTCTGTAACTATTCACTTCTATTATGTCAGTTTAATAGCAAATGGTTTAAGATATAGGTTAGGATTCAATCAGGGATGCAGATATGAACAGTGCTACTGAATAAGGAAGTTATTATAGGCTATAGACCTCACACAGGATTGGAAAGAGGTAAGGAAGTAAGATCTGGAAGGAGATTTGGAGAAACAGATAAGTTTCTGGTCCAATATTTTCACTAGAGAATTCTATCAAATGTTTAAAGAATGAACACCAATTGTACACAGTTTTACCCAGAAGGAAGAAATAGTACCAATTTTATGAAGCTGATATTGCCCTGATACCAAGACCAGACTAAGACAATACAAAACAAAGAGGGGGTACTACAAACCAATATCCCTCATGAACACAGAAACAAAAAATTTAAACAAAATGTTAGCAAATACAAGTCAACGATATATAAAAAATTCTACACTAGGACTAGCAGGGTTAATATTCCAGGAATGCAAAGTTGGTTAAATATTCAGAAATCAAACCATATAATTCACCATATTAATGGGCTAAAGACAAAGAATCCCATGATAAAGATAAAAGAGTGGAAAATGCAATACCCATTCAGGATAAAAACCTCTCAGAAAAATAAAAACAGAGAGGAGAACTTACTCAACTTTTATAAAGAGCATATGCAAAAATCCTACAGCTAATATTATACTTAATGATGAAAGATGGAACACTTTCCCCGAAGATTAGTTATAAGGTGAGGATGCCCATTCTGACTGCTCTCATCCCATACGGTGCTGCTAGAAGTTCTAGGCTGTGCAGTAAAGTTCCCCCGGAAGGAAGGAAGGAAGGAAAGAAGAAAGGAGAGGGGAGAGGAGGGGAGGGGAGGGGAGGGGAGGAAAATACACAAAGAATGAAAAGAAATAAATTTATTTCTATTTTTGTAGAAGACATAGTTGTCAATAAAGAAAATCCCAAGGATTAAAAATAAAAGCTAATAATTAAAACCTAAAATATTGAATAAGTCCAGCCTAGTCACAGAACGCAAACATGCAAAACTTAATTATATTTATATATACTAGCAATAAATACATGAAAATTAAAATAAAAAATATAATGCCATTTATAATAGCTTTAAGGAATGAATGCTTACGTGTAAATATAAAAACAGATTCACAGGATGTATATGTTGAAAACTACAAAATGTTGATGAGAAACATCAAGGAAGATCTAAATAAATGGAGAGAAATAACTATGTTCATAGTTTGGAATACTCAACATAGTAAAGATGTCAATTCTCCTTGAATTGATACAGAGGCTCAACTTAATTCCTATCAAAATCCCAGCAAGATTTTTTATAAATGTAGGCAAGGTTATTTAAAAATGTATATAGAAATCTAAAGGAACTAGAATAGCTAAAATGATTTTGAAAAAGAAGAGTAAAGTAGGAGGAAATCTATCTGCCCATTTTAAAGATTTTTTATGTGGCTCCAGTAATCAGTGCTGTGTCATATTGTCACACAGATCAATGGAGAAGAATAGAGAACCCAGAAATAGATCCATACAAAATATATATGTCCAAATGATTTTTGACAAAGGTATAAAAGCAATTCAATGAAGGAAAGATAGCCTTTCAGCAAATGTTGCTGGTACAGTTGGATATCCATGGACACACAAAAATGTACTTCAACCTAAGTTTACACCATTTATAAAAATTAACTCAAAGTAGATTTCAGAGTTAAATATAAATCATAAAACCATAAAACTCTCAGCAAAAAATAGGAGAAAACCTTCAGAATCTAGGGCCAGGCAAAGATTTCATAGACTTGATCCCAAAAGCCCACTCCATGTACAGAGAATACTTGATAAATTGGTTCAATAAAATTTAAAAGAAAATGTTTTCTGTGTGAAAGGTTTTTTTTAGGAGAACTAAAAAACAAGTTACAGACTGGGAGAAAATATTTGCAAAGCACATATCCAACAAAGGACTAACTTTCTAGACAATATGAGAACTCTTAAAACTCCACAGAAAGAAAAGCAAACATTTTGAGTAGAAAATGGTCAAATGACATGAAGTGACTTTCACCATAGATGATAATACAAATGGCAGGTAAGTACATGGAAAGTTATTCGATATCATTAGCTATTTGGGAAGTATGAGTTTAAACCATGAAGAGATGTTATCACACACCTATTAGAGTGGGTCATATAAAAACTGACCACATCCAATGCTGACAAGGATGCAGAGAAATCAAATCACTCAGACATTGCTGTTAGGAAGGTAAAATGGTACAACTGGTCTAGAAAAGAGTTTGGGAATATCTTAAAAAATTTTTAAACATGTAGTTATACAACTCAGCAGTAGTGCTCTTGGACATTTATACCAGAGAAATGAAAACTTTTGTCACACAAAAATCCTATACATGAGTGTCTATAAAACTCTTTTATTGATAATAGCAAAAAACAAAACAAAAATACTGGAAACAAGCAGATGTCCTCGAGTAGAGGTTAAACAACTGTGGTACAGCCATGCCATGAAGTTCTACCCAGCTGAAACAAAGGCACACATCAACCTAGCAAATCGCCAGAAAATTATGCTGAGTGAAAAAAGCCAATCCCAAAAGGTTACATGCTGTATGATTTTATTTGCATAATGTTCTTGAATTGACAAAGTTATGGAAAAGGTGTACAGATTAGTGGTTGCTGAGGATTAAGTAGAGAGGGGGTGTGGGAGAAAAATGGGTGTGGCTATAAAAAGGTCAAGAAGAGAGATGCTTATGGTGATGGAGATGTTGTGTATCTTAACTCTACCATTGTCCACATCCTGGTTGTAATATTGCATTGTAGATTTAAAAGATGGTACCACTGGACCACACTAGGTAAAGGGTACATGCAATCTCTCTGTATTATTTTTTTCAAGGGCATGTGAATTAACAATTATCTCAAAAAAAGAAAAAGTTTAATTAAAAAGAAAAACAGAAGCTCAATTTTTTTCAGCAACTCCACAATCTTTTCCACATTTAAAATAAAATTAATTTTTGTTCTTGTTTGGAGGAATTAACACAGTATATCTCAAATGTGTGTTTATTCTTTTCTTTCTCCTAGCTTGATACCCATCAACAGGTAAATAAGTGTGATAGAAAGAGTAAAAATGTAACAGAAGCTGCAGTAATTAGGCAAACGAGCTTCTTAAACACATCAGAACAGTGTAGACTGAGATATTTATTCTCTGTCATTGTGGGCAGGTTTTAGTCGCTACTCATATGAAGCCTTATTGATATGTTTCAATTATGTTGGTTCCTTGATTGTTTAAAGCAAGACAAAGAGAGAGTTTACAGAACAGACAATTGGAAATCATTTGAAGTTTTTATCAAGGGGAACCTATATCACGCAAAAGCATATGGAAATGAGATACAAACTGGGGGTGAGGAGCAGGGGGAGGTGACCTAAGGAAAAAAACAAGAGTCAGAGGAGATGCTCAAAGATCAGGTCAAAGAATCCTTTTTGGGTTTCTTAGCAGCTAACCACTATGGGGCTGAAAATGTCTATCTAAAAGGAAAAGAGAAAAAGAAAGAGGAGAAATAGTAAGAAAGAAAAGGAAGTTAGAGGAAAGGATGGATATTTTTAGTTGGCTAAGGAGGGGACAGAGAGTGAACGCCAGCAGTGGTCACTAGAACAGGTAACCGGTTGGGATGACACAGGCCAAAATGGTTCCAGCACTTTCCTGAGAGGCCAGCCCACAGAAAGTGACAGACCTTTTAAAGCACTGAGCTTAAGCGCCACCTTCTTTAGCTAGTGTCACAATCTTCCTGGAGGAGTGGGATGGAGGGAAGCTATAACCAGACCAACTCGTCTCTTCAGAGCTAGGCTGTGTGCCCCAGCCTCTCTGAGCTTTATCCTGTGTAGGTGTGGCCACGAAGCAGGCATTACTCCCATTTTATAGGTGACTGACTGAGGTTCAGAAGGTTCAGCAGCTTGTCCGAGGTCCTGCTGCCACCAAGGGGTAGATCCACAGGGTAGGACACTTCCCAGCTCCCACAGTGCAGTCACGGCCAGGTGCTGCGGGGCTGCCACTGGTGGGGGACGTTCCGTGAAAGGATAGGCCAGGCCTCAGGGTCTCCACCTCCAGTACCCGGCATGCCCACGCCCGCTGCGCCCTGTCTCCATGACCTCTCGACTGACCAGGCTGGTTTTAAGGGAACTGCTATCTTATGGAAGAAAACTGTCAGTTTCTTCCATGAAAATCCTCCAAAATTGTAAAAGGACTATTGGTGCCCAGGAAAGGGAGAGTTGTGGCTTTTCCCCATCTAATCTGAAACGCAAGGTTCAGCCACCCTCCAGCTGTGAGAGTCCCCCTCTGTCTCTAGCCTGAAGCAGTCGGTGGATCCTTCCTCCTGAACATTCCCTAGAGCCCAGGATATGGAACTTAGGGGGCGACCCTGGGAATGACCATCAAAGCACTTTTGCCTGAAATGAAATTACAAAAAAGGGAGGTAAGCAGAGAATCATCAGGACTTAAAGTTTCACTGGTTTTCAGTAGTTGATGCTCAGTGGTTCTCTGTTTAATAAATAAATGATCCAGTGCAGCCTGATTTCATCTATTCACTGGATAGGAGGTGAAATGGCGCTGGGATCCCATTCATTCTCTAGGCCAGTGGTTCTTAACCTGGGTTCTATCAAACCCTAGGGGTTCGATGAGTCAGTCTCAGGGGTTCGGAGAAACCTCTGCCGCGGAGGTCAGAATAAAGTAATACCGTAATTTGTTGTGAGGTCATGTACTTTGTTGGTTTTGTTCTTTGAGCAAGGTGATGTTCATGCACGGCTCATTTTGTGCACCAGTAAAAAAACATATACCTATGTCTTGAATTTGAAAAAAAAAATCATATTTTATTTATCACTAAAGAAGGGTTCGGTGAATGCGCATATGAAACTGTTGGGTTTGGTACCTCAGAAAAGGTTAAGAACCACTGCTCTAGGCCTTGCAGCCGCTCTTCCTTCACTCTGAGGTTGTCGTTTTCATTTTGCTGTCGAGTTAGGTCCTTTCAGAACCTGGATAGGAGAGAGAAAAGGTTGTGATGTTTGGGTTGCACCTGCTGGCTACCGTAGCTAGCTCTGGCTTTCCTATCCGAGCATACAGGGTGGGGCAAAAGCAGGTGTACAGGCAGTCATATGGAAAACAAGACCGTGATTAATAAATAACAATGCAAGAATAAACTGTGTTTCGCGTGCTCACAACTGTACACCTCCTTTAGCTCAACCCTGTATTGTCCCATGTCTTCCCAGTCTTGAGCGGTAAGTGTTCTGTGTCAAGAAAGGGACACTTCCAAGGAGCTCAATGGTCATGGATTTTTTTTCTAGAGTAGGAACTTTGGCTTGTCTTCATTTTTTTTGCTTTGTGTCACGCGGAGTGTGATCAGTATAACCACACGGACCTTTCTGTGCTACAGAGAGTCAAGAAGGAAGGAAGGCAGGCATCTCCTCAATTTGGAAATTAATTCTAGTCCCTAGCTATTTTAAGAACTTGAAAAATTGAGAAAGCTCTTTTTTTCTCTCTTTTCTTTCTAGGGACTTAAAAAGGGAAATGAGGAACAACTGTAAAGTGTTCTTATCTCATGACCCTGCCGTATTCCCAGGGAAATGAGCAAGGGGGAGGCTGCGGGACATCGCAGTGAGAGAGGCGAGAGAGGCTGAAGGCTCCCGACTGTGGGGAAGAACACCACCAGCCTTCTCCTGTTAGAGGACGAGGGCCTCTAGCACCCTTTCCTTCTCTGAGCTCTTCGAAGACAGTGGGAGTTTCCTGGAGCAGAAAAGGCTGACTCGCGGCTTTGCCCAGGTAAGTGATACCTTAAGTTGCTAAGAATGATAAAGAATAAAAAAGCAGTGCCCTGTGGTTTGTGACGGGGCTCCTGCCAGCCTGGGTGAAAGGCTTTCTCCAATTGGGCCTCTGCACGACTCCCCGGATCAGACAGATTCCTTCTGTAAAAGCCAATTGTTACCTGCTTCTTCACAAACAAACCTTTGAGGGGGGAAAACATGCAAATATTTAAAAAAGAAGAAAATTACATGTGTATTTTCTTCCTGACACAGTTTTAAAAGCTGTTTACAGCTGATTTACAATGCTCGTAGTATCCAACTTTTCATTTGAAAGTCTAATAGAGCCTTTGAATGGGTTGGCGCTTGTTAGAAAGTAAAGAGAATGAAATGTCTTGATTGAATTGTGAGGTTTTACTGGATTCTTCATGGACATCGTAGGTCTCTCTTCAGAATCGCCTTTCTTTCCGTGGAACGTTGTTTAGTTGATACGGGCAACAATATAAGTAGGGAGCGGGGAGAATGGCTGTGTGGGACCATCATGTGTGTACCATTTATGTAGCCCCTGGGTCTGTATTTTCTACCCACTAATTTGCATGTTCCTTTGATGCGCCAATGAATTTTCCATTTTGGTAAGAACTTCTCCTCTAAGAATACAAGTGCAAAGTTTCTGGGAACTTCTCAGATCAAATATGCTATTTTTATGGACTGATGCACTCGCCTTTGTTCTAAAAGCAAATACTAGCTGATAGGAAAGCCAGGCGGTGTGGCTCCTGTTTCCTATTGAGAGGCCATGCTCTAATTTTATGAGCTACCCCATCTGTGATGGGCACCAAACAATGCAATAATGGTTTAAATAAGGCAGGTCAGAATTTGTAATGGTAAGTATCCATTTGTAACCCATTAAAAAACAAATAAGTAGCATATTCTTAGCATAAATGGTCTAATTCTCATTTGGTCTGACCTTGGCAAAGATAAATCAAGGCCTAGGTAAGTGTTCTATAGAATTCTTTTTTTTTTTTTTACTGCCTTATGCTTTAATATCCTAGCTTTTCCAACACTGTTACCATAAATGATGGAAAAGCCTTGAATGTTTGCATAACATTATAGAAGATTTGTGACTGAAAGGATAAGATGTTGCTTAGGCAAACCAGATAGATCTTTTCTCCTGTGTTCCAGTCACTTTTCACGCCTCTTCCTTAGGAAAGGAAACAGTAGCTGTAAAGCTTTGAGTGGGTTGAGGAACGAAGAGGAGATGGAGGAATGGAGTCGTGTGTAAATTGCTCTTTAGAGGAATTTGGCTGGGAGAGCAAGGAGAAGGAGTAATTGGTCACTAACCTGAGTACCATTTCTGGAGAAACTGCTGATTTTGATAGGTGTAATGGTTCCATCACTGTGTTCAGGAACTCAAGAGAATATATATGAAACCCTCATGGGGTCTTTATTCCCTTTGGATTGTTACCAGGTTCAAAATTCCTACTAGTTTCATTAAGTCTTCCGAGTTTGTTTCCCAGAAGCCACCGTCTTCCTATCATCTGTACAATAATGTCTGGTTGAAAAGGATTTTTCTCTCCAGAATAAAAGTAACGTGTCTGAGATAGCAGCAACGGCATAGTAGCCTATTATACGGCGTGTCCGTAAAGTCACGGTCCACCGGTCAAAAGCGCGCCATGACTTTACGGACACACTGTAGTCTCTTAGGATGTCCCAGTTGTCTACTGTTGTCTTAGAGACCACCCCAGAATGCAATGGTGTGAAACACCGACTTGATTATTCTCATGGATTCTGTGGATCAAAACTTTGGATCAGGCTTAGTGGGGGTGCTCCATCTCTGCTCTGTGACATTTAGGGCTCAGTACCGTTTAATTGAGAACAGATTCTTGGAAATGTTGGGTTCAACCACTGCCTCTTCATTTGACAATATTTCTGGCACCTGAGGAAGTTGGAAAACTGTTTTACCTAACTCAGATTTCCTGTGTGCCATTTTAGTGTCTTTCTGCCAGCCGCAAGAGTTCGTTATATTTTTCATGTGATTAAAAAATTAAAATGGTGATTTTTTATATACAGACGTTGATGAAAGATGTGTTTTTAAAGCAGTAAATTAAAATCTCATTAATATTTCAGCGAGGATATTGTGTGCTTCTCTGTTTCATCTCTATTTTTGACCTATGGCTTAGAGTTCACAGCATGAAGGAGACGGTGAAATCTGTTCACCATAAAATGTTAATTATAAGTAAATTACAGCACAAACGTTCAATCAGCCACATTAATTCTACATAAAGTGAATTGTTGTAGCAGAAAATTTTGAAATGTGACTTAATTTTGTAATCTTCAGTTTGCTTTTTCTACCACTCACACCAACCTTAATTCCCATGTGTTTATCCCAGAAACTCTGAGCTCTTAGGGCAGGGTTGAGCTCATTCTGCTCACTGTGTTTTGAAAGTTAAATACAGTGTGCATACCCCATCACTCCAAATGCTTCTGACTTGTACATAACTCTGTTTGCCCCATGGCAACTTAAATGAAAGCTTTGATATTTTTCAAGCAGATAGGCTTTTAAACGAAGGAGTTGGATTCGGCAATTGAAACAATTCTCTCCTAAAATATAAAATATCCTCCCATATAAGATATATCTATCTATCTATATCTATCTATCTATCTATCTATCTATCTATCAATATAGATAGATAGATAGATAGATAGATAGATAGATAGATATAGATAGATATATTAGTTTAATAATTGTCATTTTATATATTATAATTTATATAGAAAATGCTTAAAATATACAGACTGCAAGTGGCTCAATCTGTCAACTAAGTTAATAGTTCATGAATAGCAAAAATAGTGATGCTTCCTTGAATAAGAATGCCTATATATATTTATTTTGTAATAAGAAATGGAGATGCTACTTATGATTAACAGACTACTGAGTGCAGTGACTAAATGCCATTAAGTACTAGACAAAGGAGAACCCACAGATTTTTCTGGTTTGGGGAGGTATTTTTACTTGGTGCAAGTAATAAGTAGTCTAAAGGAATTATATAATAGGAGTTACCTAGTTGGCCCTTCGGTCTAAAGTATTATCAGATTGTTCTGGTCTGTCTCCTTCCACTTATCAAGGTCTGAGAATTCTGCGACTTAGTGGAACATGAAAACATGAAGCATAATACATATGTTGTTGCCGCCCAATGCCTGGCTTCTGTATTAAGGATCCATCTTCCCATTTGCTAAAGGTAGAGTCTTTGCTTTGTTCCCTCAGATAAGCCATTCCATTTAATTCTCATGAAACTCAACAGACAGCTGAAGAAACCAAAAAAATAGAAACGCTTTTTAGACTGCATTAATAAGGAAGATGCAGAGAGGGGAATCACAGTACTATTAAGAGAAAGAGATTCCCACTATAAGAAAGAATTTCCAATTTCCTAATGGCAGAAGCTGTTAATCTGCCAATGTATGCAGCCATTGGTCAGTCCTCCTCTGACATGCTCAGAAGACTTTGTGGATTAAAATATCTGAGGGAGCCAGAATTAGGGATCTGGTACCATTTAGAGAAAAGGAGCACCAGCTCCTGAGAAGCTAGTTCTTCTAACGAAAATAGAATAAACATTGTAGTAAAGTTAAATGACAGCTACTTTCCTTTGAAACCTAAGCAAAGAACCCCCCCTCCTTTTTTTAAAATACAGATGATGTGATACTTCTATTATAATTTTCTCCCTTATTCTTCATGCCTTAAGTTTCCATTCTGGCCTCTTAGCATCTTCCAGCTTCCACTTTCCTGTTCTATTATGTCATGTCAAAAATCACAAACATATGCACAAGAAGATGTTACAAGCCTATATTTTTCTTTTTTAGTATGACTATAATTTTTATAAAAATTATACATGTTAACTTTATAAAATTAAGAATAGTCAAGTATAAAGAAGAAAGCAGAATTTCGTTAACTATTTCACCACTCAAAATTAGTCATCTTTCAGATTCGGTGACTATGCTCACAAGCATTTGATTACTATGTATATATAAAAGAGAAGAGGGAAGGGTAAGAGAGAGAGTCAGAGATAAAGAAAGATAATGAAAGACTCAAAGAGATTAAGATGAAGATTTAATGCAGGGGTCCCCAAACTTTTTACACAGGGGTCCAGTTCACTGTCCCTCAGACCATTGGAGGGCAGGACTATAAAAAAAAACTATGAACAAATCCCTATGCACACTGCACATATCTTATTTTAAAGTAAAAAAACAAAATGGGAACAAATACAATATTTAAAATAAAGAACAGGTAAATTTAAATCAACAAACTGACCAGTATTTCAATGGGAACTATGGGTGCGGATGCATCCTGTGCTCCTCTCACTGACCACCAATGAAAGAGGTGCCCCTTCCGGAAGTGTGGCAGGGGCCGGATAAATGGCCTCAGGGGGCCGTAGTTTGGGGACCCCTGACTTAATGAAAGAGATTATGTGTGACAAAAATAGAAAGTATTAAATGTCATATTTGTTATATAAAAATTTAACAGAAACAGTTATATAGGTGAAGCTGAAAGAATTTCTGATCTTTAGAAAATAATATGTATTTTTAAAATTTGATTTATTTTTAAAATTTTTATTTATTGATTAAAGAAAAGAGAGAGATTGATTGGTTGTCCCACTTACTTATGCATTTATTGGTTGATTCTTGTAAATGCCCTGACCAGGGATTGAACCCACAACCTAGGCATGTCCAGATGATCTAACCAATTAAACTACCTGGTCAGGGCTTAAAAATAGTATTTTTATTAGAATATATATTAGAATATAGCTCTTGAATTATCTATATCTGATAAGAAAATAAGATTAGATAAAAAGTCTGTTTAGATCCATTATTCTTTTTTAACTTCATTTTTCTCTATTATATTGTACTGGTTGACTCCCTGCTTAAAAATGAGAAAATTGGCACACAGTTACCCAATTTCCTTCCCCTACCTCCTGATATTTACTGGTTATTGCTCTGCTTTGTCACAATTTGTAACATTTGTCATCTTGTTCTGAAAACATGAATACTGCATTTATTTTGTCATATATTTATACTTCTATATTTGAACAACAGTGCTCAACTCAAGTTTTTTAGAATATTCTCCATTCTTGTGTTTTCTTTATTTTGATTTCTTTTAGTTGAATGAATTTTATTTTAAGGTAGACTTATAAAAGGTTTTTAGATGTCTTAGTCTATACATTCTTGCATTCTTGAGGGTATTTCTTCCCTTTTTACTCAAGGTGCATTGTGAGGGCACAAAAAATAAAATGAAACAAGAAAAAATGAATAATTGAAAAGACACTTTAGCTGGCTATAAAATTTTCAGGTTATACTTTTTTCTTAGAAATTTGTAGGCCAGGGGTCCCCAAACTATGGCCCGTGGGCTGCATGTAGCCCTCTGAGGCCATTTATCTGGCCCCCACTGCACTTCTGGAAGGGGCACCTCTTTCATTGGTGGTCTGTGAGATGAGCACAGGATGTGTCTACACCTATAGTTCCCATGGAAATACTGGTCAGTTTGTTGATTTAAATTTACTTGTTCTTTATTTTAAATATTGTATTTGTTCCCGTTTTGTTTTTATACTTTAAAATAAGATATGTGCAGTGTGCATAGGAATTTGTTCATAGTTCTTTTTATAGTCCAGCCCTCCAGTGGTCTGAGAGACAGTGAACTGGCCCCCTGTGTAAAATGTTTGGGGACCCCTGTTGTAGACCCTTGTTCATTCTCCCCTGACATTGATTACTGTCCTTTGACCACAAATTGTCATCTGTATTTTTGATGGATTGGTAGATAGGTTCATGGATTCCATATTCCAAGTTCCTTCATATTTAATACTCTCTCACTGTTGTGATTGTATATGAACATCAACTTGACTGAATATGATATTCTATAGAGCATACTCTTTTTCTTTAGAACTTTATAAATATCACTTCCTTGTCTTCTGGGATTAAATGCTATGGAGAAGATTAAGGCTCACCCAAATTTTCTGTTTGTAGAAAACTTAATTTTTCAATTTGAACAGTACAAGAATTTTTTCTTTATTCTTTAAACTCAGCAACTAAGTCAAGATATGCTCAATATCAACTAATTTGTATCTCTTTTTCCTAAAATATACTGTACCCTTAGGCTGATAATATCTATTTCTTCTTCTTTAAGGCACATATTTTCTTATATACTTGATATTTTACTTTTATTTGTTGCAGTCTCTGCACCAGGGACATTGATTCTTCTTCTTCTATTATCTTACTTTTTTTCTCTTTTCCTTTTCACTTACTAAGATTGTCTTAAGCCTTTTCCCTATGCCACTAATTCTATTTTCAGTCATGTTTGTTCTAGTCTACCTGTGCTAAATTATTTATTAGTAATATAATGATGTTTTGATCCTCAATTTGTCTCCTAAGCTCCACGGTCCTTTTTTATCTCATTGTTATTTTAATAGCTTACTGTTTAGCAACTATTTTAGTTAACTTGTGCCTGTTAAACTATTCTATACCATGAAGTACTCAAAAAGAAATTTTGTTTTTCCTTCAGTTGTATTTTCTTCCAAATGGTTGTTTTGCCTCTCTTTTGCATGTCTTACTCCCTTTTTTTATTGTACTTTTTCTCTTTCTCCACTTGTAATCTTTAGAGATCCTGGTTTAATGTGGGAAGGTCTCTTTTTAGATTCATCACCCTGGTTGGGTTCTAAGCATATTAATATTTGTCCCGCCTCGCACTACAACAAGGCTGTCACAACCAAAACCCACATATACAGGTTTGGCAAGTATTCTCACCAACAAATGCCTGTGGTAAAGGGTGTCTCTTCTGCTCCACTTTCCCTTTCACACCTCAAGCAGTCCCTTTATTTAACCAGTTCCTCAACCTCTCACTAGGTCCGCAATGCTTTTAAGTGTTTTTACTATTTTATTCAGCAGATGAAGTTGTTTTCAGCAGAGGAATTAGTTTGTCATTGCTGAAAGTGGAAGTCCCTTCATACATTTCAAAAATTTGTTCATTTGTCATTCCTTTGTCTTCTCCTTGTGAAGCCCTATGGAGATCTTATCTTTGCTTCGGTGGATGTTGGGTAAATTCTTCTTGACCTTCTTCTACTTCATCTGAGACCCATATTTCCTCTTACCAATGACTTAATGTGTTCCATCCTGTTGTATATATCCTGAGTGCGTGGAAGAAGGGAGTAATGTGTTCCATCCTATTGTATATATCCTGAGTGCGTGGAAGAAGGGAGTATTCTGATGGGCTTTGTCTTGGAGAGCTACGGTTCTGCCTCTTCTCCTGAGATTTTGTCAAGTGTCCTTCATTAGGGTTCACTTCACCTATTTGGTATTATATCTTATCCTGTAGCCCAGTGGTTTTTTTTGCTGTAGCCCTCCTTCTAAAATGTTGAGCCCAAACAGATTTTCCTGTCATTAATAAGACTCTGGGGATTTATAGTGATAGGTAAAGGGCTTCTGTTCTTGAAATCACTTCCCTGACTAAAGCCACCTCCAGTTTGTTTCTCTCCAAGCTGTGAGGTATTCAGAGAAAGTCTAAATATTTTCTCTACTTCCTTCTACCCATTCTACAGTTCAAGGTTCAATTGAAGGCAGCATCTAGGCACATCACAACAATTTCCCTCCTTTTCCCTGGTGAATTTATTTTGAAGTTTATGGCTTGATGTCATACCGGTTTTTTTTGTTTGTTTGTTTTTTTGATCGGCTATTTCTGGTAAGTGTCTTGCTGATTTTTCACTGCTTCTTGTTCCTTTTATTAGATATTGTAGCAGGGAAATTCTGTGTTGCAAATTCACTTTATTATCTTCCCCTCAAATCTAAGATTCTTTATATTAATAGATGGTACCAGATGACCACATATCTTCATTTGGGTCTCTCAGAAAATAGACCCCAAGACAAGTTAAGGTCATGTATTTGTATGGTGATCCCAGGAACAGAGAGAAATGTGGGGAAGGGAAGCAGGGAAGAAAAAGATACTATTTAAGACTATATTAGCAGGCATGTTACCTTTGTGGGCAACTGGAGCTTAATTTCACTAGTAAAACTTAGGGAAGAGTTTAGAACACACACTTCATAGTTATTCCGCTCAAGGGAAAAGGGAGCTCATGTGTTTCATCCTAACTCCTGTTTTCCATTGATTTGAGATCCTGCTCCCAAGGGTGATAATTCCCTTTCATGTCCTGCCTACCTCATACACACACATGATGCAGCAGGCTCAGGCGATCAAAGAAAGATCTCAATAAGATGCAGGTTCTAGACTTTGGAATTTGGGCTGTCATGCCCCACAGTGGTAAAATCCAAGGGAAGATGACCAGAGCATACTGTGTCTGTGAATGTCCGGCATCTTGGGACTTGGGTAGAACAAGACTGGGAGGAAGGAGATTCATCCCAAAGCTGTTCAAATGTGCCACTTGAGTGGTCTCTACTTGATACCAGGTATAGATCTCGGGCAATGGTTATAACCTAAGTGTTACAACATTTCTTCAAATTTAATGGATGCACTAACAGAAACGAAATCATGAAATAGCTTGAAAGACCTGAAAACAGTTGAGGGAGAGCTATTTAAGTTGATAAAGTTAAATAAACTATGAGCCCTTTTTAGAGTTTATATAAATATATTCACACACACACTTAAATTGCATTCATTATACGAAAAGACTTTCATCAGAAATGAGCATAGGGTGAGGTTACACACACAATTGAATGTGTATGATATTGTTGGGCACCATGTGTGGTCACATACCTAAGAGCATCCAGAGTGTTGCTGAGTCACATCCCCATCAGTTCCTATCTCACAGGGAAGGGATCACAGAGTCTTTATGGAGGTCACCACACAAATCCACCAACCTGCAATTCTACTTTCAAATAATCCCTTTTATAAAGGTATCCCACTGATTTCAGTTTTAGAAGGGGCATGACTTCTGACTGCTGTACGTGTCATATGTTGGACTAGAGTCCCACAAATCCACCCCTTTTCCTCTGTGTGAACTGTTGAACCTAGTGGTTAAAAAGTGGTCAGTTACATTACATCTAACGTGAAAAAACTGAAAGGACTTCCAAGTTCATCGATTATGGTAGAGAGAAAATGGTCATATGAAATACAAGTTAGGGAACTCTCATCAGCTATTTTGTATTTAAAGTCTATTTGTAGAATATTGTATTTTGAAAGGCAAGCGTACTTTAGAAATCTCACCCAAGGTATTGAAAATGTGTATATATTCATGTTATAAAGAATAACAACTTGCTCACTTCATAGTACTTGTCAAACTTATCCATACTAGAAATCTGTATTCAAAAATTCCTGAGTGTTCTAGCTTATGTTTTATTGAGGAAAAGCTAAAGCTAGGATTTCAGATGGGGGAGGAGAAATGTTTGGTGTTTCTTGTTTGTTTGTTTTGGCTAAAATGAGAGAAAGCCAAGAAGTAACTTGACAACTCAAATATATGGTAGACTTTTTTGTGGTTATTTCTGAATAATTATTTTCCACATACATAGAGGGGAAAAAGAGAGAGAAGGATGGAAAATTTTAGATAAACTAAAATCCCTCAAAGTTATGAGGCCATTAAATGCTTAACTATGACTTCCTTTACCAAGAGATTTGGGTCAAATATGAGAAATAATTCCTTGTTAGGCTGAGTAGATGTCATCGGAGCAGATCTCTAAGAAAGCTTGTGAAGTGCCTACTTTTGAAGTCTTTTTAGAGAAAAAATTACCGTCACTTATGAAAGATTTATATCAATGGTTCAAGCCAGAGATTGAACATTATTATAATGTCCAGAATCCTGATTATTCTTTGAAAGGGGTTTGTATATTGTTTTAGGGAAATGTACACACAGAAGCTAACTTCATCCACAAAACCCTTTGCTTCCCCAAACTTCTTAGTCCCTAAATCTCTACAATTATGTCAGTAAACATTTGGACTGCTCCATGTGCTTGCAAATTTGTTACTGTCACTCTTTGTTTTATTGTCATGTTAACCCTTGGAGTAGTATAAACGTTCATGTATGTCCTTGTGCCTCCTGATCATCCAGGTACGATTGTACATGTACATCTTTAAACTTGGAGCTGAAGCAGTTAAGAAACTAATTTCAATTAGTATTTCTTCTTGTTTTCATAAATTGGTTATCAAACAAACATGATTTTAAGTTAATAAAACTGTAACTCATTTCATCTTTTGAAAAAAAGAAACTCACTCCTAAGGGTCAGTGAGCATGAAAAAACTACTCAAAAGGTTAAGTGAAGTTACAAATTCACCTATGAATTTAGATGTTTCCTGGGGTGAATAATGCCCTCCAAGTCATATGTTGAAGTCCTACCCCCTAGTACCTCAAACTGTGATTGTGTTTGGAGACTGTGGTCATTAAGTTAAAGTGAGGTCATTAGAATGGGCCCTAATCCAAGATGACCGGTGTCTTCATAAGCAGAGGAATTTGGACACAGACATGTACAGAGGGAAGAGAAGACAGCCACCTACAAGTTGAGGAGAGAGGCGTCAGGAGAAACCAACTTGCTGATGCCTTGATTTCAGACTTCTAGCTTTCATAATGATCAAACAGTATATTTCCGTTGTTTGAGGCACTCAGCCTGCGGTCCTTTGTTACGGCAGCCCTAGCAACCTAACGCAGATGTCCCCGCCACGCGTAACCCCTCCTTCCCCTGTGCCTTCTCTGAGACGACCTGTCTAGGCTCACTAACGTTTCTTTTCCTCATGGTCATACTTAGAACATGTCCCACTCTTCCTTCTTTGGTGATCTATCCTCCCTGAGAGCTGTCATTGTCTGCGCTACCCAGGCCCCCAGCAGTGAGAATTAGACCTGGGGTCCTGCTAGGAGAGAAAACAGTGAGAATCCCTAGACTGTTGGTGGGCAAGATTTTATGCCCATGAGATGTCGCCTTCCATCATTTCCAGTTTTTAAAAAGTACATCATTGAGAGAAACTTTGTATTTGACTTTGTATGGCCCATCAGCATTTATATTTTTGCAGGTATAACTTTGCTTACTTCTCCCCACATTTCAAGTCAATAGCTTTTAAAATAAAGACCCTAAAACTTAAAGAGTTTAAGTAAAACTTGATCAAAATTATATAGCTAGTAAGTGGCAGAGCTGGAGTTTGAACCAAGGTGGAAACGGGCATTGGCCCCGACTCCCAGTGCGGAGAGTCAGTGATGGCTACCCTGTGGGGTGGTTGGTTGTCTCCTCTCTCCTGGGCTTTCACAATCTTTCTGGTGGCAGTGTGTGTTCCCTCTGGCTAGCCGTGTGCTCATGAATCATTTTTACCCCAACAAAATCAGAAGCTCTGGGGATGTGGGTTATAGGCTATGCTGTTTTTTAGTTATGGTGTTTGGGAAATATCTGTTGACTGATTGGTTAAATGGACTATTTCACCAGAGAATTTGGCACTTCTCTTGATTTCTGGTTTTCCAAAGATAATACACGAAAGCAACAGGGCTCTCACAATGTGGTTTGGGTCTTTCCAGATAAATGTTAGGAAAGGGTACATATAAAAATAATACTGTGGATTGACATTATATTACAATAATTATAATTATTATGCCTTATATTTATATAGCTCTCTCACTCTCTTACCCCCTCCCCACCCCCACTCCCACCCCCAAGGGGCTCGTAGTCATTTGTAAGCAGTGGGCCTTATCCTGCTGCTAAATAGAAAATAAATTGCTTATCTCTTGGAAGAGAATTAACTCTTTCAGGGCACTGGGGTACCATTTAGTAAATTAGTAATCCTCTAAATGGTACTCTAGATACATAAGAACCCCCATAGAAACTGGAAAATGAACGTGTTCCCAGTGCTTAAAAGAAATCAGGGCATGCCTAACAGAAATCAGACAGCAAGCTTAAAATGTATGTAATGTACTTAACTGTCCCCCTAACGTCTTTGTGCTCGTGCTCAGAAATCTGTTTGTGACTAAAGATGAGTCTGTTTGCTGAATGCTGGCACTTCGGCTCTTTTAATCTACTAAAATATGAGCAATAAAGGAGAAGGAGGCAGACGCTGGCGACAGTTGGGTGGTGGTATTTAGACACATGGGATCAGGGCCAGTCTGTTCAACTAAACAGATTTTGAGAACTGATGAATTTTTTCAAACTCATGCAAAAGGTCAGCCTTGATAATTCCCTTGGGTCCTGAAAATGTTTGTTTGTCTGTTACCAAAATAGTAGTTAGTGAATTGGAATAAGCCTCATGGATCTCTTTGGAACCATGGGTGAGGTAGGTAGGGGCCCAAGCATGAATCAACAATAGCTTTTGAAATCCAGGTCTTAATCAGTCAGTAACAACATTGAGGAAATGTATGCAAACTCAAAGGTGATACAGATTTTTCCTGGCAGGTATAGAGAAACAGGAACATGTTTTAAAAAGCATCTTGACTGCGGACTCTCTCTCTCTCTCTCTCTTGTTTTTACTTAATTTCTCCATGTAGCCTTTAAGATGGTGCTCCCCAAAATGATGACCTGATCATCTCACCCCATTTAAAAATTTTAGAGTTCACTCATTGGCTCAAATGCTTCTTAGATGCACTTGTTCCTTGAGGTGTTGCTACAACTGAATTCTGATTGTAATTCAGTTACACATTATTGATTGCCGAGACTTTCGGTTTATGTGCAATGAGATGGAATTTGGAAACTCGTGGTGTTGTATTGACTTTCTGATTTGCGCTGCTGGGAAACTCATCGGATGGTCGGGTGGGCTGCTGCCAGGCAGTTTGGCAGTTCAGTATAAACACTCTGTGGTTCTTCCACCAAATTGTAGGGCATCCGCATCCGCATCCTCTCACTCACTTCTCACGCACTTAGGAACAACACGTTTGGCTGCTAACTACCATCCTTCTTCCTCCGCATCCCCACATCGAGGAGTCATCCTCTCACTGAAGCCTCATGCCTCGTGTTCGGGTCTTGTATTTCCTCTCTTGCCCCACTGACAGCCGGCTGCCAGGGGCCTCTTTACACAAGCCTCAGCTTTTCCAGGTTAATATACCACGTAAGTTCAATTTCAGCAATCCACACACCTCTGAGGCCCTCAGATTCCAAGGAGCATCCTTAAAGGAAAGAATCAGCAGGCTGCTGCAAAAGAAATCAAAGCAGGTCAGTGAAATGCCTTGAGAAGGGGAAGGAAGGATGAGCCGCATGGACTAACAGGCTTCGTTCTCCAGGAAGCAGTGTGTCTGGTGACAGAAACAAACCTGAATGGGGAAAGCGTGCGTTCAGTCTCATTGTATAATCGCAAGCTGCTTTCGTGCATCAGACAGGATTGAGGGAACGCTGCCCCGGGAAGTAGCGCAATGGGTTCCCTCCTGCACACGCACGCATTTTGCATTCTGTGGTGTTCTGGCATGAGTCAGAGTCCGAATGCACCAGGTTGGAAGATTCTATCACCATAAATTCCTAATGCTCATCATCGGGAGATGAAGGTCAGCAGCAA
Source organism: Rhynchonycteris naso (assembly GCA_037038555.1). Lineage (NCBI taxonomy): Eukaryota > Metazoa > Chordata > Mammalia > Chiroptera > Emballonuridae > Rhynchonycteris > Rhynchonycteris naso. Next base: position 19,882,640 of record CM073001.1, read on the forward strand.
TAGTGCTCTGAGCTCACAGGTAGCCAAGTGAGATGAACAAAGCTGGCGTGAGAAGCAGAGCCACTAATTCATCTCCCGGGTGACCCTTTTAATATTCCACACCGCCTTTAATCATCAAGCCATGTGTTGAACCAAGGAGCCTGGTCAGCAGCGCCCTTCTGTTGACTGACTCCTCAAACTTTCCAGCAGGTGAGGAAGCTAACGGATTTCTTCCCCTGCCTCTGCTGCAGAGAGCAGACCCTGTGCCAAGGGCGGGGGAGCCGGATCCTATCTATTTGCTCCCATTGGGAGAGGAGAGCGGAACCCCCAGAGGGTGTATGGATTATAGTATGAGGCAACCTGTTTTTCTTTTCCAAACCCCACCCCCTTTGGGCATTCTGTTGCTCACAGCTAACACCACCATGGGCTCCTCTGGTCCTGCCTGCCCCTTCCTTTGCCCTTTGTGACTCTGATTTCCTCTCCAGAGGAAAATGCCATCCCATTCAGGGCAGGTAGTACATTTCCATGACCAGGACATTGGTGCTGCTGTCCTCAAAGTCACCACCACACCTTGTATTCTCAAAACTTTTCAGAGCAAGCTGGAAATATGGAAAGGGTCTGAGATTCCAACAATTGTAATTTAACACAAATGTAAGAAGGGTTATCATTACTGCATTCTTATTTTTCTGCTTTCTAACCCAGAAATTTCTTCAGTGCCCTGGACTTTGACCCAGAGGCAATGCATAGATAAATAATCTGATTTGCATTGTATTTTTTCCTGTCAACATAGAAAGCACCAGTCCACTAGAACTTAAAATACATTGGGAGAATGATTTCTTTCATCTAGTTTATGTGCATTTTGTCATTTGCTTCACACCCTCTTCTTTGATGATTTTTATGGCTTTGTTCAAATGGCCAACTCTGCTTTGAGCCATTATGATGGATGGACTTCTCCCGGGGACCGCATTATCAGCATCTACCCTTCTGCAGGGAAGCATCTTCAGCAGGGAAGATCCAATTTTTGTTTCTCCTGTTTGTTGTTAATCTGACTTTGTGATAATGTCATCAGGCCTTACTCTCTACTTTTTCTTGATGAACTGGAATTCTCTAGAGCTGAGAGTTACAGGCATGGGAGAAAGTGATAAACAGGGACCACAGAATTAGAAAAATACACTGTTGACATTTCTGGGCCTCAGACATGAAATTGATGAACCCACATTTGTAATTTTTTTTAAGGTTTAGGGCAATCCCAAAACCACTTGTTTAAATCAAACTCTATTAGAACGTTCCCCTCAAGAAAGGGAGCCCAAATTAAAAAGTTCAACATTTATGTTAAAAGAGAATATTGCTCTGACTTTTAATTTTCTTCAGTACTGATTTGGTTTAAGAAAGAAATGTCGAAAAAGACTACCGAAGAATTTGCAAGGACTACTTTGGTCTGCAAATGTTTTGAAAAAGTCACAGGCATTAATGCTTAGTGGGTAAAAATTGCAAATAGGCCAGACCTAGGAAAGAGTGAGATCTGACTTTCTTTTGATGAATATTTTCTACTTGGAAATAGTTTTATCATCCAAAAACTGGGAAGCCTAGACTTGTTGGTGAAAATACTAATAATAGACTATCTCATTTATTCCAAAATTACATACGTAATATTAACTTTTTGGGACAAAATAAGGCCTCCAAAGTAACTTTTGGGGGTAAGCATTCCATGGGGGGGCACAGAATACATATACTGATATCACTTAGGTTAAAATTTTTTCCATATTCTTATTTAATATATTTTAGAAACATTTTAGTATAATATTTAAAGTGCAAACAATGCTTTGGTGCTTGGAGGCATAAGCTTCAGTTTCCCACCATGTTCATACATGGAAGTCCCTTATTCCAACAGTGGATAAAAAGGCATCATTGTGGAAAACCCTTTTGCTAACATTAATGTAATAATTTCTACAATCCTCTTTGTAGTTTAGCAAGTTAAAGACGGTCACCAGGAATGGACTGAGCATCTCATCCTTACCTCTGTTACCTGTTAGTTGCGTGATCTTGAACCAGTCATTTAATCTCTCCAGACCTAAGTTTTACCATCTACAGGATAAGGTATTACTACAAAATTAAGTTTCTATTATTTGTAAAAAGCCATGTGATTCCACCTGACCAGAGGCACAGTGGATAGAATGTCGGACTGGGATGCGAAAGACCCAGGTTCGAGACCCCGAGCTCACCAGCTTGGACCCAAGGTCGCTGGCTCCAGCAAGGGGTTGCTCAGTCTGCTGAAGGCCTATGGTCAAGGCACATGTGAGAAAGCAATCAATGAACAACTAAGATGTTGCGACAGCAATGAAAAACTAATGATTGATGCTTCTCACCTCTCTCCGTTCCTGTCTGTCTGTCCCTATCTATCCCTCTCTCTGACTCACTCTCTGTCCCTGTAAAAAAAAAAAAAAAAAAAAGCCATGTGATTTCAGTTCATCCTATCAGGCAACCGGTGGACTCCAAATGTCCCCAGAGGCTATTTGGCCAGGAGACTGAGGAAGCTTCTAAGAGAAGCCAGACCAGCTTGAATGAATGATAAGGCATCTATGGAGGGAGGCACTCAGGAGAGCAAGGGCCACTTGGATGTACGCTTGGGCTAGCCTCTCTGAGGCTCTTGCCTGAATCCAAATATCTGTTTTCAGTATAGTCTCTGTGCAGCCTGGAGAAAAGGTTGGATTGCTTTGCCCTTCATCTACTGGAACCTGGACATACTTAGGGAGAGACCATTCTTCCCACTTCAGCCAGGATATCACCTGGCTTCATCGTACCGATGGCCCCAGAGAACATGTGAGCCAGGCATGAGGAGTCCCGACAGCCACAGTAGCTGCGGCAGGCCATCACCCAGTGCTCCAGAGCATGGGAGGACTCACCATCCACTTAGGGAGCACCCCCAGCTATGTCTGCTGTCCTTACCGGTGCTGAGACAACACCCGGAAGGTCTCCAGGGGTGGCCCAGACTTCAGTAGCAAATGTCACTGATGGGCCACAACAGTCCAGGAGCCAAGTAGCAGATTTCGAAGGTAGCTGCGTTAACTCACATTTGGGTACCTTGGAGAACCACGTAGCCACAGGGAGACCTGGGCAGAGGCAGAGTTTCTGTGATAGCATGTGACGGCCTGAGCCTGGGAGATACAACCCAGGACTGTGACTTGATCTTGGTAGTTCTCATCTAGGACTGTTTGCGCTTTGGGGACATTTGACAATGCCTGGAGGCATTTTGAGTTGTCACAGCCATGGGGAAGGGAGGGCTACCAGCATCTAACAGAGGACACAAATGCTGTAGTATACAGGACACCCCCAACAAAAATAATCCGACTGAAATATCAATAGTATGAGACCGAGCAGCCCTGCTCCCCTTCACGAAGGGGTGACAATGGAAAACACAGATTCCAATTCAACGATGAGGATGTTCTGTGATTACAGTAACATAAATAATACCTCTCACAAGAGATCACACGTATGAAGTACTGTCTCCTCCTTGCAGGGTTGTTTTAAGCATTTCGCAGATACTCACCCATTTAATCCACATCATAACTCTAGGAAGAGAGGAAGGTTCTTCTTACCCACAGCTTACAATTTCAATAGCTATGTTGGCGATTTACTAGAATGTGTCATCCAAACTGCTTGTTCGGCCCCTTTGAGTGGTCGGTCAGTCACCTCGAGCAGATGTTCCACGCAGGAGAGACTGCTGAAGTCACCGGCCTCACGCATCTCCGCCATGGTCCCAGCAACTGGAGAACGGAGGGCAGACCTGACCTGCTACGCGCCTGCTCTGTGTCTGGAGCTCGGCCCCGACGATGTGATCTGACCACCTCCAAAAGCACGTTAGTGTTTTCTGCGGGGAGTCGGGGGAAGAAATTACAAAACCACAGACAAACCAACATAGTGCAAGGTTGTGTGCAAAGGTGTTGGCAAAAATCTCATGACTCCATGTGTCTATTAAAAGCCCCCCAAGTTTGCTTTTGTCTCAGTTAGTCAAACACAGGCCGGCTGTTTTTAAATGACCTAGAGAACTGGGACCAGGTAGCCCTGCCTGTTTCCAAAGGGTTTTAGTAGATAAACTTAATGAGATGAACTAATTAGTCCTCTGGCCTGTGGTTCCCTGCGTTGGTTTCTTTAGAGGAACAGCACAGCCCTCCGCTCACCTTTTATCTCAATCAATCGTCTTGTATTTGCTAAGGGCCCCAGGAGTGGGGCACAGAGGTGTAGATCATTCAATTTGTCGCAGCACATATTTTCAATATTATGATAAGAAGACAGGGGACTCTGCATTTTGTCAACTTGCAAGGCTAAGATCGATCAGCAAATAGATGGGCCGCCTTCCTGTATTCTGAATTAAAGTGTGTGTTTTGGCGGTTTATTGACAGTTGATAACTACTGACCACTAGTCCTGATAGAGTTACAAAGGTCAGGTCAAGGCAGGTCAGAGCCACAAAGAACACCTCCTGTTCCTGGAGCCGGCTCCCTCCCAGAAGGGATGTGCAGGTCAATAACCAAGCCACCTGTAGGGTCTGAAGGCTTTACCAGTCTTTCTCCTGGCTGTGCTGTGACCTAACTCTGACCTAACCCCCATGCAGCCCCTTCCTCTTCTGCTCTTACACTCAACGCTGCTGCCCTGGGAGTCCCATGAGTGCTCGTGAAACCAGGACTCAACCAGCAAGGGACGGAAAATCAGGCCACTGCCACACAGGCTCAGCTCTGTGTCCCACTGCAGATGCTCTTCCCAAAGGGGCTGCCAGCGCAGCAGTGACCCCGGAGAGTTCAAGACACTGGAGGCAAAGGCAGCGGCTGTCTCTCTGGCTTCCCCAGGAGCGCTGTCCCTCTGTGCCTATGCAAACCACTCCTGCAAGCAGAAGTTTAATTAAAAGCCTCTCAGAGTGCCTCTCCAGCTGGGGTGGGCCTGTGGACCAGGAAGGGCCTTATCAAGTGGATGTGAAATACACAAACGGCAGGCCTTGTTCCCAGGAAATGTCATCCGGTCTGCCTCACTTGATGCCTTGTGAGGAGCAGGGGGGGCAGGGTAGGGCTTTGCCTGTGTGTTTGATGCCATATCCATTGTCTACCTGGAAGATGCAAATGATATTCAAATTTGGTTCCAGTGTACAGGCAGCTTGCATATACCCCACAGCAGCCCCGAAGCAAGTGACTAATGGGAACATGTGTTCTTTCTATTTTTATAAGGCTGGGAGAACAAGGGGACGGAGGGCTGAGCTTGTGCGGTTTGAAATCTCTCTTTTCAGGGGACATGCAGCTGTCTGGAATGACAGTAACACTCAGTGGCAGCTCCGCGGCCGGGGCCCCAGCCTGCCTTGTAAATAGCCCTGCCTGTCGCTTCCATCCAGCCAGAAGCAGAGGGACCAGGGGACGAGACAGGACTCTTCGGACAGTGGCAGAGCTGCCAGCCTGTCCGTCCTGAGGGTGTGCCCTGGTTTGAGGTTCAGCAGCACTCAAGCTCAGTGGGCACTAGAGGGGTGACCCTCCCCGACATCAGTATGGTTGGTACCACATGGTCCACATCGAATTAGATGATTAGTAAAGTCAGTTGGGGAGGTGGAGGGCGCTTGTCTGCCCAAAGCCTCTTGTAGCCTCTTCCATCCAAATTGGGAAAAATGAGAAGAATGATTCCATTGGAGACAGTATTCGTATCAACACTCTGTGTTTGCTCTTCAGTCCCCAGTGCTGATTCTGCTACGAAGGTGGTGGTGGGCCTCCCCCATCGCAATACATCTGTTCACACCTTGATCCAGGGGACAGAATCACGTGGCGAAGAGGGCCAACACAGTGCCAAATGAGACCTCCTATATAAAAATGATCTCTTATGTGAATATAAGGGCACAAGAATCCTGAAATGTTAGGACCTGGAGGAATTGTCACTGAGTGACTGGATCAGTGGCCACCAGACAGGACTCTTCTCAGGTCTTTTCTGAGGGGTGAAAGCAGTTGGGGCTCTGAACACCTCATCTCTTCATAAAACAGTCTAGCGTCAACTGGTTTGTTTTGTAGTGTGTGTTTCTATATCCAGAGGGTAAAATGGAGTTATGTGCTAACTCCAGTCCACAAAAGTTGCCATGATGAGGACCCAAAGGCCAAACCCAGGATCTTTGGAAACAGAGGGCCGCCATCAACAGGCTCAGGACGGACAAGAATAGCATATAAACCTGGCGCGTGCTCGCTCTAGTGTCCATGTTTTTTTAAAGAAAGGATTCTGGGATTTTTAGGAGTTAAAAGACCAACGAATCTTCTTCTCTTGCATTTAGATAGGAACCTTCATCGAAACCTAGGCAAATAGACATTCTGATTTTAATAATGAACTTCATAAATGCTCAAGATAATCCAAAATCGGCTCGGCAGTTCTTTTTTCTTTTTTTTTTTTTTTTTTTTTAATTTATTTCTTTTTCAGGGACAGAGAGAGAGGGACAGATAGGGACCGACAGACAGGAACGGAGAGAGATGAGAAGCATCAATCATTAGTTTTTCGTTGCCGTTGCGACACCATAGTTGTTCATTGATTGCTTTCTCACATGTGCCTTGACCGCGGGCCTTCAGCAGACCGAGCAACCCCTTGCTGGAGCCAGCGACCTTGGGTCCAAGCTGGCGAGCTTTAGCTCAAGCCAAATGGGCCCGCGCTCAAGCTGGCGAGCTCGGGGTCTCAAACCTGGGTCCTTCCGCAACCCAGTCCAAGGCTCTATCCACTGCGCCACCGCCTGGTCAGGCTCGGCTCGGCAGTTCTTAACATCCTCTTGCGATAAGGAAACCAACAAGCTGCCTTCATAAAAACCAAGCCTCAGTCTTCCCCTTGCCAAGTGGCAGAGAAGTGGAGACAAGAGTAGGGTCCTAAGGTGTAGTTGCCTCTCCCTGTGCCGAGACCCCTCTGCTGGAGGTCTCAGCTTGTCAAGGCTGTAGGGTGTCTTCTTACCCTTGGTTATAATGATTCTTAGAGGCCAGGTGCTTTATACATATCAAGGATCTTACCAAAGTGTAAGTCCCTTCACCAAACTTCTAGGATTTTCTCTCCCAAGAAAATAAATCACACAATTGTAAATAAAAGATGCTCATCACATCATTATTTTAAATAATGAAAAAAAAGGGGGGGACCCACTAAATGTCTTACATTAAATAATTGGTTTTATAAATAATGGAACATTTATAGATTTTATACATATATATGTGTGTTTACATATGGAATATTATAAGGCTTGTAAAGATCTTAGTGTTTTTAAGAATATGAGTATTTTGGAAGACTATGAGGTGAAGAAACAAGATTCAAAAATTACCTAAAATAGGATCCCAAATTATTATATATACTTAAAGGGGAGAAATACATACACATACACACACCCCAAAAAGGGATAGAAGAATATACCAGATGTTGACAGGGGCTATCCCTGAATGGTGAGATTATGGGGAATTTGGAGGCCTTTTGTAGCTTTACTATACAAATGGCTTTTATAATCAGAAAGCCTTCGATCATATATAAAGAGAAAATAAAGTGAATTTTCTGATGGTATCCACTCGGGGTTAATATGCAAGTTGCATAATTCAGGCTAAAACGATACCCACTGTTTCTCTGCAATTAAATGTTTGGTCTCCTTTATTGGGGAACTTCCTTCAAATTTTCATTTCTCTTTGCTTGTATGGAGACAATCAAAGCCCATGCCTTAACATGTACTAAAGCAGCTAGAGCTGCGTCCCACTCAGCTGGCCCACTGAGTCCCTGCCACGTGCTGACACTGTGTGCGGCACTGGGCATACCAAGATGAATAGGATGCCATCCCTTCCTTGGAAGGATGTTTTGGACTAAGGGGGGGGGGCACAGAAATGTAGAGAGTTAAAGGTTAGTACAAGGTGTCACCTGTTGCAACGCATTGCTACATGCTTTATGTTTGTATCAACCTGCACCATAGGCATCACCTCCCCGTCTGTGAGATTTGGACGGTGATACCTCTGAGGATCTTTGGCAGGTGATCAAGCCAGGATCCAAACACCGGTCTGTCTGTGCTTCTAGTAAAACTCTGGGGCCAGACTGACGCGGCCCTCGAAGAGGAATCCCCGGGTTCTGACTGCGGCACGTTAGCTCCGTGGGGAAATGGGTTTCATTTTTGGTTGGTTGGTTTTGTTCTGTTTTGGTCCGTTTTGTTTCCTGCTGTGTCCCTGTCACCTAGAACAGTGCCCCGCAAGAACATAGGGTGGGTGTGCTGCAGCCAAAGCGGGGTTGCCAGATTTGGAGAAAAAAAAATAAAAGACACCAGGTTAAATTTAAATTTTAGGTAAACAACGAATAATTTTTAGTTTACGTATGACCCATGCAACACTTAGAACATAATTAAACATTATTTTGTGTTAGCTAAAATTCAGACTGTGCTGGATACCGCGGTGCAGCGGCGGCCCCAAGCCTGGCAGCTGGTGGCAGGTTGGTCCTGGGAGTGAGAGCAGGTGACAAGACCTTCACTAATTCCACGGAGGAGAGAAGGCAGTCAGAACCGGCATGGAGGGTGAGGGTGCTTGGATTATTCAGGGAACTGCGAGCAGCCATTCTCTGAGTAGCATGGGGAGCAGAGGGGAGTGAAATCCCCAGCTGGGGATGTTGACGAATATGATTTGTTTGGCCCTCTAACTTTAATTATCAGCATTTAAAATCTGGCCAATTTCCTACACATACACACACGCACATGCAGCACACACGTGCTTTTTGTGAGGGGGCACGTGAGTAGGAATCCAAAGGCTTTTATTTTCACCAGGAAGTGAGCAGTAGCTCCCTTCGGTCCCTCTTGTGGGCCGAGGAGAGAGGCTGGCTCTCCCGATAGCTGCGCCCTACCAGCACGTGCTTTGGACGTCCAGTCTCTCCTCCTGGGCCAGATGAGCCCTTTGCATTTGCTGCTGGTCAGTGTGATCGGGACAACTGCTAGCGACTGTGGGGTGGCTGGGAGGACAGCTACCCCTGGTGTAAGGTGATCAGCAATAGATGAAAAAGCAAGGCCCTGCCTCGGTTGTCAAGGGCCTGCAAACCATGACAAGGAGTTTCCTTTTGCAGACAGAGGGGTCAAGTGGGTGTTTTGTAAATCAGACAAGTGGCATCCCCGCATGTCCTTAGAATGGAGCTGTGGTGACCTCATGGAGATGGATTAGAGCAGCCAGTGGCTGGAGCTGTGTGCAGGCCGATGTGGTAGGTCAGGGCCATGAGGATGACAGGGGACACGGTGGAGAGAACAGCGTAGATCATTACTACCTGTCTTCAGGTCCTGGAGAAGGACCTGCATGCTTCCAGGACACTGGATTCCACCCGGGAACCAGTTAGAGCCTGGTGAGTTTAAGCGGAGAGCATGGTAGATTTAGGGGACGATGACATGTCGTGAGCCACATTTACTCAGTCTGTCTGTTCATTTATTTATGGTGGTTGAAAGAGGAAGAAGGCAACAGATGGAGTCAGCAATGGGTATGACCCCCTGTTTGCTCTGCTAACTCCCCCCGGCTTAAGGAAACATAGCTATTTCCCTGCCCACGTGTCTGGCTGACCCGGCAGTCCTCCCCGGTCACTGGTCGCTGGGGCAGATGCATCTGTAATGGAGGGGAACTCACCATTGGGGGTTGGAGGGAGGGCACTGAAGGCTCACCCGATGGGGAAGGAGCAGAGGGAGGTGTTTTCTTCTCCGGTAATAAGATTGTCAGGGCCCCTTCCTGGCCTGAACCGGCCGATGGAGGCTGCCAGGATGGCAAGCTCACTCTTCTTAATTAGCACTAATGCAGTCGAGGCCGTTTTCCTAGCCTGACCAAAGGGAATAGTAATTAATATGGTGGAGGAGACAGACGGAGAGTTCAAGGCCGGCATGTGTGCCCCCGACCCTGGGGTCGCTGGGGAAGGGGAGCCTGGAAAACAATAGCCCGGCTCCCACAGGCCTGGACAAAGGCCGGCCCTCATTCTCTAACCTCCACACACAGCAGCCTTCCCATTAATGAGAAATACTGTCCTTCCACTTCTGAAAAAGGGACTGGCTTATTAGGCTTCCTAGCTGAGGTGTCCACGTGCGTGCGCGCACACGTGTCTACATGTGTATGAGTATGTGTGTTTCAGGGGATAATTGTTCTCCCACTTAAAGGGCTAACTTCACAAAGCCTAGGGAGGTCCTTTGTTCTCAGTGCTGGGACGTGGTGCCTGTTGGTGGTGGTGCACGGCTGGATTTATGCTCCTAGCAAACGGAACACAGATTCCACAGTGTGCATTTCACCTCCACAGCATCCTGGGCCTGGGAACTTAGAACTGAGAATCATCTTCTGCAAGCTGGGCATCTGAGGGGAGCAGATAGCAGGAGCACAGTGTGTCTGCGGTCCGTGGGCTGCAGAGCACGCAAGCTGACCTACACGTGGCACGGGCTGAGAGTGATGGCTTTCCCTTCCAGACACGGAATGGGAGTCAGTCCGATGATGGTGAGTGGGATCTAAGCAACTGTCCCCCTCATTAACAGTGACCTGTCCCCTCCAAGTGACAGGTGGACGTGCAGCCCCACAAATACATTTAAACACATTGGACTCTCAGTGCCTCTTCCTTGTTCTGAGGTGCTGATCTCCCCAGAGATGAATTTGCTTCTTTTTGATTTGCCCTCAATTTTCCTTAGGCTGGTTCTTCTTCTTCTTCTTCTTCTTCTTTTTCTTTTTAATTAAATATTGCTGCCTAACTCTTTCAGGTCAGCAGCAATGTCACTAGCATCAGCCATGAATCATGGCCAAGCTGACATTTTAAAAATGGCATCGTCAGGGCAGTGAGTGCAGGCCAGACACCCAGGCACAAAGGCTGGACCTCATAAATTACACTAAAAGTCTAATCAGAATAATCAACACGCTGACATCTTTATGTATGTGGGCAGATCGCAGGGAAAGGAGCAGCTCGGCCTTGGGTTTCTCTGTGGTTTCACTAGTAGCAGATCCTTTTTGAGGATGCAGAGAGAATCTTCAAGGTGTATCCTTTGAGTTTTTTGTGACCTCTTTCCTCCCATTTACATTTTGCGATAGAAACAGATATAATGAGAGCTTCTCCACAGTGTGCTGGTTTATATGCAGCTCAGGCAGCACCGCCGTGTGTAATGTTTTCCTGCAAACATCTCATGCACACATATTTCTTCATCAGTACAGGCACACGTGAGTGACTCTCACTCTCTTGCACACATGCTTGTGCACGCATTCATACACATACACACACACACACACGCTGTGAATATGATTTGAAGACATTTGTGGGTACTTCTGGCTGTAGAATGTACTCAAACTCTTTGTGTATAAGAATGTTTCTCCTAATTCTGACCTGGACTCTTTGCTGATCCCCATTAATGCAGTTTCCTAAGGCCAGACAGGACAGTCACCATCTGGTTGGGACCATTCATCACCTCCATACCCCATTTTAGTTTTTTGACCTTTCCCTTGCTCTCCTTGGGTCCTTTCTCTGTCTCTCTCTCTCTAACTTCCTGCACCACTCATTCTTGTCTCTCTAGATAAAAAAAATAAAAAAAGATTCTCCCAAAGCTTTGGGCTCCCTGCCTATAATGAATGGTCAGGGATGCTCCAGGCCATACATATGCGGAAAGAGCATCTCCACGTGATTAATTGGCCCCACCAGGTCACAGGCACCAAGAGCCCATTTGTCACTGGCCCAGCTCTGGCCATCACAGCCAGACTGCCCAGGGCTGGGCTGGTGGGCGGCCCAGTGCACTCCAGCTGGGACTAGTCAGTTAGTACCCAGTGAGGTGTGACCAGCCGGGCCCTCGGGTGAATGCTGCGAGCTGGTTGGCATCAAGGAGGGGATGGAAAACAAAAGAAAGAAGGAAAATTGGGGGGATAAAAGGATCACAATTGAAAGATGCGAAGCAGAAACATTTTTTAAAAAGCTACAGAAGTTGATTCTGTTTGGCTTCAATTGATTTCTCAAACATTTATTGGCTACCTACCTGCGCTGGGCATATAAACAGGACATGGTTCCCTAACCTGGTGCTAGAGACTGTTGGTGCTGTTTGAGATGTCTTGATAGATTGTTGCCCATCTGATTTTGTCAGTGATCTCAAGAAAAATACATGGCGGATATGTATGTGCTGACTTTTCAAATGGGTAAATTGAGTCAGGGTCTCCGTCATTGGCCCAGGGCCATACAGGAAGTGACAATTAGACCTCTTGCTGTAGTGCTGCTGTTGTTGTATCACACCGGAGGGCATTCAGCATGACGTGAACTCGCCATATCCCTGGTCCTCCAGCATATCCTGACCATCAACCCCTTTGACTCCTGGAAATAACAACATGGGCTCTGGTTTGAGTTTTGGTTTTTAACTTATCAGCCATAGACCTTAGGCACTTTACTTTTTGCATCCTCAGTGTCTCCATCTGTAAAATGGGCTTCATACCCTTAGAATGGTGGTGATTAAGAAAGATCATAAAACTTGAGTCATTGTGCTTGAGACAGATTGAGCAATTAGTAAATTGCTAGATGTGTAAGGTACATGTGTATTTATCTATACATAAGCATTCTGTCCTGGCTGGACTGTCTGGGCGCCCCCAAGTGGCCCCAGCATAGGCATGCACCCTGAGGCACAATCTGGACAAGGAGTTGAACACAAGGACAAATGCCTCACAATGCAAATTACAAAAATATGCTTCTCTATCTCCTCCTGGTCCATCTTCCTGTCTCCATTCCCTCCCCAACGTTTGTTGCAATGGTTCCCTACAACCAAGCATTTGTTCAGTTTGTAATCATCAGGAATTATTAGTGGAAAGTACTGTATTAGGTGCTGAGGGGCAGGGCAGGTGAGGTAGATGGAAGGACAGGGCAGTGAAGGAAAACCAGTACAGGAGAGGGTGGGGATACAGGATGCAGTCATGACTTCTCATGACTTCTCAGTTGGAAGACCACCATGTGGATGTATCCTGCTCAAAAAAGCACCACATAAGTCCTGATCAGTTGGCTCAGTGGATAGAACGTCAGCAACATGTGCAGACATCCCAGGTTTGATCCCTGGTCAGGGCACACATGAAAAGGGATCATCTACCTCTCTCCCTCTTCCTTCCCCTTTCACTTTCTCTTCCTCCTTCATAGCTAGTGGCTCAATTGGTGTAAGTGTCGGCCCTGGGTGCTGAGGATAGCTCCATTGGTCCCAGCCTCAGACTCAGGCACTGAGGATAGCTCAGTTCATTCAAGCATCGGCCCCAGACAGGGGTTGCTGGGTGGATCCTGGTCAGGGTGTATGTGGGAATCTGTCTCTTTATTTTCCCTCCTCTAGCTTAATAACAAAGCACCAGATAAGAAAGTTCAGTGAACAATGTTAGGAAAGGGAGATTTCTTCAGAATAGCATATACTTTTTTTGCTAAAGAAAAAAGATGATGGACATTTGGGTCAATAGTTCACACTATTTGACAAACGACCCAGTCACAGAGTTCCTTGAAATGGAAAGTTGCCTTGGTGAATTTGATTATCATCCTGTGTACAAAAATATTGGTATCTTGAATTGCTGGGCCATTCTGTATGTTGGGAAAGACAGGGAGAGCAATTTCCAAGATACCAGAGGCCCCCAAGGATTGAAAGCTAGGAATGGCCCTGTTTATTGAACACTTACTAGATGCAAGGCAATGCATTGAATACTTGACATCACTGGTCTCACTTAAGTTATACAATAAGACTAGGCATAAGCGTTGTTATCTCTATTTTAAAAATAAGGAAACTGAGGCACTAAGTGTGACTAGTGAGGGATTGGTAAGTGGCTTGAAGTCATTTCATTGGTTTGGATGCTTTGGGCTGAAAGTGGAAAAAATCTGTTTTAGACTGGCATAAATAATAATAAAATGTATCATTTCACTGAACAAGTTTACCAGAAGGGCAGACTCTCTGATGGATGGATTTGGTGGCTCATTTATGTCATTGAAGACCTGGACTTTTCTGCTGTCTCCCAAACAATGCTGTTCTTGTTTAGCTTGACCTAATTTCAGGTCCCCTTGAAGTTGCATTATGAGCACAGAAATTTTAACTGTCACCCTCAGACCCAATATGGCCCAGAGGTAAAAAGGAATCAACAATTTCTAGGTCTCTTCATAACAAACCTCTTCCCAGATTCCCCAGCACAGATTCCTTTCCCTCACTTAGCCAGGTTTGGGTCACATGACCAGGCCTAATCCAATCATTGATTGCTCGTGAAGAGCATCACAAGGACAACCGAGAATGGTCAGCATCAGCACCACAGTACATGGGGAAGGATGAAAACTAGGGCAGATCTGAAGGGAGGAGGGGGAACTGGAAGTAAGGAGGCAGCATTCCACCGTTTCCTGACAGTAAAAGAGGAAAAGTTAGTCTTAGATCTGTAAAATGGTGTCTCTCTGGTCCTTACCAAAGTTGCAGGACTTTTGAATATTTTTTCCTGACAGCTGTCAAATAACAACAGGAGGTGTTATAGACTGTTACTTCCTCCCCAAATTCATATGTTGAAGCTCTATCCCCAGTACCTCAGACTGGGGCTGTATTGGCAGATGGGGTTATTAAAGCAGTAATTAACTTAAAACAAGTTTATGAAAATGGACGCTGCTACAAGATGACTGGTGTCCTTCTAAGAGAAAGAGATTGGGACACAGACACATGCCCAGAGGGAGAAGGGCATGTGTCTGTGTCCTCATGGCACACAGGGAGAATGTGTCCATCCGCAAGCCAGGGGGAGAGGCCTGAGAAGAAACAATCCTTCTGACGCCTTGATCTCTAGAAACGTGAGAAAAGAAATGTCTTCTGTTTTCTGGTCTGTGCTCCGTTGTTACGTTGTTACGGCCCCACTGGGAAACTTCGTAGCAGAGGAGGAATGTCAGTTGTTTCGGTAGTCCTTCACGCCAGCTGTATTCATTGGCTACTATGACGGTAGAGGGAGTTTAGGAGGATGACTGCTGAAAAATGGGGGGAAGCCGCGGAGGCAGGACCACATGGGAATATTAGGTAGGAAATGAGCATGCGCTCTGGCAAGGTCATTCATCAGGAGGTGAGCCGAAGCCTGAGCCTGGGTGCCTGGATTCTCACGGCACCACCGAGCTCCTGGGCAGTTGGAAGGGAAAGTTGTTTTGGGTGAAAGGATGAATTTGATTTGGGGAAAGGTCTCTTTACTTTTTGGTAACTCTGAAGTAAATGACTCATACATTTCGCCTGCATCGTGCACTGTGCCAGGGCAGTGAACAAGGCGTAGACAGTGTGAGCCCTGGCTTAGGGAACTGGTTACTTGGAGAGAAGAAGTTTCGCCTGAGTGGTGAGGGAAGATTAGCATCAGAAATCTGATAGCCAACTTCCAAAACGCTATTGTCAGAAAGTTTAGGCTGTGTGGGAGTCGTCGCTATTTGTAAAGATAAATGTCCCCATCCAAGGTTGAGCACAGAACATGTGGAGAGTTCACCTCCCAAGTAGGAAAAAAAGAAAAAAGAAAAATCCATCTTCTTAAAATATTCTGCATTCTGTTTTGTTCCCGTCGATTATCTTTTTGTGCCTCCTAAACGGAGGGAAAGGATACTTGGGCTTGAAGTTGAAATGACTAGAAAGAAGGGCTTCCAGGAGACAGAATATAGGCCCTGTTTGCCTCTGAATGTACTTTACTGATGAGGAAACCACAGACTGGTGGCAGGTGTCACTGAGTCTCTGTGATTTGTCCTGAGATGGCGCAGTCTCCCCTGGTGGACTTCAGGAGATGGTTCCTGAATTGGGGTTGCTTTTATCTATGGCCTGTCTGAATTCTCCCAAACCTAGGCCTCTTCTTAACCAGAATTAGGTGAGGTACAGGCTTGCCTTGAGCATGTGTGCTCCAGGAGAGAGAGAAGACCACATCCTGCCCACCTGCCAAGCTGAAGTCCTGGAGAGGTAAACCTCGGGCCGCCCGCCCGTGAGCCCGTCTCGGGCCTCCGGAGTCCTCCAGATACAGGTGCTGTATCAGCCAAGCCCAAAGTGAGCGGCGGGGGAGGTTATGGCAGATCCATAAAGATGATGATTTACTTAGGCTTTCCGTTCTAGAATTTCTTGTCTTTTTTCTCCTGTTGACTTTTATTGGCATAAAATGTTTTACATTTACTTTCGCCTATTTATCACTATGACAGGGATGTTTAGATGATGACAGTAAGTGAAATATGTATGCAGCCTAAAGATATTTATGTAATTTAGCAAAATTATTTTTCAGGTTTGTTCAAAAGAATCCCCTCTGTTCGTGTCTTGTGAGCACTACAGAGCATTTTACTAATCGTACTCTAACGTGGGAGTGAACAGACATTACTTAAACATACCGAATATGGGAACATATAAATAATGTTTAAAATATCTCGTACACAGTAAATTATGATCACTATGTTAAAATACCAATTTCTAGAGAAAATTGACTTAAGAGAAATAGCTAATCACAGTACCCTGTGAAACCAGCATTTTTTTTTTTTTTTTTTAGTATCATTTAATTTTTGAGCCAAGAGACTTGGACTGTTGTTTCGTTTGTGTTCCATTATTTTTTTTCTATCCATCTGCTGAACAATCATCTTCTAAATCATCCCACTTCTGCAGTGGTATGAACTGGCGTGATACCAAAAAGATGTAAATGATTTAATTGAATTAGCTTAATTAGATAAATTAACAGCTAAGCATATCACACACAAGCTCGTTCTGTTTATGCTACGTTAAGGAGATAATTTGGTACGGAAGAGGCATGAGCATGACCAAAATTCCAATGCAGCGAGCCAGATCCGCTGGCCAAGGAAAACAATACAAAGATAATAGTTTCTGGAATTAAATCTGGATAAATAATTTATGTGCTGAATTCATTATGTCATTTGAGTTGTAGGCGACGACCAGTTAGTTGATAGTCAACAAGTGCGCAAAAACATTGCTGAGGAACGAAATACGTTTCTGGTCTTTCCAGAAGCATAACCCGGGAACATCTCAGCATTCCTCGGTGTGACAGTTTCGGGCAAAGAAAGCCAGCCTGGCTGACCAAACATCTGTATTAAAACAGAAATAAAACCCACCAAGCAAGCCATAAGTTGGCTGCTTTCAAACATATGTCATTACATTAAATAAAACGGGGTTTCCTAACCTGGGCACCACGAACCTTCTTTGTTAGGGTTGGGGAGAACTTCCTGTGCCTTGTGGGGTGTTTAGCAGCATTCCTGGCCTCTACCCACTAGGCGCCCATAGCACCCCTCTGCCCCCAGCTGTAACTACCAAATGCCCCCCACCCAGTAGAGGGAACAAAATCACCCTAGTTGAGAACCACTGAAATAAAACCACCGAATCATATCTAACACGGATCTCCAGGAACTCTGCTTCAGTGAATTCTTCGCAAAGAGTTGTAACATGCATAGCACTCAAGTAGGATGCAATATAAACTTTGAGGAATATTTAGAAGTATTTGAAACATGCTGTTCTTTCTCATCCATTCATTCATTCATTCATTTCTTCATTCATTTGTCAAATGAGTATTAAGCGCAGAGCATAGAGTCTCAGTGGATACAGTATCAGCACCTTCCTGGGCCAGGAACAGGGCAGACCTGTGAGTGAAGAATCACAGAGCATCCCTTACATGCCGGCTGATGTGGCGAGGCTCAGCAAACCATAAGAGCCCCAGCCTTGGGGCACTTGCTTTTTATTCTGTGTGTCAGAATCCAAGGCCAGAAAAAAGGGTAAATGCTACCACAAGACATCGGAAGTTAGCTAAGAAATTAGCTGATGTAGTAGCAATCAGAGAAACTGGAAGGTGTTAAACAAGGGATTGTTATAGATGGTCAGGGTTGACTTTCGGAAAGAGCAGGGACTTTAAAGTCATACCCACATGGGTAAAATCCTGACTTTGCCAATCACCAGTTGGGTCACCTAGGCACACTGTGGCTTCTGAACCGCATGTGCTTACCGATAAGATGGGAGTTATAGTTACCTCATTACAAATCTCAAATGAAATAGTATATAAAGCACCTGGTATAATATCTGCCCCATTAAAGTCATCCAGTAATTATTAGTTCTTCCTTCTTTCCTTCATAGCCTGTCCATCCCACTTACATTTTTCTCATGATGAATGCAACGGAAAGCATGCATTGTGGGGTCTGCATTCCCTGACATCTGGGTTGCATTGCTGAACATCGCTGAAGTTGTCTGAACCTTGCCACTGGACGCTGTTTACTCTAAAACTGAGTGTTTCAACCCCTTAAATCGGTACCATCAGTTTGACGTCCATGTTAATCTTCCATGAGATTTAAGGATCTGGGATCTGGAGGTGCCTTTCTCTACCACGCCCACGGATCTGGAGCTAACCATGGCCATTATCACCACAGTAATCAGGGAGAATGAATGTGGAAAAGCACCCACTGGAAGAAATGCTTATTTTCTATACTAAGGAGCGGCAGTGCTTTGCCAAGCTAGCTTCTGGCAACAAGTCTTGAACGCAGGCATTTTCATTCTGTTGGAAAACAGCGGCAACCAAACAGGGGAAGGGAGACCTGTTTTGCATTTGGAAATACCAACAAAACCACATCTCCACCCCTTCTGCAAATTGATCACTAACATGTTCTGAGCTTTGTATATATAATGGAATGCACGGCTAAGCTGTTTTCTTTGGGATTCTGACATGCCTGTTTCTCTCTCACACACACACTCCTCAGTGATTCATCTATAAATTTCCAGGAACACATTTCATTGTCAGAAACATATATACATAATGTACACACTGTGGGCAGAGACGTCCTCTTCCCTCCCACTCTTGGCTGGCTACTCCCTTCTGGTCTTGTCCTGTAATGATGGGATCCCCGTTCCTGGTGACCAAGCCAAGCGAGCCCCTTAGAATGCAGCCTTTGGTGCTGGCTGCCCTTAGTCCCCAGCCAGTTCTTAAAGACACATGACATCACTCCCTGCTCTGCTGGCCACCAACTCAGCTGATGAGGAAATCAGAAACTTATTTAATTCCTTCCATACCCAGGACTTAGTCTCAGAAGTTTATTTAACTTATGTTACAGCTATAATAACATACAAGTTTAGATTAACCCAAAAGGGGAATGACAAATTCCCAGTGGCTTCAACTTCCAGAAGATTCCAGAAGGAAGAGTCAGCTGTCATGCTACATCTCTATCCCATTACCCACCCTCTTTCTTATCCCTGCCTCCCACGGTCTTTATTACTCTCTTTTTAAAATTCTCATTTTTAGATTTAATAGAAAGTTGCAAAAATCACTCAGAGAGTTACCTCAGCACTCCCTCATGTTAACATCCTATATAACCGTAGTGTTATTATCAACACTCAGACGCTAATACTGGTGCAGTATTATTAACTAAACTACAGTCTTTTGCAGCTTTCACCCGTTTTCCCACTAATGTTCTTTTTCTATTTTAGGATCCAAGCCAGGACTCCATATTGCTCTTAATTGCCATGTCTCTTTATTCTCTTTTCATTTGTAACAGTTCCTTTGTCTTCCCTTGCGTTTCATGATCTGGACACTTTTGAAAAGTATTGCCCAGTTGTTGTATAACATGTCCCTCTGTCACCATGTGTCCGATGTCTTCTCCTGATCAAAATGTGGAAAAGCATTTTGTACGAGAATGCCCCGGAGGGGCTGTGCTTTCTCTGAGTGTCATATCAGGGGTCCGTGATGTCCATCTGCTTTATTATTGACATTAACTTGGGTCACTCGGTGGAGATGGTATCTGCTGAGTGTTTTCACCATAAAGTTACTATTTTTCCCATTGTAATTAATCAATATCTTGGGGGAAGATAACTTTGAGACTATGCTAATATCCTGTTTCTCCCCACACATTTGCCAGTTTTAACATCTGTCGTAGCATCTTGTCTGTCACAGTTAGCACTGTGGTGTTCTCATGGTGATTTTCCACAACTCCGTTCCTTCCATGTTCTAAGAACTTTCACCTAACAATCCACAGAATGTCTATCCTCACTTTGTAGGATTTTTCCCAGCTTTAATCTAAAAAGGGCTTTACAGATACAAATATACATATATATATTTTTCTTTTTCTTTTCCTTTTAATGGAAAGGAAGAGGAGGAAACAAGTGACACAGGACTGAAAGAGCCTAGCAGGATTCCAGTCTGGTCTTCTCCTGTGACTTGAAACAAGTGACTGTCCTTCTTGGAGCTTCAGTGTTTCTCTTTTAAAATGCCATCTCTGAGACCCATGCAGCTCTGAAACACTGATTTCATGCCAGTAGGTGGGGTGGGGACAGACTCTGCAGCTGGTATCACCAACCTGCCCAACAGGATGAGGAGCACAGGGTAGCAGCAGCCAGACAGGGGAATTCAAGGAGAAGGGTTTGAGGAAATGGTCCATGAATCTTTTACAAGCACTAGTGATACTGACATTAATAATACTTTCCACGCTGAGAAACACTGGAGGGGCATGTGAAGGTTTGGGGAGGAGGCAGCCCCATTTGGGATGAGGTCTTTTATCTTTGCCTGGCCCTTGAAACAAATGAATCAGCCCTTTCTCCCCAGATGGAAGAATGCATAGTGTGTTTCCACTCTCGGTTTCATTACTTTGCATCAGGCTTAATACCCATTTAAGATTTAATGGTTGCTGAATTACACTGGATGTAAAATAAAGTTTTTAACAGGATTTTTAAAGAGTTGATGTTTCACTCTTATCCTCTCTATAAAGCTCACAGAACATCCAGGCCTCGAGACTAAAAAATTCTCCTAATCTCTTACAAGCAAAGTCTGTTTCTACTGCTTTTCAACCCAGAGCCAATTTTATTGTTATTTTAAATATACAGTTAGAGATTACCGTTTATTTTTGCCTGTCATTTAGATACATCAGACATTGTTTAAAATTGTTAGACCATCAGACATCGTTTTTAAAAAAATAAAGACTGAGGGAGAAACATTTGTGACTATAAAAGGGTTGGCTCCCAGAGTTAACTGTGGATCCTGAACAAGGAAGGACTCCCCAGAGGGGACCGTGGGCAGCGGTCCTCTGTTAGAGGGAGAGAAGGGTCCATGGAGAAGCAAAATCAAAATTAGTCCCCAACTTTTCTGACTTGGGCCGGTACGTACTTGTTAAACTCTTTTTCCCAACTAGTCTATTCTCAGATCTGCCAACAAGTAGAGGAAGGCACTGTTTGGGGACCCTACCTCTTAATTCTCCATTTTTAATATGGGAATTGAGAAATTTCACTCTAAAATTGCTTCCTGTAAATACAATTTGGGAGATCGCAGGGAAAGCGAGTGTGGAAGAAGGGGTAGCCAGTCTGTCACAAATTGTCGTGAAGATTCTGTGTCATTGATGAAACTGTGAGCCTATTTCCTCATAGACAGAGACACATCTCTCTCTTAGTCACTGGGGTCGATCTGATGCCAAGCACAGTGCCTGGCACATAGTAAGGTAGGTGCTCAATAAACCTCTGCTTCATGAACAAATACATGGTGGATTATAGAAATGATCTCTGTGGGCGTCGCACTGGGGGCTATAACCTCTTCCACGTGCCTTTGCTGTGAGTGCTGCAGGTGGGAAAGGATCTAACACGAGTAATTGCACATGTAGGCCTATACCTAGAATTTAGGTAATGCTTTGTAACGATATTTTTCAAAATGCATCTTTAAAGTTAGTCGATATTATTCAGTGCAAAGGTTCTGTGGGCAAAGTTTAAACTGTGAAGGTTGGAAGTTTGTGCTGTCTTGTTTGGCATTGCTCAGGGTCTTCAATATTCTGAATGGGGGCTGGGGCCAACGAGAAAGCCATTGAGCATTTGATTTCTGAACCTCTTATTCTTTTTGTTTTCTTGGAGCATCTTTCTGATCAAATGAGCAATTGGAGACACATTGATAAAACACAGAACATTTTACGGTATTTGGATAAGTCATCCTAAAACATTTGATTTCCCCCTGTTTGACTTTGGACTAATTACTTAAGTACGAATCTAATGTATCACATGAAAAAAAATGCCCCTAGGCATTTAAATAGTTGTTCAGTGAGTGATTGGGTAGATTTGGCTCTATAAGAATAATATTGTTAGATAAATAATATAAGGATAACATCATCATTACCAATATCTGAGCAAGTTTTTGAGATTTCTCCAAACCACAAACATTCTCACATGTAAACTTTCTTGCCATTCCCATCCCCTCCCTCCCCGCCCCCACTATAGCTATTTATTCTCTTTTGCTAATTATAGCAGCTTTTTACCAATCTTTGCACATCTTGCGGCCCTCCAGTCCATCACGCCCGGCATGCCTGTGTCAGTCAGTCAGTCACAGGGCAGTCCTTAGCTTGGTGCCTAGGGCCTTTGACAAGCCCACCAGCCTAATCTTCCCTCGCCCTTTCTATGTGGGCCACATTCCACCCAGCCCACCTCCCCCAGTTCCCTGAGGGCACTCGGAAATTTTCCACTCCCACGCTTTATCTGTGCTGTTTCCTCTGTCTGGAATGCTCGGGGAATCCCACGTCATTTGTGGAAAGGGCCTGTGGAAATATTACCTATTTTTCATTTTCATTTCCAGCCACCTCCTTCAGGAGACTGTCTCAAGTCCTGCTCTTTTCTGAATGTCCGTGACCGCCCTTCCTGTCGCTGGCAGCACCCTGGCAGTCAGCGTGCTCCGTTTGTTAGCCTCTCTCCTGCCCGGTCACCCCCACCACACACCTGCCCTGTGAACTTCTAATGGGCAGAGTCTCACTCGTCTTTGTTTTTAGCACCTAGCTCCAGCCCCTGCACACAGTAGGCCTTCAGCTAATATTGGGTGAGTTGAGCTCTCCTCTTCAGATCTACAAGCATACCTGAATTACTGCTTTTCAGAAGAGGAGCACAGAGGGACACAGGTTTACCCTGAAAAAGCTTAAGTTCCAAATGGGAAGGCCAATTATCTTCTTGAATTTAGAAGCATTAAATTTACTAATGGGCTTGGTTGCCATAGTTCATTGGTGAGTCTGTTCTTGGGAACCTGGGATAAATTCTGGGTTAGAAACAGTATTCTGTGGGGTGGTTGCCCCTCCCAGCCTGCCCACAAAAGCCTATTTAACTTGTAATGTGTCTAAAGTCTGATACTAATAGCAGCCCCAGGGGCTCATCGGCCTCTTCTCTCAGGCCATTGCCAGCCTTAACACCACAGACCTTGCCCCGAGGCAAAGTGCGAGGCAGGGAGGGAGTGGGATCTGGGCCCCACCAGCAGCAGCTGTGTGATGGAGAGGAAGGAAGATGGTGGGAGGGCGGACTGAGTGGGGTGGAGGGAAGCAGAGGGAAAGGGACCAGGAGAGAGGGAACGAGGGCGAGGTTGCCCGGTCTATATGGCCATCCTTGTGTAGCGGTGCCGTGTGAGCCCAGGACGCAGGGCCTTAGGGGATACATTCTTTGTGACATTTGTTTCTCTTAGTCTTTGGGAAGCTGCCCACCTAGGTCTGTGTTGGAGGTTTTAGTTGTTCTTTCTTTAGTTTTGACCACAGTAGAAATTAAGTCCATCAACAAAGGAACCAAGGAAAAAGTTATGTCAACATGTAGAAGCACCTGCTATGATACAAACTAAAATGCCTCCTGGGCCCGGCGGGTCACGGACATGGCGATGCAGACGGGAGTGAGGGCCAGGGACCTTCACAGCCTGCAAAGCACAAGTCCCACCAGAAGACAGAAACTTCGACTAGCTTCAAACATGCACGCAGCGTTCAAAATAGTCAACTTTTGCAACAGAAGCTATCAACTTGAATTTATGTACTATCCCCAGGATTTTATGTTGACAGTTAATTTAAAATCTTTTAAACATTATATAAGACAAACACACATACACACACACACACACACACACACAACACATGCGTTTATGAGCACCACACATGAAATCTTTGTCATGCACCGTCATATTTCACTTCATGTGGTCCTAGGGGAGAAAATGAAGAATTATACACAGAATTTTTGCAGATAGAATCATATATTTTATCTGATGGACATTAAAATTTCAGACATATTTCTACTGAAAAAGATTTCTGTTCAACAACAGACTTGTCAAATCTCACTTCAGGAAATAGGTTGTGTACATATTTCAAGGGGCAAGTGCCAGTTTCTGATAAAATTTTAACAATAACACACCAATATCTATTAAATTTAATTGCTAACACCTCTAAAACCTAGAGTGAAGTAACTCAGAAAACTGAGGAAGCGTTCAACCAAGGACTGAGGTACTTTCAGACGGAAACTCACGTCAGCATTTCTGAAGTCACCCCTAGCAGGTGGCCACTCCCATCCTCTGCAGAGTCACAGGACGCAGTTTTGAAAATGCTGTGTTTCTGCCGTAGCCCCTAGGGTTACTCACCCAGAGCCCAGGGGCCTGAAAGTCCCTGGCTGTGATCTGTTCACCCTTTGGGAGCGTCCACCCGCATGAAACCCATTCTGTTGGTGGCCATCAAAGAGGTATTATGAAGCCACCAGCAGCTATACAAACAAACCCAAAACCCGCAGCTCTGTCTCACATGTCAGAGCTCTCTGCACTATCTGCGAGCAAATAGAAATCAGAAATGTGGCATCTTGCCTAAATTTAAGTGCTAGATTCTAATTCTAGAGCTCCCACTGTGCTGGGCAAATCACTTAAACTCTTTGCACTTTAGCATACACATCACCAAAAAGATAACCTACCCCGGGGGTTGTTATGGGAATGAGATGAAATCCTGTCCGTGCATAGCACATAATTTTGTACTCAGCGGACGCTAACCACCGCGACCGTTCATCCTTAGTATATCCGTAGCATCCCCAGAGAAGGCGGCATCTCCTGTTAGAGCCTTCCTTCACCCTCTAGCTTTTGTCCCTAAAGATCACACAGGTCAAGGTGCAGGAGATGGGTCAGCACCCACCTGTGCTCTGGTAGAAAATGGAGACACTTAAAAAGAGAAGTGCAAATGTGTTCTGTGAAGCAAGATTTTTTACTACCTTACCTAGGGCATAGCTGCCTTCAGATCAAGTGTAGCAATGTGTTTTCCTTGTCCCTGGGCATGCTCAGAGTTGATGATTCAGCCACACTGTGTCTTCTCAGTGCTCAGACACAGCACCAGGCTCTCAGGAACAAGAAGCTTTTAGAGGATGTAGCGTATTCTTCTGTGCTGCTGTCTGCAATGCTTAGTTTGGCACTATAAACAAATAGGTTCTTATTAAGGTGCTTTTTAAGTAAAGACACTACTCATTTTGGGTGCAAGACTCACCTAGGGGATGAATTAACATTTTCGTTTCACCGTTGTTAGGTTTTGGCCAAGCGAATGAGCCTTTGTACTGAAGGCAGGGAAAAACTGTTTTAAAGGAACAGTGGGAATCCCTTGCACAAAGCCATGTTGAAATGAAAAGGAAGAGAGCCAAACTTTTGGGGGATGCATGGAGCTTTCTGTAAGATCTGACCCAGTCTGGCAGATGAGGACAACTCTGACTGTCTTGCTGGCTCTGATGTAGCGCGTGGTCCTCTCCCAGGGGATAGATTAGGTGACACAGCAACTCCCTGGGAGGCCATCCCTGTCTCTCTTCTGAGCAGAGGGTGAACCATTCTTCAGATACTGACACACAGCAGCATCTAGGCCAATGGCCTGGCCTACTGCTCCACCCAATGGGACCATCAAGGTCAGTGCTGCCCTGGCTTCAAGTCTAGAGGGCCAGGGCCGCAAGTTCAGCTTGTTGGAAACCAGATTTCCAAAGCTCTGCTCTGTTTGCACTCCTCTCATTCCCAAAGGACTGAGTATTTCCAGCCCAGAGGCTTCCAGACACCACACATGGAACCACCACCCTCCCAGCTGCTGGGATTCTGACTTGCCTTTGCTTCTTGGCCGGACTGTACTGGGGATGAAAAGGAAGGGCAGATGTGTCAAAGAGGAGCCACCAGCAGCAGTGCCCGCTGCTGCTTCGAGTTATTCAAGTCCAAATCCCTTTTTCTGACACCCCATTGGCTTTAAGCCTCAAGACCCAACTGGGGACTCAGGCTTGTCCTGTTCTTCCCCAACTTCATCCTCTCTAGTCAATTATGCTCCTAGACCATTGTCTCTGCGCATCTATTGTTTGTGATGGATACAACAGTCTTCTCTTTCCTCTGTATCTGCGCTGATATAACAATGCAGAAATGCCTACAGGGACCTGGAATGAATGATGCTCTCATACGTCCCAGGCCCAATCCCTCCACTCGGCAGAAAAGGCAGCTCCACGAGCTTCTGCAATCAGAGCTTTTCCACCCACGCACCCCACCCCCACCAACCTTCCCACTCCCATCCTGGGCCACCTCCCCAGTGGCCCGGTCTCCCGTTTCCATCAGAGGAAAGGGTAGGTGCACTAGTCTCAACCGCTGTTTGCTTTCCGCCTGCCTATGGGGATCAGGTTGGTGTAGAAGTTGATAAAAGCAAGCGTTTTGCCGTAAAAAGAAGCTGAGAGGGCAATGGAAGGCCATCCGTGTGATTCCCCAGGCTGTCTGTCTTTGAAAAGGAAGATCTGGCCAGACCTACAGAACTTGCTGCCTCTGGAGTTTACTCTTTATACCACTCTGTGCAGCACGTCCTTGTGTATGAATTAAAGATTAAAGGCAACTTAACCTGCATTTTGCTATATCCCTCTATACAGGCGAGGAAGGGAGGCGGGGGGGGGGGGGTGTTCCACAAAATCTCCTGGTTCTCGAGCCAGACTAGGACACGGGAGACTCATGAGGGACAGGCTGGGGGTCTCTTCCTCTCCCTGCCGCTCCTTTGTGGGGTGACCTCTGGCAAGTCATCGCACTAGCCGGGCCCCCCATGTCATCAACCATAGGATGAGTGTAATGACCCCTCGCCTGGACTACGGCTACACTCTGCAGGTCTCAGGGTGGTGGGGACGTCGTTATAGCACTGGCCCTCTCCCACCCCCCAGCACAAGGTGTGAATCACCTTTCAGTGGGAAATCAGCAGGTGGGCCTCTCTCTCATTTTGGAATGCAGTCAATTTTGGATGGTGCACAGCTGAACTTCTGGTCACCTGGCATAGTAGCTGGCTGTGCAGTGCCTGAGGACAGGTTCCTAACCTCAGTGAACCTGGAGTTTTGGGTTGGGTCATTCTTTGTGGTGGAGGGGCTGTTCTGGGTGTTGTTGGCTGTTTAACAGCATCCTGGCTTCCATTCACCATATACCAATTAATACCCCTCAGCTGTGACAATCAAAGATGTCCCTAAAACATTGTCAGATAGCCACTAAAGGACAAATTCTCCCTCTGCTGAGGACCAACGCCTTAGAATCAGCCACATTGGAAGAGACATCACCAAAAACCCTGATTCAGTCCATCGTCGCTCTAATAAGCGGCGACATAAACACACAGGCTAATTCACAGCCTCGTTCAGGAACCGGAGTGTCCTCGGAGAATATGAACAAGCTCCAACAGAAGTTCCAGACGATGAGGCAGCAGGAAGAAAGTACAGTCCCACGCCATTCTCTGTTCCTCTGGTGGGGCCCCTCCTGCCTCTCGTGTCCTGTTAGTGCAACTCAGAGGTCCCTGACCTGAGGAGAGCTCCCAACAGGCCTGGAGCTGTAGTACCGTCTGTCTTCTGGCACGCAGCGGTTCTCAGCACAGGCAGGGAAGTACTTTACAGACTCATCTGGGACTGGTGTGCCCATTTGGCTCGGGATCTGTAGTTAAGTGTCCATGTAACAAGTGTTCAGCAGAATTTATTGAATTCCATATGAATGTGTGAGCCGGGAGCAGCTACCTCAAACCATCAGGATCTGCCAACGTGGATATGTCTTGAGAAAGAGACTTTTTAAATATCAAAGGGGGGGGAGGGGCAGGCCCTACAGGTGGACAGTATTATCTGTGATCATGTGAAATTGTCTTCAGGTCCAGCGAGGTGCCAACTGGTCCAGCCTTGACGGTCATCCTGTGCGAGGCCCTCTGGCTGCAAAACCCCAAGGAAGAATTCAGTAGACACGTACACTGCTGCCCCCAATATTTACCAAGGGTCAGAGAACCCCTATGGTCAGTAAGCTCTGTGTCCCACACCAGAACCCCCAGCAGCAGGTCGTTGGTACAGAAAGAAACAGCTCTCGGTGCCCTCACAGGGTTCACTCTGAGACCGAGAAACCAATTCAGGGCGTCCGTGGCAGCTGACACTCAACAAGGCATCTGGTGGCGCCTCCGGAAGCCAGCTTTCCAGTCCAGATGTTTTTGCGCTTCTGCCCCCTCCTGGAGAAAATGGGATGTGTCCCCGCAGCGCCCTCCCAGGATGC
Organism: Rhynchonycteris naso; assembly: GCA_037038555.1. Taxonomy (NCBI): domain Eukaryota; kingdom Metazoa; phylum Chordata; class Mammalia; order Chiroptera; family Emballonuridae; genus Rhynchonycteris; species Rhynchonycteris naso. The sequence continues at coordinate 19,910,801 of CM073001.1, forward strand.
TCCCCACAGCGCCCCCCTGCGGGCCTCCACGTGGATGTCTCTTGGAAACCACATTCCTGGGAGGAACTGTTTGTGTGGCACTTTCCAGCCTCCCTGGGAGCCAAGAAAAGATTTACATTTTGCTGTCAGTATTCAACAGGTCCCAGTCATTTCTTCTCCTTTCGAGAAGATTCCAAATGAACATAAATTTCACCCTAGCTCTGACAGCCTCCAGTCATCGGTTTACCAAAATAAACTTTAAGCATGCATGGAAAAATAATTCCTAGTGAAATATGCATCCCCGTGGCATTCAAGTCCGGTATTTAATGCCTTTTTTATGGTTAATAATGCATCAAAAGCATCCCCGGCCTGAAGCTGCCATCACATCACGTATATATGTGCAGGGCCCATGTCAGCGACTAAAAAACTTGGAATCCATTTTTATTTTACAAAATACAAGAAACAACATCTAACGTGTAATTACCGTGGCCTGTTTCCCTCTATCTGTATTTCTTTTTAATAAATCTACTAATGGATGAGATCTATCCACTGAAAATATCTAGAGAGGTTCTTTGCTTTATACAGATAAAGAGACATGCCGTACAAACAACTTCAAAATTTGCTCACCGGACTGGGTTTTACTGGGAGAGCACCCTAGTTTTCTTTTTTATTTTATGTTGCTTTATGTATTCTTTAATCATCTGATAGTATGCAGTGTTTTTTAGCTGCCAGTTTGTGGACCGGTGGCGGTCCGAACTCTTTCATGACTGGCACAACATTTCTGGTAGACTGGCAACAGTGTGCACTGGTATAAAGTGACATAGCTAAGCCTCGTACTTCCTGGTAGACATAGAAAAAGAGGATATTTATATCGGAGCATTGGCATTTATTTAAATTCTGGCTCCCTGGAGTTAAAAAAGCTCCATTTGCCTTTTGTTAATTGCAGAGTGAACATCACTCTGAAAGCTGTTCTGTATTTCTCAGCTCTTGGTCACTGAGGCTGAGAACAGCATGGATGGGAGGAGTGATGAGAGTTGAAAGTTGACTTCCCAGGTTCTCTAGAGGCTCCTATCACCCTCGTTGTGCAAGGAGACCAGGTCCCAAGATGGCCATCTGTAATGACCACGTGCATGCCCATGAGTGGTTTCTTTGCTGCCCTGAACCGTTTCAGGTAGCCTGAGGGGGATGCCAGTCTGTGGGAGCAGCCAGCTTATAGATGCTTAGGGGTTGGAGGCAGTGTCTACTTACCTTGATTTGTGGCTTTGAGGACCAAGTGAGACAATTAGATAATGTACGCACAGTGCTTAGGACAGCCTGTGCACCTGGGAGACACTGAGAAAAATGTGACAGTTAGTAACGGGGTGGAGAGGGCAGTGGAGTGAATGAGTAAAAGCATGGCCTAGCTCAGAGGCTCTGGGGCCAGGAGGAACGTCCAGGACTTGGAAACTGTTTTCTTGTGTATGAAACGGGGTAAGCATTGTGGAGAGAGGAGCTCTTAACTGTTCTTACCACAAAAATGAAAGGGCAGTTATGTAACGTGATGGAGGTGTTAGCTAGCACTATGACAGTGATGGTTGTGCAGTCCATAAGTGAATCGAGTCGACACAATGTACACCTTAAACTTACACAGTGTTATCTCTCCATTATATCTCAGTGAAGCTGGAAAAAGTAGGGGCAATAATAGTAATATCTTAATCTTTCACATAGTTATGATGATGATGACAATGAGACAGTATTATGAAGTATAAAGTACTTAGGGGATGGCAGCTATTCACAGCACCAACAGGGATACCTGAAATCAGTTCAGAAATTCGTAAACATTTGGGTCGTGTGATTTCATAGTGTTGTGACTCCCCCTACTTATGACTGGCTAATGATGGAGGATTAGGCCCCACAGTCCTAAGTTTGAGCCAAGGTTCATCCTAGGACATGGAGGAGTTTTTTCTCTTTTGCAGATGTGAGAAACACATGTTTTAGGAAGTAGAGCAAGAGCAAAAGGAGGCTGCTTTCATGCCTGGTAGATCTTACATTGTTGCAGTTAGTACCAGGAAACAATTACAGACCACAGAATGTAGGTGGAAATGGAGCCTGCTTTTCTGCCTGATGAAGGACCCTCTGTCCAGAGACTAAAGGCTGACTTCATCCAAAGTCAAGCTGACAGAGCTGGGGGACTGGAAGGGTGGGGCTCCCCTTGGATGGCCTCAGCTTCTCCCACATACACACACACACACACCAGCCTCTTGGCCGCTCCCTGCGGGCCGAGCACTTCTGAGACCGAATCCTGAGAGTTCCCGCCGGCACAGGAGGCATTTTTTCCCCCCGTAGTGCTTTTCTGAGATCTGAACTGTGGGATCCCCAAAGGGGCTCCTGCTCCTTTAAAATTCCTCAGGTGAGTTTTTTTCCCTCCTTCTCCTGGAAGGGACCACCCTGAGATCCAAAGCAGCAGTGACTCCGTGTGCCCCCAGCACCCAGTCACCCGGGCCCTCTGCTCGTTCGGCTCGTTCACCCTTCCTCCCTGCCTCGCTCTCCCCTGTAACCCTGTCACTCCAGCTCCTGCTGCCCCCCCCCGGCCCCCCAGGGCTGACAGGCCTCACAGTCTGGAGATAAATGCTGTGAGCACAGCCTTTCAGAGGCAGTTTAAGAAGTTACCACTTGGATGTGTTCACCACTGGCTTCCTTTCAGCTCCCCAGCGGGCCCCACCCGCCCAGTTCAGAGCCTTTCTCAGTCGCCCCGTTGTTCCTCTCCACGGTGCTTTTTAAGTGTCAAAGCAAATTTGTGTTTCCAGCAAGAAAGCACCTTTTGCTTTTTGCCGGTTTTTTTGTATGTGGCCTTCATGATTCTAATTCCCATGGAAAACTTAACTGTATCCCTAAGAAAAGGCGTATATGCACACACACGCGCATGCGCGCATGCGCACATGCACACCCACACACCCAGCCAGCAGACACTCCCGTGCCTTCTCACACCCTTGCACACCCCACAATTGCATACTGCAGAGCTGGCTAATGCGGATGCGTCCAGGTTGGAAATGACAGGCTATTGTGGAGGGCCAGTCACTTAATGAACCCCTGCGGGACCGTCTTGGTTACTAACAATTTCTCTCCAACTCATCAGGCACGGGAGTCGCGGCCCTCGGTGTCTCACTCCATCACCTCCCCCACCCCGCCCCATCTTCCTGCTCTACGCAAACAAACCAATTACAGTGCGGATATAAATTGGACCCCTTTTCTGAAAATGCTCCCTCAACCTTTTTTTTTTTTTTTGCCCTTCCTTACTCAGCTCCAATCAGCCTGCCCCCCAGGTGGACTGGGTACTCACATGTGCACACACACTCACACACGTGTATGTGCCTATGCATACTCATGGCTGTATTCTCTGTCTCACGGCCTTCGCAAACTTCCTAGTTTTTAGTACTGGTTTTATCTGTCTTTTTATCCCCTTAATCTCTTCATGTAAAATACAGATTTTAAAAATCACTTCATTTTTTTTTTTTTTGGACATTCCCCTTTCTCTGTCATACCTTGGGACAACTTCCCAATTGGTTCCTGGACAGTTCCTTGTGTAACTTATATAGGTGTTAACTGTCATCTATCTTAGTTACCAATTGATTACTTAGCTGAGGGTCTTTGTATAAAGACACATACCTGTGATTACTTAGCTCAGAGTCTTTGTATAAAGACCCATCCCAGCTTAAATAAAACTATTATTAAAACATCAGATTTACAACCTCTCATAAGAAGTGAGAAGTTGCATGATGGGAATTTGAGCCATTTTTAAGTAAGAGAGCAAAGCGGTTAATTGCCTCTTCGTCAGTGCTACTCAAAGTCTGGTCCACAGGCTGCCCTGAGCTGCAGAACGACTGTTAGAGGTCCTCGCCAGCTTGCATACAGAAATTCAGAGTACGAGTTAAAACTTTTATAGCAATCTGACTTTTTCTAGCTGTAAATTCAAGCAACGTTTTATTTTTCTAGTAATCCATGTTTATGTGTTTTATAGAATATCCATTCACGAAGGCTTGCACATTCACGATAACAAGTTGTCCTTCGCCACAAATAATTTAAGAAGCACGTTCTCCATCAGCAGGGAGATGTTCAAATTTACCTAGAGAAACAAGGGGTTCCTTTGAATAATTAGATTATTAGGTGCCTTTAAGGGTTTCTTTGCAGATATTGCCCTCCGAGTGGCTGGTGTGATTAAGAAAAGGCAGGGAAAAGTTTAAGCTAATAGGTAGCTAAAGAAAGATCTCATGAAAGATAATCCAGTCTTGATTAAAGGTAGCTATATGGGAAATAACCACCTTACACCAAACTTCTGTTTTGAAATAACCTTTGGGCAAAAAATTTGTCATATAAAGCCACCTTGGATCCTAGAGTGTTGACCCCCTATTCCTATTCTAAAGGGTGACTTTTATATCGCTGGAATCAGGTTATCCTAGTAACATTTCCATTAAAAGTTCAATGCATTTGTTTTTTGTTTTACTTTTGGACCATATTGTTAGTCCTTTGGCATCTACAGATCTCCATGGAGTCAAAACCAAAGTATATTAGTATATGGAACAGGGTTCTCTGTGCTTAAGCCTCTACACTGACTTAGAAACATTTCAAGGAGACACTTGAAATGTGTGCCATGAGGAACAATTACCCAGTCATCTGAGTAGAATAATTAGTATCTATGACAAATTATAGGCTGGAGACATTTTTAGAAATAAGAACTTGCAGTTTTAGGGCACTTTCCCATTTACAAAGAGCGTCCACCTCTATTGATTCCCTGGACGCTCAAAGCCGGCCGGCAAGGGAGATTGGGCAGGACTTACTGCACACCTCTGTTTTAAGTCAGGTATGTGTTACCTACACACATCCACTCCACTGTTTCTGTGTGTCCATCCACATGCTGCCCAAGGCTTGAAAAGATTCCAAAGGAACAGAAAGAACCTTTCTTTGCGGTCATTTTTTGTGTTGTGTAACTCCAGGAGAACCTGCAAGGCGACACGGTGGGTTCCAACCATCCTCTGGCTCTCGGGGCATGTATTTTTTTAAAGCCAAATATCTGTGGGTTTTATTGGCTGGATTGGGGCTGGATACCACAGGAAGGAGAGGAACACCGGGCATTAAAAATGACAGAGCACTTTCATTTGTGAGAACCATCTGAGGAAGGTGGAAATGAACGTATTTTTCTGAGGAAAAGCAATTTCACAATCCTTTTCCGTGTACTGCCGAGCAGGACGGAGGGCCGGCTTGGGATGGCCTCTGACATTCCAGGGAAAGACAGATGATTGATATTTTCTCATTATGTGGACTGGGAGGAGGGGGGAGTTTTATGCAAAATTCAAAGGAAAGAAATCCAGTTTCTGCCCTTCTTCCTTTCATGGGGGCCTTCCTGAACTGGAGACAGACCGATGTGGCGATAGAGCTGACCCAGAGTTATGCAGAGGTGATAGGATCATTTCTGAGCAGTTAGATGAGCCAGACAGAGGCAGGCCTGGCTGCTGCAAAGGATCATGTTCCCCCAGGGGAAGAGCACACGGTACTAAATGGCTTTTGCAGCAATTAAACACAAGAGTAAAAGGTGAGCTTCCAACTCCACAGTGTCATCCTATTTTTTTAAGAACGGGACTGAAAATGACCATGAGCCCCCAGCTCGGAAGACCCTTTTCCCTGCGCAGGGGGCAGCTGTCTGTGTTTTCTCTCCATGGGCTTTCCACCGCGACTCCTTATGGGCTTTGCAGATCAGATGCTCAGGAGGAGCTGAGAGAGTCCCATTCCGTCTTGCATTTGCTAAAATGCATTCAGATCACATTATTATAGATTACGCAAGATTGGAACATGGTAAAGATGAAAAAGCAGCCCTGATGCTTCTGAGAGAAGGAAATCTGCCTGACCCCGTAGAGACCTAGCTACTGACTCTTTGTTTTTCCACAGATCTGCTTGCCTGAGGGAGCGGTTCAGCCCTTCCCTCCTTTTAATTCCTGTCTTGTGGGAGACTTGAAAACATGAAGCAGGGAGAGACTATCCCTGCAAACTCCCAGCACACACCAGCAGCGCTGCACACAAGCACACACACACACACACACACACACACAATCAGATGTACACGTGCGCAACGTGGTGGAGGTTTTAGATTTTTAGATTCAGCCGCTTTTTTATGGGGGAAAGGGTGAAGGAGTTGGAGGTAAAAATGGCAGGGATTCCCATTCACTCTAATTAGCTGTATGTCCTCAGGGAAATCACTTAACGTATCTGGGCCTCGGTTTCCTCATCTGAAAATAATGAAGCTTTGGATTTGATGACCTTTGTGGTTTCTTACAGACTCAACATTACCTGATTCAATTAATTCATTTCTAGTGGAAGCCTCTACTCAAGGAGAGGCGTGGGTTTTGCGTTTATATGTGCTGGGGGTGGGGGTGGGGGTGTGACCCAGCTGTGCATAGCAGACAATGCAAGGGTTCCATGTGGTTCTCCCCGGAGCCCAGCCCCCACAGGTGTGCTGTCTGCTCTCCTTCCCCTGTAACCTTCCATGCACTTCTGATTACCCTGTTATATCTAGACAGCTATGTATGTTCTGAAAATCATAATTAGTGATGCCGCAATGACACGGCTCTCAAGCCCCGAGCGCCAACGCAGACAAGCACTCGATTCCTGTTGGAGGCAATCAAGGTGACCACAGCCCACTCGAGCGTGCAGGGAGACCGTCTGCATGCTCCGGTGCACTGGAGCATGTCAGTACCCCTGAATAAACTAATCAACCCATTTGCACCTTGGTGAAAACACATCTTGGAGCCAGTGAAGTAGGTGTGTAGAGACAATGCCAACAGGGAGTGGAGGAAAAAGAGGGAAGAGAAGAGTTACAAAGAACAAACTTGCAGCCTTTCCAAGGGGAAGGGGGTGCTGTGTGTCTTGGGTTACAGAGATGTCCCAGACATTTAAGAGACTGCAGTTCCCCCTTGCCCGCGGCCGTATATCTATGAAATGTTTCCACCAACATCCCAGAGGGAAGAAACTCCCCAAGTCCCCAGCTCTTTGGAAACGACTGTTTAGTAGCAGCAATACTGCCTCACCTCTCTAAGGACTCGTTCCACAAAAAGCTGGATGTTCGGATTCCAGACCTCCCCTTTGACTTTTCGCGGGGCAGTTTAAGACCCGCCGCTGCTCACCATCCATCTCGTGATGGCAAAGGAGCAGTGCTAGATTATGGCTGAAATGTTCCAGGGGTTCCTAACTAATGGGCCCCTGCCGCTGTGGGCTGTAAATCACACGCCGTGTGGCTGATCTCTGGGAGGAAGTAGGTCCAGTGAGTGTGCACAGGTGGAGTCCGGGGACCCCATGCCACTCCTCTGACGAGGTTGAGTACCCTGCCCAGCCCCATAGTGGGAAGGGGTCAGCGATGTGCTGGCAGACAGGCTCTCTCATTTTATAGAAAGGCCCTGGTTTGGACTGTTCACTGATTTCTGGGGTATAAATGCGTCCACTGTGACTCCCACAACAAGGGCCGTGGTTAACCACTGGCTCACACGATCCCTGAGCATTTAGCAATCAGCTCTCGGGAGCCGACAGGCCAGCCTCTGCACCCCGACTGCACGGGATTCCCGCAGGGAACGAGCTGCCGGCAGTGGCATGACCTTCCTCCTCCTAGAAATCTAATGGGATGTGTATCCCAGAGATTGGCGGGGAAATGCTAAGTGCCCGCTACGCCAATTCTGCATTTTCCTGGACCCCTTCTCCTCTCTCTCCATTCCCATGTCCCAGGAGAACACATGTAGGCCCCTGACTTTAAATTTTATTTCTTTGCTGAAGACTCCCTGATTCATCTTCCTTGAACCCCATACTCTTCACGTCAACCTCTAACAGGCATCTCAGACTTAACACTTCCACATCGGGCCTCATAGTCCTCACATCCACCAAAGAGAATTTCTTCCCCAGCCTTGCCCGACTCAATAAATGGCACCACGGCCCAGGTGCTCCAGGTAAGAGCCATCTTCCACCCTCCACCCTCCACCCTCCACCCTCCACATCCAATCTATCAGCAAGACCTATCTCCTTGACCTCCAGCACTCATCCTGAATGCACCCCTTCTCCCGTCCCCACCACCAATGACCTGTCCCAGCTGCCATCATCACTCTCTGAACCAAGGCACTTATGGGCTCATTGCTCTTCTCTGTTCTGTTCATGACCCCTGCCACCTGTTTTCTAAGCTGTACCCAAAGTAACCTCCCATGTTCATATCAAATGATATCGCTTTCTCTGTTTCCCTCTCTATATACATATGCATGCGCCTCTCCCCGGTTTAAGATCCTCTGATGGGTTCACATCACACTTAGAATTGCCTCCAGACTTCTCATTCTTCCTCTTCCTTCTCTCCAACCGTACCCAGTAATGCCGCCCTAATCACTGAACTTCAGACACATTACTTTCCCAGTCCTTGGACACCAGTTAGCTTCTGCCTGTGCACTTGGTTTTTCATCTGCCTGACCACCCTTATCATCCGGGCCTCATCGTCAAAGACCTCCCCTGATTGCTTTGGGTATTTATTGTCTGTCTAGAGGGTATAGATGGTGTTAATTAGGCATACATATTGAAGGCTACGACAAAGACAGAGTAGCTAAAAGGGCAAAGAAGTTCATTTCTTGTTCACAAGAGAACTTTTTCTTCATGTCACCCCACTATTGTTCAGGTCATAGCCGTCGTCTTCAGGATCAAAGCTGGGCCCCCCACAGTGGGAAGGGATCAAGGAGGAGGTGGCATGACCACTATCTAAAGGTCTAGGCACAGACATGGCTCATATCTCTGCACTCATCTGCCACGTGGCCGCTCCAAACCATCTACAAGGCTGGGAAATGTTGCCTATCCATGTACCCAGAGGATGCTCTGGCACTTCATACTTGTTAAATGAGTGAAAGAAAAATAAATATTCTAGTTTAGCAAGTAAACATTTTACTTCTCCTTTGGAAAACATCAAAACTGCAAAAGGAGGTTAAGAAGGTAAAATACAGCCTTCCCTAGCTTGATCCCACATGGCACACTTGCACCATGAAAGAAATTCATAAATAAGGCAATCTTTGGTTGCCATGACATTGACCAAAGTCTCCGTCCTCTCCTCCCCGTAAGCCCATACCCATCCTAACGAGGAAGGAACGAAGAAATATGCTTACCCAGTGGCTAACAGAGATGATTGCGTCTTTTCTGTACCTCCCTGTTTTCTTCTCAGACCCTCAGCTGCTTTTCCTCAATTTCAACAGAATATTGCATTCCTTTACGGCCCTGTCCTACTTATTCCAGGTAGGGTGATGAGTAGGAAAGAACCAAGGGGAAAAAAAAACACACAAGAATTTTATAGTAAGCTATTGTTTTCTCCTAAGGCTCATTAAAAGTCTAACTCCACCTAAGCTTTGCATGGGAGCATACTTAACAAAGTCCTGTGGGACAGCCGGTCGGCGCGGGAACAAATCTGTGATGTCTTACACAGCTGCACTTACCTGGGTTTATTAGTGGGATTTCTGTACTCTTTTGTAGTCAGTTTTGTACATCAGGGCCCCTATCCTGAGCACCTTCAGTGACGTCCAATCTGAAGACCTTTTTTATAGTCACATAGCAAAAGAAAAACAATTAGTGTCGTTTATGTTGCAGTATAGGGACTTTAATAACTTCAGGAAAATAATCTGGTGATAGTTATAAGATCATTAATAGCAATTATGTGACAGACACTATTCTAGATGCTGGGGAGAAGGCAGTGGGCAATGAATTCAGAATTCCTTAAAGAAGAACAAGTATAGCCTAGCACAGGGTTTCTTACTCCTGACCCTGTCGGCATGTGGGGACAGATGACTCTTTGCTGTGGGGCTGTCCTGTGCACTGTAGAATGTTTAGCAGAATCCCTGATCTCTACCCACTAGATGCCAGGAGTACCCCCACTCCCAGGGGTGACAGGTAAAACTGTCCTCAGACATTGCCAAATTCCCCGGTTGGGGTGGGGTGGTAAATGGCCATCACTGAGAACCACCGCTCTAGTGGGGAAGCACAGAGTCCTTGGAATCAGATCTGGGTGGTTCAATCCTGGCTTGGCCACTCACTTTCACACCCTGGGGGAATTTCTTTCCCTTCCTGCGCCTTGGTTTCCTGATCTGTTAACCAGGTTAATGAGAGAATGCACGTGAGGTGTTTAGGACAGTGTTCGGCATCTATAAAAGCTCTGGGAATATTATCTGAAGGGTATGGTGGCTGATATGCTCTGGGGCCATGAAAAAGCTTCAGGTCATGTAAAATCTAGATAGTTATTATTTATCATGCCAATTTTTAAAATTATTTCAACAGGGTTTTGTGCACCATGGTGAACATAGCTGACCCTTCTGTCCCCCGGTATGAAGAGGGCGTCAGTGGGGTTGGTGACATCGGGAGGGGAGCTACTAAAGAGTTCTTGTTCTTAATGAACAATTCACTATTTTCTAGCACTTTCCTTTGCAACAGTTCTTTGAGCTACTGGCGATGGTGGTGGCTCCCGAGAGAATGTGTTTTCCTGCAGGTATCATTGTCCTCTCTTTCCAAACATTGAGTCCCAACTTCCCTTAGCTGATTCATTGTAATCGGGACTGGGAAATAGCGCACAGTATCCGAAAGAAGACTCGTGAGAATAAATGTGAGCCTCCAATAGAAACTAAACTAAATTTCCTCTCTGGTGGCTTTAACCTTGTGAATAGCACCAATTACTTTAGGCATGCGTTCATCTCTGTTTCCAATGCAAGATCATACCTTTGGTAACAGAGGAACGGGCAGGGCAGCAGCTGGCCAGTGGGTAGTGCTGAATGCCAAGTTTCTGAACGGGGGAGGAGGGCTTTGCAGCACTCCCAGTCGCGAGGGAGAGTATTAGAACCAGTCATTAGACTGTTGGGACTGACACCAGTATGTGGACATGTGACATGCTGATTCCATCAAGGGAAGGTGAAGTTTACATTGGAGAGATGGTAGGAAAAATATATGGCAAACTATATGCTTAATTACATATGGTGGAAGATTATGAAAAGACATTAAATGAATAATGAAAGTCTTCTGGTATTTTAAAGAAAAAAAAATACAGGAATGGCAATTAGATAGCCTTTATGCCCCCAATTCTCTGTATCCCCCAATGTACCTTATGTGGCCAAGAAACAAAGTGAACTTAAAAGTTGAATGCAGGTGTGAGGAACGTAAGATCTCAAAGCTTGCACGGCACCGTGGAGGTCCCCAAGCCAGCGGGTTGAAACGTGGTGGAGACTCTGTCCGTCTGGATAAATAGAGAAAGACATGGAAGTGCCATCCTTAGGAGAATATAGTTCAGACCACCTGCTCAGATGGGTCACTTGGCTCAGGTTTGTTACCCGTGGTTATGAACTTCACATAAGCAAAACGTACTGTTTTCAGGGATTGTCAGCTCTCCCCAGATTTTCTCCTGCTAAAGATACTCTTCCCAAAACTTTCTTGACTTCCCTTGTTCAACATTCCATCTGTCAGAAGGGGGAGGAAGACCAGAGTAACTGCTAATTCTGGACTTAATTCTAATCTAGAAGAACTAGTGATGAAATAAATCACCTGGCGGGACATATTTCAATATGAATTTTAATTTAATTTTACTCTTATGAAAATTATTCATACACATAACATTTAGATGCATGTAGTTAAAAAACAAAACACAATCTCCCCTGAAAATCTATTTAGTGCCTACTGACCACAGGAAGTCTTTTGGTTCTTTTAACTGTTTCCTTAGGACTTGATCTTCACATCTCTAAATATCATTTTTAAAATGTCTATTCCTGATTATTATTTCTAGGCATCATCTTTTGACTTCCTACTATGGAAAATGAGGATCCAGCTCTCTTTTAAATCTCCTTTAAAACACACACACACACACACACACACACACACACACACACATGTAAAATTTCCAGCCTCCCAATAGTGTGATGTTATAATTTTCATTAGATCAATAGTCAACCTGCTGAGCCATGTAGTATATATACTATAATGTCTCTTCCTTTCTTACATAGCTCTGTTTTCAGTGGTCCAATTTTTGCTTTTCTATATTCATTATGCACATGTCTATAAACTCTCCCAGAGTTGTGTACATTTTCTCTCAATATAGTCAGATATATTGGGTGTTATATCGGCTTTATCTTCTTATAAAAATCCTCCTAGAGCTTCCTGATCTGCTCCCATCAAGACTGGTTGATCTGTAAGCCTGGAGCCCATCTGTCGCCTTAGGATGTCCCTCTCCATCATCCTGGGGACTCCCTTCTCCCCTGTGGTTTATTGGAGACCCTGTTTTCTGTATCCCATTTCATTCAGTCCACACCCAGTAGTAGCTACTATTATTAGTTCCATTTTGCAGACAAACCAAACCAAACCTCCCAAAGACGCATGGTTTGGGCACAAATGGCACAGCCACCTCTCAAATCTAGAATTTATTGGACACCAAACCCTTAATTACTCACCAAGCAGTGGCAACGCCTCCTTTGGCCGTTGTGGTGGAGAGATCAGCTCGGGTGGCAGAGCAGGAGGTACCCACAGGTGGCTCGGAGCCTTGTGTAGACTGTACCCCCACGGTCAAGGCAGTCTGTGGCCCCATCCCTATTTTAAAACACTTTGAGAGCCCCTGACTCACTGTCCCTAATGGCAGCTTATTATTTCTGGGATTAGTGGGTTAAAAGAAAAAATAGCTCTGGGCATGTGACACTATCCTCAGGCCTTTAATGTCAAAAATAATGTTCATGTTAAATTGGAGCTCATTACCATGGAATGAGAACTCATTGAGCCCTCTTTTGGGGGGTTTGTTTGATAATTTTTTTAACTTTTTTTTTTTTTACCTCCTCCTCAATAGCTCCGGCATGGTTCAGCAGGGGAAGTGGGTGTTTGGAGTGGCAAAGTTCTCCTTTCATGAATGGAAGGGAAAGGGTCCATCCTCCATTGTTCTCACCAAACGCAGGCTGTTCCTTTGTTATGGTCTCACAGAAATTTTCTGAGCCCCTTAAGCCACTAATACCAGTTGTATCCCCAGCAGCCACCACACATACTTAAGGCATTATATTCAGCACAGCCTTTTCCATAATGAATCTGACAATCCCGTTTTATGATTTGTTGAGTGGTTAATTCAAAATATACCATTCTTTCGAGCCCAAGCTCAGGTGGAATCCCTGCCAGGCCTCCCCCACAAGCGGAGAGGCTGGTGTTACTGTTCCCAGAGGGCGCCGTGGGCCTGACCAGGTTGGGGCGCAACCCTGGGCCTGAGGCTCTGGAAGGAGAGAGGCCAGCCTCCTTCTAACAGGGTTGAGTAGTCAGTCAGCTCCGCCCTCTGGGAGCTCCTCCTGGGAACCGTAAGCACTAGGACCACAAGTAAATGCTCCACTTGAGGAGGGACCTGATGTCCTCTCAATCTCCATGTGGAAAGGTCAAGGGCTTCTAGGAACAGTGACCAAGGAGGCAGAGAGCTCACGTCACACCACACAGGAACAGTAAGGGGCCTGGGGACATTTAATCTGAGAAAGCAAAATGCAAAGCATAAGTAAGACTTGTCAATTGACCCCGAATACTTGATGTATTATTTAAAAGGGATTGTCCCCTCTCATTCTGAGCAGTACCAAAAGACAGAATGGGAACCCATGTGTAGAACTTCTCGGAAATTAGACTTTCACTCTAGATAAATAAGAACCTTCCCACAGGGTTATTGGGAAGCATCACAGGCTTCCCTGTGAGCAGCCATGTCTTTCCTTTTATTGGAAGAGTGAGAGAGACAGGACATCCACAGTATTCCACACAATAGGCTTTAGGTAGGACTAATGGTCGAAAATATTAGTTGCCTTATTATAAGGTTCCATGAGCCTAAGAGGTGAATGTTCATGAATCACTTTTTTTTGGTATTTTTCTGAAGTGAGAAGTGGGGAAACAGACAGACTCCCGCATGCACCCGATCGGGATCCCCCCAGCATGCCCACCAGGAGACGATGCTCTGTCCATCTGGGCCATTGCTCTAATGCAACTGGAGCCATTCTAGCACCTGAAATGGAGGCCACGGAGCCATCCTCAGAGCCCAGGCCAACTTTGCTCCAGTGGAGCCTTGGCTACAGGAGGGGAAGAGAGATACAGAGAGAAAGGAAAAGGGGAAGGGTGGAGAAGCAAATGGGTGCTTCCCTTGTGTGACCGGGAATTGAACCTGGGACTTCCACATGCCAGGCCAACGCTCTACCACTGAGCCAACCGGCCAGGGCTCATGAATCACTTTTAAATGAGGGGAAGACTTTTTGGAAATTAAAAAATACATGTTTTCTAAATAGCAGTGCTACTTTAAAGGTCAGTCAGCAAACATTTTCTTAAAGGGCCAGTCAATACTTTAGACTTTGTGGACCATATAATCTCTGTTGTGACTGACTACTCAACCCTATTAGAGTGCACAAGACACTACATAGACAATACACAAACGGATGAGTATGTCTGTGTTCTAATAAAACTTTATTGATAAAAAAAAAAACAACAGTGGGCCAGATTTGGCCCATTAGGTATTCAGAGAAGCCAAGGAAATCCTGAGAAGCCAAGGAATAAAAAGGTTATTGCCACAAATGTGCTTGTGAGTGTCACACTGGTACAGAGCACACATATGGGCGTGTCTGTGTGTGGGGGTGCACATTTGTTGGAGCAGTTCCATATTTGTTGAGCATATTAGTTTGAGGAGTGGCTGGTGGAAAGAGACTGAACACACACCTGCACAGAGAGATAAAATATGTGCGACACGCTGGTCATGGCCGGCACAGACCAGTTTTCTGTCACAGTGACATAAAGGCTCCAGCCCTAGAGGTACCCCAAGGGGAGTTACACACAGTGTCTGAAATTCCTACAGCTTCACTGGTTTTTGCTTTGGGCATCTGTCTTGTGAAGGAAAAGGCCTAACTAAATGGAACTCTGTTCTGAAGGAGAAAAAACACCGTTACCCAGATGGGTCTATTGGATTGGCTGGTTGTCACACAGGCCTTCCAATAGGGTGGCCAAGCCTGACTGGAGCCCGGCACACCTGAGAATGGCAAGAAAGTCATCAGCTCCTGGAAGGCTGGCAGCCAGGGAGCAGTCAGACAGAAAAGGCAGGGGACAGCTCAGATCTGTGCTGTCTGCTTGGCCAGGTTGCTTAGAGATTGCCCTGTGGCTGTGCCTCCAATCTCCTGCCCGTTTACCTAGAGTAGTGTTGGAGTCATTTTAAAGATATTTTTAAGCCGCTGATGAGCATTTACAGAGCTGGGATGTTTTTGCATCCTTGGTCATCTGGCATGGTTATAGTTCAAGGAGTTAAAATACTGCAAATTCTAAGTTTCTTGGAGTCAACATACTTTCCTGGAGAGTTGCTCCTCCTAGATCATTGTCCTTTGCTGTTCTCTGTTCCTTGTGGACCCCCGCTCCTTTCCTTCTGCATCCATTTTCTCCACCTGAGCTTTGTATGGTTCCTAGCCCATGTGACAGCGCCCCCTGTCGGCATGGGCTCACACACTTCCTCCTGGCCCAGCACTTGCTTCGAGTTCCCACTGCAGCCATTTTGTCACTTCTGAAGAGTCGGAAACAACAGCCTCCTCCATTCCTACTGAAGTCAATGTGTAGCACTGATTTTTTTCCCCCAATCGTCTCTCAGTAGAGGTTTCTCTCCCCGCTCTTACCAGCTCAGCACCCGAGCACGCAATGAGCATGCACGGCATTTGCAGTGTGCCATCTTCCTCTCCCCCTCATTCATTCCCTCTCCAGCTTAGCAGAGCGCTTAAAAATCGCTGTCCCTTTAACTAGGTGCGCTACTCTTCTGCTGGGAGATGACCTTTTCCACAGAAGACGGGGCTGTCTTAAGTGATCTCTGATACGTGGAAGTTTCCTGTGTGTTCCATCAAGAAAGGGTACCACACCCAAGAGCAGTGGGTATATACAGTGTGTTTCTGTGAAACGTGTGCAAAGACATATTAAGTTACTATATACGGACCTGAATAAATTATTACCACTTCTTGAAAGCACTGTCAGCCCTCTTGAGGCATATCCACTCTTTTTTATTTTAATTGAAAAGAAAAATTTTGTCCAATTGAAAAGCTCTTGAGGGAAAGTAGGGGGGGGGGGCGATCATTAAAAATAGTAAAATTGTCCATGGGTTTTATAGAAATTAATTGTACTCAAAGTTATGAAAATAATCTTTAAATAATTCTTCCCACAGCCTTGGGAAATGAAAACAATGAATGGCTTTTTATTCTCCAAGATAATATGCTATCCTTAAGTCTTCAGCATTTCCCTTCTTTTCTTATCAGAAGCCTAATGTCTGAAATTCCCCTAAGCGGAATATTATTTGTTATTTTTTTCAAAATGTTAATCTATCTTACCGTGGAGTTGTGGAATTCATAAAGCAGAATGTAATGTGAAATTTCCAAAATGGGAAATGATAAGGATTTGCTTGCATGGCACGAATCCACTGGGCACCACATTCTGTGTTAATGAGTCTTAACTTCAGGACCATGTCATTTGCTCAAATAATGCATGTACCATGGGTTATTCGTATACCAAGAAAAGAGACTCACACAGTCTCATAATATGCTGTCAGATGGAAGGGCAATCCCAGGGATGTGCTGACTGCCTGCAGTTCCTTCTATTTTGTTCGTTAAGCAAGAATCTTGGGAGGACTGCTCTTGGCGTGCAAGAACTACTCCTCGTTGCTACTGGGTCCTTTCTCCAAGCTACTGGGAAAATGGATTCTGACATTATTCCTAGTTTATGTGAAGGAGATTACTTATAGAGGTATTCACTCACTGGATGATGCCACCTTTGACCAAATAGAAAGAAAACCTACGTGGTGAAAGGCTAGTGGCTGTCCCGCCCTAAACCCATTCCAGGGTAGTCCATCAGAATTCAATGATGATAAGGACTTCCAAGAACTAGGTATGTTAAGGACTGAGTGTGACCCAATAGTCGCTCCAATCTCTGGCATTTCTCTTTTGACTTCCACATACATGGCTTGTGTTTCTGATTCTCAAGGTCATTGCCTAAGGACCTTGAAGCCTCTTACCTTTATTTAGTGGGTGCCTTTTAAACATAAACCTAGGAACAGCTCTGTGGCTGTTCTGTAACTAAAATTCTAACAGTTCCTAAAGTTGGGTAAAGAAGTAGTTATTCCCTATGAATGTGACTACCTCTGAAAAGCTAAAACAATGTTATGGCCATAATATTATTTCTGGTTTTTTGGTCATAGTCTTACCACTCATCACTATATGCATCATCTCATCTTTTTATGATAGCTTAGCAAGGTAAAGATATTAAAAATAAGGATTTGGAGAATTTAAACTTTTTATCCACACTCACACACTTATAAGCTAGTGGACCTGGGATTCACATTCCTATCTATCTGATTCAAAAACTAATGCACCTGATTCCCATGGACTGTATAACAAGACCCTTTCCCATCTGTTTACTACCTGAAAGCCCTCTCGATAAGAGAAGAGGGGGCGGGGGAGACAGGCTGGGGAGGGAGAGAGAGAATAAACACATTGGTTAACTGAAGGTTGAGAAGATAGTAGAATGTGGAATGGCCCTAAAGAACACATTCCCTGATGCAGCTTCGCCTAGGATGACCTGCCTTTTGGTAGTTCTTTGCTCAGTTAACTTGAGGCAGGATTCCTGAGCCCTTGGCCTAGGATCTTTCTCCTGGAAACTGAGGGAATGTTGTGACTTGAGCTGGCTGCAGTTGGAGCTGCCAGAGTCGACAAGCAGTAGCCGCCTCAGTGATGGCCAGGGTGGCAGGGACCCCAGCTTCAAGACAAACAGCTGTTTTCATAAGCTCATCTGCAGATACACAGAAATGTGTTCAAACAGTCAGTAGTTTCAAGAAATGACTTCATGCGTGGCTGGGGTGCACAGGGACCTAGATGGTCAGCCATAGCCAAAAGGAAAGTTTTAGTAACTTTTTCCATCAGGACACTTTTTTCAATTGCAAGGCAGAGACACCTCCAGCACTAAAAGCAGAAGCCACAGAGGATATATGGGCTCATGTGACTGAAGAACCCACAGGAAGGTCCACTTGGGTAGGTAGCCAAGTCAGAGGCAGCATTTAATTAGGGACTCAAACCAGGTCACCAGGCTTTTTCTCTCCCTGTCACTAGGAGCTTTCTCCTCAATACTCATTCCTTTCCCTGGATGGGATTCCTCTCAGGGTCCTGCGGCGGCCACCACAGCCAAGGTCCTATGCTCTCTCATTACACGTGCCCTGGGGAAGGGGGTACGTCTTGTTCACAGAAGTCTCTGCGAAAGCCCCTTAGTCAGTCAGTCACAGTGGTCAAGGGCGGTGCAGTATGCTGAGGGGGTGAGGCCTGAATCAGTGCTGTGTCCCTTGTCCCTAGAGTCTGCCCCCCCCCAAAACACACCAACGGAAAGGGGAGGAAAGCTGGAGCTCCCCACGCCTGCCTGGGGGAGGGGTGGGTCCATGCTGAGGGGGGAAAGGCAGTAATTGTCCAGTGCCCGGTCTAATTTTTGGCTGTCCACAAACCTATGGATCCACTAAGTGGCGTGGTCCAGTCCCTTCCTTGGGTGCGAGCTGCTGGGGCTGTATCAGGCCGCAGCACCGACCAAATGAGGGAAGCGGACGCCCAAGGCTGTCCTTGATGGTGGCGTACTCGGGGGATGCAGGGTCAGGTGCGCCCTTCAACGTGGCTG
This sequence comes from Rhynchonycteris naso, assembly GCA_037038555.1. NCBI lineage: Eukaryota > Metazoa > Chordata > Mammalia > Chiroptera > Emballonuridae > Rhynchonycteris > Rhynchonycteris naso. The sequence continues at coordinate 19,929,452 of CM073001.1, forward strand.
GTACTTCACGTTTACTAGTTTATCAGACTTTTGGTTTGTTTTGGGAAAGAGTGTCCTAGAACCTTGCTACTCAAAGACTGGCTTACAGCTTGTGTCAGCCCCACCTGAGCCTCTCAGACACTCAGAATCCTTGACCTCATCCCAGACTTGTTGAATCTAGGTAAGTGGCTGGGAGCATGGTTGGCAATTTTATATATATATATATAAAAGACCAGATAGTATTATTTCAGTTTTGCAGGCCACACATCTCTGTCATCACTACTCAAGTCTGCCTGCTATTAGAGCTCAAAAGCAACCGGTAGACGATATGTAAACAAACAGGGGTGTCTGTGTCCAGTATATCTCACATTACAAAATCAGGCTGCAGACCAGATTTGGACCTTGGGCAGTAGTTTGCCAACTTCTCGTCTGGGGGATCAGACAGACATCATGGCAGGGATTTAAGTCCCCCGGTTCTCACGTCCACTTTGGGTTTCTGTATCTGGATGGATTGTTCGAACAAGACTCAAAAATAATCTCGTTTCTTTGTTGCTTCAGCATGTGTGTATTGAGTACCCACTGTTTGAGAGGCATTTCTGCCATGAAAAACAGATGATTGAAGGGTTTCAGAATTTCCCACGTGCCTGCAGGGAAGCGGGACCCTCCAGAAGACACGCCCTCTGCCCAGTGCCGGAGTGTGTGCTGCGCGCTGCGCAAGGCGCTTCTGTCGGGTCAAAGACCAGCATACAGGTGAGCAGGCCCCTCCGTGCCCTTCCCTTGGGGAAGCAGACACAGGCTCCCTTTGCCATGAGGCACAGGTTTGCAGGACAGCTGACGGAGTCCGCCCCACCCCTCCGTTCCGTTGGACCCACAGTCCTTTGCCTGCTGTACAGGGACTGCAGGCAACAGAGAGGTCTCCACAGGGATAAGCCATGCAGAGCTCTGTCGCAGGCTGCAGCGTCCCTCTGCGGCATCTGTCCTCCCTTTGCAGCAAACGCCAGCCCCGCTGCCCCTCCCTGGCAGCCCACGTCGCCGTGCATTCTTTCATTTTTTCTCTGGAGACCCCTACTGTCCAGGACAGTTTCTGTTTTACATTTGAAAAAGCAGAGACTCCTCCCAGAGCCTGGGTCACCAGCTGTAGGCCCCGTACTGCTGAGCAGCCCCAGACTTTTTCCTCCGGGCCCCCTAAACCCTGCGCAGGGCAGGTGACCCGCCTGGGCGCTGTCACGCCAGCTGCCGGTCCTGCCGCTGGCGGGGCAGAACCACTTCCTAGTTGAGAGGAAGCGTGCTGTTATTTCACTCTGGCCACTTATCTTCACGTGTGGGGAATGACTGGCAGCCGGGCCCCCAGCCTCCCACACCTCACAGGAAGGGAGAAAGGCTTTGGTACAGCCCTCCCCGGTCAGCAGCTGCAGGCACGTGTCCTGTCCCCTCCTGTGTTTGTCAGTCTTCCCTCTTCTCAGTCTCATCCCCTTCCTCCCAGGCCTGGCCTCATTGGGCCAAGAATCTACCCGTTCCTCAAGGTTATATCAAGTCTTCTTGCCTCCCCTCCCCTCCCCTACACCCAGAGCCAAGAAGGACAATCAGACAGTACTACGTGGGCTACGAAGGCCGGATTATCTCTGGGCTCCCCACGGATTCATATTCCTAGAAAAACTTAAGAGTCATATCACATTGTGAAGCTCACCTTCCTCAGAGAAAGGGTCAAGGAGTCAGCTCAGGGACCCTTGGCCCAGATGCCGTAGGCAGCATGGCATTGATGTTTGCATGAAAAACCCAGCCCACATTCATTGAATACCTATTAAGCCTTCCCTGGGGAGTCTGCAAAAACATCCCTGCGGCCTCCCTGTTCTCATGACTGCCCCTGCCCCTGGCTGTCCATTCTCCACCTAGCAGCCTAAGTGGTCTTTATAAAACTACAAGTCATAGCACTGCCCTGCACAAAACACCCAGGTTTCCAGTTGCACTTAAACTAAAAGCTACACCCTTGGCCCGTTTTTCTATTGCGTTTTCTTTTTTTTTTTTTTTTCTAGCCGGTTGGTAAGACCCCTTTGTAGATTAGAGACATCAGTCATCTGTGGTGCAAATTTTTCTTGGATTTACTGTTTTATCTTTAGACTTTGTTTATGACATTTTTTGTTATACAAAATTTTACATTTTTATATAGTCAAATATGTCCAACTTTTCTCATGTGACTTGTGGGTTTCTTGATTTAAGATGGATGACCTTCTTCACATGATCAGAACTGTAGTTCATCTGGGCTTTTATTCTAAGAGTTTTTCATGGTTTATATTTTAAGTTTTTACTCCATCAGAATTTGTTTTTGTACTTGGTCAGAGACCGGGAAGCTAAACTCATTTTCCTCTCAACCAGGCATTGGCAAACTGTGGCCCACAGCCTGGCTGCCTGTGTTTATAGATAAAGTTTTATTAGAACATAGGCATGGCTACTCATTTATATATATTGTCTATGGATTCTCTTAAATTATAAAGGCAGAAACATAGCTATGCCAAAAACAATACGAGCCACAAAATCAAAAATATTTTCTATCTGGCTCTTTACAGGAAAAACTTGACCAGCCCTGCTCTAAATGGCTGAGCATTTGCCCCAGCATGATTTGTTAAATGAACCACTCTCTGCCCTCTGAAACCAAAGTCTTTGTCGTAGATGAAATTCTAACGCGTCCTGGGGTCTTTTCCTGGATTTACCCACACTGTTCACTGACCTCTCTGTCTGTCTCTCTGCCGATAGATACCACTTAGACATGATTACCCTGACCTTCCTCACAGTTTTCCTATGCTTCTCTTGGCTTTCTCATGTGATTGCTCTTCCATTAGAATTGAAGATATTTTTATCTTCTTCCTCCAAAAGGAAAACTTTGTTGGAATTCTAATAAGAATTGCATTATATTTAGAAATGTATTTGAGGAACAATGGATATTTTTATAATACTAAGTCTTCCTAGCTAAGAGAATACCTGGCTATCTTTTCAGTTCTTGTTTGGGGCTCTTTTAATAAGATTTTGTCATTTTATTCATCTAGATCTGTATTGGTCGGGGTCTGGTCAGAGACAGAAACCCTACCAGGGATTCGAACATGGAATATTTATAAAGATTTATTAACTAATAAAAGGTTAACTTGTTAAAGGTTAACTTTTTAATGGTTAACTTCTAAAAGGGTTAAAAGAAGACTCTGAGCAGTACAGAAATAGCAAATGCAGGAAGTGGCTACTATTTCTGGGTTGAAGGAAAGAACACAAGATGGAACAATGAACTTGGAAGATGCACCAGCCCCCCAACCCAAGACTGAAGTTCAGACCTCACTAGAGAGACTGCTGCTCCCATAGGAAACCATAGCTTGGGTTCAAGTTTCTCTAATGTTAAATTTGTTCCTATCTATTTTCATAAATTTTTTTATTTCATAATTTTCATAATTTTCTATTATTATTTATTTATTTATTTTTGCCATTCTCCTTTCCAGGTGCTTATTGCTATTAGAAAATGAAGCTATTGATTTTTGTTTATCTAGACTTTACTATTTTTACTAAACTGCCTCATTTATTTGACTAGTGTTTCATTAGACTTTGGGTTTTCTAGGTATTTAAACATATCAGCACGAAAGAGATCATTTTATCAATATTTTTTCAATATTGATATCAGTGACTGCATTTTCTTGCCTCAGTGCATCCAGTAGTCCTCAGATAATATTAACTTCAGCAATGTATCTACTCCATTGAGTTTTTATAGTAAGTTCCATCTGTTCTTACTTGATTTTTTCTCCTAAATATGTCTAATTCTGAGAGATTATATATAGATATCTCCAAATCCTGTTTTATTTTAAAATCTTCTCGTCTCATAGCTTTCTCTTTCTTTATGTATTTAGTTGTGTTGTGTTGTGCATACAAGTTTATAGATATTATATCTCCTTTATCAACTGTGCTTTTTCATATTAGGCTGTCACTCTTCATTCTGTTCTGTAACTTAAATCCCATCTTTTCTGAAATCCATATTGCTGCTTTTGCCTTCTTTTTTTCTTCTGGGTACTCTTAGTCTATACTTTCCATTTCAACTCTCCTCTCTCAGTTTCTCCTTGTAGATCCAAAGAATGTAGCTGTCACTCTTGCATTTCCCCAGAAGTTTCCACAGGTACTGTGTTTTTAGACTCTGACACATCTGCTTGTTGTTCTTAGTAGTTCTCTGTGACATTGGATGCTGTCTTCGGTCAGAAATAAGCATTGCTCATACACTCTGCTCTTGCCATACCGTTCACCCCGTGGATGGCACTGTAATGTGTGCCCTACCGAGTAGATAAATGCTTTTGGTACAGCCTCCAAACAAGACCCCAGCCTCCATCCCTTACTGTCCTGGACGTGCCTGAATTTGTTTCTGCTCATGTTGATGCAACCTATTTATTCCTAAAAACAGAGATGATCAGCAGAATATTCTTCTTTTCTGCTTGTATTAACACGGACTTCCACGTATTGAGTCTGGCTCAGTGGCAGGCACTTGACACACTCTAGATGCATTATTTTTTTAATTCAGTTTAGTAGGGTGATACTAGTTAGCATAATTATATACAGGTTTTATTATTTTACTAAATCCTCAATATAGCCCTTGAGAATATATCACTGTCCCTAGTATACAGATGAAGGGAGTTAGGTAGCACACTCATGGGAACACAGCCTGTAACAAACAGAGATGAAACTTAGCATTTCAGAAATCATTAACACAATGGAAAGACAACCCACTAAATAGGGGAGCATATTTGCCAATGATCCAATGATACAGCTGATAAGGGGTTAATTTCCAAAATGTATAAAGAACTTACATACCTCAACACCAAGAAAATAATCCAATTAAAAAATGGGCAAAGGACCTGAATAGACATTTCTCCAAAGAGAACAATACACAGATGGCCAACAGACATGAAAAGATGCTGAACACCACTAGTCATTAGAGAAATGCAAATTAAAACCACAGTGAGATATCACCTCACACCAGTCAGAATGGCCATAATCAATAAATCAACAAACAAGTGTTGCTGAAGGTTTGGAGAAAAAGGAACCCTCCTGCACTGTTGGTGGGGATGCAGACTAGAGCAGCCACTGTTGAAAACAGTATGGAGATTCCTCAGAAACTTAAAAATGAAACTACCTTTTGACCCAGCAATTCCACTTCTGGGACTATATCCAGAGAAACCCAAAACACTAATTCAAATGAATCTATGCACCCCTATGTTCACTGCAGCATTATTTACTATAGCCAAGATTTGAAAGCAACCCAAGTGCCCATCAGTAGATGAGTAAGTAGAAAAATATCTGTGGTACATTTACACAATAGAAAACTACTCAGCCATAAAAAGGAAAGCAATCTTACTTTTTGCGACAGCACGGGTGGACCTGGACAGTGTTATGCTAAGTGAAGTAAGCCAGCCAGAGAAAGACAAGTACCATATGATTTCACCAATATATGGAATCTAATGAACAAAATGAATTAATAAACACGATAGAAACAGAGGCACAGATACATAGAACAGACTGACAGTTGTCAGAGGGGAGCGGTGTTAGATTAAGCAAAAAAATAAAAGTAACACATAGACACAGAAAACAGTGTGGTGATAGAGGGGAAGGGGTCAGGGAGGGGGGATGGGAGGGGGGAGAGGACAAAGAGGGGATGAATGAGGATGGAGGGAGACTTGACTTTGAGCAGTGAGAGTATGATGCACTATGGAGATGTTGTGAGAGAAAAAAATTTTAATAAAAAAGAACTTGCACTTATTTTGTTTGACTTCATATATTGCTTATGCCTTCTCCAAAGTCCACCAGCCCACAATACAGCCCCACCCTGTACTGACATTGGTGCTGGGGATGGGGGGATAGAGGCAGAAAATGAAAGCATTCCAGAACAAGCCAATCATGGCTGTTTCACCAGCTTCACCGCTGGCACTGAGTATTGCCAACATAACCTTTACCTGAGCTTAACACCTATACTCCTCCGTGGCTTAGAAATCAGTCATTATCATTAAACATCTGAAAGTTCTCAGAAGGTCATAAATGTTCTCCCAGGAAGAGATTTAAAAAGAGAATGCACTTGAGCTAGGCAAAAGGGAGATAAGAAGATAAACAAATGAAAAGAAGGAAATTTTAAGATGAGAGCAATGAGAGTCAAACCATGAATGGGGGGGGGGGGCTATATATCAATGGGAAGGAGCTGGGAGCAGACAGACCAAGTTGGTTAAGCACATGGGTTTGTGTGAGAAGAGTCGTGGTGGAGGGTAATGCTAGAGCTGTTTTGGTGCAGATCTTGCTCCCATTAAAGACTTGTCATGGCACAGGCTGCTTGGCTCAATAGTAGAACATCAGCCCAGAGTGTGGATGGCCTAGGTTCGATTCCTGGTCAGGGTACACAAGAGAAGCACCCATCTACTTCTCCAACCCTCCACCTCTTACTTCTCTCTCTCTCTCTCTCCCTCTCTCTCTCTCTCCCTGTCCTTCAGCCATGGCTCTATTAGAGCGAGTTGGCCCCTGGAACTGAGGAAGGATGGCTCCTTTGCCTCTGCCTCAGGCACTAAGAGGAGCTCAGTTGCTGAGCAACAGAGCATCGCCCCAGATGGGCAGAGCATCATCCCCTAGTAGGCTTACCAGGTGGATCCTGGTCAGGGTACATGTGGGAGTCTGTCTCTTTGCCTCCCTTCCTCTCACTGAATAAAAAACAAAACAAAATAAAAACAAAAATAACTTGTGGACAGCAAGAAGTATTTGAAAGCATTAAATCAGAGGTATCAGGTACACAAGAGATGCTTAGAAATGTTAGCTTCACAATGGTCCTAGTGGTTGGAATGGTATGTGAGACAGCGAGCAGTTTTGGTACAAGAACAAAAGCATTTCATAAAAGAAAAACTGTAAAGGGCCAGTAAACATTTGGGGAAAAACCCAGTTTGCTTCCTTTGTTAAATGCAAATTAAAACAACCAGGAAGAACCCTTTCTCACCCCCTCAATGCAAAAAGATTTTAAAGTATGATATTCAGTGTTATCAGAGGAACTGACCTTGACACTTTCATATACTGCTATTGGGCATATAAGCCATTTCAGGGAAGACTTTAAAAATGTGGACCAAGATTTCCCAAAATAGACAACCCTTTGACCTGTTATCTCCATCGTAAGAATTAATCATAAGGAAATAATATGTCTATGTTCCACATATTAGATGCAAAAATATCCATTACTGCACTGCTCATAACAGCCAAAAATAAGATCAGCTTAAATGTTAAGGGTTAGGGGATTGGTTAAATACATGATGGTACAATGATGTTATATTCATTCAGTGAAATGCCCTGAAGCTATTTAGAATGGTATCTGTGGATAGCAGTTAAGATGGAAAGATGGTCATAAGACAATGTGTTCATCCTTTCCTGTTGGTCTCTAGGACCATGGCAGTCATAAAGCAAGCATCTGCAATTTGCAAGGTCCTGTCTCTGGGCTGCTGCTTCTTTTCCAGTGGTCTATTTGTCCATCTGTATGCAGACACCACGCTGTCTTAATCACTATAGCTTTAGAATAAGTCTTAAAACCTGGTAGATCTAAGTCCCCGGATCTGCCTGTTACGTGCAGAAGAGTTTTGGGCGGACAGACAGGTTCAAGCAGGGAGACCAGCGAGGGCACTGTCGACGTAATTGAAGGTAGAGGTGGCAATGGAGATGTTACTGGGAAAAGAAATGAGATGACTTTAATACTCTACAGAGCCTATGGTATTGAAGGGCACGAATAAGAACATATTTTATCCCATATATTGGCTGCTTAATAAAATATCTTAGGTCTTGAGCCAGTTTTATAATCATCAAGGAAGAGAAATCAGTTGCTAAGCAGAACATTGAATTTAAAGTTAAGTGTCTCCTGGTCATCCACCATCTCTTGCATTTATGGGTCTAGACACAAAGGAGGTACAATTCTCCCACTTCCTACGTCCCAGCAGTCTCTCAACCACATTTTCCAGGAAGTGTGGATCGTTCTAAACACCATGAATTGAGACTCAACATCAACTCAAGCCAATGGTGAAAGAAGCGCATTGCTGCTCATGCAGCAAACATTAAGAAGTCCCAAATGGTCGTGCTTTTTTTAGATGGACTAATAAATTATTTCAAAGGGCTTCCTTCCTTCCATGAAAACAAAATGAATTAAAGTTTAACAAGTCGGTGGTGAAAGCCTTGCTGACATGGCTGAAAAATTCTACAGAAGAGCTGATTGAAGGTCAGAGTTTGTCAGGGGTTTTCTATAATAGTAAATAATTACAACAAGTCAATAATGACCTTCTTAAATTTGAACTGTTGTAAGATTTAAAACTATATCCTCGGTAATTATAATCCAGTAAGAGCATACATAACTCATGGGTTCTGTACTAAAAAAAAAATTATGTAAAGTATAAGGTAAAAAGGAAGCTGCCTGTGTCTTTTAAGAGGATCAAAATGAAGTATCAGCCATAACCCTTTTTTCACTTAGCGTGGGAAAGAGGGGACACAGTGAAGGGGACGGTGATGTGCACTAGGAGCTGCACTTCTTGGGATATACCTTATTTTGTGCTTTTGACTTTAGAACTGTGTAAATATTGACGTAATTATAACATAAAAGTACAATTTTTAAAGCCATACTTAAAAATCAAAATGAACTAAATGAACTCAACTGTCTGTCCAATGAGTAGCATGGCCACAGAAAGGGCCTCACCTAAATGACTTTAAAACATAGTAATTTGTATACATCGTTAAGGAAAAAGAGAACTGCAAAATATATTGATGTTTTCAGTAATTATGGATAGTTGTAGCGTCAAGTTATTCTGAAGCTATTAGACATATTGTAGCATAAAGCAAGTAGGTGTTTAGATTAGTGTTACTGGCAACTGAGATTTTAGTGTGGGAAAGGAGACGTGGCAGGAAGGTCAATGAGTTAAAAGTAAAACCTTATAATTCTGAATTTGAATAGAAAGTATCAGTAGGACTTCAACGTATTTTATCTTACATATATACTCTTATATACTTTACATAATTTCATATATTCTGTGCTGTATGTGTTCTCTAATGTGTGTTTATATAGTGTGTGTGTGTGTGTGTGTGTGTGCACATGTGCGTTTTTGCTGTGTTCACTGCAAAGGAGTGAAAACAGTGAGGAACTCACTAGCAAAGACCAACCCCAGCATCCACATTGTAGTCTGCAAGTATTACTTCTCAGGAGAGGGATCCAGGGCTCCCTGGAGAAATGGCTGCCGTCACGTGTAGGGCAGAAAATATAAGATAACATGAGCCTGGAACATTCTGCCATACCAGAAAGCAAAGGCTCACAAGCCAATTGGAAGAAGCTCCCCCTGGCCCAAGATGACACAATATATAATCAATAATCTGAAAAACCACAATGAATGTCAATGGATTGAAATACAACATTCCAAACAGGTGTAGATTCGTGAGTTCATAATGATTTAAAACAAACAAGCAAGAAAACAGAAAAAACAAAAATTAAGGAGAGCAATACGGGAAATACTTCTCTGTAGACGTAGTCCAGGAGGAGGTGGGAAAAACTGGAGTGGCAGAACTAAAAGAACTAATGGGTCTAGGCAATGGCCGGCAACGGCTGTTCACATCAGGAAAAGAGAGCCAAACAGACATTAAATGCCTCCAGTGGAGATTAAAAGAGCACCACCTATGAAGTAGTTTTCCAAAGAAGTGCGTCTAATGAAGCCTCTGGATCCAGATGTCAACCAGAGATGAAGGGGACAGCAGAACATGTGAACGCCACCATGAGAACACAGTCAGCAAAGTCCCCATCGTCGTAATGTGGGACACATGACTCCGTTTCTTCAACACCAGTAAATTTCCAAGGAGGAAAGAGATTGAAGGGGAACCCCACTGATGAAAGAGACCTCAGAGACCTATCAACTGACTGGACGTCTGCTGACGTTTGGGAAGTATGTTTAGGTGCAATGACGGTGTTATCGGTAGCTTTCAATCCCTCATTATCTTTTAGAGATGCACACTGAAAGATTTACAAACGAGGTTTGCTTCAAAAATAACAAAGTAGGAGAGAGTGGGGGCTGTAAATGAACCAGGACTGGCCATGAGTTGATCATTGTTGAAACTAAGGAATAGGTTTATTCTTTTTCATAACAAAATGTCTTTTGAAGACATAATTTGCCTGACCTGCGGTGGCGCAGTGAAGTGTCAACCTGGAACACTGAGATTGCTGGTTTGAAACCCTGGTTTCCCTGGTCAAGGCACATATGGGAGTTGATGCTTCCTGTTCCTCCCCCACCCTTGTCTCTTTTTCTTTCCTCTCTAAAATTAATAAATAAAATCTTTATTTTTTAAAATAAAGCCTTTATTTTTTTAACTTTTTTTTTTTTTTTTACTTTAGAGAGAGAGAAGGGCAGGGGGTAGAGGAGCAGGAAGCATCAACTGCCATATGTGCCTTGACCAGGCAAGCCTGGGGTTTTGAACCAGCGACCTCAACATTCCAGGTTGATGCTTTATCCACTGTGCCACCACGGGTCAGGCAAATAAATAAAACCTTTAAAAAAGTAAACGTTGTTTTATAAAAAAAAAAGATAATTTACATCATTTTATATATGATACATATTATAATTGAAAACATGGCATTCTTTAAGAAATGGGTTACCACACCCTTTCACGTTCACGTTATCCATTACGGACTCCTGTGTGTTTTTTGTTAACTGTTTACCTAGCTTCTGCCACCAAAGGGGAGTCTAGAGTACCATCCAAAGGGCTAGAGGGTTGCACTGTGTCCCCGCTCACCCTGTGTGTGGCTACCTTCCCTCTCCATGCTCATCCCAGGAACACAGGGACTGTGGAGCTTTGATTTTGCGTATCAATCTCACGTGCAATAATGTCGAGTTTATTTTAGCAGCCTGAGTTCTCTCTGTAGCTTTGTAAGTCATCGTTGCCCAAAGTTTACACAATCTTTCATAGTCTGGAGGGTTAACATTTTCAGTTATGGTTTATTGTATTGTATAGAGAAAGCTTACGGCATTATAGCAATGACAAATTTAGAAGTTTCTGAAGCTCTCTTTGTAAATTTCTAGACCAAAGACGTATTCAGAGGCTCGGCCTGAGGCATAGAAGGAGAATTTTATCGCGTACTGCCTCGTTGTGTTCTTTGAACATGAATAATCTTGGGCATCCATCCTTAGCAGGACCTACACTTTTTACTTTAGTTTTGCCACCAGCTCTCCAGCTGGGCTGGCAGTGGCTTGATTTTCTGGCTAACAGGAATTGAACAAAGGGGTAAAAGGAGCAGAACCCCATGTTGTTTCTACATCCTCATCCCCTAAGACTCTTGGGTTTACCCCTGAATGAATCTCTCTTAGACAGGACAGTATTAAGATAAAAGGCTCTTCCACATTGCTCAACAGGGGCCTCTGTGGCCCCTAGGTCAATGGGAGTGGATGTAGTTGGGCTCCACTCATCTGGTCCGTCTCACCCAAAACTCCCAACCTGAGAGCTATGCTTCATAAACGACAATCCAGCTAAGTCAAGGGGGCATGGAATGAATAGCCATCGGCTGGTGAGAAATGGAAGCCAAAAAGCAACCTGACAATTTCTCTCTCTTAAATTAAACAAAATGGATCTGGAGACTTTGGAAACCCCCCAGCCTCACAAATTTTAGTCCCCAAACCCATATGTCTCTAATTCTTCACACAGACAAAGTTAGAAGCCTAAGGACAGGCAGCAACCACAAGTCTGTCTCCGAATGCTCAACTCATTAAACTCTGTGAAAGCAGTTTGACAGTGTCTGGGACGCGTTTTGTCATTGGGGGTTGGACTGGCGCTGTTATTTATTTTATCTGGGAAGAGGTGTGTAGGAAGGTGTCTGCGTGCGGGGGTGTATGTTTCAGATGTAGGTGTCACTCACCGTGTGTGTGTGTGTGTGTGTGTGTGTGTGTGTGTTAGGATGGGTATGAATTTTTTGAGGCTTTGGTTGCTATTTTTGTTTTGTATTGTTCCTACTGAAAAAATGCCCCTAAGCCCCTGAGCTTGATTCCTCTGGAAATTCTGTGCTTCTCGCTGATGTTACTGGAGTCATCGAAAGCCCCATTCTTCCTTTGAACTATTTTGACCAGATCATTCTGAGCCACCAAAAAGAATTGTCTCTGGCTTTCACACTTCCTTTTCCTTTTTACCTGGAGGAGCAAGCTGTCATTCTAATTAAACAACAACTTTATTACATGATATGTGGAATAAAAATCTCTGAAATTGCTTTCACTAAATTCTAGTTTAAATAAAGTCTTGCAAATAATTGCTTGAACATCAATTATTTACTCCTTAATTCTTTATTTGAATTTGGGGAAACTCAAATATGTTTTCTGGCCAAGGCTTCAGGATAAATGGCTTGCTTAATTAGCAATAAATGTGTTATTCTTACAATTCCTAGCATATAATGTGCAGGACCCAGCCTTTTCTGTTTCATGTGATCTTTTTAAACCCTTTATCTCCCTTTAAAAAAAAAATCTTGTTTAATAGATCACAGACCTGATCTTTTTAAAACTGTTTTCAGTAGTTATGCAAAATCATCACAAAGGTACTGGTGGGCAGACTACAGGGACTTCTCGACTTTAATCAGCCACCAGAGTATGCGGGATTTAGAAGTCATTTCTCAACTCAGGATCACCTGCAGAAAATGAAAAAGTCCCAGGGAAGACTGCTGAGTATAAAATGCCATTGTGTACATAGACTTTTATGGACTCTGAAAAGCCCTTTGACTCCTTGGAAACAGAAGCTGTGTTGGAAGTGGGAAGAGTAGAAAAATTTGTGACATGTGCATGTGAACGCAGCACTGATGTTTAGTCTTGACAAAGAGTGACGAGGTCTAGGACGGGGGCTCGGAGGCACTGAAAATCTTAACTGCTCACCCAGAGGGGCTGGGCTGAGACCTGAGATGGGAGGGAAAGGGCACCACGATCAGTGAGAGAGACTTTGAACTGTTTGCCAGTGACATTGACTTCAGAGCCCCAAACCAGACTGGAGCAGTCATCCAAGAACTGGAGCAAGGTATGGAAAGTGGGCTCAGCATGGGGAAGAAGACCGCGTGTTTAAAGGGAGCACGATAAAGGAGAGCTACTGTTCGGGAGAAGCGGTGGGCCTCCCCAGCATCCGCTGCAGCACACCAAGACGGGCGATGCGGGGTTGCAAAAGCACACGGGTTTCTGCTGGCGGATGGAGCTTCCAGTCCTGCCCGCGGCACTTCCCATGGTGGGACCTCGGGCAACTCATTTAATTTCCCCTGGCTTCCCTTTCCTCACCCAGGAAGTTAGAGGTTGCAGCGGCTGACCTCAGGAATTTGGCCGATGTCACATTCTACAATTTAACAAAGATGTACAAGAGGAAAGAGCTTGATTTCCTGAAAGGATTCCACATAGTGGAATATTATCCCGAAGAGCTTTTCCCTCCTCTCTTCATTCCTAGGCATCTTGCAGTGCTGTGTAGCCAGCTACCCACTCACCCCCACAGACTGCACAGCAAACAGGGAAGGACCCACTGAGTGAGAGAGCGAGCGAGCGACTCGGGCTTCCCTGTGACTGGCAAGGCATGTATGAATGGAGTCAGAGCAGTCAGTTCCAGGAGAAAAGAAACCAGCGGTCTCCATCCCGGTCCAAGATTGCCCCTGGACTCTCCAAGGGTAGTGTGCTGTGCACGGTACCCAGGGAGGGAAGTCCCGCCTAGCTGACCCTGAGAACAGGGCATCACCCCAAGAGCCGCAGCCTAAATATCTGTGGGATGAGGAGGCTCATAGCCAGGACACTGAGTTAAGCCTGTGTCATATTATGGGGTTAGCACGGGGGCTGTACTGTATGCCAGCCAACCACTCCAGGCACCTCTGAGCTCCTTATTTATGCCCACGGGCCACCCAGTTAACGCCTTGTTAATGGCTGCATGCGTACACTGGCTTTGCCTTGTCACACCACTACCCTAAGGCTCTTAACTACCCCCAATTTGCCTTCTCATTTAATAGAACCTTAATTAATACTCTCATTCAGGCAGAACACAAACTGTTAAAATATATATCTCAAATGGCTTTGATGAGGGGATGTGTGTGACTTGTCAGACGTAGCCTTTTGGCAGATGCCCAGGTGAGAATGCAGCTGAATTGCAATGGCGTGTGCCAGGTGGCCTGAGAGCTGTCACCACTCAGTCAGGCTTCCGCCTGGACTTGAAGTATCTCCATAGAAAGGCTGCTGTTGCAGATCCGTTCTCCCTGGCGCTGGTCTTTTCTAGTTATATGGCCACTGGAAGCCGAAAGGTTGGGGGTGGGAAGCTGGGAGCTCATTGTGAGAACTTTGGCCTTAAAGTTATAGTTCCAAATGAGGAATAATTCCTTGCTCAGTGGCATGAAAGGACTCTTGTGTGTGTCCTAGAGCCATGTTACCGACAGACGGACCAAGTGATGTATGGAAATAATTGCGTAGGGTGAGTTTTGAGGAACCTGCCTTGCCTATAATCTTGAGCCAGAAAAGGACAGTCCTAATTCTAAGTAGTTAACCTGGGTGTTTCTATAGGAAGTGTCTTTTGCTTGATAGGGCATTGTTGTTTGATCCTGGCTACGCTTCTGAGTCGCCTGGAGCTTGTGAGTAATACAGACTGGAACTCCTGGATGTGAATCGTCCAGAACGACTAGCATCTGCACTTTTTTTTTCTCCAACATTTTCCAAAGGTTCACAGACAGTTTGCTGCATGGTCAGGATTGAGAGCCACGGGCAAGGTGCTTTGCAGTTAAGCCGCGGCTTTCTCACCCATTGGTTCTCCCTACGACCTGGAAGGCATGGTCTCCATTTTATTGGTGAGAAATCAGAGAGAGACTCCAAAAGCTTCAGTGCTCGGCTCAAGGCTGCAGAGTTGAGCTTGGTTCACAGTTCAACTGCTGCCATCTTCAAATTCTTCTTAATTTTTGAACAGGGCCCATTTTCATTTTGCACTGGGCCACACAAACCATGTAGCCGGTCTTGCTGTGTGGACCATTGCACTGTGTTGCTTCAATTGTATTAAATCCATGCTGGGTAAATAGGGAGTATTTCTCTCCAAAGTGATACACAACTCTAGAGTCATTAGCTTAAGGGTGCTAGAATGGCAACTGAAGAGCCTACTAAGGACAGTATATAATAATATTTCCATTTCCTGAGCACTGTGTTATGAACTCTTCATAAAACATACCTCTTACTTCACACAGCCCGGGGTGATTATTTTCACCATTGGGTAAGGAAGGAAGCTGAAGCACAGAGAAGCTGGGTATAAACACAGAGATGTTGAATATGATTGCATAGGTCTGTGATGACGACAGATTGAGCACTGAAGTTTCAACTCCGTCATTTGTTAACTGTGTGACCTTAGGCAAGTTACTTGACATCTCAAAATTTTGATTTCTCAACCAGTCAAACGGGGATGGTGATAAATGCTTCAGAGAATTGTTTTGAGGATTAAATGAATTGATATGGACAAAGTGCCCAGCCCATAATGGATGCTCAATGAATGTTGAGGCCTTTAACAACCTTTGCTCTCAAGAATATTACCCGTAACATACCGAAATAGGTATTTAAATGGTACCTTACTTAAGGATCCAAAGTGTTTTCATAGCACTGGATAAGATAGTCAAGGTGCAATTAGCCATACATTATAATATTTTTAAGTGATTCAAGTGACACTTCTTATGTCTAAGTGTAATCTTTCCCACTTTAGCATTTATCATAGTTTAATAACTACTGAATGCTGTTGAATTAAAATACTATTCTGTCTGGGGACACATTGACCCTTAGCGTAGTAAGGCTCATCCAGAGCTCAGCGAGAGCCCAGGAAAAGCTCACTAGAGCAAATGAAGTCATCTGCTCTCAGAGACAAGAAAAGACCTTAAGTGAAACAGAGAGCATTTGGGAGAAACTAGGCAGCTTCACACCCATAGGAGGAAAAGGCAAGGCGAGGGGCTTACTCATAATTATAGAATTGCCACAGCATTTTCCTGGGGTTTTATTTTAGTTACCTCAGACTCATAAGCTTATTTGATCCACCTAACAACCTGTGTGGCAGTAAGGAGATCATTCTTTAGTTATCTCCCCCATATTTACCCACAAGAGTAAACCTAGTATGCACCTGTATCCTGTATTTTGTGCTGTTATGTACATTCGCTTGCAGAGTTCTCACATGACCTGCATGGTGAGTAATAATACCCATTTTACAGATGGGGGAAGTGAGGCTCAGGGGAGGGAACTAATTTGTTTGATGGTGGATTCAAAGCCACTGTGGGCTGGCCAGAGCCTGTACTCCTTCAGATACTTTATTCCTTCCATTCCCACAGCCACATGTTCTCTGTGCTCTTTGATGAGAAGGAGGAGGCCGGGCACAAGGAGCGTGGTTGGTAAATATTTAGGGAATGAAGGATTGGGAGCTGGGGCGGAAGAGCGCAAGAATGTTTGCATGACTGTGTGAATTGGCTTAAACTCCTGACCCAGTCGAGTGGACCATTGTTTTTGAATTATTCAAAAGCTGTGAAGCATTTGTTTTTCTAAGTGGCCATTTTTCTTTTCTTTATTGTACCCTGTTCTTCTTCCTTCACACCCTGAAACACGCCAGCTTGATTTAAGGGCATGGGGTCTTCTGGGCAGTCAGCCATCTTGGTTCAGTAGTCTCAGGGGACCATGTTCTGTCTTACGCATCTCGGGCTCAGCTCCAAAGCCGCAGTTTGATTCTCCTAGTGACCATTCATTGGGAGGGAATTTAATATTTTGTAAAGCCATGAGAGGTTGCTGAAATTATTTTAGTAAAAATCCCTTTGCTCACTCAGAAGAGTCCCCTGATGAGTTCCTTGGGACCTGGGAGACTGGATGAAAATAGTTCCCTGGGTGAAAGACAAAGTGTGCACGTTATATATGAGTGTACACTCATGCGCAGTGTTGACACCAGCAGCGGGAGGGCGCGGGCCCCCTGTAAGGCCCGTGATCGTGCCTGACACAGCCATCCCCCCCACACACACACACGCCCCTCCTGCAAATCCTTTCTTCGGATGGGCTCCCAACTGGGTCCTCAGAATGCTGGGAAGCGTGTCAGACAAGAGCCCTTCCAGATCTCTCAGAGAACATGGGAATCCCAACCAAAAGGGAAGTCCAAGCCGGGAGGTGGTTTGTGGCACAGTCATTTGAATGGCCCTCTGTAGTCTTGCCAGGAGAAATAGTGAAATCTTGGAGCCCTCACCTCATCACAGAAAAAAAATGAACATATGCACTACACCCACACATACTTTTATTAAAAAAAGATTTTATTTATTCATTTTAGAAAGGAGAAAGAGAAAGAGGAGAGAGAAGGGGGGAGGAGCAGGAAGCATCAACTCCCATATGTGCCTTGACCGGGCAAGCCCAGCGTTTCAAAGTGGCGACCTCAGCGTTCCAGGTGGACGCTTTGCCCACTGCGCCACCACAGGTCAGGCACACACACTTTTATAAGCAATATTAAATGATTTGTGACATCTGTGGACTTCCTTTTAGAACCTCTGCTACATAGAATTTCTTTTCTGTCTCAACACTGTCTCCAAGGCCGATGTCTTTCTCTTTCCATCCCCCTCTTTCTGCTGCTTGTTGCACTCAAGAATCAAAACAGGGCAGGGTTTTATTTTCTTTTTCTTTTTCTCATTGCGTTATATCATAATCCCTTCTTCATGTTGCTACAAAATCTTCCTAATAATCATTTTTTAACAGCTGCAAAATATTCCACCCAGTAGTGGTTCTCAAAATTTTCTTAAACAATCCCCTATTGCTGGACACTGAAATGGTTTCCAATTCTTGGCTATTTTAACTAACATTTCAGCAAACGGTTTGCCACCAGCATTTCCCATTTCTTGCTTAAGCTGCCAAGTCTTATCCATTTTCTTGAAGTGCGATGGTGGTCATCACTTCCATTCATTGCTTTCTATGAACGTGGGGCCGTCCTTCCTGCCTGGCCAGGGAGAAGCACAGTGTGTCCGTAAAGTCATGGTGCACTTTTGACCGGTTACAGGTCAAAAGTGCACCATGACTTTACAGACACACTGTACTTTTCATCCACGCCTCCTCCCCTGGCTGCCAGAGTCCACCCATCTTCCCCCCTCCTTTGTTCCTTTTATTCTCTTATACTTTCTGTATTTGCCTCTCACCAAGCTCACCCAGGCCCTCCTTGTCTAAACAAATCTGTCTTGCCTCCGTGAATTTGCATGGGCTGGTTCCTCTCTCTGGATAGTCTCCCCTCCCCCTGCACCTGGGAATTCCTACCAGGCAGGATGTAGAGAAAAGACGGTGCTTAACGTGGTGACTCCGGGGCAGGAAGGAGGAGGGTGTGGGGACTGTGTGTTACAGGAAGCAGGGGCTCAAGGGCTGACGTGGTTCTGTGCCCGTGGTTAAGGATACCCCTCTCTGCAGGGGTGGAGAATCCTGGCACCCTGTGTATTTCCCTGCAGCGGGTTGGGTACTAGAAAGGGTGTACTTGTGGTTGGAGTTGGGCTGACTTTGAATCAAGTCTCAGCTCTGCCAGTTACTGACTCTGTGACCCCATATGTGTTGCTAAACGCCGGTTTCTTCATCTGTAAAAGGATTAATGAGATATTATTCGGCCTGGTGCTGAGCCCCATAGCTAGTGTTTCATAAATAGAGGGTTCTCTCCTCTGCTACCAGCCCTCGCACCCCAGCAATGTCTAGCCTCGTTCTTGGCTGAGAGTGAACACTCAGTAAATATTTGCTGAATAAATAAGCAGTGACCCATATCTCCAAGATGTGAGGACCGGCCCTCATCTGCGTCCTTGCTCGTCACAGCCTGGCAGATGAACGGGCCGCGCCTGCCGCAGCCCAGGGCAACCTCGACGTGAGGCAGGGTCTGCAACTGTGAGAGCGCACGTGCTCAGGCAGCAGCTGTCGCCAGGGAAGGCCGTGGCGCCATGCCAAGAACCCACGGCCTCTCCACAGAGACGCAGTAATAATTGTGATCCCTCCTGTTTCTTCTGGAGAGTGCTTCTCTTCTTGGAACATGTGGCACTTCAGAGACATCATCTCAGGGATTGTCACCGCATGCCTGTGAGGAGCACAAGTGCAGTGTGTGTTGCTGCGTGCTCTGCGGGCACCTGGCAAAGGGGGGTTGATTATGAGAGGACGGGGGTGGGTGAAGCATGTCCCCATTCCACAGGTGGTCATACAATGGAGAGGGGTTTTAATGGCTCACCAGTGAGGCCCAGGAAACAAATTCAGGATCTTTTTCTGATCTGGGCTCACCTGGGAAGTTCTGCTGGCCTGGGGCAAGCTCAGCTGATCTTGACCTGGGCTCATGTCTACATCTGCTGTCCCAAGGTCTAGGCTTTGTCTGTGGCATTTCTGTGATTGGAAAAAATGCCTGCAAAGTGGCACCTGTGAGATGGAGAACGAGGAAGATAAAGCCACACAGACCCAGATTGCTCCCAAGCTAACAGTTCAAGTCTAGAAGCTCCTTCAAACTCAAGAACACCCTATTGTTCCCAGCTCAGATTCTAAAGGTATCGTGTTGTTTGTTGTGCTCGGGAGTTCCCCAGCTACCACCTCCCCTGACCAGGTTGTGTTTGTTCCCTTGTGATAATGACCTGAGCTTTTCTGTGGTGACATTCAGCTAATTTATAATTCTTTCCTAGCCTTATCACACACACGTGTATGTATACATATATATATATATATAATTTATATATAACTAATTTTATATATAAATATATAAAAATACATAAATTATATATGTTATATATACTATTTTTATATATAAATAATACACATATGTATAGTATAATGTAAAATCCATATATGTTCTCCCTGACCAGTCTGAAAGCTCTGTGAAGTCAGTACTTTGGTAAGGTTCATTTCATATATATACTCACTCTTGAGGACAGAGCATTCAATAAATATTTTTGAGTATATATATAAATTATAATATTATAAAACTGAATAAATAAGCCAACAAAAGTGAAGTTACAGGAGAAAAAACCTTGTACCAGGATGCAATGCCATTTTTATGGCCATACCTACATATAGCCTTACTTATAATTGTTACCTACCATTATAAAATGAAATTAGTTACTTTCTGAGTCATACAGAACTAATGGTATAAATGTCTACATCTCCATGAGGCCAGGGATGCTATCTTTCTTGCTTAACTGTTGTATCCTTGGGGTTAGCATGGGACATAGCACAAATTATGTACCAAATAAATATTTATTGAAGGGAATATCGAATGAGCCCTGCAGATGCTCTAAAGTTCATTAATCCATGCCCCATTAATTAAGAATATTGGGTAATTAAGACAGTCTAATTGGATTTTTCTTTGTATTTTATTTATTTATTTTGTATTTATCATTATTCTTTGCCTCATTTAGAAAAAATTGAAGTGCCAGCAAGATAATTCTAGTTCACACTATTTTTATTCAACAAATACTTATAAAGTACCTCCTCTGTGCTGTGCACAGGGTTCAGTGATCAAAATGTAATGGGAGAAAAGACATTGCACTGTGTCTGTCTTCATACATTTTACGGTATTGAAAACATGGCTTAGCAAGTCAACAGAATTTGGAGCAGTTTTTAAAATATGTAGCAGTTAGCTTTTGCTGCATAACAAACCACCCAAAATTCTGTATTTTAAAATAGCAACTGTTTATTTAACTTGCGACTCTGGGTGAGCAGATGATCAGATCTAATCTGGACAATTCTGGGGAAAGGGTCAAGCTCGTCTAATCTCGGCTGGGCTCATTCAAGTGTCCACAGTGAGCTGCTTGTTTGGCTGGGGGCTGGCTGGCTGGCAGTCATTTGGGCACCCCAGCTCTGTTCCATGTGATCTCATTCACTAGGAGACTAGCTGAGACTTACTTACATAGAGGTCTCAGGTCTCCAAGAGCATGAAATTAGAGGCTTCAAGGTTTCTTTTTCTTTTAGGTGAGAGGAGGGGAGGTAGTGAGGCAGACTCCCACATGTGCCCTGACTGGGATCCATCCAGCAACCCCATGTGAGGTGCGAGGTTTCTTAAAGCCTGGCCACTGGAGCTTACACAGTGTCACTCTGCTGCATAGTATTGGTCAAAGAAAGACACAAGACCAGCCCAGATCCAAGTGATGGAGAAACTGACTTCACCTCCTGCTAGAATGAGTTGCAAAGGATTGGGGACACTTTTTAAATCTATCACAGTATAGCTTTTTATCATGATAAAATCTATATAACACAAATGTCCAATTTTGAAGGGTACATTTCACTGGTATTAAATAGTCACAATGTTGTTCAGCCATCACCACCTTCCATCTCTAGAAATCTCCATCTTATAAAACTGAAGCCTCTGCCCATTAAACACCCCTCCATTCTCTCCTTCCCCAGCGCCTGACAACCACCATTCCAGTTTCTGTCTCTATGATTTTGACTGTTCTGTCCCATGTGAATAGAATCATACAGTATTTGCCTTTTTATGATCGGCTCATTTCATTTGAAATAATGTCCAGGTCCACCTGTGGTGTAGCATGTATCAGGATTTCCTCTGTTTTTAAGGCTGAATAATATTCCCCTCTGTGTATTCCTCATTCTACTTACCCATTCACCCATCAAGGGACACTGAGGTTGCTTCCATGTTTTTGCTGTTTGAAGAACACTGCTGTAAACACGGGTGTGCACATACCTCTCGAAGCCCAATATTTTGGGACCCCCACAATATATTCACCAATGCATGTTCTAAGTCTTACTGTTCAGCTTCAGTAGCTCTCACTTGTATGTAGACTAAGCATGATCTTTAAAGAGATACAGAGCCTCCAGGAATTTTATTTGGAACCTTTTGTTAACCATTTCAGAGTCCTTAGTTCCAAGAGCCTGTCCATTCTTCCCTTAAGCTCCCATGAGGGTGATGCTACTGTTCATTTTCACCTGCAGCAGACAGAGCCAGCTAGCTTCATCGCTGTAAACACATGTAGCAGTGCCCCTGGCTGGTGGTGGTCAGGGGCCTGGTTTGCCCTCCAATATGCTGCATCAAGCCACAGGTTTGGGTCGTATTCCAGCTACTGAAGTATTAGATGAATTGATTTACGGTTCTGGATGTTTGTGACTCATTTACAGGATATGCGGTAGTCCTTCTGTACACTCTGTGGAGCGCGCTACGTGTGTCTGTGAGGCCTGACACCCATTAGACACTCCTGCTGTAAATTGGATGCTCTGGCCCCTGTGAGCGGGTGCCAAGGTGTGAATTAGATAGGGACGCTGTTCCTGGGCCAACCTGTGGCTGAGCAGGCCTCCAGGCAGCAAGCCTGGCCCCGGCGGCCCAAGGAGAGGGAGATTCCAAAGTAGGGAACAGTAGGGAGCTCTGGCAGCTCCGGCATCCTGTTTGCGGACCGACAAGGCCTCGCAGCCTCGGAAGTCTGAGCTTCTGCCAGTTCCTCCCCTCAGATGCGACTCTTTCTCGGACAGGGTGTGTGCGTCTGGGGGGCGGGGAGGACAGAGGTCTTGGGAAGCCGAGGGAGGCAAGGGCACATGTAGCCCCCGCGGACTCTCAGACCATCCCCGCTGCCGTAATTCACCCAAACTGTGTGGAAACAAGTTGTCTGGGTGGGTTTCTCTTCGATGCAGATAGGAAAGTTGCTACGAAGTCCCTCTGGGAGCACATCCTTCCCTGCGGATGATTAGAGAGGGAATCAACACCTTGATTTCAGTTGGTCACAGGCACAGCCGCAGAGGGACGGGAATGTGATTAGAAGCAAGTTGATTCTTTTTTCAGAGTCAACGTTTAAGGGCAGAAATCTCTCCCCTTGGCCAAGCTGTTGCCACGTGTTGAGGGGAAGAACTGTTACCTTCATCTTCAAATAAATGAAGGTGGTCACTTCAGTACTGCCCCAGAGTCCAGTCAAAAGTAGCCCCACAAACCAATATATTGCCTATGAAGATATATCTGTGGAGGTGGAAGTTTAAAAAATAATTTTTTTGATGGACGGACACCAAACCCTTACTTTGCTTCCTTCTACAGCAGGGGAAGGAGAGCAGAACTGGGGGTGGCAATCAGAGAACTACAGCTTTATCTGCGGTATTCCATTTTTTAAAGAAAAATGGATTCCTACATCTAAAAGTTAAATTTGAAAGAGAAAATAAGGAAAGTCACCTCTGTTCTCTACCTCCTAAAGAATTACTGTCTTAAAACCACAACAAACTATTGTTTCTCATGATGCCAGTAGGGCAGCTGTCCGTACATGGGAGCTGGGTCATCACTGGACCATGAGCGAGGCTGGAGCGGCAGGGTCTCTGCCTACATCCTGGCTCTCTTCCTTGCAGGAGGGTGGCTGGCTTCTAAGGGGACAAGCCTGAGTACAAGCACTTACTAGACCTCTCCTTGCATGGAGCAGTGTCATCCCATTGGCCAAAGCTCATCACCTGATGTGTGAGAGGGGCAAACAAGGGCAGGAATGGCAGGAGGCATGGTTCGTTGAAGCCAGCTATGTGAGTAACAGCCTACCATAGTCGTCCAGTTATTTCAGACCGCGAGATTCTCCTGGGGACAGGACTTAAGCTTGTGATGTGGCAGTTGCCAGTGCTTTCTGAGCTCTGATGAGCTTTTCTAGATCTCAGAGTCAAATGCCCAAACTGGCCACCTTTTCTCATTTGCTCCTACACTTGATTTTCCTTTGTCTCTTCCTTTCTCGTCCCTTCCTCATCCAATTTTTTGGGGGCTGGGAGTAGGTGGGTAAGGGACTCATGATCCTCCATTACTTTCTTTTGTATTACTATTTAACTGAGAAAACAGAAGAGAAACTAATTCTAGCTGCCTGCAAAGATTTAATTAAAGGGCCAGCATGGACTTCTAGGTCCCCCATCAGCTACTGTGATTCAGCATCTCCCCGGAACCGTATACCAGCCACTGCCATATGGACATGGAGGCCATAATCTCAGGGGTTAACAGTGCCAGCTCTGGACGCAGACCATGTGGTTTAAATGCTGACCCCACGCTATGAAACCTCTGGCAAGCTCTGTACCTCAGCTTCCTCATTGGGTGGTTGTGAGGATAAAATCTGTCTAATAGCTCAAGTGAGATTATCCACTGTTGTTCTTATTATTATCAGTATCATCACTTTGCTTAATTCTCCTTCCAGCCTCAAGTTGTAGATACTAGTTTTCTCGTTAACTTGTCTAAGGCTACACAGCTAATAAGCAGTAAACTCAGAATTCAAACCTGACTAGACCAGCATCCTGTCTGACTTCAAAGCTGGCACTCAGTCACTACACGATATCTTACTCAGGTTTACAACCCTTCACGAGGTAGGTTCTAGCGGGTGATCCTTATTTAGTTTTCTACCAATACTTGTTTGATTATCTTTTTTTTAAATTCCATCTAACAAGACCTGCCCCATGATCAATACCCAGCCACACTGAATCTTTAATGCTCTGTCTTATCAAATTAGCAGCTTCTACCACAATTCAGGGCAGAAATCAATGTGCTCTTGACCTTAAACACGCACCAACTTGCAAACACTCCTGCCTCGGGGCTTCCGTGGCTTGTGGGTGAAGGGAGTCCCTCTCAGACACATCCACTGCCACCAGGGAGAACGCAGCTCCTGACACACCATGCCACCACACCCCCTCCCCCCCCCCAGGGCCCAGCAGTCATGGCCTTCCATCCCCAGGCCTTCCCATCTCTCCTTCCAGGACCTGGGGTATCTCTCCAAGTGCCCCCGAGCACACAGTACACAGCCAGGCAGCCTCTGGGCCCCGCTCCATCCTAAACTGAGCAGTCCTCACCTCTCTGTACCTCCCTGTCCTCAGCACTTTTCACAGATACTTATCAAGCCACAAAGTTTTCCCTCATCCTGCAGGCTCTAGGGTCACATCTGTCACTGCTGTACTAGTGTCTGTAGTAATTAGTGTCATTTTCTCCCCAGTTCCCGCCCTCCACTGCAGCCCCTCGCTCCGCTGGTCTCCCGTTGGCTCTGACCTCCTTGCTCGGTGCTCACACCAGGCTCCTTGCTGCAAATACCCACGTCTTCCTTCCAGGCCCACTGGGGTCTAATCATCTCTCGTGCCTTGTTAAAGTTTCCCCCAAAAACGTTCCAGAAGACTCCAGTCATTTTTATTTCTTTTTACCTCTTCTAAATTCTTCCACTTTTTGAGTCTCAAGAACCTGATTTAGCACTGACTTGTCTATTACCTTCTGCTGTCTTCCTTTGGGAGCTGTGGTACCTCCCTGGGCAGAGAGCAAGGTCCTCAATCTCCAAAAATGTTCTTATAGCTTCTCTTACAACCTTCAGAGAATAATGACAGATAACGTTTATTAAGTACTTACTAAGTACCAGGTAGGGTTTTAAGTAATTTACAAGTGTTATCTTGTTTAATCCCCATAGCTGCTTTAGAAGGTCGCTCATTATTACCTGCAGATGAAGAACCACAGCCCAGGGGTCAGGTATCTGGCACCAAGTCATCTAGGTGGCAGACAATGGAGCCAGAATGTAGGAATCCCATCAGTCTGACTAGAGCACATGCTCGTAGCCCCTAGGTCTCCCATAGATTGATACAGAGTTGTTTACAATTGACACCTGTTGTGAAATTGTTCCCTAAAGTGTATACTGTCACTGACTCTATAGAGTGAACACATACAATGATGAGATATAATCTGGGTTCATATCAGTTCATAGCAAATTACCCCCAAATCTAGTGGCTTAAAACAACATGTATCATCCTACCTCCTGTGGGTCTGAAATTGTGGCAAAGTGTAGCCGGGTGTCTCTGGTTCTCTGGTTCAGCCAAAGTGTCAGTCAGTCATCTCAGGGCTCGACTGGGGAAGGGCTCCCTTCAAGATCATGTACCAGACCTCTGGCAAGATTCAGGTCCTTGGGGGGCTATTGTCTGGAGACTGCCCTCAGTTCCTTGCTGTGTAGCCTCTCTGTTGTGCTGTTCACCATTTGCTTCGTCAAAGCATGCCAGCGAGAGACACAGAGACATAGCAAAAGCAAGGCAGAAGTTCCTGTCTTTGTAACCTAATGCTGGAAGTGACATCTCCTCACTTTAGTCATCCTTTATTCATTTCGAATATGTCCAGCCCACACTGAAAGGGAGGGAATTACACAGGGGTGTGACTACCAGGAGGTGGAAATCATAGAGAACCTTCTCAGAAGCCACCTGCCACAATCCATATGAGCAATCAGGGAGGCCTCCCTGGAGAAGGAGCATTTAGACTAATCCCTGACCGGTGAAAAAGAGTTGGCCAAGATGCATGCATGGAGTGGGGGAGCCAGACAATGGAAAGAGACCATGGGGGGCCTGGAAGGAGCTGGGCTTGTTAGAGGCACAGCAAGATACTTCATGAGACTGGAGTGTGAGAAGGAGGGGAAGGAGACTCCAGATTCTGCTGGGGCAGGCCAATAGGCAGGTCCAGAATCTTCCTCCTTCTCCTGAGAGCAACAAGAAGACCCCGAAGGGCTTTAGGAAGTGGGACACAGATATGGGGAACTCATTCCAGAGGACAGGAATGGAAGAGGGCCACAAGGTGTGTGGGGGAGGAGGGGTATTACAACTGAAGAGGAGCAGATGTAATTAGTTTGAGATATAATTTGCCTGAAAATCCATTCAACTAATCTACTGTCTGAAGAAAAGGACTATCCAAATTCCCAAGAACTACAAAGTTCCTGCCAGGTGAGATTTGAGTTCTTCCACCCTTCTGTTTGCTGGTCCTAGTGAAGCTATTACCATAGGTTTTTTGGGGTTTTTTTAGAATCTGGAAGAAAGGGGACCTTTTAGGGTAAATCCCTATTTTCTGTAGAACCACCCTGACCTTGAGGTGGCTCAGCTGGGACAGAACTGTGTTTTCTCCACATGTGTGCCTCCATGGATCTCTTGTTTCCAGTGCAAGTGTACACACACTCTCTCTCTTTCTCAATGTCTTTCATGATTATCATTGAACTTACGTCTTAGTTTGGGTTTTCTCAGAAATAGAACCAGAGGTAGAAATTTAAGAAGTTATCTATTTGGGAGGTGGTCCTAGAAAGCCCTAGTAGGAAAGTGGAAAAGGGAAAGCCCATAATGAAAATATTAGCAAGGATATTTCCACTGTGAACAACTGAAGCATCAACTTACAGGCCACTTCGAGAGACAGTGCGGAACAGACACTCAGAGTTGTCCCACCCAAGGGGTAAGGAACCCTAGCTTGTCACTTCCTGACTTCTTCCCATGCTGCTGGCTCTTTGGCATGTGCCATCTCAGGCCTGGGGACCTCTGTGACCAGAAAAGAAAGCCCCCAGGAAGAGGTCACAGGTATTTGTAGCCAAGCAGTCTTTGTGTGTAGGATGTATTAAGAGGACACAAGCAGAGCGTAACAAAACCTAGTGTAATAATAATAGCTGGAAGACTTTCATATAATTAGCCTGTTTCATCCTCACACACATGTTAGCTCAGTCCTTGACACATGAAGGTGCTCAACACATGTTAATTAAACTTGTTAGTGTTGCCACTGTATTGCCAAGGTCATTCAGCTTGAAAATGTAACAGCCAGGACTCCCACCAGGTCATCCGTGCTGAGGCCATTGGTCTTTTGATTATAGAGCAGGGAATGTGTCACTGCAGTGAGGGGTCCTGACTCAGCAGTGGAGACAAACTGGGGAGAAAGGTGGAACGGGTAATATGGAGAACTGATGTGGCCAACATCACAACTTTGCTCTAGGTCAGCCCAATTAGCAGGGTTTGTCTGATAAAATTATAAAGAGGAAAACCCCGGAATGACCTCCAGGGATGTCTAGGAGAGTGCAGGAAGAACAAATGAGGGTGATAAAAAGCATAAACAATCTGTCTCTCCAAGTCAAGAGTACCAGATTGAAAAACAACCCATTAGACATTGTCTAGTGTGTCTTATCAGTGCTGAGGAACTTGGCCATTAGAAAGGGCCCATTCAAGTCAAAACTGAGTGATTCCTTGATTGTATATATTCTGGGCCATGGCTCTTCTTTTATTCTGAAGCCCTGGTGTTGTTTCAGAAATCTCTAGGTAGATGCTAAGCAGAATGGCTACCATGGAACAGAAGGACTGCGGGAGAGGTGGTGTGACCATGGGGGAGAAAACCCACAGGACTTGGGGAGGACATCAGCTCCAAGCTTGGCTCTCTCAGTAACCAGCGGCTGAGCCTGAGTGAGAGAGCAGAGCGTACCTGACATTTAACATCCCTGTGTCAGGCACTGTTGTTGGCACAACCCAAAGGCCCTATAAAGCAGACGTTATCACTCCTGTTGTACAGAAGTCTGCGATGTGCATCATCTCGCCCAAGGGCACCCAAGTATTACACAGAGGAGCATTTGAACTCAGGTCTGCCTGACGCCAACATCCTCGCTCTTCACTCCCTTCTGTGCCTCCATTTCCCTATGTGCTTTATAGGACTATTGTATCAAATATGTACCAAGTACCTTTGTAGAAGCGTCGTTTACTGCACATATCCATGTAGTCTATTGGATGAAGCAGAGCACCCCAGCTTCTGCCCTGCTAGTCGGCACCCCTGCTTAGGAAGAGCTAACCCCAGAACATCCACTACATGAGCCCCTTCTGCACCAAGTGAAGGCATCTGTCACTTCAGAGAAGGGCTCCTCGTCAACTGAAAATCAAGGGGACACTGTCTGGGTCCGGCCAGAGAGTGAGCAAAACCCAAATGAAATTTTTTAAAGCCAGGTTTCTTTTTTTATTATTATTCATGCCTGGAGTCCACTGGGGACATCTTTATCTGCATTAAAATGTACATTAGAAGAATTGAGAAGAAAAGGCAGACAAGAGTGTGTCCTACAAAGGGTTTCTTTGAGCCCAGCTCTGTTCCTCTGTAAGGTTCTTTGCCGCACTCTCCACAAAGATGGAATCTGGGTTCAAGGTTGAATGGAAGTGGCTCCTGATGGAATGCATAGCCCCTGAACACACCTCTAGGAGATTAGCCCGTCATTAAATATTTGTAGGATAACAGAAGAAGCCTAATTTAGTTTTTGTTTCCTTCTCTCTGTGGTTTAATCACAGATGAAAGAGACTAATAGCACTGCAGAGCGTTCTGGTGATCAAAGGCCAATCAATCCCCTTTGTGCAGTAATTAACTATTTGCTAAACTTGCAGAATTGATTTCCATTTAGGGCTAAGAGAGAGGGTTTTAAATGAAGACCGATTCGCCAGGCGAGAGGAGGGAATCTCGGGCTGATGCCAGGAGATACTCAGGGTGATGAATTGGAATCTGCTAATTAGAGACTGAAAAATGCAGCCTGAAGCTGACCCTTTTCAGGAGTACTTAGAGGAAGGACAGGCAGGAGGAAGGGTGGACGCGGACACTGTCTTTATCTGCCTGGCAGCTGTGCACACTTGAAGTAGAGAAAGCCTTGGCACCCTGTTTGGGGCAGAGAAGTCTTGATTACAAGCAGACGCCGAGCTTTAGAAAGAGGCAGAGAATGCATGTGGTCAGGAGGTTGGAGTGGAAGTCTGCAGGTGACCAGGGTGTGGAAGGGAGCCCTGCGCCATGAGGACCCCATGTGTGCCCAGAAGCACAGAGCTCACCATTGTGCACCCCTGCAAGTCTCCTCAGGCACTCAAAACTTGCATTTGAAGCCAGTCAAGAATTTGGATCCCGCTGGCATCTGTACACATGCCCTGAGAATCTGACCACATGAATGTACTTGGGACCTTACATTAAAAGTTTGTGCCAGCTTAGAACTATAAAGACTTTGAGACAACCTAATAATGCCTGTGTTTAGGGTTGCCAGATAAAACACCGGATGCCTAGTTCAATGTGGGTTTCAGATAAATGAATAATTTTTTTAGTATAAGTATGTCCTAAATTATTTGTTGCTTTAGTATAAGTACGTCCCAAATGATTTGGTGTTTCTTTGAAATTCAAATCCAACTGGCTGTCCTGTGATTTTACTTGCTAAACCCCACAGCCTTACTCCTGTTAGATTTTGGCCCTCTGCTTCTTGAGTTAGAACCTCTCCAGGTCTCCAATTCCTTCTCTGTGAATGAGTCTCACAGAAGGAACTGGTTGTTTCACTATGAATATTAAATGAAATAACTGAATGAGAAACACTTCAACAATGCCCACCTTGGTCCATTTAACGTTTTCAGTAAATGCTACCTCTGGTTACAGCAAACAGCCATTTATTTGGAAAATAAAATAATATTAAATGTTAATAATATGTTTCACATTTTTCTTTTCTTCCTATCTTTTATCCCCACCGTTTTTTCTTTCTTTTTCTCTTTCTCTCCCTACCTCTTTTTCTCCGCTTTTCTTTCATTTGTCACTGTAAGTTGAGTCTCTACTAACAGCATTAATAGTACTTTGTAAAATGCGGCATCTCCGTCCATTTTTCCCCCAGCAAAGGCACAAGGTGGATGGGTTGCCATGAGGTGGCTCAGGATGCCAGTTCTGTGACCTTGGCCATGCTCTTTAATCTCTCCATGCCCGAGTTTCCCCCTATGAAACGAAAATTATGTGACACGTCAGATTAAGTTAACTCTTACAGGGGAAGCACTTAAAATAGGGGTCAGCACATTGCCACCATTACTAGTAACCCTTAGGTGTTAGCTGGGATCCCCTGGCAATAAAGCAGTGAATGTTAGTTTCAGGAAGGTTGCGCAAGCCGAGCCAATGCTGGTTCATCCTGAGTGAGTGAGTCAGTGGCTGCAGGCCCTTGCTTTGGCTTTCACAGTTCCACTCTGGCTGGAGAAGCTCAGATGTACGTGAGAACCAGAACACTTTTGGTGAGATGAGCCCCTGGGTGCTTACAGTGTTTGAAGCAAATGAGAACATTTTTTTCTTGTCTCCCATAGACCAGTTCTAACCGAGCTTTACTTTTGTCAGAGCGGAGGGAGGCTCCCAGCAGGTCTATTGTGATTAAACAGTGCTTCTTGAGAACTTAGAGGATCAATTTCCCCGACGGCCACTGCCACCATGACCTCCTTGCCACAGCCTGTAGGGACTTCCCCCCGGAACGAGGTTGGGGCAGGCAGGAACGTCTCTTTGGTGCATTTGCTCCACCCTCGAACCACTCAGCTTCTGGGAAAACAGCCAAGCTCAGGCACACGCAGAGGTTGGGAACCCTTGCCCTGAACCAAGCCAATTTAGGAGGCCGGGCTGGATAGCACATCTAATTGATTAGCGGGCTATGGATTTTGCAGTAGATGAGGTCCCAGATGAGGAAAAGATTCAGGCAGCCCGGTTCTATTGTACTTTCTGTGTACTGCCCCCGAAGTAGCCGATTGTGCCCTTCCCTTCATGCTTTTATAGATGGCAGGCCTGGTTCCAAAAGCTTGAGAAATATGCACTCCATTTACCTTCATAACAACCTGATGTGGCAGCTGCTGTTACCGCCCCCATCGCGTCGATGAAGACAGGCACAGAGAAGTCAAGACTGTTACCCAGTGCCACACGTGTGGAGCTGTCCTTCCGTCATCACGGATCACTTGGATGGGACTCTGTAGGTGGCTGTGGAGCACTACTTCAGACATCCCAGGGAACCAGGCGCGAGGGGCCACACACACCTTAGACCACATTCCTGCCCTCTCTGTGATCTAGAGGCATGGCCCCAAACCACGGGTACGACAGCTAGTAACAATATGGCGGTTCTCCTGACTGGGAAAACCTGTGTTTCTCAAGAGATGAGAAAATGAGGAGTGGGGAAAAAATCATGGACTTCTGAGCTTGTCCCTATCCAGGCAGCCAGGGAGAAGGTGTTTGATTTGAACATCCTGGCATGAAGGTTATCCCACTGCCGACAGCAGGCCTCCCAGCTTTGAGGACTCTCTCAGGGTAGGAAGATTTTATAGTACTCAACCAGAAGCTCAAGGGTCATGCCATGTGTGATGAATGAGGTCCTGGACCTAGTGTGATGGGAGCGAGATTCTTTTGGTAGAGGATGCTGTGCTGGCAGGTCACCCCACAGAACTGTCCCTTCCTTACTGGCTTGACACACAGGTATAACTCAAACAGTGTTGCTGAGAAGCCAGTGAAGGGAAGAGGTTAAGCACGATAGTATTTTACAAGGATTCTGTTTGATCCTTTATTGTAAATTGAATTCACCTAGCAAAGAACCAGGACTTGATATTCACCAGCACACAAGACCATTGTCTCCACAGCTCCCATCAACAGGAGCAAGGCAGTGCCCACTGAAGATGGAGCTGTCTAAAACCCCGTGCTCATTAAATTCTTTAGGAAGGATGGGGGGAGGGAGTAGTAGCTAGAATATAAAAGGTTTCCCAGATGGGATCTGGTGAAGGCACCTCGACACTGGCCGTGCCCACGCAGGGCTGACCAGCAGCGTTTAAATGCAGGGGCCGCCGTGAACTGACTCACTGCTGGATAATTACGTTAGGGACCAATACGCCCTGTTGAAAATCAATTCTGTTGGACCAGTGTGTTTGTTTGGAAAGCCACTCAGCCAATTCAGGAGTATATTAGGCAGCAGGCCCAGTGCGGTGACCTCTTCCGGATTGGGGTTGACACTTGAACGAAGGCGTTTGTCCAGTTAAAGGACAGTACTAGCAGCAGGCTCTTATCTCCCCTAAATTGGATTACTCAGCTCTGCTTGTTCTCTTTAAAGATAGCCACTCTTGGGTTTTCTCCCCTCTCTTTCCATCTGTCTGAGATGGTTACCTAGTGATTACTGTTTAACTTGCCATCCATAGGTATTCCCGGACAGTTAACGCTAATGCCACCAATGTCACTTCCCTTTCCTGCATGTGGAAGGTCATCTGATGCTGACACCTGCATTTTTCAGGTCACTGGTTGGAGCAGCGAGTGGGTTGGGACCCAGGGGAGCTGGCTGTGTGAGGAGTTCATGGCTGGCACCTCTGTGACGCTTTCAGGGAGAGCTCCAGCCCAGGGATAACACAAATTTCCCTTCAAATGCGCAGCTCCCTCCAAAGGAATGGCCCCCAAGGCATGTTCGTTGGCTTGAAAAATCTTGCTCCTGCTCCCCAACCAAAGACCCTTGAGAGGGAGTGCAACCTGGCCACCAGGACTGTGGACAGCAGCTGCCTCCTGGCCTCTGGCACATGACAGCCCTGGGCAGGGCGGAGCAGTGGGGCCACTTGGGCCACCTCTCCTGGCTGAGTCTCCACGACCTAAAGTCCTGCGTACATGTCTTGAAAGAATCCAGGAAAGACGTATGGCCGCCATAGTGGATCCTTTAATGACATATAAAGTGAACTGCTCCACATGTCCACGCACTTTGACAGCTGACAATTTCGCTGTGATAAAAGTGGAGCCCCGCACCCTGTCAGTGATTTACATCTCCATATCTCGAACCCTGTCAGCCAGTTAGACTGCAAGAGCGAGCAGCCCCATTTTCTAATGAAGCTATAATCAGGCTGCTCCTTCACCCAGAAAGAGCAGTTATTCTTGTCCCGAATGGAGGAGGTAATCATCAGGAGAAAGGATTTGAATAAAGCAGATGTGATATCAGTGTGGCTTGCTATGGGTCCCTTACAAGTGGAATCTGAGCTGATGGAGACCCAGCATCTCCTTCTAACTGGTTTTGCTTAAGAGCAAGGTGTCTTTTCTGTGTAGAGAAAGGCAATATGGCTTCTGAGGGGGACAACTGGGGAGACAGAAGCCATGGGTAGATCTCAGACCTGGGTTCTCAATGACTCGCTGAAATATTAGGGAGGAAAAGGGAGAGGCGGGGGCAGGGAAGTGGGAGAAAGGGAGAGAGAGCAAGGAAGAAAAGAAGAAAGGAAGAGAAAAAATAAAAAGGAAGAAAGGAAGGGAGGGGAGAGAGAGAGGGAAGAAAAAACAGGGAAGGAAGGGAGGAAAAAAGGAAGGGAGGGATGGGGAGAGGGAGGAAGGAGGAAGGAAGGAAAAAAGGGAAGGAAGGAAGGAAGGGAGGAAGGGAGGAAGGAAGGAGAGAAAAACAGAAGGAAGGGAAGAAGGAAAGGAGAAGGAAGGAAGGAAGGAAGGAAGGAAGGAAGGAAGGAAGGAAGGAAGGAAGGAAGGAAGGAAAGGAAGGAAGGAAGGAAGGAAGGAAGGAAGGAAGGAAGGAAGGAGAGGGAGGGAGGGAGGGAGGGAGGGAGGGAGGGAGGGAGGGAGGGAAAGAGAGAGGGAAGAAGGAAGGAGAGAAAAGATGTAGGAAGAGAAAGAAACTCTCCTTACCCAAGCATCCTCACATACAAAAACTGATTGATAACATCTGCACTCCTTATCTCTTGAAATGATTGTGAAAATGAAACAAGGTCTGTGAGTGAAAGATATGATGCAATCACCTTTTATTAACACGGCTGCTAATCACACCTCCCGCGTGACAGCACGCACCACTGTACAGGGTCTCAGACCCTGTTTGATGAGGACAGTTGCGCACTTGGCTCGAGGTAATTCTTCTGATCATTTAGATCAGGTGTCAGTATTCCAATGTGACTCCAGGGAAAAGGAGCGGGGTAGGGTGTTTAAAGAGCTTCTGGAGGAATTCCAAGTAAGTGTGTCAGCAGCAATGACAGTTGAGCCTCCCAAGACCTTCCCCTTTGTCCTCTCCTCAGTTTCAGGTTTCCCATGCTCGTTCTGCTTTGATCTGTGTTACTGATGCCCCAAAAGGAAGGCCAAGAAATGCAAGGTCCTGATAGAATCGTGAAACCATCCCTATTCTTGCACCATATTTTTAAAAATATATATATTTTCCCACTGTGTCTTCCACCAAACCAATTTTCTTGTCGTGAGGAGACTTCTGATTCCCTACATAAACACATTGGCCATGCATCAACAAATGAGAATTCTCTGAATTTCTGGCAGCTGCCTTGGTAGGGCCATGCTCCATGCGTGCCAGGGTGAGAGCTGGTCACCCACGGGGAATTTTCTCATTCTTCACTGGCAACGTGGGTCCCACAGGAGCCTCCAAATGAGCACCAAGGACTCAATGAGTCTGTGAGTGCATTGCTTGTGCCAATATGGCTTGTGTGGCTAATTGCACTATGTGCTGAAAAATAACACCTGCAAAGATCAGTTCATCCTCTGAACATCCAACTCTCAAAGTCAACGACAAAGCTCTCTGGGTGAAGCCCATCAGTGGAAACGCTCATGGAAACTTCAAACGTGGCTTTAAGTGGAAGGTGACTGAGAGGAACTTTCAAGATCAAGGAGAAGGTTAAATTGAACCAAATTCTTTCACGGTCTGAAGAGGATGGAGGCTGGGGTTGGGAGTTAGAGGGTGGATGGGGTGGAGGGGATGATACATCCTGAGGGTGAAGGACCCTTCCAGAGAGGTGATTAACAACCCATGTCAGGACGGCTTCCTGAGCTGTTTCCACTTGCATGAGAGAATGGGACAGTACGGGGCTTCCCCTTAAGACCTGTTTTTAACCAACTTCAGGTAGACTTGGAGTAGCTGAGTGCTTGAGATGTAATGACATGGGGTATGCCTTGACCCCCAGCAGGAAATAAACCAGGGCTTTGGCAGTTGGGGGGGGGGCAGTTTCCTTTTAAATAGGCTGCCTGTTCAAGTTTAAAGAGATTAGTAAACAGAAAGAGAGACCTTGTTTATAATGAGAATGAAACCAGCCACATTGATTCTTTAAAAGGTGTTTGTGAAGCCGTCCCCCCACCCTTAACCAGTCCACTACCTGAAGAACAAGTTTGATATTCTGCTAGCTTTTTTAAAAAATACTTAAAATATCAAAAGTTTTCACTCTTTTCTGTATGTGTAAAAATATCAGCTTAAAACCCAATAGGAGCCAAAGTTCTTGCTTAGCATACAAAGGCTTATGAGTGTTACAGTGTTTGATACTTTAAGCTACAAAGTATAATTTAATCGTCTCTGCGCTATCCGCACCAGCATTCCTGGTTGTAAATAAACCATATGGTTACAGTGGATGCAGCCACAGCTGCCCGCCTCCATCACTCACCCTTAGTAGATATTTCTACAAAACATGAAATCAACTACTATAACAGATAGTTTTCAGAGCGCGTGTTTGAACACAGCAGTCATGCTCAAATACAACCGGCCACTCCACGTTGGCTCAGCCACCTGGAGACGAAACTCTCCCCCCCTCTCTCTGAGCCCCAGTACACCTGGTCGCTGGTACCTACCTCTGAGAAGAGTGAAAAGGGAGCAGAAACACTCCCTGGGCAGGGAGGGTATGTGTGAGGAACAGTCAGACTCCCCGGTGCTCCCACGTGGGGCAGATGCTAGTGTTCCGCCATGCGCTGAGTTGTTCCACGTTGAGGCCGATACGGTTTGCAGGATTACCCAGGTCCAGGCTTTGAGGCCTGGAGAAGGGAAGGAGGAAAGTCCTAAAAGGAGGTGATTGCCTTGGGGCTGATGTTGAGAGAGAGAGAGAGAGAGAGAGAGAAGTGACGGAGTGACTGCAGCTGTGTCGTGCTGTATTGGGAGGGAAGAAGAGGGACATTTGTTTGAGATGACACGAATTGCATATTTACCTGTGTGACTTGGTCCTGATTACGTCACCCCTCTGAGCTGTTTTCTTTCCCTGTAAAATGGGAATGATTGTTCCTCCTTACAGTTTATGAACATGGGGGGTAATTGTAATTATCATCATTGTCATCATCATTCTTAAAATAATAATTTTTAAAAATTATTATTATGGTACTGGCAGTAGTAACTGTTTCACTTTATAATGCAGTGAGAAGAGGCTCCTCTCTCTGCCTTGGGCTCATTAAGCCACCGGTCTCTTTGCTAGGGCTGCAGTCCCTAATGCTGGTGTCTGAGGCTCATGAGAACAGCGGTGTCCTGTTCTGTGGCATTGTCCCGTTACGCAGCTGTGCAGCCAGGCTTCTGTTGCCCTCAGGGATCGCAGGGCGTGGCTGAGTAAGAGAGCACCTCCTGCTCCCTCTGCCCTGCCCCAGACACAGGGGCCCCGTGCCAAAGACAAGGCCAGGGCTGCCCACGATAGGAGAATCCAGAGGTCATAGGTATGTGTGGTTTTCAAAGCCAGGTGTCAGCGGCCTGGGAGGTACAGATGTTCACCTGAAAGCTAGGAAAGGTCCAAACTGCAGGCAGAAGATCCATCAATTAGATCCACAGGCCCATGGGCCGCAGGGTCCCTGAGCCCTCAGGGAAAGAGACTACAATAAGAGGAGAGGATCCCGGACAGCCGCACAGGGCCTTCACCCGGCCCAGCGGGCCTCCTGGAAGTAACCAGAGCGCAGGAGGCGCTCAGCAGAGAAAGCCTTCTCTTCTCTGGCCCGGTGCCAAGAGGTTCCAATTCACAGTCACAGCTGTGGCTGCTGCGGGCACATCTGTACCCTGAACAGCGATGGGGCCCAAGCTGGAGTTGCAGACGGGCCTGGCAGCTTCAGAGCAGCTTTGGGGACTTTCATTCACAGATTAACATTGTATTTGAAAATAGCTAGGTTTAATTGGATAATATACTTTTCTTTAAATTAAAAGGATTTAAATCAAGGGCTATAAAAAATGCTGTTAACTGGGAACAGTATTTTTCCCCCCAAACAGATCCCATTCACATCCTTTATGCTAAGGGCTGAGTAGTTTTATTAACAAGACAGGGAATAATGGCAAGTTGGCCTGGCTTAGAAAACAGAGACCCAAGGGACCCAGGTTTCTGTCGAAGTCTTTCAATGGAGATGCAGCACGCCCTATGTGTATGTAAGTTTTCCTCCGTCAGTTGAGAAACAATTGCTGACACTGTGCCCCTTTAGGCCTAAACACTGCCGTCTTCATTTCCTAAAAAGAGGGACATTGTACATACTCACCATGCATTGATCTAAATTCAGAAATTGAACATGTATACAATATCGTCCTCCTCCTCAGTCCAATTTCAGGTTTTGTCCATGCCTCCAATAATGTGCTTCACCCAGGGACATGGATGGCCTTCTGTTGTCACCTCTCCTTTGTTTCTTTTGAACTAGGACAGTTCTTCAATCATTCTTTATCTTCACCTGATCTTTTTTCTTTCTTTAACCTTGACATTTTTGAAGAGTTCGGGCCATTTATTTTGTAGAAGGTTACTCGATTTGGGTTTGTCTGATGTTTCCTCATGATTAGATCTGGGTGATGAATTTGGGGCAGAAACCCCCCAGAAGTGATGTCGTGTCTCCCTCGGTACGCCCAGCCGGAGGGATCCGCCGTTGGGTTGGAGCCGTTGTTGGCAAGGTTATCTTTGATTACCTGGCCGAGGTGGTATGGACCAGGGTTCCTCACTACTTTGCTATTTTCCCCTTGGTGATTAATAAGAAATTTATGGGGAGATACTTGAAAGACTAAGTGACTATCCAATTCTCATCAAACTTTCACACACTCATTTTAGCCTCCATTGATGATTCTTGCCTGAATCAGTTATTTCTATAATATTTGCCCAATAGTGATTTTTCTATCATTTTTCTACATGTATTAGCTCAATTCTCCTGCAACGAAGAGCCTTCCCTACTCCATCCACATTTGTCTATTTATTCATTTATATCAGTATGAATTCATGGCTTATTGTGCATCATTCATTGGGTTGTGACTCATTACTATTGCAGTTTATTTTCACATTCAAATTGTTCCGGAGTTGGACAGTAGGACGGTTCTTTTGACGTGTCTACATTTATTGAGCACTTCCTAGAACCCAGTGTTCAGGCTCTTCTTGTATCTTACCTGCCTTGTAGTCAGCCATCTAGCTAAGGGATCCTGAATATTTTGTGGAGAAAAGAATTTAAAAACCAAGATCTGGGCATCAGGTTCTGGGCGTGAGGGCTCTGGGGTGTTGTTATTTCTTGGCCCTCTCAGTGGAAAGCCCTGGGGTCTACATTCCATTGTAAAGCACACTGATACTTTTGCTTCCAGCCCGACAGCATTCTCGGGCTCCCTCTCTGTATATGTGAAAAACAGAAAATCTACTTCCCCAATAGTAACGCATCTAGTTCCCATTTTTCTAAATATATTTATTCTTCCCTCCATCCTAAAATTCATAGTAGTTTTCAAATTATTCATGCATACCGCTGTGAAAAAAGAAACTATTAACCAGAGTCCAGTATTTCTCTATTCTTCTTTTTGTCTTTAGCCTCAATGTGCATAGTCAAAAAACTGTCTTTAAAAGTTACTTGGAAGAGTTCTCCTTCCCACCTTTGTTCAGGATGGTTATGCTGTTCGTTTGAAATATAGTTTGACTCATTTGCCTCTGTTAGGGGCTTTCTCCTTATCCTTGTGGATTTTTTATATATAGAAGTCAAAACTAAATTAAAAAGCTTATTCAGAGACGTGACACAGGCCCCCTAATCCTTCTCCCTTATCCTCCCCCCACCCCCACAGGTAACTCATCTCATTCATTTCTGGTTTTCTTCCCATTGTTTCTTTTTTGCTAAAATAGGTAGATTTTACAGTTTATTTCCTCTTCTTTCTTTTAGACAAGAAAACATACCATAAAAGATCTTTTACACTTGACTTTTCCCCCTTAACAATACATCCTGAGAATCCCTCTCTGTCAGCTCGTGGAGCTCCTTCTTATTCTTTTAGCTGAGTTGTACGGCACTGTGTGATGGTACCACAGTCCGCCCAGCCAGCCTTCCAGCTGTGGGCATGGAGATTGTTTCCAATACCTTATCATTAAAAAGAATGCTTCGATATGAAACCTTGTGTGTATGTATTTTACTATAGTTGGACAGGCATCTTCAGGGTAAATCCCTGCTGGGTCACTAGGTATACAAACATACAGTTTGGTAGCCGTTACAAAGCCCCTTTCTAACTGCTGTACCATTCGTGTTCCCTCTAACAAGGTACAAACGTGCCTGTTTTCTGACAGCCTCACCAGCAGCAGGAATCAAGCTTTTTAATGTTTACCAGTCTGATGAGTGAGAAATGATATTTTCATGCCTCTTTTAAAAACAGCTTTATTTAGATTTAGTTCATATAACTTACAGGGTGGGGCAAAATTAGGTTTATAGTTGTTCGTATGGAAAGTCATGCAGTAATGAATAATGATAAACTCTGTTTCACGTACTCAGCACTGTAAACCTACTTTTGCTCCACCCTGTACGGCTCACCCACTTCAGGTGCACAGACGTCTACAACCACCACCAAAGGCGACTGCAGACACCAGTCCCCTGTAGCTGTCTCTCTTCTATCTCCCTGTCCCCAGCCCGATGCAGCCACCCATCTGCTTTCCACCTCTGGATGTGCCTGCTCTAGAGAGTTCATGTTAGCACTGTCATATGATGCGTGGTGTTTTATGACTGGCTTCTTTCATTTAGCATGTTTTCAAGATTCATCCATGTTCTGGCATGTATCAAGACCTCACTCTTTTTATGACCAAGTAATGTTTCGTGGTGTGGCCATATTATATTCCATTTTATTCATTTATGTGTTGATGGTAATTTGGGTTGTTTCTACCATCTGACTATAAGAAAAATTGTGCTATAAACATTTATATGTTGTTTTGTGTGTGAAAATATGTTTTTATTTCTCAGGTTATACACCTAGGAATAAGATTGCTAGGTCGTATAGACACTCTGTTTAATTATTTGAGGAACTGCTAGAATTTTCAGTATAGCAATTCACTTATTATGTGTGAGGCTGAACTTTATCTTGTGTGTAAAGACTGTTTTTATATTTTTTTTTCAAATCATGAGTTCATGTCCTTTGCCCCCCCTTTTTTTATTGGGCTATTGCCTTTTCCCCTCGATGTAAAAGAGGACTTTGTAGATTGCAAAAGTCAGCCTTTGATCTGTGATATATATTATACACACTTTTCTCCTTTGTCTTTTGATTTTGCTTACAGTCGTTTCAATGCAAGCTTTAAAAATGTTTAAGTAATCAGACTTATCAATCTTTTATTGTCTCTGGATGTTAATTCAAATTAGAAATCCTTTCTCCACACCCAGAAATTCATCCATGTTTTCTTCCAGTAATTTTAAGGTTCTTTTTTATTATTATTATTCAATGAGAGGAGGGGAGGCAGAGACAGACTCCTGCAGGCGCCCCGACCTGGATCCACCCAGCAAACCCACTAGGGCGTGGTGATCTGCCCATCTGGGGCATTTCTCCATTGCTCAGCAACCAAGCTCTTCTTAGCACCTGAGGTGGAGGCCATGGAGCCATCCTCAGCAGCTGGGACCAACTCGCTCCAATTGAGCCATGGCTATAGGAGGGGAAGAGAGAA
This sequence comes from Rhynchonycteris naso, assembly GCA_037038555.1. Classification (NCBI taxonomy): domain Eukaryota; kingdom Metazoa; phylum Chordata; class Mammalia; order Chiroptera; family Emballonuridae; genus Rhynchonycteris; species Rhynchonycteris naso. Next base: position 19,970,494 of record CM073001.1, read on the forward strand.
GAGAAAGGGGGAGAGGAGGAGAAGCAGATGAGCACTTCTCCTTGTGCCCTGACTGGGAATTGAACCTGGGACATCCACACTCCAGGTCTATACTCTACCACTGAGCCAACTGGCCAAGGCTAAGGTTCATTTTTTCATAGACCTTTCTGATACATTCCAGAATCTGTTCTTGAGTGCGCTTGGAGTTATAAGTCTAACTTTCCTAACTGGATACCTCAATGTCTTAGCAGCACTTATTAATCATCTGAACATCCGTGACTTCCAATGCCACTTTTATATTTAGTATATACAACGTTTTCATGTATGTGTGGGTCTCTTCCCAAACTTCATTTTATTCCAGTGATCTGTCTGTATGTTCGGGCACCAGCACCATGCTGGTTTATTTCTTACTAGCCCCTGTTCGTTTTCTAAGACCCTTGCCTTCAGGAAGTACTGCCTCAGAGCAGAGTCACTTCAGTCTAACCAATTGCAACTTCTGTCCCTCTCCTCTGTGAGTTCCTACGCAGGCAGGGATCTCCTTGTGCACCTCCCTCTGGGTTTTCAGGTGCTATGAGCTGTCTCCTTTTATGAAAATATGGCCACTATTGTCTGGCCCAGAGGTGACTCTCTCATTGACAGCCCTGACTGCCAACTTTACAAGTAATTTGCTGAGTTTGTCAAGCACTGCAGAGTCGTGTAAATGCTATTATTGTCATTGTCATCATCATCATCAGCCGAAGCATCAGCTGCCCTCCTCCCTTTACCTGTTGTTTAGAGCACATGAAGTAGCTGCTGATGCTTAGAACAGAAGCTTTATCTATGAAACTCCCAGGACTTCGCATCTTAAAGATGTCAGACAGGCCAGGAGAAGGGTTGACATACACCACCTACTCCTCATGGTCGAGGAGCTAATGAATCTCACAAGGGTTGGAAAGCAGCCCTCCACCCCTGCCCTCAATGAATTTTCTTTTCTACTCTTGGTGTGATAGCAAAAAATGTCTAATTGGAAAATATATCTATGCTTAAGAACTACCTGTTTAAAAAATAAATAAATAATTGTAGACTTTATAAACCTTTTTTTTTCTTTTTACTGTTATTAAATTATTTACTTGGGACAGTTAACCCCTATTTGAGTCCACCCAACAAGCATCTGGTGAGCAGCTGCTCTGTGGAAAGGATTGTAGTAGGACCTGGGCAGCGTCCAAAGGCGAATCGGCAAGACCCTGCCCTCCAGGAGTTCACTCACAATGGAAGGGGAGATGGAGGCACAATGTCATCGCAAAGCAAATGAAAATGGGTGGAAAGACAAGTTGCAAAGTGCTATGGGTGTGCAGGAGAAAAGCTATTCACTCCCGGGCCTCTTTGGAAACCATGAGACTTAAAATTGGACTCTGAGGAATAAGTTGGATGGCCCCGGAAAATAATCTGGCATTTAAAATGACTTAAACAGAATTACAGGGGCAAATACATTAATTGAGCCATCTGAAATGACTGTTTTATAGGTCAGAGCAGTCACATATTAGCGAGTGCCTATGACTCAATCTGTAGACTGGGTGAAGAACTAATAGAGGGGATAAGAGACCCCGTATGGAAGACCAAGTTGAAGGTGAAGAATTTGACTTTAATTTAGTGAGGTTCATTTAATTACCTATCAATGGAATGTTTGTTAAGTTCCTATAATGTGTCCACCCTTCTGGTTGGGGAAGTTCTAAGAGCAGAGCCATGTTGCAGAAGGATAATCCTGGCAGGAGTGTGCATAATGGGCTGCAGACAGGGACACTAGTCTGAGAGGGTCACTTAGAGGCTCTGGAACTGAGTGTCAGGTGGGGGCCTGAAGCATAGAAGTGATCATCGGTGAAAGGATGGAAGTGAAGGCTATTTCAGATATGGAACTGACCCTAGAGTTTGGTGACCATACGTCCCGCTTTTGGCGGGACAGTCCCTATTTTTAACAGTTTGTCCTGAGTCCCACGGCATTTTAAAAACATCCCGATTTAAAAATATATATTACAATACTATTTTTGCATTCTATGAAAAAAATTTTTTTTTGCTCCATATAGACCAAATTTTTAATCAAGAACCCTCCTGTCAATGGTGTCCTGCTTTACCAATTTTAAAATCTGGTCACCTAACCCTAGAGGTTGTGACTATATCAAAGCAAGGACAAGGGAGTCACAGCTGACCAAAAGGCTTTAAGATGCCAACTCAGGGACACTGGAAGGTTCTTAATGAGCCCCATCTATTCATTCATTCATTCATTCATCCATTCCACAACTATTTACTGAGCACCAGCTCTGAGATGAGCCATGTTCTAGGAGCTCAGCAGAGAACCAGACGGGCACAAGTGCCTACAGAGAGACAAGCAATAAATTAACATATAACATGACAGTAGAGAGTGGTAAGCATGATAACGAAACATTATTCGAGGTAAGGAGGTGGGGAAGGGGAGGAAGGTGTGCTCCTGCAGGATGGTCAAGGAAAGGCTGGTGGAGAAGGTAATGTGGGAGCCGAGATCTGAGGGAAGTCAGGGAAGGAGCATGGGAGAGCCTAGAGGAAGGGACTCTCAGGAACTCTCAGGGGGAAAAGGCAGTAAGCACAGGGGCCATGAGGTAGGGACAGCCTGGAGTATTGGAGGACCAGTGATAAGGCCAGGATGGCTGGGCTGAGTCAGACATGTGGGAAACCAGTAAGCCGTGTGATGAAGGAATGGAGTGAGAACATGCCATGCCAAGGAGTTGGATTTTATTTTGAGCACAAGGAGTCTTGCGTTTGGAGAGATGACCTTTTGAAATTTATCTGACTCCTAGGGGAAGAACTGACTGTAAAAGGATATGAGAAAGGAAGAGGACCGATGTGGTGGGGATGATGAGATGTAGTCAGGTTCTGGATAAACTTTGACGTGAGAGCCAGCAGATATTGCTAAGAAATTAGGCAGAAGGCGTTGGGAAGGGAGGAATAAAGGATGATGGCCATTTCTCAGGGGAAGCAGCAGGCTTTGTGGAGATGATTTGGATTTGAAAAGGTTGATATGCCCAGAAGATATCAAAGTAAAGGGACTGAGCAGTCAGTGGGGTACAGGGGTTTAAAGGAGAAGTTGAGGTTGGAGGTCTAAATGTGGGAGCCGCCAGCATCCGGATGCATTTAAAGTACTCTATGGGGGTGAGACACTTAGGAGGTGAAGGGGTAAGGGAAAGGAGACACATGATGACTGGGCTCCATGATGCTCCGAGTGTGCAGGGAACACAGGGAAGGAAGAACAAGAAAAAGGGACTCGGAAGGAGGGGCTGGTGGAGTGGAGAGAAAGGAGAGTGTGGAGATCAGAAGAAACATTTCAGAGGAGAGGGGTGACCAGCTGTGTCAGTGCTGCCAAGAGGCCATGTAAGACAGGGACAGAGAATTGACAAGAAAATTAGCCAGAAGGAGATGCTGGTGACCTTGCCAGACATTTTCAGTGGTGCTGGGGGTGGGGGGGTCTAAGGATAGAATGAAAGATAAGGAATGGAAACAGAAAACACGAATTTCTTGTTCTGCCATTTGAAAACAGAATGGTAATCGTTGGGTCTGGAGGTTAAACATGGGATCCAAGAAGGGCTATTGTTAAAGGAGGGACACCTTATAGTATATTTGTGTTTAGAAAATGGTGATCAAAAATGACGGAGAACATGGTAATTAGTAAATAGGAGAGAGGGGGTGGGACCGAGAATGCAAGTGGGGGTATCAGGCCAAGATAGGGGCTCAGGCTTTCATCCATTTAATGGACACAGAGCCAAAACTGTAGAAGCAAGATTCACAGATTGTGCAGTAGAAGAATGAGGAATTTCTTTTTGTTTCTATTTTATTTTTTTAATGAAATAAGATTTAGGATAGAGGAGGAGGTGCCGGAAGTTCAAGGACGGAGTAGGGGCTCTGAGGTTGCCGTCTTGGAGAGCATGTGGGTGCAGTGGGTAGCGCTGTGTTCATGCGTTTCAAGTGAGATGAGTCAACCTGGCTGTGCCGCTTTCCTCATGTTCTCCTGCTCCCCCGCAGGTAAGGAGGTTAAGGAATATTTAGAGAGTTAGGGTTTTGACAAGCAAGGACAGTGGAGGGTGAGAGGGTTGTAAGGAGGCAGAGACTATGCACAAAGGAGTGGTTTTAGTTGTAAACCTTGGAAGCTAAAATGATGAATGAGGGAAATGAGACATGAGGCAGATGACGGGCATAGGAAAGGGGTGAGGAACCCCCAAAGGAGCTGAAGACTTGTTGAAGCTGAGATACTCAAGTGAGATAGGGAGAGAGGAGGTTCAAAGCAAAGGGGTGAAGTTGCTGATGACGACAAGGTCTAGCATGTGACCATGACAGTGGTGACATGAGTGAGACTGGGAAAAAGAGCATTAGAAGTGAGCAGGTCAGGCAACTGAGAGGCCAGTGTGTTAGACAGACTGCCTATGTGGGTAGTGAAGTCATCAAGACTATGACCGGGAGTGGGGAGACAGAGACAGTAAGCCATGGCAGGAGGGAAGCTAGGGGGAATGAAAAAGATATTGGAAATTGTGGCCACTGTACACTTGGTAAGGACTGATCACCCTTGAGAGTAGAGGAGACAAGGTCCCCAACTGGCAGAGAGTGGATTTGACTTTAGTAGGTAGGAGGTTTTGAACCCAGGATTTGTCAGGAAGGCTAAGTACAGTAACTATCACCCACACACACAGGATAACTCCAGTCCCTGGTGCTTAGTAGGTGAATAGGGTAATACAATAGTTCTCTCCCTGCCTACCACCTTTCATTGCCTGCAACTTCCTCTGCAAATGCACTCAGGTGGACCCCGTGGGTAATAGGAAGAAGGGTGTTGATCAGTATGGGTCCCTCTCCAGCTGTTAAAACAACTGACAACATAGACGCTGCTGCTGATATCTAGAGGCAGGCCCGGGCATTGAGCTAGACAAAAGCAATTCGTAACGTGCAATTGGTAGAAACGTGGTAGAAACATTCCAAGACAGTTGCAAAAGCTGATGATGTTGAACCCAGCTATGGGAGAATTGAATGGCAAAACCTTTGGTATATTGAGGGGCATTATCATAAGTGCATGAAATTTAACCAGAACAAATGCAGTCAATACCTTGACCTTGAGTCTTCACGGACAACTGACAGAAGAAACAGCTGTCAGGATTGTATTTGAGTTTGTTCCGATTGCCTTAAACTATAAAGGTGTAGACCAGGGGTCCCCAAACTTTTTACACCGGGGGCCAGTTCACTGTCCCTCAGACCATTGGAGGGCCACCACATACAGTACTTCATACACTGACCACGAATGAAAGAGGTGCCCCTTCCGGAAGTGCGGCAGGGGCTGGATAAATGGCCTCAGGTGGCCGCAATTTGCCCTGTGGGCCGTAGTTTGGGGACCTCTGGTGTAGACAGTTATGTCAATTAAACTGAGAAAAATATTCTGTGGCAGAAAATTTGGTACTGGTAGGTTCAGAGAAGTTATACACAGTAACAAATAAGCCTGGTCTGGAGTTCTTAATCACTTTCTCTTTTCACCCCTAGTTCCCTCCGCTATGTTTTAAATTCAGAGTTTTCAAATTTCTAGAAAATTTTAGAGTCATTGGGGAAAGATATTTGTCTTCATATATTTGTGTGATTTCTTTGTTTTCTGGGGCACATAACCTTTGGTAAATATGATTGTTATTACTGTTATCACTACACTAGTTTGTATTCTTTTCTGGCTTAAATTTACCTTATTCATGTAGGAAAATGCCATGCGTTATGTATTTTTTAGTTTTCCTGAAAAATAATTACCTTAGAGATAGTTAAAACCATGGTTTTTGTCACACAATAATTGGTTCTGCATTTGCTAATTGAATTCACCTTTAAATGTTTCAAACTTTGTTGTGCATCGAGCTGCCTAGTTTAGTTCGGGTTTTTTACTCCTTTGTGAGAAGCAGGGAGACCCCAGAACAAAACAGGCCATCAGCATTAGGGTGGAACAAAGAGAGTTCTTATGTCAAGCAGATTCTGAAAGCCTTCGTTTTCCCAAAAGGCGTGAGAAAGAAAAGGAGGAAAAGGGATCCCCTTATCAACTGAATGAGAGATCATAGGACAGAGGGAACGGAGGCCCGGCCAGCTTCCAACTTGGCGGCCACTCGGGGACCTTTCCACTTGCCCCTGGCTTCTGTCTTGGAGCCTCTTGAGCCGGCATCAATTTATCTCTAATCTCTCCCAGCACAAAGGAGAGGGCTGCGAGTGGCCACTCGCTGCGGTCCTTTGAGGAGGGCAGAACAATGGGCTCTCTGCCGCCCTCTGGGCCTGAAGGGGACAGGAAGTAGACAGCAGGGAAGGCACCGAGACCCATTTCCAAGAACTGAAGTGGTCTCCTAGAAGAGAGACTGGATTTCATCCTGGCCTCTAAGTTTATTATTCTGTCTGTCCTCAGCACTTAGGATAGTTAATGAGTTTCTGTCCTTACAGCCATTCTGCCTTCACCACCCTCCTCACTCCATCACCCCTGCAGTCTGTCCTCTGTCCCCACCTCCAGTCAATGCACTCAGTAGCCTCTTCTGCCTCCCTACCCTGCACAGCCTAAGCTCAGCACAGGCAGGGATGACGCTGGCCCTTCAGCCTTCTTCAAAGCCTGTCCGACGCTGGCTCTGGAGACTGTGTCCTGCTGGTTCTGCCGCCCTTGGTGGCCACCTGTCTTCTTTCTCCTAACGCTTTCAGAAGATGAGCTCTTCCCCAGAGACATGTCCTCGACCCCTCTGCTTCCTGTTCGACCCCATTCTTTCTGTGAGCATCAGGTATCTTCAAGTTTGCATCTCCAGACCTCATAGAGTTGAGACCTCACCTTCTAAACGTTTCACGTGCGTGAGTGTTAGGACCTTCCTCCTATTGCGGACATTCTTACTCTTAAAGGAACCATCATCTTTTTTGATCACTCAGGATAAAAACCTCCTTTGACCTCCTGTTTTCCCTCATCCTGCATCTTGTTGCCAAGTCCTGCTGGTCCTGCTTTAAGTAGCTCCCTCATTCATTTTCTCCGTTTCCTCTCCCTTCACCATTTACTCTTATTTTAGGGTCCTCATTACGCTGAATAATCCAAATTCCTTTGGACTACCACCCCCCCCCCATACACTCATGCACCTTTGTTTCTTGTCATCTCGACCTACACCGCACCATCAAGTGAATATTCCTAACATGAGGCCGTGATTAGGACAGCAGCAGGCACCATGTACATGCATTCAGTCCCTTTCTCCCCCAGAAGCATAGAGTAAATCCATGTGGAGGGGAAGGTGAACAGAAGGAGGGATAGTAAGAAAGAAGGGAAGGAGAGGGAGAGAAAGGAACCACAACCATACCTTTATTTTCAGATTTGTCCTTAATTTGGCTTCTGGAAAAATTACTGACCTTCCTTGTGCCTCAGTTTCCCTCTAGAAAACTGTGAAAAAACCTGCCACAACTTTTGTTGCATAGAATATATTCTTCATTGATTACATTGGGAAACAAAACTTTTGTTGCATCCACAAAAACACCTAGAGTGTGCTGATCTCAAATCTGACATTAGTTTTTCTCTGTAAGCTACAGTTTTTATGCAATTCAAGATTTTAGGTTTTCATCTTATTTTAAAATTTTCAACATTTAGTTTAACATAATGAAGTAGAATGTCTTCTTGGGCATCGTCTTTGTGAAAATATAATAATTTATATAATGCAGTAAATATACTAATACACTAAAAGATATGATTGCATCAGAATTTGTCTACAATTTCAAAATAGAACATATTAAAACACTTATTTTAATCATAAAATTTGCACAAAACTTATTTAAATTCTATTCAGACAAAAATTTGCATTTGGAGCTCTTGCGTTTATGTACTTGTTGAGGACAATCTCGTTTGATGCTCCAGCAGTAGTCTGCTCATCCCTAACAGCTCCAAGATTTTCAGGAAACTTATCAAGGTGACTATTCAGGAAGTGAATCTTAACACTCGTGTTACATTCAATGTCATGGAAAGCCGACAGCATCCTTTGAACCAGAAGTTCACAGTTTTCTGGTTTTTTGTCGCCAAGGAAGTTCTTTGTAACTGCCACAAAAGATTGCCATGCTGCTTTCTCCTCCTGGCAAATTCATCTTCCTGGAAAATTCTTCGTCACATATGAGGGTTCGAATTTGAGGTCCATCAAATATACCTGCTTTATCTTCTCAAAAGACAAGGCAAGAAAAGCAGAAATAATATGTTGAAAGCATTCACTTTCTCTATTCAAAGCCTGAACAAACCGCTTCATTAAGCCAAGTTTGATGTGAAGTGGGGGGAAAATGATCCCGTCTCGATTAACTACAGGTTCATTCACAATATTTTGCATCTCTACTTCCAGAGCTTCACATTTCGGCCACTCCTTCTATGTCCAGTGTTTCTCCCAAGCTTGGCTGTCCCACAAACACAGAAAGCAAGGATACTTCGTGAAACCTCTCTGTTGTCCTAGCAGGAAATTTGCCATTTTAAGATCCACACAAATGATTTAGTTATGCTCCTCATACTTCAGAAAGTCAAGGACAATTTTTATGTCATTATCATCTTCTCTCAGATGAGTTTAATAACCAATTGGAACCACTGCATAAACACCACCGTTATGTAGGAGAACACATTTCAGACTCCGTTTAGAGCAGTGGTTCTTAACCTGGGTTCTATCGAACCCTAGGGGTTTGATGAGTCGGTCTCAGGGGTTCAGAGAAGCCTCTGCCGCGGAGGCCAGAATAAAGTAATACCGTAATTTGTTGTGAGTTCGTGCACTTTGTTGGTTTTGTCCTTTGAGCAAGTTGATGTTCATGCACGGCTCATTTTTTGCACCAATAAAAAATATATACCTATGTCTTGAATTTGGGGGAAAAATCATATTCTATTTATCACTAAAGAAGGGTTCGGTGAATGCGCATATGAAACTGGTAAGTTCGGTACCTCAAAAAAGGTTAAGAACCACTGGTTTAGAGCTATCAAGAAATTGCCGCCATTCTGTTGGACTGTAAGTGGTAACGCCTAGCTGACTGAGAAGACTACTGATAACAAGACAGTAAACAAAGTGTTTGTTTTCGGAAAAAAAGTCTACAAAAATTTGTTCCCGCTTCCTGAAATGGGATACTTTAGCTGACCGGTGAAGTCCATTCTTTCCTTGAAGCCTGGAGTCTGCTTTCTTTGATAGGCCCAAATCTCTTACTAACTCATTCAATTCAGGAGGGCTAAACTGCTGAGGGGTTAATGACTGCTTGGCATCAGAAGAAGACCCTTCAGATTCTACAACTATTTCTTCATGCATCTTATTAAAATACACTTGATCACCATGTTCACTTTCTTCATCCTTAGAAGAAATGAAACCATTGAAAACTGGAACCAGGAGTGTCTCAGAGTGTGAGATAGGTCGTATTGCTGAAGGAATATTAGGATATGTGATGATATGCTATTTTTTCTTGCCGATCCCCTTTGTATGGATCAGGCAGAAGTAACAGTTACTGCTGTTGTCCTTAGGTTCATGCCAAACCATGAGAATACCAAAAGGCATTCCTTTGCGTTTTCCTTTTGTCCAGTCATGAAGCATTTCCTCACAATTATGACACACATTATGAGGAGCCCAATTCTTGTCTTGATCGCCAAGGGGAACTTGAAAATAGGCAATATATGCACGTGTCACAAATGATGAAATATTGCACCTTTGACTTTGAAGTGTGTAACAGCCAGATATATAACAGAAGGTGTCAAGATTATTCTTACATTTACGCCTACTCGAAGAAGCCCTGATTCAATCTTAAAACAAAATAAGAGGGTGTTTTTATCAGATAATAATTTTTACATTTAAAAACAACTATAATTATGTAAAAGTGGTGTTTGTAAAACATTAATTGCCTGTGGTTATATTCAATCCAAGAGTCGTTGCCCTTTAACTCCAATTTAAAAACCAATGCATGCCATTAACTGTAACAAAAATAAAATAAAATAAAATTGCATGAAAACTAGAGCATGCACCAAAAAATGGATGTATATTTGGAATCAGCGATGCAGAGATATATAGAAACAGTTCTAAAACCTCGTGCAACAGAAAATGAAAAAAACTTGTTCCCCAGTGTTACCTCGAGGACTCCGCAAGCCCTTTCTGGAAAGAGATCCCTACACACTTATTAATTCTATCGCCTCATCACCTTTGTGTGTGTGGTTTTGATCCATCCCGGGTCAAAAGAAGTGTTTGTTGGTCCAGTGATCTACTTCCATCTGTGGGGTGATGGTCTAACCACCGGCAAAGGATTTAGGTTCTCCTCCTAACCAGATAAAAATGTTGAGAAAACCTCAAAGAAGGTGTGTTCGATAAATGAAGTTGAAAGAGACAAAAAGACAACTAGTAAGCTTTTCTCTTAAGTGGTAGTTCAACCAGAGACCTGTGTTACTGGAACGACACACAATCTTTTGTGACTTCACATACTTCAGAACCTTCACAGCCGGTGAGAATGGGCAAGCCATGTTGCCTGGTTCATCGTCCTGAGGAGAAAGGGTGGGTTAGGGCTCCAAACTCTTGTCTAAGTGATTTAATCACTTGTGAACAAATCTGGGTTCTTTCCTATCCCTTGACAGTAGATAAAGAATTGGTTTTATCATTTCCTTCTTTCAACATACAATTCTTGTGTATGTTCCCTTTTTCCTGAAAATGACTTCCTACCTATTTAATAGCTCCAATTTCCCTCATATTCTATTTTTATCACCTGATGCAATTGTACAACCAGCTTTTCCAGGAGACTGGAAATAGCTCTCAGCTCGCCCTTCTTTGGGAATGAACTTGGTGAGAATCAATATGCATCTTGGACTGCTCAGGCTCCCTAAGATACGCCTTGTCCTAAACCGCTTACCGTGAGGCACAGGATTACATCTGAGTCAGGCCATCAGGAGATTTCATTGCTTACTTCTATTTTTTTTTTTCCTGCTGGTATATGATACAGTATTTTCAATCACTGATTCACCAACTCCACTCCCAGTGACCCGGGTTTCCTCTTGTAGATCAGGGTCCCGCTGCTGAGATTTAGTTAGGGAAGTCCTTCCCCAGCTCCCAGTAAAAGTTACTGAATAAAAATACCATGATTTAAAATCCCCCCACCATTGTTCTTAAATTTTGACACCTTCTCTGCACTAGAGTCAAGTTTCAGGTCCCTGTAAATGTAGCAGAACTTGAATATTTATTATTCTAATTCACTAGGTCAGCAGTATGAGTTATCCCACAGGAAGTGCCCAGACTTCTAGGTAGCCTCACCACTGACGTAAGTTGAAGAGTTACTCCTCATAACCACATTTCATGGGTAGGTCATGACGTGCGTGAGACCAAAGTCATAGACACATCCTCTGTACAGACCAGATGGAGTGGTTTTACCCCGTGGCAAGAGAAGAATAGACTCCAGGCAGAAGGCCAGGGATGGCTCAAACTGAGGCTCTGCTCTCGTCCCGCCGGGGGATGCTGAATGTGTTCTTCCAATCATCTCGCACACATTCCCTGCTCTCACACTGCCCTTTCTGTAAGTGCTGCCCGTGGCTTTCCCATCAGGGATAGCTAAGATCATCTATGAGCAGCCAGAAAAAGAGAGGAGAAGTATAGGACTTAACAGAATAAGACCAAAGTGAAAAGTAAGAAGGAAGCACAAATGAGCATGAGCTGGATGCTGTGCTTCCTTTCGGAAGGGCAGAATCAGATAATGGGAAAAACCATGGTGTCTGAAGCCTATTGTCTCGGTATCTTTTAGTTATCTCTCTCCTCTCCACCAAATCCCAATCATAAATATTTAATAATGACCCATCTCCCTGAAACCAACATGCCTCCACCACCCCTTTATTCTGTGATCATGCTACCTCAACACATCCAAATCCATCCTGAACCTGGGAGCTCTTCCCTGTTCAAGCCTGTTTTCAAAATTTAGTGTCTTAAAGAAAGTCCTTAAATAACCACCAAGGCAGTTCCTGACCACAGGACAGTGACGTTTGTCTTGACCATGTTCTCCCCATGACAGGCAACGTAATCAGCCATCTCCCGACATGTTCACGCATCGCTGGCCTCCACTCTGCCTTATCTTCTGACAAACACGCTTTACCCTTCACCGCACCTGTAATCAGCCCCCCTTTTAATATTTCTATTAACCAGAGCCTGAATGACAGCACCCCAATAACTAGATTACTTAACCTGCCAGGTTAATGATGAAGTCCAGTCCATCCCCTGCTTCCTCTTCCTTTCCTCCTCTCCTTCCTAGACCTTAGCTGCCACCCAGGCCACCCATCAGTAGGTGGCTCAGGACTCTCTCCTCTCTCGTCCCCCTTCTTGCCCTAAATGTGTGCTTTTTCTTTTAAAGTGGCTGCTTAGGATGACCCCACGTGATCCTGGTTACATTCCTCTGGCCTTGTCAGAGGTCTGCATGGTATGCCCGAGTAGCTGAGGCATGACATGAGGGGTGAGCACAGCCCAGCCCTGATCACGACAACCTCAGCCCCCGCGAAAGATGATGAACAACTTCCCAAGCCCGTCCCCGAAGAGCCCGCTGAGGATGCCTGTTCAGGAATAATGAATATGGAGATTTGGAATCCATAATAAACTGCAAGCAGTCTTTCAACTCACTCGTGCCGAAAATTCACACTCGCCTTTCCCATAACTTGTCACTCGTGTTTTTTATTGTTCGATATGTAAACAAGGCCGGGAAAGCCTTTGTTCCTTGGTGCCTACTTAGATTTGCCCATTAATCCCACCCCGCCCCCCCTCCCTTTCCCACCAATGCATGCAGGATTACACAAAGCAAAAGTCATTAATTTTTATCTCTGACTATCTGTAGGGTTTTTAATGTGGCCTGGCTTGCTTATGCACCACCAATTACATGTCATAAGTGCTTGTAGATGCTGGAGCAGTATCATGGGCTGATGAATCACTGCCTCCTCCCCTGATTAGTATGCAAGGGGCCGTGTGCCTCTCTGAGCAGCTGGCATGCCAATGAGGATCTGGCTCTGCCGGTCAAGGCATCTGGACATGAATTCAATATGGATTGCTTTAATTAAATGGCTAAGCGCACAGGACGCTAAGAAACAACTCCATCATTGAGTGAATCTCGAAAATATAGTCGACACAAGCAAGAGGGTGGAAAGGGTAGGAAGCTATTCCATCAACACCACCCACTCTACCTAAAATCCTTAAAATCCCCCTGTGCGGAGCACGACCACTTGCTGAAAGTGTGATGGATTGTGGGATCCATGGTGAAACACCAGAGGTGAATCTAGTTCATCACCCTTAAATTTAGAAAGCAAAACAGCAGAGCAAAACCTACTTTTCTACCCTTTGAAAAGGTTTTAACTATGCACTTGCTTGCAAACTACTGATGCGATGGGTTTCAGGACGGAAGGATGCAATGAGAGGTGGGAGGCAAAGTCTGAACATACCTGCTACCAGCAGTCCTGGCGGAAGAAAACAACAAGCTAAGGCAGCTTTGCAGATATCAGGAACCCAGAGCAGTCGGCCAGAGTCCTAATCGGCGGAGGAAGAGCAGAGAAAAGCAGCATGGATTCACACTGTCCACTCGGGATGGGCTTTGCGTAGATCAGAGACATGAAGTATCTGCCAGCTCATGTTTGCTTTCAGCCTACCCTTTATTAGTCTATTTCAATAAGGAAGCAAATGAAATATTTTCATAAGGCAGAGCTGTTACAGCAGTAACCCCTGTTTTATTCTTTCTGGCACTTATCTTTAATTCTGTAGCAAGTTTCCTCTTATTTCTTGCCTTCACTGTATTTGGTTTGCTTGTATATTTCATTGGGAGGCAGGATAAAATGTGACTGACAGCGAGGACTCAGGATTCAGACTCATTGAGACCCTTATTGTAGCTTCCTTTATTTGCCGTCCTGGGATCTTGGGCAAGTTATAGGACTTCTCTGAATCTCTTTTGCCACATCTCTGAAATGGGGTTAAGAGTTACCTACCTTGCAGATATTTTTTGAAGTTGTTGTTAATCCACACCAAATTCATAGCACACACATACTGTAGGCTCTCAAAAACGATGGCCACGCTCTGGCTGGTTGGCTCAGTGGTAGAGTGTCAGCATGGTGTGTGGATTTCCTGGATTTGATTCCCAGTCGGGGCACACAGGAGAAGTGCCCATCTGCTTCTCTACCCCTCCTCCTCTCCTCCCTCTCTCTCTTTTCCTCCCGTCCTGCAGCCATGGCTCTATTAGAGCAGGTTGGCCCTGGGCACTGTGGATGGCTTCATGGCCTCCACCTCAGGTGCTAAAAAATGGCTACAGTTGCAACAGAGCAAGGGACCCAGATTGACAGAGCATCGCCCCCTAGTGGGCTTGCCAGATGGATCCCAGTCGGGGTGCATGCAGGAGTCTGTCTCTGCCTCCCTTCCTCTCACTAAAATAAAAATTAAAAAATGAATAAAGTAAAATAAAATAAACGATGGCTACTATTAATGTTTTGTGGAATATGGTCTTGTGACTGTTTTACTGACCAAATACAGGAAATACTCATTTCCTGTAACTGACTAGATTTACCTAGATATACCAGTAAGGATTTTAAGAAGGCCTTTAAAATAGATTACAATGTGACCACTGTTTTTCCATTTCTACTCAGTCTACTCCTCTTCAAAGATCTACTACCTTCAATTGGTAATAATATGCAGTACAGACGGACCTGGGCTCTACTTTCTTTTTTAAATAATTTATTAAGACACCATTGTTAAAAAGACCCTGAGGCATTCTGCTCTTTTTTTTTTTTTTTTTTTTTTTTTTAAGGATATTAAAATGGCAAAATAGGCTCAGCATTTTGGCTGGTGTTCCTTCCTCATTCTGAGCTGGAAGGTTGATGACCAGGAGAAAAGTTCATGCTAGTGTCTGTGCTCCCTCTGTTCTTGCACAGTGCATTCTCTGGGATCTTATAAATCCCTGGAGGGTAGGGACATTCCATGCCAGCAAGATCATCAGAGCCCTAAGAGACCCCCGGGGCAAATGAGAGAAAGAAAACTGTCTGTGGTGCACAAAATTCAGTTAAATCACACATGGACTTGTAAGATTGCAATAGTAATCAATCATAAGGACTCCATTTCAGGGCCATTCAACATCGGATACACCAGATTGCCAGATATGAGTTTGACATAAAGGCTGTATTCTTGTGTAATAAGGCAAGATACTTGCTGAATCTCCCTATTCTCTTTTGGGCTCTCACAAAGGGAAAGTCAACCTGGTTTCTCCTTGGAGCATCCAAGTGATTCACCCACCCAACATGCCACCTTTGGAAGGAAGTGTGTTAGTAAAAATGGCTATCATATGAGAAAGGACCTGTGGTTTGCTCCAGAGTGGGTCGTCAGTGTTTTCAAAATGGTAGGCCCGGGTTTCCTTCTAGGGAGGCTGGGAGGAAGTAGAAGAGTTGTTTGGTTGAGCACTGATTCTCTGTCGGGTAGGAATGAGGTTAGGGAGTGAGTCACCACACCTGGTCTCGGACTAACTGAGACACTGGGCAGCAGACATTGCAGTCATGGGTAGGACGTAGCCCTAGAAAACAATTTACTTGGGTCTTAAAATTAGTGTCCATGGATCACATCATCCTGTTCCAAGTAGATCAGAGGAGTATAGGGCTGACAGAACTCTACAAGTAAGCCAAAGGCTTATCAGGGAACCACTGTGCCAATAAGTAAAAACCAAAAATAGTTTAAGTACTGAGATTTGTGGCCATTGGATCCATCTTCTTTCTAACCAAATATACTATTTTCTGTTATTTAGACAAGGTCTTTGAAAGACCTTCGTGATATAACGTCTTCTCAGGTCAGGGACTTCTTTTCTTTTTCTTTTTCTTTTTTTTTAAACAGGGACAGAGAGAGAGTCAGAGAGAGGGACAGATAGGGACAGACAGACAGGAATGGAGAGAGGTGAGAAGCATCAATCATTAGTTTTTCATTGCTATTGCGACACCTTAGTTGTTCGTTGATTGCTTTCTCACATGTGCCTTGACCACAGGCCTTCAGCAGACCGAGCAACCCCTTGCTGGAGCCAGCGACCTTGGGTCCAAGCTGGCGAGCCTTCGCTCAAGCCAGATGGACCTGCACTCAAGCTGGCGAGCTCGGGGTCTCGAACTTGGGTCCTCCACATCCCAGTCCGACGCTCTATCCACTGCACCACCACCTCGTCAGGCAGGACAGGGACTTCTTATTCTCCTATGAATATTCAAGTCCTGTTTTAGTTCTTTAGAACTACGTTAGATGTCAAACGTATGTTGAGAACTACTTTAGATGTCAAAATATGGAGTTTGATGTGTTCGACAAAGCAATCGATTGCATTGTCTCCAAGATAGTTTGGTGTTAGGTGATGCAATCAGTTGGTTAATAGTTGAAACACCCAAATGAGAACTAGGGATCTTTATTTTTTTTTAACAACTTTATTGAGTTATAATTTATATACCCTAAAGCTTACCCATTTAAAGTATATAATCTAGAATGTGTACTCTATTTATGGGATTGTGCAATCATTACCACAATCTAAACTGAGAATACAGTGTGTCCGTAAAGTCATGGTGCACTTTTGGCCGGTCGACCTGTCAAAAGCTCACCATAACTTTACGGACACACTGTATTTCAACACCTCAAAATGAAACCCCATACACGTTAGCGATCACTGTCCATTCTCTCCTCTCCCTCAACCTTGGCAGTTATGAATCTACTTTCTCTATAGATTTACCTAATCTAGATATTCTATATACATGGAATCATACAATGCGTAGTGGGGGTTTTTTTTGGCTTCTTTCACTTAGCATAATGTCTTCAAGTTTCATCTGCATTTAACAGTAACTGTACTTCATGCCCTTGTAACTTCAGTTGAAGAACTCATGTGTCTCCACCATTCATTATTGTATAGTGAGCTGGAATATTGGCTCAAAATAGACTGCTCACAAAAGGTAGGGGATCCAGTACTTTCAGCCTTTTGTGTAGTGCATTTTCACCAATGAAATACAAGCTGGTTTTGCATCTCATTTGCATAATTGAACAACTTTCTTTGACTTGTCATTTGCTTTTCTGATGTTCTTGTCTTAATAAAAAACAATCAAATGCTTCCTTTTTTTAATCGCTTCATATTCATTTTGAAATATCCCCTAATTTTTTAGAGCAGCATGGATCTGATAACTAACCAACTATTGAACATTAGCCCACTACTGGACTTTAAATACACAATTATTTTCTGGTTTGCCATTCAGATTTCTTCAAGAGTCCCAAATTTTTGAATGACCATTGCATTTGACATGAGATTTTTATTCTTTAAATTTATCTGTGTTAGAAAACATTGATCAAGTGACGAAAAATGGGCTAGTTCCAATATTCTGGATTTTGTGAACCTCCTTTCACGGAAGATTGCTTATAGGAAAAATAACATGCTGTATAAATGCAATGTGATTTTAGGGAGCTGAACCAGGGTTAAAGAGGTCTGTGCCTTCCTCTGTCCCCGCCACTGCAGACCTTGAGACCATGGGCACATCACTTCACCTTTCAGCTTCTAGCTCTTCATTTTGAAAATACCATGCCTCCTGCAAGCGTCTAACCTCGACGGGCACACTGGTGCTTGAGGACCAAATCCCACCTACTGAGCATAATCTGAAGAGGTTCTCCCAGCATAGCCTTTTCAGCACCCTCCTGCCGGTGCTTGTGCAGTGTCGGACCAAACTCCCGAATTAAGTCACACGTGCACCTCTGTATATGTTACTCCCTTCTCCTAGCATTGCTCTTCCAGAAAAAATCTCTTCTCATCCTCCCAGGCCCTACTCAGACATCCTGTTCCCCTATGGAAGGCTCTAACTTACCCAGGAAGTCATCAGACCTGCCCCCAGATCCTAAGGCTGAGTTCACACATCAGTTGGAGTGATCATGCTGTGCCATAATTATTTGTTTCCACATCTGCCTCAGCACCTCCCACACCACATTGTAGGCAACCTTATCAGACAGCACCTCTAAGCACCCAAGCCCTAGCACCATGTCAGGGCCATAGTAGATCCCCATAAATGTCTGTTAAACTTACAAATTAATTAATTGGAGAAAATTAACTTCAAATTAACCATCCACTTCTTTCCAACCTCACGTTACCATCTCCTAGACTGAACTGCCATACTGCCTCTGGCCAAGACTGCTCCAAGTGCCCCTTGTCCTTCTTCCTGACTATACCCTGGTCTCCACCCAGAAGTCAGAGAGGTTGTGAAAGAGTCCAATGGGACCTGACGTGCATGAAAGAGATTTGCAAATCCTAAAAGCACTACTCACATAGAAGGTTTTTAATTGTCAATTTTATGCCTGTCTGATTTTGATTTTTAGAATGAACGTGATCAAGAGAAGGGTAAGTGTTGCATCCCTTGTGACCCCGGAAGCTCTCCGTCACAAGATGGGGCTGAGAACTGCAGATGCATGGTTGCTTTCTCAAGCCTGTGCTTCCCACCCAGAGCCAGAAACGCTCACGCCACCCTTCCAGTCTTTGAGGGTGTCTTTCAAAAATCCTGTAAGTCCTGCCACGGGTCCTGAAGTCACAGATTCAGTGAAGCCTCGCTCATTTCTGCATCTCCTCTACTAAATGCTCTTTCTACTCCATGTAATATTGAGGGTAGTAGCTGATGTCACAACCATCCGAAAAATCAGCAGGAGGGTTTCCTCCCACCCGCTGTCGCCAGGGCATTCTCATCTCTCTTTCTTTAGTATGATCTGAGAAAGCTCCCAACTTAGTCTCCTTTGGCGAAATGCCCATAAAACTTGCTCCCTCTGTGATCTTCACACAAAATTGACCTTATTCCTTCTTCTGCTAAAAATTGTGGCACCTTCTCATGACAAACCTCTGTAACTAGGAGTACAAAGTTGCCAGTACACAGTGACTTCAATGTTCACAGCTATCCAAATGAGAAGCCGCTGGAATCAAAACACCCAAATCCATCCCCTTCCATCCATCCTGGGTTAAGGCGTCAAGTGATCTCATGCCTGAGCTCCTACCAACGCCTCCCTGTTTCTGTTCTTTCCTCCTATATCTCTTTCTATACACAGAATTCTGAGTGGTTTTCTTAAACAAAACAAAACAGAGCAACACTGAGTCAGATCACATCCCTTCCTTGTTTAAAATCACGCAGAATTTTCCCACAGCAAATAAAGTCCAGATTCCCTGACTTTGCCTAGGATGTTGGTGTGATTTGGCCTTGGCCTCCACCCTGTCTCTTACCTCCCTCCCCTGCCACAAGCAAACCCAGGACTTTGTACTGTCTGTTTCTTCTGCATGGAACGTTTTTCTCCCAGGCTCTCCCCCAGCTATCTCCTGCTTGCCTTTCAGCTCCCAAATTAAATGTTTTCTTCTTGGAGATCCTGTTTCTGCCACCCAACCTAAAGTATCTCAATATATTAGTCAGGCTGAGTAAGGCTGTGCTGTGGTAACAAGCAACCCCCATATCTAAGTGGTTTAACAGAAAACTGTTTGTCTCCTCTATTATTTCAATACAAATACCATAACAAAATACCTCAGATTGGGTGGCTTAAACAGCAGGAATTTCTTTTATCACAGTCTGGAGGCTGGATGTCAAAGGTGAACGTGTCAGCAAGTTTGGTTTCTCCTGAGAACTTTCTCCTCGTCTTGCATGTCCCTGGTGTGTCTTTGTCCGAATCTCCTTTCCTTTAAGGTGTTCAGTCACGTTGAATTCAAGTTCACTCTGACAGCTCCACTTTAACTTAATCGCCTCTTCTAAGACCGTCTCTCCAAGTACAGTCCCCTTCTGAGGTACAAGGGATCAGCGCTTCAACACATGAATTTTGACAACACAATTCGCCTATACACCTCTGTCACCCAAAGTCTACTGAGAGTCCAGGTGACAACCGGGGCCATTGTCCTCCATTCTTAGAAATCCACACTCTTCCCATGCTTCAGCACAAGGCCTCTTGCGTGACTGACACACCGCAGTTAGAGAATTCTGGATTGTCTCACCTGGGAATTAAATGACATAGCTAAGGAGTGGTACGAGTCACATCCACTCTCATTTCCTTGGCCAAGTCATACCATACGGTCATGCCTTGCTTCAAGGCAGGTACAGCCCTTCAAGTGGCCAGCAGTAGAGAAAATGGATATTGGTAACTGTGGGTAACGTTCGCCACACTCGAAGACCAATCCTACAAGCCTATGTAGAAAACAGACCACTGTCACATGATCCATGATTAAAAACTGGGCCCAGAGCCTCTTGCCCTCTAAGGATAATGCTGATACTTTAGGAGGGGAGGAGAGTCCAGCAATATCAAGCCGTGATCCCTTAGTGACTTTAAGAATCTCTCTGACTCGATTGCTGTGATGAGTATTAATTGCCTCCTGTCCACCAGCTCCATGAGGTCCAGTCTGGCTACACTTGGCTCCTGCCCCACCCAAATGCCCTTGTCAGCCAGTCCACATTGTTTGCACTCATGTTATAGATGTTCCCATCCATTAGAGCTTCTCCTGGTTCAACGTCAACCTGAATCGCCTCTACCACACACTTGGACCCGAGTCACAGAGCCCTGCTGAGTGAAGTCATCGCGGCAAGTGGACTTGGCCTCCCACAGAGGGATGTTATGACATTTAAAGGAGATTTTGTAGTTCTGAACAGATCCTGCATTTATGTGTCCCATCCTCTTGACCCCACGCCAGCCCATCACTGCTCCTTGCTGGTGTCCTTCAGGACATGAGGGAGACCATCAGGAAGCAGTGACCAGCTTCTCCACCCCTGTCCACCCATCATTTCCTGGTTCCCTGGCTCCTCGGTCCCTCCACACACTGCCTCCTCCTTTCCTCAAGGCATGCACAGTCCCCCTGAGCCTGGCCAGTGCTGCACTCCACATTGCCATTGACTCAAGTTAGTAACCCATGTCCTCCACCATCTGTGGTCACATTTCCTGAGCAAGAGGTCCATACTCACTACTCCAGCTCTCCGTTTTCCCTCGACTACTCTGCCTTTCACACTCCTATTCCGCTGCATGGCTGTTGAGGTCCTCTTTGCTTCTCCTACTCTCTCACTTCTTACAAATCCACTTCCTCCTTGGCTTTGGGAACCCTGCATTCTGCTGACTTGCCTGCTGCCTCTCTGGCCATCCTTCCTCCTGCTGACAGCTCTGGGATAAAACTGGCCACTCTCTCCAGATGGTTCTTCTTCTGTCCTTCAAACACCAATGCTGACTTGTTTCCCCTCTGTAGCTTTGTCCTGGCTGTTCCCCACCACCACCACCGCCAAGTATGCCCTTCCCACTCCTCTCAGACTATGCAGAGCCCACCAGGCCCTATGAAGGACCATCCTTTCCATTAACCCTTTGAGTAGTACGAACGTTCACGTACATCCTTGTGCCTCCTGAAGATCCAGGGTACGGTCGTACATGTGTAAGGCAACATTAAAAAAAGGCAAATGTATGTTCTTGTTTCCATGAACTGGTTATCAAACAAACATGATTTTAAGTTAATAAAACTGTAACTGAAACTAATTTCATCTTTTGGAAAAAAAAAAAAAAAAAACACCTCACTCCTGGGGATCAGCAAGCATGAAAAAAGCTCACTACTCAAAGAGTTCATCTTTTCATAGTTACTCCCAGCCACCATGCTCCCTCTTCTTCTGCACCTTGAATATACAGACTAGAGGCTGGCAAACTCTTTTGTAAAGGACCAGGTAGTAAATATTTTAGGCCCTACAGCCTCTGTCACAACAGCTCGTCTCTGCCATTATAGGGAGGAAACATCCGCAGACTCGATGTAAATGAAAGGGCATGGCTCTGTTCCAATAAAACTTTATTTACAAACACAGCTGATAGTCTAGTTTGAGCCCATGGGTTGTAATTTACCAACGCCTGATCTAAGTCATTTCTAGCCTTCTTTAAGTAGCTTGTTATTTTCACAAACAAATGTCTTATTTTCCAACTAAATTATTAACTCCACTTTTTCATACTTCTTACTACTTTGAAATGCACTAATGAGATTCTGCCAGCATTCGTAGGTGTTCAGCAGAAAATCAATGAGTGTGGAGAGAGGCCTCATAATGGACTCTATAGCTGGACGCTGTGGGGTTGGAGCACCCAGCAGAGCTCCCGGGGTAGTTAGGAGTTCAGTATTTCATATCACAGTTCTTCCTAAGAAACACTTCCCAAATCCGGGACTGTGGGTGAAGATCAGAAACCAGAAATGACCGCTCCTACACAACAAGAAGCCACACTGCTCTCTGGGCTTGCTTTACTGTGGGAGAGGGACATTTCTTTCCAAACTTCCTATTCAGATATCAATATCACAGCATTATACCTGATGGGACTGTACGTCAAGACATGCTGCATCACTGTATTATTCTGTTATGGCACATTTAAATGGGAACGTTTCTTTAAACCTAGCTGCCTCACCATTAAATGCGTGAAAAGTATATCAAAAGCTGCAAAAAAAAAAAAAAAATCTTTCTTCAGTGCTTTCTGACTGATTTTATCTGTGTCTGGGCTGCCCCTGCACCTCCACGTCTTTATTACACGTACTAGGCTGGCCCCGCGGCTGGTTGCCAGCCTCCCCCTTCCCCGCGCCCTGGGTGGGCACGGCCCGTGCACCTGCTCGCCAAGCCGGGTCTGCCTGCACCGGGTGGAGGGGAGCGAACGGATGGCTAGAGCTCGGCTTTGATGCCTTTTGGCTGAGAAATCATGAGTGTTATTCCCAGCCTCTACCGCTGGGATTTTTATGTGTCTAACGATTCCATACACTTTGTGGTTCTCTTGGTCCTCAGGAGGGAGTACAAGTGCAGCTGTCCGGGGCAGTTGGCAGACACCAGAAGGTCTCTCTCTGTCACACAGTTTACCATGCTCTTCAGGAGATGCTCACCCACTATTCAGGGGAGAGGGACAAAGCTGGTAGTTTGTCAGTCGTCAAAATACAAAATAAAAGGAAAGACATCTAGCAGAGGGTGACAAGTGGGACTGCCTGCTTGGCCTCCCTCTCAGGAGGCACCTAGGAAAGAAGGTTCAGGAACAAATGTGTCCAGACTGTGTCCTGTACTGGAATCTTCCAAAATGGGCAGAGGAGGGAAGCTGTGAGACTAATGTTCAAGAGGTAATTGTCTCAAAATGATGCTTTTTCTCTGTTGCTAAAATAGCAATGGAAAGAACATTGCTTGCCACAGACTTGCTAGGTCAGCAGGAAATAATAATTAATAAAATATAAATGCCCTAGATTAAGTATATCCTATCACAGCTATGACTCATTTAGTGCTCTCAACAATCTAAGGAGGTCAGGTACTATTATATACCCCCCTCGCTTTTCTGATCAGAAAACTGAGGCTTAAAGAGGTCATCCAACTAGCCAGTTGACAGAGCAAGTTTCCACTGAGAAGTCTAAGGTGAAGATGAGCTGTCCTGACTCTTCACATTGGGTTTGTTCATCTAGATTCATAAGGAAGCCAAAGTATGTTCTAGAATCCTAGGAAAGATTAGCAAGCAATGCTCTTTGATCTACGACCCAGGAGAAACATGGTATTCAGTGTGGGAGGTGGATATTGATGAGTGCTGTTTGGCTTTGTCCTCTGTCCTAGTCCTCGGCCCTGTCTGCTGGTTTCCGAGTTCTATGTCACCTCTTCTCTGTCTGGACAAGCACTCCTAGGGCCCAGATCTGCTCTACTGGCACCCATGCATCTAGAGCATTGGCATAAAGTAGGTACCCAGTCAATGGCTGACATGTGGAACTGAACCCTCTGACTGTAAGGCAGTTTTCATTAAAAAAATGTGACTATGCCAAGCTCATCTTCTGCTGTGCCTTGTACCAAAGCTGGAGACTTTGTGAAGCCTTCACTTTATGGTAATGAGACTTTTAAATAAAGCACAGCGAGCCATAAAGAGGCAGGAAGGGGGACAGAATAAGTGAGGGGCACGGGGATTCCGTGGCTCAGGAGTCCCACTCATGGTTTATGATCTCACCCAGGGCCTACAGGGGGATTACATCGGCCCATAATTCCCGGCTGTCTCTCATGCATGCCCCTGCAGTGCTTGCTAAACAGTAGAGAGAAATCAAGTACGGGTGTGTAGGAAGGATTGTTGCCATAACATCTGCAGAATTACCTATCGCTACCCTCTCAACATCAGTAGGAGGGAAAATCATGACTACATGAAGGAGAACAGGAAACCAGATTTCCAAAGTAAATGCTCCCCACCAGCTTTGATGTGATACAGTCTGGATCTGTGGCTGTCAGTGGACCTTCATATTCAATAAATAAGTGCTGTGCAATTTGCCACCTTGATCGTTACTTATTCTATGAGATGGCAGTAGCTGAGCTATTGGCCATCGTAGCAGCACATGGGTTTGGTGTAGTTCACTGTCAACGTTTTCTGGAGCCAACGGAAAGCAGGTTCATTTCGAATGTGTTTTCTAAATAAGGGGTCGTTTGCCTGATGGGTCGATTTGGAGGATGAATTCTATATCACACAAAATTTATTGTCCATCTTCTGAATCTCAGGCCCTCAATTGAGACACAGAGCTGAGGCTCTCTCTTTTCCTCGTTATTGTATCCCTTCGGCTTTTCTCTCTTCCAGACCTCCAACCTCTTCTTCCTCTTCCTTTTCTCTCTCGTTTGTGCTGGTTGCTAGTCTCTGTCCAGCTCTCTCTGGAGATAAAGACTTGCTTTAGCATACACCGCGCTCTCCTTAATGCAACTGAGTTCACTCTCATCATTTTAATAGTGGACCTAAGGTATGTTGCCATGTGAACAAGCCATCATGTCACCATAGCAACCAGCCAGATTGCTGCACACCAGTCTGAGGACTGGACCTTTATTTTCCCCTCCCTCTCTCTTCCTCGCCAGGGCTCTTTCTTTTGTTAAATTTGCTCAAGTGTTCACAATAGGAAGATTCAGTCTGCTTTTTCAAGCGGGGTTTCGTTTAAACCTGTAAATTGTTGTATAAACAGAAAGGCCAGCATGGCACTAGACTTACTTTCAAAGACGACTTGATGAGGACTTTGAATGTAGACCCCCACCCCCACTCTCTGCCATGCCTGGCAGTTTGATCAAAAAAGGGACGATCACACGTATTGGTGGCATTTGGACTTAACCAACCCCCCGCCCCCGAGTTTCTTCTTAGCTTCCCCCAGCAGGGACTCCATGACTCTCCCGCATGGGCCTGGTGACCACAGCGAAGCCCTCAACTACGCTTGGCAGCCCTTTGCAGTGTCTGAGCTCGGTAGGACCCGAATTAGACCCAATTAAAGATGTGGATTCTCCTTCCTCATTCCCTATCGCCAAGTAACCTGTGCCAGTTCCAATTCCAGCTGCGTGGGGAGAGCAGGGATGTTGAAAGGACAAATGATAAAGGTACATGTGTCGTGTCCACCTGCCCATATTCATCAGCGTTGCTTGGCCTTTGATGCTCCTAACCTTCTCATCTTTGTTCAGGGGAGCATAAAGAATCATTCTTCCAGGGCCTCACATCTTTTCCCATTTTATCCTCCGCTCTCTTGTACACGAAGCATCTATTACTTGCTCGGGTCCTCATGTGTCCCCTGCCCCCCACCCTCAGGCTCTGCAACTCCCCTCCTCTTCATCTCCTCGCCCCTTCCGTGGCACTTACTGCTGAGCGTGTAGGGACCGGTGCAGCGTCAGGCCAGGCTGGGTGCAGGCCCCACTGAAGGCTCAGCTGCGGGCAAGCCTTGGGTGGGGTGAGCTGCCCTCCACGGGCGAGAAGGACCAGTTTGGCTTTGTGCATAAAATTACAGCAAACAAGCCTCCAATAACGCAGGACACTTTCATAATTGATTTATGCAGGGGCGCTGAAAGTTCTATTACCTTTTGTTTAGCTCAGGGGGCCTGACTCTATGCAATCCATTGCTGAAACTAATTACAAGATATAATTAAACTGTGACACAAAGATATTATACCGTTAGTTTACTAATGACACCGCGAAGCTGTACCACCAGCACAGGACAGTGATTATGCTTCATTTATTATTTATCCTTTTGCTAAATGAGACGCTGGCATTTTCAAAAATTACTTTGAGGTTTCTTAATTGTTGGGAGCAGGATGGACTACAAGGAGATCTCCTTCCTCTTAGTTACTTATCCAAACCTCAGAAGCATTATTAGCCAAAAGAAAAAAGAATAAAGAAGGGGGGAGAAAAACAGCAAAAACAGTCACCCAATAGTAATAAGTAAAGCCTAAATGCATCTTCAGACATGTTTGAAGTTTTACAGGCAGCACTCCACAGTAGACGGGCTGTGGCCCAGGTCCAGGGCAGAGAAAGCCTTGTCATGAGGTTAAAGGTGACCCTTATCCTGCAATTTGGGCAAACTCAGGCGGCCCTGGGTTTGTGTGGGGAGAGGCTGGGCATGCGTGGCTGGGGGAAGCTCACCGCAACGTCGGGCCTTTTCCAGGAGGCCGGACCTGCAGGCAGAAAGCAGGTAAGGCTCTGATGTTATATTCTCATTGGTTTTTATTTTGTTTTGTTTTTATTCTACTTTCCCCCCTTGTTTATTTGCCCAAACAAAACACCTAATTGGCAAAGCTGACAGGGAAACTTTTGCATGCGAGGAAATCAAGTGTACTGTGGTAAGGACCAGGGCTAATGTGGTTCTTGCCTGGCCCGGCCTTTCATGCCTTCCATAGAGAGGGTTTCCAGTGAGAACCCACAGGCCCCCGATGGGTGCCTCTGCTTCACTGAACAGCTCTTTTTCCTTTTCTCTTTCACTGTCAATATTACTCCAGCTTTTGGCAGACAGCACCCTGGAGGAGAATGGAAGTGGGAATTCCCTATACCGTCTTTTAGGACTGGAATTCTCGGGCCCATTTATTTGCCATCTCCACATCTCCCTGCGTGAACCTTGCACTATTACACCCTCATTCATCACCTCCTCAGAACAATAAAAGATTAATTTACTGGCTGCCGATTGATGAGTTTTTGATGCCGCGAATGTGCGAGCACACGGGCACGTCTCCTTACGGCCCATCTGGGTCAGGCATCCTTTCCTGCAAGGGAGCGCCGGCCTCGCAAGGCCACTAACCTCTCCGTAACCCCAGTGGTGATGCAATCACAGCAGCCGCTGGTCGGCTTGAGACAGGCTTTAATTTCTTCTGACTGTAATGGCATCCGGCATCTATAATTATGCTATTTTCTCTCCTGTGCTGATTAAATACGATTTACCAAGAGAGCTAAATGATGAATATTTGAGTGGAGTGTGTTGAGCCAATAGCTGGTAAAATAGCCACAATAAATAAACTTGGGAGGGGGCAGGGGCTGGGCAGCAGCTGTGACTGCCAGGTAGCATGGGCAGGTGCAAGTGGAAAGAAAACAAGATTAATGCTGAAGCCAGAACAATACACCCCCATCCCAGCTTCTGTTTAAGGAAAAGCAGCCTGACCAGGCGGTGGCGCAGTGGATGGAGCGTCGGACGGACGGGGATGCGGAAGACCCAGGTTCAAGACCCCGAGCTCGCCAGCTTGAGCGCGGGCCCATCTGGCTTGAGCAAAGCTCACCAGCTTGGACCCAAGGTCGCTGGCTCCAGCAAGGGGTGGCTCGGTCTGCTGAAGGC
Source organism: Rhynchonycteris naso (assembly GCA_037038555.1). Taxonomy (NCBI): domain Eukaryota; kingdom Metazoa; phylum Chordata; class Mammalia; order Chiroptera; family Emballonuridae; genus Rhynchonycteris; species Rhynchonycteris naso. Next base: position 19,997,989 of record CM073001.1, read on the forward strand.
CCGCGGTTAAGGCACATGTGAGAAAGCAATCAATGAACAACTAAGGTGTCGCAACGAAAAACTGATGATCGATGCTTCTCATCTCTCTCCGTTCCTGTCTGTCTGTCCCTGTCTATCCCTCTCTCTGACTCTTTCTTTGTCTCTGAAATAAATAAATAAATTAATTAATTAATTAAAATAAAATAAAGGAAAAGCAGCCCCACAACCTGGAAACCTCCACTTGCAATCTTACTGAACCTCATTCAGCAGTAGTTAAACGATCAGACCCCCATCAATGTCATGGTGGGTGTTGTTTTCTGGGCACTCTCCCCATCCAGGACTCACTTCATTCCTCAGCATAAGGCCGAGAAATGAAATTCAGTATCAACTCTTTCCATCACCGTGGACCTGTTCGTCTCGCAACTTGTGTGTTTATTAAAAGGAGGCCCAGCGAGTCTCAGGGTCCCCTTTCTATGTCAGAGAGTCTCACAGGTTGAACGAAATGCCTGGGCTCTTCTGGTAAAAGGGCCAAGGGCCCAATACCAAAACCACTCAGGAAATCCTTGCAAGATTTTTCCTTCTTGGAGTCCTCAAGACAGACAAACATTCTTTTTAGCCCAAAACAGTTCCTTTCCCTGCCCAGGTCATAACTGTTAGGCAAGACTATGCCTCGGGTGCTTCCATTTACTTGGCGATGGCCACATGAATGGGGAGGCCTATGCATAGCACTGTTTGAAAGTACAGACATGGAGGTGATGCAGGGTAAGCAGATTATCAGCAAGAATTTATCAAGGTCACCAAAATATTAGATTTACTGAAAGGTGGGGAATCAGTATAGTACAAAGTCCTTTCCTTCAAGGCACAGGCAGTATTATTCGGTAGAAAAGACCCTAAATACATGGAGCCATTTGAGAATAACACAAAATAGCATCTCCTGAGGATAGGGCTGAACGGTAAAGATTCCGTAAGCCGTCTGGGGTCAGATAAAGAAGAGGCCATTGTGGGGAGGAGGCAGCAGAGACGCTCTGGTGCAGGCAGTGGCCCTCAAGGTAGGTAGACAGTAAAAGATGTTGGGGCCGGCACGTGAGAATGGATACAGAAAGGTAGGAATGGAGGGGCTGCCAGAGAAAGGCAACGTGCGCCTGTATTATTGCCTTAAATTTTATTCCTTAAGACCCTCCTCTTCTCCGTGTTCCATTTGGCTTTTCTCAACAACGCTCACCGACGCGCAGGATTATCCTGCGATGGGAACTAGGTTCACAACGTCGGGGAACATCTCCCGGTGGACTAGCCACCCTGGTCTGGCTGTTCGCAGCCCTCCCTGGGGCTGGGCCGGGACCCGCTGGGCAGGGGCTATGGACAGCCATGAGGGTGCATCTAGCAGATCTTTGACTTTCAGGCTTAGCACCTCCTACTTCGGTGGCAACACCTTTCCTCCTTGCAACCCCCAGGGGAGCTGCAAATGGATTTAAAAGCTTCTCTTACATATAACTGTGAACCAACGGGACGCACGCGGGCAATGACGTCCTCATAGGGAAAGAGTCTTTGAGCACATGTTGATGTGTACAAAGAGAAGATCATTTCCATAGGCACCTCGCGCGTTAGTCTTTCGCTTTCCTTTCCTCTTTTTCTAGCTTTGTTATTCTTTTTTTCTTCTTTACTGCTGAAGGCTCACATAATAACACCATTGTATTTCTGTTGGGGTCTGTTTCAATGCCTTTTTTTTCCAATACCTGGTACCATTGAATGTTTTTTCTGCTGCTTTGTTCATATTGTCTTTTTGTTTGGAAATTATGTGAAAGAGGAGCCACCAGAAGAGAATACCCTTTGGATGGTCCAAAGAGAGACTGGTATTAACAGAAATCTGGCAACAGGGAAATTGAAACTATCAAGAGGGTATTTTCCACTTGGTGAAGGGTTAAGTTAACCGAAAGGTAGAGAGGAATTGCTGAAATCAGGGAAGACTTAAAAACCCTTGAATAAAATATTAGCACTCACACTTTTGCTTTTGTGCCAGACAGGAGTTTCATGTGGTTGAATTACTTGAAATATTCTGTATTCGAAACACAAATGAGGGTGGAGGGTAGGGGTGACAGTACTCCTTCCTCTGACTTATTGAAAAATGAGAAGTGTTCAGTAGATTCCTTTTCAATTGAATTGAATGAGGGCAAGAGAAACAAAGGTGCTGGGAGTTCTTGTCTTCCATCTGTCAAATTTTGAGAAATGTCTTAAAGTGACAGGGGCTATCTGGAAAGAGTGAAACAACCATTAGGTAGAGGGAGGAGCCCAGAGATGTCATTCTTTCTCTCCTGCCAGCAACTCTTCCTGCTTTAGGAGCTCACTTCTGTTTGCCTTCCAAGTTCACATTGTCTAGTCGGTAAAATAAGCAGCAGTCAAGAGAGCAAAGAGCTCAAGAGAGTCTGTGCAGGGGCTCAGACTCTATAGCAGACAGTCAGAGTTTCCACCCTGGCTTGGCCTTTTATTAGTTGTGTGACTCTGAGCAAGTCATTTTGTCTAAGTCTCAGTTTTCTCATGTTTTAATGGGGATAATAAGCGTACCTACCTGCCTTACTCGGGGTTCTCCAGATAAACAAAACCAATAGGATTTGTGTATGTTTATTATATATAAGGAATTGGCTTACATGATTAAGGAAGCTAATGAGTTCAAAATCTGCAATGTGGGGCAGCAGGCTTGAGCCGTGAGTACGGTTCTGGTCTAAGGGCCAACAGGTGGGTACGTAGGGGAGCTGATGGTGCAGATGAAGTCCAAAGGCAGCCTTCTGAAGAATTCCCTTTTGCTTGGGGAGGCCAGTCTTTTTGTTCTACTCAGAGCTTCAACTAATTGGGTGAGACCCACCCACATTGTGGGGGGCAATCTGCATTACTTAAAGTATGCTGATTTAAATGTTAATCTCATCCAAATTCACCCACCAGTGTACACATCAAGTTAACCCACACACTGCCTCCTAGGGCATGTAGTATGTGCTACATATGGGTATTTGTACCATTACAACTATGACAACAATGACAATGAGAATTATTAGTACCACTGTTACTGTTGCTATTATGGAGTCTGATACACCAGGTTTCAAAACTCAGTTCTACCATTTATGAGCTGTGTGACCCTGACCTTCCCAAGTCTACATTTCCTCATCTGTCAATGAGGGGAAAAGGAGGAGGTGCCATGTAGGGCTTTTGTGGTAAATGAGTTTATACAGGTGTATCACTTAGAAATGTGTGTGACCTGTATAGTAAGTGCTACAAAAATGTTTGCTGCTGCAGTTAGGATGACAATGATAAATAGGGTCATAGTTAGTATTACTACAAAATCTGACACATTTCTGGCCTTGGACAAGATCCTCAGTCTCCCCAAAGTTTGCCTTTAAAATGGAGATACAGGCATAGCATTTTGAACTGTGTTTGAGGCATAATAAGCAGTAAAGAAGTGTTTGTCGCTATAGTTATTATGAGTATTTCTATTAGCATTACTACAGAATCAGATACACTCATTAGCTGCTGGCTTAAGCACTGCCGTTGACTTCCCCCAGTCTACATTTCCTCGTCTTGGAAATGGGGCTGGTATTTAAATAGTCCCTTTCTTACAAAGCAGCTGCAAGGAACAAGTTAGAGCATGGGAACCTCTGGGCACAGTTCCTGGCCCACGGCCCACAGAAGGCACTCAGTGAATGTTGGCTGCTATGTGTTAGTTCATGCTTCAAGCACTACACACCAGGAATGCATTAGTAGCAACACTACCCTCTCATTTTCTCAGCTCTCCATCAGCTCTCTGGCCACAACCCTGACACCCTGTCATGAAGTCTCTGATGGGGACCATATGACATCCCAAGTGAACCACCCCATTTTTGAACAACTCTTAGACTCAGAAGAGTGTTCTCTTTTTCTGTTTGGCAATTACGTGGGAAAAGATAAGTAATCAGTGAATATCAGTGGCTGGTGCTAGCTCTGCTGTCTGGGCCCACACAGAGCACGTTTGCCCCTTTCCCTATGACAGCCCGCCAAATATTTAAAGATAGCACTCACTTCTCTCCTACGCGTTTTTGTCATCAGACTAAACATCTCTAGCTCCTTCACCCTTTTGTCACATAACACAATCCCCAAGCCCCTCACTACACTGATTTCTCTCCTCTGGACCTAGTCCAGGTTTTCAATGGTCTCCCTCAAATATGTCACACTGGCTGCCTTCAGCTCCCCAGACGTGCAGACGTGCCCCACGGAGGACTGCTCCCACCTCGTTGTGGTCTAATGGTACTTTATTGAGCAATCCTAAGTTTGCACTGCCTCTTTAGGCAGCCCCGTCGGGCCTCTTCCGTGTTATTCTGAACTTCATTTGACTCACACCCTTTATACATGGACTGGTCAGACGCAAGACTGGGCTCCTCTTGCCTTTGACAGCAGAAGCTTGGAGCCTGCGTGCAAGTGCCTCGCAGTCCAGTTACATTTCCTCTTGTTGAGTTTGGCCTGTGTTTCAAACTAGTGAGATGTTTTGACAGAGCAATTATTATATTTTTATTAGAAAAGTAATTCATGCTTATTTTAAGATGTTTGGGAAATGCAGAAAGGTGAAAAGCAGAGACTAAATAAGTATTATTTATTTCTCACCACCTAGAGATAACCATTGTTGGCATTTTGGTGACTTCTTTCCATTCCTGTTTCTTGCATTGTTTGTATATAGGGAGTGTGTGTGTGTGTGTGTGTGTGTGTGTGTGTGCGTGCACGTACGCATGAGCATGTTTGTGGTTATAAAGTGAGGATTGCATTGCATATACAGTCTGGATTTTTCCATTCAACATTATACTGTGAGCCATTTCCTACATCATTAAATTGTATTTGGAAACTTGACTGCAAAGTCCATCCTACAGATATATGAATATTCCATAATTTATGTAACTGTTCCTCTGTTGTTAAGATAAAAATTATTTCCAAGATTTTGTTGATATAAATAATGCTTCAATAGGCATCATTATTAACCTTGGTGCTATCGTCACTTTGAGCTGAATAATTAATTCTTTATTGTGTACAGCTATCCTTTGCAATGCAGGATGTTTCACAGCATCCCTGGCCCTGACCTCTGGATATCATTCCCAACCCCCAAGTGTGACAATCAAAAATGTCTGCAGACATTGCTAAGTCTGCTATGGATAGGGGGCATACCTGCCCCCTAGAGAGCTGCAGGGGACTGAGGGTGGGGACAGTCCACCCAGCTGCACAGACTAAGGGAATGCCTTGTCAGTGGAGCATTTAAAAGCAATAATAATGCCACCTAAACATTGGTCTGCTTTATATTATAATTGTGTGCCAACAAAGTCAATAATAAAATTCTCCTTCCTTCCTGGGTAAACTTTCACCACCACCACCATCCCACTACCACCATCCCACCACCACCGTCCCACCACCACCATCCCACTACCACCATCCTACCACCACCGTCCCACTACACCATCCCACCACCACCATCCCACTACCACCACCATTCCACTACCACCAACCCACCACCACCGTCCCACCACCACCATCCCACTACCACCACCGTCCCACTACCACCACCGTCCCACCACCACCGTCCCACTACCACTACCACCACCGTCCCACTACCACCACCGTCCCACTACCACCACCGTCCCACCACCACCACCACCACCACCGTCCCACCACCACCATCCCACTACCACCACCGTCCCACCACCACTGTCCCACTACCACCGTCCCATCACCACCGTCCCATCACCAACACCATCCCACCACCACCGTCCCACCACCACCGTCCCATCACCAATACCATCCCACCAACACCATCCCACCACCACCATCACCATCCTATCACCACCACCATCCCACAATACCACCACCACCCTCTCACCACCACCATCCTACTACCACCATCCCACCATTGCCACCACCATCCCACAATCCCACCACCACCATTCCACCATCACCATCACTACTATCACCACCACCACCAGCACCACCACCACCACCAACACCATCACCATCAACACCATCACCATCACCACCAACATCACCACCATCATCACCACCACCACCATCCCACTACCACCACCACCACCATCACCACTACCACCACTGCACAATCCCACCACCACCACCACCACCACCATCCCACCACCATCACCACCACTATTACCACCACCACCACCACCATCACCACCATCACCACCATCATCCCACCATCACCACCATCCCACCATCACCATCACCACTATCACCATCACCACCATCACCACCACTACCACCACCACCACCACACAACCCCACTACCACCATCACCACCACTACCACCACCACTACCACCACCACCACCACACAACCCCACTACCACCATCACCACCACTACCACCACCACTACCACCACCACCACCACACAACCCCACCACCACCATCACCACCACTACCACCACCACCACCACACAACCCCACCACCACCACCACCACCACCACCACCACCACTGCACAATCCCACCACCACCACCACCCACCACCATCTCACCATCCCACCACCACCATCACCATCACCACCGCACAATCCGATCACCATCACCACCAACATCACCATCACCACCACCATCCCACTACCACCAACCCACCACCACCACCAACGCACAATCCCACCACCATCACCACCAACCCACCACCACCACCATCACCACCACCATCACCACCACCATTTTACCACCACAACCATCACCATCACCACTACCATCCCACAATCCCACCATCACCATCATCACCACCATCACTACCACCACCACCACCATCCCACCATCACCACCATCACCACCATCACCACCACCACCACCACCACCACCACCACCACCTACAAATGGACTTGCCATTGTCTTTTTCTCTAAATAAAATAAAAATAAAAAATAAATATTAAAAAAAGCCCCAAAGCTCACTGTTTATGCTCCCCAGGGTTTTGCACAATTTTAACAAAAAGCCCTTTTGGTGAGTTCTATTTTATTACTGCTTTCTGGATGCTTACAGGTCTCAGACCCATGGGGGACAGCGTGGGGGGACAGTTGCTATACTCACAATTGTCTTGTTTCTCTATTAAGTACTATTTTCTTACTGGGTCAGGTTCAAGAAGCCTAAATCTCTCTTCTCTTAGGCTGTGTCATCTCCCAGGCTCCTGGAATTATATGCTTGAGAGTCTGGAGCACCGTCCCTAGTTTGACAAAATAATAGAATAGCACTCTGTTTAAAAATAACTTCCTGTGTCTTCACTTCCTGCTAATCAAGTATGAACACTGCTCTAACTTGTACCTTTCCAGCTCATCAAGTTTGATTTCCCACAATCCCCTCACAGGCTGCTCTGGTGGCATGGGACTGATTTCCTCGCTGCCCTACATGCACACTCCAGACTTCATGGCTTTGCATATGTTGTACCACTTCCCTGGAATACCTGTCCTGTTTCCTACACAGACCTACCCACAGGAAGCTTTGCTTGCATTCTGAGCCTCTCACTGATATATTTTTTCTTTTCTTTTTTAATTTTTAATTTATTGTGTTGACATGATTTCAAGTGTCTCACTCTCTCATTGAAATTGTGTGTCTCTAAACTCTCATCTTTATTGTGTGATCTGTATCACACTCTGTCATATCCTTTGGCACTTAACTTATCTATGTATTTCTAATTGGTTTAGTAACTTCTTCCCATCCCAACAATTAGAGTATAAATTTTCTGAAGGCAGGGTGTCTTATTCTTGCATATCTTCTCAAAAAATGGGTCTGTAAATACTCAATAAATAGCTAATGAAAATGTATAATTGGTCTAAAATTAGTTACATTTCACATTTTCTAGCTTTGCTCTATAAAATTCAACGCAAATATTAAAAACATATGTATGTGTCATTCAGATATCGTAATTTAACCTTAAAATTAACTAGGGAGGCATCCAAACCTCAATCTCAAAAAAGGGACCAGATTTTTCCATCATGCATCTATCTGACAAGTGTTTTCTATAGAAATCGTATGACCGGTCACTATCTGTAATATTATAGTTCCAGGCACTAACCGCATCCTGTTGGCTGGCTGTACCCATTGGCATTCCCAGCCAAGCCACCCAGCACAGGTTGCAGACATCATGGGAGCTGGCAGATTTCCGGGTGAGCGCTGCCTCTCTAGAATCAGGGACCTTCCTAACCTTTCTGCTCAGTGTTCCTGTAAAGGAGATAACTAAGAGTAGGTACCTAGTACCAATTTCCAAGTGTCCTCCCACAGTCCATTTTAACTGAAAATAATGCCTAATGTTTCTTGTCATTTCCCAAAATTTTTAAAACTCTCAATGTTTAGAAAATTATCATCTTCAGGTTATGGGAATTTTATGTTTAAGGAAATTTTAAACTGTGCATTTTAACAACCCAGCAAAAAGATGCTGTAAGAGGGGGAAAGATGGTAAGGCGGGCAGGGAAAGGAAGAAAGGTCCTGTTTCCCTTGAGAATGAGTATATTGCTCTTGTCTGTCCTTCTGCACCACCCCCTGCCACTGCACGTCCTGGGAGCTCAGGCAGGACATAAAAAAATGACGTTAACCTTGACTTGGTTACTGGCGTGAGTGAGTCAAAGGGCTGTCCTGGAGCAGACCAAATTCTATTCCGAGAATCTGTTTTGCAGAAAGAAGCAGATTTTCCAGTTTCAGAGAAACAGCAGAGTTTCTTTTAAGCCCAGCCTCCAAAAGCTCCTTGACCAACAACCTTCAGTGCTCATTGTCCTCTTGGGGTCAGCCCAGATTGATTTAGTGATTAACTCCAACATTTTTCTGGCTTCTCCACCACACCAGCACATTTCAGGTTTCTAAATATAGGTCAGCCCAGGCAATTAGGAGAGAGCTTCTGTGTTTGAAAGGTATTCAGCAGGCAGCAAGCCCAGTTTACAAATGAATGGTCATGTTTGGCCTCAGTTGACTTGACTGACAAGGACTGCTATAGTCTCAGCTACTTTCTTTAAACACGTTGGGATGTATAAGAAACTTTCATTTCCCAAGCAAAAAAAAAAATGCATTTGCCAATGATCTTGTTGGCCACCTCCATTTAGGTTGACAATTTTGTGATCTCACTGTTCTTGTTGCACTAGAGAGGAACTGGGTGGGCTGTGTTAAATGAACCCAGGGTCCCACTTACCAGTCAGCCATTGGCAACTTAATCAGCAAACATCTCCATTTAGTTCCCACCTAACTCCACACCCTCCTCTTGGTAGGAGCTGAGAAGTTGATCACCCTGCTTTGGGAACTAGAGATGATAATACGGCATTGATTTGGGAGGACATTATTTAGGAAGCCACCACTCCAGGCCAACATGTTGCATAATCAGATTCCCTTTGAGTGGGGCCTAGCACCCTGCCATTGCTGTGCCCAGAAGTAAATTGACCCCTGTCTTATACTCACAAAGAGTCTGTAACATGGACTCTTGTCATTATCTCCAAATTAGATCATGGGAAATTCTATTTTGGGAAATTCAAAGTATTAATGCATTAAGTGTGAATAGTCACACTGCCAGAATTTTTCAAACTGTATTTTGGTGTTTACTGATTAAATATATATATATATTTAATATATAGGGGGAAAAATATGGGAGCAACAGAACCGAGGGATCGGTCCTGGATTTGGGGGCTGCAGACAAAGGAAAGTACTTTCCTGCATGTAGAGACTCGGTGGAACCTAAAACTTTGTCTCCTGACAAAACGTCAGCTGCACCTGTGAGCCCGTTAGAAATGCACACTCTCTAGCCCGCCCCAGACTTGCTGAACCAGAATCTGGATTGTAAGATCCCTGATGACTCTGCCCTTCACAGGTGGCAGTACTTTGATTTAGAGGCCTGCCAATGATTTAGGTTCAGTTACCAGACTGGGATTGCCTGGATCTCAGTGCCCACAGAAGCTAGGCCCGCGTGTTGTTCCTGCCAAGGCACCAACTGAATTGTACCCTCTCTGAAGAGGAAGTGTCATAGAAAGCAAAAGAATCTGCCATTGTGAGATGTGAACAGATCAAAGCCATGCTCTCTGTCAGCCTTTCCTGCGCCCTCTCCCACCCCACTGTAACGGATATGGCCTGCACATCCGCCATGCAGGGGCTTCCTGGGACTTAGGACATTTCAAAGATGCGGAAATGCCTGGGCATCTCAGTGGTGGGTTTTGGCTTCAGCACAGCCCGGAGGTCTCAAGTTGCAGAGATGATAACTAGTAACACATCCCCAGCCATGTGGATGTTCATTTCCAGATAGACAGAGACATGCAAGTCAGTGAAATTTGGGAATTCAACTGATTGTTATTCCGAAGCTATAGTCCTGTCTGTCTTCCTGATCTTTTAGCTTTCAGACCACAGTAGCTCCTCTTAGATTTCATCTCCGGACTATTTCGGAATCCACTGTCTTCTCATGGACCAATCGCCTAGAATCTGGCCAGTGTAATGACCATCTACCTAGCTGATGACTCAAAATGGATTTTCACTGCTTTCCCTTACAATGGATTGTCCTCTCATCCAACAGCTTTCCCGGGTAGAAGGCCCCTTTCTCCAGCCACCCCAGGTCAGACACTCTCCCCGGAGGCCTCGGAGCTGCCTGCTTGCTCCCTCTCTGCCCCCCACGCCACCTCCAGTCACTGCTGTCACAGGGCCAGCGCCCTCCCCTGTAGTGAGGTGAGCGAGGCTCCTTTCCACTGGTCTCGGGCCATTTTGCCTAGGCTGCTTTTTTTTTTTTTAATTATTTTTTTATTTTATTTTATTTGTGGTCCCTGTCATCCTGCCGGGGCGAGGGGGTAAAGAGATCTGACACTAAGTGCGGGGAAATGCTGAATCTGGAATCTATCTTCCAGACGGCCCAAGAATAAAAATTCATGGCAGGACAGCAGCTGCTGACATACTCCCAAAGACATATTGCAGGTAGCATTATTTATTGTGGCAAGGAGTTCATAGAAGTGCTACCTCAAAGCACCCTGAGAGATCCTGAAAAGCCCATCTCCCATCACGTGCGGCAGATTTATGGGGGCTGCTCTTAGAGAGGTCAGGCAGTGCGGCTCAGGACGCAGGCTCCTTCCAGAAAGCCTGGATTCCCTTAACATATTCAGCGCAGTTTGATTGGTTCAAAGGAGGGCTTGAGTCTGTAATGTTGACCATAAAATTGCAGTGACACGCTGCTTTAGATAAGAGGGCCAGTGGAAGGGGGCAGGGATGCCGCAGACGCAGGAGCAGCCAGCCCAGGCGAGACCCGAGCATGCGCTCATATTTTAGGTTAATGTGCAGGGAAGGGGTGGGGGATGGGGCCAGGAGGATTAATGTTCGCACAAAGGAAAGCCGAACCCACCAGCCTGGACACGGCAGACACCCTGTGTCTGTACACATAAACCCACATGCATATGAACACACAGACAGACACATGGGGACCTGGAGGTGCCTGCCACCCAGACAGAAACAGCCAAAGCCAGGCCAGCCATTATGACCTCCCCGTTGTCCTGGAGTCAGCCAGGGGAGGGACTACTTTCCCTGTGACCGCTGCCGACTTGACCAGGTATTGCACAGGCTCTCCATCAGCCCCATGTAAACAGTGTCGTTCCCCATGCTGCTTGCTAATCAGCCTGGCTGCACAGATTCCAGACCCACGCCTCCACCCAGACACAGCCCAGAGACCAGGCGCTTCTGAAAGCTCAGTGGGACTGACATTGATCGGAGGCGGTCAGAGAAGGGCGCTGAGCCCCGCCTTCCCCAACAGTGATGTCCTTGCCAGGCCAGGGGACACTGGCCATGGGGAGAGGACATTCATGGCTGGGCCTGAGTCTAGGGTTTTGGAACTTCCAGTCAGATGGGTGAGCACCACTTACTGATTCAGGACAAGTATCTTGTACATGACTTTGCTTATCTGGGTTAGTGTCTACTGATCGTATTTGGAGGGCATTACATTTACAGTCCAAATCCATGGCTCCCTGTGGGCGGCTTGTTGAGAGATTTAATGGCTGTCCGCTTCCCATGTCTGAGTTAGGGAGATGGAATGTATAAGGGGATGAGATGGTCATCTAAATAATTGAGGTGATTATCTTTTTGTGAATTATTCAGCTAGGACCTAAATTGTCCTATAAATTCAAAGAAAGGTAGGTTTTGGTTTGAATTATACAGATAATAGCCTTAATTCTTCACTTCACTCAAGCCTGTAGGTCCAGTTGAAAAGTGACTCTCTCTTTATTGAAACTGACGTCGTTTAGATTTTTGGCTCCACCTGTTTTTAAATTTTCCTCCCAACCACATGTCCCATATGTGTGAGGCATATGGGGTCTCTATTCAATCCATACGGTTGGCATCTGGATAGTAAACTGAAGAAGATAGGGGCATGAAGGGTTGTTGTTGTTGTTTTCATTTGTTTTAGAATTTTCTTTTTGAGAGAGAGAAACATTGATTTGTTGTTCCACTTATTTATGCATCCATTGTTTGATTCTTGTATGTGTCTGTCCTTCCCAGGGATTTTAACGTTATTGAGTTATGTTCTTAACAAATGGGACAAAGTATTAAAATGTATCTGTTTCTTTTTGTTCCTTCAGAATCCTTCCCGTGTAGAAGCTCCACATAATTCATTCACATATTCTGTTGATCTCCCTCTTCCATGATTTCTTAAAATATAAGCCTTGCCACTGTTTAACACTGCGTGCTCACAGTAGGTAGTACAAGGCACTGTTATTTTTCTACTTGGCTTCCAGATCGAGACTTCTTGTAAGCTCTGTCCGGAGGGATGTGACTACTGACTTCGCCACATCCAGGAGGACGCTCAGAGTCTCTGAGCACCACTGCTCAGATGGTCATCCTTGCCCACTGGCCTGAACAGTTGTTCCGCTGAGAAACACTGTTGACCCCCTGAGGTCCAATGCTTGACCTCATTAATACAAAAGGGTAGAAAGCTAAGTGAATGTTTTCACAGTCTCCCTTTTCTCCTGGCCAACTGGAGGCTATCCAGGCCAGAGGCTGCTTTCTAGTTCATAAACCTGTTAGGGTATTCGGAGTCATGATTCTCTTATTCAACTGTCTGTGCTTTTCCTTGGGACAGCTAATCCCTCAGCGTGACTGGTGGAAGCCGCAGTATTGATTTCTGTGTCTCTCTAAACCTCAGTTGTGTTCAACGCTTGTTAGACATCTGAAGGAATATCCAGTGGGCTCTGGGGGCAATTTGAGAGCAAGGCTCAATAGGCCTGCTCTTGAGAGAAGTTTCTGTAAGGTTTCCAGCAAGCCAGTTGAACAAAAATCAGTTGGAAGGGATGAGAGAGAAAGTGAGAGGGGAGAGAGAAAAGGGGGCAAAGAGAAACAGAGAAATACAAGGGAGAGGGAAGAAAGAAAAGGGGGCTTTCTTCTGCTAATAGATATCTTAAAGGATATTTATTTTTCTGGTCCTTTTAGTTTCAACTCTGCCTTTGTTGATTTTTAAAGGAGTATTTTTCATTTCCTGGTCAACGCCAACTGGAATGAGGAGAGGGTGTCCCCGTGTGTGGCTTGTGCATGTGTTGGGGTGTGGACTTGGTTGCCTTGGTACCTGGTTGGTTTCATCTTTGCTCCCATGCAAATGAGGGGGCGTGGCCAAGCATACTTCTGCCAGAGAGAGCTAAAGCTATGACAAAGCTTGATGTTAATTGTAGGATTCTCTTCAGAGCCACCACCCATCTTAAAAGAGTGCTTCTTATAACAACTAAAAAGAAAAAGGAGGAAAAAACCAAAACAAAACACTGAAATAAAATTTCTTTCCAGGGATTATAATCACAAAGTGAAAGACTGGCTTATTGCAATAAGCCGTCAGGGACTTGGCAATGATCTTTCTGTCATTCAATACCTCTTAAAATGCCTAGGCTGCAAGGCCCCTACATCTGTTTAAGCCCGTGGTCCTCAACTGGGGGTAATTTTGCACTCCCTGTCCCTATCTTGGAGACATTTGGCAATGTCCAGGGGTGTTTTTGATTGTCATGAATGGGGCATGCTCCTGGAATTTGGTGGGTAGAGGCCAGGGTTGCTCCTAAACACCGTACAGTGCACAGGACGGCCCCACAGCAAAGAATGATCTGGTCCGAAATGTCACCACAGCCAAGGTTGAGAAACCTTGCCCTAAGCTGTGAACAAAATGAGCTCCCATTTCTTCTCTCTCGTTTGCTTCCCACTTTCACCAAAGCATTTCCTCAGTCAGTGAGTAGTATATGATAGCTACCTCTAGGGAATTTAAAAAAAAAAAAGGTGTTTTTCTGTCCAGGCCACATTCACCCAAGTCCCCATAAACCAACCTCTCTGGAGATGGGCCCCAACTATCTATAGTTTGAAAATGTATCCTGGTGACATATTTGCAATCAGATTTGAGACTCTTAGAAAAAGATAGGTGGCCCTGTCAAGATGCTGTCAAGTGTTAGCTTTTTAAAACAAATTTTTTAAATTTTTTTTAAATTTTTGTTACACCTTTCTTTTTTAACTTCTTTTAATTTTATTCATTTTAGAGAGGAGACATACAGAGAGAGAGAGAGAGAGAAAGAAAGGGGGGAGGAGCTGGAAGCATCAACTCCCATATGTGCCTTGACCAGACCAGTGCAGGGTTTTGAACTGGCGACCTCAGCATTCCCAGGTCGACGCTTTATCCACTGCACCACCACAGGTCAGGCTAAAACAATTTTTAATTGATTTTTTACAGAGAAAGAGGGAGAGGGGAGAGAACATCAATTTATTGTTCCACTTATTCATGCACTCATTAGTTGATTCTTGTATGTGCCCTGACCAAGGATTGAACTCGCAATCTTAGTGTATTAGAATAACACTCTAACCGACTGAGCCACCTGGGCCAGAGCTAGATTTTTTTTAACCAGAAATCTACTTCCTGAGTTTTGGAATGGGAGGAGGGCCCACCGGTCTGACACTGCTCAGAGCAAGGCTGTTCCATTTTACCAGTTGCTCTAGCATGTGGTTCATTTCTTCCCCTAAGAATTATATTATGTTCCCATATGAGTGTATGTTGGGCTCTTCCCAATTCTCATTTTTCTGAACTGGGAAAGCTTGGACCATTGGTCCACAAAAGCAGGGCACTCTCGACTGTTCGAACCCCCATGTCCTGAGGCCCAGAGCTGGTGCAGGCCATGCCAAGGCTAGCTTTGTTCTTCGGTGCTCTGTAGGTGGAGTCCAGAAGGGTCTGCTCATGTGCGCATGTGCTATTGGTAACACCTTATACCTTGCCTCCGTAGTGGCCTCCTGGAGTCTGTTTTATACAGTATGGTTTTTGGAGGAGTTCTTTGTCTTACCAAGTGGCTCTTGTAACTGTTTGGAAAGGGAAAATAGCAAAGGAATCTCACCAAACTCATTAAATAAATAAATAAATAGGCAGAACAATTCGTGTTAGTATATTACAGTATAGTCAAAATAAAGCAGAAATTTCAGATAATGAAATGGGGATTTAAAACTTGTAAAATCTGTTTTCTTCTGTCACTGAAAAGAGAGAGAGATTAGATTACCCCCAATTGTTGGTTGCTCTCCTAGATCTGCACTTAGCTGGGCCTGTGGAGAGCTGACTTAGAAGCACAGAATGCCTCCCTTCACTTTTCTTTTGCTTCCTTCAGCCCTCGAAAACCTGGGAGTCCCTAGAATGGGCTTTACACAATATGGGGCGGCCTGCATCAATTGGGCCAAATGGTCAACCCTTTCCAGGCCCGGCCTCAGCCTGGGCTGAGGCATATCACTAGTTTTCCTTTTCATCTGCAGCATGAGCTCTGGCCTCTCCTCATTATCATTACCTTTCTGGAGACTCTAGCTTGCCCCTCATCAAGATTTATATCGCCACATTCATTAGGTGATACAATACTGTCAACAGAATCTGTGGTGGCAGCAGCAGCCTCATTATCTCCGTGGTTAACCCCTGCGTCCCCAGTGTTGGTCCCTGTCAGGGATTTTAAATTCAAATTAAACTTTAATGTGGCGGCTTTGATGTTGGAGGTAGAACTGCCTAGTCAGGAGGTGGCTGAGGATGGAGCCTATTGTTACATACCTTGCTGCCTTAGGAACTCTGAGCAAAACGTCCCCGGAAGACACCCTCTCTCTTCAAGGGATTGAACAGCAACATTCTCTTGCTGAAACTTATTTCATTTTCTGGTTGGAATCATAAATTAAGGAAGATTCATTTTAAATGTATATAGATCATACCAGGTTGTCAAAGGACTAGAGTATTTGGGCCCAGATGCGCTATATGACCCTAGGGGACAGCAAAGGGATCCCAGCCTATAAAATAATAATCATCATAATTTATATTTGAGGGGAAATTAGTCACTTTCAAGACTTTCTGGCATTAAAAAGAAATAGCACCCTTTTCTGGACCTTTGTCTCCTTGCAGAGCTGCCTGACTGCACAGATATTGATGTTGTTTGAGATATCAAAAATATAATTCGCTTTAATTTTATGTACTTACAACTACAGTGAAGTTGCCCCAGCCGTATCTGAAGCCTGGCAAAGTAGAGACCTTATTTGAGGCATCATTATAAAGTAATGAAAGGAAGTTTTGCTGCATAACTGGCACGGAGTAGGTCCTCGCCAACTGTTATTTTCTCCTCCACCTACTTTATCTCCCTTGACCACCCCAATTCTGTCAGAATGATGACCCTCAGTAAAAACTCACTGGTTGCTGCCTGACCAGGCGGTGGCACAGTGGACAGAGCATCGGACTGGGATGCAGAGGACCCAGGTTGGAGACCCCGAGGTTGCCTGCTTGAGCGCGGGCCCATCTGGTTGAGCAAAAGCTCGTCAGCTTGGACCCAAGGTCGCTGGCTCCAGCAAGGGGTGGCTCAGTCTGCTGAAGGCCCGTGGTCAAGGCACATGTGAGAAAGCAATCAATGAACAACTAAGATGTCGCAATGCAACAAAAAAAACTGATGATTGATACTTCTCATCTCTCTCCGTTCCTGTCTGTCTGTCCTTATCTATCCCTCTCTCTGACTCTCTCTCTGTCTCTGTAAAAAAAAGAAAAAAGAAAAACTCACTGGTTGGTTTTGCTTAGCCCGGCTTCTATCCATGGGCCTTGGCAGTTAATAACATCACAGCTGGCCGTTTCAATCATATGGTAAGGCCCAGAAGTCTAAAATGTACCCTGTGAGCTTTCTACTTAATTGCCCTCTATAACAGTCAGCAATAGTCTGTCTTAAAATTGTTGATTGAAGGAGTTGAAAACAACATAAATAAAGTCTAATATTAATTAAGTTCTCACTACATACCAACCACTTTGCTAAGGGCTCTCTCATTTATTCTGCTGAGCAACCCTACCAGCTAAGGTTATTATAACAGACACTTTTCAGAGGAAGAAACTGAGGCTCAGAGAGTTTCTGTAACCAAGCAGGCCAAGGAAGTGATGGTGCCTTTGGACACTCACCTGGGTTTGCCCTAGAATTGGCATCTACATCACTAAACACGGGGACTTCGAGCCCTGGGTTGACATCCTGACCCCACTGTGTGCTAGCTTAGTGACCTTGGGCAATTACCCACCCTTTCTTAATCTCACTGTCCATATCTAAAAAGTGGATAGTAATCATTTCTGTGTCACATGACTATTAAAACAGCAAATGAGATGATGCAGATAAAGAATTTTGATTTGCACATAGACTATCATAGGGGCTGAATAGATGTTTATTATCACTAGCATGATCAATATCATTATTAGTAATATTTTGGCTTAGGCAAATCAATGTGAATAATCTACCCATAACCAAGACCCAGGACATACAGTTTATCTTGGGTCACTGGATTATCAAGGACATGGATTCTGTTTGTACATCTCTCTGAATAAGGGACAGAGAAATAAAAGAATAGGAAACAAGAGGAAACCTTGAACAGAATTATTGTGTGGTAAATTTGTTGGGGCTTTTAACGTGCAAGTCAGTCTTGAACATGCTAAATTAGAGTAATTTTCTAATCGTGCTCATATGGTATATTTTCTTCACTTTAGAACAGTACTGTCTGTCCCCAGATACATTTTCAGAGTGAGCCTAGAAAGGCGGTCATTCGGTGTTAATTTCCCACACTGAGGGCATGGAAGGCCCATTAAAGTTCTCTGATCCTTCCTTCCCAGACTTAACTTCCGCAATCTTCATTATTCAGTCATAACATTGCATTTACACATTATCATTCAAGGTCTTGGCTTGTAGTGATGTTTTTAAATGAGAGAATTTGGACATTTTTATGCTTTTTCAGTTGTGTCTCTTAAAATCGAATTTCATAAGCATTTAGCTGGTAATATGAACGAATTGAGTGAGTTATTTCTAAACAGAATGGACAAAGGTTACGGTACTATGGTTTGAAATGCGCGCGCGCGCACACACACACACACACACACACACGGGAAAGGGCTAAAACTGTGAACCTCTGAGAATAATGCAAGAACTGTGGCTGAACCGAAGGACCCCACTCAGAAAGTCACACGGGTGGCTGAGACACCATTCCTGCTGGTGGACAGGGGTTTCAGGCAGCTGCCATTTACCATGTGTGAGAATGCCACTGCCTGCCAAGCAGGTCCTTAATGGGTGAGCTCCAGCCAGGGCTTTTGCCTCCCTCTGTTTCCCACCCTTCTTGCCTGTGTGCCCCCTCCTTCCCAACAACCCCTGCCCCCCACCATGTCTGACAGGGCAGCTGCTGCCTTGTCACCCAGGCCCTGCCCACCCCAGCCTTCCTCTCAGTAACCCCTTCGGTCACCTCACAGCAGCCTCTCATCTCTGCCATGAACTGAAAAGCAAATGGAATTGCTGACATCTCAAATGTTGTTACCTAGTTCCAGAAATGGAAACGGGCGACCCTAAGAATGTGGCACATTCCATTGAGAGAATTTCAGGCACTGCGCAGAAAGGTTGTGCAAGTTCAGAAAATGCGCCGAAACCCAATTGTGTAGTCAGAGTTTAATTCTCAAAGCCCACGAGAAATGTTTAATAAGTACACAATGTAACTCACACCTTTAGAAACTCACACCTTTCTTTAGATAATTTCTCCAAAGTTCTGCCTTCAATTAATAGCAAACATCCAGAAGCAGGCGAGTTATTTTTCTGTCAACTTCACTCTCTCTCTCTCGCTTTTTCTTTAATTTAATAAATTTATTAGGTTAACATTGGTTAAAAGCATTATATAATTTCAGGTGTACAATTCTATGACACATTATTTTCTATATTGATTGCTTTGGTGTGCTCACCACCCTAAGTCTACTCTCCTTATGTCACTGTATATTGAACCCCTTTACCCATCTTATCCTCCCCTACCCCATTCTCCTCTGGTAATTTCTCAATCATTTTTAGCTTAAATGCTAAACAGTGAGGATGCTGGACACAGGAAGAGAAAGCAGGGAACATTTCAGCGCCCCCCCCCGCACCCGGCTCAGTCCCAGGCAGTGGAGACTGAGCCATTCTAGAAGAGCTGTGGTTACATTAAGACTAATCCCCTCCCACGAGGGAAGACCAGAGGGGTCCACACTTACGCCTCTTCCAAGGCTAACACAGCTTTTCTGTCGGGGTCCTTGCTCCCAGGCCTGCTGCCAATAACCCTACCACTCAGTGACTTCTCCCCATATTCTACCTCCTTCGAACTAAGCACATTAACAAGCCCCCTTTTTCTCGTTTTAAGAATTCTTGCTAATGTTTGTAGAAAACATAAGTCTAGTCTACATGTCAATACTGTGGCAGGGAGGACTGCGTATCTAGGAAGGGACGTCAAGGCTCATGATGTGGCATCCATCACCCAGACAATTTTGTCACCTTCCAGGATGTGGTTCTCAACCTGATGGGCTAGGAAACTGATGCTATCCACATTCCAGGAAGAAGCCCTCCTCCTCCCAGGGACAAAGACCCTCAAACAAATTTTTGAAATGAAATAAGGGAGGTTTGTGAATTTATAATTTAAAAGAATATGTGTGTGTGTTTGTGTGTATAACCTATTATAATAAATATCACAATATAACCAGCTCTTTCTGTTACTGAAATTAGAACACATAGGTAACCGAATCATAATCAAAATATAAATGTATTAACTTACAGTGAGAAATAACTGTCCCAGAGACCAGAATTGACAGATTTGTAAATGTTGAGCCTTGTTCTTATAACTGTATTTATTTAGGAATTCAAGGAATAATCCATACTTTTTCTAGTGAGCACTGACTCTGATTAAGCAAATGAGTAATATTCTTACCAATGAACCTACCTATGTGAAGTCTGTTGGCCAACTCCCATTGACTCTATATCCACATTGGCTTTGCCAGTAAAACTAACTCTGTTCTAGCTCCAGTGAATAGTTCTTACTATGTATGGCCGGTGTTCAGCCCCGCAGATACCTTCACTCTCTGATGCTGCTGCCTACCAACTCTGCTGCTGATGAACCTTCTCTTCCTTCACATGTGTTGGCATACCCAGTGAGCATGGTGATTGCTGGCCTGTGTGTCATTCTGTCTCTTTGAGATGACTGCCCACAAAGAGTTAAACTTTACACTTCACATTCCTTCAATTCATTTCCCTCATTCCCAACGTTTTAGGGGGGGAGGGTCCCCTCACTATTGCCTTTGTGCACCAGTTGCAGAAAATAGAGTAGAAGAGAATAGAGTTAAGTAAACTATAGGGTCATTACAGGCACCAAACTCTTAAAATTACTATATATAGTAATTCCTGGCTTTCATTAAAATCCTTAATCCCCTTCCTAGAAATGTCAGTGGTTCCAGGTCTAGGGGGAGTGAGTCATTCACAGCCTTTTTGCTCAGACTCTTACCAACTGTGACTGCTGGTATTGCCTAAGAATTCTCCCTCCAAGTTTCCGACCTTGCAATGGTTTCTCACACCTACCTGTGACCTGTCTCTGCCCCACCTCCTCCCCCAAACCTTCCTGTCCTTCCTCTCTGTAGGTTGACTTCTGTGGCTCTATACCCACCAGCTGCTTTTAAGGCTGATTCACCTTTAGGCACCACTTGGTTTCTCTCCCTTCTGTCCCAAGGTCGTCACAATGACCCCTCTCTTGAGGCCACGTGCTTCAGTGGTAGACACCAGCCCCGCACCCCAGCTGTGTTGTGTCAGCTGCTTCTAGAATTCTCAGCAGACTATTTATTGTGTCTACCACTTACAAAATTCAGTCTCTTATTGAACATACCAACACATCCCTGCTTCCCACCTGAGGAATACCTCTATTTTCAACACACACACGGACAAGGGTAACAGATGTGTCTTGGGATCACATCAGTCTAAGCTCAGGCAGCCAGCCCCACCCACAGCCACAGGCTCTCCCATCAGGTGCCCACCCTCTTCTTACGTGTACCCCTGCAAGAACATGCATGAGCACACAGTAGAAGGCATGAAGAGCCAGGAGGTTACTCTTAGATACTTCAGAAAGGCTAGAAAGAAACTGATAGCCATACAAGATGATCCCTTTTTTAATTATTGCCCTGTTCCCTCCAGAATTTAAATATTTCACATTTTGATTTTAGCCTCCTAAAAGTTCCCTGTTAAAATGAAGCCTGGCATATCTATAACTCACAAATGCCAATGTGTTCTAGATCTGAGCTAGAACTTAAAGCTGCAGACATTGCAGTGACCCATCTCCCTGGCATGGGGAAGGCTGGGACTTCAGGGCAAGATCCAAATCCCATGACTGCGGGCCTGGGCATCTTGGCCATCTCCCACAGAAATGTCTGTACCTGAAGGTCACACCCTGTGCTATACTCAGTGATGTACGCTAATCACGGCTAAGGTTA